>OX451738.1:701310063-702696938 GCA_948472305.1 Vicia faba | reverse complement strand
GGTACGTTTCCTCGTCATCGACTGCCTGTCCCTCTACAACTGCATCTTGGGGAGACCAACACTGGCAGGGCTGACCGTGGTGCCCTCCACCGTCCACTTGAAGATGAAGTTCTACACCAAGAGGGCACGAGTAGCTACCATCCAGGGGGACCTAGCCGCTGCTCGAAGGTGTTTCAACGCTGCATCTAAAAGACGTGACACTGTCGATACCGGGATAAGGCCTGCCAAGAGACTGGCGACGACACGACAGGAGCCCGACAAATCAGAGCCCGCCAAGGTAGAAGACCAGAGAGCTCCCCCAAAAGTCGACTCCATAGCTCTGGATACTCGCTTCGATCAGGACGAACCTCTCAACAGCGAGTAAATCCCCCTCCGACCAATCCCGAACGGGGACTTCGAGCTCGTCTCCCTCGGCGCAGACCCGAGCAAAGGAGTGAAGATTGGCACCGACCTCCCTGACCTAGCAAGGAAGCAGATCAACGCCTGCTTGTGCGAGAATGTCGACCTGTTCGCCTGGAGCGCTGCGGAAATGCCCGGACTCGACCCCGAGGTCACCTGTCACCGTCTCGCCGTAGATCCCGCCGCTAAGGCAGTAGTACAACGTAGGCGTAGGCAGTCTCCGGAGAAAACGGAGGCTACTGAAAAAGATGTATGAGACCTCCTAGAGGCGAATTTTATATCTGAAGCCCGGTACTCAACCTGGCTGTCAAACGTTGTACTAGTTAAAAAGAATAATGGAAAATGGCGGATGTGTGTTGATTACACTGATCTCAATTGGGCATGCCCGAAGGATGCATTTCCTCTACCGAACATAGATATGCTGGTCGACAACTCGGCCGACTACAAGATATTGTCGTTCATGGATGCCTATTCAGGCTATAACCAAATCCCAATGGCTATGGGCGACAAGAATTGCATTGCCTTCATGACCAGCTCGGGAAATTATTACTACAACGTAGTGCCCTTTGGACTGAAGAACGCAGGGGCAACTTACCAACGCATGATGAACAAAGTGTTCCACAAGAAAATCAGAGACATGCTTGAGGATTATATGGAAGACATGATCGTCAAGTCCCGAGCAGACACCGATCATGCAACACAACTCAAAGCAGTCTTCGCCCAAGCAAGACAATGTAAGATGAGATTCAACCCCGAAAAATGCACGTTCGGGGTCAAGGCGGGGAAATTCCTCGAGTTCTACCTGATAGAATGAGGAATCGAAGCCAATCCCGACAAATGTAGAGCCTTCTCCGACCTCCCGACGCCTACATCGAAGAAATCAATACAAGTTATAAACGGTATGCTCACGTCACTGTCCCGCTTCGTCGCAAGATCCGCTCAGCACGCCCTCCCCTTCTTCAGACTCCTTCGCAAAGAAGCAGCCTTCGAATGGATCGAGGAATGTGAACAGGCACTGCTCCACCTAAAACAAAGTCTATCCCAACCGCCCGTGCTATCTCGACCAGTCGACGGGGAGCCTTTATTCCTATACTTGGCCGTCTCGAACGAGGCCATCAGCGCGGCTCTCATTCGCGAGACCACCGATGGACAGAGGCCCGTTTATTTCACGAGCAAAGCCCTACAAGGACCTGAAAGTAGATACCAACAGATAGAAAAAGTAGCCCTAGCCCTCTTCAACGCGGCGAGGAGACTTAGATAATATTTCTTGGCCCATACAGTCATAGTATGAACCGACCAACCAGTAAAACAACTATTAGGTCGACTTGATATGGCAGGACGAATGTTGAAATGGTCCTTGGAACTCTCTGAGTTCGACATTCAATACAAAAATAGGAAAGCTCTAAAGGCACAAGCCCTGGCCGACTTCGTCGCGGAAATGACCGCTCACGACCCACCCGCAGGGAAGGAACACAAATGGACCATCTTCATCGACGGAGCTTCCAGTTCGTCCGGAAGCGGCACGGGGATCCGCCTAGAAAATGAGGAGGGCGTAGTGATTGAGCACTCGTTAACCCTCTCCTTCCCGACTTCGAACAACCAAGCGGAGTACGAGGCATGCTCGCAGGACTAAGGCTTACCGAGGACCTAGGAGCCTGCGAGATACAAATCTTCACGGACTCACAACTCGTTGCTTCCCAAGTCCAAGGGAGTTACCAAGCTAAAAACAACAGCCTCGTCGAATACTTAAACTTAGTCAAAAAACACATGATAAAGTTTGACCGAGCAGAAATAGCACACGTCCCGCGCGAGCAAAACACAAGGGCAGACATATTGTCCAAACTCGCAAGCACGAGAAAGAAGGGCGGGAACAAATCCGTCATACAAGAATCCCTGTCACGCCCGAGCATCGAGAGGTCCTCAACCCCAGTCGAGGTGAACGCCATCGGAGACACCTCGAGTTGGATGACCCCAGTGTACAATTTTTTGACGAAGGGCGAACTCCCTTTAGACCAGACAGAAGCGACCATCACGAAACGACGAGCATGCTCCTACGTGGTGCTCGAGCATAAACTATACCGCAGGGGATTCTCGATTCCCCTCCTGAAATGCATCGACGAATCCACAGTCCCCGAGGTATTACGGGAGATACATGAAGGGATTAACGCCCAGCACATGGGTGGCAAGTCCCTGGCGAGGAAAGCCCTGCGAGCGGGGTACTATTGGTCGACGATGCAGCAGGACGCCAATGAACATGTCAAGAAGTGTGACAAGTGCCAAAGGCACGACGACATGCATCTCGCTCCCCCTCACGAGCTGAGCATACTGTCATCCCCGTGGCTGTTTGCATGGTGGGGAATGGATATCCTCAGACCTTTCGTGCAAGGAACTTATCAAAACAAGTTCCTCATCGTGGCCGTGGACTACTTCACGAAATGGATAGAGGCCGAGGCTCTCGCAAAGATCACCTCGCACAACATCCTCCGTTTCTACAAAAGAAACGTCCTCGCCAGGTTCGGGATCCCGAGAGCACTAGTCACCGACAACAACACCCAGTTCACCGACCACGGATTCCAAAACTTCGTCACCAAACTGGGAACCAAACAACACTTCACCTCGATCGAGCACCCTCAAACCAACGGGCAAGCTGAGGCCGCTAACAGAGTCATCCTCCGAGGACTCAAACGCCGGCTCGGCGAAGCTAAAAGAGGCTGGGTCGAGGAGCTGCACAGCGTCTTGTGGGCGTAATGCACCACGCCCCATTCAACGACGGGCGAGACCCCCTTTCGACTAAATACGGCACCGAAGCCGTCATCCCAGTAGAAATCAGGGAACCCTCCAGGAGGACAGAAACTCCCCTCGATGAAGAAATGAACGACGAAGCACTCAGGGATGAACTCGACTTAGTCGAGAAAATTCGTTCGGGAGCAGCCCTGCACGAGGCCACTCTAAAACAACGAGTGGCCCTGCGTCACAACGACAAGGTCATCAAACGTGAGTTCGAGATCGGCAGCCTGGTACTACGAAGAAACCAGAAAGACTCCCGCGAAGGGAAATTGGCCGCAAACTGGGAAGGGCCTTACCGCGTCCACGGCGCCACAGGCACCGGGGCATACTACCTCGAGCAACTAGACGGAGAACCACTACCACGACCCCGGAACGCTGCTAAACTAAAGCAGTACTATAGTTAAAAAAACCCTTAACACTAAGGACTCTCTTCGACGAACATCCCCATCCAGTCAGCAGAGAGAAATGTCTCGACCATGTAGATGGGCCAAGGTACGGGCCCAATCTACGCCCAAACGATATAACGCCGTTCAGCCAAAACGAGGACGAACGACAGTGCCCAACAGGGATACCTTAATCGAGCTCCACTATCGAAGTACCCACATGGCAGAACACCCAGCTCGCGATGAGCAGTTCACGCCACGGGCAAATGACCCCGGTCTGTGTCATACGCCCGAGCAAGCGGGCTCTACTCTGCATGACGAGCGCATTTCGAAGTGCGTCGGATCACCAAATGGGTCAAAAGAATCTCCACTCGAGGGCATAACTTAGGCAAATTTTGCCACAAAGTGACAGTCGAGCACAAGCGTGACTCGAGGACGTAACTTAGGCAAATTTCGCCACAAAATAACAGTCGAGCACAAGCGCGACTCGAGGACATAACTTAGGCAAATTTCATCACAATATGAAAACTTATACACGAGCAAGTTTAAAGGTCGAAGTGAACATCTATTTAAAAGCTCATAAGCAAAAAACAAATAAAAATAAACCGACCAAGAAGGCCGACGATGTTCAGAAATTACAGGCTATGGCACGACGGTCGAAAGAAATTTGTACGGGCACGCAGGCCCCAAAAATATGCACGGGCACGCATGCCCCAAAACAACTACCAATAAATGGGCACGCAGGCCCAACCAGAATTCCACAGCTAGACTTTCCCGGGACTACCAACATCCATAGCAGGAGACTCAGGAGGAGGCACGACCTGGCCGTCAATGATCTGAGACATGAAACCCACTCCCTCGATATTCATTCCCGGATTCAATAAGGCGAGTTGGCTAACCGCGGCCTCAAATCCGTCTGCCAAGGCACCAACGCAGTCCGTTTCGAGGAGATGGATGCGTTCGACCAGATCTGAACGGCTCCGCAAGGAGGCTGTGTCCTCCGACTCATCTTCAGCAGGAAGTATGGCGGCCTTCAGCTCCTCGACTTCCTTAGACAAACGCTCATTGTCGACCTCCAAGCATTCCCGGTCCAATCAAAAACAGTCCCTCTCCTCAGCAAACTTCCTCGAGTGTTCCTTCTCCACAGCCATCAGCTCAGCTTGTTCACAGAACATCTCCTCAGATCGCTCCAGAGCAGCCTTTAACTTACGAGAGCCGGCAGCGAGAGCAGCTTTCTCCAGCTCCAGTTCCCTGACGCGGTCAGAGGAGTCTGACCCCTCCTCAGCAAGGACGACGGCCATCTCGGCCATCTTAACCATCCCGACCATACTGGCGGCCAGATGTTTTCTCCGACTTTCTTTGTTGAGCCGCATGATGGTCTCAGCCTCCTCGACACTCACTGTCAAGGGAAACCCCTCGAAGAAACCTTCCTCTTTAAATCAGGGGGGCAAGCCAAAGGCCCTCACTGCGACAGAATCGTCACCGACTTCTGACTGGTTCTCTGCCCGACTTCTCTTTCTCATTATCAGCTCGGTGGGCTGCTCGACGTCAGGGGAACCCTGGGACCCACTGGAAGCATCGCCTGAACTGGTTGGCGGGCCCATCCTCGTGGCCTGTGTAGCTCGCACCAACCTTCTATTTATTCTCTTATCCTGAGTTAATTTTAAAAGCCTCTCCCTTTGTTCAGCCATATTGCCTGCAAAGAAAAAAACTCGGGTTAGTTACGAGCAAGTAACAAACAAAGAAACTAGAACAAAACTACAAGACAAAAGGCAACCTAGTAGATCTACGGCCTACCCGTAGGATTGGCACTCGAGAAGCGCCTTGGTATCGATAGGACGGGCCTCGAAAGTCGGGCAGCCCTCCTCGTCAAAAATGTCTTCCCCTTCCCTCGTAACCCACCGAGCAGGGAAGAAGCTGTCGAAAAACTTGCAAAGGGTACCATAGGCTTCCTCATCCTCGACATTCATCCCTCCCACGGGCGTATGGTAGTGCCCGGTACCATGCTCGTAATGGCGCGAGCACCAATGCAACGGGAACTTGGATACACGCCCCACCACCGGGCGACCCTCAGCGTCCATAAGAGGCTCCCCGTTCTCGTCGGCCACTGCAGTTTCCTCTTCATACATAGAATCCAAAGCAGCCTGGGTGACCGGATGAAGGACGTACCATTTGTCCTTAAAACCCCGGACCGAATCCATGTATATCCTGAACAGCCTCTTCGACTGTTTCAGGGAAACCCAACTATGTCTGCCTCCTCGGGACTGGCGCTGCAAGTGAAAAACTTTAAAGAAAATAGGATAGGTCGCCCCGATCCTCAAGAAGCGGCATGTCAGCTCGAACGCTCGAAGAAAGGCGATCGAATTGGGGTGAAGCTGCGAGGGGGCCAAGTCCAGATGGCAGAATACCCCGACTTGGAAATCACTGAAAGGGAGCTTGAGGCCGAGATCCTTGAACGCGATTTCATACATTGGAAAACCATACTCGGAGAACTCCGAGCAGATTCGTGCATCGAGGGACGACCTTGTCACAACAAAATTCTTTTGGAAGCCCGACTGACTACCGTCGTGTTCAACGACAGTGTACGCGTGCCGACTATGCCGACTATATGCCGAGGCAATCCCTCGGGGCTCGGCGCCCACCCAGTCCAACTAAGGATCGTCGACAGTATCAACTAGAGTTACATTCTCCTCGGCACTATGGTCCTCGACCTCATTACGCTCCGAAGACTCCGGTTCGTCAGCCATTTACCTGCAAAGCACAGGAAACCGCTGAAATTCGAGAGCAAATCCATACGCTCGCCATAACTGACGGGAGGTAGTGCCCGACAAGCCAAGACACACTCCGCGCGCGATAAAACATTGAGGACTCGAACAAGATCCTGGTTTCGCCTCCCCGACGCTAAGGTTCCACGACGAATTGTCCTACACACTACCTAATGGGTCGATGTCCCGGCCACCTCATGGGTACGCCGACCTAAACTATGAATTTGACGAGCAATATCATGAGTCCTAAACCTAGAACTATGGGTTTACTGGGCAGTATCATAGATTATGCGCCTAAAACCATGAAGGTCCCGGGCAGCATCGCGAGTCAAACACCTAAAGTTATGGGTTTACCGGGCACAAACATGAAGGTACCGGGCACATACATGAATGTATCGGGCACTAATCCCAGATGTGGGCTTCTAACATCCAAATAACGGTAAAATTACCTACAAATGAAGAAAAATAGGAGGGATAAACGCTTACTTGGAAGTAAAGAAAAATGTACGGCAACAGTGAAAGAAATCAACGGAGGAAGAGGCGGTAGTCTCGCGAAGTTGTAGAAGAACAGCGGCGGAAAAGGCAGAGGAAGAAGGAGAAGCGCGAAGAGGAAAAACAAATTATGGGACCCAAGGATCCTATTTATAGGGATGACGTGGAATACGAAACGTCGCCCCGGGGAACCACTAACTCCCCTCCTCGACGCCTACTCCCCTAAGCAATGATGACTCTATTGTCGCTAGGGTGGCGTCACGGTTGCTGTGATACGGTGGGAGAACTGACTTGAGGTTTTGCGTTTGTATTCGCAAATGTTTCGGTTGAGCAAGAGTCGCCACCGACTTTTTATTTTATCTTAAGGAAAGGTTAAAAAGCACAGCAAAAACCTTTTGAGATGTTTTCTTGGGTTCGGGGAGTAGATTATAGAAAGGGAAGGTATTAGCACCCTTTCTATCCATGGTTATCCATGGGCTCTTAGTTACTTGCTTAGATCACTTGCCTTTTGTTTTCAATTTGTTTGAAATGGTGCTTGAGTGTGTGAGTTTGAAAATATTTTTGAAAAGAGGCCAATGTGGTGGCAACCTTTGTAATGATCCATGTGGGGATGTATACAAAGGTGTATGTCTTTTGAAGAGGTTTTCATTTGTTTTTGAAAGTTATTTTGAAAGTGTTGTGAAGTGTGGTTTTGAAATTAGGCAAGTGTTTTTGTTTTGCAAGTTTAATTCAAGTAACTAAGAGGTTATCTACTCCTAAATTTCTCAAAAGATTATTGCTATGTTTTAACCCTTTTAACAAGTTTGTTCCACCATTGAATTTGGTGGACAACCTTATGTTAGGATGTGAAAGGGACAGGCGCGGGTCATCGTTTAGACCATAATTGCAACGGCGTTAAATGTCTTTGGGCAATTTTCTTTAAGGGACTTGATCATTTGTTTTTGTTTGTTTTGAAAAGTTTTATTGAGGGACTATGATCATTCAAATTGTTTGCTTTGCCCAAAGAAGTTCAACATACAATATGGTCCAATTTTGAAAGGCAACAAGTGGAATAACCTAGGGGGTGCAAGTGTGATTTGTGTGTCCATTTTCATGCTTGTTTATCTTGAGATTAGGTCATAACTATTTTTTTTGTCGTTTTTCGCATACAAACCCTAATTCTAACATGTTATCATTAGAAAGCAATAAAGCGCGAAAATAAATTTACTAAGCTATTACAAAACCAAATATGGGAAAGGGGGTACAAGTGCTCAAATGGGGATATTGACAAGTAATGTAAACCTAAAACTATTACATCAATTTGAATTTACACAATTTAATTAATGTACAATAATTAAATAAATAAAAATGGAATAAAAATGCAAGATGCAAAAGAAATGTTTTGTACATGTATGAAAAAATATTATTTATGTAAAAGAGAAAAGAAAATATATATATTTTTTTTTTGAGTATTTTGAATTTAGGGCAAAAACCCTAATTTTATTAAGAAAAATGTATTATTGTTTAATTTAATACAAACATTTATTTATTATGTACAAAAATAAAAATAATGAAGTATATTATGAAAAAGTATTTTTTGTATCAAATATTAATAAAAATGAAAAAAATTCAAATATTTTTATATTCTAACCTAAATATATTAATAAACATATATATATATTATATTAAGTTTTTAATATACATTATGTGCAAAATATTTAATATTTAATAAAATAAATAAAAGAAAGTATTTTTTTTATGTGAAATATTTTCAGAAGGTTATATAACATAAAAATAAAAATAGGAGTATTTTACATATTTTTTCTATTTTTCATTCTAAATAAATATATATCTATTCATATACAAATCAAAAGAAAAATCAAATAAAAACCAAATAAAATTAAAAAATGATGAGAAAAATGTTTTCAAAATTTTAATATGCTGAGAAAAAACAAACAAGTCAAACAAAAAAGGAAAAAGTCAAAAAGAATTAAAAATAAGACAAATGGGCTTGGGGGGTGAGAAAATGGAAATAGGGTGCAAAAAGAAGAAACCACACAGGCCCAGCCCATGTAGCTTCATCTTCAACCTCAGAACACTTCCTTGTTCAAAAACACGCGTTTTCTAACTTCTCATTCCTTGATCTTTTGCCAAATCTTCCAACATGAAACCTGTAGAGCTTGAAACCACGGTTCTAGACATATAAAGAAGTCAAGCTAACTCTCAGAAATGAGAGAGAATTTCTTCTCTCCCAAATCCTGACCTAAATTTTTAACCATGTTCAGACATAAAATTCTCTAAGCACACGAAATATAAATGAAATCTAATCATATGAGCATGTTCAGGGCTATGATTGTGACATATTTTCTTCACAAACCTAAAGCTAACAATGCCTAATAAGAGAGATAGAACTTCATGAACTTACCTGTTCAGTTGGAATCGAGCTTTGCAATGGAGGATGTTTCAGAGTGAAATGGTGACTTGTATAGCTTCCTTGAAGTGTAAGGATGCTTTTCCAAGTCCTACTTTGTCTTGAAACTCCCTGAATCGAGCTAGTGAACTCCAACTGCAAAACAGAAAATTAAAAATGGTGAAGTGGCTTGGAGGTGTTACAGGTCAGGTTTCAGGTCATGGTTAGCTTGCATAAGTACTAGGGAATGTGTGTGAACTGGTTTTGGCACAAGAACTTGAGGGAAATAGGATGTAGCAATCAAACTGCAGAGGCAACTCTGTTTTTGCAGTTTGATGGTGTTTTTTGGTTTGAGGATGTTTGGGAGGTCAATGGCTCGTGTGTTAGCTTGGATATGATATGTGTAATGTGTTTGATAACTTCTTTCTTGTGTTTGTAAGCTGAAGAGAGAGTTGGTTCAAGTTATGGACTTTTCTTCTATGTGAAGCAAACAAATGCAAGTTGTTGTTTTTGACTGATGCAGGCCCCCATAACAAGCTGCAAAACCTTGTCTTGATCAGTGAAATTAGCTCCTAAACTTGTGCCAATGAGATCCTAACTGTACTTGCTTGGATTTCAATTTGACATAAAGCTAGCTTTTTACAAAAATGGATAAAGCACTTTATCTACTTTGAGATCAATCCACTATACAATGTTAGAACACAAAGAACATGGCCTTGGCACAATGAATAAGCATTAAATTATTGAGTGCAACTTGGTTTAAGGACCTGTAATCTTGCCTAAAGCATGCTGAGTTTCAAATGGTAAGGTTATGGACATGTTTTGATGAAGAACAAAAGTGAATTTTTGCCAACTTGTGAAATTCGAATCTCTCAAGTTATGAGGTTGTTTGATGAGTTCTTGGACATTTTGGAAAGCTTGGAATGTGTACTACAATCCATCTTTGAAATGCAAATTAAAATTCCAAGTGGAAGGGTATGAAAAGTGGCCTTGAAGTGGGGTAGAAAACCTTGTCAAAATAGGTTAAAATTTCACTAAGTTAAAAATGGTTTAGTGCCCTTATTCAAAAAATTGTAACTTGAGATACAAGCTTCAAATGAGAAAACTTTGTCAATCAAAGTTGTAGATTATGCAACAAGCTACAACTTTCATGTTTTGACTTTTGTTTGAATCCAAATGGATCTTGGTGAATAGATGGGGCAAAGTTGGGAAAAAATTAGGGTTTTTCATAACTTAAAAATTCTAAGTTATGAAAAATTCCATTTTCAAACCCTAATTTGCATTTTGTGATTTCTTGGTGAACAAGTTTCATGATTTGGCAAGTTTTGATGAAAAATGAATCTTGACTCTTGATTTTGACCAAAAAGTCAAAGTTTGACTTTTCAGTATACAGTCAAAATTGATCAATTGACTGGGAAATTCAACTGTCAATCTTGGGTACTTGGGATCTTTTGAGCTTGATGAATGTGTCAAGACCATTTCATTGAGTCCTTGAGTCCATATGTGAACTTGATTTGCCATTGGCTAGGTCAAACAGTCAAAAATTGCCTTTGTGCAGTCAAAACCCTAAAAATGACCATTTTGCCCTTTTGGTGATCTGATCAAATTTCTTGTGGAATTGTGATCCAAACTTGATCAAATGGTCCATATGAGTTCATAATATTGATGTGGGTCAAATTTCATGAGATTTGACTGTCAATTGGCCACAGTTGACTTTTTCCCCAATACAACTGATTTTTAGGTCAACTGTCCAATTGACTGGGCAAAACTTGGAATCAAGACTTGAAACTTGGTGAGGATAAACTTGGGAGTCCAACATGAAGCATGAAAGTCATCTTAGGCATTTTAGGTCAAAACATCCTTGGGCAAACACAAACCCTAATTTGAGTCCACAGTGCAAGGAGAAGTCTTGAGCAGAGGAAACCCTAACTGGATCTTGGTCTTCAAGGGTCTTGTGATGAAAAAATGTTGAGGAAATGGGAGGGCAAATTTTGGGGTACAACAGTTGCCAAGGGTTGCCTCGTGTGCCCAACGAACACAGTCCGCGAGGAATCCCCTGAGCACGCGTTGATGAGGATTACCCCACGAATACAACTCATGAGAAACTTCTCGAGCAATCATGAGGAAGCAAATAGCCTGGGGCGGGCATCGGACCCCGTGGCAAAGGCGAGCGGAAGTCAAGTCATAACTCTTGCTCCAGAAGCCACGACTTGGGGGGCTCCTGTTCTGGGCTGGGCCCGCCCTGTCCCAAAAGCAAAGACAAAGGCCTAATCCAAGCAGCTCCTTGAGGGACGCGCGCCCGCGGATTCCCGCCAGCGCGCCCGACACAGACCACAGCCGTGCCCACCGTTGCCCGCGACACATGGTATCCTCGACTACAGGAACTCCAGCTCGAGCCCAGTTCGAGCACCCTCCTCGTAGGGCAGATTCTGACCGTTACCAAATCATCTAAACTCCGGAAAGACCGCATCTTCGTCCCTCCTCATTTCTCGGAGAGCATCACCAGGAAGGGGGCCACGTGCGGGTCCCCACTACACACGTAGAACCTGGAAGTTCCTTTGTTGGGCCAAATCTGGTCGACCCAATGAGAGGACCTTGGCCCCGCGTTGGGGGCTATAAATACTCTTTGTTCCTAGAGGGTCAGGTAATTCATCTCTTACGCATACATACACTTTTGCCTGCTCATTTCGTTACTCATTTTAGCATCAGAGTGCCTTACAGGTACCCCCCCATCTCACTCAAATTCTGCCCGGAGCCAGTCGTGACGGTCCAAGTCTGATCAGGTAAGATCAGAAAAGAAGACAAGACAAATAATTTCTGCAGAGTTTCTCTCTGCTCACAAACTGTGAAAACTTTATTATTCACTTTGCAACTACAAAATAATGTGAATGACTTGCTTACAAAAATAGGGGTTACTCCCTCTATTTATAACTGAGCTTACACCCTAAGCCCAAAGCCCAAAATATCTTTTTGTTACTAAATCAAATCTAATTTATTCTAGACTTAAATCAAATCTATTTAAATCTAAAACAAATTAAATCTTTTCGACACATAGTTTCGACACACTGGATTACAATTTAACACATCACCTAATTCATTGTGTCTAAACTATCTATGTTCATCATGACTCTTAGTCTTCTGAATACTTAGACTTGCACTCCCTTCGTCATAATGTCTGCAATCTGATTCTCAGTTCTGCAGTGTTCCAAATTCATCTTCCTATCTGTTACCTGCTCTCGAAGATAATGGAACCTCATTTCGATGTGATTACTTTGACCATGTGCTATTGGGTTCTTCTCCAGATTGATAGCTGACATGCTGTAGATCTTCATGGTAATTGCTCCATGATCTTTCCCTGTTATCTCTCCGATCAAGTTCACCATCCAAGTTGCTTGACATGCACAAAGAGAAGCAACTATGTATTCTGCTTCGCATGATGATAATGCCACTACTGGTTCCTTTCTTGAATTCCAAGCAACTGATGCACCACCTAGCATAAACACATATCCTGCTGTTGACTTTCGATCTTCAGCATCACTACACTAACTCGAATCGGTGTATCCTACTAACTTGCATTCTTTTCCTTTATCAGCTGCAGGAAACAAAATGCCATAATCGAAAGTTCCTTTGAGATACCTTAGTATCCTCTTCACTGCTGCTAGATGTGATACCTTTAGCTTTTGCATGAATCTGCTTACCATACCTACATTGTATGCTAAGTCAGTCCTTGTATGACAAAGGTATCTCAATGATCCAATAAGTCTTCTGTATTGGGTTGGATCAACATCATCTTCATTTGCATCTTTCGACAGTTGCAGTCTTGGTTCTGCAGGTGTCGAAGTTGAGTTGCATTCTTCCTTCTCAAACCTCTTGAGAATTTCTCCTGCATATCTTCTTTGATGCATCATCAAACCTCTACTGCTCTTATAGAATTCGATTCCAAGGAAATATGAAATCTCACCCAAATTAGACATTTCGAATTTCTTGCTGAGATCACCTTTGAAGTCTTCGATCTCACTCTTGCAGCTACCTGTTATCAATAAATCATCTACATAGAGACATAGTATAAGCAATTTACTCTTTCTTCTTCTTACATATACTCCATGTTCAGTTGTGCACTTCACAAATTCCTTCTCCCTTAGGAAACTATCAATTTTCTTATTCCAAGCTCTTGGAGCTTGTTTCAATCCATACAGGGCTTTATGCAGCCTGTACACCTTTCTTTCTTCGTCATGTTTCACAAACCCAACTGGTTGTTTAACATAAACTTCTTCTTCTAAGGGTATATTTAGGAATGCACACTTAACGTCCATCTGACATATGTGCCAACTGTTTATTTCTGCTAGACCAACAACCAACCTGATTGTTTCGATCCTAGCAACAGGTGAAAAAACTTCATTGAAGTTTATTCCTTCTTTCTGTAGAAATCCTTTCGCCACAAGTCTTGCTTTGTGTCGAGTTACTTCCCCTTTTGAATTTGTTTTCACTTTGTATACCCACTTGACATCAATTGCCTTCTCGCCTTGAGGCAATTCGACAAGTGACCAAGTGTTGTTGTCTTCGATAAACTTTACTTCTTCGTTCATTGCTTTCACCCACTTAGAATCCTTCAATGCTTCAATTGCATTAACAGGTTCGACATCTGCATAGAAAGCATAATGTACCAGCCCACCTTCATTATCTATTACATCATTTGATGTAATCACACAATCTTGCAATCTTGCAGGCATGCGTCTTGTTCTTTGAGGCCTGCTTATACTTGGTATATATGTTGGTTCCTCTTGTCGAACTTCTCTTTTGACTTGAGTTTTTGGCTCTTCAAGAAGGATTCCCACTGAATATTTCTTGACATTTTCAGTCCAATCCCATTCTTTAAACTCATCTATGATCACGTCCCTGCTGATCACAATATGCTTTTTCACTGGATCGAACAACTTGTAGCCTCCTGTCGAATGATATCCAACTAGAATCATTTGAATCGACTTGTCATCAAGTTTTCTTCTCAACTGATATGGCACATGTCTATGTGTAATAGATCCAAATACCTTCAGATGACTCAAGCTAGGCTTCACACCAGACCAACATTCTTCTGGAGTAATTCCTTCTATCTTCTTTGTAGGACATCTGTTCAAAATGTATGTTGCAGTCGAAACAGCTTCACCCCAAAACTCTTTAGGTAAATTCTTGCCTTTCAACATACTTCTCACCATATTCATTATGGTTCGATTCTTCCTTTCTGCGATTCCATTTTTTTGTGGAGTATAGGGTGGCACCACCTCATGCACAATCCCTTCCTTTTCACATAGCCTGTCGAAGTCTTTCGACACATATTCTCCACCATCATAAGTTCTCAAAACTTTGAGCTTTTGACCACTCTGTCTTTCGACCATAGACTTAAACTTGGAAAATACTTCGATCACTTGACTTTTCTTCTTGATCAGATAAGTCCACAGCTTTCTACTGAAATCATCTATGAATGTAACAAAGTAATTGTTACCTCCCATCGAATCCACCTGGATTGGTCCACATACATTGGAGTATATGACTTCAAGACTAGCCTTTGACCTGCTTCCTGTATCCTTGCTGAAGCTATTCTTGTGTTGCTTCGCATGCACACATTCCTCACATACCTCATTTGGAATGTCGATTTCTGGTAATCCTTAAACCATATTTCTTCTCTTCAAATCTCTGATGTATCTGAAGTTGAGATGTCCTAATATATAATGCCATATCTATTCATCTCTACTAGCTGCAGTTGAAAGGCATTTGTGCTCTATCACATTTAATTCAATCTTGAAGGTTAGATTCTGGAACATAAGAGCCTTCAAGATTAATCTCCCATTTGCATCAACGACTCTCATCATTTTATCTTTGATTGACACTATAATTCTTTTCGACCAACTTCCCTATACTGAGCAAATTGCTCTTCATGCCTGGTATGTACAACACATTGGAAATTACTGACCTCTTTCCATCTTTCCTCATAATCATAACATCACTAATACCTTCAGCTGCTAGGGTATTGTCATTTGCAAATTTTACCATATTTTTCATTGAGGGCTTTATATTGACAAACCAGTCTTTCCTTCCAGACATATGTGATGAACATCCTGAATCCAAGTAGCATTGGTCCTTGAATCTATCTTCATCTTTTGTTGTGACCATCAGCATCATCTATTCTTATTCTTCTTCTTCTTCATGTTTTGCAAGCTTTGCATCACTTTCTTGATTCTTTCGTTTTTCTGGACAGTCACTCGAATAGTGACCATACTTCTGACAATTGTAACATTGAATGTGACTCTTATCAGGTTTTCGACCACCACCTCTTCCTCTATTTGCAACACCACCGCTTTGGTTTCCTTGGTATGGTCTTCTTTGATTTGACATATTTCCTTCGATTTGGTTTCCTCTACCATTCGATTTGTTGTATCCACCTCTACCTCTGTCGAAACACTTTCCTTTGCCTTTGGTCTCTTTTGCTGAATGTGCCTGCAAGGCCACATCACTCTTCGATTTTCCTGCAGCTCTTTCGTTCATTCTTTGTTCATGAGATTCAAGTGTCCCTTGAAGATCTTCCTTTGTCAATTTCGACAAGTTTTTCCCCTCTTCTATCGCCACTACTATGTGGTCGAACTTAGGAGCTAAAGATCTCAAGATCTTCGAAACAATAACTCTTGTTGTTAACGCTTCTCCACATATCTTGATTTGATTTACTAGTTTTGTAACTCTAGTGAAGATATCAGATATGCTTTCACTGTCTTCCATCTGAAGCAGTTCATACGTCCTTTTGTGAGTTTGTAACCTCACTTCTTTCACCTTCTCAGCGCCTCCAAAAGACTTCTCAAAGATTTCCCAAGCTTCTTTTGCATATTCTGAATCACTAACCTTTTTGAAATTGTTCGGGCTGACACATTGATGAATTATAAATAATACTTTATAACTCAGCTTCTCAGATTCTGTATATTTCTTCTTTTCTTCTTCTGAAGCGTTTTCTCCAAGCGCTTTGACTCCATCTTTTACAAGGTCCCAAAGACCTTGACACCTGAATAAGACTTTCATCTGTTTGCACCAATTCTCATAGTTGTCAACTTTCAAAATTGGTAGGGTTGCTGGATAGTTTGCATTCCCATAACTTGTCATCGTGAATTCTTCAATCGTTCTTGATTGATACTTCCCTTGAATCGAAACAAAGCTCTTGATACCAGATGTTGGAAACTCACCAAAATCTATGATGAATTTCTACCACAATGACAATTTAATTATGAGATAAACAAAGAAAAGAAGACAAGGCAAATAATTTCTGCAGAGTTTCTCTCTGCTCACAAACTGTGAAAACTTTATTATTCACTTTACAACTGTAAAATACTGTGAATGACTTGCTTGACTTGCTTACAAAAATAGGGGTTACTCCCTCTATTTATAACTAAGATTACACCCTAATCCCAAAGCCCAAAATATCTTTTTGTTACTAAATCAAATCTAATTTATTCTAGACTTAAATCAAATCTATTTAAATCTAAAACAAATCAAATCTTTTCGACATATAGTTTCGACACACTGGATTACAATTTAACAGATAAGTCATGGTACTCTAATAGGTATACATTACTACAAAATAATTTTTTTATCTCAATTCAAATAGGGTTTATACCTCACTTCATGTGGGCGAGGTGAAAATGAGGTAATGGAAAGTTTCCACTTTTTTCACTTGTTTATTTTCATCTGAAGTGAAATAAATAACTTTTTCTTTCGGTTGGTTTTTCACCTATGTGAAATCAACATTACAAAACCATTTTCCATGATGGATTGCTAGAGCAAAGAAACATTTTGATCAAGGTTCATTCCTATTCTCTTGTAATATTAATTTCTAAAATTATTTTCTTCAATATATGCTTGTAAAAAAAGGGTTTAATGTTGTTAAGAAATCATGAATTGTTTTTGTTGAGTTTTAATATTTCTAACAACAACAACATAACAACTAACATTGTTAAGTTACATCCATGATTTCCTAACTATAACATCAAACAATTTTAACAAGCATCCATAAAAGAAAATAATTTTTGAAATTATAAGAGAAGATACATTAAGGAAGTAACCTTGAGACATTTCTCTGCACTATAATCCATCTAAGAGAATAACTTCTACCTCATTAAATGCTTTCTTTATCAGCGTGTTTTCAAGATTCTGCATTGTGATTTCAATATAAAGTTATGGTATTTGCGCTCTAATATGTTGGTTTGTGTAGGTTTCATGCGGATCACTGATGTTTCATGTGGATTGATGAGCTGAAAATATCTTGATCGTTGTTACTTTATAAATGGACTGTGAAACTATGTACTTGCATGCTTTAATCAAGAAATGATCAAAACTCATAGATAAGAAAGATATGCGTATCCCTAATAACATCAACAACTTCTGATGATAACAAGCTTGAAGAGATGCAATGACTGAAGTTCAATCAAGCAATCAAAGATGCATGAGATGGTTGGTCAAGTTATTCCTCTAAATCAAGCTAAAGAATTTGGTTTTTATGATCTCCGGTGATATCCTTTGATCATGGCATCTGACTTGAATATATCGCAAGCTTCGTTCACAAGAAGATTCAAATGAAGTGCTTATATAATTGATGTATCTGAAAGAAGGGCTTGAAGCTTCAGTTTATGAAAGAGAAAAAGTGTGAAAGCTCTTTTGATCGTGTCTATTTGAGTGATCAGTGTTTTGTAAAAACACAAGAGACTTCTTACAAGTAGTATGGCTAAATAACAAACATACACTAAAACTATTTTTGAAGCCTCCATTTTTCAAATAAAATGACCTAAAATATTTTTGAGCCAATCCAGATGAATTGGGAACAATCAGATTGATTATGGCAAGTTTTAGAATTGCCTAATTGATTAGAACAAATGCACAATTGATTATGTAAGGTATAAATAAGTCTATAATTGATTATAATAGTGTCTTAGTGAATGGTAATGACTCTCTATCAAAACCTTCCAATTTGAGCAGCAATAATCAATGATTGCATGTTCCTAATCGATTAGGACATAAATTTTGCCACTAGATTGTTTCTTAAAACGAACCATTCATTGGCCTATAAATAGAGACACTCTCCTTCATTTCTAAACGTGAGATATATCACCTTCCTATATCTTAATATCTCTCTGAATTATTTCTCTTTCTCTTACATATTTTTATCCATAGTGCTTTGAGAAATGTTCTTGAGTTTAGGGAGGAAGTTATTTTGGATGGGGCATTATTGTGAACTCACCAAAAGTTATTTTTCCTCTTGAGTGAATTATTCTTCCTTAGGAAGTAATTGCTTAGGGTTGGAGCTAAACCTGTTAAAATCTCTTCTTGGTGGGATTAGTATAAGTCTTTGTTTGGTTCGTGAGCTCCGTCACTTAAAGAAAAGATCTCATTCTGGGTCCGTGAAGAATAACCAGTGAAAAATCTTCATATTGATTCTTGAGCTCGGTCATGTACAAAAGCTCAGTAAGTTTAAGATCATTTCAATATAAAATCTCGATTCATAGTAAACTCAGTGTAAAACCTCAATTTAGTTCGGAGGATAGTCAATTCAAAACTCCAACTTGGTTTGATATGAGTCCATATAAAATCTCAGTTTGGCTTAGAGACTAACCGCTCAGAATTTTGTTTTTTGTTTGGCGTGAAGATTAACCCGCCTCATTATTTTGTTTGTTGTTTGGTTGGAAGTTCACATGAAACTTTATTTTCCTTGTGCAAGGGGGTTCATGGGCTTAACTTTCTAAAAGATATCAAGAATTATTGGATACTCTCAAGATTAATTCTTGGGAAGAAGAATATATAACTTAATTAAGACCATACCTCTATAAATCTCTAATGTTATCTCTATTTCCTTAACTTTTCACTTTCTTGCATATTTTCGTTATCTTTACTTTTTTGTTGCTTATCCAAACATTTATATTAGAATGTTTTCAAACTCTGACTCAAAAAATAAATTTTTTTTAAACCATAGTTTTTAAAACTGCCATAATTCACTTCCCACCTCCTTGTGTATGAGTCACATATTCAACAAGTGACATCATAGTCTAACTCCTGTTCAAAGACTAATCGCTCAGGAGAAGGAGGATATCCAACACTATTTTTAATGAGAGGACTTTACTAAACACAACTTAACTGTTTAATAGTGATAGGTTTTAATTATGGAAATATATATTTAAAATATTTATTCAAATTCTTAATTTTGAACTATGAGAACCATAATAAACGACTTGTTTATCCTTACCCATCATGTACATGGAGAAGTAGTAGATAAATCAGATTTCCTTTGGACCGTAGAGGAAAAGCGAAAGTTTGAAATTGATTTTAAGACAAAAAATTTATGAGTTATATATTTAGATGATAATAAACTTTTCTATGTTCATAATCGTAATTCCACTAAGGAAATATGAGACACTCTTAAAATTATATATGGAGTTTCGCCAAGTGTCAAACAAGAGAAAATGAACACACAAGATGAATGTATTATTCATGAATTCTTCTCTAAATTTATAAATGTTGGAAATAATGTTAGAACATTCGTTACTAAAAAATATTTATGAATTAAGAATTGGAATAAAAAACCTGATCCAATCCATAAACATGTGCCATATTGTGACTCATTTATTTGGGATCATCCCACTAGTTATTTCCCTTCATGTGATGAAGAGGCAACAACCTAAGCTTTGGCCAAGAATGGAGGCCAGATGTAGGTTCATCTTATACATAACGTCCATACAAAAATTAAAATTAGAGTCACCCTCAACTATATAGAATTCAAAAAATAGAGGACACTCTTAATGAAATTATGAAGATGTTTATAGATAATCAAAAGTAAACTAACAACTAAGTCAAAAATTTGGAAGTGCATGTGGGAAAAATCACAAAACAACTACTTGGCCAACAAAAGGCCCTTTCACCGCCAACACTCAGGCTAATTTCGAAGTGGCATTAAAATGCTATTACAACAAGAAGAAGAATAGTGATGAGCGAAGATACTTATGAGCCCGAATAAATTGTTTTTGAGAAGGGCATTCCTTTAGAAAGAAAATTTTCCAGTTGATAACTACATTAATGTGAGTTATTTAACTCATAAATAATTGGATTCATCACTTATGTTTGAGGTGGTTAGAGTTAATTCTATGTTTGTAAGTAAATTTTTATGTTTAGTAGTGAGAACAATATGTGTTCCATCTTTTAATTTTACTTTGTTTTTATTGTACATGATTTGTAAATATGATGACCACTATCACGATAGTTAAGCAAGAACAATTCCAAACAGACTCTAAGAAAGAAATGTTGAATGAAACGGTGACTTGAGTGTTGGTGTTGATTTTAAGAAGACTATTATTTAATAAATTAAGGTTGATCTACCACGTGAATAGATAAGGATGAGAAAAACCTATCAAGGCATGCAAAGATTGCTACAACACTGCATAAGGGTCATGTTGTCTCCCATATGTATTGTACTACTCTAGTACACGCACTATCAAAAGAGGTTATATTTTATTATTTTATCCATAGATAATGGATAATTGTAAAGGTATAACAACTCAAAGAGAAAAATAAATTTCAAACAATGAAAACCTTCTATAAATAAATCTGAAATGGAATGAATTTTTTTTTGAACCATTCTACTGAAAAGAAGGAGAAAGAACCAGATTCCCAAGCCCCATCTCTAGCCCTCATTAATTCTAAAGGAACACAACATTGGGAGGCACGTCTTCTAAAGTCATTTATTGTTGATAGACTGCAAGTAGTTAAAATGTCATTTTTAAGTTTATCATTTATACTTCCTTGTTTAGGAGTGTATAACTAAACTTATCATTCTCTTATTTTTACTTTGACCATTATGAGATAAATCTCGATTGTTGGGTTATGTGAAGTGTAATGAATATTTACTTTATGAATGAAATGAATGAGTTATTTTAATATATTAGTTATTGTGATTCCTTTCCGTATGTTTATTCATTAATATGATTGTCTAAGGAGTAGATAAATTTTTTATTAAGTTGATGTATCATCTAATAAATAGATTTTAAAAACCAATATGATTAAGTAGCAAGTAGGTACACATTGCTTATTTAGTCACTTTAAGTATAAAGGGTTACAATCAAAATTGTCAGACTCGTGAGTCTATTTAGACTCGTAAAGAGTCCATCGACTCGTAGATTCGACTCACAAACCCGTACGAGTTTATGGAAAATAAAAAATGACTTTCAAAAACATGTAAGTGACACTTATATGACACACATATATTTATAAACCTGGAAATTCTTTATATATGACACAAGTATATATAATAGAACACTAATTAACATCAAATTTTAAATTTCATACTCCATAATAAATTTTTTAACAAAAAAAAACTCGATAATAAAAAAAAAATAACAACGTATATAGTTAAAGACTTAAATTATCCTACTCAATATAGAAGATAGAGGAAGTTTCTTAATATATTATGGATAACAATCCACCTTATAGCATTAAATTCCCTCTGCTCATAGATTTAAGTTGTGGTTCGTAATCACAATTGCAACCGCAATATTGTTGATAAAGTAGTCTTTACAACTGCATCAGGCCATAACTGAGGCATAATTTGAGATCACGCATCCTTCGACCTTAGGAATCACATCAGACAACTTCGTTCAAATTTTTTCACGTATTTTAGTCAAAACTCAAAATTTAGACCCCAAACTCAATTTGTTTTTGAAAAATCTTAACATTAATTAGTTATTAACGATATATTTCAAAATTTTCTAGATCAAAATTCACGTTGCAACGACTGCAATGCGTATCTCAACAACCGCAATGACTATAATCATAACATCTACAACTGCTACCGCATCCATGACCGCAACCTCAATTTAAAACTATGTCTCTGCTCAAATGTTCTAGCTTTATGTCAAAACAAATTATGTACTAAGGAGCTTTTATGTTTATATCATCAATGTCTTCCATTTTCCCTAGCTTTCCTTAGAACACTTGTACGCATGTTCTTTATAATTATTATTAATAATTAATTAATTAGTAAAAAATGTAGCAAAGTTTCATGTGAGCGATGCATTATAGAAAAACAAATAAAAAACTTGTTCTGCATTAAATCATAAATCTTCTAAACTATTTCGTCATCTGCAAATTGATACATGGAGATTAGAAATTAGTGGACCTAATTGAAATGAAATGCCACGTCACCTTTACACAAAAGTACATACAAGAGAAACATACAAATGAAACATATAAGAGAACACTAACACAATAAAAGATTGATTTACGATAGCGAACTTGAATACAACAAGGAACTGTTAAACGCGACCACATCATCAATGAAGAAAGAAAGAAGTGTTGCTAAAAGAAGAGACTAGGAGAGAGACGTTTCTAATTCTCGTACAAGCAATAAAATAAGGTTTTCTTTTAAATTTTTTGTTTGTTTTGGATTTAGGCCTTTTTTGTATTTAAAAAATAAAACTTCAGAAAAACTTATAGACTCGTAAAATCGCCGCAGACTCGCAAGTCTATACGAGTTTATGCGAGTTTACAGAGGTTTACTCGAGTCTATCAAAAATAGATTCTATACACAAGTCTATTTGTTTTTGCTTCCTAGACTCGTAAGCTCGTACGAGCTTACAAGTCTATCCGTGAGTTTGACAACCATAATTAAGACTATATGGATAAACATAACAAATTTTTTATTTATAGAAGTGCATTGGTATTATTGTGAGCCTTAGAGATAAGTTCCATAGTAAATCATTATATATTTTTACATTAAATTATGACCTCATGAGTCAAGACGCCACATGTAATATCCATGCCATTAAATGAATCATTAATAAACATATTATTCAAATTTGTTAAAAACCTTGTTTTATCTCTTTGATATTCTTACTTCAAACCACATGACACACATAATTATTTTGTTGTATTATTCATGTTTATTTTATAAATTTTAGTATAAAAATTATTAATGTTAATATTATTATTGTGTGATAATATTTTTTCTTATCACTTGCTACTAATATTTTTTTTATCACTTACTACTAATTTCATCATGTATATTTGCATATACAAAATATTCAACACTAACATTTTAAAGTAATGTAATAGAAAAATATGTAGGTTAATTAAAAAAAGAAAGAAATTTGCTGATATATATATATATATATATATATATATATATATATATATATATATATATATATATATATATATATATATATATATATATATATATATATATATATATATAGCATTTGGTTGAGAGGGTCAAAATTATAGCTTGTTGGTGGATGGAGGCTAAAAAGTCATATGCGTTTTTATTTAAGTTATTGGTGGACTACTCAGTTTGGGTTAAATATATGATAATCCTGATAATGTATGTGAATTTCGTTTTATTTTTCTCTAATATATTCTTTTTGAATTCTTTTTTGTATTGTAAAGATTCTTTTATTTTACATATTAAGCGTATAATTTAAATAATGAGTTTGAAGGATAAATCAAAACTCATTTATATTATATGAGATAATTTATACATTAAGGAGGTAGAAGATGCAAAATCTTAATATTTTAATGGAAAGATTCAAAAAAATTTTACGGGAGATAAATTAAATCTCGCTTACATTACAAAAAATATCATATATTTAATCGTTTTAATTTTTAAAGTCGATGAACATCTCTTTTAATTTTGCTCTAAGCCCAATCTTTTGTTTGAATAGATTTACTTTTCTATAAAGAAATCCAATTTTAGGTATTATTTTCTCTACTTTTTAGAATCACTTTTGTCTAGAACCACTTTTTTTTTTTTTTTTTTTTGTATAACACATGATCTTTCTATCACCGCGCCGTGACACTCACTGGCTTAAAAACATAACTTGGAGTTTGTTTTTCATGTGGTATAGTTGCTCTTTTCGATGCTTTTTTTTTTAAATAAAAATTTAGTTCTTGCTTCTATTAAGTACGAAATAGTTCCAACACAAGTTCTTTTAATGAAAATTATATATCTTTGACTAATTCAATGAAAAGTTGATGTCCATAAGTATTTTTTAGAAGTTTCATAATTCATACTATTGACTAAGACTATTATACCTAGTATTCTCCAAAAAGGCTATTCTCCATTGACCGACCATAATGTATTCATTTGTAAGGTTTCTTTCATAGAATTTTAAATTTCATTAAATAGTTCTGTTCGAGAAATTATCGGTTGATCAGAATCTGAAATGAGTCGGAGATTTCAATTTTAATGTTGGAATTAAGAAAGAGGAGATGTACTTGCAAGACACTCCAATGTTAAAGTCAGTAGAAACACATATACGTTTAAATGTTTCTTAGGGTTAGAATTGAATTAGAGAGGGTTTTTATAGTGTCCTCGGCGCTTGACCATTGGTTCATATTTTGGACCGGATTTGGGATCCAGACCCAAAATATATGACTGTCAGGAATATAGGCGTAAAATCAGGGATCCTGGAAGGTTGCTCGAAACTAGCCGTTGGGGCGGGCAGATAACTACTTTTGGGCGGCGATGCTGTCCAACGAGCAGGTGACCAATCGTCCCCGACTGAGGGACAAGATAGACTGCTCGACGTTGGCGTAGGCGGAGGCCTGGCCGAGGACAGCGATGGTTCGCTGGTCCTCTGGTCTGGTGAAGATATGTCCCCGACGGAGGGGCAGGAGGGAAAAATGCTTCCTTTTGTTGGTCCTAACTAATTGGGCCAAAGCTTTTTGGATATCCTAGACGCAAGAATGGATTGGGCCATACTTGATTATGGGCTAACCACTGGTCCAGTCCAAAACAGAAGCTCCCCAAGTCATTGCTTATAGGTATAAGAGTAATGACTTTAGAGTCAACCCGTGTGGCGAGGAGAAGCGAGAAACTCCATCGAAGAGAGCCTTCATTGGGGGTCTGAGGTTAGCGAACTTGTGTGGCCGTTGGCGGCGCTTGCCATAAAGGTTTCGTGACCGCGAGTTCGCGCGCTTGAAGGCGGCATTCTGCTCGTGAAAGCCTTGTTGCTTGCTCATGAGGAAAACGCGGTGTATGAGACCATGATCGACATTTTCAACTAGTGCTCATGCTGAGCGCTTGTTTCTGCTCATGTATGATTTTATCTTTTATTGCTTTTGTTAAGCTATTTGTTTGTATGCTCGTAGCTTTGAGCTATTTTACAAGTTATTTTTTAAGTGTTTGGGGGGTTTGCTCGACAGTTTCGATGTTTGGCAGTGTGAGGAACTAGTCAAACAACCATGGTTGTTTTCTGGGCAAAGGGAGGAGCTCGGGCCCCGTTCATGGCCTGAGTTCCTTGGCGTAAACTTCCCATCACGAGATGGGCATCCTGCCATCATGGTACGACAACAACACTGAGGCTCAATCAAGGATCCTCCGTCGGATAAAGGAATCTGCTTGTTTAAGAGCAGAGACTTATCTTATATTTTATTCGGTATGTAGTGCTTGTACCTAGGCACGCATTTTACTCGGGGCGCACAATGTTTGTTGTTTGGAAGAGCACACCGACTATTTATGGCCTTATTTATAATATTGTTTCAGCTTTTCAGCGTTTCATGGTCGAGCAAGTTCTTCCCCGTGTAGGTTTTCGAGATAGTATGCCCCATTTCCATTTTTGCTCGAACGCAATAGTATCTCTTTGATGAAGGACTTGTTCCTCCTTTCTTCTTCATGCTCGTGAGCTTTGATAGGATGTTTGCTAGGCTAGTGTGTTCACAGGGAACATATGCCTACTCGAGTGTTGTGTTCGCAGGGAACGTATGTTTGCTCGACTGGTGTGTTCGCGGGGAACATATGCCTGTTTGGCTGTTGTATTTGTAGGGAACGTATGTCTTCTCGACTGGTGTGTTCATGGGGAACATATGCCTGCTTGAGTGTTGTGATTGCGAAAATGGTTTGTTTATGCGCTCCACTCATCAGAGAGATTGGTGAGGTCATTTCTTCTGCGATGTCGAGCATTATTGGCGGTTACTTTCTCCTCGTACTGGATGTACGCATGGGCTTTAAGGAGGAAAGCATCTAGTGTGGTTGGTGTTTCTATGCCAACTGCTTTGGAAAAATCGTTGCAGGGGCACAACCCTCGCTCGAGCAAGTACTTTTTCATGTCGTCAGTCGTGGAGACCTGAATGACTTCTTTGTTGAACCTCTCGATGTATGCTCGGAGAGATTATTCTTTTCCATGTATAATCTCTTCTAGCGAGGCCCCTGTCTTCAAATGACGGCGAGAGGCAGTGAAGTGCCTTGAGAACATATTCCCCAACTGCTTCCATGAGGTGATGGATTCGTTGGGAGGCTTTTGTACCAAGACATTTCCTCTTTGGTTTCTTGGCCACCGGGGAGATATGATCTCTCCGAGGAGGGGTTTGATTGAGTTTCTTAATGGCCATAATACATGATCTTTCTTGCCCCTAATGGTTATCATGTTGTCAAGGAGACATGCTATGTGATCTTTGTCGTTGGTGCCTTGCGGGGGAGACTTTGACTGATGAGCATTCTCCAATGCCACAATCCTCTCATTTTCTTGACAGATTAGGGAGTTGGTCTGATTGAGAGCTGCGAGCAGGGCAACCATAGCAAGGTCAACGCTGGTCCTTCTTGATCTTATGAGCTTCGACATATTGAATGTCGACGTCTTAAGCCTCGTCGAAGGGTGGGGAGGCGGTGCGACCATCCCTTAATGGGATGGCATCTTCAAGAAAGGGCATCCTTCCACAGTTATATGTCTTGCAGACATGGGAGATGATGGGTTTGTGAGCATTGTTATTGTCGTTAAAGCTGGCCATGACTGGAATCTTGATTATCTGCTTTGATCTTTGGTTTCCAAGGAAAGAAATATTGGGAGAACATGTTTCCCATAGACAGAACCACTGATCTTACCGGTTGATCAAAACTTGAAGTTTGCCGATAGATGATGTCTGCGAGGCTAGAATCAAATGAGAGGAGGGGGTATACCTGTAAGGCACTCTGACACTCAAGTAAGTAAGAGTGCAAAGAGATACAAGAAATAGATCAAGGTTTCTAGAATGAATATTGGATATCTGGTCCTCACAAGTGTGAGGGTTTATATAGTGCCCCCGACGCTTGGCCATTGGTTCCTATTTTTGGGCTTACATGTTGGGTTCCTCAAAAATAGGTAACTGTCAGGAACTAGACGTTATAATGGACAAAGATGTTTGGAACTAGCCTTTATGATGGGCAGAGAAGTGTTTCACGGGCAACCGCAATTTCTGGGTGGCTATCCTCGTGTGACTTGGCAGGATAAGGAATAACCTGTTTGAGCGGGCAGAAGTAACCATGCAGACCCTGGTGGTCAGCCAGCCAAGGCTCCTCGGGTGAGGGGTAGAAGGGATAAAGTTTCTTTTATCCTTCTTGTTTTATTGGGCCACAATTATTGGTCCGTCCTGCATAGAAAAGTGGATTGAGCTCTGCTTAGCCATTGGGCCAGTCCAGAAAAAGAGTCTCCAAGTTGTTGCTCCTAGGCGTGGAAGTGATGACTTAGAGTTAGCCCGTATGTCGAGGAGGCGATAACGCCATTGGCATTTGTCATAGGAGACAAGGACGTTTTGGGATGTATCCAGGGATATGAATTTTTGGGGAGTCCAAACGTGGTTTCATGTGTTTGGTGCGTAGGGAGCCGAATGGTTGATTGGACTCTGATAGGTTGCATGCCACACTTGCATCGAGCCATGCGCTGTCATTAATATGCAATGATGGAATTCTAGGGGCTAAGGTTGATGATAACCCCTACACTACCCTAGGTCGCGCGTGCGCGGACACGTGTGCCGAGATCGCTCTATAAATAGGGCAGAAGGCAATTCATTTACATTTTTTTCTTCTCTTTCTCTTCACTCTCTCTGTTTATTTCTTCTAGCTCTTGAAACCATGCACTTTCGTCTGCCACCATTGTAGAGTTGTTCGACCATAGTTTCAAGCCCTCTGACCATGTAAGTTCCTTGCTTCTCTTCATTTTGTTTTAGCTTTTAGCTTTGTCTTTGATAAAAATGCATGCGAATAGGGTATGGTAAGTTAGGACGAGCGTTTTTCCGGCAACTTGTTGGTGTCTGGCGGCGGTTAAACCACTTTTTGGCCCTATCGTCGGCGAGATGGTGAATTTGAGTAGAGAAATGCACATTCTTTGGCTGTTTTGGGGCCATAGTCGTGGTGGCGAGCTTAGCTTATCACCATCGTAATCCATGAATTTCTGGTGAACTCATGAGGTTACCAATAAATGTATCAAGTTTCTGATGAATCTTCAAACAAAATTATGGGTTAATGTTTCGGGGAGGCTTTCTTCGTTAGGGTTTATAGGATTTATCCGTCGGGGAAGTTTTAGGTTGAGCAGGATTTTGTGATGTCCTCGTTTGAGGCTTGAGCGAGGGCTTTTGGCCGGGGACATCGCTCTCGTGTCTATGTACACCCTTTCTCCTGATTTAGTGGTGAAAATATGAATTTGATTTGATCTTCAAATTCAATTTTGTCCTCTGCTTTTTAGATGAAGATGTCAAAAGATTCCGAGGATGAAATTATAATCGAGGAGAGCGAGACTTCTAGGGATGTGCTGCCCTCCTCGGACCCTAACCAGTGGATTGTTCCCGAGCCACGGGGGATAGCCTCGCTTTTTGCCTCCTTTTCTGATGAGGCTTTTACAGCAGTAGGAGATGAAACAAGTTCGTCGAACACTGAGCAATAGTGGAAAGTCGTGTTTCTTGGGGAAAACAAGCGGATTTGTTTGCCGTTTGTGACTGATCAATTTCCTATATATGAATATGTTTTTAGAGAGATGGGGCTTCGGTTGCCCTTCTCAAACCTTCAGGTGGCAGTTCTTGCCCATCTGGACCTGGCGCCTTCACAGCTTAATCTGAACTCATTGGCCTTCGCCCTTCACCCGAGAATTCGAGATCATATGTGACTACCTTAAGATTGGGGACACCGTCTCTCTGTTCTTCGCTTATTTCCATCTCCAACGGCAGACAACCTCAAATGGTCTATTTGGATGGGTTTCCTTGAAGCAGATGAGGAAATTGTTCAAGGCATACTCAGAGTCGATATGAACATTTAAGAACATATATTATACGGGTATGCCTGTATCTCAGAGGGCCATCGACTCCTTGCTCTACTGGAAGATTATGACGGACGATGATGGGAAATCCCACTGAGCAAGGATGGTAGGTAGAAGATACATCAAGTCCAGAGGTTCCATTTTGCTTAGAGCCATGATCATTTTGACTGACAGACTGACGAGTATATTGTTCGTCCAGATGACTTGGAGGAGGATGACTGGGGAAGCTATAGTAAAGTGGTGGCTTTCGTCGACAACTTTGTCCCCACCCAGTGCATGACCAAGCGTGGAGACATTATTCTTGGAGAGGATATAGAGCCTTTGCTCATGAAATGACTTATTAACACAAAGGGGATCCTCGATTGTGATACATATGAGGATGCCCTTGCACTTTTAGGTATCTTTTCTGTTGTTTTTGTCTCTTTGTTTTACTGACTTGTCTTCATTGCTCGTTGCAAATAAAATTCCAAACACCCAGGAGCGCATGGTTAAGGCGACAACATCTAATAAGTTGAAGCATATGAAGAAAGTTGGGCTTGCAAAGAGCGTTATGGGTGACATTGTGATTCCTCCTCCGACGAGCTCGGGAACTCTTCATTTGTTCCTACCAGGGAGCATCCTTCTCCTCAGCAGGTGACCTTAACCAGGAAATGTCACCGGGTTGGCGAGGACACTGTGGACTTTACCTTGGAGAAGTCTCTGAATAAGTATGAATTTCCTCCCTGTTGGCTGCAGAGGAGCTACTTTGAGGGGGGTCCCTCTTTGAAGGTTTCGCGGGCAGAATCTCTACACCTGGAAAACTTGGATCAATCGAGCAAGAGGAAAACTCTTGCCTAGGATGTGACTGCCATGATGAGGGTGTTAAAGCTGGTAGTGGTCCATACCGAGAAAAGGACCCCTAATGTCAAGGAGGTGAGAGACCTACGCGCGAAAAATGTGGCTCTTCAGACGAAGGTGACCAAGTTGAAGTCCAACAAGGAGAAGTTGGAAAAGGCGAAAACAACATTGAACTAGTAGGCGTAAAAACTGGCCAAGTTGAACAAGGAGTTTGAGGATAGGATCACTGCCTTAGAGGTTGATGCGGCTCTAGCTGAGGAGGAATCCGAGGAGATGAAGCAATTAAGGACCCGTGAAAAGTTGGTTTCCCGTCTTCTTTAGGATGAGGAGGATATGCGGCGACTATGCCGCGGTCGGTGGTGTTGATGCGCTGCAGTTGACAACTACTGCTGCATTGCACCATTTATGAGAGAGCGGTTGAGCCACGACTAAGCAGTGGGTAGCCACTAGGCGCGATTCACAGATCGGTGGGCTGGTCGGAGGTTCGGGAGGGTCGACGGCGGTTTTAGTGGTTTTCGAGTTTGAGGGTTAGTTTGGAAAATATCGAGCAATTTTTGATGTCAGTGACTTTTAGTACCCTTTGATAAGTTTTGAGGATTAAATTTTTACCTTTTAGTTATTTTGATTAATTTTTGAGTCAGGCCATTAACCCTTAAGAGTTCAGTAGAGTTATCACTCGTGAAAGATTGTTAGTAGAACATTTTGAGCACTTTAGATTACTTTTGAGCACTCTAGAATCATTTTAGAGTTGTAGAGATTATTGTAGACTTGTATATAGTCCCCTTGAAAGTTTGTTAAATTATATATATAAATTTTTATAACCTTTGATGAGTTGTGAGTATAAAATAAAATAATATTTACTTTGTTGAGATGTTTTGAGTATGTTGGTTGAGCTAATTTTGAGTTGCTGAGTAATAACATAATTTTACTCTATTATTGATTATATTTTAGTAATAATATAATTATTAAAATTTAATTATATGAATATTTTGAGTTGAGTAATTCAGAGGAATTACATCGTGACCTTATATTGGCGAAATTATGGTTCAGAGAGGAACCTGTTTGAGTATGAGTTTTGAGAATAATTTTAGTTTTGTGATTGATATTGGAGTTAGGTAGGGCTTCATTCGAGTTAGATCAGGTTCAAAGAAGAACCATGACAGTCTCATGTTCAGAGAGGAATGCTGTTCAGAGAAGAACCATATACACATGGATATTAGAGGAAAATTTTAGTGCATTTCACATTTGCATTATAATTATTATTGTTGTTGTTGCTATGTGATAATGATCTAAGTGTTATTATAATTTCCCTGTTATTTAATTTCACCGCTAAGATTTCTAAGGATTATTCTAACCCTTTTCTATTTGTGTGTGTGTGTCTTGTTATGCCTATATTGCAGATACGGGTAGTGGGTAGTAGTCGTCGAGTTGAGGAATGTAGTTACTACCTTCTTCATTATTTTCCATTTGGTTTAGTATCCTTTGTGTCACTCTAATATTGTAACACAGGGGTGTTGAAACAAAATCTATTCATACCCCTTGAATTTTGATGATAACCAAGTACTTAAAGAATGATAGGGTATAATAACATTTGTTTAAGTGCGTAGGATCATAAAGCTTGTAATTAACTTGGTTCTAACCCAATTGAACAACTTATAAATAGAAGCATTTGACTAAAATTTTCTAAATGGACCAGAATTTGATTATCACGTGGAACCTCAGCGTCTGGTGACTCAGCTTCTGATGAGCTGGTAACATAGTACTGTGAAACCTTGTTTTGTAGGTAATAGGTTTTCTTTTGATGATGACTGTGATATGATGGGAGAACTGACTTGGGATTTTGCATTTGTGTTCGCAAATGTTTCGGTTTAGAAAGAGTCGCCACCGACTTTTTATTTTATCCTAAGGAAAGGCCAAAAAGCACAGGAAAGACCTTTGAGATATTTTCTTGGGTTCAGGGAGTAGATTATAGAAAGGGAAGGTATTAGCACCCTTTCTATCCATAGTTATCCATGGGCTCTTAGTTACTTGCTTAGATCACTTGCTTTACTTTTCAATTGTTTGAAATGGTGCTCTTCAATTGTTTGAAATGGTGCTTTGTGTGTGATTTGGAAAGATATTTTGAAAAGAGGCCATCATTGTGGCAACCTTTGTAATGATTCTTGTTTGAATGTATACAAAGGTGTTTTTGTCTTTTGAAAAGTTTTCAATGTTTGAAAGTAGGGTTTTGAAATTGTGTTGTGAAGTGTGTTTTGAAAGTAGCAAGGATGTTTTTGCAAGCTTTTGATAAAGTAACTAGGAGCTATCTACCCTATTTTACTCAAAGATCTTTCTTATGTTTTTTAACCCTTTTAACAGTGTTGTTCCACCATTGTATTTGGTGGACAACCTTGTGTTAGGATGTTAACGGGACAGGCGCGGGTCATCGTATAGACCATGATAGCAATAGTGTCAAGTGTCTTTGACAATTTTCTTGAGGGACTTGATCATTTTGTTTTAGGCAACTCAGATAGCGTCATCGAGGGACTATGATCTTTTTGATTGTTTTTGTTTTGCCAAAGTACTCAACATGCAACCATGGCCCATTTTTGAAGGCAACAAGTGGATTGTAACCCTAGGGGTGCAAGTGTGCATTGTGTTTGTTTTTCATGCATATTTATCTTGGATTAGGTCAAACTAATTGTTGATTTTATTTGCATACAAACCCTAGGTCTAAGCATGACATAATTGAAAGCTTTTAAATGTGCGAGAATTTAAATGCTACACTATTACAACATGATATAGGGAGGGGGGTACAAATTTGAATTGGAGATATTTGACAAGAAATTAAACCCTAGATTACTATTACAACCAAATTGAATGTATAAGATACAATATTTAAATGTACAATAATTGAAATAAATACAATAAATAAATGTAAATAAAATGTATTATGTACAAAATGATTTTTATGTATGTAAAAAAAAGTGTTTTTAATATGTGAAGTAAAAATAAATAAAGAAAAGTCAAGTTTAATTATTTTTTATTTAGGGCAAAAACCCTAATTTTCTTAAATAAATAGCATTTTATATATATATATATATATATATATATATATATATATATATATATATATATATATATATATATATATATATATATATATATATATATATATATATATATATATATATATATATATATATATATATATATATATATATATATATATATATATATATATATATATATATATATATATCAATTTGTACAAAAAAATAAAAGTATATTGTAAAGAGGTATTGTTGGTATGTAATATTAATAAAAATAAACATGTATTATTTTTTATGTTTTTTACTCTTATTTTCCCTTTTTTAATAGAATAAAATATATAAGTATTAAATACATTAAATGTTTAAAGATAAAAAATTAATTATTTATATTAAAAAATGTGTATATTCAAGAAAATGTTTTTAAATATGAATAAAAATAATAAATGAAAATAAATATATTTTTTAGGTTATTTTAGGTTTTAATAAAAAAGAATATAAAGCATTTAAATATTTTTTATACTAGTAATAATTAGAATAAATTCCAAATAAATATAAAAATTTATGAAAATAATTTTTAGGTATTTTTTATGTTAGAAGATAAAATATCAAAATCAAAAATGAAATAAAATACAAAAAATGACAAATATGCAAGCAAATGGACCGGGGGGGTGCAAACTGAATATGCACCTGTGGAAAGCAAAAGCAACTCAGGCCCAACCCAAGCAACTTCATCTTCTTCCTCAATTTCAAACAACACACGCGTTCTGTACTTCCAATGCTATCTCCTGATTCTTTGATTTTTTGACAAAACTCATAACATGAACATTGTAGAGAATTAAACAACGAATTCAACCATATAAAAAACTTGGATTAACTCTCAAATACCAGAGAGAATTTCTCTGGTCCTAATTTCTAACCTAGTTTTTTCAGAAAGTTCATGAGTGAAATTCTCTCAGCACGATTAATGTAAATAAAAACTAAGCATATGTATGGCTTCAGGGCTATGAGTACAACATATTTCATTCACAAACCTAAGCCTAACCATTCCTAAATAGGGAGATAGAAGTCCATGAAATACCTGTTTCAGTTGACTTCGAGCTGGACAATGTAGCAACCTTCAATGGTGTTTGAGCTTCTCTTGAGCTTGCCTGAGGTCCAAGGAAGCTTCTCCAATGCTTGGCTTGCTTTGAAACAACTTGAATCGTGCTGTAGAAATCAACCTGCAGAGCTTTGAAATGAAAATGGCAATGTGTGTTAGAGGTGTTACAGCTTGCAATGGGGGCCTGGGATAGTTCAGGTGATTTGATTGGAAGGTGTTGGAACTATCTTGGGACAAAACGCACGATGGAATTTTGTTGTGGCTTGCAAAATGCAGAACCTGCCCTGTTTTGCAGAAAAATAGTGGTTCTGAGTATGAGGAGGTTTGAGTGATGAAAGGGTCGTGTTTTAGGCTTCTTGGGAGGTATGGAACTTGTCTACAATGTTTGTCTAAGCTTGTGTTAACAGATATGAAAGATTGCTTATGTTTTGCAAGTTTTCTCTACTTGAAGTTCAAATGTGGAAGTGAAGTTACAGGCTTGTATAGGCTGTCAAACATGCTTGCATACATTTCTCTTGGCCCCTCTGATTTGTGGATTTGTTTTTCTGCAAGATATCTTGGACCAATGATCAAGGATTGTTAGTTTGACATAAAGCATACTTAAGCAAAAATGGAAAATTGCCTTTTTCTACTTAAGGCTTAATCTTGTGTATAATGTCCAAATGAATAAAACAAAGGCTTAGACTGATGGATTGGCATTAAATTATGGAGTGAAAATTGGTTTTGAGGCCTGTAATGTCAAACCAATCTAGCTAGATCAGAATTGCAAGTTGTTATGAACATGTATTGGCCATGGACAAAAGTGAGTTTTTGCCAACTTCAAGCATTCGATTCTCTCTAACCACAAGGGTGTTTGAGGAGTTCTTGGACAATTTGGAAAGCTTGGAACATGTACTATAATCCATATTTGCAATGCAACTTGAAATTCCAAGTGGAACTATGTGAAAAGTGGTCAAGAAGATGGGTCCAAATCCTGCCTAGATTAGGGCAAATTTTCTCTAAGTTAAAAGTTTTAGGTACCCTTGTTCCAAAAATCATAACTTGAGATACAAGCTTCTTTTGAGAAAACTTTGTGAATAAAAGTTGTAGACTTTGTTATGAAATATAACTTTCATGTTGCAAGTTTTGTTTTAATCCATTTGCATCTTGGTGAAAAAGTGGGACAAAGTTAGGAAAAAATAAGAAAATTTCATAACTTAAAAAATTTCTAAGTTATGAAAATTTTCCATTTTAAACCCTAATTTGCATTTTTGGGTTTCTTGATGAACAAGTTTCATAATTTGGCATGTCTTGATGAAAAATGACCCTTGGCACTTGATTTTGACCAAAAAGTCAAAGTTTGACTTTTCAGTATACAGTTAAATTTTGATCAGTTGACTGAAAAATTCATCTGTCAATCCTATGCATTTGAGATCTTTTGAACTTGTTGAATGTGTCAAGATGATGTCATTGAGTCCTTGAGTCCATGGTTGAGCTTAATTTTCCATTGGCTGGGTCAAATAGTCAAAAATTGCCTCTGCACAGTCAAAACCCTAAAAATGACCATTTTTCCCTTTTGGTGATCTGATCAAATTTCTTGTGGAATTGTGATCAAAACTTGATCAAATGGTTCATATGAGCTCATAATGTTGATGTGGATCAAAAATCATGAAGTTTGACTGTCAATTGGCAACTGTTGACTTTTTCCCCAATACAGTTGATTTCTAGGTCAACTGTCCAATTGACTGGGCAAAAATTTGAATCAAGGCTTGAAGCTTGGTATGGATAAACTTGTGAGTCCAATATGAAGTATGAAAGTCACTTTGGGAATTGTGGGTCAAAATATCCCTGTGCAAACTCAAACCCTAATTTAGGTCAACAATGCAAGGAAGTGTCTTGAGTAGAGCAAACCCTAGCTTGATCTTCAATTCCAAGAGTCTTGTGATGAGAACATGTTGATTAAATGGGAGGGAAAATTTTGGGGTACAACAGTTGCCCCTGTTCAATCTTCTTGAACCTGAGGAGTTAGATTGGCAAGTTTGCCTTTCGCGACTCAAAGGTAAAAGAGGATTGGACACTAGAGTGCCCGTAAATTTGCACTCGTCAGAACATGGATGAAGAAATGGGCTTAAAGATGCCATTTGGAGATGGTAGAATCTTGCTGGAGATGGGCTTAAAGATGCCATCCAAGAATGTTTGTTGAACTGTAATGTTATAGGTCAGGAGAATGAGCATCAAAATGGTATCCGCGTCTGGAATGCATTTGAACTGTATCTGGAGACTGGGTATGTATGAGCAAAAGAATGGCATCCGTTTCTAGAGCGTATCCGAGCTGTAACTGTATTTGAACTTTGAATGAACATCAGAATGACTGTCGTGTCTGGAGTGTATCTGTATTGTATCTGGGTAACAGGAAAACATCTGTATATGGAGCAACTGTGTGCTGGGGTTAAACTCTGAATGAGTGACAGAATGGCAACCGTGTCTGGAGCGTATCTGGACTGTATCTGAAGTTAAGACCTGTATGAGTAGTAGAATGACCGCCGTGTCTGGGGTGTATCTGTATTGTATCTGGGATCTGAATAAGTGACATAATGATTTCCGTGGCGACTGCATTGGGGAGAGTCAAATTACTGATGTAAGAGCCAGAATGGCATCCGTGTCTGGAGCATATATGAACCTATAGTTGATAGTTGATTCTGAATGAGAGATAGAATGGCTGCCGTGTCTGGAGCGTATCTAGTCTGTATCTGATTATTGAAGTCTGAATGAGTAATAGAATGACCGCCGCGTCTGGGGTGTATCCATACTGTATTTTGACTTGAAGTTCTGAATGAGTAATAGAATGACCGCCGTGTCTGGGGTGTATCCATACTGTATCTGAATAATTGTTAATAATAGCCTCTTAATCTTATCATGAAAAGGGTAAAGTGTTAGCTAAAACACGAAGTTATATTGCATGTTATGTATGATGCAATGAATTGTAATCCGTGTTTATGATATATGGATGTAATGGTTATGCATGTAAGCTGAATAACTGTCTTGCTGAGGAAGATAAATCCTGGATAGCTGGAGATAATGACATCTTTGACTGCTGCCGGGGAATATAAATCTTCGACCGAAACTGGGGATTCCAAAAACTTTGATTGTTGAAGATGAGAAATCCTTGTTGACTTTCCTGGGATATTGGGGAAACTCTGAAAATCTCTTCTGGGGAATTGACGCCTTGGAGAAACGGGACCAAGAATCTTTGATCTTGCTGGGAGATAAATCTGTGGGGGAAATACTCACCATCCTGGCTCCACTGGGGAATAAGGTTTAGATTAAACTGGCTCTACTGGGGATCTTGAAGTTTAACTCCGCCGGGGAGATACTCCAAGGTTTTAGCTTTGTTGAAGATCTGAATGATGTATCGTAGGGGATAAGGAACGACACAAAGATATCTTCCTACACCTTCAACCTATCAGTAATTACCCTTTTTCAATTTCGTTTTATTTGTAAGCAGTGATTATATTCGAATGCATATGCCTATTTAACGAAACATTGGACGTTTTCAAATAAAACATAAGTGTAAAAAGAAAAGAAAGGCAAGCAAATTTCTGCACTTTGAAGTATCTTTGTATTTAACTTTCGTGAGTATCTTTGTACAAAGGAGACAGACACCCTAGTAAGAGAATGTTGTCCTAAAAATTGAAAAAAATTTATACAAAAGAAAGATGGCTATGTGTAACAATTCCATGGGATTCCCATTCTACTATAGCCTTCACAACTCTGAATATCTTGCCCATTCACTGCTTCGTCCGTCGATGAATGGATTGATCAGAGGCTTGGAGCTTGTCTGGTGAAGATATTGTCCTTAAAGTGATCCACGAGACATAGTCATACACTTTAATTCCCTAACTTTTGCCTGGATCGCCCTTTCGGGTTTTTGATCCACCGGGAAACCCCTTTTTGCCTAAGTTGCCCTTTCGGGTTTTCAACTTGCCAGGTGTACAGATTTTTTATTTTATCCCTAATTTTTGCCTGAACCGCCCTTTCGGGTTTTCGGTTCACCGGGATGCCCATTTTTGCCCAAGTCGCCCTTTCGGGTTTTCAACTTGCCAGGTCGTTTTTATGCGTAGTATCTTTTGACTATATCTACGTTCGCAGGGTGTGGCAAGTCATCACCGTCCATGGTGGTCAGAATCATTGCCCCACCAGAAAAGATGCTCTTGATTACAAATGGTCCTTCGTAAGTAGGAGTCCACTTGCCCCTGGGATCACTTTGCGGTAGTATGATCCGCTTGATTACAAGATCTCCGACTTGATATACTTGGCGCCTGACTTTCTTGTTTAAAGCCTTGATCATGCATTTTTGATATGCCTGACCATGACAAACAGCAGTAAGTCGTTTCTCGTTGATCAAATTGAGTTGATCAAGTCGGGTATGAATCCAATCGTCTTCACTCAAACCGGCGTCCTTCATAATCCTTAAGGAAGGAACCTGAACCTCCATAGGCAAAACAACCTCCATGCCATATACTAAAGAAAATGGGGTTGTCCCTGTTGAAGTACGTGCTGTGGCACGATATCCATGCAGAGCAAACGATAACATCTCATGCCAGTCTTTGTAGGTGACTGTCATCTTTTAAATGATCTTCTTGATATTTTTGTTCGCGACTTCAACAACACCGTTCATCTTTGGCTGATAGGGAGATGAATTGTGATGGTAAATCTTGAACTGTTCGCATAGAGTGGTGATCATAGTATTGTTCAAATTTGTACCGTTGTCTGTGATGATCCTGTCGGGGATACCAAACCGGCATATGAGATTTTTCTTGATGAAGCGGGCAACCACATTCTTTGTAACTGAGGCATAGGAAGCTGCTTCGACCCATTTGGTGAAGTAATCAATAACCACCAGGATGAAGCGATGTCCATTGGATGTCGTGGGCTTAATCTCTCCAATCATGTCAATGCCCCACATTGCGAATGGCCAAGGAGCTGTCAGAATGTTGAGAGGAACAGGAGGAATATGTACCTTGTCGGTGTAGACTTGGCATTTGTGACAGGTACGGGAATATTGATGACAATTAGCTTCCATGGTAGACCAGTAATAGCCTGCCCTTAGAATCTTCTTTGCCATTGTATGTCCGCTCAAGTGGGTGCCAAATGTGCCACTGTATACCTCAGTCATGGTCAACTCTGCTTCAGCTTTGTCCATGCATCGGAGTAAAACACAATCATGGCTGCGCTTATAAAGGATGCCATTGCTTAGGAAGAACTTGGCAGCAAATCTCCTTAAGAACTTTTTGTCATTGACGGAAGCTCCTTTAGGGTATTCTCTAGTCTGGAGATACCTTTTGATTTCATGAAACCAGGGTTGTTCCACTACTTCTTCGGTATTAATCTCATGACAGTGCGCAGGTTCGTCCATCCGCTCGATGGTAATTTGGGGAGCCTCGTTATCCCAGTTGAGTTTAAACATGGAAGACATTGTAGCCAGAGCATCTGCTAGCTGATTTTCTTCTCGCGGGAAGTGCTCGAAAGTAATCTGCTCGAAATGAGGCAACAATGTCAGGACATGTTCTTTGTATGGGATAAGATTAGGATGTTTGGTGTCCCACTCTCCTTTGACTTGACTGATAACCAAAGCCGAGTCCCCAAATACGACCAAAGATTTGATCCCCAGATCTATAGCAGCCTTGAGACCAAAGATGCAAGCTTCATATTCGGCCATGTTATTGGTACAGCTGAAACAAAGTCGGGCAGTGAAGGGTGTATGGCAACCTTATAGAGAAATGAGTACCGCACCGATACCGTTGACAAGTGCATTTGAGGCACCATCAAAGTACAGGGTCCATCGGGATCCTTGTTCAGGTCTGTCATACAGTCCATTACCTTCGATGTTGTCCAAAGTCATGATGTCCTCGTCAGGGAAGTCGAATCTCATAGATTGATAATCTTCGACGGCTTGATGAGCTAGATGGTCAGCTAGTACACTCCCTTTTATAGCTTTTTGGGTAGTATACTGGATGTCATACTCAGTCAGGATCATCTTCCATCTAGCGATTCTTCCAGATAAAGCAGGCTTCTCGAAGATATACTTGATCGGATCCATCTTGGAAATCAGCAAAGTGGTATGAGTCAACATATACTGCCTTAGCCGGCGAGCAGCCCATACCAAAGCACAACAAGTTTTCTCAAGCAATGAGTAGCGAGTCTCACAGTTGGTAAACTTTTTGCTAAGGTAATAAATGGCATGCTCTTTTCGGCCAGACTCGTCATGTTGGCCCAATACGCACCCCATTGAGTTATCCAAAACAATCAGATACATGATCAACGGCCTTTCTTCGACGGGTGGCATTAGAATAGGAGGTTCTAGTAAGTACTCCTTGATCTTATCAAAAGCAACTTGACAATCATCGTTCCATTCAACTACCTGATCTTTCTTCAACAGTTTGAAAATTGGCTTGCAGGTAGATGTCAGGTGAGAGATGGACCTCGCAATATAGTTCAAGCGTCCCAAGAATCCTCTAACCTCCTTTTCAGTACGGGGGGCAGGCATTTCTTGTATAGCTTTTACTTTAGCTGGATCAACCTCAATGCCCTTGTTGCTGACAATAAATACCAGAAGTTTACCAGATCTAACTCCAAAAGTGCACTTGCTTGGATTCAGTCTAAGTTTATACTCCTTCAACCTGGCAAACAGCTTTTGCAAATGTTCAAGGTGTTCTTCTTTTGTCTGTGATCGAGCTATCATGTCGTCCACGTAAACTTCGATTTCATGATGTATCATATCATGAAACAAAGCTACCATGGCGTGTTGGTAAGTTGCCCCTGCGTTCTTCAGTCCGAACGACATCACCTTGTAGCAGAAGGTACCCCATTGCGTGACAAAGGTAGTCTTCTCCATGTCCTCAGGGGCCATTTTGATCTGGTTATAGCCCGAGAATCCGTCCATGAAAGAAAATACTTTGTACTGAGCCGTGTTGTCAACCAAGATGTCGATATGTGGTAGTGGAAAATCATCTTTAGGGCTAGCCCTATTCAAATCCCGATAGTCCACACACATTCTGACCTTGCCGTCCTTTTTGGGTACGGGCACAATATTAGCAACCCATTGTGGATAGGTTGTAACAGCCAGAAAGCCAGCGTTGAATTGCTTCATTACTTCAGCCTTAATCTTCTCAGACATGTTAGGCCTCATTCGGAGAACCTTTTGCTTGATCGGTGGACAGTCTTCTCTTGTAGGGAGACGGTGAACCACAATATCGGTGTCTAGCCCTGGCATGTCTTCATAAGACCAAGCGAAGATTTCAACGTATTCATTCAACAACTTCACTAAGTGCTCCTTGACACTCGGTTCCAAGTTGGCACCCACTTTTACTTCCTTCCTGTCCTCCTCTGTCCCTAAGTTGATGGTTTCTAGTAACTCTTCATGAGGCAGAATGGCCCTCTCTTCTTGTTGGAGAAGTCTGGATAACTCTCCAGGCACTTCACAATCTTCGTCAACTTCGTACTCAGCATGATTGACCAAATCTTCAGAGTTATCGAAGGCTGAAATAGAATAATTGCCCATGGAATCCGGAATGGATGGGTACCTGCATTTGTGAGTGTGGGTGTGTGTAAGGGATAGCCATCCTTAAACAAAACAAAAATGCAAAAGGAAAGAAAAATGAACACAACAGTTTATAGATGAAAAACGTCCAATGATTCACTAAAACATGGCATATGATTATGAAGAAGATCAAGCCCTTACAAATGGACCAACATGCCCCAGGAAAGGCATGAGGTGAAAATAGTGTGCGAATTGTTTTAGTTATTACAGACCATAAAAAATGGGAAATTGTTCAAAGATAAAATTACTGGTTAATAAAGGTGATAGGAACAAAATCCTTTGCTTCCCAATTGCTCAAACCCCCTTCGACAGTCGGAAAGATCCAATCTTCAAAGTGGCTTTCCTCATCTTCATCTTCTACAACATTGATTCCATGGTGTGAGATCTTAACGGGTGTCCCTCCAGCCTTGGAGCGACGTATAGCCCTCTGTCCTGCAGCAGTAAACCCTAACCCAAACTTGTCTGTCTTATAGGGAAAGTCAGGCAACTGCCCCCATACTGTGCTTTTCCCCTCCTTAATCACAGCCTCCGCGTCCTTGAGAGATGCCATCCTAGATGCCTGGTTGGGAACGATAGGCACCTCGACCATTGTCTTCGCCACTGCTACCTCAGGAGAAACTTCCTCAAAATGTTGAAAAGGCGTTTCGATGAACTCGCCATCTAACTCCACATATCGAAAGGAATTGAGATGACTGATCATGTACTCTTCCTCGCCGTGCACAATTATGATTTTACCCTTAACAGGGTATTTCAGCATCTGATGCAAAGAGGAGGTAACTGCCCCGGCATAATGGATCCACGGTCTTCCTAGAAAACACAAGTATGACGTACGAATGTCCATTACGTAGAAGGTGGAGTTGAATACTTCGGTGCCTACCTTGATAGGAATATCAACCTCTCCATGAACCATTCTTTTGGAACCATCGAAAGCCCTAACGATGATGTTACTAGGTTTGAGGGTCAAACCTTTGCAATCCAAACGGTCTAAGGCTTTCTTTGGCAGCACATTTAGGGAAGAACCAGTATCAACCAAGACATGGGCGAGAGTAGTTCCCCGGCATTCAACTGAAACATGTAATGCATCATTGTGCTTCCTTCCTTTAGGAGTTAAGTCAGCGTCGAAAAAGCCCAGGCCATTGTCAGCAGTAAGACTGGCCACACACTCCTGAAATTGGTCAACCGAAGTCTCTTGGGGTACATGTGCCGCTTTCAAGAATTTGATTAGGGCCTTGGCATGGGCCTCAGAACAAAGCAGAAGAGCCAACATTGAAATTTTAGAAGGGGTCTGCCCTAGTTGTTCTACAACGTCGTAGTCACTTTTTCTGATTATTTTTAGGATTTCATCCATTTCCTTCTGAGTGGTTTCGGGGATAACCACAGCATGAGCCTTCGTCCCGACAGGCATTTCCAGTATCCCCTTACCCTTGTCGATATTATCAGCAGATGGTCTTTCTTCAGGAGTGTTTAATTCTTCAATCAATGGGCCTTGCACAGAGGGCCCAACAGGTGTAAAAGCTTTTAAGGGTCCGAAAACTGCTCGAGGGGGAGCAATCTCCGGAGAAAATATTCGGACACTACGGGTTATCTTGCTTGTACCCGCGATGTTCCCTATATCAGGGTCTTCTTTAGAAGTCTCTTGGACTGTTTCGATTTGTTTGATGCCGTGGTAGAAGATTTCTCCCCCATAGTTCCACGGTATCATTTTGCTTGATTAGTATGGGACAGGTCCCGACATGGTGATCTTTAAAGGTACACATTCGGAGTTGGGTGTAATCCTGACAGGCCTTTTGTAAGCCTTGGGAGGATTGTAGGAAATGGTTATGATAACAATATCGTTGGTTGAAGTATCACAAGTATCAGGAGTAATCAGATTGAAAGTTTCAACAGGGGTTTTCTGGAAAAGTATCTCTTGAGTATCCATCAGGCGTTGGACACCTGACTTCAACATTGGACAATCACCTTGAATGTTCGAACAAAAATAAAAGTCTTTACCACAACCAGGAAAGATCCCGACTCTCAACAAATTTTCTTTAATCACAATCAATGGAGTCAACAGATTGGAAACATCAGTAACATGGAGGTTTTCCAAAATGGCATGCACATTGTGGCCGTGCTTGGGCATCAAAGCAGATATAACATTGGGCTTCTCAGGAGCATCAAACTCAACCTCTTTGGCGTCAATTAAGTCCTGAATTTTGTTCTTAAGTGCCCAGCAATTATTGGTATCGTGTCCAGCACTGTTGGAATGGTAAGTACACTTGGCTTTTGAGTTGTAGGATAGAGAGGTGGTATTTACATTCTTTGGCGCATCTTTTAAATTAGCAAGGTTCAATTTCAGGAGATGTGGAAGGATCTGAGCAGGTGTCATGTTTACTGGGGTAAACTGCCGTGGTGGCCTTTGCTGATAAGTTCTGGGCTGATCATTCCTCGGTTGACTGTTTCTAAGCTGGTCTGATGCGGACTTCTGTATTAATACGGCCCCCACTGTTGGTCGACGTTCCTCTCTCTCCCGATTTTTTTGGGTGTAAACAACAGAACTCTCCTTCTTTTTCGGGAAGGTCTTCTTTATAGCGGTAGAAGTGGATGCATCTTTTTGGATCTTTCCACTTTTAATACCGGCCTCTACCCTTTCGCCGGTCAAAATCAGTTCAGTAAATCCCGTGGAGGAACTCCCAATTAGATGATTGAAGAAAGGGCCGGATAGGGTCCCCAGAAAAATGTCAACTAATTCTCTGTCTGATAGCGGTGGCTGCACCCTTCCCTCCAGATCACGCCATTTCTGCGCGTACTCTTTAAACCCTTCATTGGAAGCCATCCCCATACTTTGTAACTGAGTACGAGTGGGCGCCAAATCAGCATTGTATTGATACTGACGATAAAAGCAGCTACCAAGTCTTCCCAATTGTGAACCTCTGATCTCTCGAGCTGGTAAAACCAATCTAACTGAGTGCGAGACAAGGTGTCTTGGAAAAAGTGTACCCAGAGGTCTTTATCGGATGAATGAGGTTGGATCTTTCTAACATACGACCTTAGGTGCATCTTAGGGCAAGACAGACCGTCGTACTTGGCAAATGTTGGCACCTTGAACTTGTGAGGGATAACAATCCTAGCTACCAACCCTAGTTCCTCAAAATCCAATACGGGAACCCTCTACAACTCCATAGCTGCCAATCTGTCTTCAAGGTTCTTATATTTGTCATCCGCTGGTGGATACTGTTGTTCTAAATATTCCTCGTCTTCTCACTCTTCCTCCTCTTCTACCTCAGATTCAAAAGGTACGGTAACTCCTTCCCCTTGCTAACCCCTTCGTTAGACGTCGAAGGGAACTCAAGAGTCCTTCTAGCATCACCCTCAAACCTTCTTCCGAAAGTGTCTACCCCCGACCTCTTTTTCTTTTTCTTCTCTTTATTCTTCTCTAGCAGAACTTTGAGATCCTCTTGACCCTTTGCCAAGGTCATGAGGAGTTGCTGAAATTGTGAATTTTGTGCCTGTAGATCCTTTACTGTTTGCTCCAAATCCATCTTGCTGAAATAAACAACAGAAAGATAAGGAAACCTGGCTTGAAGACCTGTTTATGCATATGATGAATGGTATGTTATTCATGTAATGCATTCAAGGGTTCAAAAATTCAAATTTGTTGCAAACAAAAAGAACGCACATCATATTAAGAAGAAATTTGTTAGTACATAAATGCCCCATGGGCGAAATATTACAAAATTCTTAATGTAAAAAGACATTGTGCATCCTCTTTGGTGCGATGTAGGTGTTGAGAGTTTCCTCCTCGTGAAGTCGGAGGGTGAGCTCTAAAACCTTCTTCTCACTGGCATAGAAGTTGGCTTCAAAAGTATCTCGTTCTTCTTTGAGTTGGATCCAACTCTTTTGCATTTCCTCCCATGATGTTGGCATGTCAGGATGTAGGATGGTGTATGGAACCTCTCCTTCCATAATAGGCTCTTTGATCAAGGGGAGAATGTGAGGATATGGCATCATAAGATTCTGGGAGCGGGTACGTACCCACTTGAGGTAAGGATCAAGGGGGATGGAATTCTTGTGCCCTAGTGTCTTACTATCCACCTTGTTAGGTATCCTCCAAGCTCTGATGAACCTTTGTCGAAGTCCTTGCGCATTGTTGTCGAAGTCAAAACTAGGTTCGGAATCAGCATGTCATGAGGGCCATCCCTTCGGGCATATCCAAATTGTCTCAAAGCTAGACAGGGGTTGTAGGTAATGCCTCCCCTAATACTAAGCAGTGGGACATTAGGGAATTCACCACAACGATCAATGATGATGACATTTTCTCTGGATCGAGAACACCAATGTACATCAGAATGTGTGAGGGTCATTAATCGTTGTGACCACCTTAAACCCTGTTCATTCTTCAAAACTGATTGTGGAAGGTGAGAAATAAACCACCTTGCTAGGAGAAGAGTACAACACATGAGAACACCTCTTTTCCTCATTGTTCGTGTGTAAAATGAGTGTAGGATGTCCCCAAGCAATGTAGGTATGGGATTCCTGGATATGAAAATTTTGACAGCATTCACATCTATAAGTTGGTTAGGGTTTGGGAACAAGACCAACCCATAGATAAGGAGTTCCACAATCTCTTCAAAGGCTTGTAGATCAAGATAATTCCAGCATTCTTGTGCCTTCTCAAACAAAAACTTTGCCAAGAATCCCTTGACACCACTTCTGGTTTCCCAATGCCCCTTGATGTCAGATGGTTGCAAGTGTAATGCTTGAGCAACATCTTCAGGTTTTGGTTCCTTTTCCGTACCGTTGTAGGGTAGTTGATTAAGAATAGGAATTCTTAGGAGTTGAGAAAATTCCTCCAAAGTAGGCACCAACTGATAATCAGGGAATGTGAAACAGTGGTGCAGGGGGTCAAGGAATTGGAAGAGAACTTTAACCATATCTTCTTCAATGTTGGTGTTGACTAAGCTGAGGAGTCTACCATGTCTTTCACTGAAGAGAGAATTCTCTGGAATCCTGGATGTAAGCTCCTTGAGTTGAGGAGGGATACTCACAAGGTTGATTTGAATTGTTTTCCTGCGAAGAGATTTCATGACCTACAAAACAAGAACAAAGATGAAGATCCAAACCCTTGAAATGGTTAGTGGATGCATATGATGCTTTATGATGTTAATGATGTATGCACAAGCACATGTACAGACAAGTCACACAAAACCCTAGTTTCAGGCTTGCATGAGGTTTCATAGGTAAGTACCCTCTTGAGTTTAGTTGGCTCAAAACCTGTCCTATAAATAGTAACCGGGTTCTAAGGAGCTCAATATCATTGGATTGTTTTCTATGTTCATTATTTTGGTTTAGCCACTTAACTAGCGACCAAAATATTCTAAGAAAACAACCCTTAATGAGTGTAGTATCAAGTATCTACCAACTTCGGACTGCACCAAAGCCGGTTATCTCACTACCCCTAATGAAAGGCCAAGATGGTCAAGTAAGGTTCTAGTTCATTAGTGCTTAATGACATCACTCAGCGGCCCCATATTCTCTTTGATTGACTCAAAGGCTACCGGTACTCACAAATATGTCACACTAATATAGCTATTGCTTCAACCGTGTCGGTATACCCCGCACAGTTTCCACAACGTATTGCTATCTATGAATGTTTCCCAAATCTGGGTGGAGGATTTCAAGCCCAAACAAGAGAACCAAAATGTAAAGCAATCAAAGCAAACAATAATCATGCAAAAGGTGATCTAATGCCATAAGGGTTACTCCACTTTTAAAGTATCAATTCCCCAGCAGAGTCGCCAGTTCTGTGATACGGTGGGAGAACTGACTTGGGATTTTGTGTTTGTGTTTGCAAATGTTTCGGTTTAGCAAGAGTCACCACCAACTTTTTATTTTATCCTAAGGAAAGGCCAAAAAGCACAGGAAAGACCTTTGATATATTTTCTTGGATTCGGGGAGTAGATTATAGAAAGGGAAGGTATTAGCACCCTTTCTATCCATGGTTATCCATGGGCTCTTAGTTACTTGCTTAGATCACTTGCTTTGCTTTTCAATTGTTTGAAATGGTGCTCTTCAATTGTTTGAAATGGTGTTTTGTGTGTGATTTGGAAAGATATTTTGAAAAGAGGCCATCATTGTGGCAACCTTTGTAATGATTCTTGTTTGAATGTATACAAAGGTGTTTTTGTCTTTTGAAAAGTTTTCAATGTTTGAAAGTAGGGTTTTGAAATTGTGTTGTGAAGTGTGTTTTGAAAGTAGCAAGGATGTTTTTGCAAGCTTTTGATAAAGTAACTAGGAGCTATCTACCCTATTTTACTCAAAGATATTTCTTATGTTTTTTAACCCTTTTAACAGTGTTGTTCCACCATTGTATTTGGTGGACAACCTTGTGTTAGGATGTTAATGGGACAGGCGTGGGTCATCGTATAGACCATGATAACAATAGTGTCAAGTGTCTTTGGCAATTTTATTGAGGGACTTGATCATTTTGTTTTAGGCAACTCAGATAGCGTCATCGAGGGACTATGATCTTTTTGTTTTGCCAAAGTACTCAACATGCAACCGTGGCCCATTTTTGAAAGCAACAAGTGGATTGTAACCCTAGGGGTGCAAGTGTGCATTGTGTTTGTTTTTCATGCATATTTATCTTGGATTAGGTCAAACTAATTGTTGATTTTATTTGCATACAAACCCTAGGTCTAAGCATGGCATAATTGAAAGCTTTTAAATGTGCGAGAATTTAAATGCTACACTATTACAACATGATATAGGGAGGGGAGGGGGGTACAAATTTGAATTGGGGATATTTGACAAGAAATTAAACCCTAGATTACTATTACAACCAAATTGAATGTATAAGATACAATATTTAAATGTACAATAATTGAAATAAATACAATAAATAAATGTAAATAAAAAATGTATTATGTACAAAATGATTTTTATGTATGTAAAAAAAAAGTGTTTTTAATATGTGAAGTAAAAATAAATAAAGAAAAGTCAAGTTTAATTATTTTCCATTTAGGGCAAAAACCCTAATTTTCTTAAATAAATAGCATTATTTATTATTTATATATATATATATATATATATATATATATATATATATATATATATATATATATATATATATATATATATATATATATATATATATATATATATATATATATATATATATATATATATATATATATATATATATATATATATATATATATATATATATATATATATATATATATATATATATATATATATATATATATATATATATCAATTTGTACAAAAAATAAAAGTATATTGTAAAGATGTATTGTTGGTATGTAATATTAATAAAAATAAACATGTATTATTTTTGATGTTTTTTACTCTTATTTTCCCTTTTTTAATAGAATAAAATATATAAGTATTAAATACATTAAATGTATAAAGATAAAAAATTAATTATTTATATAAAAAAATGTGTATATTCAAGAAAATGTTTTTAAATGTGAATAAAAATAATAAATGAAAATAAATATATTTTTAGGTTATTTTAGGTTTTAATAAAAAAGAATATAAAGCATTTAAATATTTTTTATACTAGTAATAATTAGAAAAAATTCCAAATAAATATAAAAATTTATGAAAATAATTTTTAGGTTTTTTTTATGTTAGAAGATAAAATATCAAAATCAAAAATGAAATAAAATGCAAAAAATGACAAATATGCAAGCAAATGGGCCAGGGGGTGCAAACTGAATATGCACGTGTGGAAAGCAAAAGCAACTCAGGCCCAGCCCAAGCAACTTCATCTTCTTCCTCAGTTTCAAACAACACACGCGTCCTGTACTTCCAATGCTATCTCCTGATTCTTTGATTTTTTGACAAAACTCATAACATGAACATTGTAGAGAATTAAACAACGAATTCAACCATATAAAAACTTGGATTAACTCTCAAAGACCGGAGAGAATTTCTCTGGCCCTAATTTCTAACCTAGTTTTTTCAGAAAGTTCATGAGTGAAATTCTCTCAGCACGATTAATGTAAATGAAAACTAAGCATATGTATGGCTTCAGGGCTATGAGTACAACATATTTCATTCACAAACCTAAGCCTAACAATTCCTAAATAGGGAGATAGAAGTCCATGAAATACCCGTTTCAATTGACTTCGAGCTGGACAATGCAGCAACCTTCAATGGTGTTTGAGCTTCTCTTGAGCTTGCCTGAGGTCCAAGGAAGCTTCTTCGATGCTTGGCTTGCTTTGAAACAACTTGAATCATGCTGTAGAACTCAACCTGCAGAGCTTTGAAATGAAAATGGAAAAGTGTGTTAGAGGTGTTACAGCTTGCAATGGGGGCCTGGGATAGTTCAGGTGAGTTGATTGGAAGGTGTTGGAACTATCTTGGGACAAAACGCACGATGGAATTTTGTTGTGGCTTGCAAAATGCAGAACCTGCCCTGTTTTGCAGAAAACAATGGTTCTGAGTATGAGGAGGTTTGAGTGATGAAAGGGTCATGTTTTAGGCTTGTTGGGAGGTATGGAACTTGTCTACAATATTTGTCTAAGCTTGTGTTAACAGATATGAAAGATTGCTTATGTTTTGCAAGTTTTCTCTACTTGAAGTTCAAATGTGGAAGTGAAGTTACAGGCTTGTATAGGCTGTCAAACATGCTTGCATACATTTCTCTTGGCCCCTCTGATTTGTGGATTTGTTTTGCTGCCAAAGATCTTGGACCAATGCTCAAGGATTGTTGGTTTGACATAAAGCATACTTAAGCAAAAATGGAAACTTGCCTTTTTCTACTTAAGGCTTAATCTTGTGTATAATGTCCAAATGAACAAAAAAAAGGCTTAGACTTATGGATTGGAATTAAATTATGGAGTGAAAATTGGTTTTGAGGCCTGTAATGTCAAACCAAGGTAGCTAGATCAGAATTGCAAGTTGTTATGAACATGTATTGACCATGGACAAAAGTGAGTTTTTGCCAACTTCAAGCATTCGATTCTCTCTAACCACAAGGGTGTTTGAGGAGTTCTTGGACAATTTGGAAATCTTGGAACATGTACTATAATCCATCTTTGCAATGCAACTTGAAATTCCAAGTGGAACTATGTGAAAAGTGGTCAAGAAGATGGGTCCAAATCCTGCCTAGATTAGGGCAAATTTTCTCTAAGTTAAAAGTTTTAGGTACCCTTGTTCCAAAAATCATAACTTGAGATACAAGCTTCTTTTGAGAAAACTTTGTGAATCAAAGTTGTATACTTTTTGATGGAATATAACTTTTATGTTGCAAGTTTTGTTTGAATCCATTTGCATCTTGGTGAAAAAGTGGGACAAAGTTAGGAAAAAATAAGAAAATTTCATAACTTAAAAAATTTCTAAGTTATGAAAAATTTCCATTTTAAACCCTAATTTGCATTTTTGGGTTTCTTGATGAACAAGTTTCATAATTTGGCATGTCTTGATGAAAAATGACCCTTGGCACTTGATTTTGACCAAAAAGTCAAAGTTTGACTTTTTCAGTATACAGTTAAATTTTGATCAGTTGACTGAAAAATTCATCTGTCAATCCTATGCATTTGAGATCTTTTGAACTTGTTGAATGGGTCAAGATGATTTCATTGAGTCCTTGAGTCCATGGTTGAGCTTAATTTGCCATTGGCTGGGTCAAACAGTCAAAAATTGCCTCTGCACAGTCAAAACCCTAAAAATGACCATTTTTCCCTTTTGGTGATCTGATCAAATTTCTTGTGGAATTGTGATCCAAACTTGATCAAATGGTTCATATGAGCTCATAATGTTGATGTGGGTCAAAAATCATGAAGTTTGACTGTCAATTGGCCACTGTTGACTTTTTCCACAATACAGTTGATTTCTAGGTCAACTGTCCAATTGACTGGGCAAAAATTTGAATAAAGGCTTGAAGCTTGGTATGGATAAACTTGTGAGTCCAATATGAAGTATGAAAGTCACTTTGGGCATTGTGGGTCAAAATATCCCTGTGCAAACTCAAACACTAATTTAGGTCAACAGTGCAAGGAAGTGTCTTGAGCAGAGCAAACCCTAGATTGATCTTCAATTCCAAGAGTCTTGTGATGAGAACATGTTGATGAAATGGGAGGGCAAATTTTGGGGTACAACAATGACAATTGTGAAGAACAGAATAGATATTCAGCATGATAAAGATGCAACATGATGAAAAATATAAAAGAGCAGAAAAGATAACATTAAGCATAGTAAAGATGCAATAATTAAGAAAGTCAACCAATATACTCAAAGTAGTTAAAGATTCTCGCCATGAGGTTTGATAAGGATTGATAAAGTTTCAGACATAGATAAAGCTTCAGATATCTATAATGCTTCATACAAAGGCAAATAACTAGATTCCATCAAAAGCCTCTCAAAGTAAGTGTCAACACAAAGAGTCCATCAGACAAAACTTAGTGGAATTAATATCCCAATTTAGTAAGTGAGTGAAACTTTTATAAATGCAAAAGTTCTTTCTTTGTAGAAGTAGATGGCTATAAGCACACACACACACATACACACACACACACACACACACACACACACACACACACACTTAAAATTTTTTTATAACATGTTTTCAAAACAATAAACCTTGATAAGAATATATAGATGTTGCATGAAAAGTGATGGGAGCATTCAAAAATAAAATAAAAACAATTTTTGACTAGATCTAATCGATTAGATTAATGTGTTAATCGATTATATCAGTGTGCTCTTGAGGAACAAGGGAATTTGAATGCACTCAAATGATTATTAATGATTATTGATCTGATGTCGCACACGAGTAAAATATAACTATAGTATAACAGAAGCAACACTCGAGTATCATATCGCAAGGACTCTTGATTAAAATTTACCAACTGAAACGAGGGGGTCTTAGGTTTCGATTTAGAATAAGTGATTAAAAATAAGTGATTATAAAATAAGCTAAATTGGCTAATCTACTGATTATGGTCCCGACTTATCACTAATTATTATAATTCCAACTTCCTAAGAAAATTATCTATTCCTATTCGATTATAAAACTCACTGACAAGCGCAACTGATTTTATGTGATGTAAGTTCCTATTATCCAAATTAAACAAACAAATTTAAGCTCTCGCGAATTAAGCAAACACGACTCTATCAAACACGATAACGAATAAGCTATTTTAACGTGATTATGATTAAGGAGAATACGATAATCGAATTAAGTCAACACTACTATATGATAATCAAATTAAGCAAACAATGATCACATAACAACACTGAAAGGAATAAAATTTAGATTGAAATTATTATAACCTCAAAGTATTGACATAACCTATAATCTGCAGATTTTGCCTTGGAACTAGTTCTCCATGAATAGTACAAAACACAAAATAATTCTGTGAATAGTGAATTTGGAGATGATGAACAGTACTGCAACTGCCTAGGATAAAGGAAAACAAGGAATTCCCCCTAATCCTAACCGGGTTGAAAAACATAAAAATCGGCCCAAAACTAGTTATTTTCTAAAGTCTTAAACTAAAACTATTTGTTTGAGTCTTCTGCACTCTGAATCAGATTTTGACCTCAACAAAAAAATTGTAGCTCTTTCTCTTTGCTTTCCAACGCATCTCTGAATGCATCAATTCAATTCCAATAGCTCAAGTTATGGTCTGCACAGTGAGAAGGTATCAAATAACAGTTAAGCTAAAAAAAGTATGAAAATAAAATAAAGCTAGAAATAAACTTAAATATAGAAACACCCTAATATAGTAAAATAATAAAATAAACTATATAAATGCATAAGTGTAATAGTAGAAGAATGTGCATCAAAATGCACTGATCAAATTCCCCCAAACTTGAACCTTTGCACTCAGAGAAAAAATCTAAATTTAAAATAGAACGAAAACAGGAAAATGAAAACAAAACAGAGCATGTGATTCTAAAGGTTCTAATGATATAAAGTGTAAAGAGACTTCTAATTCTAAGCTTCAAGAATATAGTGTTAGAGAGAAATTTTTATGTGATAATCAAAGCAGATAAGAAGATAGTTTACCAAAGAGTACATCATAAGCAGTAAGATCCTCACATGATAAATTCTCTCAACTCTCAAGTGTTTAGGTTAATTGTTTACACTTAAAGCACATTATGAAAATTAGCACTACCATAAGCTTAAAAAGACTCTAACATTCACAAATGAAATACATGCACACGAAAATCAAAAGGGCTTTTATTCAGGTTGTAACTTGGTCAAGGTAAGGGTGAGATAAATACTAAGGGTACTGGGCTAAAAATCAAATGGTAAAAAGAAAATTTAGGGAGTTGAATTACAAAAGACTTGATTCACTTCAACAACAACTCTATAACAATTGTTTTCTCTTCTCCTTTATCTTTTTATTCCATTTTCTTCTTAAAAGGACTATGTATTGATATCCTTCTCCTATTTTTTTCATCTTTTTTTCCTTCAATTTTTTTATTTTCTGCCAATATCACAACCAAAATTATTCAACCCACACAACTCCAAATTAGACTCTTCCAACCCTTTGAATAAGGTGATTACATTGCTTTTTAGTTTTCGGCTTGTAATGAGTTATACACACAAAAGAGATGATTAGGCTAAAAAAGGCTTCAAACAATGGATGATTTTATTTCAGGGTTGGCTTTTTGGCTAACTGGCTAAAAATAAAACAAAACAATACACCTTTATCATATCAGTGTGGACAAGTAAATAAATAATTTCAACAAGAGTAAATTCAAGTTCTAGGGACTATCAAGCATGAGTGAAATCACACAAGAAAGAAATATATGACTTTTTTTTAATGTTATCCATTATTAGGCTAAAAATCTCACAAAGGTAATGATCAACCATAAATGATTCATAATTTAGAGTTTAACCCTACTTAATATTTCAAGACCGCACAAAAAATCAATCACATCACACCATGAGTCTCTAATCAAGAGAACTAAGAAAACTACTCACAATTGTAACCCAAAAACCAAAGAAATAACATGCATTTTAAAACTTTTTTTTAATAAGAAAACAAGTAAGTAAATAGAAAATAAGAAAACAAGTAAATAATTCTCTCCCCCACACTTAAGACACACATTATCCTCAATGAATTGAAAGAACATAAGTATAAAATAAGGATGCGAGAGAGGAAAGAACACACTCAAGCTGTCAAGGAGGGTAGGTGATTGCATATGCAACCTTTTCTAGTGAGGGCTCTTTTACAGTTTCTCCTTCCAAAATGGGGCTCTCATTGAGTAGTTTCGCGTAATGTCCATTGACCTTGAAATTTATTTTAGTGCCTTCACCTTTTATTTCAGGATCAAAGAACAATCTCCGATAAGTAAAAGTGTCAAATGCGAACGTGAAAGTGATGCCATTTCTCACAACATCAAGGATCAATGGTTGAAGGGACTGTCTCATTGCTCTTATTTCATCTAAAAGTACCGTATGCATACATATGAATAAAATAATATCAAGAATGTCATCCAAAGTACATCCAATTCCCTTTTTATGTTTTTGCAATAATTTCTCTTCCTGCTCAAATTTAGTCTTAGATGAATAATTTAAATCTCTAAGAAGTGACTTACGCGCTAAAGAAAGTGGTTATCCAATGGATGGTGCGGTTGGGGAAGCAGGGATGTCAAGAGCTTCATCTGCATAAACAACTTTATTGATAATTTCACGTGTAGGAATAATGTCAACCTGCAAGGCAACCTCAATCTTAGCATAAACAGAGCAAATGTTAGTGTCAGTGCATAAATCACAAGTATCATCAAAGTCAGACAATGATGAAAAATCAGATGAAAACAAATTAGAATAAGTATCATTAACCAACTCAAAAAGCAATTCAATGTGAAAAACAAAATGTTCTTCCACATGATGTTTCATACCAACAATGTCCCTATTAAGCAGAAACAATTGGAAGACACAAAAAACAATTAAAATAAAATAAAAAAACACAAACACACAAAATTTAATCTAATTAAGTCAAAATAATAGCTTCTAAACTTACCTGATAGGTTGGAATACTTACCACTGTACTACAACTTTGAAAATCAATAAACATAAAAAAAACAAGAAAAATTCTAACAAGACTCAAAACTAGGATCCTAACTTTGGTTAATATTATCAAAGAGTTTCTGGCAACGACGCCAATTTTATTCTTTGTCGCACACGGGTCAAAAACGAGCAAAATATAACTGTAGTATAACGAAAGTGACACTCGAGTATCGTATAACAAAGACTCTTGATTAAAATTAACCAACTGAAATAAGGGGGGGGGGGTTAGGTTTCGATTTAGAATAAGTGATTAAAAATAAGTGATTATAAAATAAGCTAAAATGGCCAATCTGTTGATTCTGATCTAACTTATCAGTGATTATTATAATTTCAACCTCCTAAGCAGATTATCTATTCCTATTTGATTATAAAACTCACTGAAAATCACAATTGGTTTTATGTGACGTAAGTTCCTATTTTCCGAATTAAGCAAACATATTTAAGCTTTCACGAATTAAGCAAACACGACTCTATCAAACACGATAACGAATAAGATATGTTTACGTGATTACGATTAAGGAGCATACAACAATCGAATTAAATCAACACTACTATATGATAATAGAATTAAGCAAACAATGATCACATAACAACATTGAAAGGAATAAAATTTGGATTGAAATTATTATAACCTTAAAGTATGACGAAAACTGTAATCAGCTGATTTTGCCTTAGGATTAGTTCTGCATGAATTGTACAACACACATAATAATTTCGTGAATAGTGAATTCAGAGATGATGAACAGTACCAGAACTTCCTAGGGTAAAGGAAAACAAGGAATCTCCCCTAATCATAATCGGGTTGAAAAACATAAAACTGACCCAAAATTAGTTATTTTCTAAAGCCTGAAACTAAAACTATTTATTCGAGTCATATTCACTTGAAATCCGTTTTTGGCGTCAACACAAAACTTATAGTTCTTTCTCTTAGCTTTCCAACGCATCTCAAAATACATCAATCTGATTCTTGTAGCTCAAGTTATAGTCTGCACAGTGAGAAGGTATCAAATAATAGTTAAGCTGAAAAATAAAGTACGAAAATAAAATAAAGATAGAAATAAACTTAAATATAAAAATACACTAAAATAGTAAAAATAATAAAATAAACTATAGAAATTCATAAGTACAATAATAGAAGAATATGCATAAAGATGAACTGATCAACTATATATCACTTCTTACATATTTTGGAATTCATAGCCATACATTTAAATGAGCTAATCGGTTGACTCAATCGATTAGTAACAATCATTTTTGATTTAATGCTATTTCCTCTTTTGGAGATTTTCAATCCTATAAATAGATGTCTTATTCTGATAAGTGCTAAATTATAGTTAAATTTGTGTATAGTTTTGTGGCAGTTATCAACTTATTTTGTTAAAATCCTTTGAATAAACCCCAACTTGTATGTAAATACATATATATTACTTATAGTCGTGTTTTCGTGTTAATATTATATCGTTTGATAGTTTTTCATCCTTTTTATACGTATTCATGCATGGTTGAAACATGAGCAATAAGAGTCAAAGACACACACACTATAAGAAAATTAAGATTTTACGACACAAAAGTTGCGACGATTACTTAATACCTGTCGTAATTCTCCATTAGCGACAATTGTTACGACGGTTTATGCCAACCATCCTTTTATTTTAAAAAAATATATAAGGTGGCGACGGTTGGTTTATTAAACCGCCTTAAAATCCAGGTCATGACGGTATCACAACCGCCGCCCCTTAAACCTTTTGACGTGCCTTAATAAATTAAGATGTTGAAAAAAATACCAATGGGGACGATGGTCACATACCTTCCGTCCCATTTGGAAAATAAACTCAAAAGGCACGACAGTAACCTTAGTCGCCGTCTCCCCTAAAACCTTCACCCGCGAACAAACAGTGAAAAATACACAAAGGTTTGACATTTCACTTTTCTTTGCTCTTCTTCTTTCTCTTGTTTTCTCATCTTCACATATCTCTATCCTTCTTTCTTCACATAGACTCACATCAAGTTCACTTCCTAACTCGCATCAAGTTCTGCTTCTATCGATTAATCTGTAAGTTTCAGTTTCCTTTTCTATTGATACTTCTATCAATTAGGTCAAGAGATACTAGCACTTTTAGTATATTCAAATGGAAGTGTCGAGGTGAATCTTCATCAGTGACAGAAGGTTTACTTCAGGATGTTGCTCTGGAGATTGAGTTGTCTGTTTATAGAAGGATCAAGAGTGTTGATAATTGTTGCTGGTAATGATGCAGAAACATGGGTGGTAATAACAGGTGTAGTAGTGACTGTTTACCGTGGAAATTGGTAAACAACCGCTGATCTTCCAAAAGGTTACTTATTTGGTGACTCGCAGGATCGATCAGATTGATCCTAAGACATGGTTGATTTTCTGGAGTTTGACTAATCCTAATGGTGATTAATGTCGGTAAAGTAAAGACACTTTAAGTAAATTGCATGAAGAAAAGCTTGATAGAATAAATAAAAGCGTTAAATAAAAGGCTTCGACGGAGATGAGTAAATGAAAAGCAATAAAGTGCTTGAATATAAAAGACTTTGATTAATTTAAATGGTGTTTCACACATACATTCTCAACGATTCTTTCGCTCACACTGGGTACTTGAATCTAGATGAGTGACTTGTATAAAATGATGAACACACTCGAAAACTACGTGAACAACTAGTATTTATACTAAAACAAATCCTAAGTAACCGTTAGGCAGTTACGTCGCTTCGAGATGACGCCACATGGCACGCTCACAGCATTCGACGCTCCTGATCTCGGCACGTTGCACTTGGTAACTGCTGGGAACCGTTTTCCCTCCAAGCATTCAAATCTCAAACCGTTCGACCCTGGGCATCAGGTACCTTTGTCGAGAGGTTCCTTCGATGTCGAAGACGACAAGATTCCCACTTAAAGGAAATTCTCTAAGTACCTTGTCATTCTCTGATGAGCCTTCGACAGGATCAGCTGGTCGAAGCCTTCTTATGTAGGAAATTCTTCTGACTCATAATTAATGGTCTATATTGATAACAAACAAGGGTGTCGAATTTAGGAGCCAACAAATTGCCCCCCAAGAATGTCTTATTTCGATACTGAAAAGAAAAAGGAATTCTTTGAGATTCCACTCGACACCTGTCCTTCACTCTTAGCCACAGATTAGTTTGTGCGCTTTTCGCCTCCTACCAACCAACTGACAATCTCAAAAAGCCATTATTCCACCTGTTCCTAAGATGTCACTTCAGTAAGGCGTTTGGCACGCCCAATGTCCTTTCATAGATTGTCATCATGACGATTCCCCGAAATCGAGGACGCACGCTGCACCGCTTCCGTTCTGCAGAACGGTTACATCACCAAATGAGCGCCACGTGCCCCACTCTTGTCTGAGACATTAAATGACCTCGAGTCTTGTGATTTTCCAATCACTATAAATAGCACTAAGTGCCCCTCGTGGGACTCTTTACGCTTTCCTTCATCCAAGCCTTAAGTCGAACAAAAATTTCTGCAAGAACCTTTGTTCTTCATCCATCTTCATCTCAAACCAAAAAATGGCTTCAGGTTCTCGTTCTTCCAATGTCCCCAGTTCTAACACTCCCTCTAAAACTGTTCAACCGACAATCTTTTCAACCGCTCCAACAGTTAACTCCATGGGAATGCGAAGGGTTCCCGAACCCATGGGAGATGCTGAGCGTGAGACTTACTCTTCTCAACTGCTGATTCCTGTTGGATATTCCAACCAGGTTTTCGCCATGTCTGGTCCTCTATCTGCATGCATCGCTGACCCAACGAAGATCAAGGGTTTCTTCCCCGTGCATGAGGCACTCAAGCCCATTGGGTGCTCCAAAAAGGCGACAGACGATAACGAAGATCCTGCAAAAGAAAAGATAGATCTTAGTTTCTTCAACATAGGGGTTAGGGCTTTTAGGTCTAGCCCTAGCCTTACACCAGAATACAACGCTTGGCTCGACAAGATGGAGAAAAGCCAGGCTTCGATTTGGAAGAACATGGGGATTTATGACCTAGTCATGCTATCAAAGACTGGTCTCAACTATTCTCCTGAAATGCTGGTAGCTTCTTTGCTATTTTGGGACTATACTCACTTCACCTTCCACCTGCCTTGTGGAATGATAACACCCACTCTCTTCGACGTGGCTGCCATTACTGGTCTTCAACCAACTGGGGATTACTTTGACCCAGAGGAAATGTCTGAAGACAAGATTGGGTTTTCAGCCACCAAACCCACTTACACCACCTACACCAACCACTATCATGACAAATCGACGACTGTGGTGACGGACGTGGAGCACATTGCGTTTCTAGCCCTTTGGCTGTCACGCTTCGTGTTCTGCACGAAATCTCTACAGGTGACGAAGAAAATGGTCACCCTTGCTACTCAGCTTCATCACGGTCAAAACATCTGTTTGGCCTAATTAATACTGGCGAACCTATATGAGTCGATAAGCAGTGGGGAGACTCTATTAAAGGTAATAGAAAATAGAGCTAGCTTGCTGCTCGCTGGACCCTTCTGGCTACTACAACTATGGCTAAACGCCACTTTTGAGTCTTTTCTACCCCAGAAGGCTCAAATAAACGAACAGGCTCCTGAGATAGCCAGAAGGCGTATCGAAGGTACCAGGCTGGCTTTACTAACTCCCACTGAGGATGGGCTGGAACTCCAAAAGACCTTTGCAAACTTTGTTCAGATGTTTGCAGGGAGGAAGGAATTTACATCGACCATGGCTCCTTTCGCCCGTCGAAAGTTTGGTCCAGGGTGGTTCACCAGGCCCCATCCCAATTCATCAGAGGATCCTCACCTCGAAGAGCACACAACACTGTGGGAAGCATTTCTCACTCCCAGGATAATGCCATTGCGCTTCAAGAGTTCAAAGAATCATCTAAGCATGATTGCTTATCAGCCAAATCTTGTCTCTTGACAGTTTGGCATTATCCAATCGCTTCCTTCTCCCATTTACCCTAGGGAGAAATCAGTGTTGTACTTTTGTAATGATTACACTGAGGATGCTGCTACCAAGTACATTGGTAGGTACGCTGGTAGGACTGTACTTTCATTGTTCGACTACCAACTCAACTTCCTCTGTTCACCATCTTTTGAAGACTGGTGGAAGAGTTATTATGTCGAAGAATTCTTCGATGAAAAGGATTTTGCGGACGAACTCCAGAAGTCCTTCGTTTTGGTTCTCGACAAAATAAAGAAATGTACGTTCACTCTTCAAATTATATTTGTCTTTCCATTTCGACTTATAACTTGTCAATTATAACTTGTGAACGTGTCTTCTTTCAGTTGTTCGAAAACTTGTGGCAAAGAAAGCCACAGACAGCCATCAGGGTGGAGGTCCCTCTACAAAACCTCCAGCACAGGTAACCAAAATTTTCTTGTTTCTTGCTGGTTTTAACATCCTGGTTTTCAATGTTACGCTCTAAATCAACTCCATTTGGGGCTTTCAGGAACCTGCGCCTAAGAAACGACCTGCATTAACGGTCGAATCTGCGAGTGGCGACGAGGATGAATCTCCCCCTGTTCCTCTCAAACGGAGAAAGGTGAAGAAGGCTGCCCCTGCTCCTGAGCCTCGACCTACGATCAAAATCAAGGTCGTAGGGAAAAAATCCAGGCCACCTCCTGTGATCATCGAAGAGCCCACGGAGGAGGAGCTGAACGTCTTGCTCAGCAAACCCGTTGAGAGTGATAACTCTAGCCCTGGGGATGAAGTTCCTCTACAGGTAGTGCCTCCGACCACTTTTAACTTAGGTGTCGACGATCACGTTCGATTGTGTATCTCTCTAAACCAAAATATTTTTCCTCTTCTATTTTCAGGAGACCGCTGGAACTTCAGCACCAACTGGGCATCCTGGAGAGGGTTCCGGTTCCTTTGTAAACAGCGCGAGGGAACCCATTCACCATCCTTCCTCCTTCGTCAGTTTTTCTAACGAAACAAATCAAACTTCAGAGCCGAAAGACTCTGCTGACCATAGTAGACAACGAGAGGAGGAACTGATGGATGATGAAGTCCTTGCTGAAACAGAGGAACACCAGCAAGAGGAAGCTCAAGTGGTCAATGAGACAGAGGAGCAACATGATGAAGAGGGTCATGTTGATGCTGACACTACTGAACAAACTCAGCCCCAAGCCACCACTGTTGTAGGAACGATCACCTCGACAAAGCCCAGGTCTAAAGAAGACTTGGCCCTTTTGAAGCAAACTGATCCAATTGGCTACCTGAATGCCATCATTGAGAGTAGGGAGAATTCATCTGACCCTAGTCATGATGCTTCTACTGCATCAGGGAAGTCCACTTCGACTTCTCCTCTTGATGAGGTTTTGAAGAAGGTCAAGGCTCAGTTCTTCAAAAAGGATCTAATGAAGGCTTTGGAGGGGGATCCTACTGCCCCGTCTTGTCTGGGAGCTGTTTTGGGTGCAGTTGATTTGCTTGCTGTTTCTCCAGAAGTTTCCAGCTTCATCTTGGAGTTATACTCCATCATTGACCAAGTCTCTGTGGACTATAGACGTCGAAGGGGGTTCAACAGCCAACTCGAAACACTACATGGCAAGAGTTCTTCTGCTTGGACCGAAGTAGCTGAATACACTTCTCGAATTGCAGAATTGTCGAAACAAAAGACATCCAAGCAGCAGGAAATCGACGCCATAGATCAAGATAACACCTCTATAAGGGCACAGATCGAGGAGTTGGAGGCCAAGTTAAATGCTAACACCAAGCGCAAAGAGGAACTCCTTTCGACTGTTTCGGACGCAGAGAGCCAAGATGAAGTTACCCGAGGCTTAGAGTTCGCTGAAAGGGCCCAAGCCCTTGACGACCAGATTGCCAAACTTTCTCAGGCGACTGCCTTGTGTAACAAATGGCTGGAGTTGCAGCAAGCCAAATATCTTCGACTTAAAGCTTCCATCCCTTTCTAATTTGCTCAGCACCTCATTGACCATGTACTGTAATATTTGTAATACAATGCAACCATTTTGGTTAATCAATATATAATTTTCCATTTTGGCTCTTTATGGTTAACTTGGTCATTAACTGTTATTTATTTTGATCTCTTGGAGCATAGGTTTATATTTTTTCAAATATTTTCCGTTTACTCTCAAGAGTCTTTTATCTTCGCCTAACTCTTCAACCTCATAAGCTCCACCAGAAAAATTTTGGATAATTCTGAACGGTCCTTCCCACTTGGGTGACCATTTTCCTATGCTTCGATCTCTTCGATCCATGGGGAGAATCACCTTCCAAACTAATTCTCCAGGCGAGAATGCCTTAGGTTTTACTTTTTTATTGTAAGAGTCTTCCACTCTTTTCTTCTGAATTCTCAGTAGGTCGAGAGAGCGTAGTCTTTCCTCGTCTAAATCTACTAGTTCGTCTAACATCATATCCCAATAAACCTCAGAGGGAATATCTTGATGTCTCTGAACCCTTGCTGATTGAAGACAAATTTCTGCTGGCAGTACTGCGTCATGACCGAAAGTTAGCCGATATGGTGTTGTACCTATGGCTTCTTTTGGGGACGTTCGACAGGCCCACAAGATCTGGTCTAACGTCTTATGCCAATTTTTTGGCTTCTTTCCTACATGCTTTTTTATCAGGCCGATCACTATTTTATTCGCTGCTTCGACTTGACCATTTGCCTGTGCATAATAAGGTGTTGATGTTAGGAGTCTAAAGCCTATTTCTTGAGCGAATTCCTGCATCTTTCGACCAGTAAACACTGATCCTTGATCAGTTGTTACAGTCTCAGGGATTCCAAATCTGTAGATAATGTTCTTTTGAATAAATTCAATGACATTTTCTTGGTCTGCATTGACTAAAGGGATAGCTTCGATCCATTTAGTGAAATAATCAATGCCTACCAGTATATACTTCTGGCTCTTTGATGATGCTGGTCGAATCTCTCCAATAAGATCCAACGCCCATCCTCTAAAAGGCCAAGGTTTCACTATTGAGTGAAGTTCGCTTGCTGGTACATGTTGGATGCCCGTATGGGCTTGACATTCCTGGCAACCCTTCGCGAACTCAACACAATCTTTTAAGATAGTGGGCTAGTATAGTCCTTGTCGAAACAACAACCATTTCATCTTATGGCCTACTTGGTGAGCCCCACATGCTCCATCGTGCGTAGTCAAAAGGGCTATGTATGCTTCAGTTTCGCTTAAGCACTTTAGCAATACCCCTTCAGGCGTCTTTTTAAATAACTCATTACCCATGAGTACGTAACTCAACGCCCTATATTTTATTTTTCGTTCTGTGAAAGCTGCTGGATTTTGTAGATAATCTACAATGGGTTTCCTCCAATCTTGCTCTGACAAATTGTCTATGAACGATATTTCAAAGTTCCTTTGATCAACATACCCTAGTCTTGTCGATTTCAAATCTGTTGGAGACTGGCTGGTTGCTTTTATTTTTTCTCGAACTTTGATTGCTCTTTGTAATCTCGTTTTTGAAATTTTGTACCCATCTAGCAATCTGTGCCAAATCATTGGCTACTTGATTTTCCAATCTAGGTATGTGTCGAATGTTAACCACTTCGAATTTTTTAAATAAACGATTTGCTATCACAAAGTACATAATAAGATTTTCTCTTATGCATTTATACTCTTTTGTGACTTGCTTAATGACTAACTCTGAGTCTCCCATTATTTCGACTCGAGTTGCCCCCAATTCCAACAATATCTAAAGGCCAGTAATTAGAGCTTCGTACTCAGCCTCATTGTTCGAACAAGTACCTGCTATCTTGTACTTGAATGTTGTTGGAATTTTTTCTGGAGAAATAATCAAGACCCCTACTCTTGTTCCATCTTTATGGCTGGAACCATCGAAGTAGAATTTCCAAGGCTCTATCTCCACGTAATTTATATTTTCAACCTGAATTGAGTGGTCGACTATAAAGTCTGCTACCACTTGCCCTTTTACTGCCCTAAGAGGCATAAAGGTCAATGAATACTCAGTTAATGCTAGCGCCCACTTGCCAATTCGGCTGTGCAAGATGGGTTTCGACAACATGTATTTGAAAACATCAAAATGAGACGAAACATACACATCAACTGGTTTTATATATTTTTTGAGCTTTGTACAAGAGAAATAAAGACATAAACATAATTTTTCAACTTCGCTATATCTAGTTTCTGCATCGTTCAAAACTCTGCTAAGATAGTAAATGGGTCTTTCGACTCCATTTTCATCTTCTTGGGATAACATGCTTCCCAAAGTTCTGTCGGATGCAGCTATGTACAATCTCATACTCCTGTTGCTGCAAGGAGGCACCAAAATAGGTGGCTTGGTGAGATACCCTTTGATCTTGTTGAAGGCTTCTTGTTGCTCTTGCCCCCACTCGAATCTTTCCTTATTCAATCGAAGTAAGGGTGAGAAGGCTTGAGCTTTTCCACTTAGGTTAGATATGAATCTCCTTAAGAAATTTATCTTGCCCAACAGAGATTGCAGTTCCTTCTTGTTCGTTGGCGCTTTCGCTTCCAAGATTGCCTTCGTCTTGTTCTGGTTGATTTCAATTCCTTTCTTGTGGACGACGAAGCCCAAGAAATCTCCAGCTTTTACACAGAACGCACACTTCAAAGGGTTCATTTTCAGACCATGTTCTCTCATTCTTTCAAATGATTGTCGAAGGTGGTCTATATGGTTCTTCCTGGAAACAGATTTTACAACAATATCATCGATATACACTTGCATAAAAGTGTTAATAAAATCATGGAAGATAGAATTCATCGCTCGCTGATATGTTGCCCTAGCGTTTTTTAGGCCAAAAGGCATCACTACCCATTCGTAAGTGCCTAAAGCCCCGGGGCATCGAAAAGCTGTTTTCGACACATCTTCTTCAGCAATGAAAATTTGATTATATCCTGAGTAACCATCGAGCATGCTCAGGTACTCATGGCCAGCGGCAGAATCGACTAGCATTTCCGCCACAGGCATAGGATATTCATCTTTGGGTGTGGCAGCATTCAAATCTCTGAAATCTATGCATACCCTCAACGTACCATTTTTCTTAATTACTGGCACAATGTTTGCAATCCATTCGACATACCTCGTAGCTCGTATGAATTTGCACTTCAGCAGTCTTTCGACTTCTATTTTGATCTTCGACAGTATTTCTGGAGCGAAGCGTCTTGGACTTTGCTTGACTGGCTTCTTCCTAGGTTTGATTGGCAACTGAAGTTCTACCAATCCTCTATCGAGACCAGGCATCTCGTTGTAATCCCATGCAAAGCAGTCCTTGAACTCCTTTAACAATTGGATCACTTCAAACCTGAGCTCTGGGTCTATTTTGGCGCTGATGTAAGTTGGCTTTTTCTCTAACCCTTCGCCCAAGTTGATTTCTTCTAAAGGATCCTGTGCTAACATTTTGATGTTGTTCGCCAGGGGGTCCTTTTCGAATCCCAAAGGCTCATCGTCATAGATGGCGTCGAGCCTTTGCTCCTGCATTCCTTCTGTCATGATATCAGGAGGTTCTGGGTCGAAATCCTTTCCAGGACCTACAGAAGATAACTCTTGATCGTTGGCCTGAGTGGCCATATATTTTACTTCGGCTTCGAGAGCCGCTATCATCCTTGTTTCGGCTACATAAGCCGAAATTCGCTGCAGTGATTGTGACTCAGTCATTATCACTGAATTCACTTCCCCAACCAGTTGGCTGGATGTCAGTTAGCCCACTGAAATCAATGAGGGACAAGTCTTCTCTGTCCCATTGAAAACCATGCTCAGGGTGCAGGTACAAGGAACAAAAAGCATTTGGCGCTGGCGCCATGTCGAAGTCAGGTGCTGGGCATGGCCCAATGTGAGCCAAATTTTTGTCGAAGTCAGCTCTCCCCAGGTGATTTACTTCGCCCAAGTAATAGCTCTGATCCGCTTCTATATTTTCGACCATTCCATCAGGACGCCATAGTATTAACCTTTGGTGCATTGATGATGGTACTGCTCCAACACCATGTATCCATTCTCGGCCCAACAAAAGATTATAATTTGGTTTGGCCGATATGACCATAAACATAGTTGGTCGAAGGATGGATCCTACTTTGAGGTCTAGTTGGATCACACCCATAGTGGTCCCTATTCCGCCTTCATAATTCGACAGGACCATGTTATGAGGCTTGATGTTTTCATCACTCTTGCCTATTTTTCTCAGCATGAAGTGAGGGATGATGTTGATGGTTACCCCACAGTTCACCAAGATCTTATTTACGGTGGCTTCTTCGAGTTTTACCCTTATGAATAAAGGCTTGAGGTGATTTTTCATCGCCTCAGTAGGTGGTTCGAAGAAACCATTTTGCTCTTCGGTACGGCCATTATCCATAACGAAGTAGCATACTGACCTATGCTTGGCCATTTCTTGTTCGATTTCCCAGTCGTTCGATTCGACCTCCATCTGGCGGTTGAACTCTCTTGGCAAAACTGAGACTATGTTCACCATGATATCTAGGGTGTCATCAGACTCAGAGCCATCTTCGTCATCAACTTCGCCCTGGTTAGGCCATACCAGTCTATTGGTCACTGGTTGCCTCTCCAGAGGCTTTCTCTGCTTTCGCTGAGGGACATTTGAACTTGATTCTGGCTTTGGTTCGTTGATAGCTTCCCTCTCAGCCTTTCGCCGCCTCTGGTATCTTCTCCATTGGGATCGAGACATGGGATTCTTTCCCTTGTAGTTACTTGATACCTGGGTCACTTTGGAGGCAACAACCTGAGGTTCTTTCTTGTGTGTCAAAGATGAACCTCCTGGCACTTTGAAGGAGTGCCACCTTTCTTCGCTCGGTCTCTTTCGACCCGATGTTTTATGCCACGTATCAACTGGCACATTGGTTGGAGGCCTGAAAGTCAGTGGCCTCTTTTCTTGATTTGAACCCTTTTGGTAGGTTCTTCTGGGGTCATGTCGAACATCAACACCTTCCCTTCTTCTGTTTGCTGCTCTTACACCTTGGATGTGTTCAGCAGCTTTCTTGTCGAAAATCGAGCTGCATCGAGGATACAGCATCACTTCTGACTTCTTCTTCTGGCATCTTTGCAGGAAATCTGCCAGATTTTCGTTTTCCCGAGGGAAAGCCGTTTTGTTTGCTTGATCTTGCCTAATGGCCTCCTCTGAAGCTTTCGATTCAGAGATTTCGACCATGTTGACATTCATGGTGTCTTTGGTAGCAAGAGTCATCTGCTTCATCTGGGCCTCCAGGTCTTCTGTCTGGCCTTGGACTGCAGCCAAGTAGGAACTGGGTTTATCTCCAGATTTTGAGGCTCTACCTGTCTCCAGTCTTGGGCCTTCAGCAGCTTTTTGGACTGCTTCGATTGTTTTTCTAGAAAGATTCCCAGAAAAACTGCCAAAGATTGGCATGTTGATATGATCCTTGGTGACTTCGACCATAGTTATTCCTGGCCTTTTCACATGACTTCTGGACGCCTCGATCACATTCACCTCTGAAGGTTCAGCATAATGGGCTTCAGCCTGCAAAGGGTTAGAGTCCACAGTCATGGGGGTCTTATCGGCGAATTTCAACCTCCCTTCTTCGATAGCATTTTGTACGAGATCCATGAAAAGAAAACATTGAGATGTTTTATGGCCCAGAAAATTATGATATTTACAAAAGCCTCTTTTCCTTCTTTGATCAAGAGGAGGCACTTTTACCCCTGGGGGTATTATCATTTGGCCATCTTTTACAAGTAAGTCAAAAATTTCATCACATTTTATAATATCAAAACTGTAAGTCTTTTTAGGGAACCTATCGTTGGCCCTTTCAGGACCAGTGGGGTTTTTTCCACTTGAGGGGACTAGTAGTTTGCAAGAGTATGGTGGCCCTTGTTTTAACTCCGCTAAATCGACCTCACTTTCTTCGACGGTTATAGGTTCGTCGAATGTTTCTGGATCTTCATCGTCCATTTCGACATATGCTATCCTTTCTCTTTTATGAGTTTTTGTCGCCCTGGCTTTTTTAGCTTTAAGGCGTTCTACCTGTCGAACCCTATCGGCCAATTGGGCCATGCCTCTCAGGTATTGAGTGTCTAATTTCTTCCTAATGGAATAATCTAGACCTCCTGCGGCTATTTCGACTAACTCATGTTCTGGCACTTGCGTAAAGCATCTTGCTTTGAGCAACCTAAACCTATTTAGATATTCATCTATAGGTTCAGTGAATCGCCTCTTTAAACTGGCCAATTCTTTCAGGCTTATATTGGTTTGTCCCATGTAGAATTGCTCATGGAACAATCTCTCCAACTGGGTCCAATGGTGGATCGAATTGGGGGGAAGAGTTGTGAACCAAGTAAACGCGTTCTTTGTTAGGGAACTTGGGAAATACTTATTCCTCAGGTTTTCATTGTTTGAAATCTCTCATGGTTCGATCAAGTATCTCGCCACATGTTCGACAGTGGATTCTGCCGTGTCCCCTGAAAATTTAGTGAACTTAGGGACTTTGCATCTAGGAGGTAAGTCCGTTTGTAACACATATTCTGACAGCGGGGATGTAAAGTTGGGCCTACGGAAGCCCGTATTCATCCCATTTTGCATCATGATTCTTTCGATCATGGCTGTCAAGTTATTTTCCAAACCAATATTCTGGTATTGGATCTGCTGAACTACTTCGTCAACATTTTGGTTTCTATTGACTATCCTTACTTCCGGGGCTATGACTCTAGGTTCTTCGACCCCGGGTTGTTCCATTCGCATCCTAAGGTTTTCTTCGACAGGCTGCTGGACTTGGTTAATAGTGGTTTCTTCCTCTAGAAGTATACCTTGGTTTCCCCTCATCTGTGTCCTTTGGGGCTGTCGAATAGGTTGGGGTACCCCAAAAAAGTCAGCCAGACGCGCCATTTGCGCTGTCATTTGCTGATTCGACTGGGTGGTATTTTGTATTAGAGGGTTTAGCACTGTGCTTAAAGTTTGTGCCAACATTTGAACCATATCGTGGTTGCTTTCGTCCATTTGCTGCCTCAAGACTGCTGTCGAGGCATTCGTAAGGCCATGCATTACTTGGGACGTTCCTCCTAAGAGTTGGGTCCTACCCCTGTTCGCCATACCAACTCCAGAACCTTGGAGTGGCGAAGAGGCGCTCACTAAAGGGTCTGAAAAAGTGGACGCAACATTCGTCAGGCTAGCCAATTCAGAAGTTGGCATGCCATAGAGTGATTCTCGATTTAGACCGACTGTCGAAAAACCTGGGGGAACATAAGGCCTAGTTCCTTGGTTTCCCCTTGGTGGGGGAGTTCCCAAAGGCATTATGGGGTCAGTAAATGGAGGTAATGGCCCCGTTTGTGTGACCGTTACTGCTGGTGTTGAACCAGCGGTTACCATTTCACTTACGGCTGGGATGACCGTTGTTCCCACGTTTGTTTGTGGGATTTCGCCATTGTTTGGCGGATTCGCCATCGCTTCACTTCTTCTCCTAGTATTGGTATCGTTGGTGTATATTCTACCACTTCTCAATAACATGCAATACTCTCGAAAAAGGAGGATATTTTGTATAAAACGGTTAAACTTAAAAATCAACACAAGGTCCCACCGGGTGTGCCAATTTGTTTACCGTGGAAATTGGTAAACAACCGCTGATCTTCCAAAAGGTTACTTATTTGGTGACTCGCAGGATCGATCAGATTGATCCTAAGACATGGTTGATTTTCTGGAATTTGACTAATCCTAATGGTGATTAATGCTGGTAAAGTAAAGACACTTTAAGTAAATTGCATGAAGAAAAGCTTGATAGAATAAATAAAAGCGTTAAATAAAAGGCTTCGACGGAGATGAGTAAATGAAAAGCAATAAAGTGCTTGAATATAAAAGACTTTGATTAATTTAAATGGTGTTTCACACATACATTCTCAACGATTCTTTCGCTCACACTGGGTACTTGAATCTAGATGAGTGACTTGTATAAAATGATGAACACACTCGAAAACTATGTGAACAACTAGTATTTATACTAAAACAAATCCTAAGTAACCTGGGCAGTTACGTCGCTTCGAGATGACGCCACATGGCACGCTCACAGCATTCGACGCTCCTGATCTCGGCACGTTGCACTTGGTAACTGCTGGGAACCGTTTTCCCTCCAAGCATTCGAATCTCAAACCGTTCGATCCTGGGCATCAGGTACCTTTGTCGAGAGGTTCCTTCGACGTCGAAGACGACAAAATTCTCACTTAAAGAAAAGTCTCTAAGTACCTTGTCATTCTCTGATGAGCCTTCGACAGGATCAGCTGGTCGAAGCCTTCTTATGTAGGAAATTCTTCTGACTCATAATTAATGGTCTATATTGATAACAAAAAAGGGTGTCGAATTTAGGAGTCAACAATGATCTATAAGTAGTTTCCAAAATTTATCAGTTACTTAATGGTATGATACACTGTGTGTAACACTATTATTACGAATTTCTCTAAGACTAATGCAAGATACACGAGTAAGTATAAAATTCGATTAAATAGCTATTTTGGTACTTAAACGTATGAATCAACGTCTATATAGTTTCTCAATATGTCAATCTAATTTGTATATAATTTTGTATGTTATTATTTAGCTCTCATTGTTGACTTGATTGTTTTGGAAGGTTCTTCACAAAGGAGCTTACAACTCGGTGTAGCAAAGAAGACAAAGAATGGTACTAGCAAGATTGTTCTTGATAAAGCTGAAGAAGAAAGGACACTAATGACACTAGTCATAGCTTTGTTGATGAGACTCATATCACTAACAAAGAGCTTGAAGCATGACCGATGACTCGGCGTTAATCCAAGTAATTTTGACTACATTTTGTAGAGTAGAAATTGGTGTAACTTGTTAATCTTAACATCATAGAAGCTAGCTATGAGACATAAGTCAATATTTTGAATATTTTGTGGTGGTTTTTGGTGTGCCATCATTATGCATTCTCTTGGTTACACCTAAAAAATATGTATATATGATCGATACTAGTTTCAACTGTCTAGTTTAATGAATACTATTATATATATGTGAAGTTGTTTGCCTTTTTTTCATATTGTAGCATGGTAACAAATTGTTTTGAACCCTATTGGAATGATTTTTATTCTTTATAACTTGATATCTCAATTAAATTTGATACTATTTTTTTATTTTGCTATTATAGAATTTTGTTCAAGTATAAAACAAAAGAGTGTATGCACTAAAGAAAAGAAACAAAGGAAAAGATATGACATGAAGATCATAAATTAAAACCATGATGCAAAGTCTGTGACCCACTGATTTTTATTTTATTTTTTAAATTAATTTAGAGGGGGTTATAAAACCCCGTAAAATCACGACGGTTTGAAACCGTCGTAACCAATATTGTGAACAAAACTCAAACTGAAATTCACGACAATTAGTAATAGTCGCAATATTTAGTTTACATCAGTTCCCTACCCGTCATGAGTTAGAACGAAGGTTGGTGTGACGAATTAGACAACCGCCGCAATACAACCTGGGGACACGTTTTCGCAACGGTATTGAAACTGTCGTAGATTGCAAATTGCGACAATTTTAATCGTCGTAGCCTGCTAAAATAACTGTCGGAATCTACCAATTTTGTTGTGTTGTTGTTGGTTGAAAATTTCGACTAAGGAGAAATTGAGTTGAGTCAATGGTCTGAATATACCTAGAGAATTGTTTGGCTATTTGGTTTGTTGAAAACCATGAAGATTCGAATTCGAAATTGATGGATAATTTATGAAATTCGAATTGCGAAATAAGGTGTTATTCGAGATAAGGTTTAAAATGTTATACTTCAACCGTTATCAGGTTTTGGCGCTCAAGACGGATAAACGAAGAGTTTTTGAATTCGAATGTTCATTCTTATCCAGAAGGGCATGTGGAATCTTTAGGATTGTCGAAGACATGCCAGCGGAAACGTATCATTAGCTTGTTAGAAGACCGTTAGAGTCGAAGTTCTATAAATTGTAGCTTTTGTGTTTCAATTTGGAGTGTTCACATCTTTGTACAAGTGTTCGAGAAAAGAGTTAATGAGAATGTACGTATGATGCACCATATTTTGTATTCAATGTCATTTACATTCAATGAAATTTCTTTACGTTATTTACAATTCCCAGTCTAGACTATTTTATATTTCATTACTTTCATAAAGAAGTTTCACTTCGACATACGAAGTGATTCCTTTTGTTTAAAGATATTATCATCAAAACATACTTTCTAAATAATAGAACACAATAGTCCTGAGATCAATCTGATCGATCTCGTGAGTAACTGAATCTATTAAAGGATTTAGAGGATCATCGGTTGTTTACCAAATTCCAGGGTAAACAAATTGGTACGCCTAGTGAGACTCTCTGTCTAATATTTAGTTCTTTTTCTTTTCGATAATTTGTGTTTCCTAACTTGTTTGTTACATGAGATTAAGAAGTGGAAAATTAGCCAATACCACAAATCCTAGACCAAAAAGGAAATACAACAGGAAAATGGCTAACCCACCCGTTAGTGGTGCACAACAAGTTCCTCTTCCCACAGGAGGTAATACGAGCGCTTCGAATACAACCGAAGCCATGACAGCAAGTTAAGGGACTGTGATTATCCCCTCAACTACAAATGCTACAATCATACCCCAAAATACAAACGCTTCAGCCATATTATCAAACACACAAAATGAACCTTTTATAATGTCTGTGGCCAGTCAAAATCCACCCATAACCCCCAAACCTTCAGTAAACGGTGTCTCTAAAACATATGCTTCAGGCTTCACAATCCCAACATCAGATCCAATATATGGCATGCCAACTTCATTCATGGCAGGACTTCAAAATAACACTTCGACATATACACGTCCTTTAACATCCGCCTTTTCTCCATTACAAGGATCAGGTTCAGGGGTAAACCATATGGCACGAAATAATTCGCAGCCAGGATATGTTGCTCAATTGCCTCATATTACCACAAATACGCAGGCAGTCTTAAGGCAACAGATGGATGATAGTAACCATGAAATGGTGGGAGTACTCGCCCAACAAATGAGTATAATTTTTAACCCTTTAATCCAAAGCACCACATAGACAGACTTGCAGAATTCCCAAGCAAACTAACAAATGGCTGCACAAATTGGGCGCCTTGTAGATTTCTTTGGTGCACCCAGAGAACCAACTCGACAACCACAACATACATGGATAAGGGAGAATCAAGGCACCGTGTTGCAAGAAGAACCAACCATTGACCAGGCCCAACCAGTGATATTCCCAGAAGTCGAAATTCAACAACCAGTTCGAAGGGAAGAACCACCCAGATTTCAACAGGCTATTTCCAGGGAGGAACCGTGAAGAAGGGTAGTCATGGTGAATCGAAACCAAGATGATGACGAAGTTCTCCAAGGATGTCGGCAAGATGATATGGTAGGAAATAATAATCTAGAAACCATAGTCGAAAGAATCATGACACAAAGTGGAGTAAATATTGGCATGCGAAGGCCAAATTATACATCCCTTTTGTCTAAATACATTCAGCAAACTGAGTTACCTAGGGGATGGAAAGTGCCAAAATTCACAAAGTTTTCTGGTGACACCAGTGAGTTAACCATAAAACATATTGCTAGATACCTTACATAAGCAGGGGATATAGCAAACAATGAGAATATGAGGATTAAGTACTTCCCTAGTTCAGTAATCAAAAATTCTTTTACTTGGTTTACTACTCTTGCAACAAACTCCATCCATGATTGGACTCGCTTAGAGAGATTATTTCATGAACAATTTTATGTAGGTCAAACCATAAACAGCCTGAGCGAATTGGCAAATGTTAAGCGCAAATTCAACGAGCCTATAGACGATTATCTTAACAGGTTCTGTCTGTTGAAAGAAAGATGTTTCACATAAGTGCCTGAACACGAGTTGGTCAAAATGGAAGCAAGAGGATTGGACTTCTCTATAAGGAAGAAGTTAGATCCCCAGTATCTGAGAGATATGGCATAACTGGCTGACAGGGTTCGACAAGTGGAGCGTTTAAAGATCGAAAAAGAAAGGGCTAACAAAAGCCACAAGAAATAAAGAGTGGTTTATATCTAAGCTTTCTCAGACGAAAGAGATGTCGAAGATGATTTTTCAGAGGTTGAAGAACACAAGATAGATCTTGTAGAGTTAAAGCAAGGACCACCATATCCTTGCAAAGTGCTAACGCCTGCGAACTGGAAAAATCCCGTCGAACCAGAAAGGAATGACAAATTCCCAAAGAAAACCTATACTTTCGACATCACCAAGTGTGATGAAATCTTTGATTTGTTAGTAAAAGATGTCCAGATGGTAGTGCCCCCTGGTGCTAAAATTCCTTTGTTAAAACAACAGAAGAAAATGGGCTTTTGTAAGTATAATAATTTCTTAGGCCATAAAACCTCACAATGCTATCTTTTCAGGGATTTGATACAAAGTGCTATCAAGGAAGAAAGGCTAAAGTTTGGAGAGAAGCCCAAGAACCTGATGAAGGTCAACACAGATCCTCTTCAGATTGCTGAGACAAACTTTGCAGAACCTGTAAATATCAACATGGTTGAAGCTGTCGAAATCGAAGGAGGTCAACTCGACGCAGACAAGGTATCTGAAGATACTCAGGGACTAAAGACTACTGAGGGTCTCATGGACCAGGAAGAAGGCAATACTACTGATGGCAATGCCAAAGTTGCTGGCGAGGCTAAGACTAATGAGGGTCTCATGGGCTAGGAAGAAGGCAATGCTGCTGATGGCAATGCCAAAATTGCTGGCAAGGCTAAGACTACTGAGGGTCTTAGAGTCTGATTCGAAGAGCTTGAGATTGATGAAGGTCCCAAGTTCGAAGTAAACATGGAGGATCTGGACTAGTTATCCCCGGAAATGGCGGAGATCGAAAGACGTTTGAAGATGGAGAATGATAGGATGCGAACTGGGCACAAAAAAGTAAGCCTGGTCGAGTATCTTTTTCATTTCCATACGAAGAATCCTGAGGAACTAGTGTGCCCTAGGTGAAGCATAATGAATGATCGAGGTGCTGCGGAAATATACCAGAAATTGTACTAAGAGAGGGTTGGAAACAACTGGAGGAGTGATAAAGAGTTGCTGCCATACCCAAAAATGGGAGAAAGCTTGATGGGTTTTCTGGTTCGATGTCATAAGGCAAGATCAAAAGTCTTAATGTGCCTATGGTGTAGCGCTATTTATGATAGAAAGTCAGCTGAAACATTTGAGAGAACTCCGTATGCTCAATGCTAGAACAATCAAAATAATAGCAGGGGAGGTATGTAACCAATGCAAAGGGAATTCCGAAAAGGGCAGATAGCCCACACCCCAAAGTGAATCGACAAGTCACCTTCAAGCCACCTGCCAACATCCCAACAGACAAATGGTTGAAGTCTATTCAAAGCAAGGGGGAGGAAAAGGCAAAGGGAAATGGAAAAGTTTTGAGGAAGGTGGCAGATCAGCATGGGCATATCGAAGGCAATTCCAGTTAACGAAGTAACGAGCCTATGTGTCTGAGAACTATAAAGGAAAAAAATCCAATGACAAGGTCCCAATGGCGAAGATACCAGAGGACCAAGAAGGCTCAAAGAGAACTCATAAGCAACGAAATAGGGGAATCAAGTACGAATCAGACTTCGTCTGCTGCACCTGGCGAAAAGAAGTCCCCAACACAAAGGAGGCTTTTTCCCCCAAGAAGACGGAGGTGTCTGTCGAAAGGACTATAGGGGAGCCAACTAACGAAGAACTAACTAATGATGAGGACATGCTTACTGATAACTTTGACTAAGATGGGGAGTCCTCTTTGAATATCAACTGCAATATAGTTTCTGTACTACCACATGAATATGACCAAGTGACAGAGATAGAAGATTCTGAAGAAGCAGATGAATTAGAAATGGCGAAGCACAAGCCTATATGCTATTATGTTATGAATAACGAAGCAGTCGAAGAACATAACGTGTTTTTTGAAAGACCAGACCAAGGTATGAAGAATCACCTGAAGCCTTTTTTTATTAGAGGAAAGATTGAACAAGTAGGGATCAACAAAGTGATGATAGACGAGGGTGTTGCTGTCAACCTAATGCCTCAGTTCTTATTGAAAAGGATAGGTATGTATGATACAGATATAAAACCCCATAATATGGTATTATCTAACTACGAAGGGAAGATTGGTCATACTCTCGGCGTAGTTCAAGTTGATCTCACTGTAGGAACCATTACGAGGCCAACTATGTTTATGGTCATAGCGGCCAAGACAAATTAGAACTTACTTTCGGGTCGTGAGTGGATTCATGGAATAGGCGTCGTTCCCTCCTCAATGCACCAATGTTTGGCAATCTGGAGAGAAGATAAAATTGTAGAAAACATCAAAGCTGACCAAAGTTATTATATGGAGGAGGTGAATCAAGTTGATCGAAGGAATTTTGATCGAAATCTAGCCATATGCGCCAAACAATAATGCTATGCATTTTCTGACCCTACATCCAAGGAATGGATTTTGCTGGGATAGGGAGATTTTGAGGCAAGAAGATGATGCACTTGGACTCCAAGGAATACGGCCTATAGGCTGGGATGACGAAGACAATGATCTTGTCTGAGTCCTCCTTCTTCGAAAATATTTCGGCCTATTTGGATGAAAACAAATTAAAATCGGCTTTGGAAGCCGAAGTAAAGATTATGGCTATAGAGGCCAATGAAGAAGAAAATCATAAAAAAAGGACCTGGGGTGTTCTTCAAACTAAAACCCCCCGACAAAGAGAAATCCATCGAAGAAAAAGACCAAAGGCTGGACGCTATATATGATTATGGGCCTTTGGGATTCGAGAAGGATCCAATGGCATCGAACGTGAAGATGCTAGCACATGACCCTCTTGAAGAAGTGGATCTAGGAGATGAGACTGTAAAAAGACCCACGTATGTCAGTTCAAAGCTTAGTCCAGGAGTAAAAGCAGAAGTGATCCATTTGCTAAAGGAGTACAAAGATTGTTTTTACTGGGACTACAGCGAAATGCCTGGTTTGAGAAGGGACCTGGTCGAATTAAAGCTGCCTATAAAGGATGGCAAGAAGCCCATCAAGAAGATGCCAATAAGATTCACACTAGAGATTCTCTCGAAGATAAAGGAAGAAGTCGAAAGACTTATGTGCTGCAAGTTCATCCAGACCACAAGGTATGTCGAATGGATTGCAAATATAGTGTCAGTAATTAAGAAAAATGGATCTCTTAGAGTATGCATAGACTTTCATGATTTAAATTCTACAACTCCTAAAGATGAATATCCAATGCCTGTGGCTGAAATGTTAGTAGGTTCTGCTGCTGGTTTCAAATATCTTAGTATGCTTGATGGATATTCAGGATACAATCAGATTTTTATTGCCGAAGAGGATTTGCCCAAGACAGCATTTCGCTGCCCTGGGGCAATAGGCACCTATGAATGGGTGGTTATGCCATTTGGTTTAAAAAATGTTGAGGAAACTTATCAAAGAGAAATGAACTTTATATTCCATGATTTTATTGAGACTTTCATGCAGGTCTATATCGATGATATAGTAGTAAAATCTATATCAGGATCTAGTCATTTGGACCACCTTCGCCAATCATTCGAAAGAATGAGAAAACATGGCCTGAAAATGAATCCCCTTAAATGTGCATTCTTTGTGCAGGATGGTGACTTTCTTGGCTTTGTGGTCCATAAGAAAAGCATAGAAATCAACCAAAACAAAACAAAGGCAATAATGGAAGCGAAAGCGCCATCGACAAAGAAAGAGTTGCAATCGCTGTTGGGAAAGATAAACTTCTTGCGAAGATTTATATCAAACTTAAGTGGTCAAACTCAAGCCTTCTCTCTACTCTTGCGGCTGAAGCAAGGAGACTTCTCTTGAAATGCAGAACATCAAGAGGCGTTCGAGAAAATCAAACAGTACTTGGTGTATCCACCTATTCCATCTCCTCCTCGAAGAGACAAGTGCATGAGGTTATACATATATGCGTCAGATAAAACTATAGGAAGCATGATGGCTCAAGAAGATGAAAATGGAGTCGAAAGGGCCATTTACTAATTAAGTAGAGTACTGAATGACGCAGAGACTAGATATAGTACAATAGAAAAACCATGTCTTTGTTTGTACTTCTTATGTACCAAATTGAAATATTATATAAAGCCAATCGATGTTTATGTCTCTTCACATTTTGATGTTATTAAGCATATGTTGTCTAAACCAATTTTACATAGTCGAAGTGGTAAATGGGCATTGGCTCTAACAGAGTACTCTTTGACTTTCATCCCTTTAAAATCAATGAAGAGGCAAATAGTCTCTGATTTCATTGTCGACCATGCATTGGTCGAAGCATCTCAGAATCTTGTGGAGTTAGAACCATGGAAATTGTTCTTTGATGGTTCTACACATAAGGAAGGAAGTGGAGTTGGAATTCTGATTATTTCTCCAGATAAAATTCCAATAAAGCTTAAGTACAAAATAAAAGGACCCCCTTGTTCAAACAATGAGGAAGAATATGAAGCATTAATAGCAGGACTTGAAGCTTTATTGGAATTGGGGGAAACTAGAGTCGACATAATGGGTGACTCTGAATTAGTAATCAAACAAATTACTAAAGAATACAAGTGCATAAAAGAAAACTTGATATTTTACTTCATGATAGCAAACATGTTACTTCAAAAGTTTGAATATGTAGATATCAAGCACATCCCCAAGTTAAAGAATCAAGAAGCAAATGATTTGGCTCAGATCGCCTCAGGATATAAAGTATCAAAAGAAAGATTGGAAGAGTTGATCGAAGTACGTGGCAAGGTACTAACTACTAAACTTTCTCCAGCAGATTTAAAAAGTTCAAGTCTAGGTTATGCAAACGAGGTACATTTCAAAATATTAGCCATAGATAGCCTAGCAGACACAGATTGGAGAATTCCAATAATAAGTTATTTGAAAGATCCAATAGCAAATACTGAAAGAAAGGTAAAATATTGTGCCTTGAGTTATGTGATAATAGGCAACGAATTGTTTAAGAAAACTCCAGAAGGAGTCTTGTTGAAATGCTTGGGAGAAAGTGAAGCTTATTTAGCACTAGCAAACGTGCATGGTGGGGCATGTGGAGCACATCAAGAAGGTCATAAGATGAAGTGGCTTTTGTTTCGATATGGCATATATTGGCCTACAATTTTAAAAGATTGTATAGATTTAGCCAAAGGATGCCAAGAGTTCCAGATTCATGCAGGAATTCAGCACGCTCCTGCAAGTGAACTACATTCAATTATCAAGCCATGGCCTTTTAGAGGTTGGGCATTGGATTTGATTGGAGAAATTAGACCATCATCTTTAAAGAATCAGAAATACATTTTAGTGGGAATAGATTATTTCACAAAATGGATAGAGGCGATAACTTTGGTGAATGTTGATCAAGAAAGCATCATCGAGTTCATCCAGAGGTATAGTGTTTATAGATTTGGAATCCCAGACACCATTACAACAGATCAAGGATCAGTATTTACTGATCGAAAGATGCAAGAGTTTGCTAAAGATACGGGTTTCAAATTACTAACATCTACGCCTTATTATGCACAAGCAAATGGACAAGTCGAAGCAGCTAATAAGGTAATCATTGGGAAAATCAAGAGACATGTGGGCAGAAAGCCAAAGAATTGGCACAAAACCCTATATCAAGTCTTGTGGTCTTGTCGAACATCCCTCAAAGAGGCAACAAACACAACTCCATTTTGTCTAACGTTTGGACATGGTGCAGTTTTGCTAGTGGAAATTTACTTAAAGTCAGTCAAAATCCAAAGGCAAATCGAAATTCCCACAAATCTCAATTGGGAGATGATGATGAACGAATTGGTGGATTTGGATGAACAAAGGTTACATGCTTTGGAAATTCTAAGAAGACAAAAGGAAAGAGTAGCTAGAGCATATAATAAGAGAGTTAAGGGCAAAGCCTCCTCAAATGATGATTTGGTTTGGAAGGTGATTTTGCCAATGGATCGAAAGAATAAGTTATTAGGAAATGATCCCCACATTGGGAAGGCCCCTTTCGAATCATTCAAACATTCACTAACAATGCCTATGAAATCGAAGAACTGGCAGAAGATCGAAGAGTCTTGAAAATTAACGGTAAGTATTTGAAAAAATATAAACCTTTTCTTCAAGATTTAAAAATCACGGCAGAGTAGCAAGGTAGTAAAATAACGAAGCCAACATGGTATAAAATAAAAGGGTGCCAAAATGGCTCTGTAAAAATATTACAAAAGGGGTTTAATGAAAAAGCTAATGCATAATGGAGGAAAACATTCATATACAAGTTTCAGAAAGGCAAGTTATCCTGCATCTTGTCATACATTGCCTTCAAGAATCCTAGCATGCAGTCAATTGAAGCTTTGGTTGTGCAAAGAACAGTGATCTCATCTTCTAAGCCTCTAGCTTCATCAATGAATTGAACGCTTTGAGTTAGATCTTCATTGGCTTCGTCGTTATTCATGGCTTCGACAACTTTCTGACGGTCCTCTATTTGAGAAATTTGTTTATGCAACTCTTCGATTTGTTGCTTCCAGAGCATGATGAATTTAGCATTCTTATCATGTTCCTCTTGGGCAAGCTTGGAGTTTCTTTGCATTTTCAGATTTCTCTGATAACTTGAAGAAGAAAGGACACTACTGACACTAGTCATAGCTTTGTTGATGATACTCATATCACTAACAAAGAGCTTGAAGCACGACCAATGACTCGGCGTTAATCCAAGCATATTTTTTGACTAGTTATATATTGTGTACATTTTGTAGAGTAGAAATTGGTGTAACTTGTTAATCTTAACATCATAGAAGCTAGCTATGAGACATAAGTCAATATTTTGAATATTTTATGGTGGTTTTTGGTGTGCCATCATTATGAATTCTCTTGGTTACACCTAAAAAATATGTATATATGATCAATATTAGTTTCAACTGTCTAGTTTAATGAATACTATTATATATGTGAAGTTGTTTGCCTTTTTTTCATATTGTAGCATGGTAACAAATTGTTTTGAACCCTATTGGAATGATTCTTATTCTTTATAACTTGATATCTCAATTAAATTTGATACTATTTTTCTATTTTTCTATTATAGAATTTTGTTCAAGTATAAAACAAAAGAGTATATGCACTAAAGAAAAGAAACAAAGGAAAAGACATGACATGAAGATCATAAATTAAAACCATGATGCAAAGTTTGTGACCCACTGATTTTTATTTTATTTTTTAAATTAATTTAGAGGGGGTTATAAATCCCCATAGATGGTTTTAAATCGTCGCAATAGATAATGAAAATGAAACACCAAATGAAAATCACGACGGTTTGAAACCGTCGTAACCAATATTGTGAACAAAACTCAAACTAAAATTTACGACAATTAGTAACCGTCCTAATATTTAGTTTACACCAGTTCCCTACTCGTCATGAGTTAGAACGAAGGTTGGTGTGACGAGTTAGACAAGCGTCGCAATACAGCCCGGGGACACACATTTCTGTGACAACACTGAAACTGTTGTAGATTGCAAATTGTGACAATTTTAATCGTCGTAGCCAGCTAAAATAACCGTCGAAATCTACCAATTTTGTTGTGTCGTACAACTTCAAAGATGCAAGATTGAGCAATAAGAGTAATTGCACAAGGCAAAGAACAAAGGAGCTTGTTTCCTGAGATATTCGCAGAGTGAAGCTGGAGCAAGTGTGGAGCGATCTCCTCGCTCCGAGGTCACTGGGTGAGCCAGGAGAGAGCTGTCATAATCGGCCAAAAATATAAGAGCCTCCACCATTAGTTTTTATCCTAAGGATGGGGAAATAACGAGTAACCCTAATTCGTACAGAGATTCTAAATTCGTAAGTCAATTAGACAAAAGGAAGATGTTAATCACACTTCATCTACCTTGTTCTCAAGGGGCTCAACTTTTAAGTTTAAGGGTAAGATGGGAATTTTCTATTTCACTACATGTTATTGTTAATGTATTTGAGAAAATGTTTAATTTTTTAGTTGAGAGACTCACCTTGGTTTTAACCGCGTGCCTACGTATCTTCTTGCGAAGAATCATAGTCCAATTTTGTAGTTTGTATGTGTTTGATTAGTTTTTTTTTATGGATTGCGAAAATGTTTTAGAATTATCCTTGAATCTTGTCCGAGTTTGAAAAATAACGTAGTCAAATACGAAGTTCGCAGTTAACATGAAAAATATATCCATAATCCTTTTTTAAAAATTAAATTAAATTTGAATTTAAGTCAGTAAAAAGTGACGTTAAAAGTGACGTTAAGTTTGATTGGTTAGTTGTCTTAGAATGCATGATGCAATTTAAAAAAATAAGCTTAAATGATGAAAAAATTATTTGATGAATTAAAAAAAAAAGGTTAGCATTTTAAAAATGGTAGTATATGAATGATTATTTTCTTATCATTAAAGATATATTAAATATTTTTAATAATAACCTAATATTAATTTATCACAATAATTATTTTATGCAAGAATTATTTTAATGCAAAAATGACATGAGAAAATTGGTAATTTATAATAATTAAATAAACTAGATAAAGAAATATAAAACAAATAAATAAATTAATTAAATTGATTAAATAAATTATTTAATTAAAACAAATGGGTGGGGGTGTAATTCCTATTGACGTAGTAAAATAGGGAGGTGCAAATATCAAGGGCTTGAGCCCAGAGTTTGTTTGAGCCCAAGAAGCGCGGGGGGTGCTAAATTATGTTTACGTAGTAATTTTGGGGGTGCTGATAGCACTGGGCTTGGCCCATTATGAAACATATTTGGATCGTGCAGGAGTGGTGTGGTGAGTCCTACAATGTTATCGTGTGTTAATGTTCTTGGATCGTTTGATTCAGATCATGTGACTATCAAGAGTTGATCTTGAGCCTTCAATCTAAAATATGAATAAGGGACAAAATATATGGATGTTTGACTGGGGTATACCATAGGCGAGCGTGCGTAGAATACAGTCTATGTATTCATATCATGTAGCCAGTAGACGACCACATGTCACCAATCCGTATGAAGGCCAAGGGAGTATATTAGTTTTCTATCTTCCCATTTTCCATTCCTTCAATTCCCGTTCTCTCTCTAACCTAAGCTCTTTCTCACGTTCTCTGTCTTCTCTCTACCACCAAACTTCACCGGAAATCTCCACTATGATAGAGCCACCGTTAACCCCACCATAAACCACCATAAACCCAACCCAGATCGTACAACCCTATAAAGATCTTCATCAACCCAGATGAAGATGAATCCTAACCTAAAAACCCCTAGATTTTATCACATGAACCCTAACAATCTAAACCATAATCCCTACAGAACCCTAACCCTATGATAACGGACCACCACGAGCGGCCGTTGAAGCCATCGTGTAAATGCTAAGCCTCCTAGGCTTTCATCAGTTTTCCCATAAACCCTAAGAACACTAGGTCTCAAAGATGAACCCTAACCCTAAGATAGATGAACCCTAACCCTAGCTTGTTAGAACCGTAACCCTAAAAACCTGGAAACCCCAAATTAAACCCCAAATTGAACCCCAAATTAAACAACAACAATAACGATGTAGCTAAATTAAAAAAATCTTAGTGATTCCATCAACCTTACGTATCGTGAATCTTTTCACAAATATCCTAGATCTTTCTGGATTCTAGCTTCTAATCTCCTCCTCTTTGTCAGTCTCTGTTTGTCGGTACCCACAAAGCAAGGATTAGGACTAGGGTTTGAAGGCTTTGCTCTTCAAACTTCTTTTGATTTCTACTGCTTCCTCCAATTTCCATCTCAGATTTTTCGTTCCATCTTAGGTTTAAATCTAGGGTTTATATAGGTTTAGAAATGAGTTGAATTTGGAAATTAGTTTTGTGATTTGCATTTACAGGTTCTATGATTGATTATGTGATTGTTCAATTATGGATTCAATTTAGGAATTAGTCATGTTTTTTAGATTAGATTTGATTGTAATTTGAAATTTGGAAGATTTGATTGAGATTTTGTTGTAATTAGAAGATTAGGGTTTCAAGATTGTAATGTATTTAGACGTTATCTCATATGAATCCATTGTAATCAATAAAACAAATTTTCCAATCAAATATTCAAAATGATTTGCAACAAGAATCTGAATTTCTAGGCTTTTGGGTGGCTTAGGAACAAAGAGTCCAAACATGGCGTAATAATGCAAATAAATGATAAAAATGGATGACAATAATAATCATAAAAATAATAATATTAACCAACAAAACAAATATAAATAACAAAAACAATTTAATCATACGTTGACTCTAGTCAAAATTACTAAAAACTTATTAACCATATGGTGGGCTCTTCAAATGCTTAATGGTCCATTTAGATAATAAACCCTCATTTAAATTGTGAAACACACCTCCTTTATAATAAAATGATAAGTAGACACCCCTCCCTAATGTTTTAAAAACAATGATCTTTTAGCACAAAAATGTATAAGTCAACATTATAATTTCAGACAAATGTAACACCAAAATTTTAATAAAATGATTTAATAAACTGTATTGACTACTAACACCAATACTGACAAATTTGGAGTATGACAACTACTCCTATTTAATTGCTCTTCGATCGAGGGTGTGAGAATACGCAGGTCTTGCACAATCGAATCAGAGGGCTATTAAATAATGGAAGGCCTCAAAATTTGACCAAAGACATGAAAATATTTTGAAAAAGAGTTTAAATAAAAAAGTAAGTAACGAAGTAATTGTAGATTTCACGTATTTACCACAACCTAGGGGGAAAATAACGTGAGTTTGAAGATAGATAACTTATTGCGGATTTTTGAGACTAACACAACGAGTTATATCGTAGTTGTTGTACCCCAAAATTTGCCCTCTCATTTCTCAAGATTTTTCTCACAAGCTTTCTATTGGGTCAAGACTGCACAAGGTTTGATCAGTTCAAGATACTTCCTCAACACTGATGACTCAAAACTAGAGTTTAAATTTACACAAGTACAATTGGATTTTTAATGCACCATATAATTTCTATGGATCATATTGGATTTCCAAGCATCAGGTTAAAGAGGAAACCATTGAAAGAGAAAAGTAGATAAATTTGAGTTTTTGACAAAATTGGAGAAAAAACAAGTTTGCTTCGATTCAAGCCAGCTTTGATTGGGCTTGGATTCCCTTTGCCAGCTTCTTTCGATTCAGAAGAAGATGACCTTTTGAAAAGCTTCCTTCGATTCAGAAGGAAATGACCTCTTTGCTAGTTTCTTTCAATTGAGAAGGAAATGACCTTCTGAAAAGCTTCCTTTGATTCAGAAGGAAATGACCTCTTTGCTAGCTTCCTTTGATTCAGAAGGAAATGACCTTCATACTAGTTTCTTTTGATTCAGAAAGTTGATGACCACCTGTTAGCTTTCTTGGATTCAGAAGGTAAATGCCTCCTGTTTGGCTTCCTTCGATTCATAAAGCTGATGATCTCCTGTTACCTTCATTCGATTCAGAAGGAAAAGGCCTCCTGTTTGGCTTCCTTCGATTCAGGAGGAAAATGCCTCTTTTCTAGTTTCCTTCGATTATACCCTTTACCTCCTACATGCATTCTTTGTTTGGGCGTGTGGCTTCCTTCAATAAAATCTTTGGTTACATTCTTCCTTTGGGCGTGTGGCTTCCTTCAACACAAGATTTGGTTACATTCTTCGTTTGGGCATGTGGACCCCTTCAATACAAGCTTTAGTTACATTCTTCGTTTTGGCAGGCGGCCTCCTTCGAGTACAAGCTTTGGTTACATTCTTCGTTTGGGCATGTGGCCCCCTTCAATATAAGCTTTGGTTACATTCTTCGTTTGGGAAGGTGGCCTCCTTCGAATACAAGCTTTGGTTACACCCTTCGTTTGGGCATGTGGCTTCCTTTAATGCAAGTTTTGGTTACATTCTTCGTTTGGGCATGTGGCTTTCTTCAATGCAAGTTTTGGTTACATTCTTCGTTTGGGCAAGTGAACCCTTCGAATGCAAGTTTGGGTTACATCCTCCGTTTGCGTATGAAGTTTCCTTCGATGCAAGTTTAATCCATAAGCTTCGTCTGGGCATGTTTCTCCCTTCGAAGCAACCTGCTTTGATACATTCTTAAAACCCTTCGACACATAAGTGGAAAACATAATTTTTGAAGGAACACTGATCAAATCCATAGGCCATGCTACATGATGTTACTTTATAGGCCTCAATGCTTGTGTTTCACTCTATAATTAATTTTTTACATAATGAATTAAGTTATTATCCAAGTAATTAAGCCTTTGTCCAAAAGATTTTTTCATGAAAGTAAACTTGCTAGTACAAAATTTGTCTTAAGCCCATGCTTTGCTTAAATCCTGATTATACTTCACCATAAGTCAGGGAAGTCAACCCCTTTTAACCAACAACTTTAGTACTTCACCTTGGGATCATGGAAAATCTAACATAGCTTAATATTCACGTTTCAACCAAGCCATATTTTTGTTCAAACTCCCAAACCTTTTCTCTATAAATAGAGAAACCATTGACAAAGAAAGGGGCCAGATTTTTTGATAGAGAAAAAAGATCATAAAAAACTCTCAACCTCTCAAACTCTAAAACACTAAAAAAAAACTCAAATTCCTTCATACGTTAGAGCCTTTCGATTCACCCTCTAACTTCGACACATCAGCCTTTCAATTCACCCTCCAGCTTCCACATACATCAGCCTTTTGATTCACTCCCTCTAGCTTTCATATACTAGCCTTGGAACATTTCTGAAGCCTTCAAAAAAGACCACTCAAGGAAGTCAAATAACTCTTCGATTCTATCATAATAAACCTTTGATCAAGTGGTTTTCAAAGCAAAGTAGCAACTGGAATAACTTCAAGGAGTTTGAGGCAGACTTGATCAAATATCAAACCATTCCTGGAGGTTCTGTCGAAGTACTTCAAATTTAGCTCTAAGAGGTAAAATTTATTAAACTTGGTACCTTTCATTCAAACTTCATTTGTATATGCATTGAAAAGAATAAATGTAGATATCATGTCTAGGAAGTTAGCATGCTCTTAGTTTCAATTATCATGGCATATATGTTGAGAATTGCAATTCTGACTAGTTAGGCTTCTATTTTGACATCAAACAAATTTGTGCTAACCTTTGATATGTGGTTTTTGAATGTTACATAGTTAGATTTTTATTCATATTTTAGACAGGTTTGATATTTGTACTGTTCAATTTGGTTGAGAATCGAAGCTTTCAAAAAGCTTAACATGGTAATATACATCCCTGTGCTCGAAGGAATGAAATGAAGCCCTGAGTTCATTTTATTTTTAGTGCAAGTTGTACAATCAATGGATGAAACAGACCACCCCAGTGGTACAAACAACGCACGTGAAAGGCATTTCTGTGTAGGGTCCTGGTTTCAAACCCTGGCAGGACCAGAACTATTTTTATCCTTTAATTGTTTCCTTTTCTTTTTTAAACAAACTTCAAACATTTTTCCAACCAATCAAAAAAGCTCCTTTTGAGTTGATATTTTTACACACTATTTATTTATAAGTTTTATTTTTATGAATATATAAAAATATTACAAAAAAAATATTTTATTTCCGTAATTATTTTAATTAATCAAAACCTTTCTTTAACAAAACCAAAACAAAGTTCATTTTCTTTTCATTCCAATTCTTGCATTTATTCACATTCAATATGGTTATAATAATTAATTAGGATTTAATTTCTTGCAATCCCCATTTGTAAATTTGTATCCCCATCCCCAAGTGATGTAATAACATAGTAAATTTACTTTCTGCAATTTACCGCTTTCATATAAGTGTTAGTAATTAGGGTGTGTATGGCAAGATTAAAACCAATGCTTAGAAAACACTAATTCAAGACAAAATGCATGCAATCAAACACACCAATCACACACATGCACCTCTAGGATAATCTCACTTGTTGCCTCGGAAAATAGTCATGTCCCTCGAATATGAGCATTTTAGCAAAGACCCTCGATAAAAGATCATAGTCCCTCGATGTTGCCTTTGGTAAACGATCTAGTCCCTATACGAAATTACTAAAACGTCACATATGTTGCCTTCTATGACTATACAAACGACCCATGCCCGTCCCTTCACATCCAATGACGAGGCTTCTTACCAAATCAATGGTGAGATAGCAACATCTAAAGGAGGAGGAAAATAACATAGACCTTTTGAGTAGGTAGGATGCTCATAGTTGCTCGCTTGCTTACAACAAAAACATTTTTCTACACCAACACTTTCAATTGAAACATTTTCAAAAGACAAAGCTCTTTGTACACATTCTTATAGAGATGAGAATCATTACAAAGACACTTTTCAAAATCACTTTCAAAAACACATTCCACAAACACTGCTTTGAACTATTTTCAAAACCAACACTTTGTACGCATTCTTATAGAGACGAGAATCATTACAAAGACGTTTTCAAAATATTTTCAAACCCACATAACAAAGCATATTTTCAAACAAAAGCAAGTGATCTAGCAAGCAACTAAGAGCCCATAGATAACTACGGATGAAAAGGGTGCTAATACCTTCCCTTTTTATAACCTACCCCCTGAACTCAAGAAATAATCTCTAATGGTCTTTCTTGTTCTTTTCAACCTTTCCTTTGTTGGATAAAAGAAAAGTCGATGGTGACTCTTGCTATCCGCAACAATTAAGATCAAACAAAAAACAACCAAGTCAGTTCTTCCACCGTGTTACAGAACTGGCGACTCTGCTGGGGAATATTGACTTTGTTAAAAGTTGGGTTACCTTAGGGCTAAATCACCTTTACTTGCTTTTTTTGACTTGCTTGCTTTACATTATGGTTCCTTGTTTGGGCTTGTTTTGATCCTCTACCGGATTTGGGGCACCTTTTAGGTAAGTAGAAATAGATTGTGGAAACTGTACGACGTAAACTGTACGGAGATGGCTATGTTAGTTTGACACATTTGTTGGTACCGATATCCCTTGTGTTGAATCAAGGAGAATACGGAGCCACTGAGCTGTGTCATGAAGCACTAACTGGCCTTAGAACCTTAATTGAACAACTTGTCCATTAGGAAGTAGTGAGATAGCCGACTTTGGTGTAAAGCTGAAGATTGGTTGATACTCGATACTACACTCATTGAGACCGGACTTTTGAGATATTTCGACCGCAAGAAAAGATTGATTGTGCTAAGACAATGCTCAAAAGAAAGGTCAGTGATATTGAGATCCCCTAGAGCCCAGTTACTTTCTAGGTCTGGTTGAGCCAACTAAAAATTCAAAAGGGTACTTACCTATGAAACCCATGGAAGCCTAAACCCGAGGTTCTTGTGTGCTTTGTTTGTGATTATTATCCATGTCATCATAAATATCATAACATCATAAGCTTTCTCGCTAACCATTTCAAGGATTTGGGAATTTATCTTTGTTCTGTTTTTAGGTCATGGCTTCTATTCGTAGGAATACCATCCGAATTAACTTCATGAAAGTTCATCCTCAACTTCAAGAGTTAGCATCCAGAGTTCCTGGAGATTCTCCCTTCACCGAGAAATATGGTTGACTTATTAATTTAGCTACTTCAAACTTCCAAGAAGAAATGATGTGTGTGCTCTTCCAATTCTTTGATCCCATGCATCATTGCTTCACCTTTCCTAACTACCAGTTGGTGCCTACATTAGAAGAATTATCTCAACTGTTAGGAGTGCCTGTGCTGGATCAAATACCGTTCACCGGTCTAGAGGAAACTCAAAATCCTGAAGTCATTGCCGAAGCTTTGCATTTGAAGAGATCTGACATTATAACAAATTGGGAGATGAGAAGTGGATTAAAGGGTTTCTTAGCCAGGTTTCTGTTGGGGAAGGCTCGTTCATTCTGGGAAGATATGAACTTTCAAGCTTTTGAAGATGTCTTGGCCCTTCTAATCTATGGTTTGGTTATATTTCCCAACCGGACCAACTTGTTGATGTGAATGCTATCAAGGTTTTCTCTCTCTCGTAATCCTATACCCACCCTTCTTGGAGACATTCTACATTGTTTCCATACCCGCACCATGAAGAAAAGAGGTACCCTTTTCTGTTGCATTCCTTTGCTTCTAGGTGGTTTATTTCACACCTACCTCGATCGACATTGAAGAATGAGCAAGGCTTAACATGGTATCAAAGGGTGATGTCACTCACACATTATGATATTCATTGGTGTTCTCGATCCGTTGAGGACATTACTATCATTGACCGTTGTAGCGAATTCCCTAATGTCCCTCTTCATGGCATAAGGGGAGGTATTACCTACAACCTTTGTTTGGCTTCACGATAGTTTAGGTGTGCGCGAAGAGATGGCCCCCATGATGCACTCATCCAAGGGTTGGTATTCTATTACGAGGGTGACAACCAAGGCTACCGTCAAAGGTTCATACGATCTTGGAGAATGATAAACAAAGTGGATAGAAAGACATTGGGGCGTAAGAACTCCATTCCTTTGAAGCCTTACCTTAAGTGGGTACTGTGATACGGTGGAAGAACTGACTTGAGGTTTTGCGTTTGTATTCGCAAATGTTGCGGTTAGCAAGAGTCGCCACCGAATTTTTATTTTATCCTAAGGAAAGGTTAAAAAGCACAGCAAAAAACCTTTTGAGATGTTTTCTTGGGTTCGGGGAGTAGATTATAGAAAGGGAAGGTATTAGCACCCTTTCTATCCATGGTTATCCATGGGCTCTTAGTTACTTGCTTAGATCACTTGCCTTTTGTTTTCAATTGTTTTAAATGGTGCTTGAGTGTGTGGGTTTTGAAAATGTTTTGACAAGATGCCAATGTGGTGGCAACCTTTGTAATGATCCATGTGGGGATGTATACAAAGATGTATGTCTTTTGAAAAAGTTTTCATTTTGTTTTTGAAAGTTTTGTTTTGAAAGTGTTGTGAGGTGTGATTTTGAAATTAGGCAAGTGTTTTTGTTTTGCAAGTTGATTCAAGTAACTAAGAGGTTATCTACTCCTAAATTTCTCAAAAGATTATTGCTATACTTTAACCCTTTTAACAAGTTTGCACCACCATTGTATTTGGTGGGCAACCTTTGTGTTAGGATGTGAAAGGGACGGGCGCGGGTCATCGTTTAGACCATAATTGCAACAACGTTAAATGTCTTTGAGCAATCTCTCTAAGGGACTTGATCATTTGTTTTTGTTTGTTTTTTTTTGAAAAGTTTTATCGAGGGACTATGATCATTCAAAATTATTTGCTTCGCCCAAAGAAGTTTAACATGCAACATGGCCCATTTACTTGAAGGCAACAAGTGGAATACCCTAGGGGGGTGCAAGTGTGATTTGTGTGTCCATTTTCATGCTTGTTTATCTTGTATTAGGTCAAACTATTTTTTATCGTTTTTTCGCATACAAACCCTAATTCTAACATGTTATCTTTAGAAAGCAATAAAGTGCGAAATTAAAATTACTAAGCTATTACACAACCAAATATGGGAAGGGGGGTACAATTGTTCAAATGGGGATATTGACAAGAATTTAAATCTAAATTATTACATCAATTTGAATATTTGCAATTTAATCAATGTACAAAAATTAAATAAGAATGCAAGATGTAAAAAGAATGTTTTGTATATGTATGAAAAAATATTGTTTATGTAAAAGAGAAAAGAAAATAAAAATGTATTATTTTTGGAGTATTTTGAACTTAGGGTAGAAAAACCCTAATTTTAAAGAAAAAAAAGTATTATTTTCTAATTTAATGCAACTATTTACTTATTATTTATAAAAATAAAATAAAATGAAGTGTATTGTGAAAAAAGGTATTTTTATATCAAATATTAATAAAAGTGAAAAATCAAGTATTTTTATATTTTGTCTTACATATATTAATAATCACATATATATGTATATATAACCCTAAATATGTATTATTCTAAAAATAAATATTTATTTAATATTTTAATAAAATAAATAAAAAGTGTTTTTTGTGTGAAACATTTTCAAAATGTAAACAAAAAATAAAAGTTGTATTTATATCATTTTTTTTATTTATTCTAATAATAATACATATATATATTTATGTATAAACAAAGAAATAAATTAAATAAATATGCAATAAATGCAAAAAATGATGAAAAAAATATTTTTAATTTTTAAATGGCATGAGAAAAAATAAACAAAGTCAGCAAAAAAGGAAAAGGTCAAAAATGTTAAAGAATGAGTAAATGGGCTCAGGGGGGTGTGAGCCAAAAAAGATGGTGTGAAAAGAAAGAACACAAAAGCCCAGCCCAATGAAACACTGTCTTCAACCTCCAGCACAAAACATTTGAAAAACGCGCGCCATGTTCAGCTTCTTCTAACTCTTGATTCCTTGATTTTTTGAACAAACTTCCAACACAAAAGATGTTAAGCATGAAGAGACGGTTCTAACCATATAAAGAACTTGACCTATCTCTCTAAGATGAGGGAGAATTTCTCTCCCCCTCTTTTCTGACCTAATTTTTCTACCATTTTCAGAGCTCAAATTCTCTCTACTCAGACAAAAGAAATAAAAAGTAAAGCTATGTACATGTTCAGGGCTATGAGTAGGACCTTGTTTCTTCACAAACTTAAGACTAAAGATGCCTAATAAGAGAGATACGAATTCAAACTTTTACCTGTGCAGTTGAACTTCTATGTGGAGAATGAGAGACTTTTAGTACAATGTAATGATTGGAAAAGCTTCCTTGAGGTCCAGGGATGCTTTTTCAATGCTTACTTTGTCTTGAAACTTCTTGTACCAAGCTATAGAACTTCACCTGCAAGTCAAAAATGTGAAAATGGTGGAAGTGGTTAGAGCAACTACAGATCGTGCCTTAGCTTCTGGATAGCTTGCATAGGTTATAAGGAAGGTAGAGGAACAGGTTTTGATCAAAATGCTCGAAGGGATTGAGAGATTGCACTCAAACTGCAGGGGCACCCCTGTTTGTGCAGTTTGAGGATGATTCTGAGATGGAGGGTGTATTGGAGGTCAAAAGCTCGTGTGTTAGCTTGGATATGTTGTGTGTAATGTGTTTGACAACTTTGTTCTTGTGTTTCTAAGCTGAAGAGAGAGTTGGCATAAGTTATGGATGTTTCTTCTATGTGAAGCAAAGAAATGCAAGTTGATGTTCTAGGCATGTAGGGGACCTTCTAATGGGCTGCATAATCTTCTCTTGATCAGAGCAATTTGTCCATAAATCTTGTGCCATTCAGATTTAGCTTGTACTTGTTTGATTTTCAAATTGACATAAAGTGAACTTTTGCAAAAATGGATAGTTTACTTTATCTAATTTAGGATTAAACCATTAGACAAAGCTTGAACTCAAAGAACTTGGTCTTAGTACAAAGAATATGCATTAAATTATTGAGTATGGATTGGTTCAAGGACCTGTAATTAAGCATAAAGCAAACTGAATTCAAATTTGCAAGTTTGTGAACATGTCTTGATGAAGAACAAAAGTGAATTTTTGCCAACTTGTGAAATTCGAATCTCTCAAGTTATGAGGTTGTTTGATGAGTTCTTGGACATTTCGGAAAGCTTGGAATGTGTACTACAATCCATCTTTGAAGTGCAAATCAAAATTCCAAGTGGAAGGGTATGAAAAGTGGCCTTGAAGTAGGGTAGAAAACCTTGTCAAAATAGGTCAAATTTCACTAAGTTAAAAGATGGTTTAGTGCCCTTATTCAAAAAATCATAACTTGAGATACAAGCTTCAAATGAGAAAACTTTGTGAATCAAAGTTGTAGATTATGCAACAAGCTACAACTTTCATGTTTTGACTTTTGTTTGAATCCAAATGGATCATGGTGAAAAGATGGGGCAAAGTTGGGAAAAAATTAGGGTTTTTCATAACTTAGAAAAATTCTAAGTTATGAAAAATTCCATTTTCAAACCCTAATTTGCATTTTGTGATTTCTTGGTGAACAAGTTTCATGATTTGGCATGTTTTGATGAAAAATGAATCTTGACTCTTGATTTTGACCAAAAAGTCAAAGTTTGACTTTTCAGTATACAGTCAAAATTGATCAATTGACTGGGAAATTCAACTGTCAATCTTGTGTACTTGGGATCTTTTGAGCTTGATGAACATGTCAAGATAATTCCATTGAGTCCTTGAGGCCATGTGTGAGCTTGGTTTGCCATTGGCTAGGTCAAACAGTCAAAAACTGCCTTTGTGCAGTCAAAACCCTAAAAATGACCATTTTGCCCTTTTGATGATCTGATCAAATTTCTTGTGGAATTGTGATCCAAACTTGATCAAATGGTTCATATGAGTTCATAATGTTGATGTGGATCAAATTTCATGAGGTTTGACTGTCAATTGGCCACAGTTGACTTTTTCCCCAATACAGCTGATTTCTAGGTCAACTGTCCAATTGACTGGGTAAAACTTGGAATCAAGACTTGAAACTTGGTATAGGTAAACTTGGGAGTCCAACATGAAGCATGAAAGTCATCTTAGGCATTTTAGGTCAAAGCATCCTTAGGCAAACACAAACCCTAATTTGAGTCCACAGTGCAAGGAGAAGCCTTGAGCAGAGGAAACCCTAACTGGATCTTGATCTTCAAAGGTCTTGTGATGAGAAAATGTTGAGGAAATGGGAGGGCAAATTTTGGGGTACAACAGGTACGAACTCGTGCTCAAAGACTCGGTATGCCATACCTTGCCATTTTGCCTATTGTTGTACCCCAAAATTTTCCCTCTCATTTTACTCAGAACATGCCCGTTGAGATCCTCAATTTGCTCAAGGTTGCCCAAGAGTTGACCAGACAAACTCTCTCCTAAGGCAATGTGTCTCAAATTAGGGTTTCCATTTTCATTCGGATGTGTATACTCCAAAGGCCTCAAATGATTTCCATAGTCCTAATAAGCTCTCAAGGTCATCCATTGTAAGTCTCAGAGTGCCTAAGAGGGGGGGGGGGTGAATTAGGTCTTATAAAATTTATTCGGTTTTATGAGAATATTTGTAGAACTTTTTGGTTAAGTGTTTGAAGGTTTTGATTGTATCTTTATCTTTTCCTGATTATGGTGATGAAAGCGATAAATGCGGAAAAGTAAAGAACACGGTGATATATCCTGGTTCCCCTCACAATTCGAGAGTACTCCGGTCCCCTTTCCAACACGAAAGAGATTTCACTATAGTTAGAATGATTGTACAGCCTATGCTTACTATCTAACCTATAGGGTGATCAAAGGTTCTTAACACCTTTAAGACCAAACAAACACTAATGTGAATGAAGAACAATCCTCTTCAAATTACAACACTTACTTCCAACAATCCTGGATAGTAAGGGAATAATTTCTTTAAGTAATACAATGATTGATTTGAAATATGTGGAGAGCTTTATCAATCTTCAATTGATCTTCTTCTTCAAGATATAAACAATTCTCAAACAATGTATATAAATGTTCACAATGTATGTATGAAACTTGTAATGATAATGAAAGTGTATATGGCAAGTTTCACAAAATTATGAACACATGAAAATATGAATTCAAATGTGAATGATGAAAATTTGTTTATTGAAGAAGTATATTTGTTAATTTGAAAATTGAAGCATTCTTGTATGTTTTGTTTTGTATAAAAATGTTATTGTGTTCTCTCTTTTGAAAATCTGAAAAATCTGCATTTTATAAAGACACAAGAACCTCTTCATTCATGCCATTTCATATGAAAAGTTGCAATGCATTCATGAAAATATACCACTTGAAAAATGTTCAAAAACCAAAAGAAAAGCTGCACTGGTTCACTAGGAACCGGTTCCGACACTGACAGAACCCGGTTCTTAGTGAACGTTATAAGTCAGATTTCAAAAAATATTACGCAGGAACCGGTTCCCCTATTGGTACAACCCGGTTCCTGGTACAAAAACCAAGGACAAGTTTTTTGAGAAAGTTTGGAACCCGGTTCCCTGTTAGGGAGGAACCGATTCCTACCGGGTTATTTTCAAAAATACTTTTTGAAAAATATTTCAAACAAAGTTTTTCTTGATGTTAAAATTATGGGATATGTATATGTTGATGAATGCATATTTTTGTGAACATGTATATTCAAGATTAAGAATTATTTATACCATTTTGACATTTGATGATTCTTCAATAATTCTTCTATAATCTTCAATACTTTTATATGATGTTGATAAGCTTTTTGCACATCCTTTGAATGTTGATATCCATGTTGTCTACGTCAAAACAAATGCTTTAAATATGACTTGAGAAGCTTGCAATTACATTCTCCCCCTCTTTGATGATGACAACCAAGTCTTGAAAACGATTCTTGAATTGTTTATGTTGTTTTGAGTAGCAAATATGTTGAGCACATTTGAGCAAATGCAAGGCTCCCCCTAAATTATATGCTCCCCCTAAGTCCATGATTCCTTGAATTTTGGAGTGAGTATGATAGATATTTGGGCCTGCAATTTCTTTAAAACAAAACAACAACACATATGCATATTCTTCTCCCCCTTTGTTAACATCAAAAAGGATGGGGAAAAAGAGTGAAACAAATACATATTTAAAAATAAGACGATAAAAACATATAAAAAAGGAGTAGAAGCAGAGTGTACTGAAACATAAAAATGCTTGTTGAAGAATTAAGACGTGCACCTTATGAGAAACCTTTAGATATCACCTTCATCCAAAATACCAAGTTCTCTTCGGATTTTGAAGAAAGGTTCTCGAGCAAGCAGTTTCGTGAAGATATCTGCGAGTTGGTTATGAGTATCCATAAAAGTGACTTCGACATCTCCTTTAAGAACATGATCACGGAGAAAATGATGTCGAATATCTATGTGTTTGGTTCTTGAATGCATGACCGGATTATTTGTAATATTGATAGCACTTGTATTGTCGCATCGAAGAGGAATGCATCCGAGATCAAGTCCGTAATCACGGAGTTGTTGCTTGAGCCAAAGAATTTGTGCACAACAACTACCCGCTGCTATGTATTCCGCTTCGGCCGTGCTAAGAGCAACACATGCTTGCTTTTTACAAGCCCATTATACTAATGCATTTCCAATAATGTGACAAGTGCCACTTGTGCTTTTACGATCAGTTTTACAACCTGCATAATCCGCGTCAGAATAACCAATTAAAGTGCAAATACTACCTTTCGCATACCATAAGCCGACATTGGTTGTTCCTTTTAGATACTTCATGAACCTTTTAACTGCCATGAGGTGTGATTCCTTTGGATTTGCTTGAAAGCGAGCGCAAAGACAAACACTAAACATGATGTCAGGACGGCTTGCCGTCAAATACAATAAAGAGCCAATCATACCTCTGTATTTTGTAATATCAATTGGAGTACCAGATTCATCTTGATCAACATATGTTCCGGAGCCCATTGGAGTATTCATTGCTTTACAATGTTCCATATCAAACTTTTTCAATAGTTCTTTGCAATACTTAGATTGATTGATGAAGATTCCATCTTCTAGTTGCTTAATTTGTAGTCCAAGAAAGTAGTTCATCTTTCCCATCATAGACATCTCGAATTCTCCTTGCATCATCAATGAGAATTCCTCACACATTTCTTTGTTAGTCGATCCAAAAATGATATCATCAACATAGACTTGAACCAATAAAGTGTTACTTTGGATTTTCTTAATGAACAAGGTTTTATCAACCTTACCCTTTTCGAAACCTTTTACACACAAAAAATTGCTAAGTCTATCATACCATGCTCTTGGTGCTTGCTTTAAGCCATAAAGAGCCTTTCTCAACTTAAAGACATGTGTAGGATGTTTGAAGTCTTCAAATCCCGGAGGTTGTTTGACATAGACTTCTTCATTGATGTATCCATTCAAGAATGCGCTTTTGACGTCCATTTGAAAAAGATGAAAATTTAATGAACAAGCATAAGCAAGTAAAAGACGTATAGCTTCTAACCTTGCAACCGGAGTAAATGTTTCTTCAAAGTCGATTCCTTCCTCTTGACTATAACCTTGGGCAAACAACCTTACTTTGTTTCGAACAATTAGACCATTCTCATCAAGTTTGTTCTTAAACACCCATCGGGTACTTATGATGTGTTTACCACTTGGTCTAGGAACAAGCTCCCAAACTTGATTTCTCTCGAATTGATTTAATTCTTCTTGCATCGCAATAATCCATTGATCATCTCCTAAGGCTTCATCAACTTTGGTAGGTTCAATTTGAGAAACAAACGCCATGTTTAAGCAAGCATCTTTTAGATTCAATCTTGTTGATACTCCTTGGCTAATGTCACCAATAATTTTGTCAATAGGATGGTCTCTATGAGTTCTCCATTCTTTTGGTAGATCATTGATGTTTGAATCTTGTTGTACAATGTTTTCTTGATTTTCCGGTGATTTCACAACTTGATCATTTGAATGATCTTCCGGGAGTAAATCTATAGGATCATCATCATCACAAACAACTTCGTAGCTTTTTGTTCTTGATGGGCCAAAGAGATCCATGTGTAACAATTGTAGTGGCCTTGTAGTAGACACCACATTCTTAGATTTGAAAGTTGTTTTGGTCTGTTTGCCCTTTTGGCAAGCGTTACATAATTTGTCTTTGATGAACTTCATCTTTGGTAGACCAATAACTAAGTCATGCTTAATCAATTTGTTCAAGTGATCCATGTGAATGTGAGCAATCCTCTTGTGCCATAACCAAGCGTCATTGTTGTTTACCATAAGACATTGTACCTTCATAGATAAATCATCTAGAGTAATCATAAAGATATTGTTAGTTCTTATACCTTTGAGTTTTACCGCATTGGTTGCCTCATCCATAATAAGGCATTCATCTTTGTTGAATTTGATCTTGAACCCTCTATCGCAAAGTTGACTTATGCTAAGAAGATTGTGCTTTAATCCTTCAACATAGAGAACATCCTCAATTTGAATGGATGGAGGTGTGCCAACTATTGCAACGCCAAGAATCTTTCCTTTGGTGTTGTCTCCATAGGTGACATACCCTTTGGCTTTATGTACTAGATATGAAAATTGGTGTACATCTCCTGTCATATGCTTTTAACATCCACTATCAAGATACCAAACATTTGATGAGTATTTCAAGCATACCTACAAAAACAAATTATTCTTTGTTAGGTACCCAAGTTGCCTTTGGTCCTTCATAGTTAGTTCCCTTTTTCACCCACACATAATGCCCACTTGCTATACTAAAGTTTCTAACATATCAAGCATTAGGTGTATGGCCTTTAATACCACAATAAAAACAAGTAGGTTCTAAGTTACTTCTATATCTAGAAGGATAAGATTTCTTTTTAGGAAATGTTTTCTTTTTTGATACATTAGCCTTTTTCTTTTGATGATTATGAACAACTTGCTTCTTTTCTACTTTCTTGGGATTGGAACTATTACTAGCCTTTACAAAAACAGTGGGATTGTTACTTGGTTTCTTAGTATTCACATAAACAAGACCTCTTTTATCATTTGGATAACGTTGTTGGCTTAGTAATCCTTCCAATCCTATTTGTCCTTTTTCATATCGTTCAATGACTCTTTTTAATTGAACAATTTGAAAGACATTTGATTCACACTTGGAGCATGCAAAGTTTTCCTTTTCTTTAATAAAATTTTGTTTTTGAAGATCAAAATCTTTAGTCATGGTGTCAATTTTTTCTAGACAAATTAAAAGTTCTTTTTCTTGATTTGACACCTTTTTGTATAAACTTTTGCATTCTCCCAAGAGTTCATCAATAGCACCTTGAACATCATCATCAAAAAGATTAAATTCACTACTAACCTCTTCTTCATCGTCAGAGTGATGTGAAGCCATCAATGCTAGATTTGCACATTCGTCGCTTTCCGAATCAGATGAAGAACTTATCTCGTTATCTTCCCATGCAACATAAGCCTTTTTGTTCTTGAACTCCTTTTTGCCTTTGAATCCATTTTTCTTGGAGAGTTTTGGATAATCCAGCTTTATGTGACCTTGCTTTCCACATTCATAGCATGTGACATCTTGTGTTGATGTGGAGGCTTCTTTGTCTTTATGCTTATAGAATTTCTTTCTTTTGACAAAGTTAGCATTATGAAGATTATTTTTATGACCAAAATATTTTACTAACCTTTTTACAAGAAGCAAGAGATTTTCATCTTCCTCCGATGCATCTTTATCTTGACTTTCTTTTGAATCAACTTTCAAAGCAATGCCTTTGGATTTCTTCTCATTATTCTCATGCTTTTCAAGTCTTCCAAGTTCCGTCTCATATTCTTGAAGCTTTCCGAAAAGTGTTGCGGAAGTCATAGTTGCTAGGCTTTTCTTTTCGGATATTGCCGTCACTTTTGGTTGCCATTCCCTTGTTAAAGATCTAAGCACTTTAAGATTTAATTCATCGTTTGTTAAAGTTTTACCAAGTGCCTTCAAATGGTTTGTCAAGTGAATGAATCTCTTTTGCAAGTCAAGGATGGATTCTCCGGGCAGCATTCTGAATAATTCATATTCTTGACTCGAAGTGTTCAATCTAGACCTTTTGACTTCGGCCGTTCCTTCATGAGTTTCTACAAGAGTATCCCAAATTTCCTTTGCTGTTGTACATGCCGATACTCAGAAAAATTCATCCATACTAAGAGCACTTTGGAGAATATTGATTGCCTTTTTGTCAAAGAGAACTTTTTTCTTGTCATCGTCATCCCATGATGCTTTAGGATTTGATGACCCAACACCATTGACAACGCATACCGGAGTAAATGGACCATTCTCAATAGCATTCCATATTTCTTCTCCTTGCGCTTCAAGATGAGCCTTCATGCGAATTTTCCAAAAGTCGAAGTATTCACCACAAAACAGTGGAGGCTTGTTGTTACTACCACTATCTTTGAAAACTGAATTTTGGTTTGGATTTGCGGAAGCCATTCTGGATCTTTAGGAACAAGTTACCTATAACTTGCTCTGATGCCAATTATAAGTCTCAAAGTGCCTAAGAGGGGGGGGGGGGGGGTGAATTAGGTCTTATAAAATTTATTCGGTTTTATGAGAATATTTGTAGAACTTTTTGGTTAAGTGTTTGAAGGTTTTGATTGTATCTTTATCTTTTCCTGATTATGGTGATGAAAGCGATAAATACGGAAAAGTAAAGAACACGGTGATATATCCTGGTTCCCCTCACAATCCGAGAGTACTCCAGTCCCCTTTCCAACACGAAAGAGATTTCACTATAGTTAGAATGATTGTACAGTCTATGCTTACTATCTAACCTATAGGGTGATCAAAGGTTCTTAACACCTTTAAGACCAAACAAACACTAATGTGAATGAAGAACAATCCTCTTCAAATCACAACACTTACTTCCAACAATCCTGGATAGTAAGGGAATAATTTCTTTAAGTAATACAATGATTGATTTGAAATATGTGGAGAGCTTTATCAATATTCAATTGATCTTCTTCTTCAAGATATAAACAATTCTCAAACAATGTATATAAATGTTCACAATGTATGTATGAAACTTGTAATGATAATGAAAGTGTATATGGCAAGTTTCACAAAATTATGAACACATGAAAATATGAATTCAAATGTGAATGATGAAAAATTGTTTATTGAAGAAGTATATTTGTTAATTTGAAAATTGAAGCATTCTTGTATGTTTTGTTTTGTATAAAAATGTTATTGTGTTCTCTCTTTTGAAAATCTGAAAAATCTGCATTTTATAAAGTCACAAGAACCTCTTCATTCATTCCAATTCATATGAAAAGTTGCAATGCATTCATGAAAAGATACCACTTGAAAAATGTTCAAAAACCAAAAGAAAAGCTGCACTGGTTCGCTAGGAACCGGTTCCGACACTGACAGAACCCGGTTCTTAGTGAACGTTATAAGTCAGATTTCAAAAAATATTACGCAGGAACCGGTTCCCCTATTGATACAACCCGGTTCCTGGTACAAAAACCATGGACAAGTTTTTTGAGGAAGTTTGGAACCCGGTTCCCTGTTAGGGAGGAACCGATTCCTACCGGGTTATTTTCAAAAATACTTTTTGAAAAATATTTCAAACAAAGTTTTTCTTGATGTTAAAATTATGGGATATGTATATGTTGATGAATGCATATTTTTGTGAACATGTATATTCAAGATTAAGAATTATTTATACCATTTTGACATTTGATGATTCTTCAATAATTCTTCTATAATCTTCAAGACTTTTATATGATGTTGATAAGCTTTTTGCACATCCTTTGAATGTTGATATCCATGTTGTCTTCATCAAAACAAATGCTTTAAATATGACTTGAGAAGCTTGCAATTATATTCTCCCCCTTTTTGATGATGACAACCAAGTCTTGAAAACGATTCTTGAATTGTTTATGTTGTTTTGAGTAGCAAATATGTTGAGCACATTTGAGCAAATGCAAGGCTCCCCCTAAATTGTATGCTCCCCCTAAGTCCATGATTCCTTGAATTTTGGAGTGAGTATGATAGATGTTTGGGCCTGCAATTTCTTTAAAACAAAACAACAACACATATGCATATTCTTCCCCCCCTTTGTTAACATAAAAAAGGATGGGGAAAAAGAGTGAAACAAATACATATTTTAAAATAAGACGATAAAAACATATAAAAGAAGGAGTAGAAGCAGAGTGTACTGAAACATAAAAATGCTTGTTGAAGAATTAAGACGTACACCTTATGAGAAACCTTTAGATATCACCTTCATCCAAAATACCAAGTTCTCTTTGGATTTTGAAGAAAGGTTCTCGAGCAAGCGGTTTCGTGAAGATATCTGCGAGTTGGTTATGAGTATCCACAAAAGTGACTTCGACGTCTCCTTTAAGAACATGATCACGGAGAAAATGATGTCGAATATCTATGTGTTTGGTTCTTGAATGCATGACCGGATTCTTTGTAATATTGATAGCACTTGTATTGTCGCATCGAAGAGGAATGCATCCGAGATCAAGTCCGTAATCACGGAGTTGTTGCTTGAGCCAAAGAATTTGTGCACAACAACTACCCGCTGCTATGTATTCCGCTTCGGCCGTGCTAAGAGCAACACATGCTTGCTTTTTACAAGCCCATTATACTAATGCATTTCCAATAATGTGACAAGTGCCACTTGTGCTTTTACGATCAGTTTTACAACCTGCATAATCCGCGTCAGAATAACCAATTAAAGTGCAAATACTACCTTTCGGATACCATAAGCCGACATTGGTTGTTCCTTTTAGATACTTCATGATCCTTTTAACTGCCATGAGGTGTGATTCCTTTGGATTTGCTTGAAAGCAAGCGCAAAGACAAACACTAAACATGATGTTAGGACGGCTTGCCGTCAAATACAATAAAGAGCCAATCATACCTCTGTATTTTGTAATATCAATTGGAGTACCGGATTCATCTTGATCAACATATGTTCCGGAGCCCATTGGATTATTCATTGCTTTACAATGTTCCATATCAAACTTTTTCAATAGTTCTTTGCAATACTTAGATTGATTGATGAAGATTCCATCTTCTAGTTTCTTAATTTGTAGTCCAAGAAAGTAGTTCATCTTTCCCATCATATACATCTCGAATTCTCCTTGCATCATCAATGAGAATTCCTCACACATTTCTTTGTTAGTCGATCCAAAAATGATATCATCAACATAGACTTGAACCAATAAAGTGTTACTTTGGATTTTCTTAATGAACAAGGTTTTATCAACCTTACCCTTTTCGAAACCTTTTTCACACAAAAAATTGCTAAGTCTATCATACCATGCTCTTGGTGCTTGCTTTAAGCCATAAAGAGCCTTTCTCAACTTAAAGACATGTGTAGGATGTTTGAAATCTTCAAATCCCGGAGGTTGTTTGACATAGACTTCTTCATTGATGTATCCATTCAAGAATGCACTTTTGACGTCCATTTGAAAAAGCTGAAAATTTAATGAACAAGCATAAGCAAGTAAAAGACGTATAGCTTCTAACCTTGCAACCGGAGCAAATGTTTCTTCAAAGTCGATTCCTTCCTCTTGATTGTAACCTTGGGCAACCAACCTTGCTTTGTTTCGAACAATTAGACCATTCTCATCAAGTTTGTTCTTAAACACCCATCGGGTACCTATGATGTGTTTACCACTTGGTCTAGGAACAAGCTCCCAAACTTGATTTCTCTCGAATTGATTTAATTCTTCTTGCATCGCAATAATCCATTGATCATCTCCTAAGGCTTCATCAACTTTGGTAGGTTCAATTTGAGAAACAAACGCCATGTTTAAGCAAGCATCTTTTAGATTCAATCTTGTTGATACTCCTTGGCTAATGTCACCAATAATTTTGTCAATAAGATGGTCTCTATGAGTTCTCCATTCTTTTGGTAGATCATTGATGTTTGAATCTTGTTGTACAATGTTTTCTTGATTTTCCGGTGATTTCACAACTTGATCATTTGAAAGATCTTCCGGGAGTAAATCTATAGGATCATCATCATCACAAACAACTTTGTAGCTTTTTGTTCTTGATGGACCAAAGAGATCCATGTGTAACAATTGTAGTGGCCTTGTAGTAGACACCACATTCTTAGATTTGAAAGTTGTTTTGGTGTGTTTGCCCTTTTGGCAAGCGTTACATAATTTGTCTTTGATGAACTTCATCTTTGGTAGACCAATAACTAAGTCATGCTTAATCAATTTGTTCAAGTGCTCCATGTGAATGTGAGCAATCCTCTTGTGCCATAACCAAGCGTCATTGTTGTTTACCATAAGACATTGTACCTTCATAGACAAATCATCTAGAATAATCATAAAGATATTGTTAGTTCTTATACCTTTGAGTTTTACCTCATTGGTTGCCTCATCCATAATAAGGCATTCATCTTTGTTGAATTTGATCTTGAACCCTCTATCGCAAAGTTGACTTATGCTAAGAAGATTGTGCTTTAATCCTTCAACATAGAGAACATCCTCAATTTGAATGGATGGAGGTGTGCCAACTATTCCAACGCCAAGAATCTTTCCTTTGGTGTTGTCTCCATAGGTGACATACCCTTTAGATTTATGTACTAGATATGAAAATTGGTGTACATCTCCTGTCATATGCTTTTAACATCCACTATCAAGATACCAAACATTTGATGAGGATTTCAAGCATACCTACAAAAACAAATTATTCTTTGTTAGGTACCCAAGTTGCCTTGGGTCCTTCATAGTTAGTTCCCTTTTTCACCCACACATAATGCCCACTTGCTATACTAAAGTTTCTAACATATCAAGCATTAGGTGTATGGCCTTTAATACCACAATAAAAATAAGTAGGTTCAAAGTTACTTCTATATCTAGAAGGATAAGATTTCTTTTTAGGAAATGTTTTCTTTTTTGATACATTAGCCTTTTTCTTTTGATGATTATGAACAACTTGCTTCTTTTCTACTTTCTTGGGATTGGAACTATTACTAGCCTTTACAAAAACAATGGGATTGTTACTTGGTTTCTTAGTATTCACATAACCAAGACCTCTTTTATCATTTGGATAACGTTGTTGGCTTAGTAATCCTTCCAATCCTATTTGTCCTTTTTCATATCGTTCAATGACTCTTTTCAATTGAACAATTTGAAAGACATTTGATTCACACTTGGAGCATGCAAAGTTTTCCTTTTCTTTAATAAAATTTTGTTTTTGAAGATCAAAATCTTTAGTCATGGTGTCAATTTTTTCTAGACAAATTAAAAGTTCTTTTTCTTGATTTGACACCTTTTTGTATAAACTTTTGCATTCTCCCAAGAGTTCATCAATAGCACCTTGAACATCATCATCAAAAATATTAAATTCACTACTAACCTCTTCTTCATCGTCGGAGTGATGTGAAGCCATCAATGCTAGATTTGCACATTCGTCGCTTTCCGAATCGGATGAAGAACTTATCTCATTATCTTCCCATGCAACATAAGCCTTTTTGTTATTGAACTCCTTTTTGCCTTTGAATCCATTTTTCTTGGAGAGTTTTGGACAATCCGGCTTTATGTGACCTTGCTTTCCACATTCATAGCATGTGACATCTTGTGTTGATGTGGAGGCTTCTTTGTCTTTATGCTTATAGAATTTCTTTCTTTTGACAAAGTTAGCATTATGAAGATTATTTTTATGACCAAAATATTTTCCTAACCTTTTTACAAGAAGCAAGAGATTTTCATCTTCCTCCGATGCATCTTTATCTTGACTTTCTTTTGAATCAACTTTTAAAGCAATGCCTTTGGATTTCTTCTCATTATTCTCATGCTTTTCAAGTCTTCCAAGTTCCGTCTCATATTCTTGAAGCTTTCCGAAAAGTGTTGCGGAAGTCATAGTTGCTAGGCTTTTCTTTTCGGATATTGCCGTCACTTTTGGTTGCCATTCCCTTGTTAAAGATCTAAGCACTTTAAGATTTAATTCATCGTTTGTTAAAGTTTTACCAAGTGCCTTCAAATGGTTTGTCAAGTGAACGAATCTCTTTTGCAAGTCAAGGATGGATTCTCCGGGCAGCATTCTGAATAATTCATATTCTTGACTCAAAGTGTTCAATCTAGACCTTTTGACTTCGGCGGTTCCTTCATGAGTTTCTACAAGAGTATCCCAAATTTCCTTTGCCGTTGTACATGCCGATACTCGGAAAAATTCATCCATACTAAGAGCACTTTGGAGAATATTGATTGCCTTTTTGTCAAAGAGAACTTTTTTCTTGTCATCGTCATCCCATGATGCTTTAGGATTTGATGACCCAACACCATTGACAACACATACCGGAGTAAATGGACCATTCTCAACAGCATTCCATATTTCTTCTCCTTGCGCTTCAAGATGAGCCTTCATGCGAATTTTCCAAAAGTCGAAGTATTCACCACAAAACAGTGGAGGCTTGTTGTTACTACCACCATCTTTGAAAACTGAATTTTGGTTTGGATTTGCGGAAGCCATTCTGGATCTTTAGGAACAAGTTACCTATAACTTGCTCTGATGCCAATTGTAAGTCTCAGAGTGCCTAAGAGGGGGGGGGGGGGTGAATTAGGTCTTATAAAATTTATTCGGTTTTATGAGAATATTTGTAGAACTTTTTGGTTAAGTGTTTGAAGGTTTTGATTGTATCTTTATCTTTTCCTGATTATGGTGATGAAAGCGATAAATGCGGAAAAGTAAAGAACACGGTGATATATCCTGGTTCCCCTTACAATCCGAGAGTACTCCATTCCCCTTTCCAACACGAAAGAGATTTCACTATAGTTAGAATGATTGTACAGCCTATGCTTACTATCTAACCTATAGGGTGATCAAAGGTTCTTAACACCTTTAAGACCAAACAAACACTAATGTGAATGAAGAACAATCCTCTTCAAATCACAACACTTACTTCCAACAATCCTGGATAGTAAGGGAATAATTTCTTTAAGTAATACAATGATTGATTTGAAATATGTGGAGAGCTTTATCAATCTTCAATTGATCTTCTTCTTCAAGATATAAAAAATTCTCAAACAATGTATATAAATGTTCACAATGTATGTATGAAACTTGTAATGATAATGAAAGTGTATATGGCAAGTTTCACAAAATTATGAACACATGAAAATATGAATTCAAATGTGAATGATGAAAAATTGTTTATTGAAGAAGTATATTTGTTAATTTGAAAATTGAAGCATTCTTGTATGTTATGTTTTGTATAAAAATGTTATTGTGTTCTCTCTTTTGAATGATACAAGTTTGAAGCTACGGATATCGTCCGTAGGTAAAAGGTCGTTATCTAAAATGACGGTTCCAGGAAGAAGATAATAACGTGGCTGATAACCATTGGACCATTTAAATCTGGCGCGCGTTTTGTTTCTTTTGTCCAGATCAACCATTTTGTTTTATATATTACTATTTGTTTTCATTACATTAACAACTAAACAAAGTAGCCCAGTGGTGAAGCGTGTGCTTGAAAGTGGAGAGGACCTGGGTTCGATCCCAGGTCCAAGCGTTTTATTGTTTTCACAATATTTGATTGTAGATCCTATACACAAGGCTTGCAGTCCACCATGCACCACATCGTCCAACCACATGATTCATAATCCATCCAGATCCAACGCCCAACGTTCAAGGCATACCATGGACCATCAGAAATTGCACAACACTGAACCTCACGCGTTAGATGGGCTTGTCTACATGGGCCTGGAGGAAATTCCTCACGGCACCCCCCTCCAATTGCTTAAACAGGCCAAAATCTCTATCTTTTTCTATTTTATTTCATTTTTAAAATTATTTTACTAATGGTTTTCTTTTTTACGAAATAACACAAAAAAATCCTTTTTTTTTCATTTAATAAAAATCACAAAAAGAAAAACATAAAATCATTTTCTCATAATAAATATTTTATTTCTTTAAGTAATTAATTAGTTTAATTATTTAGGGCAACTTAAATGTTTTTTTATATAATTTAAATTAATTAGAAATTAGTGTTTTAATTCAATCTTTCCTCAAAATAACTTAAATATTTTTTCAACCGAATTTTAGGATTTCTTAATTAATTCTCGCATTTAAATTTTCCGCACACATTTCTTTAATTTCCTTTTATTATTATTGTAACTGTTTCGAGGTTGTAATAGTTAATTAGGGTTTTAAAATTCCATATTTTTATTTTCAGTCCAAAATAATTATGTATCTGCGAAAGCCATGTAATAGCTAGAACTTAACTTTTCACACTTTTAAATTCCTGCATTTTTAACTGTCTAGATGCATGGCTAATAGGATTGTATGGAAAGAATACTTGGAAATTAAAACGGTAGAAAACCCTAAATGCGCAAAGACAAATTAACTGAAAAAATTCACTCGCACATGTTAACTCCTAGGGTTTAATCCACTCCGATTGCCTTCGGTTAAACAGTCATGAAGCATAGGGTTTATTAGTGGTCATCCTCTAGCCCCGAAAGATCTAAAAATGACCCATTCGAATGTTGCCTCGGAAAAGATCTTTAAGGCTTTAGGAGGATTACTAAAATTCCTAACATTGCTTTTGTGACCGTATATGTCCTTTCGAACGTCCCTTAAAACTCCAACGACGGTGCTACCTATTCCTTAATAATGGGATAGCGTTGTCTAAAGGAAAACGAACAGTCTTTTTCGAGTAGGTAGATTAGTTCCTAGGTACTTGCTCAAATAAACTTGTTCACACCAAACACTTTTCAGACAAAGTTTTCAAAAACAACTTCTTAACACTCTTGAGGACAGAAACAAGGGTTAAAACTAAGTAAAACAAAACTTTTCAAAACAAGCACACACAAGCAATTTCAAAATGAGTAAGTACCTAAGAGCCCATGGAAAACCATGGATAGAAAGGGTGCTAACACCTTCCCTTTCTATAATCTACCCCCCGTGCTCAAAAACATTCTCGAAAAAGGTTTTTTCTGTTCTTTTTCCTTTTCCTGATTGGATAAAATAAAAGTCGATGGCGACTCTTGCTTACTGCGACATTTGCGAATACAAAATGCAAACCAGTATAACAGTAGGTTCTGCCACCGTATCACAGAACTGGCGACTCTGCTGGGGAATTAAAAATAAAGTGGGGTTTACCTTAGGATCTAGGTCATTTTAAAATTGCTTTCTTGTTTGTTTGCTTTGTTCTTAAAGGGTTTTGCTTGGGTTACTATAGATCCTACACTCGGATCTGGGGGCATTTTTTAGGTAAACAACAATAGATCGTGGAGACTATATGGCATAGACCGATATGGTTTAAGCAATGGATGTGTTAGTGTGGCACTTTGGTTGGTACTGGTATCCTTCATGGGGAAACGAGGAGAATACAGGGCCGCCGCGTGGTGTCGTGAAGCACTAACGGACCTTAGAACCTTAGTTGAACAAACTTGACCATTAGAAAGTAGTGATATAGTCGGCCTCGGTATAAAGCTGAGGATTGGTTGATACTCGATGCTACACTCATTGAGATCAGACTTTCGAGATATTTCGGCCGCAAGAAAAGATTGTTTGAGATGAAACAATGCCCGATAAAGGATGGTCAGTGATATTGAGAATCTTTAGAACCTGATTACTTTTCTAAGACAGGTTGAAACCAACTAAACTTCAAGAGGGTACTTACCTTTAACCTCGTGCAAGCCTTAAACCTAGGAGCTTGGTGTGATTTGTCTGTGTTTGCTATACCTGTGATTTATCATGATATCATGAATCATAACATAGCATCCATTCTTATTGCACTAACCATTTCAAGGACCAAGGGAATTTATCTTTGTTCTGTTTTGCAGATCATGGCTTCCGTTCGTAGAAACACTATCCGAATCAACTTTATGAAGATACATGCCCAACTTAAAGAGCTAGTATCAAAGGTTTCCTAAACTTCTGCGTTCACTAAGAGACATGGTCGACTTCTCAACCTGGTTACTTCAAACTTTGATGAAAAGATGATGAGTGTACTCTTTCAGTTATTCGATCCCAAGAACCACTGCTTCACCTTTCCAGACTATCAGTTGGTGCCTACCATGGAAGAATTCTATCAACTGTTGAATATACCCATCCTTGAACAGTTGCCCTTCACAGGTCTGGAAGAGGTTCCTAAGCCAGAAGTCATTGCCTCAGCTTTGCATCTGAAACGGGTCGACGTGGTATCCAATTGAGAAACAAGAAGCGGAGTCAAGGGTTTTCTAGCCAAGTTCCTGATAGACAAGGCCCAACTGTTTTGGGATGATCTGGATTTTCAGGATTTTGAGGAGGTTTTGGCTCTTCTAATCTATGGGTTAGTACTATTCCCTAATCCAGACTTATTCATAGATGTGAATGCTATCAAGATCTTCCTCTCTCGTAACCCTGTGCCTACCTTGCTCAGAGATATTCTGCACACTCTCCATACTCGTACCATGAAGAGAAGAGGGGTGCTTATGTGCTGCATGCCATTGCTATCGAGGTGGTTTATTTCTCACCTCCCTAAGTCTGTACTGAAGAATGAAGAAGGTGTGGGTTGGTCACAAAGGATGATGTCACTCGCTCACATGGATATTCTCTGGTGCTCCCGAGCTATGGAAAACACTGCTATTATTGACCACTGCGGGAAGTAACCTAATGTCCCGTTACTTGGCACCAGAGGGGGTATAACCTATAATCCTTGTTTAGCTCTGCGACAATTTGGTTACGCTCGAAGAGATGGTCCCCATGAGTTACTTATTGAGGGCATTTTATTCAACTATGAGGATGATGTTCAAGAGTATCATTGGAGGTTCATACGAGCTTGAGGCATGGTAAACAGATCTGGCGCCAAGGCTTTGGGGCCAAAGGCTTCCATTCCTATGGAACCTTACCTCCAATGGGTACAATCTCGCGCCCAGAAACTTATGATGCCCTATACGGCCGTTTTACCAGTGATTGTGGAACCCACTACTGAAGGGGGTATTCCTTACACGGTTCTCTATCCTGATATGCCCACTGATCTTGGAGAATTACAGAGGTCTTGGATTCAGTTGAAGAAAGAGAGGGATACTTACAGAGATCAGTTCTATGCCCAGGAGAGGAAGGTTTTAGAGCTCACAAAGCAGATCCATGAGGAAAGAGGACTCAATATCTATCTCGACACGAAGAGGAAGCCACCATGGGAATTTTGATTTCTTTTCTAGTTTTAGATTTGTTTTTAATTATAACGCCTAAAAGGCATTTGAACTTTGAATTCAACTAATAAAATCTTTGTTTCATTTTGGTTTGCACTTTCAAAATATTTTCAAATGAACACTTTCTACGCATTCTTAACCAATACAAGAATTATTACAAAGTTAAAGTTGCCTAACTATTGGAAAATTTCAAAATATTTTCAAAACACACAACACAAAGCATTTTCAAACAAAGTGAGCTAGCGATTAAGAGCCCGTAGATAACTACAGATGAAAACGGTGGTAACACATTCCTTTTCATAATCTATCCCCTGAACTCAAAAATCTTAAGGTCTTTCCTGTTCTTTTCACCCTTTCCTTATTAGATAAAAGAAAAGTCGGTGGCGACTCTTACTATCCGCAACATTTTCTATAAAACAAAAAACCAAGTCAGTTATCCCATCGTATTACACTTACCATCCTCACAAGATGTGTTTCAACATTATTGATGCAAAAGAAAACTCTTTTTCTGAAGAAAAAAAAAGGAAGTGGGTTCTGCTTCAAAGAAATTAGTGTTCAACGCTATAATAGATGTTGTAACATCTACTGGAACATCCAGAACAGGGAAAACACCTAATCAAGGTGAAGTCCCTCAAGAAAAACCATGTGCATATACATGATTCAGACTCAGAAGCTGATCAAGATTGGGTCAATTTCATTGACTTAGTAAGGGTGTGTTGGATAGCTGTTATATGCTATCTTTTTTTTTTAAAATAATAAAAAAGTGTTTGTTTTTGTATTGAGCCAGTATTGTAGAGTCTTGTTTTTAAGTTGTTTTCTTATTTTTCTGTTTTGATCTTTTTGAAGAGAGTGAGTAATTTTTTCTTCGTGTAACCCTCAACTTGATTCTCTTTGGGTGAGTTCTATTTTTCTTTTTATTTCTTCCCTTCTTATGAGTCAATTTGGTGCAATTGACATTGTATCAAGCATAGAGCCTATCTTTGGTTTGTTTGTTTTGAGTCTTTCCTTGTTTATCTTGAATCAATTCTTGTTTCTATTGATTCTTCGTGTGTCTATAGGTTTAGGTTTTTTGTGTTAATTGATGGTAACACTTAGGAGGGGTCATGATTGTCCATCATGTGAATATAAAGTTTATTATTGCAATTGGTTGTAGGAATGTTTCAAAGAATGTTCTAACATCCTAGGTGTTTAGGTCTTGTGTCTTATGGTATTAGTTATGAGCATTATTGTGTCTTGTGCTCTGAGTTATGTATGATGCTTCAGTTGCATGTGCGTATAATGTGTTATGTTCTTGAGAGGGGGATATGTCTCGCTGTGACAAGAACTGGTTATGTGTTTGAGGGGGATTAATATTGATCTTCTTCCTCATGTACAAAGTCTACATGTTTGACATGTAACTTGTATTTGACTCATGTGCTTCCATTTGTAGTATTGTTTGGGTGCAATATGTTCTAAAGCTCTTTGTGTTTGCTCTGGATGTGTACATTTACTCTATGTTCTTTTTGTCAATATTTTGGATAAAAAGGGGGAGTAAAGTATTGTGTCCTGATGTTATGTCACATGTCTTGACATATTGATTTATCATTATGATAGGACTGTGTGCTACTGCTTATGGGAGAGTAGTTGTTTGTGGTGTCTTATGTAACTATTCAGGGGGAGTAGCTAAAGCTACTTCTGTTGTATGTGCTATGGTGTGTAGGTTCTTTCCTTAATGGGGAAGACTGATTATGTGTGACATGGGGAGAAATAAACATGTCTTATGTTTGTGATTTTATTCCTCTCTCCAAGTGTATTTGGACTTTTGGTTATTTTAGCCAAAATTTGCCAAAAAGGGAGATTGTTAGTTCCATGGTTTTGAGGTTGGCATAATTTTGCTAAAACATGGTCCTAAACTAATGTTCATCAATATGGTGCAACATTTTTATCAATTGTCATAACAGTTTTGTTGTTATGAGTTTTTCAGCCAGATGTCGAAGCAGATGTCATGACATCTTAGTTTGGTACAACAGGCGTTGTTGTTTTAAATCTTGACAGATTTAATTGGATTATGTGATATTTCTTTTGGATATATCTCAGTAAATTTTACAGGTCAAAAAGATTTATTTTGGAAGAGGTTTTATATTTCTAACTGTACATTAGTTGCTAAATTTGGCCTTAAGACAATTTAGGAAACTTTGTATTATTTGTTTCAATATTTAAGGAGATTTGCTACACAGTTGTTGCATCATTCAGCTTGTGAATCAAGAAATATCTGGATATAAAATTTGAAGCCCATAGATTGTAGAGGTGTATATAAAGAGAAGATCTGACCTAATGTAATTAGAAATTTCAACTATTGTAAAATTATGGGAAGGGAAAATAGTCTTGGATTTTGAGAGTCTCTTGTGTATTATATGGTGTAAGTTACCCTAGTATCTTTTGATACTTGTGGTCGACAATATGTTCTCACTCAGAAGCCTTTAGGCAATGAGTTGAGTGTTTTTCTTGGATGAAGATTTTAAGTAAATCCAAGTATTGTTCTTAGTTAAGAGTCTTGGCTAAGTATTATAATGGAAGTATGATCTTCTTGTTGAGTTATACACGATACAATCACTAGGATTGGGACAGTTAGATATCACTACGGTGATTGAAAGTGAGATGGTGATTTCTCATATCTAGGAGGTGCCTAGGTAGAAGTTGCATTGGTAGGGATTAGGCGAGAAGTTATAAACTGGGATTGTTTAGCTTTGAACTAATACTGTTGATAGTATCTTCTTTCTTGGCTTGGTATCCCCCAGAGTAGGTGATGTTACACCCAACTAGGTTAACAACTTCATGTGTTATTTATTATTCTGCAGTTTAAGTTTCAGTATCTATTATAACTTGATAAATTTGTTCAGGATGTTAAATCAGATATTTTAACATCTATCTTGACATTTTTCTGATGTTGGAATGTTAGTATTTCCATGTGTTGCCTGTACCAAAGAAGTTTCACACTGATTATGTTCTTTCAAAGGATTCCACCAGAGTTGTTTGATAGGAGTATGATGAAGTTGTTGATTATTCATCTTTTGTTTCTTCATCTTTGAGCAATTGAACTAGTTTGTTCATTTTCTCTATGATTTCTTTCTTTCTTGATTTTTCCTAAAATTCATGAAGACTCCCATCTTTTGATTGAAGGATTGGATTAAACTTCCAATTCTTAATCCTTAGACATTTTTTAGTTATAAACATTCCAATGTAATTTTTAATATTTCTAAATGTTGAAAAGCAATTAAAAGTGGTATCTTCCTCTTCTTTTCCTCGTGTGTTTACCTCTTCTTGCTTGACATTTGGAGAAACTCCATATATCATTTCAAGAGTATCCCACATTTCCGTGGCGGTTTTGCAATGATGGTTATAGAATTTTTTTTATCATCTAGAGACATTGTTATAAAACTCTTAGTTTTGAAATCTATCTCAAACTTTCTCTTTTCCTCTTTGGTCCAAAGAGAGTATGGTTTATCTTTTACTTTTCCATTTACTTTGTAAGTAGAGATAAGCAGATCATTGATTATCATTTCCCGTAATTCATGATTTATACTTTGAATACAAATTCTAAACCTAACTTTCCATATATCAAATCTACTACTTTTAAAAAGTGGTGGTATGTTTAGAAAGGAACTCTTGCTGGAAGTCATTTTCCTTCTAAGATGATTAGTCTTTAAACACGAGTTAGACTCTAATACCACTTGTTGGACACATGGCTTTTCACACAAGAGGGGAAAGAGGAGGGATGAATTGTGTGTTTCTAGAGAAACTTATATTTGAAAACAAAATAGAATTGGAATCATGGTTTGAAAATATCTTTAGAAAAGTTCTAGAGTTATGCAGCAGAAAATAAATTTGAAGTATATAAAATGCGAAAATATAAAAAGTTTAAGGAAAAAGATAAGACATCAGAAGTTATAGAGGTTCGACCAAAGAGAAAAAACATAATCCTCTCTCCAAGAACTAATCTTGATAGTATCCAATAAATTTAAGATTTTTTAGTAGGTTGAACTCTCGAACCCCCTTATATAAGAAAAACTCAAGCATGTGGCTAACCTCCAACCAAATAACAAACACGGGAGATAAGCGATGATTATTTCTTCCAAACACTAGACCTAAGTGGCTAGTATCCTTTCCATAAGAAACTTGAAGCGATTAGTCTTCAAGTTTCAAACAAAGATTTTATCACGGACTGACCTTGAACCTTGAGAGCTTTTAACATCAGGTTGAGCTTGCGAACTGAATCTTGGTTTTGTACCAGGCTAACCAAAAACCTATGAGATTTAATCACCGGGATGAACTCGAACAGAAACAAGCTTTTATCAATGGTTAAGCTTAAACTGAAATAAGCTATTATCACAGGTTGAGCTTGAACCTAAACTTGGTTTTATCACGGGTTAACCAAGAACCTAAATGGAGACTTGATCACACAATTCTCAAACCAAAGCTTTTCATCGTTTTAACTTCTAACCCAAACAAACAATTCCTAAGTGGATAAAATGTTCAATTAAGGTGGAAATAAAACCTTCTTGATGAACTTATAAAACTACCCTTTCATAATTACAACTTCCTCGCTCACAAAATGACTTTCTTGAAAAGCACTTCAGCTAAACTTTTAGTGAGAGAAAGTAAACAAAAATACATTTTTAGAGAGAAATTGAGAAGTGAGAAATGAAATCACGTATTCTGGATGTCAAAATAAGTGGGAAGAGACATCTATTTATAGGCTAGAGGTTGCATAAAAAAGAGAAGAAAAAAATTAGGAAAATAATGATGTTCTAATCGATTGTCATCATACTCCAATCGATTGGTAGGCCCGAGTTAATCGATTAATAGGCTCAAACTAGTAAGAAAAGATATTTAGTCGTTACATCTTATTAAGATGATGTATGTTAATTCTCTGTTTTTTGTGATTGGAATTCTGTTTGGCAAAACTAACTTAGCACAAACATGCTGAAATAAGATGTTCTATCAACTGAAGAAACATGTTGAACAAGATGTCCTTTTCAGGATCATTTATCATCGCGCTTGTGTACAACTAGACAGTTGGATGTTTTAGTTTATTTCAGATACAGAATATTTAGGGAATATTATGTTATACTATGAGGCGCCCAGTTTAAGGATTAAGAGATTCAAGCTGAATTCAAGGAGTATTCTTAGTTTTTAATTATGGAGATAATTTAGGAAACTAATGATTGAAGTCATATTTTTATGAAGAAGTTTCTGCAGACTTTTAGTAGTTGATGTGCTGCATTTTTGAAGCCCAATCCAGTACACAAGATGGCTTTAAATAGTTTTCTACAAACTTAGTTTTAGTGTGAAACTTACGTGTGTTTTTGTTAGGGTTTATGTGTGTTGATTGTGAGCTTTTCTAATATCATCTTGATAAAAGAGTAGGACTATTTTTGAGTTGTAAGTTCTGCCACTCATTTTAAAGCTTTTAAGCAGTGAATGATGGTGTGTTTTTGAAGGTTGTCTTCTAATTATTTTAAATTGTATTTTTGTGACTGTTTGTAACTGAAAGGGATTTGAGAAGGGTCTCATACCTAGGCGAGTCTTAGGTAGAAGTTAAGAATGGGTAGTGATTAAATGATTAGATAGTAAACTACTGAGAGTTTGTTGTGGGTCTACAAATTGATACTACTTAGTTAATTTCATCCCTGGCTTGGTAGCCCCCAGAGTAGGTGTTGTTGTACACCGAATTGGGTTAACAATTCTATGTGTTCCTTTATTTCTCTGCATTTTTATTGTTTGACACTGTTCATTATGTTGTTGTTAAGAGATCATTGTCTCAACATCTCTTAGGACATCTGAGATATAAATATCAAAATTTTAATTGGTATCAGAGTAGGCATTTTGCTCTGACTTTGGGTGAGATTCAGGGAAGATACTTTCTGGTATAATGGACAAGAAAAGAGGATTTATGAATAGACCACTCATTCTTGATGGGACCAATTATGATTATTGGAAAGCTCGTATGGTGGCTTTCATCAAGTTTTTGTACATCAAGCTTGGAAATATATGGTCAAGGGATGGGATCCACCAAAGGTTGTAGGTGAAGATGGAAAGGTTATTGATGTTGTGAAGGTTGAGGAAGACTGGAATAATGAAGATGAAAAATTATCTCAAGGAAACTCAAGGCTTTGAATGCTTTGTTTAATGGAGTGGATAAAAATATCTTCAGATTGATAAGCAACTACACTTTTGCTAAATAAGCTTGGGGGATATTGAAGACTGCTCATGAAGGAACCTCTAAGGTGAAGATGTCTAGGCTTCAAATTCTTACTACCAAATTTGAGAACTTAAGAATGAAAGAGGATGAGAGTGTTCATAACTTTCACATGAATATTATTGAGATAGATAATGCCTCAAGTGCCCTAGGGGAGAAGATGTCATAAGCAAAGTTGGTGAGGAAGATTCTCAGATCTCTTCCAAAGAGGTTTGACATGAAGGTGATTGTCATTGAAGAAGCCAAAGATATAAACATCGTGAAGGTTGATGAGCTTATGGGATCTCTACAGACCTTTGAGTTAGGGATCAGTGAAAAGTATGAAAAGAAGAAGAGCATTGCCTTTGTGTCTAATACTGATGATCCAGAAGATGAGTGTGACTTGGATACAAAATAAGGGATATCTAATGCTATTGTATAACTTGGAAGATAATTAAACAAAGTGATGAAGATGGTAGGCTGCAAGTCAAGATCAGATGTCAAGAACAAGTCATTCGACATCAATAAAATTAGGATTTTCGAAGAAGGGGAAAACCTGAAGAGAAGACCAATCAAGGAAGAGGAGTTCAGTGTCATGAATATGAAGGTTTTGGACACATAAGGTTTGAATGTACAATGTATCTTAAGAAGCAGAAGAAAGGCTTGTCTGTGTCATGGTCAGAGAAAGACTCTGAAAGTGATCTTGAAGAAGAAGCTGCCCAATAGGTCACTACTTTGACTGGAATTTGTGACTCTGGTGATGGCTCAGATTATGAAGAGCTATCCCTTGAAGAAATCCCTGCTTCTTACAAGGAGTTGTGCCTCAGAAGTCAAGAGATAGGCCAATCAAAAGAAAAGCAAAAGGAAACTATTTCTCAACTGCAGACTAACAAACTGGAGCTTCTGTCCATCATCTCTGGTCTGGAGACAGAAAAAATGGAGCAAGTGTCCACCATCTTCGGCTTGGAGGGTGAAGTTGTATTGCTCAAATCTCAACTTGACAATATGACTAAATCTGTGAGAATGCTTAACAACGGTTTTGGTGTGCTTGATGAGATTCTTCAGTCTGGAAAGAATGCTAGAAATGTTAAAGGGGTTGTTTATGAAAATCAAGCTATGAAGAAAATAGGCAAAGAGGCTGAGGTGAAGTTTGTTTGCCCAAAGAAAGAACTGGAATAGAAGATGTCAAATAAAATGTTTCAACATAAGCATGGACAACAGAAAAATCACTCAGGAAACAAGACTCAACAACATAGATGTTATAATGTTGGTAGGTTTGGTCATATAAAATCCGTATGCTACATGTTATATGGTTATCCTAAATATGAAGCATAACCCAAAAGAGAACATATGTTTGTTAAAGATAAGAAGATGTGATTCTCAAGAAAGGGTACTTCTGGACTCATAGCTCACACCTCTTTTATAGCTTCTGATAGAGAGGATTGGTATTTTGGTAATGGCTATTCTAGACACATGACAAGTGTCAAGAAATTTATGGTGTATATTAAATCATACTCTACTAGTTATGTCACTTTTATAGATGGATCAAAAGGTGAAATAAAGGGTGTTTTAAGGTTGGACTATACAGACAACTTAGTCTTGATGATGTGTTATTTGTTAAGGGGCTAACTGCAAATTTGATAAGTATTAGTCAACTATGTGACCAAGGTCTCAAAGTTAACTTTACTAATTCTGAATGTTGAGTTACTAATAAGAAGAATGAATTTGTCATGAAGGGAGCCAAATCAAAATATAATTGTTATCTGTGGAGTTCTCAAGAAACATAATGCTTTTTCTCTTGCTTAATGTCTCAAGAAGATGAAGCCAAGCTATGGCATCAAAAGCTTGGTCATTTGCACTTGAAAGGTATGAAGAAAATTTTGTCAAAGAAAGTTGTTAGAGGTATTCCCAAACTGAAGATTGATGAAGTAAAAACCTATGGTGAATATCAAATTGGGAAGCAGGCAAGGATGTCACATAAGAAGATCTAACATTTGACCACATCAAAAGTGCTGGAGCTGCTGCTTATGGACTTGATGGGACCTATGCAAGTTAAAAGTCTAGGAGGAAAGAGGTATGCATATGTTGTTGTTGATTATTTCTTAAGGTTCACCTGGGTGAATTTCATCAAAGAGAAATATCAAGTGTTTTAAGTCTTTAAAGAGTTGTGTCAAAGGATTCAAAGAGAGAAGGATTGCAATTTAGTCAAAATTCGAAGTGACCATGGGAAAGAATTTGAAAATAGCAAATTTAAGGAATTTTGCACCTCTGAAGGGATTAGTCATTAGTTCTCTTCACCTATCACTCCTCAACAGAATGGTATGGTGGAACGCAAGAATAAGACTATTCAAGAATGTTCCAGGGTCATACTTCATGCTAAGAAACTTCCATATCATTTTTGGGCTGAAGCCATGAACACTGCATGCTATACTCATAATAGAGTGACTATCAGATCCGGTACATCGGTTAAACTTTATGAACCGTGGAAAGGAAGAAAGCCAACAGTGAAATATTTCTATGTCTTTGGAAGTAAGTGCTACATTTTGGAAGATCGTGAGCAGAGAAGGAAGATGGGTCCTAAAAGTGATGAGGGAATTTTTCTGGGATACTCTACAAACAATAGAGCTTATAGAGTATTAAATTCCAAAACTAAAGTGATGATAGAGTCCATAACTGTTGTGATTGATGACTCATCCAAAGAAGTTGATGTTATAGATGATGTTAGAGAATTTTTCCCATGAATGATGATGTTCCTGAAGATGTTGCAGATTCAAGTGTTAATACTGAACCTGAAGAAACTGATGCAGCTGACAAAAGACCTTCTATTAGGATTCAGAAATATCACCCTAAGAAGCTTATTAAAGGATATCTGAATGAAGGAGTAAAAACCAGATCAAGGTAAGTTGTGTCAAATTCTTGCTTTGTTTCATAATTTGAACCAAAGAGTGTCAAAGAGGCCTTGACTGATGAGTTCTGGATTCATGCTATGTAAGATGAACTTGGTCAATTCAAGATAAATGAGGTTTGGGACTTGGTACCAAGACCTGAAGGGGTAAATATTATTGGTACTAAATGGGTGTATAAGAACAAGTCAAATGAACAAGGTATTGTCACCAGAAACAAGGCCAGACTTGTAGCTCAAGAGTAGACTCAAATTGAAAGAGTGGACTTTGATGAAACATTTGCTCTTGTAGCTCGTTAGGAATCTATCAGACTACTTATTTGAGTGGCACGTCTCTTAAAGTTTAAATTTTTTCAAATGAATGTCAAGAGTTCTTTTTTAAATGGTTATCTGCATGAAGAAGTATATGTTGAACAACCAAAAGGATTTATTGATCTTTCTTTCCCAGATCACACTTTAAAACTAAAGAAGGCATTGTATGGTTTAAAGCAGGCTCCAAGAGCTTTGTATGAGAGGTTGTTCGAGTTTCTAATTAACTATGGATATAGAAAGGGAGGAATTGACAAAACTCTCTTTATCAAAGAGAAAGGTAGAAAACTTATGATAGCTCAGATTTATGTGGATGCTATTGTTTTTGGAGGGATATCAGATTAAATGGTCCAACATTTTATCAACCAGGTGCAGTCTGAGTTGAAGATAAGTTTGGTTGGAAAATTAACATTCTTTCTGGGGTTGCAAGTCAAGCAGATGGAAGACTCCATTTTTCTTTGTCAAAGCAAATATGAAAATAATATTGTGAATAAATTTGGATTGGAGAATGCCAACCATAAGATAACTTCTGCTCCTACACACTTGAAGCTATCCAAAGATTAAATTAGAGTTAATGTTGATCAAAGTTTATATAGAAGCATGATTGAAAGTCTTATATATCTTACAAAAATCAAGCCAGGTATAGCTTTTGTTGTTGGAGTTTGTGCTAGATATCAAGCAACACCCAAAGTGAGTCACATCAATCAAGTCAAGAGAATTTTGAAGTATGTGAATGGTACATGTGAGTATGGAATGATGTGTTCTCATAGCTCAAATCCAGTGCTTGTGGTATATTATGATGTTGATTGGGTTGGTAGTGGTTATGATGGGAATATTACCTGTGGTGGATGTTTCTTCTTGGGAACTAATTTGATTTCATGGTTCAGGAAGAAACAAAAATGTGTATCTCTATCTACAGCTGAAGCTGAGTACATTGTTGCAGGAAGTAGTTATTCTCAACTTGTTTGGATGAAACAAATTCTATCTTAATACCATGTCACACAAGATGTCATGAAATTATTCTGTAACAACTTGAGTGCTATTAATATTTCCAAAAATCCTATTCAGCATAATAGGACTAAGCACATTGATATCAGGCATCATTTTATTGGAGAACTTGTTGAAGACAAAGTCATAACTCTTAAGCATGTTAGCATTGAAAATCAACTTGATGATATTTTTACTAAAGCTCTAGATGCAGTTCAATTTGAAAACTTGAGAAGAAGGCTTTGGATCTGTATCTATGAGGACTTATAATAATTACTGCTATTGTAATGGGACAATGAAACTCTTCAATCATACCACCTACATCTTGTTATTTTATTGGCTTTGAATAGTGTTAAGAAAAAGGAATCTCCTTTATCTTTGCATTATATATTGTTTAGTGGAACACATGTTCCAGAAATTGTTGTGACATCTTCCCAGGTGAAGATCCTGCTAACATAAGTAATGATGTTGTTGTTGCTGGTGAAATTGTTGCATTTGTTGGTGCTGATGCTCACAGAGAAGGATAAGAGTATAATACTGAGGCTGATGCATGATTATTACCTCTGTAAACTTTTTTTGGTTTTGCTTTGTGTACTTGTTTTTATTTCTTTATGATTTTTTAAGGGTTAAATTCCTAATATTTGTTTAGCATTTGTGCTAATGTGTTCTATGGTGGTTGTTGGTTAGTTACTCACTTTGGTCATATTATGGCTAAAAAAAGGGGGTAAATTTGTGTGTGATATAACCAACATCTGATTGCTGCTATTAAGGGGGAGAATTTTTTATTCTCTGAAGTGGTTCTTGGCAGATTTTGAGGAGGAGTCCATGTTCTAGACTGGGCTACTGTGAAGATTTGCCAGACATGATTTCTTATTTATGTGATGAGTAGCTTTCACTATTCTTTGATAATTTTTTTCTGTTGTGCCTCTGATATTAGTGTTTGAATTATTTTTAAACCTAAGTTGTTATTGATGTTTATGTGTGCAAGGAGTATTAAGAAGTTTTGGCCAAAATAAGCCAAAGGGGGAGATTGTTAATTCTCTGTTTTTTGTGATTGACATTGTGTTTGGAAAACTAACTTAACAAAAACAAGTTAAATAAAGATGTTCTATCAACTGAAGAAACATGTTGAACAAGAGATGTCCTATGCAGGATCATTCAATATCGCGTTTGTGTACAATTGGACAATTGGATGTTTTAGTTTATTTCAGATGCACAATATTCTAGGAATATTATGTTATCCTATGTCGCACTCAGTTTAAGGATTAAGAAATTCAAGCTGAATTCAAGGAGTATTCTTAGTTTCTAATTATGGAGATAATTTAGGAAACTAACGATTGAAGTCCTATTTTTATGCAAAAGTTTATGCAGATTTTTAGCACCCGATTTGGTGCATTTTTTGAAGCCTAATTCAGTCCAGAAGATGGATTTAAATAGATTGCTAGAAACCTAGTTTTAGGGTGGAACTTACGTGTATTTTTATTAGGGTTTGTGTGTGTTAATTGTGAGCCTCTCTAATATCATCTTGATAGAAGAGTATGATTGTTTTTGAGTTGTAAGTTCTGTCAGTCATTCTAAAGCTTTTAAGCAGTGAATGATTGTGTATTTTTGAAGGTTGTCTTCTAATTCTTTTGAATTGTGTTTTTGTCACTGTTTGTGACTGAAAGGAATTTGAGAAGGGTCTCATACCTAGGTGAGTCTTAGGTAGAAGTTAAGCACGGGTTGTAATTAAGTGAGTAGATTGTAAACTAGTGAGAGTTTGTTATGCGTCTACAAATTGATACTATTTAGTTGATTTCATCTCTGGCTTAATAGTCCTCAGAGTAGGTGTTGTTGTACACCGAACTGGGTAAACAATTTTGTGTGGTCCTTTATTTTTCTGCACTGTTTATTGTTTGACATTGTTCATTGTGTTGTTGTTCAAAGACCAGTGTCTCGGCATCTCTTAGGATATCTGAGATCTGAATACTAGAATTTCAATGTCCTAATCGCTTGGAGCATATTTTTGAACCGACTCAATCAATTTGGTTAAAGTGTCAATCAATTGACAAAGACAAAACTTTTCTCAAAGCTTTTCTAATAGGTACTAACTCATATGTCACAACTTCAAGGTACTTTTGGAAGTGTTTCCTTGAAAAAATAAGTTTGAAAACAAGTTTTATGTGTGTGATTTAGTCATGCACTTTACGAGAATGCTCTTATGCTTTTATAATGTGTTCACTCAGACGTATCGAGGCAGTGCTTCCATACTTTCATATACTTCAAGACTTGTCAAATGCTTTATCTTTGTAGACATTTGCTTGAGTTTGAGATATATTTTATTTGATTTCCACCATGAGATAGTCAAGTCTATCAAACTCTTATGACCTGGTTCCATCTATAATTCCTCTTTGGTTATCATCAAGGACTTGTTGTCATTATCAAAATCATATTCTATAACCTGTAAAACAAGTTTCTACACTATCTATATGATACTTAGACCATTCAATATTGTTCAAAAGCACTCAAACTTCTAAATGAATAATCGAATGTACTATGATATTTTGACTACTCTTGCTTATAAAAGAGACAAAAACTACTTTGAAAAGACAAAATTTTCCTAAAAAAATATAAATTGCCAAGGGAACATAAAGGGGAAAGAAAAGAAAAATTGTTTGATAATTCAACAACAACGAAGGAGAGAAGAGAGAAAGAAAATCTTAATAACATAACTTTTTGAATGAAATATGAAGGAGAGAAGAGAGAAAGAAAACCTTAATAACTCATAAACGTTTTGAGTGAAATCTGAACACTCATTATATAATGTTAGAGACTAACCAAAATATATAAACTAAACAATTTGAGTATTAAATTTTTTAATTCACACACAAAGTATATATAACAATATGAGACTTATAACTTTTTTTCTCAATTCTCACACAAACGCACATAATATTTCAACAATACATTATGTTTTTCGTGCTATTTTATATTTTGAGTGCGACATTGTTTTGTTTATTATCTTGGTGAGACATTATTTCATTCTGTCTTTCGATGCCACAAAATCAATAAAAGATTTGGATACTAATATTATAAATTTAAATACATGAATATTTTAAGGTAAGGCCTAAGTTATCCTTGTTAAATTAAAGGTAATTTATTTTTAATAATTTATATCAATAAAATTTTATCAGTTAATTTTTAAAATTATATATTAATCCAAAATTTCAAAATATTATATTTATATTTTTTCTCAATGAAAAAAATTTAATATTCTCTTTTTTATTTAATGTGAGAATCATTATTCATACTTGATATATCAACATCTTACTATTTAAAAATCAAATTATATATTATATATTATTTTATTTTAATTCTTTAAAATTTTAGATTAATATATAATTTTAAAATTTTATTTTATATGATAAAATTTGATTGATACACGTAATAAAAAGTAAATTACCTTTAAATTTATGAAAAGTGGTCGATAATTTATCATATTTCAATCATTTTAATTTTAATATATTTATAAATATTTTGTTATTTTATGCTAATAACTAATAACATGATATTTTGAGTTTGTTTGCATATTTTTAATTTTTACAAATGTAAAATTTATGCTGCTTTAGATACATTTGAGCGATTTGAATATTTTATTTTTTTTAATTAAATAAGAAACATAATATTTAGTTGAAATTTTGTCCAAAACTAGATAAATGCCCGCCATGGTTTTGCGCGAGTTTTTGGCAGATATAGTTGATGTTATGTTGAGTGTTAACAAAATCTGAAAAGAATAATATATTTTAGTAAGAATAAATTACGTCTTCATATTAAAATAAATTATTTTTTTCAAAATTATCTTTTGTGAATTTGAAGCGGGTTTATTTTTGTAGTTCAAATATGTGTTTCACGTTTTTTATTGATTAGTGAAAATTATTTTCTTTTTTAATATAATTATCAATGAAAACTAATTTTCCCACATTTATTAATACATAATAAAAATATTTTTATCGTGTTTTTTAAATTTTAATCAAGGAAAAATATTTGTCTTGCATTGTTTTTTATATATTAGTTATAAATATTTGTATTGAATTTTATTTTTACTTATCAAATATTGATTGCGTATTTATTATGTATCAATAAAAAAATATTTAACATATATTTTCGTTAGAATCATTAATAAAAAAAATATGTATTTTATTTTTTTATATTAATGAATGATAAATATTTATTCTAAGTATTATTTTTTTTAGTACAAATAAAATGATTAAATGTGAATAAAAGTATTTTAACTAATAGCAAGTAAAAATGTATAAAAGTATTTATTTGATGGTGTTGTGGTTTTTTTGTTTTATTTTCTCAAATTATACAGTAGATAGAAAATTAGTGGGACAGTTGTATTCAAGTTGATGGATGTGTCGACGGAAAAGATAAAGTGTTGAAAGTTAAAACACGGCTGCGTAATGCAACTGCAATTGGTGCTTCATCATTTTTAGTGGCAATCACACGGAATTGCGCTCTTTTACTAATATAGCCTCATTAAGACACTATATATTGAACTTGCATCCTTGTATCTGAATGTAATTTACAGCATGACTTTTATATGACTAGGACAAATCGATTGAAAAATTAAACCAACATACTAATTTATTTATAATTAGAAAGGCCGTGTTGCAAATTGACCGTTTCAGTTTTAGAATTCTTTTTGTACACTTCGTTTGACTCAAATTTAAAATTGGTCAACACTTTAGATCAGATCCTAACAATTGGTTGGGTATCAATACCCTTCTTACATGGCTCCATACAACATGAGACAAGTGTATAATTTTTAACTAAATTATTATTATTAATTTTATTGATAAATAATTATTATTTTAATACAAATTCTCAAATAAATGTAAATAGTGTAAGAGGCGATTTTTTTGGTGACTGAGTAATAATAGCGACTCCGAAAAAGCTCTAATATAAGGTTTAATCAGTTTTCTGGTTTTGTTTTAAACTCATGATCTTAGGGTCAAGGACCTTATCGGAGAGTTTGATTTAATCATAGGAGTTAGGGCACAAGTGTGTCAACAATGGGGAAGCGGTGTGGCCGACTAAAGAAGAAACAGGTGGCTGTAACACCTCCTGAGACGTTAAGGGTCTTTACACCACATTCAGAGAAACGGTTTGAAGGCTCGAATAATTTTCGAATCGAAGGATCGAATGCGAGACATGGTGAACCAACTCCATCCCCCAAATCGATTAGACTTAAACCGATAGAAGAGGAGATTGTTCATGATTTGGAAGAACCCGACAAGGGAACTGCTTGGGTTGATATCATTAGAGGAAACAAACTCCCCACCAATGGTATTGATTTAGAGTATACACCTCTAATGGTTGTTAATGGTGAAATAGAAGTTGTAATAGAAGAAAAAGATGTTGCCTTAGAAAAGAAATGTTGGGAAAATGCTCTCATTATGTATATTCTATGAGGGGAGCTTACTATGAATGGAGTCAAGAATTTTATGATGAAGGTATGGAATTTCGTAGCTTTTCCTGAACTGTATTATAGCAAAGAGGGTTTCTTCATTATTCGATTCCAATCTAAAGAAGATAAAGATGTTGTATGGAAGAGAGAACTTATACTATATTTCACAATCCCATGTTCCTAATGGAACCCTAATTTCTCATTAAAGGAGGATGCTATCAGGGTGGTACACATTTGGGTCATGTTGCCTCAACTCCCTCTCACTTTTTGGGGTGAGAAAAGCATAGAAAAGATAACAAGTTCCTTAGGAAAACCTATGGTGACGGATAAATGTACAACAAAGAAATTGAGAATCACTTATGCTCGTATTTTGGTGGAGATTGACATAACTATGAGATTGAAAGGTTCTATAGTCATCAATGATCCGGATGGTAAAAGATTTACTTGGAGAGTGAAATATGAATGAAAGCCTATATTTTGCATACAATGCAGCAAAAGAAAGTATGGGCAACTAAACCAAATGGTAATCAACAGAAGCAATCGGCAGCTAAGCCAAAATAAGAGAAGCCTATGGAACTTGGAAATGATGTGGAAAAGGGGCCTTGAACCTTAGTGGGATAAAGAGAAGTATCAACCTAGATTAGAGTTTTTGAATAGTGTGGTTGATCATAAATATTACATGAAGGTTGTGACTAAAATTGGAACCTTCAGTTAATGGTAAGCCTATGTATGTCATTTGGAGAAAATTGAAAAGATTGCAACCTCATCTGAGAGGCCTAAATAGGAATATGACTGTTGGAATTCAGAAGATGAAGGAGTATAGAGAGAAGCTTGAGCATGCTCAAAATCATCTGGCTGGTAATTTATTTAACAAAGATATCACTACTGAGATTAAAAGCTTGACTGATAAACTTCTTGATGAAACTAAAGAAGAGGAAAAAATGTTAAGGCAAAAATCAAAAATCAATTGGCTTCAATTAGGGATAGTAATAATGCATATTTTCATGCTATTATCTGAGGTAAGAACAACCAAACTAGCTTACATAATCTGAAGGATGCCCAGAGAATCAAACTCTAGTGAATTTGCTGATATTGAAAATGAGGTTTTGAGTTTCTATAGAAATTTAATTGGCACAAATAGGGACAGTTTGAGACATGTACACATTGAATGAAGCTTTGAGAAAAGGCCTGCAACTCAATGATCTAAAGAAAGAGGAGCTAATTCACCCTATGACAGAGGAGGAAATTTGGAAGGTTGTTAAAAATGTTGGTGAGAATAAGGCGCATGGCATGGATGGTTACACTTCCAAATTCTTTAAGAGCATCTGGAAATTGACTAAAAAGGATGTGGTAGTGGTTGTGCAGGATTTCTTTGTCAATAATCGCATGTTTCCAACTGTCAATTGTGCTTTGGTTACCTTAATTCCCAAGTCTTATGAGACTATGATGATAAAGGATATGCGGCCAATTACGTGTTGTAGTACTTTGTATAAAATTATCTCAAAATTTTTGACAACAAGACTTAGTAGGATAATTGGTGAGATTATAGATGATAGTCAGTTTGTGTTTATTCCTAGGAGAATGATCCATGATAACATCATGTTAGCTCAGGAATTGATGAAGGGCTATAATAGGAAGCAAATATCCCCTCGTTGTGTTATCCAAATGGATATTCAAAAGGCGTATGATACTATTGAGTGGGATGTCTTGGAGAAAATATTGAGAGAGATGAATGTTCCTAAGATGTCCATTTGTTGGATCATGGTGTATGTGGAGACTGTTTCCTACATGTATAAAATCAATGTGCGCACTATTGATGTTGTTAAAACTAAACATGGGCTAAGGCAGGGGGGTCCTATTTCACCTTGCCATTTATTCTTATCATAGATACCTCCATCATTGTTTGAGGAAGCTTAAAGAGAATCATAATTTCACGTTTCATCCCCGATGTGAGAAGTTTTTGATTACCAATATTAGCTTTACATACGATCTCATTTTGTTTGCGAGAGGCGATGAAAAATTGATGAGAATTCCGACGGAAGAGTTTAGAAATTTCTATGAGTCGACTGGTTTGATAGCTCACCCCCATAAATGTAAGTTGTACTTTGGAGGTGTTAATAATCATGATCAATAGGCAATATCTGAGATGATTGGTTTTGATAGAGGGAAACTTCCATCAAATATCCGGGTGTGCCATTATGGTGCAGAAAAATCATGATTCAGCAATGCAAACCGTTTATTGAAAAGGTTACTATTTGCATAAAGCATTAGACATCGAGCCTTCTGAGCTATGCAGGAAGATTCTAGTTGATTAAAAGCATCATGTTTGCTGTTACATCATACTGGATGCAAATTTTCCCGATTCTGCAGAAGGTGATCAATCACATTGAAGTTTTTTGTAGGAGCTACCTTTGGAGTGGCAAAGAGGAAATCACGAAAAAATCTCATGTGGTGTGGGATAAAATCTATAGTCCTAAGGGAGCTGGTGGCCTTAATATCATGGCTCTCAAAGAATGGAATCAAGCTACAATTGAGAAACTTCTGTGGAATTTGCAGGCTAAAGCGGAAAAGCTCTGGGTTTATAAGATTATTACGTGCTTCATAAAAAATCACGATGTTATGACATGGTATGTAAGCACAACTTGTTCCTGGATAATGAAGAAATTTATGAAGTGTAGAGACATTGTGAAAGACATATGTTATTGGAATGATGTGGTGCAGGGCAAAGAGTATAAGACTAGCATGATGTATAAACCTATTAGAGGAGATAAGGACAATGTTAATTGGAAAAAATTGCTGATGAATAATCTGGCTCGGCCGAGGGACATTTTTACTCTTTGGTTGGTCTTGAATGACAAAATTGCTGCTAAAGACAAGTTGATTAAATTTGGCATTCTTATTAGTCCTAGTTATGATTTTTGTGACCAATTGGAAACCTTACACCACCTTTTCTTTGGCTGCACCCAATTCATGAACATTTGGAAAGAGGTGCTTTCTTGGTTGGGTATGAATAGAAACACGAGGGGTTGGAATGAGGAGAGTATTTGGTTGATCAAATAAATGAGGAAGAAAGGTTGGAAGAGGCAGGTTTTGGAAATTGTGCATGCTGAAACAATCTATGAACTTTGGAGAGGTAGAAATGAGAAGGTTTTCTCCCAAAATAATTTTGACCATAGTTTGAAAGATAGGATCATTAATAGTATTATGGGTAGATGTATGAAGAATAGGATTTTAAGTACTCATATTAATTTGCGTACTCATAGTCTTGTGTAGTTGTTTTAGTTGTCTGGATCCTTGCGATCGACTGGTATTTCATTATTTTTGGTAATACATGATATACTTTTTGGAACAAATTTTTTTTATCATCTACGGCATATTATACCCTTAAATTAAAAAAATTATAAAATTCACCCACCTACCCCACTTTTTGGTTTTCTTCTTTCTTTAGAAATCCTTCATTTTGTTCTCTCTCTAACCCGATGTACATAGTAATTCAAATGTATTGTATAAGCTTTTGGGAGCAAATTGGAGGAAACAACTTAAAAAATATGCACTTCTGGAATGCAGGAATTGGATTTTTCATGGGCGTAATCGGTTACGTGAAAAGACGTAACCGATTACGGAAGCTATTTTCAGTTCTGTTATTCTAGTCTTCAAAGGCGTAATCGATTATGCTATTTTACGTAATCGATTACGAACCCGTGTTTTGGGATTTAGGTTATTTATAAGTTGTTTTGCTTCCCAATTAGTTTGTGTTTCCTTGTATATAAACCCTCAGATGTAATGTGTTTTAAAAATGCCATTTATGATAATTTTCTCCTCAACCTTAATTTATCTCTCTCTCTCTCTCTCTCTCTCTCTCTCTCTCTCTCTCTCTCTCTCTCTCTCTCTCTCTCTCTCTCTCTCTCTCTCTCTCTCTCTCTCTCTCTCTCTCTCTCTCTCTCTCTCTCTCTCTCTCTCTCTCTCTCTCTCTTCCTCTCTTATTTTCTCATTTTTCATCTTCTCCAATAATCACTTTTCTCCATTGATCCACCATAGAATTTTGTGTATGTTCTAACATTTGGCCTCAAGAGCCTTGGTTCTGATTCATTAATTTGCTGCAAAAATGACTATAGTCTCCAACAATTGAGTCCCCACTAATCTTCCAACCCTTGATTTAAAGAACTATGATAAATGGAGCAAACAAATGAAAGTTTTGTTTGGGTATCAATATGTCCTTGAAGTGGTTAACAATGGAGTTACTCCATTAGGGTAGAAGCTACAGATTCTCAGAAGGCTTCACACAAGGAAGAGAAGAAGAAAGATTACAAGGCACACTTCTTGATTCATTCTTGTGTAGATGGTGACAACTTTGAAAAGTTGGAGATTAAGATTCGGAGAAGCAAGCATGGGAGATCTTGAAGAAGCTTATGAAGGGGATGATAAAGCAAAGGTGGTGAGGTTACAAACAACAAACGATAGTTAAAATTGGTTCAAGTGGAAGAAAAGGAGACAATCAACGACTATGTAACGCGCATCACGTGTTTGGAAAATCAAATGAAGTCTTACAGAGTAACTATTTCGAAGCAGAATGTTGTATCAGAGATCTTGCATTCTTTGACACCAAGATTTGGCAACATTGTAGTGGCGATCGAAGAGTCGAAGAAACTTCCGACATTAAGCAAGGAAAATGGCCTTCAAAAGGAAAGACAAATTTCTAGAATTTTGGTGGAAAAGATCCACAAAATTCTAAGGGTTCAATGGGGCAAAGAGGTGAGAGCAGCTCCAATGGTAGTGGTCATAGCAACTACACTAAGAAGATTGACAAGAGTAATGTGAAGTGTTACAATTGCCATATACTTTGTCATTTCACAAGAGACTGCAATTGCTCGATAGGAGGTGGATGATGATAACACGCTTCTGGTCATGATCACAGAGGAGAATTATGGCATTAATAAGTTTCTCGACAACATTAGTAGCAGCTGCAAGTTGTTGGACAACAGCTGTGACAGCTTGAAAAATGCTACAGAAATGCATTCGAAGCAAAATGTAATGGTAATGGTTCGAGATGGAGTCCAAGGCAGTCATGAGTGGTACTTGGATTCTGGTTTTTCAACACATATGACAGGTAGAAAGGATTGGTTTATCAAAATCAATCAAGCCACGAAGTATAAGGTGAAATTTGCGGCCGACGGGGCAATGATGTTTTGATCATGAAAAGGGATGGGGGTCATTCCTTGATCAAATATGTGTTATACATTCCATAAATCAAATTTAATCTCTTAAGTATTGGCCAATTGCTTGAGAAGAATTACATGATTCGCATGTAAAACAAGATTTTGCGCGTGTTGTACCCCAAAATTTCCCCTCTCATTTCACTCAAGACATGCCTCTAAAGGTCTGCAATTGCTCAAGGATGACTAAGAATTGACCAGACAAATTCTCCTCCTAAGGCAATGAACCTCAACTAGGGTTTCAACTTTAAGCAAGATGTATGAGTCCCAAGGATCTCAAATGTTCTCCATTGTCCTAATATGTCCTCAAGATCACCCATGCCAAGTTTCATTCCTTGAACAACAAGTTTGCTCAGTCAACTGCTCTAATGCCTGAAAATCAACTGTACTAGGTCAAAAGTCAACTGTGGCCCAAATACAGTCAAACTTCAAGATTTTTGGTCAACATCAATATTTTGAAGTAATATCCATCATTTGATCAAGGGTTGATCATGATTCCTCAAGAAAATCTCCTAACTCATCAAAAGTCAAAAATGGCAAATTAGGGTTTCTTTAGGAAAAGTCAACCAAACTTTGACCAGGCATAACTTTCTCATACTTTATCATAAATTTTTCCACAAAGGCTCATTTTGAAGATAATCCAATTCCCTACAACTTCTCTTAAACCCTCAAGTTCAAGAAATTCACCATTGGAAATATACATGCTCATACATTATAGGTCCTTTCAAAAAGTCAACAAAACACCTTTTGGGTCAAAGCTCCTTACATGAATATGGAAGATCAAATTGAGATGAAACCAAAAGGGTTGTTTATAAGACATCCTAAGATATCTAAAAGTACAAGAACACCTTCTTAGGGTTAAAAATGAGAGATATATTCATTGGTTCCTGATTTCGTGCTTGGATATGCGGGTCCGTGAAATCATGTAACTGCTAGGACTTGGTCAAACTGGGCAGATGTGCCCGTAACTAGTTGTTGGTCCCGAGGAGGGGCCAGTTACATGCATCTTTCTGGTCGGTTTCTGGTGGCCTACACGATGTTGATGTCGGGAAGGCTGAGAGGATGCTCGTCGGTTATCCTATGACAGTGCTGACTTGGGAGGCCAAACGATTGATATTTCCCGACATATAGTGGGTGGTTCGGGTTACAGGCGCGCGGGTCTTACCAAAGGAAAGGTATAGACTGGGCCCATTCAAGCTGTCGGGCCAGTCGAGAACAATGAGTATGAGGAAAAATTTCCCCTAGAGGTTGATTTCGACCCTTCAAATACAATCAAGATCGAGCTTACCTTCTAGAAGAGGTGAAGGATCAACTCACTAAATGTCTTCATAAGGACACAAACTTATTTGCTTGGATTGTTGCAAAAAAGGATGGTATCGACCTGTTAGCTGGGATTTTTGACATACCTCAAATCTCAACATATTAAAAAGAGGTTTTGAAGAAATACTAGGTAAAATTTGGATAGATCTATTGATGTTATTTCCACATACATGTGGAGAATTTTCAACATGTTATTTTTAGAGAAATATGTCGAAGTTCCTATGCACGCAATGATGTTTAGGACTTAGTAATTTTTAGAGTATCATGAAGACCATTTCAACAGAGGCAGTTGGAATGCAGAGCATGGCTAATAACTATCTTTTGGTTTTATCTACATCTGATAGACGTGTGGGTGCAAGTTTGAAGACAAAGTGCATGCAAATAATGACATGTAATTCAGTGGAAAGAAGACAGTTTGTTACAGTTATTTAGATATTAGTATAAATAGGTATTTTAGTGTTAGAACTCAGGATGTTACATTTACGACAAAAACTCAATATACTTAGAGTATCCGAGTGAAGAGAGAAACAGGTTTGAATGTATGTATGCAAACACTATTTTCATTTAATGCAAAGTCATTTACATTAAAGTTACCTTTCTATATTTACTTTCATTTCTTTCAACTTCGACCATTGTCGAAGCCCTTTCATTTGCAGCACTTTTACTTTATCTCTCTCATTTTACTTTCAAGATTTCTCCTACGTCAAAATGTTTTTCTTTTTATACAAAATCATACAAACTCCAGAAAACTTTATACACATATGTCCTAGGATCATCTAGTCGATCCTGCAAGTAACCTTTGGAAAGACTAGCACTTGTTTATTAAATTTCAGGGTAAACATGACCCTACAGTATCTTTCCATTCCTTATCCATCCATAATAACATTCCATAAATGGATCGACATCGTAGGAAGAAGCCATCCAAAAAGTGTTAACCAAGAAATTTCGAAAACAATAGGGGGTGATTTCTTATTTAAAAAGTTTTTTGAAAACATAAAGATAAAAGCCAAATTTTTAAATCATGTTTTCAAGAAAAAGAAGATGATATATAATGAGTAGAATAAATAAATAGGTTAGAGATAAAGAAAAGTATACACTAGAATTATCCTGTGTTGGTCAAGTGACTCCAAACACAAGATGGAGTGTGAATTGTGTGGGTTTGAAAAATAATTTCTAAACCAAAATCTTTTCACACATGTTGGATCCTTATACATGAATCCTCAAGCACCCTTAAGGTGACATTGTAATACTCATGAAGAAATCCTTGCAGTTACTAAGCCATAACAATGCCAAGTTGTATTGTGATGTAATCCACTAGGGTATGCGAGCCCATCATTTAAATCCTCAAAAGGGACAAAAAAAGTACTAAATAACATATAAGGGTTTGGGAAATAAAAATGATTATAGAAGTCCTTTGAGCATCATTACAAAAAATATGTTAAATACATGAATAAATAAGCCCTAAGCTCATTGATCCTCCAAAGTATTCTATGAGCAAACGATGATCCCCTTAAGAACCTCTTTTGTCGCTTGGTGATCAGTTACGGAGACCCCACCAACATGTGGGACCTCCTCATCTCCACTAGTTGGTCGTCGTAGACCACCATGAACAATTCCATTTAACTCAAGTTTAACCCTAGATTGAGGAAGGATATTTAATCCTTTACCCGCTCAAAGTACTGGCCAGAGGTTTCCACTAGTTCATCCTTGAGTACAAATAGTTCTCCTTCGATTTTATTAAGAGAGTTGAAGTCCCCCTTAAGAAAATATGTAGGATCTTTTATGCGGTTGTGTGATCTCGTGCCTTTAATGCCACCTTTTTGAGTAAAGGCTTTAAGCCATCCATCTCTTTCATCAAGGTACTCACTCTCTCCTAACACAAGGGTGATGCTCATTGAGGCCATTGTAAGATTTAATTTTAACTCACCCACTAATTGAATATATTTCTTTATGGACCCTATCTATCAGAAGACCTCTTAACATGTGGTTTTCCTCCATCCTCGACAGCTTGAAGGGAAACATGTCATGAAGGCCCTTGAACTCAATGGGCAAATCCTTGGGAAAAAGGATGTATTCCCCGATAAGATTAATATCATGAAATGAAGGATCACTCCACAAATAATGTTGTGGGCAATAACTATCCTTTTATGGTAAGGTTCCCTCTCATACCTTATCTTCTTCAGTGATTGTCATCTAACCATCCTTTACTACCTGAGAAGGACCCTCTCCTTGATTTTTGATTTTTTTTGGGGAGAGAGACACTTAGGGTGTGGTCCTCAGCATGCCTTTTTCCTTAAATATCACTAGGTCTCTTGGGTAACTCTTAGGGTTGTATGTTTGTTGGTGTTCAACCTTGTTCCTAGCCATGTGTTCCTTCCTTTCATCTAGGGGAACTTTTGAATTTTTCTTTACAAGAAAGGCACGAGAAAAATATAAAACAATGTAATGAATAAATAATCTCAAAGCAAAAGTTTTTCTTGACCATAAACTCACCAAAGTATTCATATATCTAGTTATTGTCTCTATTATCTAGATTAATCATGGAACGAAAGCTCGTGAACTCGGAGCCATTTCGTACTTGAACCACCTCTTGCTTAACTAGGGTAAGGTCATCAAAATCAAAGCTAGTGGTGATCTTTGGATCTCTTGTACATGGCAGGGGAAGCGGGGGGTACCAGTCACCTAGGCTATAACCATTTGAAGAACGATCTCACCCTCTAACCCTCATGAACTTATCCTTCCAATCCTTGTAAGGTTTTGAGTAGGGCTTTAACAATTTTCTTCTTGGTAGACCGCATAAGGTCACCCAACCACTTTAGGTATTAATTTTGATACCATATAAAGAGAAGAATACCTCGGTGGTAAGAAAGACTCCCAATCACCGGCATATAATTTTGATTTCCCTAATTATACCTCATATGTTAGGCGTAATCTAAGAAGGAGTAACATTCGTGGTTTCTAGAAACTCAGCTTCAAGCTCTATAAAAGGTATTAAAACCCTATGTCATAAATGATAATGAGGTGTATGTATAAGTATGGGTGGGTGAGCCATCTAGGGCAGCCATATTAGTCTGCTCCCCCTTAGAACATGGTTCCAAAATTACATCATTTTCATGTCTAGTATTGAAAGTCTAATTTTCCACCAAAGAGCATTGATCCTCTCCTCATTAGAGTACATAGACGAGAAGTCTTTGATGTTGAAACATTTAGCATCCACCTTTGCCATCAATTCGTGGTAAGAACAAAAGATCAAGATAATCACTATAAAACTACCAGGCTCTCGTAGCTCTAGGGGCCTAATTAACGACATTAGTACACATCTACTCTTTAAACAGTCTAAAATATAAACAATTATTGTTAATAATAGAGATAACAAAAGGAGAACAAAACCATACATGAAAACACAATCAAGAAATTGTGAAAGGAGTATACTTTGCTCCTGTAAGAACTACTAACTAAAGGAAGGGAAGCTCAGAATGAGAGAATTTGAAAATATTAAAGGAGGAAAGCTAAAATCTTTTTATAGGGAGTGAAAGTTTAGTCGTAAGAACAATCTACCCTTTCCCACCGGGCATCTCAATAGTTAAAATAAAAGTGAAAGATTCCCCATGTCAGAGACACACATAATGAGTAAGGCCAAAATTGGCTTCTCGAGGAAAAGTCACCATCGAATGCATTCAATGCAACACATGTTTTCCCTCAACTAACATTTGGGGATTTCCATCAGCTGACTAATTTATGATGATTCACCTTATTGACATCTGGAGGTATATCTTGAATTATATTCTCAGGCTTCACATTTTACATGAGGGACTTTCCCCATGCTTGAGGGACTCGTCCATATAAGGATGAAACAAGACTAATAAATTCGTCCTTTCCAAGTCCTCGTGCTTGAGGGATTTTGTATTAGTATATCAGTGAATGACCCATAAGGGATGACAAGAGAGGGAAACGACATAACCCATCACCCCAACATCTTTCAAATCACCCATTTATTAGACCCAATGTCCATCATTTGAATGTAACACCTATTTCTCACATATGTCACCTTCTATCAGAATTAAGGAGTCAATGGAAAATGTATCACATTTTCCTGAATAATAGGGAATTACATGTCTCATTCCCACACTCTTAGAAGTGGTTGCTACTTCTTACGAGTCTGAGATCCAGGATCAAAGACTTCTATAAAAACTCTAATCCTAAAATTGAAGAGGGGACTGGTTCATTTTATAAATATCATATACAACCTTTCTCACCTCCCTGCATGAGTTAACTCTAACTTCACAAATAAGCCTAAAGACATATAACATCCCTTAATCTAGAGGGTTGTTCAGTATAAGCCTTGATCAAAACAACTTTGCCAACATTAAAAATAAAAATAAAAAAACGCGCTAGACGGGACCGGGTCAAAGGCATTTGGACCCACTAGAGCCACAAAAACGGCTTAGAAAAACTCTAAAAAAACCACGCCTCTTTCAGTTTCAGAGGCTTCATTCATTCCTCTCACTGAACAAAATAAACACGATCATTCTCCCATCGCTCACGTTTCTCAAAATTTTCAGAAAACAAAGATGAACCACGTGCCATGGAAGCTCTAAAACGCAAACAACAAACAAGAATAATCAATCGTTACCCTCACCCCAATTTCATTCATGTTTCCATTATTACAGTTGCAAGGTGATTACACGATGAATCAACAAGAATAAAAGAACGCAACAGGAATCAAAAGACGTATGGAGAACTTTGAATGTCCAGGTACTCGCTTTTATATTTCTCTCTTCGCCTTCGTCTTCTTTGTTTCTTCTCTCTGATGCTTATTATGAGGATTATTTCCGAGTGTTGTTGAGTTTGTTTTTGCATGGCTGCTTGTGAGCAAGGAGGTTTGAATACGGTTACAAGTAAGGGTTTGCGAGTAGTGATTGTATGAGGTTGAGAGGTGCAGTGGATTGAGGTAATGAGTGAGGTTGAGAGGTGTTTGTAGTTGAGGTTTGTTGTTAAGGGTGAGTTGAGGTTTGAAGTTGTGAGAAAGTTGAAGAATCTTGAGGTTTGAGGTAATCTTTTCTTGTTTTCTACTAATAAGAAAATATACTGATAAAAATGCATGTACTAAATGTATTGTTTTAAAAAGAAAAATTATTAATAACTGTTGTAGTACCTTATTTTATGATGCTAAGATGAAAACAAATTGCATTACGCTATACTTCATTAATGTCCAATGCAAAATGATGCTAAGATGAGAAATGGAATATTTTTGTTTTTATTGAAACATTTTCATTTTATTATTGTTTTTTTATGTTAACAACTAATATATAAAAAAGGCCATTAAAATGATAATTCATATCATTAAAATGAATGATCAAAACATGATGAGATTTATAAAAATGGATAAGGATAATAGGACTAATGAAAATGGGCTTGAATGGACATAACAAATGAATTGATATTTGACATTGGATATTGATTAGAATTTGGATAATTATGAATAAAAATGGATTTAGAACAAATGAAATGGTCAATGGAAGTGGATATGGTTTAAAAACAAATGGGAAATTAAATGTGAGTGTTTGGATAATATGGATTGAAAAAGGTTCTTTGAATGCTTGGATAATTGGTTTTGGAATTATGAATTGGATATCTAAGGATTAAAATGGGGCAGTAAAATGAACGGGCGTAGCAAAAATTAATTAGAATGGATGAATTGGAAAGGTCAAAATCTAAGTATGACAATTGTCTCAATTTAATTATTTTGAGTCAGATAGCTGGAATGACTATAGTATTCATGTATCAAGGGCGAAAGGTAATTAAATACAAAGAGATCCAAATTTTATCTCTCAATGCGATGAGATGATATGATGAATGCATGAATTCTCGCTGAAGATATGAAATGCTATACAGCAAACCCTACAAGGCTTAAAGATATGATTGATCAGGAATTCTAATGTGAACTGTAACACCCCAATTCTACCCCAAGCAATTTATGCAAAATAAATCAGAGTTATAAAATTTCAATTATACAAATGAATCGAGACGTCACAAATTCTTCTAATAAATTCATTGCATTCATCATGGATATATAACACTTATTCAAAATGTCGGATGAACTAACAACATAACATCTTTCATTAAATATTCAACAACTACGCAGCGGAAATTCTTCAATAACATCTTTAAATAAAAGCAACAACTTCGAAACATCTCATATTTAATCATAATCAATTCAAAATTCAGCAACTAAAAATCAACAATCAAAAATCAACAAGCGTTCATCCCCTCCGAGTGTTACATATCAGAGCAATGACACTGACTCGATCTATTGAAGGTATACGGCCTTCACTCTCGATTACCTGCACGTTACCAACATAAGGGCGATATTCAAACAGAAGGGGTGAGATATCTAACAATATAATAAAGTGCATGATAATTAATATATTAAATTAGATCAATAATATCACCACTTCTCATCTCATAATCAACAACAATTACAACATATATACTCATTCATCAACATCAAATACACTTCATTATTCAATCATAAAATGCGACTCAAAACTATGCAAGTGCATGTGGTACCATTGGAGCAGAACTCCCATCTCAAAAATCTAATCTGCCAATTAATAGAGGCATCAACAAGGCATATCCTTCATCTCAAAATTTGCCAATCCAGACCATCTCAACAAATGCAATGTATGCGACTCAACATAAATGTAATAACACACTCAGTTAACAACATCTCAATCATCTCAAAACGACAACATTTCAGTCATCTCAAACAACAACATCTCAATCATCTCAAAAGGACAATATTTCAGTCATCTCAAACAACAACATCTCATAAACATCTCAGAACAACAACATCTCATAAACATCTCAAAACATCTCAATTACAGCATCTCATAAACATCTTAAAATGATTTAGTAAACATTACTTATTGTGATCGGTGGAAATAGAACTGACTGTTTTGAAATGCTGGTTCGCGAAATGTCGCGGTAAGCAAGAGTCGCCACCGTCTTTTATTTTCTCCAACAAGGAAAGGACAAAAGCACAACAAAATTCCTTTTCGAGATGTTTCTCGGGTTCGGGAGGTAGATTATAGAAAGGAAAGGTGTTAGCACCCTTTCTATCCGTGGTTATCCACGGGCTCTTAGGTACTTTCTCACTATGTTTTCAAAAATGTTTGCTTTTCTTGTGTTTGTGGGTTTTGAAAAAAAGTTTGTTTGGAAACTTCGATTTAACTCTTGTATCTGTCCTCAAGAGTGTATGAAGTGTTTGTTTGAAAGCTTTTGTCAGAAAAGTGTAGGTGCAAAAAGTTTTTTTGTTTTGAAAGAGCAAGTACCTGAGAACCTCTACCTACTCAAAAGGAATTAAGCTGTGTAAATGTCCTTTAGACAGTATTATCCCACTATTAAGAAGTAGGTAGCACCGTCGTTGGAGTTTTTCGGGTCAATTCGATTATAGGGACATGTGGTCACTAAAGCAATGGTAGGACGCCTTAGCGGTAACCCTAATGTCTTAGATCTTTTTTATCCGAGGCAACCGTTTCGAGGCAACTTGGATCTTTAGACAGGAGGGCGACCTCTAAAACACCCTATACTCAATGACCACATCGAGGAAACCAAGTGAGGCGTACCCTAGGAGTAGCATGTGCGAGTGTGTTGGGATTCAGTTAAGTTATCTTTGCACATGTTATGGTGAGCTACGATTGATTTTTATTTTAAGAGAAGTCTTGTCATGCATAGCCTAGTTAGCATACATCTAGCAGTTAAATATTGCGGAAAGTAAACTAAGCTATTACAAGGCGTCGGGTATTTACATCGCCAAAAACAAACCCTTTGAAAAAGTAAATGCGGGAAATTAAAGAAAGCGATAAAAGGGTCCTAATTAAATCTATTACATCCTCGGAACAATTACATAATATGGATCAAAAAATTAATCAAGAATAAACATACGCGCGAGAGAAAAATGAATCGGAGAGTTTTAGGGTTTTGACCCTTTTTTGAGAAAGAAAGAGTTTTTTTTTTGTTATTTGGTATTTAATTAAATTAATCCTAAAACTAATTAATTAATTAAATAAGAGAAAAATATTTTTTGAGTTTTTTATGTTTCAAGGAAATAAATAAAAAGATAGTCAAAAGTTAGTAAAAACCCTAATTCTATGTTAATTTTATTTATTGTAAAAAAGGTTAGAATTATCCTAATTAAACTAAATTAGTTAATTATATTTATTTACAAAAATAATAAAAGGGTGAAATTAATTTTAATAAATAATAAAAAAATATATTATTTTTAGTTTTCTGATTTTTATTGTGAAAAATTAATTTGGGTTAATTAAATAATAATAATAATAATAATTAGAATAAAAGAAATAAAAATAGAAAAGAAAAAGAATAAACCCAGGGGGGTGTTGGCCCAAGTTAGGAGGTATCTTTTGCAATTTGTGGCCCATTAAGCTGCAAGCCTGTTTGACCATTGAGATTGTCTACGCGTGTGTTGACCAAGGAGTATGCTAGTCTTTCAACCTAGGTCATGGGATCTGAGTTTGAGGCCACCTGGCACGCTGGGATGTGAAGTGCATGGTGGATCACACATTGGAGAATACATGGGATCACCTGCAGAAAGAAAGCAAATAATTGTTTTGGGGGACCTGGGATTCGAACCCAGGTCCCAATGCTTCCAAGCCAACACACCAACCACTACACCACTTGCACGCTTTTGATATTATAATGATAAGTAATTATTATATTAAGAATTTAATCAATATGCTGTAAAACACAAAAAAAACGCGCGTGTTTTCAAATTGCCCAATGCTATGCTAACACCTCATCATCTTCTTCGTTGTACCTGCAAAAAGAATATTAGATAGCGGGGTTTTTTAACCCCCACAATATGCTTGCACGAAAAATAGCGATTAGCACCACATGGTATATAAATATTTCGCGAAGGGTGGATTGCATTCGTCTTGACCACACGATCTCAACCATATGTCTCACAAGTCTTAATTTTTCCTGGATTGCAAAGCCCCAATTTCAAAGCTTAAGAACCCTAGAAATTGATCATGGCATCTTTGGATTGAATGCATTATAATTCAATTAAATTATGCCATTAGCTTCATATGGTCTCTAGCAACACAAATCAATCAAGAAAACACGTTAAATATGCATGATTTAAGAGTTACGATTCTGGATAAAAGTTGCAAACCGTGGTTCTGTAGATGGTGATTCTTTGAGCTTTGAGACTGGAATTTGATTGTAAATCGTGCCTGAGACCTCCTGCAATGTATTAGAATCAACAAAAATCCTTAAATCGCACTAGAATGCAAAAGTCAGTTTTGAGTTTTCTTGGAAATTTCTTGAATTGGCTATGGTTTTTTCTGCAGCTTTTTCACGTCCTCTCCATCAGGGTTTGCTTGCTTATGTATAAGAGAATGGAATTAGGTCAAAAACTTGGGCCAATATCCATTGCAATGATGATTGAATCCTTGATTGGAAATCAAATCTTTTTGATTTTTCATGATTGGAAAATGTTGCCAAATTTGGAGATTTTGTATCTTTGACTTGGTGCTCGAATTTGCCAGCATATCTTGACCATATTTTCTTCACAAATTGATTGAAAAATCAAATCTTGCATTTTCCTATAATTTAAATTAATTAAATGAATTAATATTAATTAAAAATCCAATTAATCAATAAAAATAAGAAAATAAATTCAATTAAGCTTGATGGGTCGTGCATAGGTCATGGATGAAGTTTCAAGAAGAGATTTGAGGCCCATTAGCAAAAATAAGGTGTTTTGAGCAAAGTTGACTTTTGCAAATTCATGAAATTTTCCCAACTTCTCCAATGCACAACTTGCTCAATTTTGATCATATGACCATGTTCTTGGACATTTTGGAAAGCTCTTTAAGTCCTCTAACCAATGCCTTTGGTCCCATGTCATTTGGATTTACCCATCTCAAGTTATGGCCTTTGACTTAAAATGCACTTTTGTTGACTTTTGAATTTGACCTATAATGTAGAAATTGATAACTTCTTGTGAGTGCATTTCTTGAACTTGGAATGTGAAGATGGATTGTAGGAAATTGCATCCCCTTCAAAATGAGCATTGGATAGTATTTTTCTGACAAACCATGAAAACGTTATGCCCTGGTCAAGATACAGTTGACTTTTCTACTGTCCAAAAATAATAACTTTTTGTATCTTGATGATTTTTGAGTCATTCTTGTGGAATCATGATGAAGACTTGATCAAATGATGATTGTGAACTCAAAATAAGATGTTGACCAAAAATTATGACTTTTGACTCCTAAATGACCATTTTACCCCTGCAGTTGACTGTGGGTCAAATGGAGCTTTTGATTGTGCCAACTGGCACTGTGAGTCTTGAAACTTGGCATGTAGGTGCTTAAGAATGTATATAGGCCTATGAGACTTGATTGAACCATTGAAACCCCCAAATTCCTTGAAAGAACCAAAACCCTAATTTCAGCTGTCTTAGGAGGTGGTTTGACTATCTACCCCTTGAGTAATCTTGAACCATTTGAAGATGATCCTTGACATATCTTGAGGAATATGGGAGGGTAAATTTTGGGGTACAACACTTATTTATCAAACATAATTTGATTAACCACATCTTACTAATAACTCAGTTGTATATCAATAATACAGTAATCCATACTATTATCCTGCTACTGTACATCATTATTGTCACTAAATCCTATTGTCATAATTCCAACAGCAGCCTCTAACATCTCATATTCATCAATCTATCCTAAAAACAACATAACGGACATCTACGGGAATTAATTATAAATCCTAAATTAGTTACTGGGATTACATCTCTTAATCATTATTTTACTCATCTAGAATAATATTCATCGCGTTAGCTAATCAACGCTTCGAACGACATCTCAAACAGCATCCTAAAACTCAAGTTACAGCAATTAAAAGTCAATTCTATCAAAATCCAGCATTATGTATCGACACAAAACTCCTTGGATCGACACATCCTGCTTCTCTGCTCACTATGAGTCGACGCATCCTCCTTATGGATCGACTCATTCTGCTTCAAACTACAGCATATATCGACACATGCATCATATCGATCGACTCATCCTAAGTCTCACACACTCATGTATCGACGCATCCTCTCTTCAAATCCTACATGCATCGACTCATCCTGAGTCCAACAACCTCCTTGCATCGACTCATCCAGTTTGAGATCGACGCATCCTATGATTTCCTGCATAATTTTCTGCGTTTTCTACTGTAATTCACTACGGGAATCATACTACAGTCCTGCAAACCTTATTATCATCATGATAAATCATCACCTATCATTAACCTATAATACTACATCGTTTACACAGCATCATAACATCATCATTCATCAAGAATTCATCAATCATCATCATACATCATTCAATTCAATAACAAAAACAACAATCCTCTAATCCCACATATCAAATATCATGAATCCAATTATAAAGCCAGAACCCCACCCTTACCTTGGATCGAAGGCCGCTCTACAATTTCCGGGTTAAATCTTTGTTCTTGCTGTTTCCTTCAAAAACCAGCAGCTTCACGTTCTTCTCAAATCCTTATTTTCTTCTTACTGTTTCTTCCTTCTATTCTAACAACAAATAATAAAATAACCTAATATTATTAGATTATTCCTTAGCGGGCTCCAAACTTACACCCCCTTATTACTTCTACTATCTCAAATTAAAACCCACCTTAATAACATTAGCTTCTAACATTATTTCACATAATAATATAATACCTCAATTATTTATTATTTCTCCATTAATAAAATAAATCCAATTTAATAACACTTCTTCACAAATATTCCAGAAATAATTTAATTAAATAATTAATTAAATTACGGGTGTTACAACTCTCCCCCACTTAGAATATTTTCGTCCTTGAAATTTTACTTCAATTAAATAATTCTGGATAGGAGTCTCGCATCTTGCTCTCCAATTCCCAAGTCATGTTTTCTCCTGCAACTTCTAGCCAAACCACTTTAACCAAGACAATCTCCTTGCCCCTCAGAGTCTTCATTTCACGATCCGTGATCCGTACAGGCATCGTCTCCATCGTAAGATTATCCTGTACTTGCACATCGTCCATATGAATCACATGAGATGGATCTGAAATATACTTCTGAAGTTGCGACACATGAAAGACATCATGCAAATTCGAAAGATTAGGCGGTAAAGCCACTCTATAAGCAACATTCCCCACTCTCTCTGAAATCTGATATGGTCCAATAAAATGAGAAGTGGGCTTCTTAGACTTCAATGCTCGGCCAACACCAGTCACAGGTGTAACTCTTAAAAACACATGATCACCGGCTTGAAACTCTAAATCCTTCCTTCGCTTGTCATGATAACTCTTCTGTCTATTTTGTGAAGCTTTCATCTTTTCTCGAATCAACTTCACCTTCTCAATAGTCTCACGAACAAGTTCAGGTCCAAGTACTACACTTTCACCAGATTCATGCCAACATAACAGATTTATACATCTCCGACCATACAACGCTTCAAAAGGTTCCATTCCAATACTAGAATGGTAACTGTTATTATATGTGAACTCTATCAATGGAAGATAAGTATCCCACGAACCTCCCTGCTCAAGAACACATGCCCTCAACAAGTCTTCTAACGATTGAATCGTCCGTTCAGTCTGACCATCTGTCTGAGGATGATACGCTGAACTCAACCTCAACTTAGAACCCAACGCTTCTTGCAAACTCTTCCAAAAATCAGAAGTAAATCTTGGATCTCTATCTGACACAATGCACAAAGGAACGCCATGCAGTTTCACAATCACACTAACATAAATCTCAGCCAACTTCGACACTGGAAAACTGATGTTAATAGGAATAAAATGAGCTGACTTCATAAGCCTATCAACAATCACCCAATCGAATCATGTCCTCTTGAAGTACTAGGAAACCCCGTCACAAAGTCCATTGAAATGCTATCCCATTTTCATTCAGGAACTTCCAACGGTTGCATCAATCATGCAGGCTTATGATGTTCAACTTTCGACTTCTGACAATTCAAACATGCATACACAAACCGAGCCACATCACTCTTCATCCCAGGCCACCAAAATAAACCTTTCAAATCTTGATACATCTTCGTAGCTCCTGGATGAATACTCAACTTACTTATATGACTCTCTTCAAGTATCACTTTCTTCATCTCAGCATCATCAGGAATATAAATCCGGTTACGAAACCTCAACGCACCTTGCGCATCTAACTTGAAATCACTATTCTCAGATTGATCGATCCCAACCATTGAATCTACCAGTTTCACATCCAACTTTTGAGCTTCTCTGATAATGTCTAAAAATTCATTATTAATCTTCAACATACCCAACATAACACTCTGCGAAGTAACCTCGCAAACTAAGCTCATATCTCTGAACTGCTCGATCAAATCCAACTCTTTAATCATCATTGTTGACATATATAAAGTCTTTCGACTCAATACATCAGCTACCACATTCACTTTTCCTGGATGATAATTCAAACTGAAATTATAATCCTTTAGCAATTCTAACCATCTTCGTTGCCTCATATTCAACTCCTTCTGATCAAATAAATACTTAAAACTCTTATGGTCACTAAACACTTCAAATCTAGAACCATAGAGATAATGCCTCCAAATCTTCAATACAAAAACAACTGCAGCAAGCTCTAAATCATGCGTAGGATAGTTCTTCTCATGAGTCCTTAACTGCCTCGACGCATAAGCAACTACCTTACCATTATGCATAAGCACACCTCCTAAATCCATCTTAGAAGCATAACAATACACCACAAAAGGCTCTCCTGGATTAGGCAACGTCAAAATCGGAGCCGACGTCAACCTCTTCTTCAATTCCGTAAAACTTTCTTCGCACTGAACATCCCAAACAAAAGCTCTACCTTTGCAAGTCAACTTAGTCAACGGAAGTGACAACTTCGAAAACCCTTCAATAAACATTCTATAATAACCAGCTAATCCCAAGAAGCTTCTAATCTCAGTAGCTGACTTTGGAGTTTCCCATTGCAACACAACATCAACCTTCGATGGATCTACAACAATGCCACTACCTAAAATCACATGACCAAGAAAACTAACATCTTTCAGCCAGAATTCACACTTGGACAGCTTTGCATACAACTTCTTCTCTTTCAAAACTTGCAATACTACTCTTAAATGTTCAGCATTCTCTTCTTCTGACTTAGAGTAAATCAAAATATCATCGATGAACACAACTACAAACCGATCCAAATAAGTATGAAAGATATGATTCATATATTCCATGAATACTCCTGGCGCATTAGTAACACCGAAATGCATCACCGAATACTCGTAATGTCCATAACGCGTTCTGAAATCCGTCTTCTGAATATCTTCATCCCTCACTTTAATCTGATGATAACCCGACCTCAAATCAATCTTACTAAACACACGAGTATCCACTAATTGGTCCATCAAGTCATCTATTCTTGGAAGCGGATACTTATTCTTAATTGTCACCTTGTTCAACTGTCTATAATCAACACAAAGCCTCATACTTCCATCTTTCTTCTTCACTAACAACACTGGAGCTCCCCACGGTGATACACTTGGTCTTACAAACCTCTTCTCAAGTAACTCTTCCAATTGCTTCTTCAACTCTGACAACTCAGACGCAGACATCCTGTATGGTGCCATAGACACAGGTCTGGTACCAGGTACAAGATCAATTGCAAATTCAACTTCCCTCTCTGGCGGTACATCAGGAATCTCATCAGGGAAAACTTCAAGAAATTCACATACCACCGGCAATTCCTCAATTATAGCTTGAGTCTCTACAGATAGCGACGCCATCAACGAAAACATATGTACTTCCTCTTGCATCAACTTTCTCAACTGTCTAGCAGACAACAAACCATCTTTTTCTTCTTCAGGAGTAGAAAACTTCACAGACTTGTCATAACAGTTAATATGAACACAGTTATGTTCTAACCAGTTCATACCAAGAATCACATCCAAACCTCTTAACGGCAAACAAACCAAATCAACAACAAAGTCTCTGTCGAAGATCGACAAGGGACACTTAGCACACACAAAAGAAGTAGTCACCAATCCCTTGGCTGGAGTATCGACGACCATTTCTCCATTCAAAGAAGACAACACAAGACCCAATCTTTCAACACAATCAGCAGCAATAAAACAATGCATAGCACCAGTATCAATAATAGTAATTAAAGGAGTATTATTAATGAAACATGTACCTCTAATAAGTCTGTCTTCGGAAGCTGTATGATCCTCCACCAAAGCAAACACTTTACCACTAGCCTGAGCCTTCTTCGGTTTTGGACACTGGCTACCAATGTGCCCTTCTTCCTTACAATTGAAACAAACCACATTCTTGTGCTCACACTCAGATACAATATGTCTGTTCTTACCATAACGATGACATCTCTTCACTTCAGCAGTGCACACATTACTCTTGTGCCCAGGTTCCCACACTTAAAACAAATCACATCAGCAGGAGCATCTCCCCCACTAGTTCCCTGACCATGAGCAACTCTCTGCTTACCCTTACCAACTGGGGCATCATAAGGTTTACCACGACTATGCGGGTGCTTACCCCTCTTCTCACTAATAATCTTGTAATGAGCATTGTTATCTTCCTCAAAAATCCTACAGCTATCAACCAAATCAGCAAAGACGCGGATCTTCTGATATCCAACTGCCTTCTTAATTTCCGAGCATAACCCATTCTCAAACTTAATACACTTCGAAAACTCAGCATTTTCCTCAGCGTAATACGAATAAAACTTGGCCAACTCAGCAAACTTGGCAGCATACTCAACAACAGACAGATTCCCTTGCTTCAGCCCAAGGAACTCAATTTCCTTCTTTCCACGGACATCTTCAGGAAAATACTTTCTCAGAAACTCCCTACAGAACACAACCCAAGTGACATTCTCACCTGCAGCTTCCAACTTCTGGCAAGTCTCTAGCCACCAGTCATCAGCCTCGACTGCTAGCATATGAGTCCCATAACGAACCTTCTACGCTGGAGTGCAATCCATCATGCGAAAGATTCTCTCAATCTCTTTCAACCATTCCAATGCTCCATCAGGATCATATTTTCCCTTGAATGTAGGTGGATTCTCTCTCTGGAAAGTCGCCAAGCTACGAGATCCAGCATTCCCGTCAGCATTCAGCAGATTTTCCAACGCATTAGCCATTGCTTGCAGAGCAGCAGCAAGAGCAGCATCATTCCTTCCAGCCATCTCAACTTCTCACTGCAACACAAACAACTGTTAGAACTCAAAATAACAATACTCGATTGTTGGACAACTAAGACTCGACGACAAGGTCGGACCAACCTTTTGCTCTGATACCAACTTTGTAACACCCCAATTCTACCCAAAGCAATTTATGCAAAATAAATCAGAGCTATAAAATTTCAATTATACAAATGAATCGGGACGTCACAAATTCATCTAATAAATTCATTGCATTCATCATGGATATATAACACTTATTCAAAACATCGGATAAACTAACAACATAACATCTTTCATTAAATATTCAACAACTACGCAGCGGAAATTCCTCAATAACATCTTTAAATGAAAGCAACAACTTCGAAACATCTCATATTTAATGATAATCAATTCAAAATTCAGCAACTGAAAATCAACAATCAAAAATCAGCAAGCGTTCATCCCCTCCGAGTGTTACATATCAGAGCAATGACACCGACTCGATATATTGAAGGTATACGGCCTTCACTCTCGATTACCTGCACGTTACCAACATAAGGGCAACATTCAAACAGAAGGGGTGAGATATCTAACAATATAATAAAGTGCATGATAATTAATATATTAAATTAGATCAATAATATCACCACTTCTCATCTCATAATCAACAACAATTACAGCATATATACTCATTCATCAACATCAAATACACTTCATTATTCAATCATAAAATGCGACTCAAAACTATGCAAATGCATGTGGTACCATTGGAGCAGAACTCCCATCTCAAAAATCTAATCTGCCAATTAATAGAGGCATCAACAAGGCATAGCCTTCATCTTAAAATTTGTCAATCCAAGCCATCTCAACAAATGCAATGTATGCGACTCAACATGAATGTAATAACACACTCAGTTAACAACATCTCAAAACACATCTCAAAACAACAACATCTCAATCATCTCAAAACGACAACATTTCAGTCATCTCAAACAACAACATCTCAATCATCTCAAAACGACAACATTTCAGTCATCTCAAACAACAACATCTCATAAACATCTCAGAATAACAACATCTCATAAACATCTCAAAACATCTCAATTACAACATCTCATAAACATCTCAAATTAATTTAGTAAATATTACTTATTTATCAAACATCATTTGATTAACCACATCTTACTAATAACTCAGTTGTATATCAATAATACAGTAATCCATATTGTTATCCTGCTACTGTACATCATTATTGTCACTAAATCTTACTGTCGTAATTCCAACAGCAGCCTCTAACATCTCATATTCATTAATTTGTCCTAAAAATAGCACAACGGTCATCAAAGGGAATTAATTCTAAATCCTAAATTAGTTATTGGGATTACATCTATTAATCATCATTTTACTCATCTAGAATAATATTCATCGCGTTAGCTAATCAACGCTTCGAACGGCATCTCAAACAGCATCCTAAAACTTAAGTTACAGCAATTAAAAGTCAATTCTGTCAAAATCCAACATTATGTATCGACACAAAACTCCTTGGATCGACACATCCTGCTTCTCTGCTCACTATGAGTCGACGCATCCTCCTTATGGATCGACTCATTCTACTTCAAATTACAGCATGTATCGACACATTCATCGTACCGGTCGACTCATCCTGAGTCTCACACACTCATGTATCGACGCATCCTCTCTTTGCGTCGACTCATCCTGAGTCTTGTACTCATCATGCATCGATGCAAACCCTGCATGCATCGACTCATCTTGATTCCAACAGCCTCCTTACATCGACTCATCCAGTTTGAGGTCGACGCATCCTGCGATTTCCTGCATAATTTTCTGCGTTTTCTACTGTAATTCACTACGGGAATCATACTACAGTCCTGCAAACCTTATTATCATCATGATAAATCATCACCTATCGTTAACCTATAATACTACATCATTTACACAACATCATAACATCATCATTCATCAAGAATTCATCAATCATCATCATACATCATTCAATTCAATAACAAAAACAACAATCCTCTAATCCCATATATCAAACATCATGAATCCAATTATAAATCCAGAACCCCACCCTTACCTTGGATCGAAGGTCGCTCTACAATTTTTGGGTTGAATCTTTGTTCTTGCCATTTCCTTCAAAAACCAGCAGCTTCACGTTCTTCTCAAATCCTTATTTTCTTCTTACTGTTTCTTCCTTCTATTCTAACAACAAATAATAAAATAACCTAATATTATTAGATTATTCCTTAGCGGGCTCCAAACTTACACCCCCTTATTACTTCTACTATCTCAAATTAAAACCCACCTTAATAACATTAGCTTCTAACATTATTTCACATAATAATATAATACCTCAAATATATTATTATTTCTCCATTAATAAAATAAATCCAATTTAATAACACTTCTTCACAAATATTCCGGAAATAATTTAATTAAATAATTAATTAAATTACGGGCGTTACATGAACTAGAAGGAAATAAAGAGGAAGGTTCACTGGGGAAAAGCAAAGGCACCAACAAATTGTTCTCAACTAATGAGTTGATTCTGATCAAAAGAAAATGTTGACATGAACCAGTGGATTGAAGAAAGCTGACAACAAATTATCTTCAACCAATGAATTGAGTTAGAACAAGCTAGAAAACGCCAAACAACCAATGGATTAATTATGGTAAACAACAAATTGTCATTAACTAATGATTTGGTTCCAATAAACAAGAAATAACTATCATCAACCAATGGAATGATGAAAGTCGGCCTATCATTCTCAACCGATGAATTGAGTTTAAACAAACAAGACAACGCCAACATCAACCAATGGATTGATAAAGGTAAATGGAAAATTGTTATCAACTAATGAGTTGATTCTAATAAATGAGAAATAAATGACATCAACCAATGGATTGATGAAAGTCCACCTATCTTTCTCAACCAATGGATTGATGAAAGTCCTCCTATCTTTCTCAACCAATGGATTGAGTTCGAACAAACAAGACGTTACCAACATCAACCAATGGATTGATGACGGTAAACAACAAATTGTTATAAACTAATGAGTTAATTCTAATAAACGGGAAATAACTAACATTAACCAATGGATTGATGAAAGTCGGCCTATCTTTCTTAACCAATGGATTGAGTCCGAACAAGCAAGACAGCGTCAACATTAACCAATGGATTGATGAAGGTAAACAAGAAATTGTTATCCACTAATGAGTTGATTCTAATAAATGAGAAATAACTAACATCAACCAATGGATTGATGAAAGTCGACCTTTCTTTATCAACCAATGGATTGAGTCCGAATAAACAAGACAACACCAACATCAACCAATAGTTTGATGAAGGTAAATAACAAATTGTTATCAACTACTGAGTTAATTCCAATAAACGAGAAATAACTAACATCAACCAATGGATTGATGAAAGTCGACCTATCTTTCTCAACCAATGTATTGAGTCTGAATAATTAAGACAATGCCAACATCAATCAATAGATTGATGAAGGTAAACAATAAATTATTATTAACTAATGAATTGATTCCAATAAACAATAAATAACTAACATCAACCAAGGATTGATGAAAGTTGACCTATCTTTCTCAACCAAAGTATTGAGTCTGAACAAACAAGACAACACCAACATCAACCAATGGATTGATGAAGGTAAGTGTTGTACCCCAAAATTTTCCCTCTCATTTTACTCAATACATACTCCTAGAGATCCTCAATTTGCTAAAGTTTGCCCAAGAGTTGACCAGACAAACTCTCTTCTAAGGCAGTGTGTCTCAAATTAGGGTTTCCATTTTCATCAAGATAAGTGAAATCCAAAGACCTCATATGCTATCCATGGTCCTAATATATTCTCAAGACCCTCCATGTCAAATTTCAAGCACTGCACAAGAATTTTGCTCGGTCAACTGCTCAGATGCTTGAGAATCGACTGTATTAGGTCAAAAGTCAATTATGGTCCACATACAGTCAAATTTCAAGATTTTTGGTCAACATCAACATTTTGAAGTGATATCCATCATTTGATCAAGGGTTGATCATGATTCTTCAAGGAATGCCCTAAATTCATTAAAACCTAAAAGTTGCTAAATTAGAGTTTCTCAGGAAAAAGTCAACCAAACTTTGACCAAGCATAAATTCCACATAATTTATCAGAAATTTTCCATCCAAGGCTCATTTTGAAGAGGATGCAATTACATACAATTAATATTCATACCATAAGTTCAAAATATGCACTCATCAAAAGATATGAATTTCTACATTATAGGTCCTTTTGAAAAGTCAACAAAAACACCTTTTGGGTCAAAGCTTCTTACATAAACATGGAAGACCCAATTGAAATGAGACCAAAAGGGTTGCTTAGGGGACATCCTAATATTTCTAAAAAGTCCAAGAACACCTCTCTAGGGTTAAAATTGGAAGATATATGCCTTGTCAAAGTTGACCCTTTTTGCAAAATTGCCAAAAGTAAAAAATGCTCAAAAGTGCATTTTTTACCAAATGGGTTTAGTATTTCATGATTGCACCTCACTTATAATATGGTCCATGACCCAATTACTTATCCACATGTTATTTGCTTCATTTTCCATTTTATTTTTATTTTTTATTAATTAAAAATTGAATTAAATCAAATAATTGGTAAATAATAACAAAGATATGTTTTGATTTAATTTTTGGACAGGATCATTATGCAGAGATATCAAGACCAAAACGAATCATGGCTGATTGGTACAAGAAAGGAGTGATTTGGCTCAATTTAGAAAGATTACCCATGGCACGAAAATCATATCAAATCTTCTTAATTCCAAAAGATTCAAGCCAATTTTATAACCCTAATTCACTCAAGGGTATATAATGAACAAGTACAAGGCAAATAACAAGGGCTAACAGTCGTGGAAGAGGAAGGAAAAACTCCAAATTTTCAAAGATAAGTGTGAATTGGTTTCAGTCCTACAGGTCATCTCAAGTCATCCTAGCGTTGCCAATCAATTGCTGGACGTCTCAGGAAGCTATCTCAATCAATAGCAAGCCCTCTTACGCCCAGAATCTGCCTCCAGGCCTCACACGGTTTGCCATATTTTTCAAATTCGATTATCACGATTTATACATTATGAGCATGTTTTAATGGCATATATGTGTTTGTTATCATGTTTGCAAGCTGACTGAATAGTTTAATTGTATTTTTGAAGCCTATACGTGTATTTGCCATTGCTAGGGTTCACCTTGCATTTTTAGGGTTTTTGTATGCAGGTAAAATTAGACCACAAACAAGGTACCATGATGATCGTGACATCATAACCAGTGGAACCCTGGTCTTCAATTTCATTTATATTACGTTTTATGAGTTTTTAAGTTGCGCAGGGTTATAGCAACGGAAAGTGTCTGTAAGTAAAAGGCCATTATCTAATACAACGGTTCCCTGGAGAAGAAAGTGGCGTGGCAATCAACCATTGGGTCATTTGAATCTCGCACGCATTTTTTTCAGTTAACCACGTTTTTGTATATTATGTTTTATTCTTATATTGTTAACAAACAAGCCAGTTGGCCCAGTGGTGAGGCGTGTTGGTGGTGAACATAAGGACCTGAGTTCGATCTCAGGTCCTAGCAACATTGTTTTCTATTTTTCCATTTATAGATCATATGTAGTTCTCATCCAAAGGCCTACCGTGCGCTTATAGTAGCCAACCGGTGGATCTATCATTCAGCCAGATGTACGCCTCATCACTGAAAGACCATGATGCACCCTCAAGTCAACGCCCTATGGGATCAAGCGCGTTGACTGGGTTCAGCAACCTTTGGGCCTGGGAATTTTAACTTCACACCCCCTCCTTCAGCAATGCAAACAGGCCTATTTTCAATTCTTTCTTTTATTTCTTTTATTTTAATTAATTTGTTAATTATTTTCTTTTCATCAAAAATTATTTACTTTTTATAATTTATCATAAAATCAACAAATCACAAAAAGATCATTTTTTTATAAATATTTATTTTAATTTAATTAGTAAATTAGGTTAATTTAATTTCTTTTTTCATAATTAAAAATAATTAGAAACTAGGTTCATTTAATTATTTTTGTAAATAAAACTAATTAGAAATTAGGGTTTAATTAATTTGTAATTTAATTGTTTTCTTAAATAAAAATGCACAAAAAATACTTTTTCCTCAATTTGGGTTTTAGGTTATTTTCAATCGTCCTTGCATTTAATTCGCCGCGCGCATGTTAATTATTTTTCATTATTTTTGTAACTGCCAATGGTTTGTAATAGCTTTAAATTAGGGTTTTTACTTATCGCTTTTCCCCGGTTTTTAGTTATGTAATTAATCCCCCTCCCCAAAGCCTTGTAATAGCTAGGTTTATTTTCTCGCACTTTAAATTCCTGCAAATATTTAACTGTTAGATGCATGGTTAATAGGATTGTAAGGGAAGAATGCTTGAAAATTAAAACGGTAGATCACCTAATGTGCAAAGACTAATTAACTGGAAAAAATTCACATGCACATATTCACTCCTAGGGTTTACCTCACTTCGGTTTCCTTCAGTAAACAATCATTAAGCATAGGAGATTTTAGTGGTTTCCCTCCAGTCTAAAAGATCAAAATGTCCCATTCAAATGTTGCCTCGAATGTTGCCTCGGAAATGTTACCCCGGAAAGATCTTTAGGACTCTAGGGTTACTGCAAAAGTTTTCTAACTGTTGCTTTAGTGATTGTACTTGTCCCTTTCGAATGTCCCTAAAAAACTCCAACGACGGGGCTACCTACTCCTTAATAGTAGGATAGCACTGTCTAAAGAAAACGAGAACAAACAATCTTTTTTCGAGTAGGTAGAATCTTAAGTACTTGCTCAAACAAACAAATTTCACACCAACACTTTTCAAATAATTTTCAAAACAACTTCGTCACATCCTTGAGGACTGATACAAGGGTTATCACAAAGTAAAAAAAATTTAAAACCAAGCACACACACATGAAATTTTAAAAAATGAGCAAGTACCTAAGAGCCCATGGAAAACCATGGATAGAAAGGGTGCTAACACCTTCCCTTTCTATAATCTACCCCATGTACTTAGAAACATCTCGAAAAAAGGTTTTTTCTGTTCTTTTTCCTTTTCCATGATTGGATGAAATAAAAGTCGGTGGCGACTCTTGCTTACTGCGACATTTTGCAAACAAAAAACACAATGTAAACCAGTATAACAGTCGGTTCTGCCACCGTATCACAGAACTGACGACTTTGCTGGGGACATATTTAAAGTGGGGTATACCTTAGGATCTAGGTCATTTCAAATTGCTTTCTTGTTTGTTTGCTTTATTCTTAAAGGGTTTTTGCTTGGGTTAATATAGATCCTACACCCGGATCTGGGGGCACTCATTAGTTAAACAGCAATAGATCGTGGAGACTGTACGGCGTAGACTGATATGTTTTAAGCAATGGCTTTGTTGGTGTGGCACTTTGGTTGGTACAGGTATCCTTCGTGGGGAAACAAGGAGAATACGGGGCCGCCGTGTGGTGTCGTGAAGCACTAACGGACCTTAGAACCTTAGTTGAACAAACTTGGCCATTAGAAAGTAGTGAGATAGTCAGCCTCGATATAGAGTTGAGGATTGGTTGATACTCGATGCTACACTCATTGAGATTGGACTTTCGGGATATTTCGGCCGCAAGAAAAGATTGCTTGAGCTGAGACAATGCCTGATAAAGGATGGTCAGTGATATTGAGATCCCTTAGAACCCGGTTACTTTTTAAGACAAGTTTGAAACCAACTAAGGTTCAAGAGGGTATGACCTTTAACCTCATGCAGGCCTTAAACCTAAGGACTTGGTGTGGTTTTTCTATGTTTGTTGTACCTGTGGTTTATCATGACATCATGCATCATAACATTGCATCCATTTTTATTGCACTAACCATTTCAAAGACCAGGGGAATTTATCTTTGTTCTGTTTTGCAGATCATGGCTTCCGTTCATAGAAACACTATCTGAATCAGCTTTGTGAAGATACCTTCCCAACTCAAAGAGCTAGTATCAAGGGTTTCTGAAACTTCTACGTTCACTAAGAGACATGGTCAACTTCTCAACCTGGTTACTTCAAGCTTTGATGAAAAGATGATGAGTGTACTCTTTCAGTTCTTTGATCCCAAGCACCACTGCTTCACCTTTCTAGACTATCAGTTGGTGCCTACCTTGGAAGAATTCTCTCAGCTACTGGATATACTCATTCTTGAACAATTGCCCTTCACAGGTCTAGAAGAACTTCCTAAGCTAGAAGTCATTTCCTCAGCCTTGCATCTGAAACGGGCCGACGTGGTATCCAATTGGGAAATAAGAAGCAGCGTCAAGGGTTTTCTAGCCAAGTTTCTAATAGACAAGGCCCATCTATTTTGGGATGATATGGATTTTCAAGCTTTTGAGGAGGTTTTGGCTCTTCTAATTTATGGGTTAGTCCTATTCCCTAATCCGGACTCATTCATAGATGTGAATGCTATCAAGATCTTCCTCTCCCGAAACCCCGTGCCTACCTTGCTCGGAGATATTTTGCACACTCTCTATACTCGTACCATGAAGAGAAGAGGGGTTCTTATGTGTTGCATGCAATTATTGTCAGGTGGTTTATTTCTCACCTCCATAAGTTCGTACGGAAGAATGAAGAAGGTTTGGGTCGCTCGCAAAGGATAATGTCACTCGCTCACATGGATATTCTCTGGTGTTCCCGAGATATGGAAAACACTGCTATTATTCATCGCTACGGGGAGTGCCCTAATGTCCCATTACTTGGTATTAGAGGGGGTATAACTTACAATCCTTGTTTAGCTCTGCGACCGTTTTGTCACGCACGAAGAGATGGTCCCCATGAGTTACTTATCGAGGGCATTGTATTCAACTATGAGGATGATGTTCAAGAGTATCGCCGGAGGTTCATACGAGCTTGGGGCATGGTAAACAGATCTGGAGCCAAGGCTTTGGGGCCAAAAGCTTCCATTCCTATGGAACCTTACCTCCAATAGGTACGAGCTCGCGCCCATAAGCTTATGATTCCTTATGTGGCCATTTTACCAGTGATTGTGGAACCCACTACTGAAGGGGGTATTCCTTACACGGTTCTCTATCCTTATATTCCCACTGATCTTGGGGAATTATAGAGGTTTTGGATTCAGTTGATGAAGGAGCAGGATACTTACAGGGATCAGTTCCATGCTCAGGAGAGGAAGGTTTTAGAGCTCACAAAGCAGCTCCAGGAAGAAAGAGGACTCAATGATTATCTCGGCACAAAGAGGAAGCATCCATGGGAATTTTGATGTCTTTTATAATTTTAGATTTGTTTTTAATTGTAACGCCTAAAAGGAATTCGAACTTTGAATTCAGCTAATAAAATCTTTGTTTATTTTGGTTTGCAAATTTAAATTTCCCAAAGTCTTTGAAATCATTGCATGCGCATCTCATTCATAACATTGCATGTAAGGGTACCATTATAGGTTTCTCATCTTCTTCGCTGTTTATTTCAGCAGAAATATCTTCCGAACAAAGCATCAAGGACCTTCAGACACAAAACGCCTAGTTCCAATAAATGTTCATAAATCCGACGAAAGGGCAGGAGGATCTGAAAGCCCTCGTCCTTAAAGAGAAAAAGAAAAAGAAGAAGGATGCCGGTATTCTGAATATGGGCAGAAGGTTTGGAGAGCGGTTGAAGCGACAAGTCGATCTGACCTCTTCATCCAAGGAAGGGGAGAATCAAGAAGAAGAAAAGGATCACAGTCCTGCAGTTTTTGACAATGATACCGACTACAATGATTAGCAGTATTCTCCTGCTGAGGATAGATACAAGTAGTTAGAAGATCGTTTGAGTGCCACGGAAGTTCAGAGGATACCTGGATTGGATTTTGAAGAATTGTGATTGGTGTCGGGAGTGGTCATCCCGCAGAAGTTCAAAGCTCCAGTTTTTGCTAAGTATGATGGGGTGTCCTGCCCAAAACTCCATCTCCATTCTTATGTCAGAAAAATCCAGCCCCACACCGCTGATAGAAATTTGTGGGTTCACTTCTTTCCAGACAGTCTGTCAGGGACTCAGCTTGAATGGGTCTACCAACTGGAGAGAGCCAATGTCCGAAATTGGGAAGATATGGCTGCTGCTATTTACAAGCAGTATCAGTATAACACCGACCTTGCTCCTACTCGTACTCAACTCCAGAGTATGTCCATGGGTGCAAGTGAAGGCTTTAAAGACTATGCATAGAAATGGAGAGACTTGGCTGGAAGAGTTCAACCCCCGTTGTCTGATAGGGAGTTGGTTGATATGTTTCTGGGGACGCTATCTGGTCCATTTTTCAATCATTTGATCGGAAGCTCGTCAGCTGGTTTCATCGAGCTGATTCTAACTGGAGAACAAGTAGAAGCTGTGATTAGGAGTGGCAAGATATAGAAGGATGCCTCTTTGAGTTCGGTAAAGAAGCCTTTTGCTGGTAAGAAGGAAGCATGTGCCATCTATAGCCCGAGGGGCCAAAACAAGGTTGAACATCGTCAGACAGTAAGTGTCGTAATGATACTTATGCCTGCAGTTGCTCCATAATGCTACAATCAACAAAGGGTGGAAAGACCACAACGGCAGTTTACCCAAATCAACATGACATTGGCTGAAGTTCTACCTCATCTACTGAGAGCCAACTTGGCAACCTTGAAAGAGGCACCCAAGAATCCAAATACTACATCTCCCTGATATAATCCAAATGCTCGGTGTGCCTATCATTCTGAGAGTCCTGGCCACGATACCAATGACTGTTTGGCTCTAAGGAATAAGGTACAAGACTTGATTGAAGCCAAGTAAATAGAGTTTGATGCTTCGGAGAAGCCAAATGTCATAACTGCTCCCATGCCTAAACACGGTCATGGAATTAATGTTGTTGATACTGATTTGATAGTTACATCTGTTGATGAAGTTTCTACTCCTCTCATGACTGTGAAGAAAAAATTTTTGTTGGCCGGTTTATTTCCGGGTTATGGTGAAGGTTTCCACATGTGTTCGTTTCTACCTTCTGGTTGCCGTTTGCTGAAGTCAGATGTTCAACGCCTGATGAACAACAAAGAAATTTTGTTCGAGAAAACTTTGATTCCCGCTGTTCCATCTGAAGACATCGCCATTATAACCATTTCCGCCAATCCTTCCAAGGTCTCCTCGAGAAGATCTATTAGGATTACATCTGCTCCAAGAATTGCTCCACTGATAATCACTGTTCCTGGTTTTGTCCCGTATGTCTCGGACAAAGTTGTCCCCTGGCATTATGGTGCCGATGTGTACTATCATGGCATCAAACAAGATTTGAAAGATGAAGAGGTTAATCCTGATATTAGTAACATTGTCGGAACCAGCAAAATCACCCGAAGTGGAAGGGTCTTCTCTCCCGAGATTTCCCCTAAGACTGTCAACAAGCATATTGTCATTCCATCTGTTATTCCTGCTAGTACATCAACTACTGCTCATGTTCTTACTCCAGTTATTACCCCTGTCGGCGAATCGTCTGATACCCACGGTAAAGAAATTATAGGTGAGCCTTCCCGGATGGAGGCGCCTAGGAAAATTATTGTGGAAGCCTCTAAGCAAGAGATATAGGAAATACTGAAAATAATTAAGAAGAGCGACTACAATGTGGTCGAGCAGCTGGGACAGACCCCCTCAAAGATATCCATGTTGTCTTTGTTGTTGTGTTCCGAAGCCCATGTGAAGGCTTTGATTGCATTCCTCGAGACAGCGCATGTGCCGCAGGAAACTTTGGCTGATAAGTTCAAAGATTGTGTGGCCAGCCTGACTACTGATAATGGGATGGGTTTTTCAGATGAAGACTTAACACCGAAGGGAAGGAAGCATAATGATGCCCTGCATGTCTCGATTGAATGCAGGGGCACCACTATGGCTCATGTGCTGGTAGATACTGGGTCTTCGCTGAATGTCTTGCCTAAGAAGGCGTTGGACCGGTTGGATTGCAAGGGTTTGACTCTAAAGACTAGTAACATTGTGGTAAAGGCTTTTGACGAATGGAAGAGAATGGTGCACGGGTAAGTGGACATCCTTGTCAAAGTGGGTTCTCATACTTTTGGGTACACCTTCTATGTGATGGATATCAGGCCGTCATATTCTTGTTTGTTGGGTCGTCCTTGGATCCACGAGGCTGGGGCAGTTACTTCCACACTACACCAAATGCTAAAGTATCTGGTAAAAGGGAAGATTGTCACAGTGTGGGGTGAAGAGGAGTATATGGTGAGCCACCTCAATTCCTTCCGCTACATAGAGATGGACGGGGAATTCATAGAAACTCCTTGTCAGAATTTTAAAGAGGTCCCTCAGATCTTGGCATCGACTGAAACTACTACCAACAACAAACCTCCTCTGAAGATGGCTTCCCTCAAGGACACCAGGGTCGTGGTTGAAGAAGGTGGGTGTGCCAATTGGGGTCAGCTCCCTGATTTCACTCATAAAACTGACAAATTTGGTTTGGGCTTTATTGAGGGGCTCAAAGGGTTGTTCGACGCGCTCGGGATGGAAGACCTCCCCTACACATCAGTAATCGGGGAATTAATTCCATTGAAGACAGCAAGGAAGACTCAGACATTGACAGCCGGATCTACCCGACTACCAACGGTGGACCGAGTAACTGGAAGGCTGGGGACTTTATACCAGTTTATTTTATTCCGCAGTAATTGACTTACTTTTTTTTAGAATTGTAATAAACAATTTAAAACTTTACGGCCTTGTGCTTTACTCGAGGCACACTGGTTTTGATTGTGAGGGCTGTTATTTGTCATTTCATATATCATTAATAAAGCATTAGACGTTTCTTGCATACAAATTTTGTGCTCTCTGTTTTTCTTTTCTGTTTTCACTTTATCAAAACAGCTATTCTCTTACACACACTCACGTATCATACTGCAGATCCATATCCACTCTAGATCCCATTGATAACAACTCTGCTATTGCCAGTTATGACTTCGAAAATCCAATCAACCAAGCCGAGGACGAAGGCGAGGATGATTGTGAGGTGCCTGGAGACCTTGCTAGAGTATTACAGCAGGAAGAAAGGGCCATATAGCCTCATGAAGAGCCGGTTGAGACAGTGAACTTGGGTACTGAGGAAGATAGAAAATAGGTTAGAATAGGTGCAAATCTGGAGCTTAGCGTCAAACAGAGGTTGATACAGATGTTGCACGACTATGTTGAGATCTTCGCCCGGTCCTATGAAGACATGCCTGGTTTGGACACTGATAGTATGGTACATCACCTACCGACTAAAGAATATTGTCCTCCGGTTAAGTAGAAGGTCCGTCGTATGCGTCCCGAAATGTCAGAGAAGATCAAGGCAGAGGTCATGAAACAGTTCGACGCAGGATTCTTAGCTGTCACATTGTATCCACAATGGGTTGCTAACGTCGTTCTGGTACCTAAGAAGGAAGGTAAGGTACGGATGTGTGTGGATTACAAAGATCTGAATAGGGCAATCCCCAAGGATGACTTCCCACTTCCTCACATTGATGTTCTGGTCGACAACACTGCACAGCATAAAATATTCTCCTTCATGGATGGTTTCTCTGGCTACAACCAGATCAAGATGGCTCCTGAAGACATGGAGAAGACAACCTTCATTACACAGTGGGGCACCTTCTGGTACAAGGTGATGCCTTTTGGGTTGAAGAATGTCGGGGCAACTTATCAGCGTACTATGGTTTCCTTATTCCATGATATGATTCACCATGAGATAGAGGTTTATGTTGATGACATGATAGCCAGGTCTCAGACTGAGGATGAGCACCTTGATCATCTCCAAAAAATGTTCGATAGGTTGAAGAAGTACAAGTTGAGGTTAAATCCGAACAAGTGCACCTTCGGGGTAAGGTCTGGTAAGATTCTGGGTTTCATTGTCAGCGACAATGGCATCCAAGTAGATCCTGCAAAGGTAAAAGCTATACAAGAAATGCCAGCTCCCTGTACAGAGAAGGAAGTTAGAGGTTTCTTGGGACGCCTGAATTATATCGCCAGGTTCATTTCACATCTGACTGCTACTTGTGAGCCAATCTTCAAGCTTCTGAAGAAAGATCAAGTGGTAAAGTGGAATGATGAATGCCGGACCACTTTTGAAAGAATCAAGGAATACCTTCAAGAACCATAAATTATGATGCCTCCAGTTGAAGGAAGACCTTTGATATTGTACTTGACAGTGCTGGACAATTCAATGGGGTATGTGCTGGGGCAGCATGATGAGTCTGGTCGAAAAGAGCACGCAATATACTACCTTAGCAAAAAGTTTACCGACTGTAAGACACGATACTCATTGCTCTAGAAAACTTGTTGCGCTTTGGAATGGGCTGCTCGCCGACTGAGATAGTATATGCTGACTCAAACTACCTTGTTGATATCAAAGATAGATCCGATCAAGTACATTTTTGAGAAGCCCGCACTCTCCGGAAGGATAGCAAGGTGGAAAATGATCTTAATTGAATACGACATACAATATAACCCAAAAATTAATAAAGGGGAGTGTATTGGCTGATCATTTGGCTCATCAAGCCGTGGATGACTACCAGTCCATGAATTTTGAGTTCCCGGATGAGAATATCATGGTGACTGACTACGAAGAACCTGGACCAGATGAAGGACCTGAGGAGGGATTCCGATGGTCTATGTATTTTTATGGAGCCTCAAACGCACTGGGTAACGGCATTGGCATTGTAGTCATATCCCCCGAGGGTTGTCATACTCCGTTCACTGCCCGATTATGTTTCAACTGCACCAACAACATGGCGGAGTATGAAGCGTGCATCATGGGTCTTCGAGCTGCTATTGACCTAAGGATCAAGTTCTTGAGTGTATTCGGGGATTCCACTTTGGTGATAAGTTAGATCAAAGGCGAGTGGGATACGAAGCATCCGAATCTCATCCCATATAAAGAGTACGTGTTGACATTGCTCCCACATTTTGAGGAGGTAACTTTTGAACACTTCCCACGAGAGGAGAACCAGTTAGCGGACGCGCTAGCTACTATGTCGTCAATGTTCAAGGTCAGGTGGGACAATGAAGCTCCCCAAATCACCATTGAGAGGTTGGATGAACCAGCACACTGCTGTTAAATTGATATCGAAGAAGTGGCAGACAAACCATGGTTTCACGAAGTCAAAAGGTATCTCGAGGCTCAAGAGTATCTCAAAGGGGCATCTGTCAACAATAAGAAGTTTCTGAGAAGGTTCGTTGCAAAGTTCTTCCTCAGTAATGGAATCCTCTATAAACACAACCATGACTCCACGCTACTATGGTGTGTAGACAGGAGCGAAGCAGAGAGGATCGTGACAGATCTACATGAAGGCACCTTTGGAACCCATTCCAATGGACATACCATGGCTAAGAAGATCCTACGAGCAGGATACTACTGATCCACTATGGAAGCCAATTGTTATCAGCACTCTTGAACTTGTCATAAGTGGCAAATCTACGCTGATAAGGTGCATGTGCCTCCGGTCCTCTTAAACGTCTTGACAGCTCAGTGGCCCTTTGCAATGTGGGGCATCGACATGATCGAAGAAATCAGGCCCACCGCTTCCAATAGACATCGCTTCATCCTAGTAGCCATTGATTACCTCACGAAGTGGGTTGAGGCAGCTTCCTTTGCTACAGTAACCAAGAACGTCGTGGCGCGGTTTATCCGACACAATCTGATCTATCGATGTGGTGTGCCAGAGAGAATTATTACTGATAATGGTACGAATCTCAACAACACAATGGTCATCGAGCTCTGTAAACAGTTCAAGATACATCATCATAATTCTTCTCCCTACCGGCCGAAGATGAATGACGTTATTGAAGCAGCTAACAAGAACATCAAGAAGATTATACAGAAGATGACGGTGACATACAAAGACTGGCATGAGATGTTGCCATTTGCTCTTCATGGGTACCGTACCTCAGCACAGACGTCGACAGGGGCAACACCCTACTCTCTGGTATATGGCATGGAGGCAGTCCTACCCATCAAAGTCCAAATACCTTCTCTCAGGATTATGAAGGATGCAGGTTTGGACGAAGAAGACTGGATCCGAACCCGACTTGATCAGTTAAATCTAATCAATGAAAAGAGACTTACTGCTATCTGCCATGGTCAGACGTACCAAAAGAGAATGATCAAGGCTTTTAACAAGAAAGTCAGGCGTCAAGAATATCAAGTCGGGGATCTAGTGATAAAACGCATCATACTGCCGCAAGGTGATCCCAGGGGCAAATGGACCCCCATGTACGAAGGGCCATTTGTGGTTAAGAACATTTTCTCGGGAGGAGCTATGATTCTAACCACCATGGATGGTAACGACCTTCCTCACCCCGTCAATGCAGACATAGTGAAAAGATACTACGCATAATCAAAGACCCGCTAGGTTGACCGGCCTAGGCAAAAATAAGGGCTTCCCGGCGAACCAAAAGGGTTCAAGCAAAAGTAAAGGATAAAAATGAAAAAATTTTGTACACCTGGCAAGTCGAAAACCCGAAAGGTCGGCTTGGGCAAAAAGGGGTATCCCGGTGGACTGGAAACCCGAAAGGGCTGTCCAGGAAAAAGTTAGGGATATGAAGCGTATCACTATGTCTCATTGGATCATCTTGCGACCAGATTTCGGTATCAACTATCAAGCTCAGACGGTGCCAATCAATCTGATCAACTTTCGACCAAGAAGCAAAGTGATGAGACGCTTGAAGATATAAAGGCAGTAGCAGAGTTGGAACCCAATGGGGTTGTTTCACATAGCTGTTTTTCTTTCTTTTACACAAATTATACAATTTCTATCTTTCAGAGGCATGTACCATTGTTTCTCAAGACATGTCAAGAATTATCTCCAAGTTGTTCAAGAGGGCTCAAGAGTTGGACAATCAGATCACCTCCTAAGGCAGTCAATTCAAAATTAGGGTTTTGTGTTGCATCAAGGTCCTTACATCCAAATGGCCTCAAGTTCTTCCCAATGTCTTAATATGTTCTTAAGTTCATCCATGTCAAATTTCAAGCCTTGCAGAGGAAGTTTGGTCAGTCAATTGCTCAAGAGGCCCAAAAATCGACTGTGCTAGGGCAAAAGTCAACTGTGTCCCAAATACAGTCAAACCTCAAGATTTTTTGTCAACATTATCATTTTGAAGGATAATTCATCATTTTATCAAGGGTTGATCATGATTCATCAAGGATTGCTCAAGATTCATCAAGATTCAAAAGTTGCTAAATTAGGGTTTTGTAGGAAAAGTCAACTCAACTTTAACCAAGCATAACTTTCTCATAATTTATGATAAATGACCCATCCAAAGCTCATTTTGAATAGGATGCAATTTCCTACAATCAATCTTCACACCCCAAGATCAATAAATGCTCTCACAAAAAGTTACAAATTTGGACATTATAGGTCATTTTTGAAAGTCAACAAAAACACTTTTTTTCCAAAGCTTATAACTTGAGCATGGAATATCAAAATGCAATTAGACCAAAAGGGTTGGTTAAAGGACATCTCAAGACTTCTAAAAAATTCAATAACACCTCCAAAAGTTAAAAATTGAAGAAGTTATGCATTGTTGAAGTTGGGCATTTTTCCAAATTTGCCAAAAGTCAACTATCCTCAAAACTCCAATTTTTGACAAAAGGGCCCACTTTTTTTCCACTTGATATGGTCTTGTCATGCCACACACGTGTCCCATGTTTGATTTCATGGCCATTCATTTATTTTTCTATTTTATTTAATTTTTATTGATTTAATTCATTTTTAATCAATATTAAATCAAATAAAATCTAAAAATTGATGAAATCATATCTTTGTGATTGGTACAACTTTCAATTGTCATGATTCATCAAATCAATTCGTATCAAGGCTTATTCATGCATAAAAAAAATCAGATTTAAGCTATTTTTGGAAGTTTGATAATGGTGATCAAAATCAAATCATGAATCTTCAATGCACTTGAATTCAGGCCAAAAGATTAAACCTAATTCATCCTATAATACTTGTACAAGCCACACAAAGCAAAGACACGCACAAAGCACTGCTGAAACGTCCAGAAGAAGTTTGTGAAAAAGCTTGAAAAACTTGGAAATCGAAAACAACATTGGAGCTCGATTCAAACAAAAAGCTTGACATAACTCTCTTCCCTGACATCCAGTGAAGCCATACCAATCAAAATCCAGCCTTGAAGCAGCCTCAAACGCACTGTAAGCGCTCTTGAACACGACTCTGAACATGACATCGTGAAACCATTCTCTTGCGTCCTTTTACCAAATCTTTTGTATAATCATGCTTAATGTCAAATTTCTAACATGTCTGCATCATTTAATTTCATTTTCATGGCCTATAATCATGTACCCGAACCTAGGGTTTTTCTTGTGTTGTTTTTAGGCGTTTGAATTACAGGGAAAATTAGGCTAAATAATGGTTACATGGATGATCAGGTGAAGGAGGCGAGTACAATGGTATTCTTAGAATTCGTTTCCATGGCCTAGGGTGAGTTTTGGAAGCAAGCTACGAACTTTCCTGCGGATTAAAATCCGCAGGTAAATAACCAGGGGGCTTTGTGAAGAAGACGACCACGCGTCTTCTCCTTACTGGCCAGTTCAAATTGTTAGCGCGTTTTTTATTTTTTCCAGGCATAATTAATTGTTTGTCTTATAATATTTGTTTTCTATTCCAATAACAAAGAAGCATCATGGATGAGTTGGCAAGCACGCTATGGCAAAACCCCTTGGGGCCTGGGTTCGAATCCCAGGTCCCCCAAAACTTTGATAAATTTGGTTTTCAGGCAATCTTGTGCAACGTCAAAGATGCAATCCACCATGCGTTTGCAAAGATCAACGTGCCAAGTGGCTTCAGACCAAGATCCAAAAGCCAGAATTGAGTATCCACCATACTCCCTGGTCAACAAGCACGCAGGGAATCACAAGGGCCAAACAGGCTGGAGCGCTAATGGGTCTCAAAAACTGCTGATCATACACCCAGATCAGGCCCAATACCCCCTGAGTTTGTTTTTATTTTATTTTCTTTTCATTATTTTCCTATTTTTGTTTTATTATTATTATTATCTTAATTAATTAACCAACTAACCTTTTTTTCATAAAAAATCAGAAACAACAAAAAATAATATTTTTATAAAATCCATTAATTTCATTATTTATTTTTGTAAATAAACATTAATTAATTTATTTAGTTTAAATAGGTTTAATAATAATATATTTTGCAATAAATTAAAATCAAATTAGAATATTAGGTTTTTAATATTTTTAACCATTCTTATTTTATTTTCTTAATTAAAATAAAACCCAAAAATATTTTCATTTAATTAATTAATTAATTCAATTATTAACTTAGACTAATTTTTAATTCAAAAAATAACAAAAAATATGCTTTATTTAATAAAAAAGGTCAAAACTCTAAGACACTCCGATTTAATTTTCTCGCGCGCGTATTATTTTTTATCCATATTTCAATATTGTAACTGCTTCGGGAATGTAATAGTTTAACTTAGGATTTCATTTATTTATCGCTTTTATTTACTTTTCGCAATTTAATTTTAAAGGGTTTGTTTTTGGCGATGTAAATACCCGACGCCTTGTAATAACTTAGATTCAATTTTCCGCAATTTAATTTCCGTATAATATTAACTGTTAGATGTTTGATAACTAGGAAATGCATGACAAGATCAATTTTAATTTAAAATCAACAATAGATCACCCATAACATGTATAAAGATAAATAACTGAAAAACAATACACTCGCACATGCGCACTCTTAGGGTACACCTCACTTGGTTGCCTCGAACGTGGTCATTGAGTATAGGAAGTTTTAGAGGTCGCCCTCTTGTCTAAAGATCATAAGTTGCCTCGAAACAGTTGCCTCGGATAAAATGATCTAAGACATTAGGGTTACCGCTAAGGCGTCATAACATTGCTTTAGTGACCACACGTCCCTTAATCGAATTGACCTGGAAACTCCAACGACGATGCTACCTACTCCTTAATAGTAGGATAGCATTGTCTAAAGGACACTTGTACAGTTTAATTCCTTTTTGAGTAGGTAGATGGTTCTTAAGTACTTGCTCCTTTTAAAATAAATCAAAAACTTTTCGCACTTACCCCCCTTTCAAACAAAAACTCTTTTCAAAACCACAAACACAAAGAAAAGCAAACTTTTGAAAACATAATGAGCAAGTACCTAAGAGCCTGTGGATAACCACGGATAGAAAGGGTGCTAACACCTTCCCTTTCTATAATCTACCCCCCGGACCCGAGAAACATCTCGAAAAAGGAATTTTTCTGTGCTTTTTTCCTTTCCTTGTTGGATAAAATAAAAGACGGTGGTGAATCTTGCTCACCGCGACATTTTGCGAAAACAAATGCAAAACGCGAACCAGCATTCCAAAAACAGTTAGTTCTCATTCCCACCGATCACAGAACTGGCGACTCTGCTGGGGACTTTTAAAAGTGGGGTGTACCTTAGGATTAGATCACTGTGTTTTCAATTGTATGCTTTGTATGCTTTAATTTTGTAGGCTTGTATCAGAGTTCTATAGATCCTAACTCGGATCTGGGGATACCCTTTAGGTAAGTAAGAATAAACTGTGAGGGATCTGTACGGCATAGACCGATACGGATGAAGCAGTAGCTATGTTGGTGTGACACCTTAGTCTGTACCGATATCCCTTGTGTTGGAACGAGGATAATATGGGTCTTCTAAGGAGTCATTAAGCACCAACTGACCTTAGAACCTTAAATTGACCAACTTGGCCATAGAACAGTAGCAGTATGCTACACTCATTGAGACTAAACTCTCGCGATGATTCCGGCTGCAAGAAAAAGGTTGCTAAACTGGAATTATGACCGATTAAGGGTAGTCAGTGATATTGAGATCCTCTAGAACCCGGTTACTATTTTTAGGACAGGTTTAAACCCACTGAACTGAAAGAGGGTAGTACTTAAGCTCCATGCCAGCCTGAAATCTCAGGGCTCTTTTGTGTGACTTGTGTGCCTTTACCATGTTTGCCTTTTGTGGATACTTGTGGTGTGACTTTACCATGACATCATAACATTGCATACATTTTGCATAAGGACTAACCTATTTCAAAGACAAGAGGGTTTTATCTTTGCTCTGTTTTGTAGGTCATTATGATGCCCATGCGTAAGAATACTATACGGATCAACTTTGTCCAAGTCCCTACCTTGCTTAAAGAGTTGGTTGTCAGGATTCCATAAACTACTTCCTTCATCAGAAGGCATGGTTCTCTTCTCAGTTTGGTCACCTCAAAATTGGATGAACAAATGATGAGTGTCCTGGTCCAATTCTATGATTCGTTATACCATTGTTTTACTTTCCAGGACTTCCAGCTGGTTCCTACCCTAGAAGAATTCTCTGAGCTGCTCGGTATCTCTGTTCTAGAGCAGACCCCATTTACTGGATGGGAGAAGAGTCTTAAGCTTGAAGAAATTGCCGCAGTCCTTCCCTTGACCAAAGAAGAAGTAATGGCTAACTGGGAGACTAGAAGTGGAGCTAAGGGTTTTCTGACTAAGTTCTTGGTTGGCAAGGCTAACTACTTCTGGGACAGCTTAGACTTCAAGGCGTTCGAGGATATTCTGGCTCTCTTGGTTTATCGCTTGGTATTGTTTCCGAATCCTGACACTTTTGTTGATATTAATGCCATAAAGATCTTCATCTCTCAGAACCCTGTACCCACACTCTTGGGTGACATCCTTCATCAGCTCTATGCTCGTACTGCCTGAAAGCGGGGAACTTTGATGTGATGTGCTCCTTTATTGTCGAGGTGGTTTATTTCGCACCTCCCGAGGTCAGTGCTGGGAAACAAAGAAGGAATGGGTTGGGCTTATAAGGTGATGTCTCTTTCTAATAATGACATTATCTGGACCCTCAAAGGTATGGATGAGGTGACTATCATTGATCACTGTGGAGAGTATCCCAATGTTCCCCTGCTAGGAACCCATGGAGGAATTTCTTACAATCCATGCTTAGCTCTCTGTCAGTTTGGAAGAGCCAGAAGAGAAGGACCACATGAAATGTTGATGCCTCATATCATCTTTGATTTTCAGGGAGATAGCGACGAGCTACGTCATAGATTCATAAGGGCTTGGGACAGAGTTCACCAATCTGACCCACATGAGTTGGGTCCAAAGACTTCTCTGCCAATGGAGCCATATCTCATATGGGTCCGCATCCGTGCCCAGAAGCTAGGTATGCCATATGAAGCTGTCAGGCCTGTTACTCTTGAAGTTGCTAATGAGGAGGGGGTTCTTCCAACTATTCTCCACCCTTATATGCCCACTGATATTGGGACACTGAAGAGGTCTTGGATGCAGTTGAGGGATGAACGGGATTCGTACTGGGAGAAGTTCAATGAACAAGAGCAGAAGATCCAGAAGCTGACTAGGCAATTGGAGAACGAGCGGATCCTGAATGATTATGTCCGCACTGAGAAGAAGAGACCATGGGAGCATTGATGGACCTTTGATGATTTCTTTTACAGTTTTTATTTACTTTTTAGTATTTCCATTCTTGTAATGCCTAAGGGAAATTTGTTGAACAATTTAAATTTTGAAGTTTAAATCTAATAAAGTGTGTTTCCTTCCTTGTTTACAAATTTGAATCCCGATTGTCTTTGAAATCATAATCATACGCATTTCATCCCATGCACTCCATAAGCAGGTACCCATTACAGGTCTCTTATCTTCTTCGCTGTTTATTTCAGCAATCATCATGTCTGCTGAACCTTCAACTGAGCAAGCTATCAAGGCCCTCCAGGCCCAGAATGCCCAATTTCAGGAGTTGTTCATGAATCTAGCTAAGGGTCAGCAGGACCTGAAGACCTTGATTCTGAAGGAGAAAAATAAAAATAAAAAGAGGACCATCCTGTTCAATACTGGACGCAGGTTTGGAAACGGGTTGCTGAATGAAGTTGATCTGACCACCTCATCTGGAGGGAAAGAAAGTCCACAAGAAAGGAGGGCTCCTAGCCCTATGGTCTCCGACAACGAGACGGACTACGATGAAGAACAGTATCCTCCTGCTGAGGATAAGTACAAACAGCTGGAAGACCGTTTGAGCGCTATGGAAATACAGAAGGTACCCGGTCTGGATTTCGGAGATATAGGTCTATCATCTGGGGTGGTGATTCCCCATAAATTCAAGGCACCTGCCTTCGCCAAGTATGAAGGAGCTTCTTGTCCAAATTTGTACCTCCAGTCATATGTGAGGAAGATCCAGCCTTACACTGCTGATAAGAACTTATGGATCCATTTCTTTCAAGACATTCTCTCAGGGACTCAGCTTGAGTGGTTCTATCAGTTGGATGGAGCCAGTATTCGCAGCTGGGAAGATTTGGCTATTGCATTCTACAGGCAGTATCAGTACAACTCCGACCTTGCTCCTACGTGTACCCAGCTCCAGGGTATGTCAATAGGAACGGGTGAAGGATTTAAAGAGTATGCGCAGAAGTAGAGAGACCTTGCCGGAAGGGTGCAACCACCTTTGGCTGATCGAGAACTTGTTGATATGTTTTTGGGGACCCTGTCTGGTCCATTCTTTAACCATCTGATTGGAAGCTCTTCAGCTGGGTTTACAGATCTTATTTTGACTGGTGAGAGGATTGAAGCTGGTATTAAGACTGGAAAGATACAGAAGGGTACTTCATCAAGCACTGAGAAGAAGTCGTTTAAGAAAGAGTCTAGTGCTGTCTACAGTTCAAGAAGACAGAATAGACTTGAACAACGCCAAGTTGTCAATGCGGTTGTTATTTCAAAACCTGTTGGTGCTCCTCAGCACAACAATCAACAGAAGGACGAGAGACCTCAAAGGCAATTTACTCGTCTCAGCATGACTTTGTCTCAGATTCTACCCCAGTTGCTGAAGACCAATCTGGTAATTCTAAAGGAAGCTCCGAAAAGTCCAAATACCACATCACCGAGGTATAACCCTAATGCCCGTTGTGCTTTTCACTCTGATATCCCGGGGCATAATTCGGACGATTGTTGGGTTTTGAAGAACAAGGTGCAAGACTTAATTGATGCAAAGGAAATTGAGTTCGAGGCGCACGAGAGGCCTAATGTTGTGACTGCTCCCATGCCCAAACATGGAGTAAATGTTGTAGAGGAAGACTTGTTTGTAGTTTCCGTGGATGATATTGTTACCCCTCTGATGACTGTCAAGAAGAACCTGTTGCTAGCCGGTTTATTTCTGGGTTGTGGCAAAGGTTGCCATATGTGTTCTGTTTTACCTACTGGTTGCCCATTTCTGAAGTCAGGTATCCAAAACCTGATGGATAATAAGGAGATCCTGTTTGAGAAGATTGTTGTTCCTTCCATTCCTACTGAAGAAGTCGCCATTATTACTATTTTCAACAATTCTTCCAAGGCTCCCTCGAGGAAGCCTGTTAGAATTACGTCTGTTCCGAAGATCGCACCTGTAATCATCACTGTTCTGGGGCCCATGCCCTACACCTCTGACAAAGCTGTCCCTTGGCACTATGAGGCAGATGTTTATGTTATAGGAGTTAAGCAAGAACTGGATGATGATACTGGCGTCAGCAACATTACTGGACCTGCTAAAGTCACCCGCAACGGTAGACTTTTCTCACCTGATATTGCTCCACCAACTGTCCGAAGACCTGTTGTCATTACACCTACAAGTGTACCTATCACTATTCCTGATCAAGTTCCTATCCTTACCTCTGTTTCCGAATCATCTGACGCTCGGGGCAAAGGGATCACCACTGATGTGCCTGCCCAAACGGAGGCACCGAAGACCATTACTGTTGAAGCTTCCAAACAGGAGATGGAAGAGATTTTGAAGATTATTAAGAAGAGTGATTATAACGTAGTTGAACAGTTGGGGCAAACCCCATCCAAGATTTCTATGTTGTCACTGTTGTTGTGTTCAGAGGCCCATGCAAAGGCTCTGATTACCTTCCTGAAGACTGCCCACGTGCCACAAGAGACATCAGCTGATCAGTTTACCGATTGTGTGGCCAATTTAACTGCTGATAATGGTTTGGGTTTCTCCGACACCAATTTGACTATTAAAGGGAAGAACCACAACAATGCCCTGCATGTCTCCATTGAATGCAGGGGCACTACTATTGCACATGTATTGGTTGACATTGGTTCCTCATTGAACGTCTTGCCCAAGAAAGCTCTAGACCGGTTAGATTGCGAAGGGTTGGAGCTAAAGCCAAGTAACATCATTGTCAGGGCCTTTGACGGGTCTAAAAGGATGGTGCATGGTGAGGTTGATATTCCAATTAAAGTTGGTTCTCAGGTCTTCATTTCTACATTCTACGCGATGGACATTCGGCCATCCTATTCTTGTTTGTTGGGTCATCCATGGATCCACAAAGCTGGAGCTGTAACCTCAACGCTTCACCAAAAGCTGAAGTACCCGGTCAGAGGGAAGATTGTGACAGTACAAGGGGAGGAAGAGTATATGGTCAGCCACCTCAACTCATTCTGATACGTAGAGATGGATGGGGAGTTCATTGAGACCCCATTTCAGCATTTTGAAGAGGTTCCTCAGACACTGGGATCAACTGAGACTGTGGTTGAAGATTCTCCTATGAAGATGGATTCCTTAAAGGATGCTCGGGCTGTTATTGAGAAGGGTGAGTGTGCAAATTGGGGCCGACTTCCTGATTTCACTCAGAAGACTAACAAGTTTGGTTTGGGTTTCACTGCAGAAGCTTAAAGGGCTGTTCGAAGTGCAAGGATCGGAAGACCTCCTGTGTTCATCAGCAACTCGGGAGTAAATGCCATTGAAGATGATATGGAGGAGTCTGAATTCGACAGCTGGATCTATCCTACGACCAACGGTGGACCAAGCAACTGGACAGCAAAGGACTTCATCCCTATTACTTTTGTTACCCAATAATGAACTCTTTGTTTTGAATTTGTAACAGACAATGTTGTGAAACTTTATGGCCCGGTGTCTTACCCGGGGCACCGTGGCTTCATTTGTGAGGGCTTTTGTGTGCCATTTTCATATATCATTAATAAAAGCATTGGTCGTCTTTTGCATTTCAAATTTTGCGCTCCTTGTCTTTCTTTATTATATATTGCAAAACAACTATTTTACACACACTCACATATACAGGTCCACATCCACTCTGGATCTCACTGGTAATGACTCTGCTACTGCCAGTTATGACTTCGAAAATCCGATCAACTTAGCCGAAGACGAAGGTGAAGATGATTGCTAAGTGCCTGTTGAACTTGCAAGACTGCTACTCCAGGAAGAGAGGGCCATTTAGCCACATGAAGAGCCAGTGGAAACAGTGAATCTGGGTACTGAGGCAGACAAGAAGGAAGTCAAGATTGGTGCAAATCTGGAGCTTAGTGTGAAGCAACGGTTGATTCAGATGCTGCGTGACTACATGGAGATCTTTGCTTGGTCTTACGAAGATATTCCTGGTTTGGACACTGATATTGTGGTTCATCGCCTTCCTACTAAGGAAGACTTTCCTCCCGTAAAACAGAAGGTCCGCCGAATGCGCCCAGAGATGTATGAGAAAATCAAGGATGAAGTTATGAAACAATTTGATGCCGTTTTTCTAGCAGTGACTTCTTACCCTCAGTGGGTCGCCAATGTGGTTCCGGTACCGAAGAAGGATGGTAAGGTCCGAATGTGTGTTGACTACAGGGATTTGAACAGGGCAAGCCCTAAAGATGACTTCCCTCTACCTCACATCGACGTTCTGGTTGACAATACTGCTCAGCACAAGGTATTCTCCTTTATGGATGGTTTCTCCAGATATAATCAAATTAAAATGGCTCCCAAAGACATGGAGAAGACCACCTTTGTTACTCAGTGGGGCACCTTTTGCTACAAGGTCATGCCTTTTGGACTAAAGAACGCAGGGGCAACATATCAGTGTGCCATGGTTGCTTTGTTTCATGACATGATCCATCATGAGATTGAAGTTTACGTCGACGACATGATTGCAAGGTCCCAGACTAAGGAGGAACACCTTGACCATCTACAGAAGCTGTTTGACAGGTTGAAGTTGTACAAGTTGAGGTTGAACCCGAACAAGTGCACCTTCGGGGTGAGGTCGGGCAAGCTACTGGGTTTCGTCGTGAGCGACAAAGGTATTCAAGTAGACCCTGCCAAAGTTAAAGCCATACAAGAGATGCCAGCTCCCAAGACAGAGAAAGAGGTCAGAGGCTTTCTGGGACGACTGAACTACATTGCCCGATTCATCTCGCACCTAACTGCTACTTGTGAGCCAATCTTCAAGCTGTTGAAGAAAGATCAAATGGTATGTTGGAACGATGAATGCCAGGCCGCTTTCGAAAGGATCAAAGAGTATCTCCAGGAGCCACCTATTCTGATGCCACCAGTTGAAGGGAGACCTCTGATCTTATACTTGACAGTACTTGAAAACTCAATGGGGTGTGTGCTGGGGCAGCATGACGAGTCTGGCCGAAAAGAGCATGCTAATTATTACCTTAGCAAAAAGTTTACTGACTGTGAGACCCGATACTCATTGCTCGAGAAAACTTGATGCACTTTGGCATGGGCTGCTCGCCGACTAAGACAGTATATGCTGACTCACACTACTCTATTCATTTCAAAGATGGATCCAATCAAGTATATCTTCGAGAAGCCTGCCTTGTCCGGAAGAATAGCAAGATGGAAGATGATCTTGACTGAGTATGACATCCAGTACACAACTTAAAAAGCAATCAAGGGAAGTGTATTGACGGATCATTTGGAACATCAGGCAGTGGATGATTACCAGTCTATGAACTTTGAATTCCTGAACGAGAATATCATGTTGATAACTGACTGTGAGACACCTGGACCGGATGAAGGACCTGAGGAAGGATCCCGATGGTCTATGTACTTTGATGGAGCTTCGAACGCTTTGGGTAATGGCATTGGCACTGTGATCATATCTCCTAAAGGCTCTCATACTCCGTTTACCGCCCGACTATGTTTCAACTGCACCAACAATATGGTGGAGTATGAAGCATGCATTATGGGTCTTCGAGCAGCAATTGACCTAAGGATTAAGTTTCTAAGTGTCTTCGGAGATTTCGCTCTCGTGATCAGTCAGATCAAAGGCGAGTGGGATACGAAACACCCAAATCTTATTCCTTACAAGGAGTATGTATTGACGTTGCTTCCCCATTTCGAGGAGATAACCTTTGAACACTTTCCTAGAGAGGAGAATCAGTTGGCGGACGCGCTGGCTACGATGTCTTCTATGTTCAAAGTCAATTGGGACAACGAGGCTCCCGGGATCATTATTGAAAGATTGGATGAACATGCACATTGTTGTGATCTTGAGACTGAAGAGGTAACAGAAAAGCCCTAGTATCATGAGGTGAAGAGGTACCTTGAAGCTAAAGAATACCCCAAGGGTGCATCTGTTAATGACAAGAAGTTTCTGAGGAGGTTCGCGACAAAGTTCTTCATCAGCAATGGCATCCTTTACAAGCGAAACCATGATTCGACCTTACTACGTTGTGTGGATAAGAATGAAGCAGAAAGAATCATGGAAGAGTTACATGAAGGTACTTTCGGAACTCATTCCAGTCGACATACCAAGGCAAAGAAAATCCTTCGGGCAGGATATTACTGGTCCACAATGGAAGCTGACTGTTATCAGCATTCTCGGACATGTCACAAGTTCCAGGTTTATGCTGATAAGGTGCATATTCCCCCAGTTCCTCTGAATGTTTTGACAGCACCTTGGCCTTTTGTAATGTGGGGCATTGATATGATCGGCAAGATCAGACCTACGGCATCCAACGGGCATCGTTTCATCCTGGTAGCGATTGATTACTTTACAAAGTGGGTTAAAGCAGCTTCTTTTGCTACCGTAACCAAGAACGTTGTGGCACGGTTCATTCGGCACAATCTGATTTGTCGATACGGTGTACCAGAGAGGATCATTAAAGACAATGGTACCAATCTCAACAACAAGATGATCATCGAGCTCTGCGAGCAATTCAAGATACAGAATCACAATTCTTCTCCCTACCGGCCAAAGATGAATGGGGTTGTAGAAGCGGCTAATAAGAATATTAAGAAGATTGTGCAGAAGATGACAGTGACATACAAAGATTGGCACGAGATGTTACCATTTGCTCTTCATGGGTACCGTACCTCAGCACGGACGTCAACAAGGGCAACACCCTATTCCTTAGTTTATGGCATGGAGGCAGTCTTTCCCATTGAGGTTCAGATACCCTCTCTTCGGATCATGAAGGATGCAGGTTTGAGTGAAGATGACTGGATTCAGACCCGGCTTGATCAGCTGAACCTAATCGATGAAAAGAGACTTACTGCTATTTGTCATGGTCAGACGTATCAAAAACGGATGATCAAGGTATTTAACAAGAAAGTTAGACGACAAGAGTATCAAGTTGGGGATCTGGTAATCAAGCGCATTATCCTACCTCAAGGCGATCCTAGGGGCAAATGGATCCCTACTTACGAAGGGCCATTTGTGGTTAAGAACATTTTCTCAGGAGGAGCTATGATTCTAACCACCATGGATGGTGACGACCTTCCTCACCCCGTCAATGCAGATATAATAAAAAGATACTACGCATAATCAAAGACCCGCTAGGTTGACCGGCCTAGGCAAAAATAAGGGCTTCCCGATGAACCAAAAGGGTTCTGGCAAAAATAAGGGATGAAAATGAAAAAAAATCTGTACACCCGGCAAGTCGAAAACCTGAAAAGGCGGCTTAGGCAAAAAAGGGTATCCCGGTGGACTGAAAACCCGAAAGGGCGGTCCAGGCAAAAGTTAGGGATCAAAGTGTAATACTATGTCTCATTGGATCACCTTGCATCCAGACTTCGGTATCAACTATCAAGCTCAGACGACACCAATCAAAACAGATTCATCTTCAACTAAGCAGCAAAGTGATGAGATGCTTGAAGATATAAAGGCAATAGCAGAGTTGGAACCCAGTGGGATTATTCACATAGCTGTTTTATTTCCTTTTCACAGATTGTATAAATTCTATTTACTCGGCGGCGTCCTCTTACTATGACGTCAGCCTCTTGTACAAAAATGCCTATTTTTAGGCCAAACTTCAAAATCAATACAAATTCATTTTTAGAAATTTCAAGATGTTTTTCCTTTATCTGTTTTGTTTTGCAATGAACGTCCAATGTTCATTTTTGATATATGCATTTGACATTAATTGCTGCTCATAAATATTTACATTCGAAACAAAGGACGAATTACGGGTGATATCAGAAGTAGGGGCAATAAGAATTGTCTGAGTTGTCTAGTTGCTCTGTCCACCAAGGTACCAAGGTAGGTTCAGCTGAAGAATATGACCAAGATACCATCACTCCCCGCAGAGTAAGACAGTAATGGTAGATCTCCCCAGCTGAGACTTGCAACCATGAACGAATCAGCAATACTCTCCCCAAGCAGAGTTAATCTACCATCAATCCTGAAAGGTTTGGTATCTCCAGAAGGTCTTAATATTCCCCAGCGGAGTATAAAGATACTCCCCAACAAGTATAAGAGCATCCCCGACAGTCTTAATATTCCTCAACGGAGTATAAGAATGTTCCCCGGCGGAATACAAGATACCCCCAGTGGAGCCATTTCCCCAGCGCAGTCTAAAAAAGCTTTCCCAACAGAGTCGAACCATCTTCCCCAGTAGACTTTGGAAGCTTACCCCCTGCGGAGTACAATAAATCTCCCCAACCAAATTCAGAGGGTTATCCCCACAAGAGTCTAACTGGGTTATCCTCAGCAAGTTGCAACTGAAAGATCATCCCCAGCGAATTTCTTTCTTTCCCCCCAGCAGGACTTTTATCCTCAACAGATTCAATATCACAAGCAACGGTAATCCATCCCCAGCGGAATTTATCGTTGAAATCTCCAACAGAGCTTATCAACAGAATCCCCAGCGGAGTTTATCGTTAAAATCTTCAGCAGAACATCTCTTCCCCACAGAGTAATTCCCCTCAGAATAATCTCTTCATCAGCTTATCCCCCAACGGAGTTCTTCTCTCCTACAAATTTATCACCTTCGTCCGCCATCCCCAGCGAAAGCGAAGCATTCAACTTTATTCTCCAGCAGCTATGGGATTTATTTTCCCAGCTAAAACATCACACTTCCATACATCATGATACATGCATATACGCATCATACGAATACAACCTCATTTATTTTGAGAACATCATTGCCTGATCCATATCATGCATTGCATATGACTGACCTTTACCTTTCAGGAAAGATACAGTTAAAGTTCTCAGTTACGTCGAAGACCTGACCGGTTCTTAAATCTCAATTGAATTATCCTCGGTTGAATTTCGGATAAGGTTCTCAATCTCGACGGTTTCCCTACGTCATAGTGTGGACAAGTGCTATAACCTCAACGGTATACTACGTTGAGCACAAGACAGTTCCTAGATCTTGATGTATTCCTCTGTCATAGTGTGGGCAAGTGCTATAACCTCAACGGTATACTATGTTGAGCATGAGACAGTTCCTAGATCTTGATGAAGATGTTTCCCTACGTCATAGTGTGGACGAGTGCTATAACCTCAACGGTATACTATGTTGAGCACGAGTCAGTTCCTAGATCTTGATGTTTTCCCTACGTCATAGTATGGACAAGTGCTATAACCTCAACGGTATACTACGTTGAGCATGAGACAGTTCCTAGATCTTGATGAACATGTTTCCCCCGTCATAGTGTGGGCAAGTGCTATAACCTCAACGGTATACTACGTTGAGCACGAGACAGTTCCTAGATCTTGACGAAGATGTTTCCTCCGTCATAGTGTGGACAAGTGCTATAACCTCAACGGTATACTACGTTAAGCACGAGTCAGTTCCTAGATCTTGATGTTTTCCTCCGTCATAGTGTGGACGAGTGCTATAACCTTAACGGTATACTACGTTGAGCACGAGACAGTTCCTAGATCTTGATGAAGATGTTTCCCCCAAATTGAATTATAGACAGGTTCTTAAAACTCAGCTGAAGCATTCTCTCAGTTGAGGTACAAGCAAGTTCCTAAATCTCAACAAAAGTTAGACTTCCCCAGCGGAATCTTCTACAAACAACAAGTGTGCAAATTCTTGCTAAGGAATCTCTTATGCGATCGACACTCCTGCAGATGGAATCTGTAAGCCCATCCTCCTACCAACAATCTCCAAATGGCATCTGTAAGCCCATTCCCGACATCACAAGACAATTGCTACTTCATGCGAGTGCAAATTTCTGGGCACTCTAGTGTTCAATCATCTTCCACCTTCGGATCACGAAAGGCCCGAACGCCAATCTATATCCCCAGGTTTAAGAAGATTGAACAGGGGCAACTGTTGTACCCCAAAATTTTCCCTCCCATATTTCTCAAGACATGTCAAGAATTATCTCCAAGTTGTTCAAGAGGGCTCAAGAGTTGGACAATCAGATCACCTCCTAAGGCAGTCAATTCAAAATTAGGGTTTTGTGTTGCATCAAGGTACTTACATCAAAATGGCCTCAAGTTCTTACCAATGTCTTAATATGTTCTTAAGTTCATCCATGTCAAATTTCAAGCCTTGCAGAGGAAGTTTGGTCAGTCAATTGCTCAAGAGGCCCAAAAATCGACTGTGCTAGGGCAAAAGTCAATTGTGTCCCAAATACAGTCAAACCTCAATATTTTTTTGTCAACATTATCATTTTGAAGTATAATTCATCATTTTATCAAGGGTTTATCATGATTCATCAAGGATTGCTCAAGATTCATCAAGATTCAAAAGTTGCTAAATTAGGGTTTTGTAGGAAAAGTCAACTCAACTTTGACCAAGCATAACTTTCTCATACTTTATGATAAATGACCCATCCAAAGCTCATTTTAAATAGGATGCAATTTCCTATAAAATACATCTTCACACCCCAAGATCAAGAAATTCTCTCACAAAAAGTTACAAATTTGGACATTATAGGTCATTTTTGAAAGTCAACAAAAACACCTTTTTTGCCAAAGATTATAACTTGAGAATGGAATATCAAAATGAGATGATACCAAAAGGGCTGGTTAAAGGACATCTCAAGGTTTCTAAAAAGTCCAAGAACACCTCCAAAAGTTAAAAATTGAAGAAGTTATGCATTGTTGAAGTTTGGCATTTTTCCAAATTTGCCAAAAGTCAACTATCCTCAAAACTCCAATTTTTGACAAAAGGGCCCACTTTTTTTCCACTTGATATGGTCTTGTCATGCCACACACGTGTCCCATATTTGATTTCATGGCCATTCATTTATTTTTTCTATTTTATTTAATTTTTATTGATTTAATTCATTTTTAATCAATATTAAATCAAATAAAATCTAAAAATTGATGAAATCATATCTTTGTGATTGGTACAACTTTCAATTGTCATGATTCATCAAATCAATTCGTATCAAGGCTTATTCATGCATAAAAAATCAGATTTGAGCTATTTTTGGAAGTTTGATAATGGTGATCAAAATCAAATCATGAATCTTCAATGCACTTGGATTCAGGCCAAAAGATTAAACCTAATTCATCTTATAATACTTGTACAAGCCACACAAAGAAAAGACTCGTACAAAGCACTGCTGAAACGGCCAGAAGAAGTTTGTGAAAAAGCTTGAAAAACTTGGAGATCAAAAACAACATTGGAGCTCTATTCAAACAAAAAGCTTGACATAGCTCTCTTCCTTGACATCCAGTGAAGCCATACCAATCAAAATCCAGCCTTGAAGCAGCCTCAAACGCACTGTAAGCGCTCTTGAACATGACATCGTGAAACCATTCTCTTGCGTCCTTTTACCAAATCTTTTGTATAATCATGCTTAATGTCAAATTTCTAACATGTCTGCATCATTTAATTTCGTTTTCATGGCTTATAATCATGTACCCGAACCTAGGGTTTTTCTTGTGTTGTTTTTAGGCGTTTAAATTACAGGGAAAATTGGGCCAAATAATGGTTACAGGGATGATCAGGTGAAGGAGACGAGTACAATGGTATTCTTAGAATTCGTTTCCATGGCCTAGGGTGAGTTTTGGAAGCAAGCTACGAACTTTCCTGCGGATTAAAATCTGCAGGTAAATAACCAGGGGGCTTTGTGAAGAAGACGACCACGCGTCTTCTCCTTACTGGTGTTTACCTTGGGTTTTGGTAAACAACCGCTGATCCTCCAAATGGTTACTTATTTGGTTACTCGCAGGATCGATCAGATTGATCCTATGGACATAGGTTGATTTTGAAGTTTGATTAAGTTGGATAAGGCTTTAAATAAAAGGTTTCAAGTAAATTGCATAAAGGAAAGGCTTAGTAAAATAAACAAGGCTTTAAAGTAAAGGTTCGACAGGAATTTAAAGAAGAAAAGCAAGTAAAATGCTGGAAAAGTAAATGACTTTAATTGATAAATTTGGTGTTTCACACATACATTTCTCAACAATTCTTTCGCTCACACTGGGTACTTGAATCTAAATGAGTGACTATGTATATGATTGTGAACACACGCGAGAAACTACATGTCTACTCCTATTTATACAAAAACATTCCAAGTAACCGTCGGGCAGTTACACTGCTTCGAGATCAAGCCACTTGGCACGTTCTCCATGCTCGACGCTCCAGATCCTCGCACGTTTGCACGTAGTAACTGCTGGAAACCGTTTTCCCTCCAAAGCTTTGAATTTCAAACTGCTCCACTCTGGACCATCGAACACCTTCATCAAGAGACATCTTCGACGAAAACTCCTTCGACGTCGAAGGCAACCAGCCTTCTTCCTTGGAAGAAATCTTCTAAGTATTTTGCCATCTTTCGACGGGCACTTCGACAGACTCAGCCAATCGAAAGCATCTTTCAGCTTTTAATGGCTGACATAGATCAAAGCATAGGTGTCGAATTTAGGAGCCAACAAATTGCCCCCCAAGAATGCCTTATTTCGACTCTGAAAGAAAAAGGCATTCTTTGAAAACGCCATTCGACACCTGTTTTTCCACGCTTAGTCACAAGTTCACTTGTGCACTTTTTGTTGCTTTTTACCAACTATTGGCAATCCCAAGAAACCATCATTGATTTGATCCTAGGACGTCACTTTCAGTACGGCGTGCAGTACCAAACGTCACTTCAGAATTTGTCATTATGACAAATTCTCAAAAACGAGGACGCACGCTGCGTCTCTCCACTTCTGCAGAAACGGCCAAAACAACAGGATGCTGCCACGCGTCCCACTAATTCCTGCAGCATTAAATGACATTTAATGTCCTCGTTATTGGAGATTTTTCCCACTACTATAAATAGTAGTGAATATCCCATTGTGGGACTTTTTACGCAAACTAGCCTTCAAACTTCCTTGTTTTCGTACAAGCTTGCTCTCTTTGCAGAAAACTCTCCCTCTTTCACTTCATCTTCATCCTCAACAATGGCCTCTGCTTCTACTGCTCCCAAGGTTAACGCACCAACTGAACAACATGTTAAACCCAAGGTCTTCGTTACTGCTCCGGTAGTAAACTCTACAGGGAAACGAAGGGTTCCTGAACCTTCTGACATCTCCGTTCGCGATGCTTACTCGCGCCACTTGATGATCCCGGTTGGATACTCCAACCAGATCTTCGCAATGTCTGGCCCCATGAATCCTAGCATCTCTGAAGCTCTGAAGATCAAGAGCTATTTCCCAATCGTCGAGAAACTCAAGCCAGTAGCATGCGCCAAGAAGGACGCAGAAGACAACGAAGACCCTACACGCGAAAAAATCGACCTCCGCTTCTTCAACAGAAGTGTTAGGGTCTTCAGGTCTTGCCCTAATCTGACCTCCGACTATGTTGCTTGGCTAACAAAGTTGGAGAAACATCAAACTCCAGTCTGGAAGGAAATGGGAATCTTCGACCTAGTGATGCTGTCGAAGACAGGCTTAAACTACTCCCCAGAGATGCTTATAGCTTCGCTGTTGTTCTGGGATTACTCTCACTTCACTTTTCACCTTCCATGTGGGATGTTAACCCCCACACTCTTCGACGTAGCAGCTATTACTGGCCTTCGACCAACCGGAGATTACTTCGACCCGGAAGAGATGTCGGAGGACCAAATTGGCTTCTCTGAGACCAAGCCAACATACACCACCTTTATCAACCATTATCACGACAGGTCGACAGACGCAGTGTCGGATGTCGAACACATAGCGTTTCTAGCCTTATGGCTAACTCGCTTTGTGTTTTGTTCGAAGTCTCTACAAGTGACCAAAAAGATGGTCACTCTTGCTACCCAACTGCATCACCGCCAGAACATCTGTCTGGCAGAACTGATTCTGGCCAGTCTTTATGACTCGATCAGCAATGGGGCCACTCTTCTGAAACATGTCGAAGATAGGGCCAGTTTGCTACTCGCTGGGCCTTTCTGGTTACTTCAACTGTGGCTCAACGCCACTTTCGAATCTTTCTTGCCCAAGAAGGCTCAGATAAATGAACAGGCGCCAGCAATAGCAAACAGGCGCGTCGAGGGCATCAGGCTGGCTCTGCTAACACCTGTGGAAGATGGGTTAGAGTTCCAACAAACCTTCACTAACTTCGTTCTCATGTTCGCTCGAAGGAAGGAATTTGTTTCAACTATGGCTCCATTTGCTCAACGGAGAGTGGGGCCAGCATGGTTCACAAGGCCACACCCAAAAGAGTCGAGTGGTCCCAATGTTGATGAGCACACCATACTGTGGGAGGCATTCCTTACACCAAGGATTATGCCTCTTCGATTTAAGAGTTCTAAGACTCATCTGAGTCTGCTTACCTATCAACCAAATCTGGTATCTCGCCAGTTTGGTATTATCCAAGCCCTGCCTTCTCCTATTTTTCAAAGAGAGAAGTCAATGTTGTACTTCTGCAACGATTATACAGAAGAAGCTGCCATCAAGCATATCGGAAGATATGCTGGTCGAACAATCCTCTCGCTGTTTGACTACCAGCTTAATTTCCTTTGCTCACCATCCTTCGAGGAGTGGTGGAGAAGCTATTATGCTGAGTACTTCTTCGACGAGAAGGACTTCATGGCTGAGTTGCAGAAGTCTTTTGTCCTTGTGTTGGACAAGGTCAAGAAATGTAAGTTCATTCTCTCACATTACTTTTTGTCTTTCTCTTCGACTGCTAGCCTGTTAACCTTTTCTTTTGCTTTCAGTTGTTCGAAAACCTCTAGCCAAGAAGGCTACAGAAGGCCCACAAGGAGGAGTCCCTTCAACAAAACCCCCACCGCCGGCGAAGACTATAGCGCCGGCGAAGACAACAGGCAACCAACAAGGGGAAGGCTCTTCGAGGAGGCCTCCTGCATCGGTAACCAGATTTTCTTCAGTTTTCTTCTGGCTTTCGATTTTTGATTTTCGATGCAATTATTCAATCGAATTCCTGTTGGTTTTCTAGGCCCCTTCGCCCAAGAAAAGGGCAGCGCTGGTGGTCGAATCGGGGAGTGATGACGAAAGTGATTCCCCTCCTGCTCCCTTAAAGAGGCGAAAGTTAACGAAGGACGCTTCTGTTCCTGCTCCTGCTCCTGAAGGTCGAACCGTCAGAATAAAGGTCGCTGTGAGAAAGCCTAAGCCACCTGCAGTGATCATCGAGGAGCCAACTGAGGAGGAACTGAACGCTCTTCTTACCAAGCCTGTCGAAAGTGACAATTCCAGCCCTGGGGCTGAAGTTAATCCACAGGTAATCTATTGGACCCTTTTCATAACTTAGGCATAGATACCAGGATTCGATTGTGTCTCTTTCGACATCTGAAGATTTGTCTTCTTTCCCTTTTCAGGACACTACTGAAAGTTCTCCACCAAGGACTTCAGAAACTCTGGAATCTGCTGATCTTAGCAGGCCTCAGGAAAAAGATTTGGGCAATGACGAAGCCCATACTGAGAATGAGGCCAATGCTGAAACAGTGGAGAAAACAACAGAAGAACCTATGGTGGCGGAAACACAACCAGTGGAGGAACAACAGCCAGAAACGGTTCAGGTGGTGGATTTGTCGTCAGAAGAGAATCAAGAAGAGAGGGACCAAGGCAATGGCGAAGAGAATCAAGATGCTGTTGACGAAGAGCACCAAGGTGGTACTGGCGAAGGACACCAGGGTGACGCTAGCGAAGAGCCACAAAATGACGCTGGCGAAGGACCCCAGGCTGATGCCAACGAAGAACCACAAGTCGACGCTGGTACCACCTCAGTCCAAGTCGAAGAGCAGCCAATCGAGGTACTCAGCATTCCACAACCTCTAACCCAAGATAATACTGTGGCAAGGGTTACCTCCTCGAAGCACAGGTCCAAAGAGGACTTGGAACTCTTGAAACAGACTGATCCTGTCAGCTACCTCAATGCAATCATCGAGAGTAAAAGTTCGTCTGACACTAGTCAGGAAATTCCTACTCTGTCGGGGAAGTCTACTGAAACTTCTCCTCTTGATGACGCGTTGGCGAAGGTTAAGGCCCAGTTCTTCAAGAGGGATTTAATGAAGACTTTAGAGGGGGACCCCACCGCTCCATCATGCTTAAAGGAGGTCTTGAATGCTGTTGACTTCGAAGCCGTAGCTCCAGAAATCTCAGACTTGATCATGGAATTACATTCTATGATTGATCAAGTTTCAGCGGATTACAGGCGCCAACGAGGTTTTAACAGTCAGCTCGAAGTGTTGTATGGCAGAAGCTCCTCTGCGTGGACTGCTGTCTCAGATTCGACCTCTCGAATTGCTGAGTTGTCGAAACAGAAAGCGTCTGCGCAAGAAAGAGTTGATGCCATTGAGCGAGAGAATGTCTCCTTCCGAGCACAAATCGCAGAGATAGAGGCGAAGATAAACGCCAACACTGTACTCCAGGAGGAAATTCTTTCGACCATCTCAGACACTGAGAGCCAGACTGAGATCAAGCAAGGCCTTGAATTCGCTGAGAAGGCCCAAAGCCTCGACGCTCAAATTGCCAAACTAGTGCAGGAAAATTCTTGGTGCAAGAAGAGGTTGGAGCTGCAGCATGCCAAGTATCTTCGACTCAGGAACTCTCTTACCTTTTAATTGATTCTCTTTTGTAACCACATTCTGTAATCGTTCTTCGACAACAATTGCCATTTTGGCTAAAATTAATAAAATTTCCATTTTGGCATTTTTATGGTTATTTTAGTTTGTTCTTTTATTATTTTATTTTTATCTCTTGAAGTATAGGCTTGTATTTTTTCAAATATTTACCATTTACTTTCAAGAGCCTTTTATCTCCACTTATCTCTTCGACTTCATAGGCTCCACCAGAAAAAGTTTGGATAACTCTAAAGGGTCCTTCCCACTTGGGTGACCATTTCCCCATGCTTCGATCCCGTCGATCCATGGGAAGAATTACCTTCCAAACTAAATCTTCAGGCAAAAATACCTTAGGTTTTACCTTTCTATTATAAGAGTCTTCTACTCTTTTCTTCTGAAGCCTGAGTAAGTCGAGAGCGTGTAATCTCTCTTCGTCTAAATCCACCAGTTCATCTAACATCATATTCCAATAAACCTCAGAAGGAATATCATAATGCCTCTGAACTCTTGCGGATTGAAGACAAATTTCTGCTGGCAATACTGCATCATGGCCAAAAGTTAGCCTATATGGTGTTGTACCAGTAGCTTCTTTTGGGGACGTTCGACAAGCCCATAGAATCTGGTCCAACGTCTTATGCCAATTCTTTGGTTTCTTCCCAACATGTTTCTTTATCAAGCCAATCACCACTTTGTTAGCTGCTTCGACTTGACCATTCGCCTGTGCATAATAAGGCGTGGATGTTAGGAGTTTGAAACCTGTTTCCTGAGAAAATTCTTGCATCTTTCGACCAGTGAAAACTGAACCTTGATCAGTTGTTATTGTCTCAGGAATTCCATATCTAAAGATAATGTTCTTTTGAATAAATTCAATGACATTTTCTTGGTCCACATTGACTAAAGGGATTGCTTCGATCCACTTAGTAAAATAATCAATGCCTACCAATATGTATTTCTGACTCTTTGATGATGCTGGTCGAATCTCTCCAATAAGATCCAACGCCCATCCTCGAAAGGGCCAAGGCTTCACTATCGAGTGAAGTTCGCTTGCTGGTACATGCTGGATGCCTGTATGAACTTGACACTCTTGGCAACCTTTGGCGAACTCAACACAATCTTTCAGCATAGTGGGCCAATATAGTCCTTGTCGAAACAACAACCATTTCATCTTATGGCCTGCTTGGTGAGCCCCACATGCGCCAGCATGCGTAGTCGAAAGGGCTATGTATGCTTCAGTTTCACTTAAACATTTTAGCAACACCCCTTCAGGCGTCTTCTTGAATAACTCATTTCCCATGAGTACATAACTCAACGCCCTGTATTTTGTTTTTCGTTCTGTCGAAGCTCCTGGATTTTGAAGATAGTCCACAATGGGTTTCCTCCAATCTTGCTCTGACAAGTTATCAATGAACGAAATCTCGAAGTTACTGTGATCAACATATCCTAGTCTCGTCGACTCTAAGTCTGTTGGTGATAGACAAGTTGCTCTTATCTTCTCTCGAACTTCGATTGCTCTTTGTAATCTCGTTTTTGAAATTTTATACCCAGATGCAATCTATGCCAAGTCATTGGCTATTTGATTTTCAACCCTGGGTATGTGTCGAATATTGACACTTTCAAATTTTTTCAACAAACGATTTGCTATCACAAAGTACATAATGAGATTCTCTCTTATGCATTTATATTCCTTTGTGACTTGCTTGATGACTAACTCTGAGTCTCCCATTATTTCGACTCGAGTTGCCCCCAATTCCAACAATATCTCAAGGCCAGTAATTAGAGCTTCATACTCAGCCTCATTGTTCGAACAAGAACCTTCTATTTGGTACTTGAATGTTGTTGGAATTTTATCTGGAGAAATAATCAAGACTCCTACTCCTGTTCCATTTTTATGGCTGGAACCATCGAAGTAGAATTTCCAAGGTTCTATCTCCACATAATTAATATCCTCGACTTGAATTGAGTGGTCGACTATGAAGTCTGCAACCACTTGTCCTTTTACTGCCTTAAGAGGCATAAAGGTCAAGGAGTATTCAGTCAATGCTAATGCCCACTTGCCAATTCGACTATGCAAGATAGGTTTCGACAACATATATTTGAAAACATCAAAATGAGACGAAACATAAACATCAACTGGTTTTATATATTGCTTGAGTTTTGTACAAGAGAAATACAGACATAGACACAATTTTTCAACTTCGCTATATCTAGTTTCCGCATCATTTAAAACTCGACTGAGATAATAAATGGGTCTTTCGACTCCATTCTCATCCTCTTGGGCTAACATACTTCCCAGAGTTTTGTCAGATGCAGCTATGTACAATCTCATACTCCTATTGCTACAAGGAGGCACCAAAATAGGTGGCTTAGTGAGGTACCCTTTGATTTTGTCGAAGGCTTCTTGCTGCTCTTGCCCCCATTCGAACCCATCTTTATTCAGTCGAAGTAAGGGTGAAAAAGGCCTGAGCTTTCCCACTTAGGTTAGATATAAACCTTCTCAAGAAATTTATCTTGCCTAAGAGAGATTGCAATTCCTTCTTATTCGATGGCGCTTTCGCTTCCAAAATTGCCTTCGTCTTGTTCTGATTGATTTCGATTCCTTTCTTGTGGACGACGAAGCCCAAGAAATCTCCAGCTTTCACACAGAACGCACACTTCAAAGGGTTCATCTTCAGACCATGTTCTCTCATTCTTTCGAATGATTGTCGAAGGTGGTCAATGTGACTCTTCCTGGAAACAGATTTTATAACAATATCATCAATATAAACTTGCATAAAAGTGTTAATAAAATCATGGAAGATAGTATTCATTGCTCGCTGGTACGTTGCCCCAGCGTTCTTCAGGCCAAAAGGCATCACTACCCATTCGTAAGTGCCTAAGGCCCCAGGGCATCGAAAAGTTGTTTTCGACACATCCTCTTCAGCAATGAATATTTGATTATATCCTGAATAACCATCGAGCATACTCAGGTATTCGTAGCCAGCGGAAGAATCGACTAGCATTTCCGCCACAGGCATAGGATATTCATCTTTGGGGGTGGCAGCATTCAAATCTCTGAAATCTATGCACACCCTTAATGTGCCATTCTTCTTGATTACTGGCACAATATTTGCAATCCATTCGACATACCTTGTAACACGGATGAATTTGCATTTCAGAAGTCTTTCGACCTCCGTTTTGATTTTCGACAATATTTCTGGAGCGAAGCGTCTTGGATTTTGCTTGATTGGCTTCTTTCCAGGTTTGATTGGCAACTGAAGTTCTACCAATCCTCTGTCGAGACCAGGCATTTCGTCATAATCCCATGCAAAACAGTCTTTAAACTCTTTCAGCAATTGGATTACTTCCATCCTAAGTTCTGGATCAATTTTGGCACTGATGTAAGTTGGCCTCTTCTCTGATCCTTCGCCTAAGTTGATTTCTTCTAAAGGGTCTTGCGCTAACATCTTAATGTTATTCGCCAAGGGATCCTTTTCGAAGCCCAAAGGCTCATCGTCATAGATAGCGTCGAGCCTCTGTTCCTGCATTTCGTCTGGCATGATATCAGGAGGTTTTGGATCGAAATCCTTTCCTGGGCCAACAGCAGATAATTGTTGATCATTGGCATGTGTGGCCATGTACTTTACTTCGGCTTCGAGAGCCGTTATCATCTTGGTTTCGGCTACATAAGCCGAAATTCGCTTCAAGGACTGTGACTCAGTCATTATCACTGAATTCACTTCCCCAACCAGTTGGTTGGATGTCAGTTAACCCACTGAAGTCTATGTGGGACAAGTCTTCTCTGTCCCATTGGAAACCATGCTCAGGATGCAGGTATAGGGAACAAAAGGTGTTTGGCGCTGGCGCCATGTCGAAGTCAGGAGTTGGACATGGCCCTATGTGAGCCAAGTTTTTGTCGAAATCTGTTACACCCAAGTGATTCACTTCGCCAAGGTAGTAACTTTGATCCGCCTCTATGTTTTCGACCATCCCATCTGGACGCCATAGCAGCAGTCTTTGGTGCATCGATGAAGGCACAGCGCCTACACCGTGAATCCACTCACGGCCTAACAAAAGGTTGTAGTTAGGTTTGGCCGATATGACCATGAACATTGTTGGTCGAAGGATCGACCCAACTTTGATATCTAGCTGGATCACTCCCATGGTGGTCCCAATGCCTCCCTCATAGTTGGACAGGACCATATTGTGAGGTTTAATTTCCTCATCTCTTTTGCCAATCTTCCTTAGCATAGAATGAGGGATAATATTGATAGTGGCCCCACAGTCGACCAATATTTTGTTCACAGTAGTCTCTTCGAGCTTAGCCCTTATGAACAAAGGCTTGAGGTGATTCTTCATCGCCTCTGTAGGTGGCTCGAAGAAGCCATTTTGTTCCTCTGTAGTGCCATTGTCCATGACAAAATAGCACACTGGCCTGTGTTTGGCCATTTCTTGTTCCACCTCCCAGTCACTTGCTTCGACTTCTACCTGTCGATTGAATTCCCTGGGGAGCACTGAAACAATATTCACCATTATATCCAAAGTATCGTCGGACTCAGCGTCGTCTTCGTCTTCGACTTCGCTCTGGTTAGGCCAAACTAGCCTGTTGGTAACTGGTTCTCTCTCTAGAGGCTTCCTTTGTTTCCTTTGCGGAACATTCAAACTAGTTTCGGCCTTAGGTTCGTTGGCAGCCTCCCTTTCAGCTTTTCGCCTCCTTTGATATCTCCTCCATTGGGATCGGGACATAGGATTTTTACCCTTGTAGTTGCTGGACACTTGAGCAACCTTAGGTGCAGCAACTTGAGGTTCTTTCTTTTGAGTCAGAGAGGAACCTCTTGGCACATCGAAGGAATGCCATTTCTCTTCATTTGGCCTTTTTCGGCCAGAAGTTTTGTACCAAGTGTCTACTGGTACATTTGTTGGAGGCCTAAAAGTCAATGGCCTCTTGTCTTGATTAGAACCCCTTCTGGGATCATGTCGAAGGTCAGCATTCTCCCTTCTCTTGTTCGCTGCTCTCACGCCTTGAATGTGCTCAGCAGCTTTTTTATCAAAGATTGAACTGCATCTTGGACACAGCATTACCTCTGATTTCTTTTTCTGGCATCTTTGTAAAAAATCTGCCAAGTTTTCGTTTTCCCTAGGGAAAGCCGTTTTATCAGCCTGCTCTTGCCTTATGGCCTCTTCTGAAGCTTTTGGGTCAGAGAGTTCAACCATGTTGATATTCATTGTATCTTTAGTAGCAAAAGTTAGTTGCTTCATTTGTGTCTCCAGATTCTCCGTCTGGCCTTGAACAGTGGCCAAGTGGGAACTGGGCTTTGATCCAGTTTTTTGTGCTTCAGCAGTCTTCGACTTCGGGTCTTCGACCGCTTTCTGGACAGCTTCAATTGTCTTCCTGGATAAGTTTCCAGAAAAACTGCCAAAGATTGGCATGTTGATGTGGTCCTTTGAGACTTCGACCATAGTAATTCCTGGCTTCTTCGACTGGATCCTGGTTGCCTCTATCATGTTCACCTCAGAGGGTTCTGCATAGTGGGCTTCAGCCTTCAGTGGATTGGAGTCGACAGCCATGGGGGATTTGTCAGCAAACTTTAATCTCCCTTCCTCAATAGCGTCTTGCACAAGATTCCTGAAAAGAAAACATTAAGAAGTTTTATGGCCCAAAAAATTATGATATTTGCAAAAACCTCTCTTCTTTCTTTGATCAAGAGGAGGCACTTTTACCCCAGGGGGTACTATCATTTGGCCATCTTTAACTAGCAAGTCGAATATTTCATCACATTTTGTGATGTCAAAACTATAAGTCTTTTTTGGGAACCTATCGTTGGTCCTGTCTGGACCAATGGGATTTTTTCCATTTGAGGGGACTAACTGTTTACAAGAGTATGGAGGCCCTTGTTTTAGTTCTGCTAAATCGACTTCTCCTTCTTTGACAGCTAAAGTATCGTCGAAGGATTCTAGATCTTCATCATCCATCTCAACGTATGCTATTCTTTCTCTCTTGTGAGTTTTCGTTACCTTAGCTTTTTCAGCTTTGAGGCGTTCGACCTGTCGAACTCTATCGGCCAGTTGGGTCATGTCTCTTAGGTACTGGGTGTCTAGCTTCTTCCTAATGGAATAATCTAAACCGCCTGCGGCTATTTCGACCAACTCATGTTCTGGCACTTGTGTAAAACATCTCGCCTTAAGCAACCTAAACCTATTCAGATATTCGTCTATAGGTTCAGTGAAACGTCTCTTCACACTGGCCAGTTCTTTCAGGCTTATCTTGGTTTGCCCCATATAGAATTGTTCATGGAACAATCTTTCCAACTGGGTCCAATGATGGATCGAATTGGGGGGGAGAGTTGTGAACCAAGTAAAAGCGTTCTTGGTTAAGGAACTTGGGAAGTACTTGATCCTTAGGTTTTCATTATTTGAAATGTCTCCTGCTTCGATCAAATACCTCGCGACATGTTCGACAGTAGATTCTGTCGTGTCCCCAGAGAACTTAGTAAATTTGGGGACTTTGCTCCTAGGAGGTAAATCCGTTTGTAACACATATTCTGACAATGGAGATGTAAAGTTGGGCCTTCGAAAGCCCATGTTCATTCCATTCTGAGTCATGATCCTTTCGATCATGGTTGCCAGATTGTTTTCCAAACCCATGTTTTGGTATTGGATATGCTGAACCACTTCGTCAGCATTTTGGTTTCTGTTAACTAACCTTACCTCTGGGGCTATTACCCTAGGTTCTTCGACAGGTTGTTCGACAGGCTGTTGAGCCTGGTTAATGGTGGTTTCTTCCTCTAGAAATATCCCCTGATTTCCTCTTATTTGCGCCCTTTGGGGCTGTCGAATAGGTGGGGGTGCTCCAAAGAAGTCGGCCAAACGCGTCATTTGCGCTGTAACTTGCTGATTCGATTGAGTAGTATTTTGTATTAGAGGATTTAGCACTGTACTCAAAGTTTGTGCCAACATTTGCACCATATCATGGTTGCTTTCGTCCATTTGTTGCCTCAAGACTGCTGTCGAGGCATTTGTGAGGCCATGGGCTACTTGGGACGTTCCTCCTAAGAGTTGAGTCCTATTTCTGTTCGCCATGCCTACTCCAGAGCCTTGGAGTGGCGAAGAAGCACTCACGAAAGGGTCTGAATAAGTGGACGCGGCATTCGTCAGGCTTGCCACTTCAGAAGTGGGCATACCATAGAATGGAATAAATCCTGGGGGAACCACAGGCCTTGTGCCTATATTTCCCCTTGGTGGGGGGGTTCCCAAAGGTATTCTGGGGCCTGTTAACGAAGTTATTGGCCCTGTGGTTGTGACTGACACTTCTGGTATCGAACCAACATTCGTCGCTTCACTCACGGTCATATTAACCGTTGCTCCCACACTTGTTTGTGGGATTTCGTTATTGTTTGGCGGATTCGCCATCTCTTCCCTTCTTCTGACAGTATTGTTATCGTTGGTGTATATTCTACCACTCCTCAATAACATACAACTCGAAAAGATGAGATTATTTTCAACAATCAACACACAGTCCCACCAGGTGTGCCAATTTGTTTACCTTGGGTTTTGGTAAACAACCGCTGATCCTCCAAATGGTTACTTATTTGGTTACTCGCAGGATCGATCAGATTGATCCTATGGACATAGGTTGATTTTGAAGTTTGATTAAGTTGGATAAGGCTTTAAATAAAAGGTTTCAAGTAAATTGCATAAAGGAAAGGCTTAGTAAAATAAACAAGGCTTTAAAGTAAAGGTTCGACAGGAATTTAAAGAAGAAAAGCAAGTAAAATGCTGGAAAAGTAAATGACTTTAATTGATAAATTTGGTGTTTCACACATACATTTCTCAACAATTCTTTCGCTCACACTGGGTACTTGAATCTAAATGAGTGACTATGTATATGATTGTGAACACACGCGAGAAACTACATGTCTACTCCTATTTATACAAAAACATTCCAAGTAACCGTCGGGCAGTTACACTGCTTCGAGATCAAGCCACTTGGCACGTTCTCCATGCTCGACGCTCCAGATCCTCGCACGTTTGCACGTAGTAACTGCTGGAAACCGTTTTCCCTCCAAAGCTTTGAATTTCAAACTGCTCCACTCTGGACCATCGAACACCTTCATCAAGAGACATCTTCGACGAAAACTCCTTCGACGTCGAAGGCAACCAGCCTTCTTCCTTGGAAGAAATCTTCTAAGTATTTTGCCATCTTTCGACGGGCACTTCGACAGACTCAGCCAGTCGAAAGCATCTTTCAGCTTTTAATGGCTGACATAGATCAAAGCATAGGTGTCGAATTTAGGAGCCAACAACTGGCCAATTCAAATCGTTAGCGCGTTTTTTATTTTTGCCAGGCATAATTAATTGTTTGTTTTATAATATTTGTTTTCTATTCCAATAACAGAGAAGCAGCATGGATGAGTTGGCAAGCACGCTATGGCAAAACCCCTTGGGGCCTAGGTTCGAATCCCAGGTCCCCGAAAACTTTGATAAATTCTGTTTTCAGGCAATCTTGTGCAACGTCAAAGATGTAATCCACCATGCGCTTGCAGAGATCAACGTGCCAAGTGGCTTCAGACCAAGATCCAAAAGCCAAAATTGAGTATCCGCCATACTCCCTGGTCAACAAGCACGCAGGGAATCACAAGGGTCAAACAGGCTGGAGCGCTAATGGGCCTAAAAAACTGCTGATAATACACCCAAATCAGGCCCAATACCCCGTGAGTTTGTTTTTATTTTATTTTCTTTTCATTATTTTCCTATTTTTGTTTTATTACTATTATTATCTTAATTAATTAATTAACCAACTAACCTTTTTTTCATAAAAAATCAGAAACAACAAAAAATAATATTTTTATAAAATCCATTAATTTCATTATTTATTTTTGTAAATAAACATTAATTAATTTATTTAGTTTAAATAGGTTTAATAATAATATATTTTGCAATAAATTAAAATCAAATTAGAATATTAGGTTTTTAATATTTTTAACCATTCTTATTTTATTTCCTTAATTAAAATAAAACCCAAAAATATTTTCATTTAATTAATTAATTAATTCAATTATTAACTTAGACTAATTTTTAATTCAAAAAATAACAAAAAATATGCTTTATTTAATAAAAAGGGTCAAAACCCTAAGACACTTCGATTTAATTTTCTCGCGCGCGTATTATTTTTGATCCATATTTCAATATTGTAACTGCTTCGGGAATGTAATAGTTTAACTTAGGATTTCATTTATTTATCGCTTTTATTTACTTTTCGCAATTTAATTTTAAAGGGTTTGTTTTTGGCGATGTAAATACCCGACGCCTTGTAATAGCTTAGATTCAATTTTCTGCAATTTAATTTCCGTATAATACTAACTGTTAGATGTTTGATAACTAGGAAATGCATGCCAAGATCAATTTTAATTTAAAATCAACAATAGATCACCCATAACATGTACAAAGATAAATAACTGAAAAACAATACACCCGCACATGCACACTCTTAGGGTACACCTCACTTGGTTGCCTCGAACATGGTCATTGAGTATAGGAATTTTTAGAGGTCTCCCTCTTGTCCAAAGATCATAAGTTGCCTCGAAACAGTTGCCTCGGATAAAATGATCTAAGATATTAGGGTTACCGCTAAGGCATCCTAACATTGCTTTAGTGACCACACGTCCCTTAATCGAATTGACCCGGAAACTCCAACGACGATGCTACCTACTCCTCAATAGTAGGATAGCATTGTCTAAAGGACACTTGTACAGTTTAATTCCTTTTTGAGTAGGTAGATGGTTCTTAAGTACTTGCTCCTTTTAAAATAAATCAAAAACTTTTCGCACTTACCCCCTTTCAAACAAAAACTCTTTTCAAACCCACAAACACAAAGAAAAGCAAACTTTTGAAAACAAAATGAGTAAGTACCTAAGAGCTTGTGGATAACCACAAATAGAAAGGGTGCTAACACCTTCCATTTCTATAATCTACCCCCCGGACCCGAGAAACTTCTCGAAAAAGGAATTTTTCTGTGCTTTTTTCCTTTCCTTGTTGGATAGAATAAAAGACGGTGGAGACTCTTGCTCACCGTGACATTTTGCGAAAACAAGTGCAAAATGCGAACCAGCATTCCAAAAACAGTCAGTTCTCATTCCCACTGATCACACCTACTATCCAGGCTTTCATATCGAAGTAACCGTACTATCCAGGTTCCTTCTCACAGTCCTATTATCCAGGCTTTTATATTAAAGTAACCCTACTATCCAAGTTCCTTCTCACAACCCTACTATCCATGCTTTCATATCAAAGTAACCCTACTAACCAGGTTCCTTCTCACAGCCCTACTATCCAGGCTTTCATATCGAAGAAACCCTACTATCCCGGTTCCTTCTCATAACCTTACCATCCAGGTTTTCTTTTCTCTTACCTTCAGACGATAGTTTACAACACGGTAAAACCTGGACCCGACCAGTTTCGGTCAATTTCACCTTTCTCCAGTAAGTCGCGATGCAGTCTGTACACTGACCAAATATGCAGTTCACCTCCGGAGTTAATTCCCCAGTAGAGTAACGGACAACTGAAGCTCCTAAAATTCTATTTCTCCCAAGACAAATACCAACATTCCTCAGCAGATTCCTCATCAACAATAAGAACAGGAATTCTCATCAAAGGAATATATCCGGAAATCAACATCCTCTAGATGGCATCTTTAAGCCCATTTCCGACGATACTCCGTCACATATTGGATGGAATCTTTAAGCCCATCTCTGATAATTCTATAGAAACTTCCAAATGGCATCTACGACCCTATTCCTGATATCGCAAATCAAGTGTCAATTCTTACGAGTACAAATTTCTGGGCACTCTAGTGTTCAATCATCTTCCACCTTCAGATCACGAAAGGCAGACAGGCCAATCTACATCCTCAGGTTTAAGAAGATTGAAAAGGGGAAGCTGTTGTACCCCAAAATTTTCCCTCTCATTTTACTTAATACATACTCCTAGAGATCCTCAATTTGCTCAAGTTTTCCCAAGAGTTGACTAGACAAACTCTCTCCTAAGGCAGTGTGTCTCAAATTAGGGTTTCCATTTTCATCAAGATAGGTGAACTCCAAAGACCTCATATGCTCTCCATGGTCCTAATATGTTATCAAGACCCTCCATGTCAAATTTTAAGCACTGCACAAGAAGTTTGCTCAGTCAACTGCTCAGATGCTTGAGAATCGACTGTATTAGGTCAAAAGTCAATTGTGGCCCACATACAGTCAAATTTCAAGATTTTTGGTCAACATCAACATTTTGAAGTGATATCCATCATTTGATCAAGGTTTGATCATGATTCTTCAAGGAATGCCCTAAATTCATCAAAACCCAAAAGTTGCTAAATTAGGGTTTCTTAGGAAAAAGTCAACCAAACTTTGACCAAGCATAATTTCCACATACTTTATCAGAAATTTTCCATCCAAGGCTCATTTTGAATAGGATGCAATTACCTACAATTAATCTTCATCCCACAATTTCAAAGTATGCACTCATCAAAAGATATGAATTTCTACATTATAGGTCCTTTTGAAAAGTCAACAAAAACACCTTTTGGGTCAAAGCTTCTTACATGAACATGGAACACCCAATTGAAATGAGACCAAAAGGGTTGCTTAGGGTACATCCTAAGCTTTCTAAAAAGACCAAGAACACCTCTCTAGGGTTAAAATTGGAAGAGATGTGCCTTGTCAAAGTTGACCCTTTTTGCAAAATTGCCAAAAGTAAAAAATGCTTAGAAGTGCATTTTTTTAGCAAATGGGCTTAGTATTTCATGATTGCACCTCACTTATAACATGGTCCACAACCCAATTACTAATCCACATGTTATTTGCTTCATTTTCCATTTTATTTTGACTTTTTATTAATTAAAAATTGAATTAAATCAAATAATTGGTAAATAATAGCAAAGATATGTTTTGATTTGATTTTTGGACAGGATCTCAATCAAATTATGCAGAGATATCAAGACCAAAACGAATCAGGGATGATTGGTACAAGAAAGGAATGATTTGGGTCAATTTAAAAAGATTACCTATGGCATGAAAATCATATTAAATCTTCTTAATTCCAAAAGATTCAAGCCAATTTTATAACCCTAATTCACTCAAGGGTATATAATGAACAAGTAAAAGGCAAATAACAAGGGCTAGCAGTCGTGGAAGAGGAAGGAAAAACTCCAAATTTTCAAAGATAAGTGTGAATTGGTTTCAGTCCTACAGGCCATCTCAAGCCATCCTACTGTTGCCAATTAATTGCTGGACATCTCAGGAAGCTATCTTAATCAATAGCAAACCCTCTTACGCCCAGAATCCGCCTCTAGGCCTCACACGGTTTGCCATATTTTTCAAATTCGATTATCATGATTTATACATTATGAGCATTTTTTAATGGCATATATGTGTTTGTTATCGTGTTTGGAAGTTGACTGAATAGTTTAATTGTATTTTGAAGCTTATACGCGTATCTGCCATTGCTAGGGTTCACCTTGCATTTTTAGGGTTTTTGTATGCAGGTAAAATTAGACCACAAACAAGGTACCATGATGACCGTGACATCATAACCAGTGGAACCCTGGTCTTCAATTTCATTTATATTGCATTTTGTGAGTTTTTGAGTTGCGCAGGGTTATAGCAATGGAAATTGTCTGTAGGTAAAAGGCCATTATCTAATACGACGGTTCCCTGGAGAAGACAGTGGCGTGACAATCAACCATTGGGTCATTTGAATCTTATGATCATTTTTTCCAGTTAACCACGTTTTTGTATATTATGTTTTATTCTTATATGTTAACAAACAAGCTAGTTGGCCCAGTGGTGAGGCGCGTTTATGGTGAACATAAGGACTTGGGTTCGATCCTAGGTCCAAGCAACATTGTTTTCTATTTTTCCATTTACAGATCATATGCAGTTCTCATCCAAAGTCCTATCGTGCACTTCCAGTAACCAACCAGTGGATCCATCATTCAGCCAGATGTACGCCTCATCACTGAAAGACCATGATGCACCCTCAAGTCAACGCCCCATGGGATCAGGCGCGTTGATTGGGCTCAGCAACCTTTGGGCCTGGGAATTTCAACTTCACACCCCCTCCTTCAGCAATGCAAACAGGCCCATTTTCAATTCTTTCTTTTATTTCTTTTATTTTAATTAATTTGTTAATTATTTTCTTTTGATAAAAAATTAATTACTTTTTTTATTTATCATAAAATCAACAAATCACAAAAATCACAAAAAGATCTTCTTTTTTTTATAAAATATTTATTTTAATTTAATTAGTAAATTAGGTTAATTTAATTTCTTTTTTCATAATTAAAAATAATTAGAAACTAGGTTCATTTAATTCTTTTTGTAAATAAAACTAATTAGAAATTAAGGTTTGATTAATTTACAATTTAATTGTTTTCTTAAATAAAAATGCACAAAAAATACTTTTTTCCTCAATTAGGGTTTTAGGTTATTTTCAATCGTCCTCGCATTTAATTCGCCGCGCGCATGTTAATTATTTTTCATTATTTTTGTAACTGCCAATGGTTTGTAATAGCTTTAAATTAGGGTTTTTACTTTCGCTTTTCCCCGGTTTTTGGTTATGTAATTAATCCCCCTCCCCGAAGCCTTGTAATAGCTAGGTTTATTTTCTCGCACTTTAAATTCCTGCAAATATTTAACTGTTAGATGCATGGTTAATAGGATTGTATGGGAAGAATGCTTGAAAATTAAAACGGTAGATCACCTAATTTGCAAAGACTAATTAACTGAAAAAAATTCACATGCACATATTCACTCCTAGGGTTTACCTCACTTCGGTTGCCTTCGGTAAACAATCATTAAGCATATGAGATTTTAGTGGTTGCCCTCCAGTCTAAAAGATCAAAATGTCCCATTCAAATGTTGCCTGAATGTTGCCTCGAAAATGTTGCCTCGGAAAGATCTTTAGGACTCTAGGGTTACTACTAAAGTTTTCTAACAGTTGCTTTAGTGATTGTACTTGTCCCTTTCGAATGTCCCTTACTAACTCTAACGACGGGGCTACCTACTCCTTAATAGTAGGATAGCGATGTCTAAAGGAAACGAGAACAAACAATAGTTTTTCGAGTAGGCAGAATCTTAAGTACTTTCTCAAACAAACAAATTTCACACCAACACTTTTCAAATAATTTTCAAAACAAATTCGTCACATCCTTGAGGATTGATACAAGGGTTATCACGAAGTAAACATTTTTTAAAAACAAGCACACACACACACACACAAGCAATTTAAAAAAATGAGCAAGTACCTAAGAGCCCATGGAAAACCATGGATAGAAAGGGTGCTAACACATTCCCTTTCTATAATCTACCCCCCGTACTCAGAAACATCTCGAAAAAAGGTTTTTTATGTTCTTTTTCCTTTTCCATGATTTGATGAAATAAAATTCGGTGGCGACTCTTGCTTACCGCGACATTTTGCAAACAAAAAATGCAAAACGCAAACCAGTATAACAATCGGTTCTGCCACCGTATCACAGTAAGCAACAAATTGTTATCAACTAATGAGTTGATTTCAACAAAAGAGAAATAACTAACATTAACTAATGGATTGAAGAAATTCGACCTATATTTCTCAACCAATGGATTGAGTCCGAACAAACAAGTCAACGCTAACATCAACTAATGGATTGATGAAGGTAAACAACAAATTGTTATCAACTAATGATTTGATTCCAATTAAAGAAAACAACATCAGCTAATGTGCTGATGAAAGAAAACAAGGAAGGCTAGCATTAGCTAGTGTACTAATGAAAAGAAATGAAGGATGCCCAATGGCATCCAATGGATTGATGAAGGTAACAACAAACTGACCAACTTCTACCAAAGGATTGATGAAGGTGGGAAAGAAGAGAATGATTACAATGGATTTATTATGGATTATGGATTTCCATGAGCTATCATTGAATCTTGGCTTATGAAATGCATGTATGCTGCATGAGATGTCTTTGTTTTTTTTAGCGTATTGATACGCATGAAACAATGCATGAGGGCTTCTCAATGCATGTAATGGATAACTGGATGTGTACCAATGAATGTTGGGCTTTTGGGTAAATATGTAGTTAGACCTTGGTTTTTTATGGAAAAGTCCAAGCAAAGTTTAAGATTTCTAGTTGTAGATGCTATAGAGGATGCCCCATGAATGATGTGCATGGTTTGATACTAAGGTAATACATGATTGATGAATGCATGCTATGATTATGGATTATGGTTCAAATGTTTCAACAGGTGCCCCTGTGTAGGGTTACAAACGGTTAAAATGAGAAAGGTTCTTCTGAAGTTTTTTGTCAATGGAAAGGTCCTCTAGTAGGATATTATGCAATCATGACTTCCTGACACTTGTTCTGAGCTCGATAGTTTTTTATGTATGACATGATCTTGCTTGAGTCGCTTGAAAAAATGGAGAGGTATTGGCCCTGTCTTTCCTCGGATTACTGTATCCTTGAAGAAGTTCGCGTCAACAAGAATTCATAATTTTTTAAGACTTTTGGTTTGCTTAAAGCATATGAATAAATTATACAGCAATCAAATTTTATTTTTCCCTATACATAGATTAAATTATTACATAATGTTTTATCTAAAGTAAAATATACTTACAATGATGTAAAATATATTTAAATTTGTCTCGTTGGACCAATTTAGTTATAAGTGTAAAGAAATTTTTTTTCATCACCCGTATAGTCTAATTCAAAGAGTTAGTTATGATATCAAGTGATTTTAACTCCATCTCAATATTGAACAAAAGATATTACACTTATTCATATTTAATTTTGTGAAAGTTTAGATATTAAGAAACTAAATAAATAAAATTTAAATTAAAGATTTATTTCAGATGATTAATGTAATACACCATAATTTTAATTTAAAAATATAATTTTAGAAAATTGTCGCAGTTGACCTAATTTTTGTCACAAATATGCACATAGATATTGGGAATTTCTTAACCCATCCTATAAGGTTGAAAACACCATATGCAATTCCAAAAATGCCCATGTGGAAGCCAAAATATATTTTTGGGACGTATCTTTTTTGTGTTGCACATACTTCAAAATCGAAAATACAGTTATAGGATGGAATCGTAAATGTATTTTTGTTTCCTATGAAAACAGTAGCAGAAAAAGTTATACAAGCAGTAGCCACTTTCGCATTGTTTCTCATTTTAGAAACTACAAAATGAATACAAAGACATATAGAACAAAGATATATATATATATATATATATATATATATATATATATATATATATATATATATATATATATATATATATATATATATATATATATATATATATATATATATATATATATATATATATATATATATATATATATATATATAGAGAGAGAGAGAGAGAGAGAGAGAGAGAGAGAAGTCAAGAATACGAAAATTGTATGTAGTCGATAAAGACGATAACCTAACATATTATCCAACAACAATCTAAAAATCGATAAACAAAAAGGAATCAGAACCAAAATACATATACAACAATGAAGACTATTGGGTATGGCGGACTATGAGTCGGCACGTCCCCCTTCAGGCGTTCCTCTACTTCCTCCTGTACTGTAGAGCCCCCTGAGCCTCATCCACGATGACATTTAGAACACCTTTAAAATCAGAGCCATCAAGAAACAGATCTCCATCAATACCCGCCTGTGTAATGTCCATGATACGATGGCACCTAGGCAACACATTAGTAGCATGATCGGACCTACCCTGCTCCTCCTATGGAATCTCCCGATGAGCTGCCTCAGTGGGTTTCCTGGAGCATCATGTACTAGATATGGATGGAACACCCTGAAGAACCATATGATATAACCGGCCACGTAGCTCATGTCTTCTGGTGCTAAGGTACTCTGGGCCTCATCTAGCACAAGATGATTAACATAATCATTAAACAAAGCATTCATGTCCCTCCTTTTCACCAGGGGAGGAGCACAAATAACATGATCCTGGGGAATATACTACATGTACCCGAACTGACCCATGGCACGCTCAGGCAGATGAGCAGCCGTCTTGCACGACCTGCAAGTCAACCATCCATAATACATTGTAACATCGTCAAATGGAATCATGACACAATGGTCGACGTAGGTATATAAATGTATATCCTCAAACACCAATCGGTTAGTATACATCTGGAATAATTATGCCGTCTAGTTCCCTCGGAGCGGCTCTAATGCAATGGCATACAACCTTTCTTTAGTATAACCCCCAACAAGTGACCAACTCGGGATGATTACTAGTTAGTAATAGAATCACAATAATTAACAAAACAGAATCACAATATAAGACCAATAAATTTTACTGTCAGGAGTGTGATATTATCGGTCATCTGCTTCGTCTTCCACTTGCAACCATCAGACAACTTATGATACAAGTACACCAGACAAGCAGCCTCCCAGTTCCACTCATGGATCTGCTTAAAATTACCAAAGTAACCCAGGTACATGATATCAGTGTAAGTGGCACTAGTGTCCATAAAAATGGTCGTGTCAATCATATACAAAAGGCATGCTCTCATAGCACACCTCCAATAATGGGTAACCTGCTCGGGATCACCATCATCCTATCGTGCACATTGTACCTCATCCGTGAACACCTTCTTCAACTAACTAAATTTGAAGTGAGTACCATGGTTGGCGTCCATCTCAACCATGACACTCTCAGTTGAAACTCTCAATCTCTCTACCAACAACTCCAATGGCTCCTTTTTGTCGCACCTGTCATGGTCTAAAAACTTCTCTCTTATCAGACACGTGATGTCATCCAGTGTAATCGACATCTCAACATGTGGTAGATGGAACGAAGACGTCTCATGGTGTCATCTCTCAACAAAATCGTTAATCATACCATGATTAACGGTAGTATATATAGTGAGGGTCAAATCTCTAAACCTTGTCAGCTGCAACAACTCACCAAACCATGGCTTAGAAGGAGCTTAGAGTTTAGTGATCTTCTGCGCATGAACTGAAGATGATGAAGTAGGTGTAGAGACATGAACACCGGAGGCTGTAAACGCATCTGCCACAGCCTGTCCAGAGGCAAAAGGAGCCTGAGATGCCTGACTCATTTCCCTCTGCACAGAAGCATGTTGTGCAAACATGTCGTGTCTCAATCTAGATGGTTTCTCAGTCATTACTCTTGTAGAAGAATGAAACAAACGTTAATAATAAGACTCAAGTTCAAAATATTTGGAAAAATACAGACTGAATAAAATTGGATATGCAGTTCTGGTTTTTTATGTAAACGTTGAACAAAACCGTAAATGCATGTCTGGTACAACCTACAACTTTAGAGTTTCATCAAAGGCGAAGCTCAACCCCAATGACCTTAAAAAATGGTCATTGATCATCAAAAAACATACCTAACACGTTTCTTATGACTCATAACATTGCAAACACTAAAAAAATTGAATTTTCGATCCTAAAACAGAATTTGTAGGTAAAATTACATAAACTCTAAAAAGCTCAAAACAACTTACAAGTAATGATTTTTTTCTTGAATCTGCTTGAACACTAAACTTTATCTGATGCTTGATGATTTCTGATGAAATTTTCGCAAAATAAGATGATTTTGACACAATGGAGTTTGAGATAGTTTGGTTTTTGGGTGTTGAGTGTTTTTGTTTTCAAATAGTTTTTGAAAATGAGGAAAGAGAAGAGGCAGCGTGCGTTTAAGTGTCAAACAAAACGAAAATACAACTACAGTTCCAACTATAAATATATTTTTGATTCGTATCTGCGTGTTAGCTTGAGAATCTCAGTCTTAAAAAATGTATATATTTGAAGCGTTTCTAGAAATATAATTACGATTGCATCTGTAATTATATTTCTGGTTAATTTTCAATTGATACATAATGTCTCTTCTACTAAAATCTAAATCTTTATACGTACCAATACATTTTCAATTTTCAAAAACATTTTTTTTATTTTCACGTGATGCTTTAGAAAAGTATGGAATCTAATATACAACTATAAAAACAAAAGTACCTAGAAATACCAATTTTACCCCACTTAAAAAAATATACTTTAACTTATTACAAATGACAAACATGACTTTATATTAATCTACTATCACCACATTCATCGGGAATTTATTGCATCTGATGTGGCATCACACCAATTTTTGTTACATTATTTTTTTTAGTTTTTAACCAATGTTTTAATAAACCAAAATAAACCTAATAATGAGCATTATGCCAACTTACAAGATTTTGTTTATTTTTTAACCAATGTTTTAATAAACCAATATAAACCTAATAATGAGTATTATGCCAATTAGTTGGAAATATAAACTTATTGCGGAATCTGAAAGGTCTCTTGAAGAGACCAAACTTTTTACAATTTTCCAGCAACCTTGAGTAATTGGGTACCAAAAAGATGACATTACAGAATGCCTATCAAGTATCACAAATCAAACCCTGAAGAATTACAACGGTCTCTTCCTAATTCTTCTCTTCATATTTCATTTTCCAAAATGTTGCTGTTGTCATTTTCTTATCTCAATCAACATATATGTGATACTAACTAACTGTTGATCCATTTGATAATATAGCAAACAGATATTCACGGTATGGCTCACCCTGTTGAAGCTGTGAAGGACATCAATGATTCAAAGGACTTATGGAAGATAGCTGTCAGGTGTAAACATCTGTGGACTGTCACCAGTGCTTCAAACAAAGAACACTTGGAGATGATTTTGGTTGATTCAAAGGTAATATCTTTTGTTCACTTATGATGCAAATTTCTTCACATTTGTTATTGTTGTCTAATAAATCTAAATCCGTTGTATGCAGCTCGACATGTTTCAAGTTATCATACCTCCTTATTTGGTTCCAAAATTTACGATGCAACTTCCAGTTTGATGTTCTTACATCATGCAAAATTTTAAAGTCTCCAACAATGAATTCACTTTTAGGTCTACTAAGCATAGTTTCAAATTGATTTTCTGTGGATCTACTTCAGTGAAAAAAATGAACTTTCTGACATTCCGTTGAACTATTTTAACATACTTGGATTGGATGCAATAGTTGATGGGAAATTTGAGTCAAATCTTTTGGTTGGTGAGTTAAACACATTTGTTAATTTGTTTTATATGTATATTTGTTAATAGTAATCACATAATTTGAATTTAATCCTCAAATTTCTTTATAGATATTATTGGAGGAGTTACTAAGATAACTCAATCACAGATAATTGTTGATAATAACAAGAGAAAAGTTGTCTTTACATTGACTGACTTGAGGTATGTTGAATGTACTTTGATCTCCGCAGTACAATGTACCTTTAATTAAAACATTTACTAACAATGTTTGTTGGTACACCAAAAATCCTATACATTGTACTTTGTGGGGAAAACTTGTTGTACAATTTTACCAATATTATATGAATCATAAGGATGATGGAAATATTGTTATTCTACTTATTAATGCAAGGATTAAGGAACCTCGAGGTAATACATATAAATTTGAGTCAAATCTACATTTTCATTTTTCACTTCTTGATTTATACAAAGGAATTTTGAAATGTTAAGTTTGTTTATATCTTACTATGCCTTATTTTTGGTACATTGCTGGAGGTTATCCGTTGAATGTTTCCAGTTCATGGAATGGAACAAAACTGTTGATTAATGATGTCACCATTGAAGAGATTAACAAACTTAAAGAAGGGTATATTTGCATTATGTATACATACATTTCGTATTTTTGTTGTTAAAAGACTTACAGATGTTGCTTTCTACAATTTGAAAAATTAACCATGCTTCTCTGTATACTTTTTTGCATACATCAGTCTTAAGAATGATTTGACACTACTGTCGTCAAGTCTCCAAATTGATGCAACACATAACTCACAGTTTTTTGAGTTTGATAAGTTTGTTTGGAAAGCCGAAATATTGCATCTTTCTGAAATCAATTTACAACAACATGTAATTCATCCCACTTATTCATTCATGTTTCCATCATGTATATGTTCTTTTTTTAATGTCCTTCAAATGTGTTGGATTAATAATAATATGAATCCTTTTAGGAGACTACCTGTGTAACTATGGCAAAGTTAGAGAAATTTGAGTGTGGGCAGTCAGGGTGGTATTACGATGGATGCGTTGATTGCACGAAGAGCGTGACTTTGAAGGATGGGAAGCTTACATGTTATTCCAAACATGCATCTGCAGAGGCAGTACCGAGATATGTTGTCTATAATTTTCATGTTACTATCCTATTTTGGTCATTGTATATTTGACATAATTAATTTTTGTCACAAATATTGTAGGTTTAAGCTCGAAGTTTTGTCTTCCGATGGAAAATTCAAGTACAAGTTTATCTTTTGGGACGTTGACTGCGTTAAGTTAATTGGAAAGTCTTCACTTCAAATCAAAATGGATTTGATTGAGGTATACTTATTATCTTTTTCAGGCTTATTCATTTTATACCATGTTTCATACACATCTTTTTTTTATTTAGTCCGGAGATTATGATCCGCTTGAATTCCCGTATGAACTTGATGCAATTCTCCAAAAGGAATTAGCAATAAGAGTTGTTTTCCATCCTAATAAGGTCCGACTATTTGTTGTAAGCTTCAAAGATGATGAGTATACACGTTAAAAGATAAAGGATAGTTTCAGATCCGAAGAGGTTATTTTTGATAACTCTTTAATTTTATAACCCTGTTGTCTAACTTCATTTTATAACCCTTTTATCTAAAGTTGACTAATATTGTTTGGACATTGCAGCATACTTCAAAGCTTCAAACCTTGGATCTATCATCCCATGATGAATTGATAACTATTTTTGTGAGTTTATATTTTTTCAGATTTTTACAGTTTGTCCTCTATATGTTAAAACTATAATCTATTTCTGATAATTGTTTCATCAATCCTCATGGCAGGAGAACTTATCTGCATCTGCAGATTATGACCCTGCAGTTCCAATTACAGGCCTTACTCCATCTAAGAGGTCTCTAAGTGATGCAGTCGGTGATTTTGAAAGTGTTCAACTATCCTCAACCAAGATTACTAAAGATATCAAAATGGAGAAATAGTTATTGTTATTTATTAGGCATGTTTATCCTTTTTTGATTTGAACAATATAATGTGTTTCTTAGATAATTTACTTTGGTAATGTTACTTTATTTTGAAATGTTCTGGGTTGAATATTAATCAAAATTTATGGAAAATCCAATTGTTTGACTTACATTACATTCAACATTAATTGATAACTATTATACTTTAGTTTATTGAAAACAAACTGCAGGGTCTATGTCATTTGGGAATATTTAATTTTTACAACAGTTGGACCATGTATGTTTGGTTAGTATCACGTAAGTTAAGTGTTTATTTCCAATAGATCACAGATATACTAAATGTATGCATAAACTGTTTCATCAACTGAATTTCATATTTGCTTCCAATAGGAATGCATTTATCTTTGCTCCCAATATGAATGTATAAAATTTTATTGACATGATCTTCTTATGATACATGTTTTAGGTTCTTATTATTTGGTAACTGCCCACATATAGTTTTAAACATATAAAGAACCAATTATGTATTGAAGCTTCAACATACTCTGATTTCACAATGTTGCATGGACATGAATTATATGGAACTAAAGGGAAAACCATATGCATGCATTTTCATGATATTGATTTTACAATGTTCCTGTTCATGTTCCATTTCTTATACTTCATAAAAGTGTTGATAAGTTTTTGTTTTAATGCAATTTGTAAAGAGAATTTTATTCAAAACAGTTGGAGTGTTACCCTTTTGTTTGCTTACAAAGTTACAATGTCTATTTAAAAGAAAATTGCATACTGCATATAATTTATTTTATAGGTCAGTTTGTTATCAGATTTTGTTTATTGCAGTTGTTGACTAATAGTTGCTCCTTGATTAAAACCTATCACAATTTAACCTTACAAAGTTCGAACAGCTTACCCCAAATTAATGTTTTCTAAACAGTAGGATTGTCCATATGGCCGAAAATCATAAAACCTGTCAAACCAAACTTTTGGCTATTTTTCATGTCGTAACCATGCTTAGTAACAACTTCAGAACATTATGATAAAGCATATTTTTTTACAAAAATACACCATATATGTCATATAAACCATTTCAAAGAAAGTTTGGTATAAACCATTTCAAATACAGATTGTTATAAACCATTTCACACTCCTTTAAACTTGATTTTAGACAATAAATAATTCTTACTATAAATTGCAATGGTGAAATTCTGCCTAATCAGTCCATTTACACTCACCATTGATACATATCTTAAATTTATTTATTACAGCCACAAAATATCAATCAAATCACATTTTGATCCGCTTGACAATATTCATCTCTGTTAATTTCAAATCATTTTAACCTTCCAGGTTAGTTCCAAGTTTTAATTACAATTTTTCTTTTCAACAAACTAACTTATATACAATTTTTATGGAAATGTTAATAATTTATACAGCTTCATTTATATTAATATACCATAAATACAACAAACATTTCCCAACCATATTATCAGAAAATGCCATAAGTTACATACTAGTAATTAAACAAAAGTTTTAACATGGATCACAACCACTGCTATATAATAGCAGTAAAAAAAATAACATACTTAACCCAGTCATTAGAATATGAAATATTAGTTAACCTTTCAAGAAAACATCATGCATGTGATCATAGTAGGTTCAAGATCTAAAAATGATTCTATTTTCCTTTTCTCTGGAGCCTAACATATAGAATTTCTTCCCTTGATCTGTATGTGCAATGAAACTTATCTCCGACTTTAAGCTTTTTGGACTTCGCAAAAGAATACCATCCTTTTCTAAGAGAAATTTCACCATTTGGATTATTTAATTTGATGATCTTACATGGAAGATACTCACTCGTGTCAAAATCCCTAATAAGACACGAAGTAATGTCGGGACGGAGGGCCTTAAGTCGAACTTTAGCTGGAAAATGCTAAAAAATGCATATAGTCACTAAAGTTATAACACATGGATACACTATCAAATAACTCATTACCATGTAGTATTTTAATTGGCACAATTAGTTAAAGGTATTACTTACAAAAACTTGATTGCCCCTACTCCCAGGCTTGCTGATTTCTTTAATGAAAGAAACCTCCTTCTTCAAATCTCCAACACTATTCTTCGCATTGGACAATTGTCCCACTTCTGTCTCCTTTTTAACTTCTTTCAATGTAGTATTATTCTCAGGAAAATAACTCCGGGTGGTACGTTGGGTGTCTGGGGTTCTTCCTTAATGTTTAGCAGCATTCCATAGAGTTGATCAGTGTTGAGTGGTAAAAAACTGTAAACGTAAAATGTTCATAAATCAGTAGAAAACTACATTTAAAAAATATATAATAGGTATTACTCAGTGTAAACAAATTTGTTTCTGGATTTGATTATTTCACTTACCCTTTCAAGGTTGGAGAAGACATCTTCAACTTTTAGGTGGCTTGATTTTACAAATGATATGCAGAAAGTTGTTTGTTGTTCTAATACAACCAAAGTTTTCGATGGATATCTATGCAAAACCTACACGAGTCTTATCTTATATACAAAAACTTAACATGCAAAATGTTGCTTCTCAAAATCGAAAAGGTGATTGCACGGATGTGATGTCTCAGAAAGTAATTATGATAAAAATCCTTCCAATATAACTCAAATATTGCTTGGTCAAACGTGTCATTCATTGAGATAAAAATCCAATAGAATATAACTGTGAAGCATGCATTCCCATGCTTTTAAGTTTCCAACATAACACTTATTACACATTGGTAATTGTTGATAACCGCAAGTTATCACTTATTGTACACATGCTTTACGGTTTACACTTAAGTTGGCTTTTCAATTTTCCTTATATTGTTTTATTTATAAGCCTACCTATTCATTAAACTAGATCTTTTTTCCAATAGGTTATACAACTTAATATTTTAATTAATATTTATATCTTTCGTAATATAACTCATTAAACAAAACCATGTTAACTTCAATATCACATGGAACCACAATTTCAAACAAAGAGGGAACAACCATACTGACCAGTTCAAGATATAGTATGTAAAAATATTTCATCAAATACAATTTCTCAAAGTCACAAGCAGACAAATTAATTTACAGGTATCATCTCTAAAAACCATGGACAACCATGTTCTTGGAAAGGAAAATTATTGCCAAACTTAACAGACACAAAAGGAAGCAACTTCTTAAAGAAAGAAGATCCAAAAGGAGAAGAGTTGAAGAAAATATATTTAACCACAACAACGCCTTTAAGATATACAATACTCCATCCAGAATTCCTCCAAGAACTCCACTATCTAACATTACTTCTGTTGTGATGAATGAGAAAAACCAGAATTTTTCGATAAAACGAGAATACCATCTGCTAAAAGATTGAATGTTGGTGTTAATGAGATGGTGTCTTCCATTTTATTAAAGATGAGGAGTTTTGACAACCAATATTATGCTTCTTCATCAAGCTGTGATCTCACAACACCAAACTCTACATCAGACACCTACAAGCCAATTGTTACTCATGATACCATGTCCCCAAAACAAATTGCTGCATCAGTAAGACAGAGAAGGAAGAAAATTCTTCAGCAGAAGTTTTCACGGACATGCAGCAATCGTTACAATATCCTCAACACTCCCATTGGTAATGTGTTGATCAATTCTTCACTCACACACAATACAAATACACCTCTGAGTAGTTTAACCTCCACATATAGTAATCAAACTTACAATAAGGCATTTTCAAATCAATATGGATTTGTATGTTCATCTAAAAAAGCGTAGATGCTGATGTCATTAATTCTATTACTTCTAACCTATTCAGTACTTTCTCAGACCTTGATCATTATTGTGCCTCTTCGTCCACAGCCAAATTACCTTCTCATACAAACGCAAACAATAACGGTAATGATTCATTTGCAAACGAGGCAACTGATGAATCACTTAGCAATAGTTCATGCGAATTCATAAATGGAAATCCTGCTATGATATAAGTTCAACATTCGATGAAGAAGAAGACCGTGATACAGATTATACATCACTGAACTGTACAAATGCTGGTATGTATCGTTCTACCAAATTTTCAATATTCTTGCAACCGGTAATTTACAGTTATTTAACATGTAATGTTGGTGTTACTTATGCGTGTATTTGTGTTTATAATATTATCTTCCTAATGTGGTATCAAGAGAAGATTGAAAAACGAAAACATAATGCAGTTCCTAAGTTTCAATTATGCTGTGGAAATGGTAAAGTTGTGTTGCCACTTTAGAAAACACCACCACTGTTACTTAAGCATCTGTTGTCGAATAACAACGATCAAGAATGTAGAAATTATCAACAAAATTGCAGATTATACAACATAATGTTTGCCTTTACGTCTGTTGGTATGAAGTTTGACAACAGATTCAATACGGAAAGAGGTCCTCCGAACTTGAGAATGAATGGTCATACTTGCGATAGAATTGGGAACATGATTCCTCTTGATGGACAAACACCTAAATTTGCTCAGCTTTATATTTACGACACTGACAATGAAATTCAACATAGGGTGAATGGAATAGGGTAACCATTCTGATAGCACTTAACCTGCTTACATTGTATTTGTGTTGGTTTTTGTTGGTTTTATTACATTACATCGCCTTATTTGGTTTTTCATGCATACTAATTATTTTGTTTTATACTACAGGAACAATCCAATGTAATACCAGAGACTGTTACAAGGTTGAAACACATGCTTGATGAATTCAACACACATGCTAAATCATTTAGAATGGTTGCAGATAGACTAAAGAATTATCTTGTACCTGACCTCAAACTGAAGTTAATATCCGATAGATCAAAAGATGGACGAATTTACAACCAGCCTATTGTCTCTAAGGTGGCTGCACTTATTGTTGGTGATGTTGACACAGGTTCTAAAAGGGATATTATCCTTGAGAGACAAAGCGGTAGGCTGAAAAGAATAAGTGAATTTCATCCAAGTTATCTTGCGTTACAATATCCACTTTTGTTTCCATATGGGGAAGATGGTTTTAGACTTGGTGTTCTACATAGGGAAACAAATCCAAAAAAAAAAGGGAAGATGAATAAACTTACCATTAGAGAATGGATTACTTTTACGATTCAAATAAGACATACCGAAGCACATACCCTGTTGAGGTCAAGGAGGTTGTTCCAACAATTTTTGGTTGATGGATTTACTATGATGGAGTCACAAAGATTGAATTATATCTGCAAACATCAGAAAAAACTATGAGTTTCCAAGTACTCTAATTTGACTGTAGTAGAACAACAATTAACCACTCATGGAGAAAAAAAAAGGTAAAAGCGTGGTTTTACCATCAAGTTATGTTGGAAGTCGGAGATACATGGAGCAATTATACTTTGATGGGATGGCGATTTGTAGCCAAATTGGGTTTTCAGATCTTTTTATCACCTTTACTTGCAATCCAAATTGGCCAGAAATTCAAAGGTTGCTTAACAAAATGAATTTGCAGCCTCAAGATCATCCGGATATAATCTCAAGAGTGTTTAAAATAAAGTTAGATGAGCTATTGTGTGATCTAACAAAGAAGCATGAGTTAGGCAGAGTTGTTGCATGTAAGTTACATTAATTAAGTTTGAATTTACTTTTATGTTTATTTACCTATATGTAATGTATTTTATTCATCTTTTTATACTAATATCAATTATTTCAGATATATACACCATTGAATTCCAAAAAAGAGGTTTACCACATGCACATATTCTACTTTTCATGCATCGGTCGAGCAAGTTTCCCACTCCAAAAGACATCAACAATATCATTTCGGCAGAAATACTGGCCGAAGAAGATGATAGGGAATTGTATCATTTGGTAAAGACACATATGATTCATGGTCCATGTGGGTTAGCAGACTGGTCTTCAAGTTTCATGAAAAACGATAAGTGCTCCAAATTCTTTCCCAAAAAATTTCAGTTGCAAACCGTTGTTGATCACGAAGGATATCCCATTTACAGAAGAAGGGAAACTGGAAATACAGTTGTGAAAAAGAACGTTGTTCTCGATAATAGATATGTCGTTCCCTATAATGCAAATCTATTAAAGAAATTTCAGGCTCACATAAATATGGAGTGGTGCAATCAGAGCACTTCGGTTAAGTACTTATTCAAGTATATTAACAAGGGCTATGATAGAATAACTGCAGTTGTTGTTCAAAATGACAAAGACGGAATTTGTGTTGTTAGAAATGTTGATGAAATCAAGCAATACCTTAATTGTAGATACGTGTCACCAAGTGAAGCATGTTAGGGGATCTTTTCATTTCCTATACATGGGAGATCTCCTGCTGTTGAAAGGTTGTATTTTCATCTTGAGGGCGACAATCTGGTTTATTATACTGATTATGAACTGATAGATGAAGTCCTTGACAAACCAAGTGTAAAAGAATCCATGTTTACAGCTTGGGTGGAAGCAAACAAAACATATGAAGAGGCGAGGAATTTGACATACTCTACTTTTCTTTCTAAGTTTCTTTATGATAAAAGATACCGACGATGGAATCCACGTAAAAGAGGTCGTACCATTGGAAGACTAATTTGGGTGCCTCCAAGGACCGGTGAGTTGTATTACCTAAGAATGATGTTGACAGTTGTCAAGAGACCGACTTGCTATAAAGATATAAAGAAGGTCGGTGGAATAGTTCGTGACAATTTTAGAGATGCATGCTTCGAAATGGGATTTCTTAATGATGACAAGGAATATGTTGCAGCCATAAATGAGACAAATGATTGGGGTTCCGGATATTTTTTGAGAAAGTTATTTGTCACTATGCTACTGTCCGGTACAATTAAAAGACCACGACATGTTTGGAAAAAAAACTTGGAGGATATTATCCGAAGGTATTCTTTATCAACAAAGACAAGCGACAAATAGAACAGGTACATCCCACTTAATTTATATTTTTAAATACTTTAATATAGGCTAAGAGAATGGCTTACATATTAGTGTTGATGTTAAACTTATATATCACTGTTAAGTTGCATACAAAGTCATTCCCCATGAATTTGGTCTAAAAACTTACTGTTGATGTACTTATAGTCGGAACTGCATTTTACATTGCTAATAAAGGTATAATAAGCTATATATTAACCATAAGCTTTACATTGTATGCAACTCAATCATTCAATATGCAACTCAATCATTCAATATGCAACAAACCACTTATCACTATATTCAGGGTGATGTAGTTATAGTTGAAACTGCACTATACATTTCTAATAAAGTATATAAGCTATATATGTATCATAAGCTTTAGACTGTACACAACTCAATCCTGCAATATGCAGCAGTCTAGCTATAACTATGTAATCTGAATACCCATTATATATCTATTGTTATTTCGTGAATAATAATAATTATTATATTAATGCATTAACATGGTTTAGTATTTACATTATGGCTATATTGATCACAACTTCTATAATTTTTCCAAATCCGTTTACATGTTTCATTTCTACATCCAAGATAATGGCAGATATATATTTATTGTTAATTTCTCTAATTTTTGCATAGATATGCAGTTATCAAATGCTCAGTTGAAAAATTTGACACTCATTGAGATTGAGATTATGATGCAATCCAATAGAAGAAGTTTGCATGAATTTAAAGATATGCCTTATCCGGATTCGTATGTGACACGACACGTGGGCAATAGACTTATTTATGACGAACTTGATTACAATGCCGATACAGAACGAGAAAATTTCCATAATCTATTTACCGCCCTAACAGGTAATTGTTCATCTTTTTATTATTATACTATGACATGAAACTATTAATATTTTTGTGATAGACTACTGAATTTTCGAATAAATTTTTACAGATGAGCAGCGTTCAATCTTCAATAAAATCATGGATGTTGTCAACAAAAAAAGAGGAGGGGTGTTCTTTTTTACATGGTTACGGAGGGACTGGTAAAACTTTCATGTGGAGAACACTATCAAGTGCACTTCGTTCGGAGAAAAAAATTATTCTTACCGTTGCTTCAAGTGGCATAGCTTCGTTATTATTTCCAGGTGGAAGAACTGCCCATTCAAAGTTCAAAATTCTCGTTCCAACCCTTGACACCTCTACTTGTAACATTGGCAAAGACACCTAACATTCAAAGTTATTTGAAGCAACCGATGTCATAATATGGGATGAAGCACCTATGGCGCATAAGAACTGCTTCGAGGCATTGGATAAGACCCTCAAATATGTCATGAGCAAAAAAGGACTTGCGAATACAATTTTTTGTGGGAAAGTTGTTATTTTTGGAGGAGATTTTTGACAAATTCTCCCTGTTGTTCCAAGAGCAGGGCGTTCTGATATTGTTCATGCTTCCATCTGATCATCTTATGTGTGGAACTATTTTCAAGTTTTAACACTGACAAAAAATATGAGACTTCAACAAGGAAGAGATAATACAAGTTCTAAAGAACTGACATAATTTTCTAAGTGGATATTATATGTTGGGGATGGTAAGATATGTGAACCAAACGATGGATTGTCTGATATTATGATTCCTCAAGAACTAATGATATCCAATTTTGAGGATCCTATCAAAGCTATAGTTGAAAGCACATATCCAAATTTGTTGGAAAATTACCAAAATGTTGGATATTTACAAGGAAAAGCCATTATTGCCTCAATCGTTGAAGTTGGGAAATAATCAACCATTATGCATTGGACATAATATCAGGTAAAAGAACGTTAATTTTTATTCTATATATACATACATAATATTCATACATCATGTTGACTTCACAAAAATTTATTAATAATTTCATGTTGTTCTATTTTTAGGAGAAGAGAAGGAGTATTTGAGTTTTGATTCAATTGATAGAATGAATACTTTGTATACTGAAGCGTATGAAGGTCTAACTCCAGAATTTTTTAGTAAACTAAGAACTTCAGGTCTACCAAATCATAAGATCAAATTAAAGGTTGGTACCCCAATTATGCTTTTGAGAAATATGGATCAAAGTGATGGATTGTGCAATGGTACAAGATTAATTGTTACAAGGTTAGCAAATCATGTTATTGAGGCAAAGATTATGTCTGGAAAGAACATAGGTAACATCTTCTACATTCCTCGGATGTCTGTGTCACCTTCTGAGTCACCATGGTCATTTAAGTTGATTAGGAGACAATTTCCAATCATTGTCTCTTACGCAATGACAATTAATAAATCCCAATGTCAATCTCTTGAGAGTGTAGGGTTGTATTTTCCTACACCTGTTTTTAGTCATGGACAATTGTATGTGACAATTTCAAGAGTTACAACCAAGAGTAGTCTTAAAATCTTAATACATGACAAAGAGAATGCACCCTCTTCTACAACTATAAATGTTGTATACAAGGAGGTTTTCCAATCACTTTGTTAGTTGCTAAGTACGACCACACAATACATTGTATTATTAAATTGTTGTTTGAATCATTAATATCTTATTTTGATAAATTTCTCCATGCATATATATGTGATTGGTTGTTGTTATTGGCCGATTCCTTCATATGTGTTGTTCAACTATGAAATTCTTACCATGAAGATGCTTACGTCTTGAGTTATAAAACTTAAAATCTATTTTTATTATTTGTGGATTGTGATTGTGTTTCCAGTGATTTCTGGTAAACAACCGCTAGTCTTCCAAACTATTGAATAATCTTTCTGACTGTTATTCAATTCCTCTGGTAACTCACAGGATCGACTAGATTGATCCTAGGACTCCTTGGACATTAAGGTTATTCTCACGATCGAACGGATATTCATGGTTGATATTTGAGTGTTGTATATGCGTTTGGCTTATTTCGATTTCTCTCTCAAAAAGTCTAAAGATGTAATCAAAATGTGCGTGTACGAAACTAAGTTGCATGAATAAATGCTAATTGTAAAGACATATAAACTTGCATAAAAGCCAAGTAAATGGTTTTGAATTATAAAACAGTTAATATAAGGGATTTCTGGAACGTAAAAGGTTTGAAATATGAAGAAAGCGTTTAATGCAAGAAATCTGTAAATGACTTTAAGTAAAAATATGCGTTCGAAGAATAAGACTTGAAGGTAAAGGTATGGACAATATGACAATTTTCTGAGATATAAAGTGCTTAAAATGTAAAGAAAGCATTAAAATGTAAAACTTTGAAGAAGAGATTTCGAAGTGAAAAGACTGTAAATGAAAAAACTTGTAAATGTTATTTGACAAAAAGATAAAGGAAAGTACTGGAAATGGTAAAAGATTTTCATTAAATCAGAAATACATGGTGCTATCATACATACATTTCTCTTGCATTCGTTTCCCTTGCCATGTGGTAGTTTGAATGTTACTGAGTATTTAGTATAATAGATATGACACACGAAATCCTAATACTAAGACTCCTATTTATACTAATTCGACCATAACGGTCTTGCTACAGGATTATGCCACGTTCAGAACATGCAGGACAATGCCTCTTTCTCCTTTCCACGTGTCCCCAAATGCTCCAGCACATAACTTTCAAACTTCGAATGTCCCGCTTCCATTTGAATTTCAAATGCTTTGGTACTTCTCCGTTTCAAACGCACCTCCCAGACACAGCCTTGTTGTTATTTCGAGACTTCTTTAGATATGTTCCCATAATTGCCACTCGAAGCTCCAAGCTTTGACATACTTATTCGAAACACTGCTTCTGCTACTTCGAAGCATGACGCTTTACCTCATTTCGATCGAAACGTTTAATTCATTTGGCTTCTAATAACATTATCAAAATCTTCAGCCAACAAATTGCCCCTTTAAAATATGTATTTCGATTCCTCTGAGAAATACCTATTTTAAACACCTACACAAGATTTTGATGTGACTTTCGAATCATCGTAACATTTAATGCATTTTGACTCCAGTCACGTCAATCATAGCACCTTTTGGATTCCTTAACCGCCTGGAGCCACTTCACAGCATGGTGCAGTTACAAATAATGATTATCTTTAAATCACGCCTATTACCCATGTTAACTTTACGCCACCTCTTCATCACACCAACCCATGATCTCCATGTATCACACCCTTATTCGGTGGATGCTTAAACTTCCCCATTATAAATCATCACCAACTTAATCTTTTTCTTTTCTTTTCGCACTCTAAATCTTTTACCCTCCTTCTCTCGTCAAAAAACCCAATCTTTCAACATCTTTCAAAAATGTCTTCTTCTACTTCATCCCAACTCAAGAAAGTCTCCAAGAAGAAAGGAAAACCTGCAGGAACTACCATGGAAAGTAAAATCATCACTCACCAAGGTCAATCCGTTCTTGCCCCTCAGATGATTTCAAAGGAAAAAGAAATGATGTATGCGTCACAGGTACTCATTCCTACCAACGTTGCTGGTAAGAGGTTAGCTTTAAATGGCCCTCTTACGGTTTTTGAAATATTAAAAGACACCAGGACGATTTTCCCAGTTTGTTACAGTTTTAAACCCTTGTTTAACAAAATGGACGCCCCTAAGGCAGTAGAATCTTCTAGTTCAAATACCATAGAAAACCCAACTGTTCCTCCTAAGGACCCCTTTGTATTGGATTATGTAAAAAGTAATTTTAAGCCATTTCGATCTTTCCCCACCTCTGATATTGCTTATCAAAATTGGTTCAAGAAAGTAGAAGCTAAGAAATCCCAGCAATGGGAAGAATTAGGTATCTATAACCTGATTAAGCTATCGAAGCCTGGTTTCACCTACAGCCACCCTCTGCTATTCGCGTCCCTCTATTTTTGGGACAGTACCTATAACACCTTCCATCTCCCAGGCGGAATGATCACCCCAACCTTCTTCGACATAGCGGCCATCACTGGGCTATCGCCAGTGGGAGAAACTTATATACCCGACAACGAAGAACATTCAAGCATAATTGACTTCGAAGTCAAGCTAGCCAGTTTTTCCAAATTTATCAGTCATTACCATGCTGAGGGGGACAATGTGTCTGACGTAGAGCACATTGCTTTCTTAACCCTGTGGCTATCAAGATACGTTTTCTGCAGTAGATCCCTACAGGTAGCTAGTAGGTTCATTCCTCTAGCTAGGGACTTGCATGAAAATCGAAAAGTGTGCCTAAGTGAACTACTCTTAGTTGACCTTTATGAAAGCCTGAGGTCAGCTGTTTCGGTCCTCAAATCCCACACCTCCAAAAATATTCTGTTGGCTGGCCCTTTTTGGTTACTTCAACTATGGCTAAATGCCATGTTCGAACCCTCCTTATCAACCGCCAACACCATTGATGAGCAAGATTATGAGATAAATGATAGGATAGTCGAAGGCACTAGGCTTCGAAGATTAACTCCTAACGACGACAAAGATGACTTCAAAGTCCAATTCTCGAAGTACATCATGATATTCTCCAAAAGGCACAAGTTCGAAGAGAGCATGGCGCCTTTTGCTTCGAGGGCTCATGGACCTTCTTGGTTCACCATGGCTCTCTCAGAAGCTATCAAGAGCAAGGAGATTCAGGATGTATGGAGAGCTTTTTTGCTACCTAGACTCATTTCTTCAAGAATAACTCCATCCAAAAACCAGATTTTTCTCTTTGCCTACCAACCAAACTTTGTTTCGAGGCAGTTTGGCTTATGCCAACTGATTCCTGAACCTTTATTCCAAACTGAGAGTGCCATCACTTCTGGACGAACTTTCAAGGCACGGGAAGCCAAAATACAGCAAGAACAATATCAAGGCTTTGCCCAATTTGAGCTGATAACCTTCGAACCTAACCATCTCACAGCTAAAGGGTTTCTGGAATGGTGGACCAAGTTTTATCAAACTTATATGTTCGATACACTTACAATTCAACAGAAACTAATTGATGCCTTCGATGTGCAGGTACCAACAAAGAAAGGTATGTTTACTCATGCCAAAGAGATTAAAGCTTTCCAAAATTATTTTGAAACTACTTACGACCCCACGCGCTTGGACTCCACTGTGCATCAAGCGGCTGAGACCTTGAAGGAAAAATTTAAACAAAAAGTTTCTAAGTTAAAACTTCCTTCAGGCTGTCACCTGAGGATAGGTATAGGTTGGCATTCGAAATGCATCCACCTAAATTTCCCAGATTACCTACCTCAGAACTGGCTCTGGCTTGGTTTCCCCCATATCCTTGGTGGTTTACTTGCAAAGAGATGTTCAAATATCTTCAAAGGAAACCAAAGCCATCTGAGACTGTGACATGGGCTCGATACTGGCTTCATGATTTCCCAGGACACCTTCGATACGACCTTTCTGCCATGTCAATTAAATCTGATCAAGGCACAGGTGCGAATGCTTGGGAAAATCCCAAATGTCTTTTATTTTCCATATCTTTAACCTTTGCTTTAATTGTTTCGATTTTCAGCCATCAGGATAAAGACAACTGCCTCGAAGTCAAAAGAAGGGAGTGCCTCTCAAACCTCCATCGAAACTACTGACAAAGTGACTCCACCCGAAACAACCACTATTGCTGCAACCACAACAACAACAATAATACCAACAACAACCAGTGTTCCAATTCCAACGGTAATCACTTAGCCTTGATGTTTCGAATTCACTCATGTTCTATGGTTTGCATCTAACTCTTTGTTTAAAATCCTTTCAGACCAACAAGCTTCCTCCTACTACTCCCAAGAAGCGGAAATCAAGCACCACTGGGGAAGATCCCAAGGCTGGAGGAAACTTAAACACTGCTTCGAAGAAGAAGCCAAAGAAAGATATTTCGAAAAGTACAGTTCCAACTAGTGTCTCTGGACTTGATTCCAGGGATGCTGCTCCCTCACCCAAATCCAAAAATCCACCTTCGACCTCCAACACAACGTTGGAACGTATAGCTAGTAACCTCTCCTCTGAGAGTCCACAGGTAAATTGAACCTTTAAATTTTTGACAATACTAACTTCTTATTACCTTGGTGAATGTTTTTTCTTAACATTCTGTTGTTCCTTGCAGAACATCTTGAATCCAGCTTCCACTATTTCGAACTCACCATCCAGAGTTGCTGCTCCGCTCAACTCCTCTCCTCAAGGAGATTCCAGCAACCTGGTTCAAAATAAAGGTTCCTCCAATATGGCGGTTCTAGCTGGAGCTTCTGAACAGCAGGATGATCAAGGTACCTCCATTCCTCTGAAAGAGATAAACGAAACACCACTTCAAACATCTGCAGAGGATTTGCAAAGGGCTTCTCTTTAAAAGTCCCCTCTTGAAACTCTTCAAGAGGACCCAAAGGACACTCAAACTGAAGAAGAGAAAGCTGATTCTGGGCAAAGAGCCGAAGAATCCGCAGACGAAGAATCTGAGGAGGAGAATGCCAATGACGGTTCGACTGTTGGGACGGAGTCCAACGCAAATAGCAGTGAGAGGGATGGTATCGAAGTAGTGGACTTGGATGAGGATGAAGAAGACCAAGATCACGAAACGAATGACGGGGATGGTAATGCAACCAACGAACCCATAGAGGTTGAAATGGATGTGGCTCCCCTACGTGTGGAACTCCCTCAATCCTCTCTGTCTCGAATGACTGACGAGGAACTGGCACTTCTGAGACGGAATGACCCTATTGGGTACATGAAGGCAAAGTTGGCTCAGAGGGACGTCCCACTTGCTAGGGCTGGCACAAGTTCGACCAGCTATCCTCTTCCCACAGATGAGAGAATTGTTCTTCTTAATAAAATTAGGAAAACCATTCTCAATGTGGATATATTCGAAGTGCTTAAGCAAGATAGTACTGCTTGCTATACTATGAAGGAGTTGCTCACAAAGGTCAATCTTTCTACCTGCTCCTTGCCAGTTAGTACTCTCTTGTTCGATCTTCAGGCTTTGCTGGACAACGTAACTGGTTACCTTCTCCAAGACGAATCTGCTGCCAAGAAGGTTCAAGAGAAACGCATTGCCATGGATGCTGCTTATGAACAAGCTTCGAAACTCTCTCAAGAAGCTGAGGATCAAGCTATGCATCTGAAGCAGGCGAAAACTGATTATGAGGCTTGAGCTGAGTCCATACTTCTTTGGGAAAGGCAGATTCTGGAACTTCAACAGAAGGTTAAGGAGGCTAAAGAACAACAAATAGCCTTCGAAACCAATACTGCTGGTAACCAATTCGAATAGCTTCTCAACCAGGGGCTTGCGGAAATGGAGACTGCAGAACAACTTAAAGGAGAAGTGGCAACCTTGGAAGGAGCCAGGCGGTTCGCTCAGCAGAAACTTGAATCATTTCGAAGCACTTTTAATCGATTGAAAAATAACTCTTATTTCTAGATTTTGATGTTTATTTGACTACAATTTTGTTTTCTTATATGTAATATTCGAACAACGCCATTTTGGCATTTTATCTTGCCATCTTGGCCTTTTATAACATCTTGGTTACGTTGTTACTATTCGAATCTCCTGCAGGCGTGGCTTATATTTCTTTAAATATTTCCCATTAACCTTTAGGATGCGTTTATCATCCACGAGTTCTTCGATTTCGTATGCATTGTTTGAGAATACTTTTACTATTCGAAAAGGTCCTTCCCAATGAGGTGACCATTTACCTAACGCTTTATTCTTCTTGTCCATAGGCAATATGACTCTCCAAACCAAGTCATTAATAATGAATACTTTTTTCTTCACCCTTTTATTGTATGTTCTGGCCACTCTTTCTTTTTGTCTCATCAAAATCTCCAATGCATGTAATCTAATTTCGTCCAACTCAACTAATTCATTTATCATCATTTCCCAATATAATGCAGCTGGGATTTCGTTTTGTCTATGAATTCAAACTGATTGTAGATGAATTTCTACTGGCAACACTGCATCATGACCAAATGTGAGTTGGAAAGGCGTAGTGTTAGTAGCTTCCTTAGGAGATGTTCTACAAGCCCATAATATTTGGTCCAGAGTTTTGTGCCAGTTTCTTGGCTTTTTGCCAATATGCTTCTTGATTAATCCTATTATTACTTTATTTGCTGCTTCGACTTGACCGTTTGCTTGAGCATAATATGGCGTTGATGTTAGCAATCTAAACCCCGTTTCTTGGGCAAATCCTTGCATCTTTCTAACAGTAAACACAGAGCCTTGGTCTGTGGTTATGCTCTCTGGCAATCTGAACCTGTAGATAATGTGCTTTTGTATAAATTCAATAATAGCCTCTTGATCAGCAACTATCAGTGGTATAGCTTCGATCCATTTGGTAAAATAATCTATACCCACCAAGATGTATTTCTGTCCTTTAGACGAAGCAAGATTTATTTCTCCTATAAAATCCAATGCCCATCCTCTAAATGGCCATTGTTTGATGATCGAATGCAACTCACTTGCAGGGGCATGTTGAATTCCTGCATGTTTCTGACATTCCTCACATCCTTTAGCAAAGTCTATGCAATCTTTGAGCATGCTAGGCCAATACAAGCCGTATCGAAATAACAGCCATTTCATTTTATGGCCTGCTTGATGTGCCCCACATGCCCCATTATGGACTTCAGACAATGCTAAGTATGCCTCACTTTCTCCTAGGCATTTCAATAATACACCCTCTTGGGTCTTTTTAAACAATTCGTTCCCCATGAGGAGATATGACAATGCTCTATATTTTGTCTTTCTATCCACATTTAGAGTTGGGTCTGCTAAATAACTCTTCAGTGGACTTCGCCAATCTGCATCTGACAAAGTATTTATGGCTAATATTTCAAATCCCTGTTTCTCAGCATATCCCAATCTCATACTTTCCAGATCCGATGGTGTGAATCTAGTAGCCATAACTCTTCCCCTTAATTCGACCAAATCCTTGAAGTTCTTGGTAGACACTTTATAACCCGAAGCCAACTGCGCTAAGTCATTTGCTTCTTGGTTCTCTATTCTTGGTATGTGTTGAATATCCATGTATTCAAATTTCCTCAATAGGCTATTGACTATGACGAAGTATACCATTAAATTTTCCTTTATGCACTTGTATTCCTTTGTGATTTGTTTGACCACTAATTCAGAGTCTCCTTTAATTTCGACTCTGGTTGCCCCCAATTCCAACAAAGCTTCAAGTCCAACAATGAGCGCTTCATACTCAGCTTCGTTGTTCGAACAATGAGGACCATCTAATTTATACTTGAATTTTGTTGGAATTCCTTCAGGAGAAATCAGAAGGACTCCAACACCACTTCCATTCCCGTGGGTTGAACCATCAAAGTACAATTTCCATGGTTGCATTTCGACGTAACTCATGACAGTCTGCTCAACCAAAGAATGGTCCACAATGAAGTCAGGAATCACTTGACCTTTCATAGCTTTTAAAGGCATGAAAGTCAAAGAATATTCTGTTAAGGCTAAAGCCCACTTGCCAACTCTGCTATGCATTATTGGTTTTGAAAGCATATGTTTAATGACATCGAAATAAGATGAAACATAAACATCAACAGGTTTTATATAATACTTGAGTTTCATACAAGAGAAATACAAGCAGAGACATAGCTTTTCTAAATTGCTATATCTGGTCTCTGCATCATTTAACACTCTACTTAAATAGTATATGGCTCTTTCGATGCCATTGCTATCTTCTTGTGCTAGCATACTACCTATACTAACTTCAGAGGCAAATATGTAAAATCTCATGGGCTTCCCCCATGAAGGTGGAGACAAAATAGGAGGCTGAGAAAGGTATTCTTTTATCCTGTCAAATGCCTCCTGGTGAGCTTCGTTCCATTCGAAGGCTTGGCCTTGCTTTAGACGAAGTAACAGAGAGAAAGCTTGGGTTCTTCCACTTAGGTTCGAAATGAATCTTCTGAGGAAGTTAATTTTCCCTAGACGAGATTGCAACTCCCTTTTTGACGTAGGTGCTTTCGTCTCCATTATGGCTTTGGTTTTGTTCTGGTTGATTTCAATTCCTTTCTTGTGAACCACAAAACCAAGAAAATCTCCATCCTGCACAAAAAATGCACATTTAAGGGGATTCATTTTTAAGCCATGTTTTCTCATTCGCTCGAATGATTGGCTTAAATGATGCAAATGTGTTTCTGCAGATATGGATTTGATGACTATATCATCAATATACACCTGCATGAAGGTTTCAATGAAATCATGAAAAATTGAATTCATTGCCCTTTGATAAGTTGCCCCAGCGTTCTTTAAACCAAAAGGAATCACCACCCATTCGTAGGTGCCTAAGGCTCCTGGGCAACGGAATGTTGTCTTTGCAACATCTTCTTCAGCAATGAAAATCTGGTTATACCCAGAGTATCCATCTAACATACTCAAGTATTCGAACCCTGCAGCAGAATCTACTAGCATTTCTGCCACAGGCATGGAATATTCATCTTTAGGGGTTGCAGTGTTTAAATCCCTAAAATCTATGCAAATTCTTAAAGAACCATTTTTCTTAATAACAGGTACTATGTTTGCTAACTATTCGACGTACCTTGTTGTTCTGATGAATTTGCAACGCAGCAACCTTTCGATCTCAGCTTTAATCTTTGTGAGAACCGCTGGTGCGAATCTTCTGGGAGTTTGTTTGATGGGCTTCTTGCCATCTTTGATTGGCAGTCTGTGTTCGACCAACTCCCTCTTTAAACCAGGCATCTCGTCATAATCCCACGCGAAGCAATCTTTGTTTTCCTTGAGGACTTCGATCACTTCCTTCTTGAGGCCTGGGCTAAGTTTAGCACTTATGTAGGTTACTCTTTTCGTTTTTTCATCCCCTAAGTTGACTTCTTCGAGTGGATCTTGTGCCAACATTTTGGCACCTGAGTTTATGGGGTCCCTTTCGAAGCCTAAGGGTTCTTTATCATAGATGGCATCCAACCTCTGATCCATCTCAAACTCTTCAAAGGGTGAGCATTTCGACCCATCCCCACTTACTTCGTTCATCTTTATAGTTGATTTATTTATTTCAGCCTCTAAGGCCGCTTTTGATTCGTTCTCAGCCATATAGGCTGAAATCCTTTCGAAAAAGGTAGACTCAGTCATGGATAAGGTTGTCGAAGTCCCAGCCTGCTGGCCGTTTTTGTATAGCGCTTTCGACTCCCTCTTCTTCACTGATTATTGTTCTATCCCAGTAAAGGCCATCATGGCGAAGGGTCATGTAGTAGTGGGCGTTTCTAGTTTCATTAATCTCATCATTTGGAACACACGGAGCAATCTTTGCCAAGTTTTTATCATAATCCCTTTTGTCAACTAAATTGACAGTTGACATAAAGTAACTCTGGTCTGCTTCGATGTTTTCCACGATTCCATCGTCTCTCCACAGAACTAGTCGCTGATGCATTGACGAAGGAACTGCCCCCACGCCATGGATCCACTCTCTTCCCAGCAGTAAGTTATAGTTGGCCTTGGCTTTGATCACCATAAACATGGTGGGCCTACAGCTTGAGCCTATTGTCAATTCCAACTGGACCACTCCCAGGGTTTTGCCCACTTTTCCCTCATAATTGGACATAACCATATTATGGGGCTTGATGTCTCCTTCGCGGATCTCTAATCTTTTTAGCATGAAATGGGGGATCAAATTGACTGCAGCACCCCCATCCACTAGAACTTTGTTCACACCATGGACACCAACTTTCGCCCGAATAAAAAGTGGCTTGAGATGGTTCTTCATTGCAGGTTCTGGATGTTCGAAGAACGCATTTTGTTCCTCAACAGCCCCATTGTCCATCACATAGTAGCACACAGGCCTATGTTTCATCAAATCTGTGGTGTCTTCTTCCTCATATTCATTGATTTCAGTTTCCTGCCCAAATTCGCAGGGAAGCACAGACACCACGTTACAGTTCAGATTAAATGAAGACTCCCCCTCCGATTCGAAGTTATCTGTTATCATATCTTCGTCCTCTTTCGGGCCTGGAGTGTATTCCTTTGGTTCATCGCGTTGTTCTTCAGAGAAGAGCCTCCTATTGACTGGAGGTTTGTCTTCAGTTTAATTTTTTGGTTTGTTGGTGCTAGATTCACCTTGGTTTTTTGTTGAAGTAACCCCTTTGTTCGCCACAGCTTCTCTCTCAGCCTTTCGAATCCTTTGTTGTCTGCGCCACTGGGATCTTGACATGGGGTTCCTTCCTTTGTAATTTTCTAATCTCACCTCCTCCCTTTTTGTTGTGTTGAATTGCCTCCTGTATGTCACAGCATGGCGTGCATTTCGTTCAGTGTTTCTCCATCTATCTTTGCCTTTGTCATTTCTGACCTGTAACCATCTATCGGTTGGCACTTCAGCAGGGAGTTTGAAAGTCACTCTTCGAGCAGCCTTGGGGTGAGGGCTATCAGGCCTTCGCTGTTTGTGTCTGCTGTCGAAACGTGGGCCCATCTGGACAATTTCTTGATGGTTCCAGCAAGGGGCGAATGGAATCGTTTCGAAGGCCCTGGCCATGCTTTGGTCGTACACAGCAGAACACCTTGGGCAAATCAAGCACTTGGTTGCCCCTTTGTAGCAGCGAAACACAAATTCCAGCAAACTTTCTCCAGCCTTGGGATAACACCTAAAAAGCTGGTTATCCTGGCGCCAATTGTTGCCAGTTCGAGTCCTCTGTACCCTCTCGAAATTCGCAGCGATTCTTTGATTGCAGAGGATGCTGCACCTAGGGCACAATATCATGCATGAATATCCTTTGTGGCATGTCATGAGATAATCCTTGAGAGTAGCATCTCCAGTGTGATTATCCCCCATTCTATACTTTTCTTTTTCTAAGTATTTTTCTACTTCCTCCATCTCAGAGCGAGGTCTTTCCATATCCACCATATTTATTTCAACATCTTCCCCCTTAGCTTCATCATCGCCCCATCCCGTGGGCTTTATATCCTTAATCTGGACCTTCGAACTCTCTGGGGCAGAATATTTGACCAAATAGTCAAATTTTCCACTGGGTTCCCCTAGAGTGTCCCATATTTCCTTCTGAGGGGAAATTGGCTGCGTGATTTGGACTTTCTCCAATTCCAGCCTCAAGCCTTCAGCGACTTGTGTTAGTTCTTGGTTTTGATTTCCCTGGCCTTCAGTAGCCTGGGTTTCTCTTGCAACAGCTACAGGTGCGGAAATCAAAGTCTCTGGCGTATTCTGGATGTCTTCAGTGACCTCCTTATTGACTTCGACCATCACCCAGTTTTCAGCTTCAGTACCCTTCTCTCCTGTTAGGGCGTCGCTTTGATCAGTTTCCACCATGTTGACCTCTCCAATGCATGCAGGCTCGGAGTAGTTGGTGTCTGCGACGTCCAAGGGATCTTCGTCCACTTTCATCTTCACCTTATCAGCAAACTTTAGTCTGCCATCTTTGATCGCGTTTTGAATTAGGTCCCTGAAAAGAAAACATTGTGAGGTCTTGTGGCCTAGGAAACTATGATATTTGCAAAATCCTCTCTTCTTTCTCTGATCCAAAGGAGGTATTTTGATATTTGATGGCACAATTAGTTGGCCATCTTTGACAAGTAAGTCAAAAATCTCGTCACATTTAGTGACATCGAAGGTATAAACCTTCTTTGGAAATTTGTCACTTTTCTCATTTTCAACAATGTCTTTCCCTTTTGTGGGAACTAACAATTTGCAGGAATAAGGCGGGGCCTGTTTTAATTCAGCGAGGTCGATTTCGACCTCTTCGAATTCGAATTCAGGATATTCTTCTGCTTCCTCAGTCCCAACATAGGAAATCCTTTCTTTCTTGCTATTCTTAAAGACTCTGGCTTTTTCGGCCTTTAGTCTTTCAACCTGTCGAACCCTATCGGCTAACTGAGCCATATCCCTCAAATATTGAGTGTCTAGTTTCTTTCGAATAGAATAATCCAAGCCACCAGCGGCCATTTCGACTAACTCATGTTCAGGCACTACTGTGTAACATCTGGATTTCAAAAGCCTAAATCTATTCAGATAATCATCTATGGGTTCGGTGAACTTTCTCTTAACACTGGCCAATTCCTTCAAACTTATTTTCGACTGTCCCATGTAAAATTGTTCATGGAATAATCTCTCTAAGAGAGCCCAAGTGTCAATGGACCCAGGAGGCAAAGTGGTAAACCATGTGAAGGCGTTTTTTGTCAAGGAACTTGGGAAGTATTTGATCCTGAGATCTTCATTATTGGCTATATCTCCTGCTTCGGTTAGATACCTCGCTATGTGTTCGACTGTTGACTCATTGGTATCCCCAGCGAACTTTGTAAATTTAGGGACTTTATATCCCCTGGGTAAATCAGTATGCATTATGCAATCCAATATAGGAGAAGCATAATTTGGCCTTCTCATTCCTGTGTTGAGGCCATTCTGGGCCATGACTCTCTCTATCATGGTGGTTAGGTTGTTTTCTGCCAAGATGTTATCGTTCCGAATTCTATGAACGACAGCATCGGCATCTTGATTTCGACCAACCAAAACAACTCCCCTAGGTTGTTCTTCTCGAAACTCTGGGGCTTCTAGCCTTTCGACCCTTGCCCCTGGTTCCATAATTTCTCTTTGTGGGCCCGGGATTATTGGGGCTTCTAACCTTGGTGCCCTGGCCCCTAAGTTAACTTCTTCTCTGGGTGGTCTATAATTTGGGTCGTTAGCAATTTGTTCTATAACAGGCATGTTTGCTCGAAATCCCGCCTGATTCTGCCTACGCCTTTCTGGGGGAGCAAAGAAATCTGCTATTCGACTCATATTGTCAGCGTTTTCTCTGTTTGTCACAGTCACATTTTGCACTATTGGGGCAAATATCTCCTGCATGGTTTGTGCTAACACCCCTATCATATTATGGTTACTGTCATCCATCAATTGCCTAAAAGCCAACTGGTTGTCTGTGGTTAAGATAGGCATTGTGCTATAACCCACTGACCCTTGGTTATTTGTCATAAACTGATTCGCCCCAGACCCAGACCCTAGTTGTGGAGATGAATTCGATGTGGAATTGTGTAAACCTGCCATAAAAGATGTTGGCATTCCATAAGAGGAATTTCTGGTTCTATTCCCATCGAAACCGGGTGGTCTAGTTAATGGAGTGGCGAAATGGGATTGTGTCCCTGACGGTGGAACGAATCCCCCAGGGTAGCCAATGGTTCCAGTATTTCCTAAGATCGAACTATTAGTTGACATGCCACTTACTCCATTGGTGGCTATGTTACTGGTTGAAGATGCAACAGACTGTGCATTCGAAGGGATTACATTAGATGTTCCGATCGAAGTGGACGCATTAGTGCCTGTTGTATGTGGGCCATTTTGGTCCCCTTGTTGATTGTCAGAATTAGACATTTTGTCCAAACGTTTTCTTCTGGATGGAGGTTGGTTGCTGTTGGTTATTTTACCACTTCTCAGGTTCATAAAACAGCAAACTTCTTAGGTTCCAACGTCTTTATAATAGTTATGTCTCAACAATCTTTATTTCTAATATCCAATTATTGGTCCCACTGGGCGTGCCAATTTGTTTCCAGTGATTTCTGGTAAACAACCGCTAGTCTTCCAAACTATCGAATAATCTTTCTGACTGTTATTCAATTCCTCTGGTAACTCACAGGATCGACTAGATTGATCCTAGGACTCCTTGGACATTAAGGTTATTCTCACGATCGAACAGATATTCATGGTTGATATTTGAGTGTTGTATATGCGTTTGGCTTATTTCGATTTCTCTCTCAAAAAGTCTAAAGATGTAATCAAAATGTGCGTGTACGAAACTAAGTTGCATGAATAAATGCTAATTGTAAAGACATATAAACTTGCATAAAAGTCAAGTAAATGGTTTTGAATTATAAAACAGTTAATATAAGGGATTTCTGGAACGTAAAAGGTTTGAAATATGAAGAAAGCGTTTAATGCAAGAAATCTGTAAATGACTTTAAGTAAAAATATGCGTTCGAAGAATAAGACTTGAAGGTAAAGGTATGGACAATATGACAATTTTCTGAGATATAAAGTGCTTAAAATGTAAAGAAAGCATTAAAATGTAAAACTTTGAAGAAGAGATTTCGAAGTGAAAAGACTGTAAATGAAAAAACTTGTAAATGTTATTTGACAAAAAGATAAAGGAAAGTGCTGGAAATGGTAAAAGATTTTCATTAAATCAGAAATACATGGTGCTATCATACATACATTTCTCTTGCATTCGTTTCCCTTGCCATGTGGTAGTTTGAATGTTACTGAGTATTTAGTATAATAGATATGACACACGAAATCCTAATACTAAGACTCCTATTTATACTAATTCGACCATAACGGTCTTGCTACAGGATTATGCCACGTTCAGAACATGCAGGACAATGCCTCTTTCTCCTTTCCACGTGTCCCCAAATGCTCCAGCACATAACTTTCAAACTTCGAATGTCCCGCTTCCATTTGAATTTCAAATGCTTTGGTACTTCTCCGTTTCGAACGCACCTCCCAGACACAGCCTTGTTGTTATTTCGAGACTTCTTTAGATATGTTCCCATAATTGCCACTCGAAGCTCCAAGCTTTGACATACTTATTCGAAACACTGCTTCTGCTACTTCGAAACATGACGATTTACCTCATTTCGATCGAAACGTTTAATTCATTTGGCTTCTAATAACATTATCAAAATCTTCATCCAACAGATTACTAACTCATTTGTTTGATGGTCTCATTGTTTCGAAATTGACTATATTTATAGAAAATTATATTCCTTTTCCTTTATATATATAAAGTTTATTTACAAATCAAAATTAGATCATGTAATATAAAGATTCGACCAAATTCGTGCGACGGCTAAAATTTCTTACTAGTAAATGACAAAATCCTTTAAATATTTAAAGCATGTTTGTGTTTGTAGTTTTGTATGCAAGAAAAAGCTGGTCATAGATAGTAATTCTAATACCGACAGTTATTTATTCAGATACACTCCTTTTCCCTTTTTTTATAGCCGTTGTTTAGTTTAGCGGTGACATATCATCACCAAAAACCAAGGCAAGCTCTGTCGCCACCGGTATTTGACACGCTGCCTTCCGGTTTCACAACCTTTCTGTGACGTTGGTTTCAAGTTTCCACCTCACAAATCATTTAAATTTATTATTTCCTTTGTTTCTTTTTAATGGTCATACTCTGAATTATTATATATATTAATAAAATTAATAATTATCATATTTTAAGTAATAATTTTTCTTTTATCTATAATATTTTTAATTTTTTATTATTTTAATTTATTTTTTCTTTCTTTATAATAAATAATTAAGAGTAATTTTGACAAAATTATTATTAACACTACTTTAAAATTTAAAAATGAAAATTAAAAAATATATAATTTTTTTACAAAAATAATAATTAAAAAGAAATGAAAGAAGTATTATTCAACTTGTTTTACTTAAACATATTAAATATAATTCTCTTTCCGTTTAATTTTTAAGTTTAATGGATAGCGTAAAAAATAATACACATTCTATTAAATTTTTAAAATATTAAATTATACAAATATTTAAATTTTTAATTACTTCTATAATATGATAAATATTGAGTATTCAAATGAGATTCGTGGTGTTAAAAAAAGACCGTCAACATTTTTTAAGAGAGTTGTTGATAGTCCATAGTTTCAAATTATGGTGTAGTTTTTTGTGAATTAGTGTTCCCGACATGATTAGTTATATATATACACATATATTCATTAGTTTAGTTTAAGTTTCCTTTTCTATCACTTTCACTGCTGGTTTAGTATTATTCACCTTTGAAAAACTATTGTGCTATTCATCTTCAACACTTTACCCTACAACAACTACATACTCTCATTCATCATCACTGCTTTTGGTTTTGTTTAGGTTTTGTGCTGCTGTTGACACTTTACAACAACACCAAAATGCATTCAAGCCCTTTGCTTCTTGAGGAACCTATTAGGATGGCTTCCATCCTTGAGCCATCCAAACCTGTCAGCATCTCTGTCTCTATTTATTTATTTCAACTGTTTTCTCATGTTATCTTATTCTATTGGGATTATGAGAATTTTTGGTCACCCATTTCTAGTGTTGCAGATCAAGACTAGGATTTGACTGACTAGTTTTGTTGAGTTCTGTTTTCATTCTGCTGATCTTGTCTTACTTTCTTTAAAGCATTGTGATTCTGATTTTAATTCAATTGTTGTTTTTGCCTTTGATTGCTGCTATCAGTGTTGTGTTTTTGGTTGTTTTATTGTTGATCAAGATTTAAAATGTGCATTCTGCAGAGTTTCTTTCCAGCTATGACAAAAATTGTAGGCACACTTGGTCCAAATTCGCGATCGGTTGATACAATTACCCGATGCCTCCATGCAGGAATGTCTGGTATTATTTCATTCAAACCTTGTTTACAAATTACTTGCAACTTTCCATTTCTCACATTCATCTCACCTTTCCCCTTCTTTGTGTTAAAGATAGAATGATGAAGGATTTTAGATTACTTTGTTTTTCTTGTATGTCTATAGACTCATTTGTTTTTGTCATCTAACTCTTATTTTCTTGTCATATGCTAGTTGCCAGGTTTGACTTCTCATGGGGTGATTCAGAATACCACCAAGAGACATTGGAAAATTTAAGGGATGCAATCAAAACCACACAAAAACTCTGCGCGGTATATTTCTTGTTTATATGACTTTAATGTATGTGATGACTTGTCACATATCATTCAATAATTGTGGTTTTAATACCACCAGAACTTCATTGTTAAGCGTCATTGGACGAGAGTAGTACTAGGAGACTGACCTCCTGGAAAGTCGTTGTATAGACTTGATAGTTGTTGAAGGGTAATAATTGTAACAAAAAACATACATTTTTGGTCTGGTTTCAGGTTATGCTAGACATTGTGGGTCCAGAATTACATGTTGTGAATAAAACCGATCACCCAATTACCCTTGAAGCAGGCACATTACTTGTCTTAACTCCGGATCAAGACAAAGAAGCTACTTCAAATCTACTACCAGTAAACTATAGCGGCCTATCGAAGGTTAGTATATATCGTTTTCCATGTTTTTTTTTCTCGTTATCAGCCTTAGTTATGCGTACGACAATGTGATTCCCCCTTTAACTAACATATCCGTGACTACGCAGGCTGTGAAGAAGGGTGATACTATTTTTATCGGTAAATATTTGTTTACCGGAAGTGAAACCACATCTGTATGGCTGGAGGTAATGCAATGCATTCATAGTTCAATCTTCATTGTGTTTGCGAGATAGTTTATTCTGGTTAAGTGATTATCTTAGTAAATTCAGTTGCATATGTAATTGCAATACCTCTCTTAGACCAACTCGACAAGTTAATATATAGTTTTGAAACTGATTTTTTCTCCAAACTGTTCTTTAGATCCTACGAATCTACCAAGTTAGTTTATATCGTAATAAATAGTATCTGTTTCACAATGCAGGTCAGTGAGGTGAATGAGGATGATGTAGTTTGTCTCATAAAAAACGACGCGACACTTTCTGGCTCATTGTATACTCTACATGTCTCTCAGATTCGTATTGACCTTCCTACTCTTACAGATAAGGATAAAGAGGTAACAAAAAGAACTCTTACATGAATTGGGATGATTATCTCCTAGTTGTATGAATCTCTTGCTTGACATTATATTTGCTAACTCAGGTAATACGCACGTGGGGTGTTCAAAACAAAATAGACTTCCTTGCGCTATACACCCGGCACGCTGAGGATGTTCGCCATGTAAGGGATATATACCTGATTGGTTTTAACTTCCAACTTATAACTTTGCTTAGATTGTGTAACACTGTTAATGAAGTAAATCATTTTTTTTGTTTTTGTAAACCTCACAAAGAACACCTCTAATTTTCATTTGCAGGCCCGTGAATTTATCTCCAAATTCGAAAACCTCAAGCAGACACACATTTTTGCAAAGATTGAAAATATAGAGGTAACAGACTTTGATCCCTGAACAACACTCTTTGCATTTACTTCTGCAGCTTAATTGTGATTGTAAAGTTAATCTTTCTTCTGTAAAATCCGTATAGGGATTGAAACATTTTAATGAAATATTGAGTGAAGCGGATGGCATCATTGTCTCTCGTGGAAATCTAGGGATAGATCTCCCGCCTGAGAAGGTCAGCATTTACTTCTGGTCAGAAAAGTCTGATGTTATAGATGATTAATTTGTAGCGAGATAATAATTGATATCCTATGTTTCCATTTTGTTTAATTTGGCAGGTGTTTTTGTTCCAAAAAGCTGCTATTTTTAAGTGTAACATGGCGGGAAAGCCAGTTGTTGTCACACGTGTGGTGGATTCGATGACTAATAATCTGAGACCTACTCGTGCTGAAGCAACCGATGTTGCCAATGCAGTGTTGGATGGCAGTGATGCAATTCTCCTTGGAGCAGAGACCCTTATTGGATTATACCCTGTGGAAACCATTTCTACAGTTGGAAAAATTTGCGCTGAAGCTGAGAAAGTTTACAATCAAGACTTGTATTTTAAGAAGACTGTCAAATATGTCGGAGAGCCAATGAGCCACCTAGAATCAATAGCTTCTTCTGCGGTACATATCTTAGTCACATTACTAACTTTTTTCTCATTCTGTTAACTTGCTGAAAGGACCATATACTAATTGAGGTATATTACAGGTTCGAGCAGCCGTCAAGGTTAAGGCGTCTGTTATCATTTGCTTCACCTCATCTGGAAGGGCTGCGAGGTTCTATTTCATTTCATCTTCTTCTGTTGTTATTTTGATATCTTACTGTTGTATAATCGATTACTTGTTTTTTTGTGTATTTATGTAGGTTGCTTGCTAAGTACAGACCAACCATGCCTGTGATATCTGTTGTCATTCCTCAATTGAAGACAAATCAACTACGATGGACATTCACCGGCGCTTTTCAGGTATATATATAATCAACAAGTTTGTCTTTGCTTGACTAGCATAACATTACTTGTCATTGAAGTTAACAAGTTTTTGGTTCCATCTGTTTCATTTTCATTTTATGACCGTGTCGCAGGCTAGGCAATCACTTATTGTGAGAGGTCTTTTCCCTATGTTGGCAGATCCTCGACACCCCGTAAGAATTACTCAATGCTGATTGATACAGTGATGTTATATTGTGTTTGTCATCTTTTACTTTAGAATTGTTAAGCTCAGGTGAAATTTGTTATCTTTTTGCATGCAGACTGAGTTCGATGCTGGAACAAATGAATCAATTTTGAAGATTGCTTTAGACCATGGCAAGGCTTTCGGCGTCATAAAGCCGCATGACCGAGTCGTTGTTTGCCAGAAAGTTGGCGATTCATCAGTTGTGAAGATTATTGAGCTTGAAGATTAGACATGTTGTGTTATTTCAAGAATGCATAATAAAACTCAGTTAAGAGTATAGAGTGGCTTCCCTCATTTTGCTAGTTTGAGTCATGTAACTGAGTTATACTAGTTGTTTAGTGATAAAATGTTTGTGCACCTTCTCCTTTGTTATTTGTTTACTTCCAGAGGCAAGTATAGTTTTGAACAATAATGGTATTGTAATAAAATAACAAAAAATCAATTTTGTTCCTAAGGTTTTATTTTTATTTTGGTCGTAGTTGTTAGAATAGAAATAGAGAGAAATAAGTTAGAGGTTCGGTAGAGTTCGAGAAATGAATCTTATATATAGTTGGTTAGGATAACTTTTTTTGAGCAAAGTTGGTTAGGATAACTTTTTTTGAGCAAAGTTGATTAGTATAACTTGTAACCGAATTCCTAATAGAATTATAACTAAGGGAAAAGGGGAGAGAATTGGGCAAAGAACAAGGGAGACCCCATCCTTGTTCCTAATAGTTAGTCACCTTTCGATTTAAAGGTGCTTGATAAAATGTGATTTTCTCGATCTTAGTTTTCCCACCTCACTGTTACAAATCTGGATGTTAATGTGATTGATCTTGAGTTGGAATATGTGAAACTATTGAGCATGTGTGGACAATGTAAATGTCTAACTCCATGTTTGGTTCTGAAGTCAATCACAGGTTTTTTTCGTAACAAAATAAATTATTTTTGGATTTTTATTAATAAAAATAATAATTATTATTATTATAATAATAAAAATAATAAAGAAAAATAAAATAAAATATATAAATAAAAGTCAGTGGATGAAAATGGCATTTAGGGTGTATGTTAGAAAAAGACAGTTTTGTTTGAAGCCTGACCCATTAAGGGTTTTTGTTTAAAAATCAGAAAAAAGAAATGGGCTAGAGGTTATGATAGTGAAACAGGGGGTTAAAAACAAAAATGACAAGGCCCAACTGACTCAGGGCCCAAGCGTGCATGGTTTGTAGTAAAAAAAGAAAGAAAATGTTTGAAAAATATGAAAAAAATGCAGCGCTTGGGCTTAAACCCATGACCTTAACCATAAATGCGCGCTGCCTTTATCATTAGGGTGGCTATACATCCGTTAACTTAAACAAAACCATAAATATATATTACAAATCCATTCCTAGAAATAAACTTCATCTTCAACCTCCAACTAGGGTCCCTGTAACTCGTTCATCTCTCATCCATTCTCAAAACTTCCAACATCAAACTTGTTAGAAATTTTACCACGATTATGAATATGTAATAACTTAAACTAATTCTAAAAAATGAGCATGAATTTCTAAAAGTACCAAATTCTGACCTAACTTTTTTCAGAGGTTCAAACCTAAAATTCTCTAAACTCAACCAATATAAATGAAAATTATGGGCATGTACATCTTCAGGACAATGATATCTACCTTTTTACTTCAGAATGTATGCACAAAAAATGCTTGTATCAAGATATTGAAGTTTGAAAACTTACCTCTTGCAGCTGGGTTCGTGTATGGAGTTTGAGCAAAATTTGAGATGGCCCGATGATCTCTTTAGCTTGCCTGGACCTCCTTGAGTGTGTTCCAACTCCTACTTTGCTTTAAGGATGGCTGAAACTCACTACTCAAGTCAAGTTGCAAGCTTGAGTTTTGAAAATGGTGAATGATGCAAAGGGAGTTACAGTCCAGAAACAAGGGCCTGGATCACTTTGATATGATGTATATTAAGTGTTTGGATAGTTAAAACTCAATACACACGAGTGGATTTGGAGATGGCTATGTGAAGCTCAAAACTATCAAGTTATGGAAGAATCTGAGTTGCAGAGTGCTTGGGAGTGTTTTGGGGTGCTTTAGCTCGTGCCTTTGCTTGCAAATAACTTGTATACTTATAAACAAGAGGTCTTAGGGTTTGAAGTTGACAGATCTGTGAGATATAAAGTTATGGCTATGTTACTTGATTTTAAAGAAAAGTGGAAAACAAGTTTCAATGTGTTGTACAAGCATGGTCTGGGTTGGTAGGAGGTTCTAGCCATGTTGATTTTGGTTTTTGACTTTGCTTGTGTTCAGATGAAACAATTTAGGAGCTCTATGCATTGACTTTGTGATTAAAGTCACTTTTCCAAAATAGAAGTGTGAACTTTGTCCATTAATGGAATAATCACTTAGGCAATTACTCAAACACTTGGATCATAGCTCAAATAGTTGTGTAATCTTTTGATTATAGATAGATTTAGAGGTTAGGAGTCTGTAAAGTAAGATTTATGCAGCATGGGTGTGGATTGGATCAAGTGTTCATCATGAAAATGACTTGAAAAACAAGTTTGAAACCCTAACTTCTTGCATTCGATTCTCTTAGCTCAAGTATGGTCTTGATGAGTTCTTGGAAATTTTGGAAAGTTTGTAACATCCTCTATAACCTTCATGTTGGAAATTTTTGAAAATTAAATTTGGAACTAGGTGAAAAGTTGTCATGAAGTTAGGTCAAAATCCTGCCTAACTAGGGAAAAATTTCACTAAGTCTTTTTATTTTCATGGCCATGTCTTCACAAATTAATAACTTGAAATCCAAGCATTTCTATAAAAAGTTCTGCCATACAATATTTTAGATCTCATTGAGATCTACAACTTTCATGTTGGAAGTTTCCCTTGAATCATCTTGCATCATGGTGGAAATTTGGCACAAAGTTATGAAAAATGTTAAAATTCTAACACCTAGAAAAATTTCTAAGTCTTTGAATTTTGACTTTTCAAAAATGAATTTTGACTTTTTGATTTATTGATGAACAAGTTTCATATTTTGACATGTCTTGATGAAATATGATTTTTGAAACTTGATTTTGATCAAAAAGTCAAAGTTTGACTTTTCAGTGTACAATTGACTTTTCATTAGTTGACTAAAATTCATCTGTCAATCCAATGATCTTGAGGGGTGATTTGAACTATGAAATTAGGTAAAGATGGTGCATTTGAATCCTTGAGATCATGTCTTAAATCAATAAGTCATTTGTTAGGTCAAAAGTCAAAAATTAAACCTCCTCAGTCAAAACCCTAATTTTGACCATTTTTGCCTTTTTGGTGATCTGATCAAATTTCTTGAGGAATTGTGATCCAAACTTGATCAATTGACATATATGAGTTCATGATGTTGATATGGATCCAAAATCTTGAAGTTTGACTATAGGTTGACCACAATTGACTTTTTATCCAATACAACTGATTTTAGGTCATCTGATCAAATGACTGGGCAATTTTGTGATCCTAATGATCCATGAAAGTCATTTGAGGCCTTGAAAGTCCAATTGTCCTTGTGAAAACTCAAACCTTAATTTTGAGTTGTCAGTGTTGAGGGTGTCTTGAGCTGATCAAACCCTGTGTAGTCTTGAATTAATGGAGATCTTATGAGAGATTTCTTGAGAAATGAGAGGGCAAATTTTGGGGTACAACAATGACATAACATGAAAATTTTGAAAATTAAAATTTGGACTGCATGAGTCGACTCATGAGTTGTAGCGGTCGGCTCATACTAAAGCATTTATTATTCTTGAACTTTTCTCTGTATGAGTCGAAACATAACCTATTTAGGTCAACGCATCGCTGATGTACTCGACCTCCTTTTATGCGTTTTTATCCACTTTGTATGTTCATTTTCTGTTTTATATATCTCTCCTCTACTCTCATCCTCTCAAACCCTAAAAATCATTTCCTCTCTCAAACCCTAAAAGCCCATTTATCAACATCCATCAAGAGATTTTGTTATGGCTTCATCAAGAACAACTAAGGAAAGAACTTTCAGAGGTAGCTCTTCTCAAGGTCAATCCGACATTCTGGTAACTCCTCTATCTCTTCTCTCTGATGATCTTGTAGAAACTTATGAGGAAATTTTGGTAAGAGAAAAATTGTTAAACAATTTGTGCTTTATATGAAAATTGTGGGTCATATGCATCTTCCGGAAGTTATTGAACTGCTTAGGTTTCAGAAATTTCATCTATTTCTAGAATGTTATACTCATTATAATGAAGAGTTGGTTAGTTTGTTCTATGCGGGTGTTCAAGGAAAATTTGAGGACTTTGAGTTTAAGTATAAGATAAATAACAAGATCTTGAAGGTTGATTCTAAAGTTTGGAAAGATTTATTTGGTATGTGGCCATAAGAGTTTGATGCAATTAAGATTTCTGACACTGAGTATGCTCCTGATTATGAGTTTAAGACTGCTTTGAATTCCATGCTCAAAATTCCTTTTAGTGATATGGTGGTTGCTAGAAATTTGTTTCCTAGGTCTGTGACTACTGGAGCTCTAACTCCTCTAGACATAATTATCTTTTGGATCGTGTGTCACATTATTCGACCCAAAAAGGGAGGTCATTCCCTGGTGGATAGACCTGAAGTTCAAGATTAGGGTTCATTGGCCTTATTATTTTGCAAGTAGGATTTTTTATTTGCAGAAATCAGGTAGAGGCATTACGTTATGCTATCCTCATTTATTCAAAGGGTTCTAAACTGGGAAAATGTTAGTGTTCCTGGAATTACATTTTTTGCTTTGTCTACTGATCAAGAATTCACTAAAAAGACTCTTACTCTGATGGGTCATCAGTGGGATCCTAAAGCACAAAATTATAGGTATATTGTAAGGAGTAACTCGATAAAACTTCTATATAGTGATGATGAAGAAGATGAGTGTTGTACCCCAAAATTTTCCCTCTCTTTCATTTAAAATTTTCTTCTAGGGTTTTTCAACTGTTCAAGGTTTCTCACACCTCCAAACCACGTCAATTAATTCCTCCAGGGTTCAAATTTGCAAGTGCTCAAAGTGTCTCCTGTCCTTTAGTATTGAACTAGGGTTTTGACTCTTGAAAATGTGATGTCTGCTGAGATCAAGATTCGTGTTTTAGTGGTTGCACAATATTAAGGCATGTATTTTAGTTCACCTTGAATTAAGGGTTTTTGATTCGTGACGAGGCGAATTAGGGTCGTGTTGATTCAAACTCTGGTGTTCGTTTAAGCACTCACTGAGGAAGCTTCAATCGGAATTTAATTGCACGGTCTGACAACTTTGTTTTGTTCTGAAAAATACGAGCCTAATTCAAGTTTCTATGGCTTAGATTCTAAGTTTGTTTGTCGTGAGCAGAGCAAGGATACTGAGCCTCTCATTTCACTAGATAAAATGCTTGGTTTCTTCTTTCACATTTTCTTTCAAACGCGTTATATTTTATTTACATTTGTTTTTCAAAACATTACATTTTTATTTTATTTTACACCTATAATTCTTTTTATAAACTACATCACATTTTCTTTTTATTTCAAAATCACAACTTACATTATTCTTTTTCAAAATATTATGTTTTTTTTTTATTTTCAAACATTACAAATTACATCATTATTATTTTTCAAAACATCCCATTATTCTTTTAAACATATTACATTTTTATTTCTTTCAACATTATAACTTACATCACATTATTCTTTCAAATTCTTTCACATTTATTCAAATTTCCAAAATTTTAAATGTTCATTATTCAAACAATTCCAAAATAATTACAAAATTCAATTACAATTTTCAAAGGCATAAACTATAAAATCTTTCCTATTTTTCCTATTTTTATTACAAAATAAAGAGATGTTTTCATCTTCAAGCATCTTCAAACTTCCTCCACTCCTCATCAATCATACAAGAAACAAAAAATCAAGCAAGAGTTAGTTTCTAAAATAATTCATAAAGAACAAAACTACAAACAATGTTGAACTCATCATTAGGGTGATTTTAAGAATTAGAAAATAGGGTGTTTTTGTGTGCTAAGTGAAACAACCGGCTAAACAATCAACTGGTAATAAAATCAATGAAGTCGCCATCGAACATTTTTATCCCACGGGAAGGGAAAAGTAAATGTCGAGTAAACTTGAGAAGGGTGAAATCATGGTAGAACGACCAAGAAATCGTGTAAGGGAGTCTATTACGTGAGGGGAAGGTATTAGCACCCCACACGCCCGTAGTACTCTACGGTATCCACTCTTGTTGTCTATCTTATGGGTGTGTTAGAATCTAAATCTAAGATGTACAGGGAATGCATACAAAAGAAATGAGAAAAGAATGTATGGAAAATAAAAAGTTGTGCTCACTCGGGCCCTACCCCAATGCCTACTGTGATACGGTGGCAGAACCGACGGTTAATATTGGTTTGCGTTTTTTGTATTCACAAATGTTGCGGTAAGCAAGATTCGCCACCGACTTTTCTTTTATCCAACAAAGGAAAGGGTGAAAAGAACAGAAAAAGACCTTTCGAGAGTTTTCTGAGTAAGGAGGGTAGATTATGGAAAGGGAAGGTGTTAGCACCCTTTCCATATGTGGTTTTCCACGGGCTCTTAGATGCCTAGCTCATGTTTTAAAAATTGCTTGTGCTTTGTGTGTTTTGAAAATTGTTTTGAAAATGCCTTAGTGCGGAGATTCGCTTTGTGATAACTCTTGTATCAGTCCTCAATAGTGTTTACAAGGCGAATATTTTTGAAAGTGTTTTGAAATATTTTTGTGTAGGTGCAAAAAGTTGCTTTCAGCATGCATCTAAGAACTTATCTACTTATACTCGAAAAGGTCGTTCTTTTCCTCCTAACCTTTAGATGGTGCTATCCTACTATTAGTGAGTAGGTAGCCCTATCGTTTGATGTATGAGGGACAAGCCTGGGTCATCGTTATGATCATAGAAGGCAACATATAGGGACACCTTAGCAGTTCGAAGGGACTGTCATCATATAGGCAACATCGAAGGACAAGATTATTTCTCGTAGGCAACTCGAGGGACGTTAAGGGACTATGATCTTTATGATGACTTTTAGATTGAGGGTCTTTTGCTAAGATATCCCTACGTTCGAGGGACATGACCATTGTTTTTCGAGACAACCAAGTGGGGAGTACCCTAGGGGTGCAAGTGTGCAATAATGTGTTTTTTCAGTTATATTTATCTTGCAATTAGGGTTTTCTATCGTTCATTTTTATCTTTCCATACAATCCTATTAATCTAAGCATTGCATAAAATATAGTAGCAGAAGGTAAAGGCGGAAATATAAACCTAAGCTATTACAAAACTTTGGGGCAGTTACATAATAGTGATGAGTGCGGAAAAGAAATCCTAAAACTATTATATCCCGGAAGCAATTACATGATAATGATGAAAAAAGCGGGGAAAATAAAGCTACGCTATTATAGTTGAACGCGCCCCTATACACTTTATCTAGGAAAATAAAAATAAGATGAAAATAGAAAAGAAAATATTTTGGTGATTTTTTATGAAAAAAGTGATTTATGATAATTAATTAAATAAACCTAAAAAACTTAATTAATTTTAATTAATAAAAAATGTTAATTTTAAAAAAATTAATTAAAATACCTAAAACCTAATTAATCTGAATTAAAAAAAGGTTAATTTAAAAAAATGTTAAAAAATCTAAAATTAATTAACCTAAAAATTAAATTAGGTTTTTTTGTAAAAAAAAAGGTTTGTGAAAAAAGTTTTGTGGTTAAGTGAATTTAAGATTGGAAAAGACAAATTGGTTAGAAACCAAAAACAAATAATGAAAATGCTGGGGTGGATGTTGAACCTAAAATTAAATTAAAACTTTAAATTAAATTAAAAACCTAAAATTAATTATTTGAGTTTATTAGGAAAAATCAAAGGTTTGTGAAAAATGTTAAGTTTTATGAAAAATGTTTTAAATAGAAAGAATGAAAATAGGTAAAAGAATAAATAAAAAGGAAGAAAACCAAAACCAATAGGGGTGAGTGTTGAACTCACGCCATTAATCTTATCAGAATGTCTGCCTTGCCATGAGCCATGCATTGGTTGTTGTTCTGTTTTAGTGTTTTGGCCTCAGCATTCTGTAATAAACCTGCATGAGACCATTAGATGGTCCAAATCTGTAGTGTTGAATCTTGTTGTACCCCAAAATTTGCCCTCCCATATTCTTCAAAGTTTTGACAAGCATCATTTCAATTTGCTCAAGTCTACTCAAGGGTTGTACAGTTCAAACACCCTCCTAAGCCAGTCAAGTTAGGGTTTTGGTTCTTGCAAGGAAGTTGAGGTTTTCAAGGGTCCAATAAAGTCCCATGTGCCTATATACATTGTCAAACATCCATATGCCAAGTTTCAAGGCTCACAAGGTCAAGTTGCACAGTCAAAACCCTCATTTGCTTCACAATCAACTGTAGGGGTAAAATGGTCATTTGGCAGTCAAAAGTCAAAAAATTTGGTCAACATCTTATTTTGAAGCCACAATCATCATTTGATCAAGTTTTGATCATGATTCCACAAGAATGGCTCAAAAATCATCAAGATGCAAAAGTTTCCATTTTTGGACAGCTGAAAAGTCAACTGTAACTTGACCAAGGCATAACTTTTTCATGGTTCATCAGAAAAATCCCATACAATGCTTATTTTTAAGGGGATGACATTTCCTACAACTCATCTTCACATTACAACTCCAAGAAATGCCCTCACAAAAAGTTATCAATTTCAACATTATAGGTCATTTTCAAAAGTCAACAAAAAGGCATTTTAAGTCAAAGACCATAACTTGAGATTGGTAAATCAAAATGACATGGGACCAAAGGCATTGGTTAGAGGACTTAAAGACCTTTTCAAAATGTCCAAAAACATGTTCATATGATCAAAATTGAGCAAGATATGCATTGGAGAAGTTGGGAAATTTTTGTGAAATGGCAAAAGTCAACTATCCTTGAAACTTTAATTTTTGACAAAAGGGCCCACTTTTTTCCACTTGATTCAGCCTTGTCATGCCACCCACGTGTCCCATGATCAATTTAAAGATTAAACATTAATTTTTCTATTTTTATTTAATTTTATTTGATTTAATTCATTTTAAATCCATAAAATTCAAATAAAATCAAAAAAATTAATTAAATAACATATTTTGATTTGATTGACCTTTATGTGTCATGAACAAGCATACCAAATTCGTGTAAGGCCATTTTAAGCATGAAAATTCAAATTTGAACAAAATTGGAAAATGCTTTAATGGTGGTTATGAAGAAATCCAAAAAACTTAATTGCAATGGTTAAAGGCTCATCATGTGACTTGATTCTCATTCAAACATACATATGCAAGTGTTTCATACAGTATTCAAAACCTAAGAACTCATTGAAACGGCCAGAGCAAAATCCAAAAAGTGTCAAAAAAAAGTGTGAGATCAAAAGGAGTATTGCAAGCATTTTCAGGCCAAAAGGAGAACGTGTCTCTCTTCTTTTCCATCCCCTGAAGCTAAAGCGACCCTTGTCACGTCCTAAGATCCAGCATACCGCGCTGTAAGTTCTTCCCAGGTCCCCCAAAATTCCATATCAATTTTTCTTATGTGTTTGTGTGCAGGATGCCCAGTGCGTTTCACCATGAACCTTCAGCGTTCCACATGCCAAGTGGCCATGATCATCAATCCGAGGGCCAAAAAGTGATGAACACTATATTCTCCAGTCAACATGCTCCAGGCAATCTCCAAAAGTCAACAAGGCTGGTTAATGGGCCAGCAATTTCCAGGCTTCACACCTCCATTGGGCCATCAATACCCCCATTGGTTTCTATTTCTTTTTTTTTTTCTATTTTCCTTTTCTTTTTATTTTCTTTTTTTAATTATTATCATTATTGTTAATTAACCTAACAAACTAATTTTTTCCCATAAAATTCAATAAAACCAAAAAAAAACATTTTATTATTTATTAACTTATTTTGTAAATAAATTTTAATATTAATTAATTAGTTGTGTAATTAGAACAATTTCAACATTTTTTTTAATAAGTAAAATTAATTTAGAATTAGAACTTTCAACTTTTAATTTCTTTTTTTATTTTATTAAAAACATAAAAAACACAAAAATATTTTCCTTTTAATTAATTAATTAATTAGTTAGTTATTAGTTTTAATTTCATTAATTACAAAAAAGGACAAAAATTCAATTCTTTTCTTAAAAGGGTCAAAACCCTTAGGACGTTCCCGATTAAATTTCTATTCGCGCGCATTTATTTATTTTGATTATTTATGTAACTGTCTTCAGATATGTAATAGTTAATTAGGTTTTTACCGCTTTATTTACTTTTCTCGCATTTTATTTTCCAAACGGGTTTGTTTTTGGTGATGTATATACCCGCGCCTTGTAATAGTTAGATTTACCTTTCCGCAATTTACTTTCCGCACTCCTAACTGTTAAAAAATTCCTGCAAGAATGTATGTAAAATAAAACCAATCCGTAGCTCACAAATGACATGTACAAGATAACCTTAACTGAAAAACAACACACAAGCACACACCACCTCTAGGGTACGCCTCACTGGTTGCCTCGAACGTGGTCATTAAGTATAGGGTGTCTTAGAAGTTTCCCTTCTGTCCAAAAGATCCAGTTGCCTCGAAACGGTTGCCTCGGATAAAAAGGATCTAGGACATTAGGGTTACTTCTAAGGTGTCCTACCGTTGCTTCGGTGACCACACTGTCCCGATAATCGAATTGACCCGAATACCTCCAACGACGGTGCTACCTACCTCTCAATGGTGGGATAGCACTATCTAAAGAACTCTTACACAGCCTAATTCCTTAGAGTAGGTATATTTCTCTTAAGTACTTGCTCTTTCCAAAACAAACAAAAATACTTTTCACACCTACACTTTCTAAAAGTTTTCAAACAAATTTTTCATACACTCTTGAGGACAGATACAAGAGTTACTTAGAAATTTTTCAAACGAAACTTTTTCAAAACCCACACACACTTGAAAAGCAACAATTTTGAAAACATAAGAGCAAGTACCTAAGAGCCCGTGGATAACCACGGATAGAAAGGGTGCTAACACCTTCCCTTTCTATAATAAATCTACCTTCCGAACCGAGAAACATTCTCGAATAAGGATTTTTGCTGTGCTTTTGTCCTTTCCATATTGGAGAACATAAAAGACGGTGGCGACTCTTGCTTACCGCGACATTTCGCGAAACCAGCTTACAAAAACAGTCAGTTCTATTTCCACTGATCGCCAAATCTCATGAACACATTAATCAAATTAGTATACCATGAAATACAAAGAAAATAAATATATGAAATTTTATAATGTTAAAACCGATATGACATGTATGAATGCTTCTACACCCTTTAGATCATGGAGATCAAACCAACCTTACCCTTACTGGAGAAGTAGTGAGATGGGGTTTTGTAACAAGGATGACTTGTTTGTAGTGAGATGGGGGTTTGTAACAAGGATTTTAAGGTTTTTAGGGTTCTTGAAGAAATTTGATATTTTGACAGGGTTGTGGCAAAGGTTTTTTTCCTTCCTATTTGTGTGAAAATAATGAGATTATATAATGGAAATTAGAGCAAAGATATGGGCTTTGAATGTGAAGTTGGGCCTCCAATAACCACAAGCAATAGTGCTTATTTTTATTCACTTGAGTCTGACACGTTTCAGGCTAAATCGCGGGGACTTAAGTGCAATTTTTTAAATTAAAATGTGAAAACAAAATTTATCCGACATCGATAACTAACTTCTGTCTAAAAATGGGCTCAATCGGATAAATAATGAATTAGTTATGAATTTCTGAAGTTTCACTTCAGACATACTTATTTTGGGCTCTAGTGTCAACTCTGACACGTTCTTCAATAAAAAACTGGTATTGATCGGAGCAGAACCCGGTCTCGACCTTGGAAGAAAAGTTGTAGATCTCTGAGTCAGTGATCTTGTGTAAAAAGATGGGCCCGATCCGATAAAAATTGACCGAGTTATGAATTTTCTAAGTTTCAACCCAGATGAAATAATATTCAACATTCAGGATTTTCGGTGCATCACGCGCATTCTGAGCAAAAAACCAAGGCCTTTTGGATATTGTTCGAACTCGATACCTCCTGTGATAATTTATCCAACTCAATTTGTGAAATTTTGGTGCCAGAACCAGCTCGATATGATTAAAATTGACCAAGTTATGATTTTCTGAACATGACGCAAATAAACTTCTGTCACAAATTTTTTGTATAAAAATACTTGATAAATCCGCATTTTTGAAGACCTTCTGATTGAAATTGGCTTCCACCCGTGAGTGATGAAAATGTAGATGACGCCAAGACAGATTTTTGGCCACTAGAACGGGTTTAAAACGAGCCACGATCTTCAAGTTATGAATTTTTTAGTGCGTAAAAACTGCACTTTCAGCATACTTTTTCACAATATTTCTTCAAGAAACAATCGCACATTCAGAGACCTTCTTTAAAGAATTGACTCTCGAGCCGAACCTGAATTTGAGAATATGTTATCAGGGATACCTTGGCAAAAGAATACCTGAATATGACGCGCCGGGTTGGACTCATGAATCTTTGAACCCCGAATCGTTGCGAAACGGCGAACCAATCTTCAGCACGAAAAATACGCTGAGAACATCCATTGACGATATAAACGTCACTTGTAACCCGAAGAAGCTTGCTAAATATACCTTGATTCCATAACCATAAAGCCAATAATATGCATGTATGAAAACAGGGTAAATTTTGGGGTACAACAGCTGCCCTTGTTTAATCTTCTTAAACCTGAAGATTTAGATTGGCTTGTTTGCCTTTCGTGATCTGAAGGTCGAAGATGATTGAACACTAGAGTGCCCAGAAATTTGCACTCGTCTGTAATGATGCTTAAATATGTAGATAATGTAGAGAATGGGCTTATAGATGCCATTTGGAGAAGATGACTGAAAGTCGTCAGAGATGGGCTTAAAGACGCCATCCTGAGAATGTGACGGAGAGTCGTCAGAAATGGGCTTAAAGATGCCATCCAGAATAATGATGATTTCGTGAGATATTACTTCGTGGGAATTCTTATTCCTATTGTTAGGGAGGACTTCACTGAGGAATGTTGGTCTCTGTCTTGGGGAATAGAGTCTAGGAGCTTCAGTTGTCAGTTATTCTACTGGGGAGTCATCTCTTGATTAAGGAGACGGAAGTGAACTGCTTATCTAATCAGGATCTAGGCTTCACGGTGACTGGTTGAGGATGATAAGGCTGACTGCTATCTGGTCGTATTCTAGGCTTTATAGTGACTTACTGGGGAAATGTGAAATCGACTGTATCTGGTCGGGTCCAGGTTTTACAGTGTTGTAAACTGTTGTCCAGAGATAAAAGAGAAGGAACCTGGATAGTAGGGTTACTTCGAGATGAATGCTTGAATAGTAAGGCTGTGAGAAGGAACTTGGGTAGTATGGTTACTTCGAAATGAAAGCCTGGATAGTAGGGCTATGAGAAGGAATCTGGATAGTAGGGTTACTTCGAAATGAAAGTCTGGATAGTAGAGTTATGAGAAGGAACCTAGATAGTAGGGTTACTTCAAAATGAAAGCCTGGATAGTAGGGCTATGAGAAGGAACCTGGATAGTAGGGTTACTTCGTAATGAAAGCATGGATAATAGGGCTATGAGAAGGAACCTGGATAGTAGGGTTACTTCGAAATAAAAGCCTGGATAGTAGGGCTATGAGAAGGAACCTGGATAGTAGGTGTTCTGGACTGGGCCCGACAGGCCCAAAAACATTACTAAGGCCCAGTCCAAAGGGACTCACTAAGGACCACACTGGGCAAAGGGGGTCGCGTCCATGCCCGACACCCTGATGTCCACCTCGACATCTCGATGTCCAGCCCCACGCAGTGAAGTCACGCTCGACACCCTGCCGTCCGGCTCTGTGTCCTGACGTCCAGCTCGACACTCGCTGTTCAGCTCGAGGTCTTGGCGTCGAGCTCGGCACCGTGCTGCGCAGCTCGACATGGTCTCGAGCTACCTGGCTAGGGCAGACTCAGTCCACCGTTGCCCCAACGATACTCCGGAAACACCGCGTCTCCGTCCGCCCGCACTTCACGCAGCACATCCAGGAAGGGGACCACGTGCTGGTCCCCACTACCCACGTAGAACCTGGCAGTTCCTCCATTGGGCCAAATTCGCCCGACCCAATGAAGGAACCTTGGCCCAGCGCTGGGGGCTATAAATACCCTATGTTTCCAGAGGGTCAGGTATTGATCATTCTAACCTCAACTTTATTATCTGCTCGTACTCCCACTGACTTTAGCATCGGAGTGCCTTGCAGGTACCCCCCCTCCTCGTTCAAAAAGCCTTCAGCTCGGAGTAAGCCGTGACGGTCCAAACCTTCTGATCAGGTCAGATCAGTGGCGCCGTCTGTGGGAAACAGCTTCCCCGTCTAACGAACAATTCCAAAGACCAAAGCTCAATCCATTCACTGTCATGGCTGATCCAGCTCGTGAAGAACAGCACACCCGCGTCATCGACACCAACAACGGTCCCGCGGACAAGAATGGGCACCTCGACAATCTCGGTGATCCCGGCCGCAATGCCACCCCTGCGACAACCGCCCCTGGACCTTCCACCCGCAGGGACGGGAACACTGCGTCGTCCTCGACGACCCCTCCAGCACTCGAAGACGACCCGGAGGCTCTCGCTTATCGCCAAGCTGCCCGGTTCTATGAAGTCCAAGTCCCTGCCGGGGCAGATGCCACGACTCAGGCACTGTTCGCGGCCATCAACCAGACAAATTATCTCCTATTCGCCCAAGGAGAAAGACTTAGGGCACTTGAAAATGACCGACGACCCCCGAGGAGGCATCAGAGGCCACCATCTCCACCTCCTCGGGTCGAAGAAGTTCGACACCCTACTCCCCCGCGGAGACATTACAGGGAGAACTCTAGGAGCCCCTCTCCCCCACCAAGGCAGAGGCGGCCCCAGTATGAAAGACAGCCCGTCATCCCTGCCGAAGAGCCCAGTCGCGACCCATCGAGACACGACAGGAGACACAACAGAGACGGGCGTGTGACCTTCAACCACCGAGCATCACGCTCGAGGGAATCTTAGCACGACCATCGTGCCCGGCATAACTATAGGACCCCTTCTCTTTCTCCAGAAAGGAGCGACGAGGACGACCCCCACGGTCCCCTGTCGCAGGCCATCATGGACGCACCTATTCCCCCGGGCATGGAGAAGCCCCCACACCTAAAGGAGTACGATGGAGTGGCGGACCCAGTCGACCACATTGACGGGTTCGAAGCCATGCTCCACTATCACAATGTCGGGGGGCCCATCAAGTGCCGTCTCTTCCCAACAACTCTCAGGAAGGCGGCCATGGACTGGTACAAAGGACTCGCCCCGGGCTCCATAACTTCGTGGCGGAACCTGAAGAACCAGTTCATCAGTTCCTTCACAGCCTCCCGTCGCCACCCGAAGACTGAGGCAGCCCTCGAGGCCATCATCCAGAGACAGGATGAGACCTTGAGGGAATTCATCAACCGCTTCAACCGGGAAGCAATACAGGTCCCCTGCGCGGACCATATGAAAAGGTACTTGCTGGAGAGGGGCCTCCTCCCCGACACAGAATTCAGAAAAGCTGTGGGCATTGAGCCACCTGCAACTTTTGATGCTCTCCTCGACAAAGCCCGAGCATACATGGACTACGAGGAGAGAGAAGCTGCCAACAGGGCACGAGACTCCAGGGCTCGCAATCACGGCAGCAGCTCGAGACAAGACCCTCCTCCCCGACGGACCGGAGAGAAGAGGAAGGAAGATAGACCCCGGGAGGTCCGGGAACAAAGGGGCCCCTCGGGCCGGTTTACTGAGTACACTCCGCTCACGGCTTCCCGCGAGCGTATTCTGGCGGAGTGTGCTAGCACAGATTTTAAAGACGGTGGCGTCAAGCGTCCCCGACCAGCTCCTGCCAAGCCAGGAGTAGACAAAAACAAGTATTGTCAGTACCATAGGAGTCATGGTCACTTGACAGAGGACTGCGTCCACCTGAAGGACGCCATCGAAACCCTCATCAAAGGAGGGAGGCTTGCACAGTACAGGAGAAACGACGCTCCCCGTCGTGACGCCCGCGAGGCAAAGGAGCCCGAAGAAGATGCCCGACCATCTGACGAGTCGGTGCCAATCCAGACCGCCTTCTCGGTAACCAGGCCCGAGGATTTCGAACTTCCCGAGCTCCTGCAGGAGCCCCTGACTACACACAGCAGGTGGGAATACTTCCCCTCCGCCATGGTCATCAACGGGGGCGGGTTCAACGACCTCACCATCAACTCGGCCAAGAGGAAGTTAGACGAACTGGTCGACAAAGCTCCTCCCCAAACTGTGACTTTTGAAATGGTGAGGGGCAGATCAGAGCCTATCACCTTATACTTGGAAGAGCTCCCCGGCGGAGCACCGAACGCAGTCATCCCCTTGCTGATAAGGGCAAAGATGGTCAATTTTGACGTACATCGCATCCTGGTCGACGAAGGGAGTTCCGTCGACGTGATGTACACCCAGCTGTTCCGGACCTTACAACTGGACGACTCACATCTGTCTCCGTATATAGGTTCGGACCTTCAAGGCTTCAACGGCTCGACTTCCAAACCTTGGGGATATGTCGAGCTCCTCGTGACGTTCGGGGAAGGAACTGCTACAAGACAGGTGAAGGTCCACTTCCTCGTCATTGACTGCCCGTCCCTATACAATTGCATCTTGGGGAGGCCGACATTGGCGGAGCTGACAGCGGTTCCCTCAACTGTCCATCTAAAAATGAAGTTCTATACCAAAAGGGCAAGGGTAGCCACCATCCAGGGCGACCTCGCTGCTGCCCGCAGGTGCTTCAACGCCGCTTCAAGGGGACGGGACACAGTCGACGTGGGTACCAGCACAAGGCCCATCAAGAAGACAAAGCAAGAGCCCGACAGAGCATCTCCCGAGGTAGAAGTTCAGAAGGCTCCACCAAAGGTCGACTCCATAGCCCTCGACGCCCGCTTCGACCAAGACGAGCCAGCCAGCGGCGAGAAAATCCCCCTCCGACCTATTCCGGACGGCGATTTCGAACTTGTTCCCCTCGGAGCAGACCCGACCAAGGGAGTGAAGATTGGCAAGGACCTCCCCGACTTGGCCAGGAAGCAAATCAAAGCCTGTCTGCGCGAGAATGCTGATCTCTTCGCCTGGAGCGCTGCAGAGATGCCCGGACTCGACCCTGAGGTCGCCTGTCATCACCTCGCCATTGATCCAGCCGCCAAGGCCGTAGTACAACGTAGACGTAGGCAGTCTCCAGAAAAAACGGAGGCTGCTGAAAAAGCTGTAAAAGACCTCTTAGAGGCAAATTTTATTTCTGAAGCCCGGTATTCCACCTGGCTGTCAAATGTTGTACTCGTCAAAAAGAATAATGGAAAATGGAGAATGTGTGTTGATTATACCGACCTCAACCGGGCTTGCCCGAAGGATGCTTTTCCTCTACCTAACATCGACATGCTGGTCGACAATTCGGCCGGCTACAAGACTTTGTCGTTCATGGACGCCTACTCGGGATACAATCAAATCCCAATGGCCCTGGGCGACAAACGCTGCACGACGTTCATGACCAGCTCGGGCAACTATTACTACAACGTAATGCCCTTCAGACTGAAGAACGCCGGTGCGACTTACCAACGCATGATGAACAAAGTGTTCGACAAACAGATCGGCGACATGCTCGAGGTATATATGGACGACATGATCGTCAAATCTCGAGCAGACACCGATCACGCAGCTCATCTCAAGACTGTCTTCGCCCAAGCAAGACAATGCAAAATGAGGTTCAACCCCGAGAAGTGCACGTTCGGGGTCAAGGCAGGAAAATTCCTCGGATTCTATCTAACAGAACGAGGGATTGAAGCCAACCCCGACAAATGTCGGGCGTTCTCCGACCTCCCGACACCAACGTCGAAGAAGTCGATACAGATCATGAACGGCATGTTGGCGTCACTATCACGCTTCGTCGCGAAGTCCGCTCAGCACGCCCTTCCCTTTTTCAAACTCCTTCGAAAGGAAGCGGCCTTCGAATGGACCGAGGAATGCGAACACGCACTTCGCCATCTGAAGCAGAGCCTGTCTCAACCGCCCGTGTTGTCTCGACCAGATGACGACGATCCACTATACCTATACTTGGCAGTATCAAACGAAGCCATCAGCGCAGCTCTTGTCCGCGAGACTCCTGACGGGCAGAAGCCTGTCTACTTCACGAGCAAAGCCTTACAAGGCCCCGAAAGCAGATATCAACAGATAGAAAAGGTTGCTCTGGCCCTCGTCAATGCTGCGAGGAGGCTCAGACACTACTTTCTAGCGCACACCATCATCGTGCGAACCGATCAACCGGTGAGGCAACTCCTGGGTCGGCCAGATATGGCGGGCAGAATGCTGAAATGGTCCCTGGAACTCTCTGAATTCGACATTCAGTACGAGAGCAGGAAAGCCCTGAAAGCACAAGCCTTGGCCGACTTCGTCGCCGAGATGAACCCTAACGACGTTCCCCCGGGAAAGGAACACAAATGGACCATCTTCGTCGACGGAGCCTCCAGTGCGTCCGGAAGCGGCGCAGGGATCCTCCTCGAGAACGAGGAAGGTGTGGTAATCGAGCACTCCCTGGTTCTCTCCTTCCCGACGTCAAATAACCAGGCAGAATACGAAGCCCTGCTCGCAGGACTGAGACTAGCCGAGGACCTAGGAGCCCGTGAAGTTCAAATTTATACCGACTCCCAGCTCGTCGCTTCCCAAGTACAAGGAAGCTACCAGGCCAAGAATGACAACCTCATTGAGTACTTGAACTTAGTCAAAAAACACATGACAAAGTTCGTACGAGCAGAAATCTCTCACGTTCCCCGCGAGCAAAACACGAGGGCGGACATATTGTCCAAACTCGCGAGCACACGAAAGAAAGGCGGGAATAAATCCGTCATCCAGGAATCTCTGGCACGACCGAGCATCGAACCACCCTCGACTACGGTCGAGGTCCACGCCATCGGGGACGCCACGTCTTGGATAACCCCGGTCTATAATTTCCTAACAAAGGGAGAACTTTCGACGAACCAGGCCGATGCTGCCATAATAAAGCGGCGAGCATGTTCCTACGTTGTTCTCGAGCAGAAACTGTACCGAAGGGGATTCTCCATTCCCCTCCTGAAATGCATTGACGAGTCCTCCATCCCCGACGTACTGCGGGAGATACACGAAGGCATCAACGCCCAGCACATGGGCGGTAAATCCTTGGCAAGGAAAGCCCTTCGAGCAGGATACTACTGGCCGACGATGCAACAGGACGCCAAGGAACACGTGAAAAAATGTGACAAGTGCCAGAAGCACGGAGATATGCACCTCGCCCCACCGCACGAGCTGAACACATTATCGTCCCCATGGCCGTTCGCCTGGTGGGGCATGGACATCCTCGGGCCCTTCGTGCAAGGGACCTATCAGAACAAGTTTCTAATCGTCGCCGTGGATTACTTCACGAAGTGGATCGAGGCCGAGGCACTCGCAAAAATCACCTCACACAACATCCTCCGTTTCTACAAAAGAAACGTGCTCGCCAGGTTCGGAATTCCGCAGGCACTGGTGACCGACAACGGTACCCAGTTCACCGACCACGGATTCCGAGACTTCGTCACCAAACTGGGGACCAAACAACACTTCACCTCGGTCGAACATCCTCAGACCAACGGGCAAGCCGAAGCCGCGAACAGAGTCATCCTCCGAGGGCTCAAACGTCGACTCGGCGAAGCAAAAAGAGGATGGGTCGAGGAGCTCCACAGCGTCCTGTGGGCATACCGCACCACACCCCACTCATCGACGGGGGAAACACCGTTCCGACTGACCTACGGCACCGAAGCCGTCATCCCGGTCGAAATCATGGAACCATCCCGTCGAACGGAGGAACCCCTCGACGAAGAGATGAATGACGAAGCATTGAGGGATGAACTCGACCTAGTCGAGGAAATCCGATCGGGGGCTGCCCTGCGCGAAGCCACCCTAAAACAACGAGTGGCTCTACGCCACAACGACAAGGTCATCAAGCGCGAGTTCGAAATAGGCAGCCTGGTACTACGCAGGAACCAGAAAGACTCCCGCGAAGGGAAGTTGGCCGCGAACTGAGAAGGACCTTACCGCGTCCACGGCACCATGGGTACCGGGGCGTACTATCTCGAGCAGTTAGACGGAGAGCCATTACCAAGACCCTGGAATGCTGCCAAGTTGAAGCAGTACTACAGTTAGAAACTGTCAACACCTAGGACCCTCGACCAGAAGCAACCACGCTCGGGCAACGAGGAAAAACGTCCAATTTCGTTTAAGGCTAAGGTACAGGCCCGACACACGACCAAATTGGCACGGCATCGCGCGGTAAACGTTGACGATCGATAGTGCCCGACGTGGACAGCTGTACCGAGCCCCACCGTCGGCGTACCCATAAGGCAGAACACCCAGCTTGCGATGGGCAGTTCACGCCAAGGGCGAATTGTCCCTAACGGGCTCCACGCCCGACTAAGCAACCTCGCTCCCAAATGCCCGACATTCCATCAAGAATAACGGGACATCTACAAGGGTCAAAAGAAAATCTCTCCCCTCGAGCGCAACACTTGGGCAACCCCGGCCAATCAAAATAAGGCCGAGATTGCATACAAATGGAGACGAACATATTCGCTCGCCAAATCAAAGCCACCTACGGGCACTCCTCGGGCCCAGGACTTGGGCTAAAATCATACAAGCATGTGAGTTCAAACAAGGGCAAAAAATCCAAAATGAATAACAAGGTATAAACGCCCGAAGGCAACAAAGAAATATTAAACCGACCAAGAAGGCCGGCGGTGTTCAAAACATACAATGAACGGGCACGCAGGCCCAAAGAATACAAATATCAAGGGCACGCAGGCCCGCTATCCTACTCAAACTTCCACATTCTCATCATTGTCGACGCCAGGAGAGTCGGGCGGGGGAACGATCGTGCCACCTACAATCCGGTGTGTGTGACCGATACCCTCAGTGACCAGACCGGGGTTTAGCAATGAGAGCTGGTCGACTGCAGAATTGAACCCGTCTTCCAGAGCACCGACGCAGTCCGCCTCGAGGAGCCGGATGTGGGCGACCAGCTCAGCCCGACTCTTCAAAATCACTAGGTCCTCGGGCTCATCTTCGGCAGGTTGCAGGACAGCATTCATTTCCTCAACCTGTTTACCCAGGCGTTCGACTTCAGCAGCCAAGCGATCCCTGTCGGTCCGGAGCAACTCCCCTTCCTCAGTCAACCTCCCCGACTTCTCCTTTTCCAAGGTCAGCATCTCCCTCTCGGCATCAAGTATCGCGGTCTGCTCTCGGAACATCCCCTCGGAGCGTTCCAGAGCGACCTTCAACTTCCGCGAGCTCGCAGTCAAGGTCGCCTTCTCCTGCTCTAGCTCTTCAACACGAGCAGCATCCCCTGCATCCTCAGATAACACCAGATCCATTTCGGCCATTTTAACCAGCCCGTCCACGCTGGCGGCCAGATAGGCCTTCCTTTCTTCTTTGCTCATCTTCTTGATGGCCTCAGCTTCATGGGCGACCACTGTCGGAGGGAACCGCTCGAAAAAGCCCGCCTCTTCGAAGCAAGGGGGGAAGGCAAAATATTGAACAACTCCGGCATCCTCCCCGACAGTCGAACCGCCTTCCACGCGGGTCCTCTTCCTCTGCGTCAAAACGGCGCTGGGGTCAATCTCCTCGACCTCTGGATCTGACGCGGGTCCCGAACTCGAAGTCGAGTCCACCCTCACCGGCTGAGGAGCATTCAGACTTTGTGGAGGTCCCATTCTCGTCGTCTGCGGGGCCTTCACGACCCTCTTGCCTCGCCTCTGGTCGGTTGACAATTTCAGGAGCCTTTCATGTCGGCTGGCCATCGTACCTACACGAAGTAAAGGAAAAGTCAGTATCGAGCAAACCGCGTAAATAAATGACGAATAAGGAATTTCAAGCAAACAACCTAACAGGCGGGCTGCCTGCCTATATGTCGGACATTCCACCAGCGCCTTGGTGTCGATCGGGCGAGACTCGAACGTCGGGTAACCGTCTTTGTCGAGGATATCGTCCCCTTCCCGCGTAACCCATTGGGCGGGATGAAAACTGTCGACAAACCGGCAAAGAGCCTCGTACGACCGCTGATCTTCCGGGCACATGTCCCCGACAGCGGTATGGAAATAACCTGTCCCATGCTCGTAATGTCGGGACATCCAGTACACCGGGAACTTAGCCCTACGTCCTAACACGGGGCTCCCGTCGTCGGCCACCATCGCTTCCCCGTCATCATCGCTGACTGGCCCCTCCTCCTCGAAGAGGGAATCTACAGCAGAATCGGTAATAGGGCGTACCACATACCACTTGTCCTTGAACCCCCTCACGGAGTCCATATACATCTTAAACAGTCTCCTCGACTGCTTCAGGGACACCCAGCTGTGCTTCCCTCCTCGGGACTGACGCTGTAGGTGAAAGACCCGAAAGAAAAGAGGGATGGTCGCCCCTATCCTCAAGTAGCGACACGTCAACTCAAACGCCCGGATGAAGGCGAGAGAGTTTGGGTGTAGCTGGGACAGGGCCAGCTCCAAATGCATAAAGACTCCGGTCTGAAAATCAGTGAACGGCAACCGCAACCCTAAGTCCTTAAACGCGATCTCATACATCGCGAAGCTGTAGTTCGGGTACACCGAGCAAATTCTTGCATTGGTCGACGGAAGCATGACCACAAAATTCTGCTGGAAGTCGGGCTGGTCTTGGCCCTCTTCAATGGCAGTGAAGGGATGTCGGTCATCCCGGCTATATATTGACGTTGTCCCCCGAGGCTCGACACCCACCCATTCCAGCAATGGGTCGGTCACGGTATCTATCAAGGTGGCCGACTCGTCGGCACTCTGCTCTTCGCGATCACGACGTCCGGAGGAGCTCGGCTCGTCCGCCATGGTTACCTGCAGAGCACGGGAAACCAATCAGTTGAGCACGAAGTCCTATGCTCGACATAATCATGTCGTCCATACACAACTACACAAGTCCGTTTTTACAAGTGGATGTCTCCCCGACTTTCATGAACCCAGTGTTCTTCCTCAAACTAACCGCGCGGCCATTCTCCAAGCATGTCGACCCGAGGTATGAACATAGCGAGCCACACGATGAAGCCCACGGCCACGACCATGAACATACTGGGCACGGTCATGAATCAGGCGCCCCGGATCATGAAGACCCCGGGCAGCTCTGAAGTTTTTCACCTAAAACTATGAATGTGTCGGCCACAAGTATGCGTTTGCCGGTCCTAGACATGAAATGTCGGGCAAAATACGAATCTACCGGGCTAATCCCACGCGCACGATCCTAAAACATCTACAAATTCCAGGAATCATGCATTCTAAAACGGAAAAATAAAGAAAGTAGATCACTTACTTGGATCAAAGTTGGGATTTGGCTAAGAAATGAAGAATCTGAGACGGGAAGTCACAACTGGAGAAAGTGTTGAGAGCGGCAACGGAGAGAGCACGGAGAACGGAAAACGTATTATGGGGCCCAAGGACCCTATTTATAGTGATGACGTGGAATACCAAACGTCACCTCGTTCAACCACGGACTCCATCTCCTCGACGCACCGCTCCCAACGCAATGATGGCCCTACCCCCCTAGGGTGGCGGCACAACTCCCGAAAGATGCCTCGTGTGCTCGACCGACGCGCCCGGTACGGATCCTCCACGCATCCACCACCGAGGACGTCTCCGAGCACGACACGAGGAGACCCCTCGAGGGTCCACACCTCCATCCCGGGCACGAGACCTCAGCGACGGAACAACTTGGTTTCAAGTCATGGCTCCTCGCAAAGGAACCACGACTTGGGGGGCTCCTGTTCTGGACTGGGCCCGACAGGCCCAAAAACATTACTAAGGCCAAGTCCAAAGGGACTCACTAAGGACCACACTGGGCAAAGGGGGTCGCGTCCATGCCCGACACCCTGATGTCCACCTCGACATCTCGATGTCCAGCCCCACGCAGTGAAGTCACGCTCGACACCCTGCCGTCCGGCTCTGTGTCCTGACGTCCAGCTCGACACTCGCTGTTCAGCTCGAGGTCTTGGCGTCGAGCTCGGCACCGTGCTGCGCAGCTCTACATGGTCTCGAGCTACCTGGCTAGGGCAGACTCAGTCCACCGTTGCCCCAACGATACTCCGGAAACACCGCGTCTCCGTCCGCCCGCACTTCACGCAGCACATCCAGGAAGGGGACCACGTGCTGGTCCCCACTACCCACGTAGAACCTGGCAGTTCCTCCATTGGGCCAAATCCGCCCGGCCCAATGAAGGAACCTTGGCCCAGCGCTGGGGGCTATAAATACCCTCTGTTTCCAGAGGGTCAGGTATTGATCATTCTAACCTCAACTCTATTATCTGCTCGTACTCCCACTGACTTTAGCATCGGAGTGCCTTGCAGGTACCCCCCCCCCCTCCTCGTTCAAAAAGCCTTCAGCTCGGAGTAAGCCGTGACGGTCCAAACCTTCTGATCAGGTCAGATCAGTAGGGTTACTTCATAATGAAAGCCTGGATAGTAGGGCTATGAGAAGGAACCTGGGTCGTAGGGTTACTTTGAAATGAAAGCCTGGATAGTAGGGCTTATGGGAAGGAACCTGGATAGTAGGGTTATTTCAAGATGAAAGCCTAGATAGTAGGGCTTATAGGAAGGAACCTACTTAAGGTTGCTTCGTGAGGAGTTTGGGTAAAACTACATCGGAACCGAGAAGTAACCTAGGTAAGGTTTCTTCGTGTGGAGTTTGGGTAAAACTGCATCTGAACCGAGAAGGAACCTATGTAAGGTTTCTTCGTGAGGAGTCTGGGTAAAACTACATCGTAACTGAGAAGGAACCTAGGTAAGGTTGCTTCGTGAGGAGTTTGGATAAAACTACATCGGAACCGAGAAGGAACCTAGGTAAGGTTACTTCGTGAGGAGTTTGGGTAAAACTTCATCGGGAAATTGTAAGGAGGAACCTGGGTAGGGTTGCTTTAGGATAAATTTGTGTAAAACTTCAAAAGGAACCTGGGTAAGGTTACTTCGGGCTAAGTCCGTGTAGAACTTCAGAAGGGACCTGGGTTAGGTTATTTCGGGACAAGTCTATGTAAAACTTCAGGATGAACCTGGGTAAGGTTGATTTGTGATGAGTCTGTGCAAAAATTCATAAGGAACCTGGGTAAGGATGCTTTGTGATGAGTCTGTGTAAAACTTCAGAAGGAACCTGGGTAAGGTTATTTCGGGATAAGCTCGTGTAAAACTTTATTTGGAAATGTATGAGAAGGAGCCTGTGTGAGATTTTTCAAGATAAGCCCGTGTGGAGCTGGATTTAGGAGAGACCCGTGAGGAGAGACTCATGTAAAGCTGCATTTGGTCGCGCAGATAATTACTCTGTTTAGTTTCAGGAGCTAATCCTGGACCTGCTGGAAATTATTGATAATAACCATCTTTCTTGAAAAGGTACAAGGTTAATTATATGCGATGCATGAAATGGATTATGTGGTGATGTTCTCAAAATAAATGAGATTATGTTGTATGCAATATGTGTGCGCACATCATGATGTATGAACATGAAATGCTATTGTGACACGTCTGAGTCTGGGAAAATAAATCCCTGACTGCTGTTGGAGAGTACTGGAAATTGAATTCCTGACCGTCGAAGAAAAAATGATTCTTCTACTCCCGCTGAGGATGGTAAACAGAGATGAATATGATGTGGATTTGATACTTGTTTACGGATATTCTTCCGGGGAGAGACTCTGTTTGAGAGTAACTCTGCGGGGGAGTCAGGATACCTTTTGTAACTCGTGATATCAACTCGTGATTTATGGAAAACCTTACAGGAGTCAGGATAACTTTTGTAACAGTATGCTTTCGAACTAACCCATGCTTCAGCTAGGACTTTTAAGGGTTATAACGTGGCCTGGTTAACGGTTCAAGAAACAAAGGATAAAGGCTCAAAATTTATTTGTACCCACCCGCTCTTCGTGATGTTCTTCAGTCTTATACTCAGTTAATTGCGTGTTTAGAATCCCAGTTGAGTTCTGGAATTATGTCCTTGATGTTCCGGTGATGGTTCAGATACTGACAATTTATTTTGAATAGGCGGTCATTTTTTTGTCGAGGATTTGTAGGACCTCTTTCTTTTTTATTTTACTATCCCTGTATTTTGCCTGAACTGTTTATTTTTGTGATTACAGTCAGCGGGATGGCCCCATTTTTTTCTTAAGTCTCCATAGGTTTTGACTTAGCGGGCTTTTATTTTGAGAGATAATGACTGCATGTCTTGACGATTATGCGGAACCAACACTGTCTTTTGATTTGGAAGGACGTCTTCGATTCCATTCATTGTGTATGAAGTGGAAGATTGCGACTGAATGCGCATATGAATTGACTGAGAAAACTATCCCGCCCCAGGTTATAATTAAGGGTTCTAATTAGTATGAAAAGAAAAACTCCTACTTCTTTGGCTCAAAGGGGTTGACTAGGGATTATCTTCCTTATAACTCCATTGTTTGGGATTTGAAACAATGCTTGTACATCGTCAACAGGGTCTGTTCAAAAGCATACTGTAGAGATTATGGTATCATTTTCGTCATCCTCCCTCTAAAGGCTTAGAGCTTTTAATCAAGAGTTACATATCATAAAAGGAAGTAAGAAAGTAGTTTTGAAATAGTGAATACGAATGAATTAATTCAAGACAAACATATGCAATGCAATGATGAAATAACAAGGTTTGATATGAATAAATATTCAAACAATCGAAAGAAAATTACAAATTGAAATTTCTAATGAACAAAAGCCTCCTTGTCTAATCTTGTCACTTCAGATGGTGTGCCTTGGAGGGATGGCAGAAGACTTTAGTATGATCACCTTGTGTGAACTCCAGCACTTCTTCATTGATCAGGTCCTGAATCTTATTTTTCAATGCCCAACAGTCATTCGTATCATGTCCAGGACTATCAAAATGGTATGCACACCTTTTGTCGGGGTGGTAACTAGGAGCAGAAGTATTGGGATTTTGCAAAGGAGCCCTTAACATAATCAACTCTGCCTTTAACATGTGTTGTAACGCTTGGGCTAGTGACATATTGATTCTGTTGAATTGTCTCTTGGGTTTGTCTTGCTTTTGCTGATTACCATGTTGTGGTTGGTGAGATTATTGTTGGGCTTGAGACGTAGCAGTAATTTGGAAAGGTCCACTCTTCACCAAACCAACTCCTTGTCTCATCAGGGGCTGACTAACGACCTGATCCTCGGCCTCGACTATTTGCTTCATACGAGTGTATTCGTCTTGATGAAGTTGGTTGATGATGGATCTCAGATCTTCTTGTCCTCGGGCTAGGCCTTGGATAAGAGTCATCTTCCCCATCATCTGGGTTCTCATTGCTTCTACCTCAACTTGCAGTTGTTCCAACCGCTCGTCCTTATTGTCTTCATGATTTTTCTTGGCCAGGTTCCCAGCAAGGAGTGCTTTCAACTCTTCCTGCCCCTTGGATAGGTTCAGGAACATTTCCATGGACTGGGCTTCTTGAGTTTGGATATCTTTGTTGTCTTGTTTGAGAGCCATTGCTGGAATAAACAGCGAGAACATGAGAGACCTACTTTGAAACCTGCTTATGCAATGATATGTATGATATATGTATGCAATGTTTTCAAGGATCTCGTGGGGTAAACAAGAAAATGTCAGAAGTTGAATTTTGCAGCTTTGATTGAAGAAATTTGTATCATTGAGAGTCCTTCTACGAGATTCAAGCTCACCATATCAAGTGGGTCATAGCCCCTGAATCAAGTTGTCACTTTGGTCTTTTGACAGCGTTGGCTAGAGGAAAATGAATCCCATTGCCCCTTGCTAGATGTCTGCTTTATCATAATCTGCATCACAGGCCCTTGAAATCCTTGAAATGGTTAAGGAAATGCCATGGTATGATGCTATGATGTGTATGTTATGCATCAAGCAAAAATGCAGGGTAGGAAACCAATTTATTGGATTTATACAAACAAGGTCCTGCAAGGAATACAAACAAATCCCTACAATGAATTCAAATTGTTAGGAACAAAAAGCAAACAAGTCACACAAGTAGCCTTAGGTATAGGCTTGCATGGATTCCATATGTAAGTACCCTCTTGAAATTTAGTTGGTTTTAAACCTGTCTTAGAAAAGTAAGCGGATTCTAAGGGATCTCAATATCACTGATCTTTCCCCCAAGCTTCGTTCAATAGGTGATTGACTCGCAACTAAACAAAACTCAAGAGTTAAACCTTAATAAGTGTAGCATCGATTATCTATCGACCTTGGGAATACACCAAAGTCGGTCATCTCTCTACGTCCTACTGGCCAAGTTATGCAATTAAAGGTTCTAAGGTCAGTTGATGCTTTATGACACAACGCAGCAACCCCGTACTCTCCTTGATTGACTCAAGGGTTACTGGTACCAGCCAAAGTGTCACATCAACGTAGCTACTGATTCAACCGTGTCGGTATACCCTGCACAGTTTCCTCACAGTTTATTGCTACTTACCTAAAAGGTGTTCCCCGATCCGGGTGTAGGATCTTCAATAATACCCAAAACCCCTTGAATATAAAGCAGGAAAAGCAAAGAAATTTTAAAAATGACCTAGATCCTAAGGTATACCCCACTTATTAAGGTTCCCCATCAGAGTCGCCAGTTCGGTGATACGGTGGCAGAACCGACTGTTAATACTGGTTTGCGTTTTTTGTATTTGCAAATGTTGCGGTAAGCAAGAGTCACCACTGATTTTTCTTTTATCCAACAAAGGAAAGGGTGAAAAGAACAGAAAAAGACCTTTCGAGAGTTTTCTGAGTAAGGGGAGTAGATTATGGAAAGGGAAGGTGTTAGCACCCTTTCCATCCGTGGTTTCTCACGGGCTCTTAGATGCTTAGCTCATGTTTCGAAAATTTCTTGTGCTTTGTGTGTTTTGAAAATTGTTTTGAAAATGCCTTAGTGCGGCGATTCACTTTGTGATAAATCTTGTATCAGTCCTCAAGAGTGTTGACAAGGCGAATGTTTTTGAAAGTGTTTTGAAATATTTTTGTGTAGGTGCAAAAAGTTGTTTTCAACACGCATCTAAGAACTTATCTACTTATACTCGAAAAGGTCGTTCTCTTTCTCCTAACCTTTAGATAGTGTTATCCTACTATTAGTGAGTAGGTAGCCCTATCGTTTGATGTATGAGGGACAAGCGCGGGTTATCATTATGATCATAGAAGGTAACATATAGGGATACCTTAGCAGTTCGAAGGGACTATCATCATATAGGCAACATCGAGGGACAAGATTATTTCTCGTACGCAACTCGAGGGACGTTAAGGGACTATGATCTTTATGATGACTTTTATATTGAGGGTCTTTTGCTAATATATCCCTACGTTCGAGGGACATGACCATTGTTTTTCGAGGCAACCAAGTGGGGAGTACCCTAGGGGTGCAAGTGTGCAACAATGTGTTTTTTCAGTTATATTTATCTTGCAATTAGGGTTTTCTATCGTTCATTTTTATCTTTCCATACAATCCTATTAATCTAAACATTACATAAAATATAGTAGCAGAAGGTAAAGGCGGAAATGTAAACCTAAGCTATTACAAAGCTTTGGGGTAGTTATATCATAGTGAAGAGTGCGAAAAAGAAATCCTAAAACTATTATATCCCGGAAGCAATTACATGATAATGATGAAAAAAGCGGGAAAAATAAAGCTACGCTATTACAGTTGAACGCGTCTTATACACTTTATCTAAGAAAATAAAAATAAGATGAAAATAGAAAAGAAAATATTTTGATGATTTTTTATGAAAAAAATGATTTATGATAATTAATTAAATAAACCTAAAAAACTTAATTAATTTTAATTAATAAAAAAAATGTTAATTTTAAAAAAAGTTAATTAAAATACCTAAAACCTAATTAATCTGAATTAAAAAAAAGGTTAATTTTAAAAAAAAATGTTAAAAAATCTAAAATTAATTAACCTAAAAATTAAATTAGGTTTTTTTGTAAAAAAAAAGGTTTGTGAAAAAAGTTTTGTGGTTAAGTGAATTTAAGATTGGAAAAGACAAATTGGTTAGAAATCAAAAACAAATAATGAAAATGTTGGGGTGGATGTTGAATCTAAAATTAAATTAAAAACCTAAAGTTAATTATTTGAGTTTATTAGGAAAAATCAAAGGTTTGTGAAAAATGTTAAGTTTTATGAAAAAAGTTTTAAACAGAAAGAATGAAAATAGATAAAAGGATAAATAAAAAGGAAGAAAACCAAAACCAATAGGGGTGGGTGTTGAACCCACACCCTTAACCTTCTCAGGATGTCTGCCTTGCCATGAGCCATGCATTAGTTGTTGTTCTGTTTTAGTGTTTTGCCTTCAGTGTTCTGTAATAAACCTGCATGGGACCATTAGATGGTTCAAACCTGTAGTGTTGAATCTCTTGAACACATTAAACAAATTAGTATACCATGAAATACAAAGAAAATAAATATATGAAATTTTGTAATGTTAAAACCGATATGGCTGTATGATTGCTTCTACACCTTTGGATCATGGAGATCAAACCAACCTCACCCTTACTGGAGAAGTAGTGAGATGGGAGTTTGTAACAAGGATGACTTGTTTGTAGTGAGATGGGGGTTTGTAACAAGGATTTTAAGATTTTTAGGGTTCTTGAAGAAATTTGATATTTTGACAGGGTTGTGGCAAAGGTTTTTTCTGTCCTGTTTGTGTGAAAAGAATGAGATTATATAATGGAAATTAGAGCAAAGATATGGGCTTTGAATGTGAAATTGGGCCTCCAATAACCACAAGCAATAGTGCAGATTTTTATTCACTTGAGTCTAACACGTTTCAGGCTAAATCGCATGCACTTAAGTGTAATTTTTGAAATTGAAATATGAAAACAAAATGTAGCCGATATCAAGAACTAACTCCTGTCCAAAAATGGGCTCAATCGAATAAACGGTGAATTAGTTATGAATTTTTGAAGTTTCGCTTCAGACATACTTATTTTGGGCTCTAGTGTCAACTCTGACACGTTTTTCCATAAAAACTGGTATTGATCGGAGCAAAACCCGGTATCGATGTTGGAAGAAAAGTTGTAGATCTCTGAGTCAGTGACCTTGTGTAAAAGATGGGCCCGATCCGATAAAAATTGACCGAGTTATGAATTTTCGAAGTTTCGACCCAGATGAAATAATATTCAACATTCAGGATTTTCGGCGCGTCACGCGCACTCTGAGCAAAAAACGAAGGCCTTTTGGATACCTTTCGAACTCGATACCTCCTGTGAAAATTTAGCCAACTCAATTTGTGAAATTTTTCCGCCAGAACTAGCTCGATATGATGAAAATCGACCAAGTTATGATTTTCTGAACATGACGTAAATAAACTTTTATCACAAATTTTCTGTATAAAAATACTTGATAAATCTGCATTTTTGAAGATGTTCTGATCGAAATTGGCTTCCATCCGTGAGAGATAAAAACATAGATGACGTCAAGATGGAATTTTGGCCCCTAGAACGGGTTCAAAACGAGCCACGATCTTCAAGTTATGAATTTTTTAGTGCGTAAAAACTACACTTTCAGCACACTTTTTCACAATATTTCTTCGAGAAACAATCACACATTTGGAGACCTTCTTTAAAGAATTGGCTCTCGAGCTGAACCTGAATTTGAGAATATGTTATCAGGGATACATTTGCAAAAGAATACCTGAATATGACGCGTCAGGTTGGACTCATGAATCTTTGAACCTCGAATCGTTGCGAAATAGCGAACCGATCTTCGGCACGAAAAATACTCTGAGAACATCCATTGACGAAATAAACGTCACTTGTAACCTGAAGAAGCTTTCTAAATATACCTTGATTCCATAACCATAAAACCAATTATATGCGTGTATGAAGAGAGGGTAAATTTTGGGGTACAACACCTACGTATCTCTTTTAAGGAATCAAAGCAATCGTAGTTCGGCCTCAAAAGTTTTTGTTGGTTTGTATTTTTTAATGAACAATATTAATTTCGCCTTCTGCTGCAACACGGCCTTTGGAGACTTACGCGTCAGCACAAAAGTGAATTAACATGTCCTCTCTGAAAAAGTTTGAAGGAAAAGCCCGAAGGCACAAAAGAGTTTGCATTGATTTGTATTTTTTACCTTAAAGAAAGATTTGAAAGTTGTTATATGTTTTATGCTTCTTCAAGAAAAGAGTTTTTGTTTTAAATGCAATGATGCAAAAGAAAAGAAAACATCTAAGGGAGACTAACCTAAATCTATCCCTAATATAATCATACAATGATTAATCCTAAGGTTGATTTTAGAAGGGAAATCTCTACCCTATGTTGACATGCTTGGATAACAATCCTAATGTCTATCTCAACTCATCATCTATAGATGAATCAAGAAGTCCTAAAGGAGCATAGCAAGGGTCTATCACCTAAAACTATGTCTATCTCGAATCATCATCTATAGTTGAATTGAGAGCTCCTAAGAGAACATGCCGAGGATATATCATCTCAAAACATGCACACAAAGATGAAATTAAACAAACAAGCCAATAAGCTCAAGAGAGCACACCTAGAGAGATCCTATCTAGGCTAGCATTCTAAAGAAAGTCTAACAAAACTATCCTATGGGGAACATGCAATAAGAGCGAAGTCGTGATCTCAATTTCTAAATTGAGTGACTCATCGATCAACAGGAAATAAAGGAAAGCAATGAAATCCTATAGGGATCATGCACTGAGAGCGAAGTCATGATCTCAATTTATAAATTGAGTGACTCATAGATCAACAAGAAAGTAAACAAACACGAGTGTGATCGGTGGATCTGGAACTGACTGTTTAACGCTGGTTCGCGAAATGTCGCGGAAGCAAGAGTCGCCACCGTCTTTTATTTTCTCCAAATGGAAAGGACAAAAGCACAGAAAAATTCCTTATAGAGATTGCTCTCGGTTCGGGAGGTAGTTTATAGAAAGGGAAGGTGTTAGCACCCTTTCTATCCATGGTTATCCATGGGTCTTAGATACTTGCTCATTTGTGTTTTCAAAATGTGTTTGCTTTTCAAGTGTGAGTGGGTTTGAAAAATTTTCGTTTAAAGATTTCAGATCGACTCTTGTATCAGTCCTCAAGAGTGTTTGAAAAATTGTTTTGAAAGCTTTTTGAAAAGTGTCGGTGTGAAAAGAGTTTTTTTTATTTGTTTTGAATTAGAACAAGTATCTACGAGTCATCCACCTACCCTAAGGAATTAGGCTGTGTAAATGTCCTTAAGGTAGTGTCATCCCACCATTGAGAGGTAGGTAGCACCACCGTTGGAGGTGTTTGGGTCAATTCGTTTTGTTAGGGACAGTGTGGTCACCAGAGCAACAGTAGAACACCTTAGAAGCTACCCTTATGCCATTGATCCTTTTTTAATTCGAGGCAACTTTTCCGAGGCAACTGGATCATGTCATGGACATAAGGACTTACTAAAACGTCCTATACTCGACGACCACGTTTCGAGGGCAAGGCAACAGTGAGGCGTACTCTAGGAGTGGTGTGTGAATTGGTGTGTTGTTTTCATGTTTAGCAATTATCTTGTACATGTACCATAGTGATCTACGCGTTGCTTTTATTTTAACATTCATTCTTGCATGCAAATTATTAGCAGTTAAAAAGTTGCGAGAAATATAAAGTTCCTAAACTATTACAAAGGCGCGGGTCCACATCGCCAAATTAAATCCAGGACCCGATTTGACATAAAATAAAGTGCGAAAGATAAATATCAAATTTACACGGCTTTGGGAGAATTACATAAAAGGAAGAAATAAAATAAACGCGCGAATTGGAATTACGATCGAATGCGAGGGCGTTGGACCCTTTTTAATGAAATTAAATTATGATTAACAAATTAATTAAATTAAAGTAAAAAAGAAAAGATTTTTGAGTTTTTGTATTTATGAATTTTTAATAAGAGAATTAAATGAAACTAAGAAATTAATTAACCCTAATTCTAACTATTTTTATTTATTAAGAAAAATATATTAAAATTGAACCTAAAATTAAACCTAATTAATTAATGCAATTTTATTTACAAGAAAATAATTAATAATTAATAATGATAAAAGAAAAAGAAAAAGACAAAAGTAATTAAAACCTAATTCTACAAATTTTAAATTTATTAAGAAAATGTTAAAGTTAACCCTAGAATAAAAAAACTAATTAATTAATGAGACCTTTTTTACAAAAAATAACATTAAATGAAATAGATTTTAATTTTTATGACTTTCTGATTTTTATTATTTTTTATATTAAGAGAATGTTAATTTAATGAATTAAATAAGAATTAAACAAAACAAATGAAACTAGAAAAAAGAATAGAAGAGAGCAAACCAAGGGGGGTGCTGTCCCCAAACTGGAGGAATTGCCTAGCAATTAGGCCCATTTATTTCAAGGCCTTTTTGACTTTTCCTGGAAGTGTGCGTGTGCGTTGACCAATGTCCATGGTGTTCATCAGATCTGGGCCTTTGGATTGCCCTCAGTGGCCATGTGGCAGCTGGGATATTGAGTGCATAGTGAACCCCTGGAGTACGCGCTGCATAGGAAGATAGAAGGGAAAATAATATGAGAAAGGGAGGGGGACCTGGGATCGAACCCAGGTCCCAGTGCCTTATGAGACAATGCCTTCACCATCTGTACCAAACGCGCGCTTTGTTTATTATATGACAAATAATTATTATAAGAAAAGACAAGCATTAGTGGTATGAATCAGAAAAACGCGCGCTAGAATTCAAAGTACGCAATCATATGATGCCACATAACCTTCTTCTCCACTCGTTTGCGTTTTACCTGAAAAACAACAGTTAGATAGCGGGGGTTTTAAACCCCCACTAAATAGTGCATATGAAAATAGTGAATAGAATATGGTGGCTCATAAATTGAGCGCGAGGTATGGAAACGATTGGCCATGAGTTTCTGATTCTGATGGTGTGGGTCCTGTTGGCCAATTTTTCCAGAATAGGGAAGCCCCAATTTGAAACCTCTGCAACCCTAAAAGACAACAATGGCAATTCTCTGTACAAGCAGTGTTAATTCAATTCAATGATGCCATGAGTTTCGTTGAGTTCATATTAGTATAAAACAAGTGTTAGAATGCATGAATACGTCCTATAAATCAAAACACGAGTATGCAATATATCATGAACAGGACTGCTCCGTTTTACCGTTTCTTGAGGTTAGGGACAATGATTTTGATCCAGACACGTTCCCTGAAGCCTCAGGAATGCAATGAGATAATTTTCTTGCCTTGAAACCCTTTGTAATCGTGATTTCAGTTTTGGAATTTTTCACAAAAAATGCAATGCTCTTCTTCAGCTTTGGGTGCAGCTTGGAGGTTTTTTGGCATTAGGTTTTGATCACACTTATATGAGGATGGATTAGGGTTGAGTTTTTGATCCAAAAATCCTTGCATTGATGGAATGAATATTTGATTTTCATGCATATATTTTCAAATCTTTTCCATGCATATTTGATACCAATCATGTCCAATCTTCCCCATTTGAGTTGTGCACGAATCTTGAGCCTTTAAGAAGAGTTTATCTTGCACAAAAAGATTTAAAAACTTTGGTTTAGTATTTTTCACATATTTTATTTTATTAAATGAATTAATAGCAATTAAAAATTCAAATAAATAAATAAAAATGATGAATAAACTCCCTTTGGGCCAAATGGTCGTGCATATGCTTTGGATGATGATTCTTGGAAGAAAATGTGGCCCATTAGCAATTTTAAGACATTTGAAGCAAAGTTGACTTTTCAAAATATCCAAAAATTTCCCAACTTCCACAAGGCATATCTTGCTCAATTTTTAAGCTTTGATCATGTTCTTGGACATTTTGGAAAGGTCTTGAAGTCCTCTAACCAATGCCTTTGGTCCCATGTCATTTAGATTTACCAATCTCAAGTTATGGTCTTTGACTTAAAGTCCCTTTTTGTTGACTTTTGAAAATGACCTATAATGTTGAAATTGATAACTTTTTGTGAGAGCATTTCTTGGACTTGAAGTGTGAAGAGGAGTTGTAGGAAATGTCTTTCTCTTCAAAATGAGCTTTGGATGGAATTTTTCTGATAAACCATGTGGAAGTTATGCCTTGGTCAAGTTACAGTTGACTTTTTCAACTGTCCAAATATGGAAACTTTTGCATCTTGAGACTTTTTGAGCCATGCCTTGAAAATCATGATCAAGAATTGATCAAATGATGTTTGTGGCTTCAAAATGAGATGTTGACCAAAAATTTGAACTTTTGACTGTCAAATGACCATTTTGCCCCTACAGTTGACTGTTGAGCAATTAGGGTTTTTGACTGTGCAATTTTGTGCTGTAAGTCTTGAAACTTGACATGATGATGCTTGACCATGTTTGTAGGCATGTGGGACTTGATTGGACCCTTGGAAACTTCATTTTCTTTGTCAGAACCAAAACCCTAATTTTTTGACTGTTAGGAGGCCCTTGAACTGTGCAACCCTTGGGGAGATTTTGAAGCATGCTCTTTCTAATTCTTGAAGAATATGGGAGGGAAAATTTTGGGGTACAACAGTTGCCCCTGTTCAATCTTCTTAGACCTGAGGATGCAGATTGGCTGACGTGCCTTTCGTAATCCGGAGGTGGAAGATGATTGAACACTAGAGTGCCCAGAAATTTGCGCTCACATGGTAGTGTGATGGTGGAATGGGCTTATAGATGCCATTTGGAGATTGATGGATAGGATGATGGGCTTACAGATTCCATGCTGAGAGATGAAGGAAGGTGGATGGGCTTATAGACGCCATCTGGGTGTCAATCGCGTAAGAGATTCCTTAGCGAGAACTTGCGTACCTGCAAAAGAAAAGGATTACCTGACCCGTTACAGGAGCTGGTCTTCAGATTCTTTGTATAGATGTGTCCTGACTGGTTACAGGAGCTGGATCTGGATCTTCAAAAGGTGATGAATGAACCAGGGATGGTTACTACCTCAACAGGAACGGTGAGAGAACCTTGGACGATTACTACCTCAACAGGAACGCTGAGAGAACCCTGGGGCGATTAATACCTCAACAGGAACGCTGAGGGAATCTTGGGTGACTACAACCTCAACAGTAACGCTGAGAGAATCTTGGGCGACTTCTACCTCAACAGTAACGCTGAGAGAATCTTGGATATCTTCTACTGAGTCTTTATCAGGAAAATCTGTATGGGGTCGATTTAGCTGGACTAGAGAAGGCCTTTGACTGGATAAGAAATAGGAAAATCTTAGGGTCGATTTAACTGAACCGGTCTAGGTCTTGAAATCTTCAACTGGATAAGAAACAGGGAGATCTTAGGGTCGATCTGACTGAACCAGAGAAGGCCTTTGACTGGATAAGAAACAGGAAAATCTTAGGGTCGATTTAACTGAACCGGTCTAGGTCTTGAAATCTTCAACTGGATAAGAAATAGGGAGATCTTAGGGTCGATCTGACTGAACCAGAGAAGGCCTTTGACTGGATAAGAAACAGGAAAATCTTAGGGTCGATTTAACTGAACCGGTCTAGGTCTTGAAATCTTCAACTGGATAAGAAACAGGGAGATCTTAGGGTCGATCTGACTGAACCAGAGAAGGCCTTTGACTGGATAAGAAACAGAAAAATCTTAGGGTCGATTTAACTGAACCGGTCTAGGTCTTGGAATGTCTTCAACTGGATAAGAAACAGAGAGATCTTAGGGTCGATCTGACTGAACCAGAGAAGGCCTTTGACTGGATTAGAAACAGAAAAATCTTAGGGTCGATTTAACTGAACCAGGCTAGGTCTTGAAATGTCGTTGAGAACTTAACTGGATCTTTCCTGAAAGGTAAAGGTCAGTCATATGCAATGCATGATATGGATCAAGCAAATGATGTTCTCAACATAAATGAGATTTGTAAGATATGATGCGTATATGCATGCTATAATGTATGAAGATGTTTATGAATATATCTTTTTGTCTTTTAGGAAAATAAAATCCTTGACGGGTGCCGGGAAGTCACTCCTGGGCTGATGTTGAAGAATAGATTTTTGCTTCCGCTGGGGATGATAGTTGCAAGAATACCGGTAGGAGAAGATAACTCCGTTAGGGAATAAACTTGGCGAATGGATTACTCTGCGGGGAGAAAAATACTCTAACGATCTTGCTGGGAAGCAATACTCTGTGGGGAGAGAGGTACTTTGTTGAGTTGTTGATAATAACTTGCTGGGGATACCCTTGTTGTGTTGGAAGTGTTAATAGACTTCGCTGGGGATAAGAAGACTTCGTCGAGGACGATCTTTCCGTGGCTTTTGGCTGAGGATAACCCAGTTATATCCTGGTAGGGAAATAACTCTTTGAATAAAGCCGGGAGACGCGTTCGTGCTCTGCGAGGATAAGCTTCCAGAATCTATTGGGGATAAGCTTACTGCTTGGGGAGATGATTCAAACTTTCCTAGGGAAACTGGATTGGACTCTCCTGGGGAAATTTTGGACTATAATTTTTGTAAGCTGAAAGAGGGAACCTATGTAGGGTTACCTGATGATGAGCTTGTGTAAAGTCGTATCTTGGAAAGAAGGACACCTGTGTAGGGTTACTTTGAGGTTGGGCTCGTGTGGAGTTGCATTTGGAGTTGAAGGAAACCTGTGTAGGGTTTACTGACAATGAGTCTGTATAAAAACTGCATCTTTGAAAATAGAGGACCTGTGTAGGGTTTCTAGATGACGAGTTCGTGTAAAACTGCATCCTTAAAAATAGAGAACCTGTGTAGGGTTTCTAGGTGACGAGTCCGTGTAAAACTACATCTGGAGTTTTGAGAAGGAAACCTGTGTAGGGTTTACTGATGACGAGTCCGTGTAAGACTACGTCTGGAAAGAGATAACCTGTGTAGGTTTACTTCGGGATAAGTTCGTGTAAAACTTCTGGAGGAACCAGGGTGAGGTTACTGCAGGGTAAGTTCGTGTAAAACTTCTGGATGAACCGGGGTAAGGTTATCTTTGAGATAAGTCCGTGTAAGACTTCTGGAGGAACCGGGGTAAGGTTACCTTTGAAGTAAGTTCGTGTAAAACTTCTTGATGAACCGGGGTAAGGTTATCTTTGAGGTAAGTCCGTGTAAGACTTTTGGAGGAACCGGGGTAAGGTTACCTTTGGGGTAAGTTCGTGTAAAACTTCTTGATGAACCGGGGTAAGGTTATCTTTGAGGTAAGTCCGTGTAAGACTTCTGGAGGAACCGGTGTAGGGTTGCCTGTGGATGATCGAATGGATGATTGTCCTGTTTAGTTTCGGATGTTAACCCACGATCTGGAATTTGTAAAGGTAGATGGTAATCATCTTTGTATTAACCTTTCCTTGGTACTTTGGTTGACAGAGCAACTGGATTGCCTGGACGGCTCATTATTGCCCCTGTTTCTGAGGTGAGAGAGGAAGACCTGTGAGGTGCTGATAGTTGTTGATGGACAAACCTTCTTCTGGTAGGCAGGTGACAAGATGCGGGACATAGTCGTACGCTTTGATCCCTAACTTTTACCTGGACCGCCCTTTCGGGTTTTCAGTCCACCGGGATACCCATTTTTGCCCAAGCCGCCTTTTCAGGTTTTCGACTTGCCGGGTGTACAGATTCTTTCATTTCGTCCCTTATTTTTGCCCGAACCCTTTTGGTTCGCCGGGAAGCCCTTATTTTTGCCTAGGTGCGTCAACCTAGCGGGTCTTTGATTTTTGCGTAGTATTTTTCGACTATATCCACGCTCTTAGAATGTAGGGAGTTGCCCCTGTTAGAAGTGTTTTGTCATGCCACCAGAAGGTGTTTGATCAGGCAAGATTCGTTGTTGGAATGCCCCAAGTGGCTCGGGCGGAGATTTGCCCCTGGTTATCTTGGCATTTTGAGAGACTCTCCGAATCTTGACTGAATTGCCCCAGATGATGGACAATAATCGCGTCTGCCCCTTGATTGGAAGTGTTTCTTCCACTTGAGGTGACCTCTTTGTTGAGAAGACTTTTGTTCACGGGATGTTCGTCGTGCAAACTTCTATGCTGTTCAAACAAATAGTCATATGCAGACAATGTTATTTTAAGAATGCAAAAGCTTATGTATGTCTTGAAGTTTTTGAAAATGCATTTTTTTTAGTAAAACCAGTGAATTTTGTAAACTGCGATGTCAACTCGTTATTTTACCGCAAGCCTTAAGGAGTCAGGGTACCTTTTGTAACAGTATGCTTTCGAACTAACCCATGCTTCAGCTAGGACTTTTTAAGGGTTATAACGTGGCCTGGTTCACGGTTTAAGAAACAAAGGATAAAGGCTCAAATTATTTGTACCCATCCGTTCTTCATGATGTTCTTCAAACCTAAGCTCAGTTGATCGTGCGTTAGACCTTGTTTGAGTCTTTGTCCTGATATTCCGGTGATGGTTCGGATTTTGACAATTTATTTTGAATAGGCAGTCATTCCTTTTTTTGTTGAGGGTTTGTAGGACCTCTTTCTTTTTTATTTCATTATCCCTATTTTTTTTGCCTGAACTGTTTCTTTGTGATTACAGTCAGCAGGATGCCCCAGTTTTGTAAGTCTCCTTCATAGGTTTTGACTTAATGGGTTTTTATTTTGAGAAGTAATGACTGCCTGTCTGTATGATTGTTCTGAACTATCACTGTCTTTTGTTTTGTAAGGACCTCTTTGGTGCCATTCGTTATGCACTTGGATCAACTGAGAGAACTACCCTGCCCCAGGTTATGATTAAGGGTTTTAATTTTCAAAAAGAAAAACTCCTACTTCTTTGGCTCAGAGGGGTTGACGAGGGATTATCATCCTTATAACTCCAGTGTTTAGGAATTGAAACAATGCCTGTACCTCATCAGCGGGGTCTGTTCAAAAGCATACTGTAGATTGTGGTATCGTTTTCGTCATCCTCCCTTAAGAGGCTTGGAATTATTAATTGAGAGTTGACATCAAAAAATGAGAGCAATTTTGAAAATAGCGAATGCGAATATATTGATTCAAAATAGACATAAGCGATGCATTAATGGAATAACAACGTTTAACATGAATAAATGTTTAAACAATCAAAGAACAACGCAACTTGAACATTCGAATGAACAAAAGTTTTCTAGTCTCAGGGCTTGTCACTTCAAATGGTGAGCCTTGGAGGGATGGTAGAAAAACTCAGCCTGACCATCTTGTGTGAACTCCAATGCTCCTTCATCAATTAGGTCCTGGATCTTGTTCTTCAGAGCCCAACACTCATTTGTATCATGTCCTGGACAGGCAGAGTGGTAGGCACACCTTTTGTTGGGATCATAGATAGGAGATGATGTGTTGGGATTCCGGGGATGAGCCCTTAATGTGATCAGATTCAACCTCAGCAGGCGTTGTAAAGCTTGAAACAGCGACATGTTAAGCTGGGTGAATTGCCTCCTGGGCTTGTCTGGCTGAATCTGGTGAAGTTGCTGCTGAGTTGGTGACCCTGAAGCCACTTGAGGAGCTCTCCCCTTACCTTCTTGTTTCAAAGGTGGCTGAACGATGACTGGCTCTTTACCCTTAGACGTTTGCCCCAGTCGGTTATTTTGAAGCAGTTGGTTGATGAGAACTCCGAGCTCTTCTTGTCTTTGAGCTAAACCTTGAATGGCAGTCCCCTGCCCCAGCATCTGGGCTTTCATTGCATCCATTTCAGCTTGCAGGTGTTTCAGTCTTTCATCCTCAGCACTGTTCCTGACAAAAGTCTCCGTGAGAAGTGTCCTCAAATCCTCCTGCCCCTTGGATAGATTCAGGAGGATTTCCCCGAACCGGGTCTCTTGAGCATGGGAGTCCTGGTTGTATTGTTGGGAAGCCATTACTGAAATAAACAACGGAGGAGGTAAGTGACCTGTACAAAGGGTACCTGTAATGCAATGATATGTATGTATGCATGCAATGTTTTCAAGGATCTCGCGGGGTAAACAAGAAAATTTGTTAGAATTTGGATCCGGTAGCTTGATTGAGGGAACTCCATGTTGCTGAGAATCCTTCTTCAAGGGTCAAAGCTCACCATATCTAGTGGGTCATAGCCCCTGACGACCTTGGCTAGAGGAAAATAAATCCTCTTTGCCCCTTGCTGGGGTAGTTGATTCACCATGACCTGCATCACAAGCCCTTGAGATCCTTGAAATGGGTTAGGATGTATGCAATGGTATGATGTTATGGTATGCATGGGGTAATATGAGTAACCCTGTCATGAGTCCCCATTAAGGACTATAAACAAAACCTGCAAGAAACTTAGTAAACCCTGTTATGAGTCCTAATTAAGGACTATAAACAAAACCTGCAAGAAACTCAAGTGTCAGATAACAAGCATGCAAGTAGTCAAGTTGGAAGGCACACAAGTCACACAAGAGAAGCCCTTAGAGTTTAGGCCAGCATGGGGTCTGGGTATTACCCTCTTGAAGTTGGTGGGCTCAACCTGTCCTATTAGAAGTAACCGGGTTCTAAGGGCCCCAATATCACTGGATTGCTTTCATTGTTCATCGTTTCGATTTAGCCACTGAACTGGCGACCGAAATATTCCAGGAAAGCAACCCTCAATTGAGTGTAGTATCGAGTATCAACCAACCTCGGACTGCACCAAAGTCAGTTATCTCACTACCCTAAAGAGGCCAAGATAGTTCAATTAAGGTTCCTAAGGTCAGTTGATGCTTCACGACACCACGCGGAGGCCCCGTACTCTCCTTGACTGAACTCAAGGGTTACCGGTACACACCAAAGTGCCACATCAACGTAGCAGACTGCTTCAACCATGTCGGTATACCCCGCATAGTTCCCTCACAGCCTTGTTGCTACTTTCTAAGAAGGTATCCCCCAGATCCGGGTTAGGATCTATAGAACTCCCAAGACAGTCCCATAATTTAAAGCAAGCAAATCAATACAATTGAAAACACAGTTATGAACTAACCCTAAGGTACACCTCACTTTGAGTTTATTTCCCCAGCAGAGTCGCCAGTTCTGTGATCGGTGGATCTGGAACTGACTGTTTAACGCTGGTTCGCGAAATGTCGCGGAAGCAAGAGTCGCCACCGTCTTTTATTTTCTCCAAATGGAAAGGACAAAAGCACAGAAAAATTCCTTATAGAGATTGCTCTCGGTTCGGGAGGTAGGTTATAGAAAGGGAAGGTGTTAGCACCCTTTCTATCCATGGTTATCCATGGGCTCTTAGATACTTGCTCATTTGTATTTTCAAAATGTGTTTGCTTTTCAAGTGTGAGTGGGTTTGAAAAATTTTCGTTTAAAGATTTCAGATCGACTCTTGTATCAGTCCTCAAGAGTGTTTGAAAAATTATTTTGAAAGCTTTTTGAAAAGTGTCGGTGTGAAAAGAGTTTTTTTTATTTGTTTTGAATTAGAGCAAGTATCTACGAGTCATCCACCTACCCTAAGGAATTAGGCTGTGTAAATGTCCTTAAGGTAGTGCCATCCCACCATTGAGAGGTAGGTAGCACCACCGTTGGAGGTGTTCCGGTCAATTCGTTTTGTTAGGGACAGTGTGGTCACCAGAGCAACAGTAGAACACCTTAGAAGCTACCCTTATGCCATTGATCCTTTTTTAATTCGAGGCAACTTTTCCGAGGCAACTGGATCATGTCATGGACATAAGGACTTACTAAAACGTCCTATACTCGACGACCACGTTTCGAGGTCAAGGCATCAGTGAGGCGTACCCTAGGAGTGGTGTGTGAATTGGTGTGTTGTTTTCATGTTTAGCAATTATCTTGTACATGTACCATAGTGATCTACGCGTTGCTTTTATTTTAACATTCATTCTTGCATGCAAATTATTAGCAGTTAAAAAGTTGCGAGAAATATAAAGTTCCTAAACTATTACAAAGGCGCGGTCCACATCGCCAAATTAAATCCAGGACCCGATTTGACATAAAATAAAGTGCGAAAGATAAATATCAAATTTACACGGCTTTGGGAGAATTACATAAAAGGAAGAAATAAAATAAACGCGCGAATTAGAATTACGATCGAATGCGAGGGCGTTGGACCCTTTTTAATGAAATTAAATTATGATTAACAAATTAATTAAATTAAAGTAAAAAAGAAAAGATTTTTGAGTTTTTGTATTTATGAATTTTTAATAAGAGAATTAAATGAAACTAAGAAATTAATTAACCCTAATTCTAACTATTTTTATTTATTAAGAAAAATATATTAAAATTGAACCTAAAATTAAACCTAATTAATTAATGCAATTTTATTTACAAGAAAATAATTAATAATTAATAATGATAAAAGAAAAAGAAAAAGACAAAAGTAATTAAAACCTAATTCTACAAATTTTAAATTTATTAAGAAAATGTTAAAGTTAACCCTAGAATAAAAAAAACTAATTAATTAATGAGACCTTTTTTACAAAAAATAACATTAAATGAAATAGATTTTAATTTTTATGACTTTCTGATTTTTATTATTTTTTATATTAAGAGAATGTTAATTTAAAGAATTAAATAAGAATTAAACAAAACAAATGAAACTAGAAAAAAGAATAGAAGAGAGCAAACCAAGGGGGGTGCTGTCCACAAACTGGAGGAATTGCCTAGCAATTAGGCCCATTTATTTCAAGGCCTTTTTGACTTTTCCTGGAAGCGTGCGTGTGCGTTGACCAATGTCCATGATGTTCATCAGATCTGGGCCTTTGGATTGCCCTCAGTGGCCATGTGGCAAGCTGGGATATTGAGTGCATAGTGAACCCCTGGAGTACGCGCTGCATAGGAAGATAGAAGGGAAAATAATATGAGAAAGGGAGGGGGACCTGGGATCGAACCCAGGTCCCAGTGCCTTATGAGACAATGCCTTCACCATCTGTACCAAACGCGCGCTTTGTTTATTATATGACAAATAATTATTATAAGAAAAGACAAGCATTAGTGGTATGAATCAGAAAAACGCGCGCTAGAATTCAAAGTACGCAATCATATGATGCCACATAACCTTCTTCTCCACTCGTTTGCGTTTTACCTGAAAAACAACAGTTAGATAGCGGGGGTTTTAAACCCCCACTAAATAGTGCATATGAAAATAGCGAATAGAATATGGTGGCTCATAAATTGAGCGCGAGGTATGGAAACGATTGGCCATGAGTTTCTGATTCTGATGGTGTGGGTCCTGTTGGCCAATTTTTCCAGAATAGGGAAGCCCCAATTTGAAACCTCTGCAACCCTAAAAGACAACAATGGCAATTCTCTGTACAAGCAGTGTTAATTCAATTCAATGATTCCATGAGTTTCGTTGAGTTCATATTAGTATAAAACAAGTGTTAGAATGCATGAATACGTCCTATAAATCAAAACACGAGTATGCAATATATCATGAACAGGACTGCTCCGTTTTACCGTTTCTTGAGGTTAGGGACAATGATTTTGATCCAGACACGTTCCCTGAAGCCTCAGGAATGCAATGAGATAATTTTCTTGCCTTGAAACCCTTTGTAATCGTGATTTTAGTTTTGGAATTTTTCACAAAAAATGCAATGCTCTTCTTCAGCTTTGGGTGCAGCTTGGAGGTTTTTTGGCATTAGGTTTTGATCACACTTATATGAGGATGGATTAGGGTTGAGTTTTTGATCCAAAAATCCTTGCATTGATGGAATGAATATTTGATTTTCATGCATATATTTTCAAATCTTTTCCATGCATATTTGATACCAATCATGTCCAATCTTCCCCATTTGAGTTGTGCACGAATCTTGAGCCTTTAAGAAGAGTTTATCTTGCACAAAAAGATTTAAAAACTTTGGTTTAGTATTTTTCACATATTTTATTTTATTAAATGAATTAATAGCAATTAAAAATTCAAATAAATAAATAAAAATGATGAATAAACTCCCTTTGGGCCAAATGGTCGTGCATATGCTTTGGATGATGATTCTTGGAAGAAAATGTGGCCCATTAGCAATTTTAAGACATTTGAAGCAAAGTTGACTTTTCAAAATATCCAAAAATTTCCCAACTTCCACAAGGCATATCTTGCTCAAGTTTTAAGCTTTGATCATGTTCTTGGACATTTTGGAAAGGTCTTGAAGTCCTCTAACCAATGCCTTTGGTCCCATGTCATTTAGATTTACCAATCTCAAGTTATGGTCTTTGACTTAAAGTCCCTTTTTGTTGACTTTTGAAAATGACCTATAATGTTGAAATTGATAACTTTTTGTGAGAGCATTTCTTGGACTTGAAGTGTGAAGAGGAGTTGTAGGAAATGTCTTTTTATTCAAAATGAGCTTTGAATGGAATTTTTCTGATAAACCATGTGGAAGTTATGCCTTGGTCAAGTTACAGTTGACTTTTTCAACTGTCCAAATATGGAAACTTTTGCATCTTGAGACTTTTTGAGCCATGCCTTGAAAATCATGATCAAGAATTGATCAAATGATGTTTGTGGCTTAAAAATGAGATGTTGACCAAAAATTTGAACTTTTGACTATCAAATGACCATTTTGCCCCTACAGTTGACTGTTGAGCAATTAGGGTTTTTGACTGTGCAATTTTGTGCTGTAAGTCTTGAAACTTGACATGATGATGCTTGACCATGTTTGTAGGCATGTGGGACTTGATTGGACCCTTGGAAACTTCATTTTCTTTGTCAGAACCAAAACCCTAATTTTTTGACTGTTAGGAGGCCCTTGAACTGTGCAACCCTTGGGGAGATTTTGAAGCATGCTCTTTGTAATTCTTGAAGAATATGGGAGGACAAATTTTGGGGTACAACAACGAGCACAACACATATAGTAAATGAAGTGCAGAATGCTTGCTATAGGTCTTTAAACATCGACTTCGAGTGCACGCTCTGTATATCATACTTCTCGTGATATCTAGAAAGCAGTAAAGTGAAAAATGAGATAAACAAGAGAAAATACCAAACGGATATCAATCCGTAGCAAAGCGCTTCAAAACAAAGAAACCCGACGATCTTCGTGAAAGCTTCACTGATCAAAGAAAAGAGTCGAAAATCAAATACTCGGAATAAGCGTCAAAGCATCATCGATGTGAAAATAAATCACAATCGAAATCTCAAGCGCATCCGCATATCTCCCAATAAACCTGCACGAGACTCAAATCTCAACAAGCAAAGGTGAATTACCAATCTCAAATATAATCAGATAATCGAGATTTAAGTCCTAAAATCACATAAAAAATCTAATAAATTTTTATTGATTTTATAATTTTTTTCATGAGAAGAAAATTCAAACAAATCCAAACAATTAACAAATTATTTAAAAAGAATTACTAAAACAATAAACAACAAAACAAAGCCCATGGGTTGCAAACTGAATCCAGGAGTGGCATGTTGAAGTAGAAACTATCCGCAGCCCAAGGGAAATAGTCCAATAAGCCAGTGTTTGTTACAAACTTCCAAGCTGTAAAAAAATAATACAGGCCCAAGCAAAGTCCAATAACAACTACCAAATTTTTGTTTGCTTCAACCTGTCTAAACAAAAAAAAAAACACATGAACCCTATGGGCTTTGGTTCGGTTTGCATTAACACAAGCCCAACAATTATTTTAGCCATGATTTGTTAACATGAAAAAGAACTTAAGGAGAATTAAAAGAAAACAAAATATGAAACGGTGAGTCTTGTGTAGGGTTTCAATTTATGATCCTTAATCTTCCATGATATCTCTCGTCTTTCCTTCTCACTCTACATACAGCGGTGCATCTTTCATCTCGATCATAGCACCGCCGTGGTTCTCAAGTTCCGGCCACCTCAAACCACCACAACCCATCCTCTTCTTTTATCCGTCCTGAACTCCTCTGTATCCTCTAATCCGCGCCTCCGACGGCGCGACCTTACTCAACTTCATCGCTACCGATTTCATCCGTTTCAAATTCTTTCATTTCTTTTTATTGTTTCGTTTGATCCGCCTCTCTCTATGCAAATTCAGATGGTAAATACGAGGGATATTGGGGCAAGAAATTGGGGGAAGCATTTAGGAAGCCAAAAACTACATCACAGTATGCAAAAATGTTGAAAATAGGCGAAGAAAATAATGGTTCTAGGCTTACCGGCTGGAGTCGCTCCGGCGGCGTTTCAACAACGACGATGATGAGATAATTAGAGAATCCTCAAATCAGGTATGCACGCTCCGTCGTCTTCTCCTTTTATCTCTTCTTCTGCTTTTGATCTTTCTACTTCGTATGCTTCCTCCTCTCCGTGAATGTTTTAATTTTCGAAACGAAACCAGAAGATGATGATGATAATGTTACTGTTGTTTACTCGTTCTTGAGTGTTACAGAAGCAATGATGTGATGACACCGTTGTCGATGAAACAGAAGATGTTGCCACTGAGAAACTATAAATTGGAGATAATGGGGAGAGATATGTGGTGCGGTTATGGATTAGAGAGTGAGTTCTTGAATATTGATGATGATTGAAGCCGTTGTAGAGATTTAATGGTGATGAAGATGTGAAGCGATGACAAATCCTTGAAGCAAGCGAAGATGAAGGTTGAAAGGTTGATGAAGATGCGGTAATGGTGCAGAGAGAGTTTGTTCTGATTTTGTGATTCTTCTGCAGTTTGATCAATGAAGAGAGAGTGAAGATTGATGGTATGAAGGTTGATGAAGGTGATGAAGACTGAATATTTGGGAGAACTTTTGTCTTGTGTTTTTAGTGATGAAGGTAAAGATGAAGAGTGAAGAGAAAGTTTTGTATTAGTGAACCTTCAGAGAATTCTCAGATACTTTAGGTGGTGATGGAGAGAGAGAGAGAGAGAGAGAGAGAGAGATTTTTTTCTGTTTTTTTTCTCTACAGAATTGGAGAGTGGATCCAGAATCCTGTGATAAAGGTGAGTTTTCTGTTCTATAGTTCTGTTGGAATCTGAAAATTAGTTAGGGTTGTTTGAATCTGAGCCCTTGCTTTCAAAAGTTTGTTACCAAAATAGATGTCTAGGATTGCATCAGATACTGAGCTAGCAAATTCTGTTTCTGAATATTTTCTGATTTAATAATTCCTTCTTTATTCCTGATGCAAAACTTCCCTATCCTTTTTGTTAGGTATTGGTGCAAAGGTATTCATTATCTTGTTGTTTTGCAAACACAAAACTGCTAGACAGATCCCATACGTCACGCAAGGTAACATACTTGATACCAGCAAAAATGAGATTCTTCGCAATCTCAGCGCCAAGACCCTGCATCCCCGGCATAAGAACTATAGGATCAAAGAGCCTACACATGGCCTCTCGACCATACACTGCACGATGCCTGCTATGCAGATCTTCATCAATATCCATCGAACTAGCATCTCCCAAAGTCATGACGTAAGTCCCTCGTTCAAGAATCGTCTCACTATTGTCGTTGTCATTCTGTTTTGAATTTTAGCCAAAGTTGTTAGAAACAGCTGGCCTTTATGATATTCTTTTCTATTTATTTTCTTTCACAATGTTCTGGTGTAGATTAGTACATGGCCAAGAGCAAGTATACATCAGCTCTGATTAGAGCAGCATAATGGGTGATGTTACGATGCAGTCGCGAGTTTAGTAATGAAAGGCAATCATTGTGAACCGGTTTGAACTCGGTTGGTTTGGACTGTATGCAATGCAAGGAACTTCTTCAATGGATATGCACCTGATTATGGATAAATAGTGAACTGGTTTTGAAGCCTACTTAACCTAGTATTGAACCAGTTTCTCTCTTTACTGTTTAGTCAGCAAGGTGTGGAACTATTTTGCATCAAATTTCTAAACTTGTTTGATTTGGAATTCTTTATATGATCTTGTAGGTTTTTCCAAGTCCACAAATTTTGTATCTATGAACTGATGTGTAAAACTGAATGTGGATATGTGGATAATGTGAACTGCTCGATTTATGATGCCTTGGATTATTTATGTATGCAGGTGTTTTATTCATAATCCTAGCTTGCAGTTAATTAAAAGGTGAAGACATAGCATAACATTGGATATGTCTTGTTGGTGCAGCAGCTTGTGCATTGTTATGGTTGGTTATTTTTTTGGGCAGCTGGAAGTATAAAAGCTTATAGATGAAGAAGCATAGAGATGGAAAATGGAGTTAGGCTTTTAGGAACTAGGCTTAGAACAATGGTTTTGGTGTAGTTTCCTGATTCTTCTTGTTTTTGCTATGAAATAATGTCAAAAGATATATGCAGGGTAATTGGTTTTATATGATTGCTCCTGAATTTGTAATGGATGTGGTGTTTCTTTGTAATGGGATTTGATGGTTTTTAAATGGTAGATTTGGAATGTAATATCTGACTTGCTTGAGGTGTGAAAATGAAATTAGAACCATTTGTTTTTTACTGCAAATTGTAATATTTTCTTGAGTTTTATATGTGCAGTAAATTGCCTCTTCCAAATATCCCATCTCTGACTTTTGCTTCTCGCAGTATTTGAAATGAGAAACAATCAATGCAGCTACTAAGAACCAAATTATCATTGCCCAACTAAGTCCATGGACGTCTTCTAAAGCATGCATGTCTCCCAAATACTTCATGCCAGTAAAAAGTGTTGCAATGCCAATGGCAATCGCATATCTGCCGACAATTATATGCAAGTATTCCCAGATAATCCTTTTATATAATACCTGCTCTCCATTTGACTGTCTTGGGGGCCTAAGGAATGAATTAACTGGTTGTATGCAAGCCACAAATATTGCAGCAATTCCAAATTTAACATGTATTGAGCTAACATGAAAACCGCGAAGCTCAGCAACTGCTAAAAGAAGTGTAGGAAAAACTATTGATAACCTTGAGTATTGCATGTAAGCATGAATTTCTTACCAACCATCGCCCTTGAAATATTTCAAGTACCTGGCCGCCAATATACCTCCTGGAAATAAGATACCCCGTGCAAGAAACATCATGAATATCTATGCTCTTGAACAAGTTAATTTTGATGTACCAAGTAAATAACAATGAATCCACTCTTTAATTATCAAATCCATGTTTATCTGGTACTTCAAGAAATCCAAATAATCCATCTTCCACCTATTTTCTTACAAGCTTCAAACAACTTTATTCAACTAACACCTTTAGAAAACTTGAATGGACACCAACCCAAACGATGATTTCAAATCAAATTCCATCCTTAATGAACGAAACCAAATGCTCATCACATGAAAAGGAAGCTTCTAGTGAAAGTCAAGCCTTTATAAGAAAGTCCAAGAAATGATGACAGAACTTGTAACACAAGTAATGGATGGAGGTCATTAATTCTGACAGAAAGAGACTCCAGATAGCCATAAGATGCAACCCTAAATCATGATCCTTGGAGAAGAACTCGATTGGAGCACAATTGCTGAAAACCTGGCTTCAATCGCACATAGAAAAATAAACCCTTACAACCTCGTAGCTTGATGAAGACAAAAATTCTCAGTGACCCAGATTACAACCCTAATTCCACCATTTATTGTTTGAATAAGAAAACATCCTTTATTTGATTTGTATACTTCAATCACAATGAAGCCCTGATTTTGAACAACCACTGAACTTTAAAGGCAAAATACCCTTTTTAGTCCTTTAACTTTACCCCAAGGTCCATTTTGGTCCTTTATCTAAAAAAAGTGTCAAACTGGTCCTATAATTCTTTCAAAAGGACCATAGGAATCCTTTCCGTCCAAAAGGTCCAAACGGACGTTTGGTTTGCATGCGTGGCAGGTGACATGGAATGTTATCATCTTCAAGCTGGTTCCAGAAATCCTCAAATTCTAGGGTTCAAGAAATCCTCAATTTTCCCATTTTGAATTTGAAATTCCCTCAATATGATGAAGGAAGCATCATCAGAGATCCGGTCTTCGTACGATTGCAATAGAGATGGAAGCTTAGATGGAAAGTTGCGATGGAGACCTATATGTGGTTGTGGAGAATCTGCGGTTCTTCGAAGGGCTACCACCGTCACAAACTTTGGGAAGCAATTCTGGGGTTGTCGTCATTACAAGGTAAGCATGAAATTAAAATGGGTTTTCATATATTCTTGTTCTGATAGTTCCTGCAATAGCTGAGATGAATCTGGATGTCACCATTACAGGGTTCATCTGAATCTGGGTGTGGATACTTTCAATGGTTCTTTGATGATGTGGTGGATGAGAAGGATCAGTTTATAAAGAAGCAGAATAATAGGTTGGAGAAGCTGCAAAATGAGCTTGATGGAGCAAAGATGGAGATACATCATCTAAAGGAAAGGAAGGATGGGCTGAAACATAAGATAATGGAGTTACAAATTGAAATGAAGAAGATGAAGAATTCTCAGAAAAAATGGAAAAGATTCTTCTTTATTATGTTAGTTGTGGTAATTTGGATGATGTTGTAATAGATTCATATGTAACACAGTCTCAATTTGAACATGGTATCATTATGAATTTGAATTTGTGTATCAACTTGAATTTTTGAACTAGTAGCATTTTGATCAATGTAACATACTGTAAAACATAATGTAGCAATTTTTGTATCAATGCAGCATTTTGATCAATGTAACGTACTGTAAAACTAGTAGCATTTTTGTATCAATGTAAAACATAATGTAACATACTGTAACAATCCAAACATATAATTATAAGGTGGTGGATACCACTAAGTTGCATACAAAAGAACCTGATATTACAGGTCCAATCCAAACAGCCTGATATTACAGGTCAAAACAAAAACTTGTCCTTCTTGATATTACATGATCAAAACAACAGCCTGATATTACAGGTCAAAACAAAAACTTGTCCTTCTTGATATTACATGATCAAAACAACTTAACATAACTAATTCTAATATTCCAAGTTAACAAAACAACATAACAACTATATTCCAATCCTAATCCAAAACAGACATAAAAGTAAACTAAGGTTTCCACTTTGGTGCTGCTCTTTTAGTTGGTGTTGTCCTTCTTGTTGTTGGACCTACAACAGTTATTGATGCCTTTAACCTCGTTGTTGGACCTGGTGGGACAAATGGTGCATTTGGCCTTCGAACTGACAACTTTTTGGATGATTTAGATTGAGATGGCTGAGAAGCTTGACCAGGAACTGACTTAGATGCTTGAGATGGGACAAATGGTGTATTTGGCCTTCTAACTGACAACTTTTTGGATGATTTAGATTGAGATGCCTGAGAACCTTGACCAGGAACTGACTTAGATGCTTGAGATGCCACTGGTACAGATGCCACTGGTACAGATGATGCCACTGGTACAGATGCTTGAGATGGTTGAGAAGGAACTGGTACAGATGCTTGAGATGGTTGAGAAGGCACTGGTACAGATGCTTGAGATGGTTGAGAAGGCACTGGTACAGATGCTTGAGATGGTTGAGAAGGCACTGGTGCTTGTGGTACAGATGGTGCTTGTGGTACAGATGGTTGAGCTACATGTGTCTGACTAGTAGAAGGCACCTTACAAGTAAGCTTGTTGTGACCTACCTGCTTACACCTGCTACACTTTATAATGAATCCTGTTCTTCTCATCTTTTTATCAGTACCATCTAGCTCACCTTGCTCTAAATTCCTCCTTTTCTTTGGCCTTCCAGGCATTTTCCTGAATTTGGGTGGCATAACATCAGGGTACTCAGTTGTAACCCATAGGTTTGAGCCATTAACAGGGAATATGACAGGTTTGTACACTTGCAAATATCTAGATTTCCTGTAATAATCAGGAATGTATTCATCAATCCTATGGTTCCTATTCTTGATTGCTGCAAGTGAATGAACACATGGTAGGCCTGTTAGCTCCCATCTTCTGCATGAACAGATTTTTTCCTTCATGTTTACAGTGAATTTTTCAGCAGAATTTTCCAGATGCCTCACTTCAAACATATGCTCATCAGACATCCTAACACAGAAAAATGGACATTCCAAATTAAGATGAGAATGGACATTCCAAAGTCAGACATTCTAACACAGAAAAAATGCTTGTTTTAATAATTTTACCTGGGAAGCCACATGTTTGTGAATGAACTTGTTTTCTCAACCTTTTTCATAATGTTTGGCAACACTTCTACATCTGTCAATTTCTGAAACCTCATCCTGTTTGTAGCCCATCTCTCCATCATGTATATCCTAATTTCTTCCACCATGGTTATTAATGGCTTGGCCCTTGACTCCAAAATAACACTATTAAAGGATTCTGACATATTATTGAGAACTGCATCGCATTTGTTATGAGTCTTGAAGTATGATCTACTCCAAAATCTTGGAGGGGTAGACATCATGTGCTTGTATGCTTCTCCATTGATATGTTTCATAACTTTCATCTCTCTTTCCCAAGATTGGTAGTAAGTTGATTTGGATGCCTTCCATATAATTTCCTTTAGTTTTTTTCCTGGAAATCTCTTCCTAAAGTTGTTGTAGAGATGCCTAACACAGAATCTTTGTTCAACTGTAGGCAGCAGTTCCTCCATTGCAGGCAATAATCCCTGGGTCATGATATGTATATAACTTAATTATTAAACATGAGAATACCAAGATAAACATGAGAATTTAATTATTAAAAATACTAATCAATTGAGAATTAACAATAGAGTCATACCTTTTGTTGATCAGAAATAAAAGTGTATGTGAGACACTCTTCTCTTCCACCTAGATCACCAATAAGCAGCTCCAAGAACCATGTCCAAATTTCCTTGTTTTCACTCTCCACTACTGCATATGCTATTGGTAGCATTTGATCATTGGGATCTCTGCCTATGGCTGACAGGATTTGACCTCCACAAAGCCCTTTCAAAAAACATCCATCAAGCCCTATGAAATGTCTACTTAACCTGAAGCTTTCCTTACAAGCTGCCAAGCATATGTAAATCCTTTTGAAGTGTAATTTCTGAACACCACTACCTTCTTGAGCTGGTTGGACATGTACTTTCACAGTTGACCCTGGGTTAGATCTTAACAACTCATGTGCATAGTCATAAATCCTTGTATAATCCCCTAAGAATGACCCATCAACCATGTCTCTTGCTGCAAACCTAGCCCTTATAGCCTTGGTTTTGTTGACCCCCACATTCCACTTCCTCTGCACCTTTTCCTTAATGTCCTTAAGCTTCAATCTAGGGTTGGTTTTAAGTGCATTCTGCAACCTCTTGCTAAGCCATTTAGTCTTCAACAACTTCACATGATATTCTCTACTACAACTATGGGTGTCTATCACATTTCTTAGTTGCCAAGTATCCTCAACATCCAACTTAGCCCAATAACCTTCCCATTCACATCCATCCTTACACCTAACCCTAACCCTTATCTTGTCATTTTTGATGTACTTTAAATTTCTGCCAGATTGGACTGCATAAGAGGTAACTGCTTCCTTGATATCTTCTTTTGTACTAAAATATGTACCCACTTCCCATTTGTAATTGGACATATCCTTTAGAAGCTTGAAAATGGGATACTTCTTTCTCTTGGTAGTATTGCTATCTTCACTATCACAATCACTTACAAGATCCTCACTTTCATTATCACTTCCTTTATCACTTCCTTTATCACTTCCTTTACTATCTTCTTTATTTGGTTCAGTTTCACAGAGATCAGTTACTTCTGCCATACCTTCTTCCTCTTCCAAGTCAGTATCACAGTCATCAGTTTCATCATCAAATACAACCTCCTTTGCACTATCATACGAAAAGCTACTATCATCAGAGCTATCATCATCAGAACTATCATCATCGTTCTGTCCAACAACATTTTCACTTGCCTCCTTCTGTCCAACATCATCTTCACTTGCCTCATTCTGTATAACAACATCTTCACTTGCCTCCTTCTGTCCAACAACATCTTCAATTGCCTCCTTCTGTATAACAACATCTTCACTTGCCTCCTTCTGTCCAACAGCATCCTCACTTACCTCATTTTGTCTAACTGCATCATCTTCCATTACATTCAGGGGTATCTCATCTAAAATAACTTCACTCTCATCAACATACTCAGGCTGTGACAATGGGTGTTGAATAAAGACTTCAACACGTAAATGAACCCTATATAGATCAGCAATCTCTAAGGCCCCTTTGTCATCAAACAACAGATTCATTCCAGCAGTTGGATCCTTATAGTATATCTTCTCTATGGCTGGGTAACCTAGTTCCTTAATAGCACCCAATAACTCAAAATAACCCCACATATCAGCATCTACTCTCAAATCAGCAATCTCACCTCCTTCGTACACACTCAAGTCCTCACTAACAAAATGACCACTGTGGTGTATCGTAATATTAAGAATTTCCTCCATTACACACAATGCCCTAAATAGAGAGATGAATTTCAGAGAAGGGAGACGAATTTCATGGAAACCCTAACTATGAAAATAGAATTCTTGCAGAAAGCAGAAACTTACCTCTGATGAGAAGTCTGGTTTCACCTTCAAGGAAACATGCAATGGATGAGTGGTAATGCCACATAAGAGTGTCAAACTGACTTTTAAGTGGAATTGCCACATGCAATTTTTCTAAACCCACGTGTAATGCCACATAAGCGCTGCCATTAAACATGACTAACGGAGTGGATGGAAAGGACAAACGTGGTCCTTTTGAAAGAATTATAGGACCAGTTTGACACTTTTTTTAGATAAAGGACCAAAATGGACCTTGGGGTAAAGTTAAAGGACTAAAAAGGGTATTTTGCCAACTTTAAACCTCCAGGTACTTTATCGGATGCAAATGTATGTTAATGACCTAATGGAATATATACAGATGGATGCAAAAATCTAAGCCAAATAAAAGAAATTAGGAGGGAAAATTTTGGGGTGCAACAACTGCCTCTATTTAATCGTCTTAAACCTGAAGGTGAGATTGGCGCCAGCCTTTCGAGCTTTCAAGGTGGAAGAAGATTAAATACTTAAAAGAACCCAAAAATTTGCACTCCAAAGCCAGTCAGGTTTTATTATATTTTGGTTTTCTGTATTTTTTTTGTTGCTTTTTTTCCCTCATTATTGCAGTAGTTAGCTGAGTAAATCTCTTGGATGTCAGGTCAAGGTTAGACATACACAAGAGACCGACCGAAGAAGGCTCTAACGAAGGAACGCCAATCTAAGGCAAACTTACTGGGGATACAAATAAACATTGACTCTGAATAGAACACTGATCAAAGGCGAACTTACAAAGCAAAAGAGACCAAACCAATGGGACTCCTATCAAATGATACCAGTCGAAGGTGGATTTAAAGGGTGAAGAGTTCCAATCAAGAGTAAACTTACAAATGAAAAGAGACCAGCCGAAGAGGACTCATGACAAATGATACCAGCCAAAGGTGGATTTAAAGGGTGAAGAGTGTCGATCAAGGGCAAATTTACAAATGAAAAGAGACCAACCGAAGAGGACTCCTAACAAAAGGTACCAATCGAAGGTGGATTTTAAGGGTGGGAAGACTACCGATCAAGGGCGAACTTACAATGAAAAGAGACCAGCCAAAGGGGACTCTTAACAAATGATACCAGTCGAAGGTGGATTTAAAGGGTGCCAGCCGAAGGCGGACTTCAAGATAAGGAAACCAGCCGAAGGGGAATCTTCATCCAGGAATACTATGTCGAAGGTAGATTCCTAAGAAAAGAACGTCGATCAAAGGCGAACTTACAAATGAAAAGAGACCAGCCGAAGAGGACTCTTAACAAAAGGTACCAGCCGAAGGTGGATTTAAAGGGTGAAGAGACCACCCGAAGGGGAATCTTCATCAAGGAATACTATGCTGAAGGTAGATTCCTAAGGAAAGAACATCGATCAAAGGTGAACTTACAAATTAAAAGAGACCATCCGAAGGGGACTCTTAACAAAAGGTACCAGCTGAAGGTAGATTTAAAGGGTGAAGAAACCAGCCGAAGGGGAATCTTCATCAAGGTACCAGCTGAAGGTGGATTTAAAGGGTAAATAAACCAGTCGGAGGGGAACCTTTAACAAGGAATACTATGTTGAAGGTAGATTCCTAAGGAAAGAACTCCGATCAAAGGCGAACTTGCAAATGAAAAGAGACCAACCGAAGGTGACTCTCAATAAAAGGTACCAGCCGAAGGTGGATTTTAAGGGGAAAGAAACCAGCCGAAGGGGAATCTTTAACAAGGAATACTATGCCGAAGATAGATTCCTAAGGAAAGAACACCGATCAAAGGCGAACTTACAAATGAAAAGAGACCAACCGAAGAGGACTCCTATCAAAAAGTACCAGCCTAAGGTGGATTTAAGAAAAGAACGCCATTCAAAGAGAACTCACAGGGGATACAGATATGCATATCTGGCCAGAGTTAGACACACAAAAGTGACATCGAACATCAAGAAAAAATGCTCAGAGTTGACAGCGAACACAAGAAAGAGATTAACCGAAGAAATCCCCAACAGGAAAGGACGCGTTTTCCTAAACAAGGATGCCAGACAACTGGACTTTGAAGAGACACTGAAGGACTTAACAGAAAAGGTTAGCTAAGCTAACGACAGGAGAACTCGACTAACACAAATAAACCAAAGACAAAGAATCGACTAAGCAGGACCTTCAAAGAGCATCGATCGAAGGTGAAATCTACAAGAGAAAGAGACTGGTCAAAGCAGAATCTAACAAGGATTGCCAAAACATGTTGGGCTTTCGATAGGTTGCAAATATGCAAGACCTACAAAATCCCTCAGGCCAAAGGCGAGGTGTAATTCTTTAAGAGTGCCAATTATCTGAGTTACCACACACCAAGTATGGATACTCAAATACTTGAGAAGAAAGAAAGGCTATACACCGAATCTTACTCGCACTCTAACGGAAAATCAAACACGGGTAAAATAACCAAAGGCTTGCAAGGGCAAGCAGAAAAAACAAACTTAATGCGGATTCCCATATGTATTGAATCCAAACAGAACGTCGGTCGAAGGCAGACTTTGATTAGAAAAAGAGACCAATTGTATGGACTCTAAATAAGGATTGCCAACACGCGTTGGGCTTTAAAAGATTACAAATACACAAGAACTACCAATTCCCTCAGGCCAAATGTGGGGTGTAATTCTTCAAGAGTGGCAATTATCTGAATTACCATACACCAAGTATGGATACTCAAATACTTAAGAAGAAAGAAAGGTTATACACCGACTCTTACTCGCACTCCAACAACAAAGCAAACATGGTTAAAATAACCAAGGGCTTGCAAAGCCAAGAGAAAACCATGACTTACTGGGGAAATGTAGAAATACGAAAGACCTGACTGGTGGTGAATCAAAACAAACTCCGTTGAGGAAACATAACAGTATCACCCTAGGCTTGTTGTGGAGATGATTCAAATCTGAGTGCATAACAATCTGGTTATCACAAGTGAACATAATTGGCTTATACTCATGCATGTTTGCATTTTTTTAGGGTAATGCTCCATACAATAGAAATGCTACATGTTTTGGTATATGCAATGTAATGATGCATGTTTAGAGATGCACTGGGGGAAACACGTCAATAATCATCTGCTGAGAAGACAATGAACTTTCGAACGATTATTCTCGCACATTTGATCTTCTGTAGAGAAAAGGAAATATGAAATTCAATGGGGAACCGATATTTGGAACCACCAACCACTAAAGATCATTATCATTGAGGAAGTAACTTCTGGGAGAGCAACATTGCAAAAATAAATTGTAGTTCAGAGAAAATCTTGAATTCTAATCAGACCCTCAACTTCTTGGGGAATGAATCCTTTATCCTCTGTTAGAAAGAGGAGAGCTTTGCTGGGGATGGAAACTTTCTTGCATATAATTTCTTGACAAAGATAGCTTCTAATGGGGGGTATATAAATTCTTAAATAAAAAGGATTCTACTCAGACCACACTGGGGATAACACCGCTGGGGGGTAAAAAGTCTTCACTTGGGGAAGACATAAACGTCTTGGGGCAGAAACTCAACTGGGGATATCTCAACAAAATCTTCTACCATCGGGGATGAAAGAGTTATGACTAGAACTCCTATGCACACCACACTAGGGAGACATGACACTTGCTCCACTAAGGAAAGAAGAATTTGCTCCACTAGGGAAATAAAGCTAGCTCCACTGGAGAATAATGGATAAGTTACACCGATAGGTCCTCGAAATTTGGCTTCGACTGGAGATAAAGACTACCTTTTACACTGGGGAGCCAAAAGACTTAGATGGTAACATCAACAATATTCATTGCACTGGGTATAGCCATATCCGCAAGATTCAAGCCAACAAGAAGTTCTTTAATGGGGAGCAGAAATCATTTCATTGCGGATGATGGTCGTCCTCATGAGGATAACAAACTATAATCTCCCATAGGCAAACATGAGTTTCTTTAAGAACTCTGATATAGGAAAACCACATTGAAGAGAGAGGGAGTGCATCCCTCACTGAGTAGGAGAATACATACTTCATGGGGAAGATGTGTACAAACCTCACTGGGGAAGCCGTAGAGTGTCGACTTCAAGGGAAGTATACCAAAATCTCTGGTTGGTGAATAAAATGATTCTTCCGAGAAAACCTGGAAAGAAATAGGCTGCACTGAGAAAGAGGGATACTCGGAGCGAAAGTACGCATTTAATGGGGATGAGTGATTCTGTTTTTAGCAAAGGTGATCATTCACTAGGGAAATTGGATCCCATTCTACAGAAATCCTCATGTTGGTCGCATACAGACCCTTCTTGATTCATTTATTAGTATGCTTCTTGTCATAAAAGACCTACAATACTCGCAAAAAGAGAAATCATGGCAATATGCCCCTGTTTGGAATGGTAAACTTCACTGAAGAATAAACAATCTGGACTACCAACCATTGGGTAAAAACTGCGATGCAAGATTGCAACTTCATCATGTCAACTCCGAGGAGAAATGCCACTAAAAAGTGGACTTTAGGGATGATACTGCAAAAATAAATTGCAGTCCATTGTAAAGAAATCATCTTGACTTCAAACAACTTCTAAATTTCTGGGGAGGAGATTCATTCTCCTCCTTCAGAGAAATGAGGAATGCTTTGTTGGGGAATAGATATCTCTGAAGAGAAAACCCCTTGGCAGACATAATTTTGTCAAGTAGCAACATATCCTTTACATGGTAGAGGGGTCCTCCTAGGAAATGACATTTCCATCACGTCTTGTACGGGTAAACAACCTCAAATGATCTTTGTGTTACTGCTTGTATCCTACTGAGGGTAACAATCCACACTTCAACTGGAGATAACAATCATAACTTCTATTGAAAGAACATCAATAAATGGACTTAAGTCTCCGATGAGCCGAGGACAACGGTACTAACTTCTCGATATGCTTTTCAAATTCACGAGTCGTTTAGCCTGCAGACAGACTTAATCTAATCAACCCTTGAAGAGGAGAAAATTCCTCTACATAATGCCTTGCCCCAGTCTATAGAGCCTTTGGAGAAAATTGCTCTGAGGGGACTTCATGAGATTTGTACCACAAAGATAACCTGCCTCAATATTATGAACTTTGGAACACGGCTCCTGGCTAACCAAAGTTGGAGATGGCTTCAACCATACTTAAGTGAATGCACCTACATCTTCAAATTTTGAAGAGATTCTCCTCTAATCAGCACATTCTCAGAGAGATTTGTCAAATATTAACATAACTTCCCTAGTTTGACTGTACTTTGAGGGATCAAATTCTGACTTGAATGCCCCATATTGGCTAAACCCTTACTCAACAGAGTATTCAACATGCTTGCCTCTGCTCAATAGAGTCTCGACAAACCATTTCCTTTACCTGATGCTCACGGAGGGATGAGAAACTTGAGGATTTTCGAATACAACACAACCTTAGGGTGGCTGACTTATGTCTTGAAATTAGGCTACTTCACAACCATACTTATTGACTTGAAATGCTTCGTTCTCCCATCAGATACTTGAAGAGATCTGCCCCTCGGGATCAACTGAAAGTAATGCGCCACTGCTCGACAGAGACTCTTGGAAATCAACTTTTGCAATCTACTTTAGATCATTTCTCAAACTGGTATTCTTTCACTCAGCAGAGTCAATAGAATTTCTGCCCCAGATTAAGATCATTCTCAAAAATGATTTGCCTTTCAACGGTATCTTAAAGCAATTTATCCCTCAAGCTAATCAAACTTCCATCTGATACTCATTATGAAAGCTTACTTAATGTTTAAGCACTTGTTCATATGCAAAGAATGTTTATTCTAAGAATGATAATTCTAATGCAAAGCTCATGTTTGTCTTGAAGTTTAAAAACCTTTATTGAAAAGATTAAACAAACAAAAAAATTTGTACAGAAGAAATTAAAAAGATAGTGTGATACCAACCCAAAAGTTTTAGCAAGCCTCCTAGGAGTCAGATTATCGTATTCTCGTTACAGTGCACTTTCAAATTAACCCATGCTTCAGTTAGGACTTTTAAGGGTTGTAACGTGGCCTGATTCACGGTTTTAGAAAAAAAAAAGGATTTAAGGCTCAAAATTATTTGGTGCCCAACCCCTTCATGATGCTCTCCAGTCCTAAATTCAGTTAACTTGACACAGACATTCATCTCTCAAGAGGAGTTTTGGAATGATTGAGGAGTCATTGAGGTTTCTTGGACATGGCAATCGCTCACCTCTTTCTTTCTTGGTGTCTGATCACACGACTTTGTTCTTTGCTGAGGATTTTCATTTGGTAATCCCCTTTTCGCTTTTCACGCTCTTTCGCATTCCCTAAATTTTTCCTAGACAAATTCCTTTTGAATTTTGATTCTGAAGTCCAGCAGGGTGCCCTGACTTTTGCCTAAGCGACTTGTTTTTTCAAGTTTTGACTTAGCGAGGCTTTTTGTCTCTTTCCTTTTTTATTTTCGATCATTTTGAACAAATTGTGTGATCCTGAGACTTTCGGCTTGTTGGAAGTTTAGTGACTACTTTATCGCTTGGTTGATAAGGGATAACCATTATGGTACCATCATCTTTCGTCCTCCTGTCGTGCGAGAGATACCCATTGGGACATAGCTCTCTTTAATGCACACTGCTGATATGAGGGTTAGCCATTGCGGTTTTATTCTTCCTCAGTCTTTTGGGGGATAACCATTATTGTATCCTTTGATGCGCACTCCTGATGAATTTTGAATGCTCAATCAGATTAACTGAAATCTACCCTGCCCAGGGTTAAATGTGAGGGTTTTTTCTAACAAGAAAAGAAACTCCTACTTCAAGGCTCAAAAGGGTTAACTGGGGTCTCACTCCCTTATATCTCTGGTGTTTAGGAATTTGAAACAATGCTTGTACATCGTCAGTAGGGTTTTTATTCAAAAGCACACCGTTTAATATTCTTGGTATATTTATCGTCATCCTCCCTGTTAGCTGGCTATTTCGAATAAGGAAGAAACCACTATCAAAATAATATTTCGAATAAAAGTACCTAAGGATTAATATCAATATTGGATATTGGTGGGAAATATGAAGTCATTATGCTGAAGGATTATTCAATTTCCAGCGGATTTCGATTTGGACTTTTTTAGTGTTCGAATTATAAAGAGCTCCTTTATGCAAGGGTGCCAGAAATTGGAAACGGTCCAGGTAATTGGGTTATTTCGAAAGCAACGAAGGAACAAGATGCTTCGATTGGTACAAATTTCGAATTTCAAATAAAGAGCGCCATTCTAGAAGACGCGTGGAAGTCAGCAAACATAGGAAGCCTGCATGCTTCGAATGTGGCGTGATTTTAGAATATGGCAGTTAGGGTCAAGACATTATAAATAGGTGTTCTTATGTTAGATTTAATATGTTCACTTTTATGTACTAAAAGATCTCAAAATACTCAAACTACCGTGAAATAAGGAAAACGAGTCAGAAGATACAATGTACGTATTGAACATCATTACTTTTTTACAATCTCAATACAAGTCTTGTTATATTTAGTTTGCCATTACAGTATTTCCTTGCCCTTTAAATCCTTCGATTTCCTTGCATTTCCTTGCCCTTTAAATCCTTCGATTTCCTTGCATTTCTTTGTTTTACTTGCCTTTAAACACAGTCACTTCGTTAGAAACTTTACTTTCACTTTATTCTTTTAGTTAAACACTTATCTTTACATTCAAGCCCAAGTCTAATTCGAAGCCTTTCCTTCCTACATTCAGTTAGTTTATTCCTATAGACCATTTTAGAAATCTTTCCTAAGAATCTCATATTCGAACTTAACATACAATATAAGTCTATCAATATAATAGATATGAACATAGAAATAAGTTATGACACATGTGTTCTAGGATCAATCTAGTCGATCCTGCAAGTAACCAATAATAATTAGTAAATTGGAAGACTAGCGGTTGTTTACTAGAAATCATTGTAAACAAATTGGCACACCTGGTGGGACAGTGTCATAACAAAAAGTTTTATCAAACATATTAGAGAAGTTTTAGGATTTTCTGAGTGTGGAGCGCGTTTCGGTACATGAACCTTCGAAGCGGCAAAATAAAGAATAAAAATCCACATATACCCAGAAAACAACGTACCAAAACAATGTTTAATACAACCAACCAAGATGGGGTACAGAATCCCCCACAGGGGGCTGCAACAATCGTTTCAATTTCGATTGATGCCTCCAATGCCATTCCTGTTGGCAGTTCGAATACGATCCCAGTAAGTACATTAGACATGCCATCAAACGTGTCTTCAGTGCAAACTGCACCACACATAGGGAATCAACAGTATTCGACCCCCCCTAGGCCTCCAGGTTTCGAACCTTTGAGACCTAGAAATCCTCAGTATGGGATGCCAACTTCGTTTATGGCAGGGTTACATAATACAACAACTTCGTCCCCACTCCAAGGATCTGGTTCGGGAATGAACCATTTGGGTACAAATTTCCAGAATACAGGAAACTTCGCCCAATTGCCTACTCTTACAACTAATAGTCAGGCAGCGCTTAGACAACAGATGGATGATAGCAATCATGATATGATAGGAATCTTAGCCCGCGAAATGAATGCTATTTTCAATCCCCTAATCTAGAATATAAATAGAACAAACCAAGAAAATGAAGCCCAGATGGCCAGAATAACATATTTTTTGGTGCCCCCAATGCGCCTGCAAGGCGTAGGCAAAACCCAATGGTAATTCGAAATGAAGAACCCATAATTGAACAAATTCGACCCCCTGTACAAGTGGTCGAAGAAATAAATATAGGGGTAAAATTAAGAGACCAGGAAATTCAGGAAGTTCAGAATGAACAACCTAGACCTATAATGATGGTGAATAAGGACCAAAATGCAGACGAAATTGTTCATAGAATTAGGAATGACAATTTAGTGGCAGAAAATAACCTCACCACCATGATTGAAAGAATAATGGCCCAAAATGGTTTAAATTCAGGATTTAGGAGGCCAAATTACACATCTCCTATTATAGATTATGTTTTGCAAACAGAATTACCCAGGGGCGTTAAAGTTCCTAAATTCACGAAATTTGCTGGAGATACAAGTGAATCAACAGTGGAACATATAGCAAGATATTTAACAGAAGCAGGAGATATAACAAATCATGAAAATCTTAGGATAAAATATTTCCCAAGTTCTTTAACAAAGAATGCTTTCACATGGTTCACCACCTTGCCCCCTGGATCTGTGGACACATGGCCTTATTTAGAAAGACTTTTCCATAAACAATTTTACATGGGTCAGTCTAAAATTAGTCTCAAGGAACTAGCAAGCATTAAGAGAAAATTCACGGAACCAATAGATGAATATTTGAATATGTTGTACCCCAAAATTTTCCCTCTCTTTTCCACAAGAAAACACAGCTTCGGGCTTTTCCTGATTTTTCAGATTGGCTTAAGAACTGGTCAAACAGACTTTTCTCATCAGTCAGACAAAATTAGAGTTTCCATTAACTTTTGAATCAGTCCAAACAGATTATTAGGGTTTCTATTGATTTGGTTGAATTTGGCTCAGGGTTTGATCAGGCGGACGTTTCTTTGACAATAAATCAAGAATTAGGGTTTGCACGCGCATTTTCAGAAGAATTTGAATCCACAGTGTATTAATTGGCTGTTACACTGCTTTGACGCCTACTCAAGATTTCAGTTTTGTTTCTCAAAAAACCTGAACCTCTGGGTTAGAAGCTGAGGCTTCTGGTTGAAAATTTGCAATGTTTGGTTTAATCAGTAAAGGGATAAGCATATGGACGTTTGTTTGATTAACTGTGCATTGCTTATGTTTAATTGGGACGCCGAGTTTATTATTGATTGCAAGACTACAGTGTTTACTAATTATTTATCTTATCTAAGTTAGAATAATTGGGATTTACTTCCAGTTATTTTAATTCAAGAAAACTTAAATAATTAAAGAGACAGTGAAATAAAAGAGATATCTGACAAAAAAAGACTTTTATTTATTTTTAATTATTTGTACAAGTGTTATTTAAATACAGTAATTATTTACAAGTATTTATAATAATATTTATTACAATGATTAAAAGTAAAATAAAATTACATCCTAAAGTTTCCTAAAGTCTTCATCTTCTACTGATGCTCCCCATTGCCCAACTGATATTTACCTGCAAAAAGAGAAGAAAGAAGTCAGCACAGATGAATTAAAATTAAAGGCATCTTCAGACAGTTAATTAAAACTCATCATTAAAAGTTTTGGCCGGAATCAGTTTGTTCGACCTCTCTGCAAATCGCAAGAAGATGTCTCTTCTTGGTTCACAAAGAGGGAAATTAAATGTTTTACAAGCATATGAATTATTTTGCAAAATACACAAAGCTGCATAATTTCAAATTGCAAAGTGTCAACAAAAATGTCAACCAAAATGCATAAAATCAAACGAGGCAAACTGAACAGCCAAGTGAAAAATTCAAACAAGCTGCACATGGACAAATGAATATGCCAAACAATTACAAAGTCCAAAATGTCAACTAAACTGAATTGCACTATCAAACAAAGTAAACCAAATTGTCAAAAGTGAAAACCTGTCAAAGCTATAAAAAAAAGCTGTCAGCAAGTACACAAGAGATATGCAGAAAATCTGGAAAGATGCAGAGGAAAGCAAAAGATGCAAGCAAGCTTGTGAAAAGTACACATTTTATCATCATTTTTTGGCCAAAGCTTTTTCAGAGACAGCTATTCTAAAGCATTATAATATGCTTTAAGAGAGAGAGAAAAGAGAGTAAAAGAGGGGAAGGCTTACAGTTTCTTGAGGCAGGCTTAAGAGATATAAAACAAGAATATCAGAACAAGCAAGGAGAGGCAGAATATCACAAAAAAAACAATATACCACAAACTGTTACATAACACAAACGAGAGCTGCCTCAAGCTGGTATCTTACAGAAGCAAACCTTTCAAACCAGAAATGGCCACAAAACTGCATTAAAACATTCAAGTCAAAACTATCTCAAACCTGTTTCAAACACAAAACCATAAGCTCCAAACTTACAAACTCATACAAGCCTTAAAGCCTGTACATTTTCAAAAGCTTCAAACTGTTTCAACCTGCTAAAAAAAGCCAGATACAAGCCTTAAAGCCTGTAAACATCAAGCCTGAAGCCTGTCAAAACCAGTACAGCAAACCTCAAAGCCATATAACCTGCATAAGTTACAAACTGCAACCAAAGCTTACCTCCTGCCTGTAACCACAATAAGCCTCAAAACACAAACTTGTAAACAAACTGAAGCAAGCCTCTAAACAGAAGCCAACAACAAAGCCTGTCAAAAACTACAGCATTCAAGCTTGCCTTTTAAACCTGTACCAATAACCCTTCAATCCAAACTAGATAACAAAAATCCCAAACCCTCATAACAACTTCATCATAGGGCCAACTCAGAATCAAACAAATCCCAAACCCTTAGAACAACTTCATCATAGGGCCAACTCAGAATCAAACAAATCCCAAACCCTCAGAATCAAATTCATCATAGGGTTAGTATATTCAACTCAGAATCAAAACCAAAAAGAGAGGAAGAAAGTCAATAACCAACAATGCCTCAGAACCAAGGTTCATCATAGGCTAAGAAAAAACACTGAAGCAACTCTCAGACTCAAAGTCATCATCATCAAAAGCAACATACAAAATCAAAATAATCTCAGATTCAGAAGCGAGCAAGCAGAAGAGGAAAAGAAGTTTTCAGAAGCAGAGGCCCTAGGGTTTTTAGATTGCAATACTATCATCATAAAACCATTAAACTAAAATAAGATACAAATACCAGGGAAGGCCACAAAGCTAGCACAACATCATACTCCCTCGCCTCCGACCGCCTAAGACACCTCCAGTCCCCTCCTCCGTCTCCTCTCCAAAGGTATTGTCCTTCTCCCTTTTTACACATCTCATACAAACAAAGATAACACATAAAGAATCAATAACATGTCAAAAGTAAAACATGCAAGAGGAAATCTGAGAACCCTAAGAACTTAGAATTGAATCGTTACCTTTTTCTTTTCGTCACTGCATTGCTCAACTATGAAGAGGAGGAAGCGGAGATGGCGCCTGGTGGCCTGAGGCGGTTGGGGGAACATCAGTGGCCGGTTTGAGAAAGGATGAAGAGGAATTGAGGAAGAAGGAAGAGAGCACCGTTCGTAAGACACTGTAACCCTAACTCTGAGGCAAACAATTCAACCCTAAACAAAACTTGTGAAACCCGTTTTGGGCCTCTGCCCCACAAAAATGTTAAGCCCAACAAATCTGGAACGCACCCCCTTTTTTGTTTCAATCAGCATTTGTCTTCTATTTGGGCCTGCCATGTACATAATGCCTAAGCCCATTTATTTCCTTTTTATTTTTTAGGTTTACAAGTCAATATTTTCTTTATCCCCTTATTTTCTTTTTTAACTTATTCCCTAATTCATAACAAAAAATATACTAATTACCTTTTTACTAACAATACTTTTTTTCATTTTTTTTATTACACTTGAAATACATAAAAAATAGATTTTATTAAATATCTCTTTTTTTTCCAAAATTAAAACTTTTGTTTATATAACATTAACCAAATACCTAAAAAATAGAAATTTTTTAGATTAAATACTTTTTTCTTTAAAAAACCTTTTGTTTATATAATATTAAACAAAAACATAAAAATAAATAAAATACTTAATAAATACATTAGGTTAATATTTGCATCATTTGTAAATAATCACATACATTTTACATTACTTTTGATTCTCTTTTATCCTTATACTTGGATTATACTTTACATTGGGAATGCGATTCAATTTGGTTGTAAATATTATTTGGACACTACTATCCTGATAAGACTCATCCCCATTTGTAAATATTTGTACCCCCATCTCCGGATACTTATTTGTAATAGCTTAGACTTTAAATTCCTGCAATTTATCGCTTCCTATATATTGTATAGTAATTAGGGTTTGTATGCGAAGATTCAAAATCAACCGCTAGATAACCTAATGCAAAGACAAATGCATGAAAATCAAATACACAATTCACACTTGCACCCCTAGGGTAATCCCGCTTGTTGCCTTCAAAAATGGGCCATGTTGCATGTTGAGTATCTTTGGCAAAACAAAAACAAATCAAATGATCATAGTCCCTCGATGACGCTTTCTCAAGTTGCCTAAAAATGATCAAGTCCCTTAAAGGAAAAATTGCCAAAGACACTTGGCACTATTGCATTCATGGTCTAAACGATGACCCGCGCCCGTCCCGTTAACATCCTAACACAAGATTGTCCACCAAATACAATGGTGGAACAATACTGTTAAAAGGGTTAAAACATAGGAAAGATCTTTGAGTAAATTTAGGGGTAGACAACTCTTAGTTACTTGGTCAAACTTGCAAAACACACTTGCCTATTTTCAAAACACACTCCACAACACAACTTCCAAAACAACTTTCAAAAACATTGAAACATATTTTCAAAAAGACGCACACCTTTGTAAAACATTCGAGTAAAGAATTGCTACAACGGTTGCCTAGACAAGGCATCTTTTTCAAAACATTTTAAAAAACCATACACACACAAACACCATTTCAAGCAATTGAAAATCAAAGGCAAGTGATCTAAAACAAGTACCTAAGAGCCCATGGATAACCATGGATAGAAAGGGTGCTAATACCTTCCCTTCCTATAATCTACCCCCCGAACCCACGAAAACATCTCAAAGGTTTTTCCTGTGCTTTTTAACCTTTCCTTTAGGATAAAATAAAAAGTCGGTGGCGACTCTTGCTAAACCGAACAAGTGTGAATACAAACGCAACACCTCAAGTCAGTTCTCCCACCGTATCATAGAACTGGCGACTCTGCTGGGGAAAATTTAAAAATGGGGTTACCTTAGGGTTTAGATCACCTTTACATGCTTGCTTTGATTGCTTTGATTGCTTTACTTTTGGGTCCTTGTTTGGGTTTGTTTAATCCTACACCCGGATTTGGGGGCACCTTTTTAGGTAAATAGCAATAAAACTGTGAGGGAACTGTGCGGGGTATACTGACATGGTTGAAGCAGTAAGCTATGTTAGTGTGACATATTTATGAGTACCGGTAACCCTTGAGTTCAATCAAGGAGAGTACGGGGCCGCCGAGTGATGTCATGAAGCACTAACGAACTCTTAGAACCTTAATTGACCATCTTAGCCTTTTTAGGGGTAGTGAGATGACCGACTTTGGTGCAGTCTGAAGTTGGTAGATACTCGATACTACACTCATTGAGGATTGTTTTCTTGGAATATTTTGGTCGCCAGTTAAGTGGCTAAACCAAAACAATGAACACAGAAAATAATCCAATGATATTGAGCTCCTTAGAACCCGGTTTCTATTTTAGGACAGGATGAGCCAACTAACTTCAAGAGGGTACTTACCTATAAACCCCATGCAAGCCTAAACCTAAGGACTTGTTTGCTCTGTGTGAATATGATTGCCTGTATATACACTTACTCACTGTTGTATACATGTACATAACATCATAACATCATATCATAGCATTTTCAATAACCGTTTCAAGGATCTCGAGGGTCTGTTGATGCAGGGTCACGTTGAACCAAACGTCTACCAAGGGGCAAGAGGTTTTCTCCTCTAAACAAATACCATCAAAGAACAAGTGCAACAACTTGAATCAGGGGCTATGACCCACTCGACATGGTGAGCTTGATTCTCGTGGAAAGACATCCATAGGTGCAAAGTTCTCCAATCAAAGATCAAAGTTCAACCTCTAACATTCTCTTGTGTTTACCCCAAGAGATCCTTGAAAACATGCATCCATATATCATGCATTGCATCATGACAGTTTTTCCTTTTTCAGGTTTCCTTATTCTCCTACTGTTTATTTCAGTAAGAGATGGCTCTAGAGAGGACTGTCAAGGATATCCAGGACCAAAATGCTCAACTTCAGGAAATGTTCTTGAACTTGTCCCAGGGGAAATAAGAAGTGAAAGCTCTCCTCACAAGGGGCATGGTCCAGGGGAATTTAAGCAATGCCAGGAGTGATCAGTTGGAGGAACTGCAGTTTGAGCTGGAAACAATGAGGATCCAGATGATGGGACAACTGGTGGGCCAGATGGCTTTCATCCAGGACTTAGATCAAAGACAATAGGAGCTCAAAGTTCTCGTCAACCAACTGCTTCGGGACAACCAAGTGGGGCAAACATTTGAGGTTGAAGAGAAAGACACCATTCAACCCCCTTTGAGACAAGAAGACAAAGGAAAGGCTCCTCTACTTGCTTCAGGGTCACAAGCTCATCAACAACCTCGTCAGCGTCAACGGGGTAATCGGCGTAAGCAAAATACATCGGGAAGACAATTCACTGAGACTGACATACCGTCATCTCTAATACTGGAGCGCTTGTTGGAGGTCAATCTGACTGCTTTGAGGGATCCAATTCGGAAGCCCAATACCTCCGCTCCTAGCTATCATCCCGACGCATTTTATGTATACCACTCCTATAGCCCGGGACATGACACCGACGACTGTTGGGCCTTGAAGAACAGGATTCAAGATCTAATTGACATTGGAGTGCTGAGATTCATGCCAGATGGCGAGATGAAAATCTTCCATTCAGGGTTTCTCCACCTGAATTGACAAAGCTCAAACTGAGAGACTTTTGCTTCATTTGAATTTTCAAAGTTGTAATTTCTTTTGTTATTCAAACAATTATCTATTAATGTCAAACTTTGTTTCATTAATGCATTGCATATGTTTGTCTTGAATTCATCCATTCGTTTTCACTACTCTTATGCTTTCTTTATGATATTTAACTCTTGATAAAAAGCTACAAGCCTTTAGAAGGAGGATGACGAAACAATACCATAATCTCATACAATATGCTTTTGAACAGACCTTGCTGATGATGTACATGAATTTCTTTCAATTCCCAAACACTGGAGTTATAAGGAAGATAATCCCTAGTCAACCCCTTCGAGCCAAAGAAGTATGAGTTTTATGTTCTAAACAAATTGAAACCTTTGATTTAAACCTGGGGCAGGGTAGTCTCTCAGTTAATTCAAAAAAGATGCGCATTGAAGTTGCAAACTCTCAGTTCGTAATACAAAGAACAACATCAAAAAAGAAAAACATTCCTCTGGAATCAAAAGACAATGATGGTTCCTTATCTCATAGGCAATCATTACCTCTCAAAAGAAAAAGTCCATTGATCCAAAAGAAAGTCGGGGCATCCCGCTGACTGTAATCTCAAAAACAGGAACAATCAGGCAAAAGTTAGGGATAACAAATCAAAAGAACGAGGTCACTAAAAATCCTCAAACAACATGAAAAATGTTGCAAAAATGACTTCCTTCCCACAAAATTCAATTGGTGTGAACCATCACCAAAAAGTCGTTCCAAACTCGAATAGAGTTTGACGCACAGTTAACTGAGTTTAGGATTGAAGGACATCACGAAGAGCGGGTGGGTACAAATATACTTTGAGCCTTTATCCTTAGTTTCTTAAACCGTGAACCAAGCCACGTTACAACCCTTCAAAAGTCTTAATTGAAGCACGGGTTAGTTCGAAAGCATACTGTTTCAAAAGGTATCCTGACTCCTGTAAGGCTTTGCCCTAAATCTTGTGTTGAATTTGTCTTATAAAAAGTTTTCTGCTAAAAAACGCATTTTTCAAAACTTCGAGACAAGCATAAACTTTGCATTATTTGAATATCGTTGTTTGCACATGGTTATTTGTTTGACAGCGAAGAAATTCCTACAGCGAATGTTCGGATGAACGAAAACTCTCTCAGTGAGTAAAATCACTTCAAGAAGGATGACACTTCCATTGGCAAATCTTCTATCAACAAGGGGGCATGACATGTCACTATCCAATCAACCTGGGGCAGTCCAGTCAAGATTTCAACAAAATCTTTCAAAGTTCAATTAACTTGGGGCAGTCCAGTCAAGGTTTCAACAGATCTTTCAAAAGTTCAGTTAACCTGGGGCAGTCCAGTCAAGATTTTAACAAATCTCTCAATTAGAGATTAACTTGGGGCAAGTATCCCTCACCATCACTTGGGGCATTAGAATGTCAAAAGTGTTCAACAATTCCTTCATCGCCTGTTGGAAGATACAGTTTCAGATACGCTCCAGACACGGTAGCCATTCTGTCACTCATTCAGATCCAGTTACAGTTTCAGATACGCTCCAGACACGGTAGCCATTCTGTCACTCATTCAGATCCCAGTTACAGTTTCAGATACACTCCAGACACGGAAGTCATTCTGCTACTCATACAGATCTCAACTCCAAGATACAGTTTCAGATATGCTCCAGACACGGTAGCCATTCTGTCACTCATTCAGATCCAGTTACAGTTTCAGATACACTCCAGACACGGAAGTCATTCTGCTACTCATACAGATCTCAACTCCAAGATACAGTTTCAGATACGCTCCAGACACGGTAGCCATTTTGTCACTCATTCAGATCCAGTTACAGTTTCAGATACGCTCCAGACACGGTAGCCATTCTGTCACTCATTCAGATCCAGTTACAGTTTCAGATACACTCCAGACACGGAAGTCATTCTGCTACTCATACAGATCTCAACTCCAAGATACAGTTTCAGATACACTCCAGACACGGTAGCCATTATGTCACTCATTCAGATCCCAGTTACAGTTTCATATACACTCCAGACACGGAAGTCATTCTGCTACTCATACAGATCTCAACTCCAAGATACAGTTTCAGATACGCTCCAGACACGGTAGCCATTCTGTCACTCATTCAGATCCAAGTTACAGTTTCAGATACACTCCAGACACGGAAGTCATTCTGCTACTCATACAGATCTCAACTTCAAGATACAGCTTCAGATACGCTCCAGACACGGTAGCCATTCTGTCACTCATTCACAATATCAGACTACCGCGAAGCCTGGATTACGACCAGATAGTGGTATCTCCTAAGAGCAAGCTATGAAGCCCGGATCCGACCGGATAATAGTTTATATCCCCAACTAGTTATTGTGAAGCCTGGATTACGACCAGATAACAGTTAACAGTTAACAGAATGAAGATTCTCATCCTTAAAACCTCAGAAGATTGGTATACTCCCGATTTATGATTGTTAACAGAATGAAGACTCTCATCCTTAAAACCCCAGAAGATTGGTATACTCCCAATTTCTGACCCCCAACAGAATGAAGATTCTCATTCTCAAAATGGCGTATAACCCAAGTTCCAGATTAATACTTGTAACAAGCCAGGAAAACTATCTGTGGACGACTGATTGTAGATTAATACCTGAAACCAGCCAGGAAAACCATCTACATGAAGAGATTGAAGATTAATACCTGTAATAAGCCAGGGAAACCAACAGAATGAAGATTCTCATTCTCAAAATGGCGTATAACCCAAGTTCCAGATTAATACTTGTAACAAGCCAGGAAAACTATCTGTGGACGACTGATTGTAGATTAATACCTGAAACCAGCCAGGAAAACCATCTACATGAAGAGATTGAAGATTAATACCTGTAATAAGCCAGGGAAAATATATTTCTTTCTCAGGTTAGAGATTAATACCTGAAACCAGCCAGGACAACTATCTCACCGACCAACATTTTCAAGATCCCAGATCAATACCTGCAGCAATCAAAAGATTCTTGCAATCCCCAGCGGAGCTAAAACTTACAACTATCAATCCCCAAGAAGAATGAAGACTCTCATTCTCAGTTCCTCACAGGATATTCAGATATTCCCCAGTGAGGATCTCCTCAAGACAGGAATCCCCAGTAGATTGGCATACAACCCAAGCTCCTGATTCCCCAACGGTGGTCCCAGGACTTCTCATTTTCAACGATCAAAAGATTCTTGCAATCCCCTGCAGCAGTCAAGGATTCACTTTCCCCGGCAGCAGTCAAGACTCTTTTATCTCCGGCTATCCAGGAGTCATCTATCCTCAACAAGACAACTCATCCGCTTACATGCACATTCATTACATTCATATCATAAACATTGATGAAGTACAATTCATTACATCATGACATTGCATACAACTAACTCTTTACCTTTTCAGGAAAGATCAATCAACAGACAAAGATCATCATCTTCCGAGATTCCTTCTAGAAATAGTTCAGATGTGACCCATACATGGCGACATTCTGATACTTATTCCAGATTCCTTCCAGAGATAGTTCAGATGTGACCCAGACATGGCGACATTCTGATACTTATTCCAGATTCTTCAACTTTTGAGAACAGTTTATGGATGCTTCCCAACATGGATGCTGCTCTATTGCTTATTCAACTTCAAGACTTCTGAAAACAGTTTACGGGTTCTCCAAACACGGATGTTAACCTATCGCTTGTTCAGATTCTTCAACTTCTAAAAACAGTTTACGGATTCTCCAAACACGGAGGTTAATCTATCGCTTGTTCAGACTCAACTTTTGAAAACAGTTTACGGACGCTTCCCAACATGGATGCTGATCTATTGCTTATTCATCTCCGAGACCTCTGAAAACAGTTTACGGGTTCTCCAGACACGGATGTTAACCTATCGCTTGTTCAGATTCAAGACTTCTGAAAACAGTTTACGGATTCTCCAGACACGGATGTTAATCTATCGCTTGTTCAGATTTAACTTTTGAAGACAGCTTATGGATGCTTCCAGATACGGATGCCAATCTATTGCTTATTCAGACCACCAGTTCAGAGATGTTCCAAAAACATGGATACCTTTCTGATACTCACCCACTCACCAATGACATACAGTTCAACAAAAATTTCCAGATGGCATCTCTAAGCCCATCCCCATGTCACATCTCCAGATGGCATCTTTAAGCCCATTCCCTCAAACCACGCTTTGACGAGTGCAAATTTTTTGGGCACTCTAGTGTCCAATCTCCTTTTACCTTCGAGTCGCGAACGGCAAGCTTGCCAATCTAACTCTTCAGGTTCAAGAAGATTAAACAGGGGCAACTGTTGTACCCCACAATTTGCCCTCTCTTTTCCACAAGAAAACACAGCTTCGGGCTTTTCCTGATTTTTCAGATTGGCTTAAGAACCGGTCAAACAGACTTTTCTCATCAGTCAGACAAATATAGGGTTTCCATTAACTTTTGAATCAGTCCAAACAGATTATTAGGGTTTCTATTGATTTGGTTGAATTTGGCTCAGGGTTTGATCAGGCGGATGTTTCTTTGACAATAAATCAAGAATTAGGGTTTGCACGCGCATTTTCAGAAGAATTTGAATCCACAGTGTATTAATTGGCTGTTACACTGCTTTGACGCCTGCTCAAGATTTCAGTTTTGTTTCTCAAAAAACCTGAACCTCTGGGTTAGAAGTTGAGGCTTCTGGTTGAAAATTTGCAATGTTTGGTTTAATCAGTAAAGGGATAAGCATATGGACGTTTGTTTGTGTGATCGGTGGATTTAGAACTGACTGTTTAACGCTGGTTCGCGAAATGTCGCGGAAGCAAGAGTCGCCACCGTCTTTTATTTTCTCCAATATGGACAGGACAAAAGCACAACAAAATTCCTTATGAGATAGTTTCTCGGTTCGGGAGGTAGATTTATAGAAAGGGAAGGTGTTAGCATCCTTTCTATCCATGGTTATCCATGGGCTCTTAGATACTTGCTCATTGTGTTTTCAAAATGTTTGTTTGCTTTTCAATTGTGCGTGGGTTTAAAAAAGTTTCGTTTAAAGATTTCTGAATAACTCTTGTATCAGTCCTCAAGAGTGTTTGAAAAATTGTGTTGAAAGCTTTTTGAAAGTGTCGGTGTGAAAAGAGTTTTGATTTGTTTTTGAATAGAGCAAGTATCTATGAGTCATCTACCTACCCTAAGGAATTAGGCTGTGTAAATGTCCTTAAGGTAGTGCCATCCCACCATTGAGAGATAGGTAGCACCACCGTTGGAGGTGTTCGGGTCAATTCGAGTGTATGGACAGTGTGGTCACCGAAGCAACAATTAGGACACCTTAGAAGCTACCCTTATGTCCTTGATCCTTTTTTTTATTTGAGGCAACCATTTCGATGCAACTATTCCGAGGCAACTGTTTCGAGGCAACTTGTTTCGAGGCAACCGGATCATGGACATAAGGACTTACTAAGACGTCCCATACTTGACGACCATGTTTCGAAGGCAACAGGTGAGGCGTACCCTAAGAGTGGTGTGTGAATTTGTGTGTTGTTTTCATGTTAAATTTATCTTTGATCAGGGCATTGTGAGCTACGCTTGTTTTTAATTAGCCATACATTCTTTCATGCAAAGTTTAGAATTCAAGAGTGCGGAAATTTAAATGCGGAAAGATAAATCCTACGCTATTACAAGGCGCGGGTCTATACATCGCCAAAATACAAAGACCCATTTGATAAAAATGCGGAAAGTAAATAAATTCATAATTACTATTACAAGCCTTGAGCAATTACATAATATTCGAAAAGAAAAACAAATGTGCGAAAAGAATAAAAATTAGGACGTTCGAGGGTTTTGACCCTTTTGAAATTAAATTGAAATTAAAGTCTGATTAATTATTTAATTAAAGAAAAGAAATTGTTTTTTTGTTTTTTTTTTTGGTTATTTATGAAAATAAAGGAAATTAAAATCAAGAGAAACCCTAATTCTAAGTTATTTTAATTATTTAAGAAAATATTAAAATTAACCTAATTTACTAATTGATTAAGGTACATGTTTATTTACAAAAATAAATAGTAATTAATAATAATAATAATGAGAAAAAATTATTTATTTAAGAAAAAGATGAAAATGTCAAAAACCCTAATTCTACCTATTTTATTTATTAAGAAAAGATTAAAGTTTAAAACCTAAATTAAACTAAATTAATGGTTAGAGTTTATTTACAAAAATATTTAAATGGTGAAATTAAATATAATTAAATATAAAACATTTTTTGGTTTCTGATTTTTATTTATGAAAATTAATTATTTTTATGGTGAATCAATTAAAAACAATTAAAACATTAAAAGAGTTAGAAAAGAAAATCAAATAAAAATAAAAAAAAGTGCAAACCAAAGGGGGTGTCAGGCCCCAAAGGGAGGTGTTTTGAAGTATTCTGGCCCATTGAAGCAAAGCCTGTTTGACCTTTCCAGCTTGAGTGCGCGTGGTTGACTAGGGTACACCCTGGAATTCGTTCAGTGGCCTTTGGATCAATCATCATATCCACTTGGCAGGCCTAAGCATGGGCGTGTATGGTAAGCCTTTAGTTGAACGCTGCATAGGAACATGTTATAACAAAAATCAAGGATTAAATGGGGGGACCTGGGAATCGAACCCAGGTCCCAACGCTGGAGGGACACGTTGCCAGCCAACTGAGCTATTGCGTTTCTTTGTATATAATATAACAACGATTTATAATATGTGAAAAAAAGCAATTATACTGAAACAAAGAAAAACGCGCCAATATTTGAACCTCCCAGTAACATCAAGCCACGTCCATCTTCTTCCTTGTTTTTCCTGTAAATAGAAAACAAATAGCGGGGGTTTTAAACCCCCACAAATTGAAACTCATGAAAATAGCGATTACGCCTATGGATCAAATAAATTGGGCGCGAGGTGTTGGTTCGTTTCGTCTTGAGCTTCTGAATTCAGTTGTATGGGTCTAAAGGTCCAATTTTTCCTCTACATGAAAGCCCTATTTTGAAGCTTTGGAAAACCTAATTTTCGTCCATGGTAGATCTGGCTACAGGCAGTGTTAGTCCAATTAAACGTTACCAATCGCTTCAGAAAGATGTTAGTAGCATAAATCAACAATTAAAACACATGAATGATGCGTGAAAATTAAAAATCAATTATGGAAATGTTTGTGACAAACGTGACTCAGTTCTACCAATTCTTGGAGTATGGAGACTTGTTCTTGAGCCAATAGTTTCATGGAAGGTCCAGCAACGTGTTGGAATAGGTTTTAGACCTTGAATGATCCTGCAAATGTGATTTCAGATTCCAAGTTTTTGTTCAAAATTTGCAAATTGGTTCTCTCTTCTCAGCAGCTTTTTCGTGTATCCTTGGATTAGGTTTCCTTGTGCATATGTATGTGAAGCATTCTAGGTCAAAAACAAGCCCAAAGATCCATGAATTGATGATTTCAATATTTGATTTTTTTCATATCTTTTTAAATATTTTTTCATGCAAATCTTGCCAAATATGGATGATCTTGTCTTGTTGATTGGTGCACGAAATCTTTAGCCTATAATGAGAATATTTGCTGCACAAAAAGATTTGAAAATGCATTATTTGATATTTTCTCATAATTAAATCTAATTAAATGAATTAATAAGATTAAAAATTCAATTAATTAATTAAAAATAAAAAAATAAATCATTTTTAGCTCAATGGGTCGTGCATAAGCTTTGGGTAATGATTCAAGGAAGAATTTGAGGCCCATTAGCATTTTTGAAGCTTTTGAAGCAAAGTTGACTTTTCAAAGTTCCCAAAAATTTCCCAACTTCTCCAATGCATATCTTGCTCAATTTTGAAGCTATGATCATGTTCTTGGACATTTTGGAAAGGTATTGAAGTCCTCTAACCAATTCCTTTGGTCCCATGTCATTTTGATTCACCAATCTCAAGTTATGGTCTTTGACTTAAAGTGCCTTTTTGTTGACTTTTGAAAATGACCTATAATGTTGAAATTGATAACTTTTTGTGAGAGCACTTCTTGGACTTGAAGTGTGAAGATGAGTTGTAGGAAATGTCATTTTCTTCAAAATGAGCTTTGGATGGAATTTTTCTGATAAACCATGAGGAAGTTATGCTCTGGTCAATTTGCAGTTGACTTTTCAACTGTCCAAAAATAGAAACTTTTGCATCTTGAGACCTTTTGAGCCATGCTTGTGGAATCATGATCAAGAATTGATCAAATTATGTTTGTGGCTTCAAAATAAGATGTTGACCAAATTTTTTGACTTTTGACTGTCAAATGACCATTTTGCCCCTGCAGTTGATTGTGGAGCATTTAGGGTTTTTGACTGTGTAATTTGATGCTGTGAGTCTTGAAACTTGACATATGGGTGCTTGACAATGTATGTAGGCATGCGGGACTTGATTGGAGACTTGAAAACCTCAATTTCTTTTCCAGAACCAAAACCCTAATTTTGACTGTGTTATGAGGCAATTGGACTGTGCAACTTTTGAGGGATTTTGAATCATCTAGAGATTGATCTTGACAAATCTTTGCAGAATATGGGAGGGAAAATGTTGGGGTACAACAGTTGCCTCTGTTCAATCTTCTTAGACCTGAGGATGTAGATTGGCTGGCGTGCCTTTCGTGATCCGAAGGTGGAAGATGATTGAACACTAGAGTGCCCAGAAATTTGCACTCACATAGTAGAGTGTCAGCAGTATGATGCAGGGAATGAGATTACATATGCCATTTGGAAAGATGATGGATAGGAGGATGGGCTTATAGATGCCATCTGGAGATGTGACAACACTTTGTCGGGAATGGGCTTATGGATGCCATTTGGAGACTGTCGGTATGTGGATGGGCTTACAGATGCCATCTAGGTGTCGATCGCGTAAGAGATTCCTTAGCGAGAACTTGCGTACCTGAGAAAGAAAAATAGTTACCTGGCCTATTACAGGGGTTGATCCTCAAACTCTTTATATAGATGTGCCCTGGCTGGATACATGAATCGAATCTTTAAACTCTTCAGACGTGCCCTGGCAAGATACAGGAATCGGGTCTGGAGAATAGTCGTCAACAGATACACCCTGGCAAGATACATGAATCAAATCTTCAAACTCTTCAGACGTGCCCTGGAAGGATACAGGAATCGAGTCTGGAATATAGTCGTCAACAGATACACCCTAGCAAGATACAGGAATCGGATCTTCAAACTCTTCAGACGTGCCCTGGCAAGATACAGGAATCGAGTCTGGAATTAGTCGTCAACAGATACACCCTGACAAGATACAGGAATCGGATCTTCGAACTCTTCAGACGTGCCCTGGCAGGATACAGGAATCGAGTCTGGAATTAGTCGTCAACAGATACACCCTGGCAAGATACAGGAATCAGATCTTCGAACTCTTCAGACGTGCCCTGGCAGGATACAGGAATCGAGTCTGGAATTAGTCGTCAACAGATACACCCTGGCAGGACACAGGAATCGGATCTTCGAACTCTTCAGACGTGCCCTGGAAGGATACAGGAATAGAGTCTGGAATATAGTCGTCAACAAATACACCCTGGCAAGATACAGGAATCGGATCTTCGAACTCTTCAGACGTGCCCTGGCAGGATACAGGAATCGAGTCTGGAATATAGCCGTCAACAGATACACCCTGGCAAGATACAGGAATCGGATCTTCGAACTCTTCAGACGTGCCCTGGCAAGATACAGGAATCGGGTCTGGAATATAGCCGTCAACAGATACACCCTGGCAAGATACAAGAATCAGATCTTCAAACTCTTCAGACGTTCCCTGGCAAGATACAGGAATCGAGTCTGGAATATAGCCGTCAACAGATACACCCTGGCAAGATACAGGAATCGGATCTTCGAACTCTTCAGACGTGCCCTGGCAAGATACATGAATCGAGTCTGGAATTAGTCGTCAACAGACACACCCTGGCAGGATACAGGAATTGGATCTTCAAACTCTTCAGACGTGCCCTGGCAGGATACAGGAATCGAGTCTGGAATTAGTCATCAACAGATACACCCTGGCAAGGTACAGGAATCGGATCTGGAATCACGACAGTTGATAGTAATTATCTTTATATTAACCTTTGTCCTGAAAATACAAAACATTAGTTGTATGCGATGTCATGATGTATGACATGCGTGATGTTCTCGAAATAAATGAGATTGTATGTTCATGATGCGTATGTGCATGCTATAATGTATGAAGATGTGATGTTTATGAGTGTATTTTCGTCTAGGAAAATAAATCCTTGACGAGTGCCGGGAAGTCGAATCCTGGGATGATGTTTGAAGAGTAGAGTTCTTCGCTTCCGCTGGGGACGATGGTTGCAAGAATACCAGTAGGAGAGGATGACTCCGTTGGGGAATAAACTTGGCGAATAGATTACTCTGCGGGGAGAGACTCTGTGGGGAAAGAGAGGTACTTCGCTGAAGTCGATGATAACTCCACTGGGGATACCATTGATGTGTTATGTTGAAGGAATTAATGAACTCCGCTAGAGGATAGGAAGACTTCGTCGGGGACGATCTTTCCGTGACAATTGGCTGAGGATAACCCAGTTATATCCTGGTGGGGAAATAACCTTTGAATAAAGTCGGGGGAGCGTTCGTACTATGCGGGTGACAAGCTTCCAGAATCTACTGGGGATAAGCTTCCTGCTGGGGAGATGGATTCCACTTTCGTGGGGAGACTTTTCAGATTGGACTGGGGAATGGCTCCATTGAACGTCTGGTATACCGCCGGGGAACAATCTTAGATCAAGACTGTCGGGGATGCTTGTTAAGAATGTTTGTATACTCCGCTGAGGAATGTTGAGATCTGCTGGGGATACCCAACTTCCTTGAGGCTGACAGTAACCTAACTCTGCTTGGGGAGAGTGTTACTGACTTGCTGGAGATATTGTTCCTTGTAGGGCTGATTGGAGACCAACTGCTTGGGAGAGAATTATAGAATCTTGTCTCACTCTCTGGGGAATTAAGATATCTTGGTTACACTCTTCAGCCGAACTTACCTTGGTACCTTGGTGGACAGAGCAATTAGATCGCTTTAGACCCCTTATTATTGCCCCTGTTTCTAATGTCACTTGTAATTAATCCTTTGTTTCGTATGCAAATATTTATGAGTTAGCAGTTAGTGTCAAATGCATATATCACAAATTGAACCTTGGACGTTCTTCGCAAAACAAAACAGAAAAAGGAAAAGCAATTGGCAATTGGTCTGAAAAGTGAACTTGTATTGATTTTTTGAATTTGCCTGAAAATAGGCATTAATATACAAGAGGCTGACGTCCTAGTAAGAGAACATCGCCGAACAACAGAGTTTTATACAGTTTGTACAAAGAAAACAAAACAGCAATGTGAAAAGAATAATCCCACTGGGTTTCAACTCTGCTATCGCCTCTATATCTTCGAGCGTCTCATCACTTGGCTGCTCAGTTGACGATGAAGCTGATTGATCGATGCCGTCTGATCTTGATGTTGATACCGGACTCTGGATGCAAGGTGATCCAATGAGACATAGTATTATGCTTTATCCCTAACTTTTGCCTGGACCGCCCTTTCGGGTTTTCAGTCCACCGGGATACCCATTTTTGCCCAAGCCGCCTTTTCAGGTTTTCGACTTGCCGGGTGTACAGATTTTTTTCATTTCATCCCTCATTTTGCCCAAACCCTTTTGGTTCGCCGGGAAGCCCTAATTTTTGCCTAGGTATGTCAACCTAGCGGGTCTTTTATCACGCGTAGTATCTTTTTACTATGTCTGCATTGGCGGGGTGAGGAAGTTCGTCACCATCCATGGTGGTTAGGATCATGGCTCCTCCTGAGAACACATGTTTAACAACAAATGGCCCTTTGTACGTAGGGGTCCATTTTCCCCTGGGATCACTTTGAGGAAGAATGATGCGTTTGATTACCAGGTCCCCAACTTGATACTCTTGTGGTCTGACTTTCTTGTTAAATGCCCTGATCATCCGTTTTTGATACGTCTGACCATGACAAATAGCGGTGAGTCTCTTTTCGTTAATTAGGTTTAATTGATCAAGTCGTGTCTGGATCCAGTCATCTTCACTCAGATCTGCATCCTTCATTATCCGGAGAGAGGGTATCTGGACTTCAATCGGCAAGACTGCCTCCATGTCGTAGACCAAGGAAAAAGGAGTTGCCCCGGTTGACGTCCTTGCTGAGGTACGGTACCCATAAAGAGCAAACAGTAATATCTCATGCCAATCTTTATAGGTCACTGTCATCTTCTGCACAATCTTCTTAATATTTTTATTCGCTGCTTCTACAGCCCCATTCATCTTCGGCCGGTAGGGAGAAGAGTTGTGGTGCTGTATCTTGAATTGCTCACAGAGCTCAGTGATCATCTTGTTATTAAGACTGGTACTGTTGTCTGTAATGATCCTTTCTGGGACGCCGTATCGACAGATCAGGTTATGCCGAATGAACCGTGCCACGACATTCTTGGTTACTGTAGCGTAGGAAGCTGCTTCAACCCACTTCGTAAAGTAATCGATCGCCACCAGGATGAAGCGATGCCTGTTGGATGCCGTATGTGATACGGTGGGAGAACTGACTTGAGGTTTTGCGTTTGTATTCGCACTTGTTCGGTTGAGGAAGAGTCGCCACCGACTTTTTATTTTATCCTAAAGGAAGGGTTAAAAAAGCACAGCAAAAACCTTTTGAGATATTTCATGGGTTCGAGGGGTAGATTATGTAAAGGGAAGGTATTAGCACCCTTTTCATCCATGGTTATCCATGGGCTCTTAGTTACTTGGTTTTTAGATCACTTGCCTTGATTTTCGATTGCTTTGAAATTGTGGTGTGTGTGTGCGTTTTGAAAATGTTTTTGAAGAGATGCCTTGTCTTAGGCAACCAATGCAATTGACTCGTGTTTGAGTGTTTTACAAAAGTGTGTATCTTTTCGAAAAGATGTTTCAAATGTTTTTGAGAGTTGTTTGAAAGTGTGTATGAAGTGTGGTTTTTGAAAAGAAGGCAAGTGTTTTTGCAAGTTGATCTCAAGTAACTAAGAGTTTGGTCTACCCCTATTGTACTCAAAGGTTTTCTCTATGTTTTTAACCCTTTTTTAACAATTTTGTTCCACCATTGAATTTGGTGGACAATCTTGCGTTTAGGAAGTTTGTTCGGGACAGGCGCGGGTCATCGTATGGACCATAAATGCAATGGTGCCAAGTGTCTTTGGCAATTTGCTTTGAAGGGACTATGATCATTCCATTTAGGCAACTTTCGAAAGCGTCATCGAGGGACTTCTGATCATTTGAATTTGTTTTGCCAAAGAAACTCGACGTGCAAGCATGGCCCATTTTGGAAGGCAACATGTGGGATTACCCTAGAGGGTGCAAGTGTGATTGTGTATTGATTTCATGTATTTGTCTTGTATTAGGTTATCTAGCGTTTGATTTTATGTACATGCAAACCCTAGGTCTAACCGTGGTATAATTGGAAAGCGATAAATTGCAAGAATTTAAAGTCTACGCTATTACAAATAGTATCCGGGAGTGGGGGTACAAATTCACAAATGGGGATGAGACTTTAGGAGTGTAGTGTCCAATAATTTACAACCAAATCGAATTGCGATAAAGTGTAAATGTAATGTATATCAATGTATAGGAATAGCAAATGTATATTGTCAAATGTCAAGTGTATTGTGTAAGTGTAATTTATTTACAGGTTAAGAAAATGTGAATTTAAATGTGTATTATTAAGTATTGTTTTAATTTAAATGAAAAGAATTAAATGTTTTCTTTATTTAATTTTTGTAATCTCGTATTTTTTCTTTAATATGTACAAAAAGAAAATTTAATAAAAGAAAAGAGAATGTTCTAAGTTTGAAAATTATTATTTACATTTGATATAAACTTGTATCTTCATATTTTGTTTAATATAGAAAGAAAGAATGTTTTTCAATTTTAATTATATTATGTAAAAAAGATGTATTTTCATTTATTATGTACAAAGAGAATATTTTAATTAAATGTTTTAAATTTTAATTAAATTATGTATATTAAAAAAAATGTATTTTTATGTATAAAAATATATTTTAGTTTTGTTTCTTATATATTAGTATTAATATATATATTTATACAAGAGCTTTTTTTTTAATTGAAAGAAAATATTTTGAGGAAGACTAAATTGCGTTTAAAATTTATGTTATAAAAAGTATTATAAAAACAATTTGATGTAATAAAAAAACTCATGTTAATTTGTAAAAAGAATATGGATAGTTTTAAAAATGGTTTTGAAAGAAAATCAAAAATGGGCTTTAAGGTTGAGGCCCAAATGCAATTCAAAGAAAATGAATAGAACAGGGGGTATGAATTGGAAGTTCGTTTGGGCTTTAGGCGCTCCAGAAACGGGCAAGGCCCAGTTTATGTGAAACAAAGTTTTTAGGGTTTGATTGTTTTGTGTCATTTGGATTAAATTAGGGTTTGTGAGTTTGTGGAACACAGAGGCGCCACTTGTGGTTACTTCGTCTTCTCCGTCTCATCTCTGAACCATGCTCCTGACCCCTCTCCCCGTTGCCAAGCGCCATCACCAATCCTTCTCCCTCCATGGAATGCTCGATTCGTGACAAGCAAAGGTAATCTTGATTTTTTAGGTTTTTATACTTGCATGATTAGTTCTTTCTTTATTCTGGCCCTTAGATTAATACTTGATGTTATTTGTTTCTGTGAGATGTGCGTGAAGGGAAAAAGAGAGAGACACTACCTTAACCCTTGGAGACGGAGGAGGAGGCGACCTTGGAGGTGATGTGGCGGCCAGAGGCGAGGGGAAAGCGTTGGGGAGCTAGCTTTGCAGGGAGACCTGGTACTCTGTATTTCTTTGCCCTCTTTAGCCTTTTGTTGGGTTTAATGATGATAATAGCTGAGAACCTCTTATGATTTCGCTCTTTTTCTCTTCTTCTGTTAACTTGGCTTACATGCTTATGTTTCCTCTTGCCTTTGAGTCGCCTTATGATGGAGTTTTCTGAGGGCCCTTCCTGTTGCCTCTTCTGTATATCTGTGAATGCTTGAGTTGCCTGTTTATTGTTTGCCCAGTGATGAAGATTTTTCTGAGGGCTTTGAGATGATGGCTCTTTTCCTCGTTTCTGACTTTGCCTTGCTTACATGCTTAATGTTGTATGATTGTGGTTTGTTAGCTCCCCAATGACGAACTTACAGTTCTGAGGGCTTGTACCGGTTGCCTTTGAATGCTTGCCCCTTCTGTGCTTGGTTGAGACACTTCTTTTCTTCTTCTTCTGGCTGTCTTGATGAGTATGCTTCTGATGGTCTTATTGCCCTGTGATGAATCACAATTCTGAGGGCTTTGAGTTATTTTCCTGAATGCCTTGTTTGGAAGGTTTGAAATGCCTAGGCCTATATTTATGTTTGATGGTTTCAGCAGGCCATTGGGTAAGTAAGGTTTTGGGAGGCCTTTTGACAGGTTCACTATTTTTTAGGCTTCAGTGTTTTTTTGTTTGGATTATGCTGGTTTGCTATGAGGTCTGGACAGGGTTTAAATGGTAAGGTTTGAAAACTCAGGCAAGGTTTAGACCGGGCAGTTTTGCTTTTGTTCCAGGTTTGAATATTTTGGCTTAAGCTTTATGCAGGTTATGTGTTTGGTTGGTTTATGCTGGTAAAACAGGTTGAAGGTTTTTGGCTTTAGCTTGCTTCTGTCTTGCTTCAGCAGGGTTTGGCCTTTTTCTTAGCAGGTTTGGCCTTTGGTTCTTATGCCTGTAAAACAGGTTAAAGGTTTTGAGACTGGAGGATTTGGTGTTTTTGCTGTAACAGTTTAAGGTTTTTGGTGTTTTAGCTTACAAGGGCAGGCTTAAACTTTGTTTGACAGGGCCTGTAGAGGTTTTAAAAGCTTTACAGTTTTGTGGTTTCTGCCTCTCTACTGTGTTATGAACAGATTCTCTTTATATTTTGTTTCTCATGCCTAAAGCCTTAAGCCTGCAAAACCTGCTTTTCTCTCTTCTTTCTCTCTCCAGTACACTTCAAAATAATAAAATATGTTATGTGTACTTTTCTGAAAGGGCAACACTTGGGAAATGATGAAATGAACAGCTTGCTTGCATACTAATCTTTCTCTGCATATCTTTTCATATCTTCTTTTGACAGCTTTTGCTTCCTTGTGACAGTATCTTATACTTTTGCATCTTTGATATCTTTGACAGTTTGTGGACAATTTGGAATTTGTGGTTATGCCTAGTTCAGTTTGTTTTGAAATATGCAGTATGTAGTGGTTTGACAATTTTGACTTGTGAATTTCAACTTTGTGCATTCCAAATTAGCAAGCAAATATTCATCCCTCTTTGTGAACCGGGAGAAATCCCGTGATTTGCAAAGAGGGCTAACTGATCCCAGTCAGTTGCCCTCAATGATGAACTTTATTTTTATCTGTCTCTCTCTTTAATATTTATCTGCAATTGACTTTTCTTTTGTTCTTTGTTTTGCAGATAAAATCCCATGGAGTACTGGAGCAAGGGATAGAAGATGAAGAATTGAAGATTTAGAAAAATACCTAGGATAGTTTTTATTTAAATTTAAATAAATGTAATATTGTTATTGTAAACATTTTGTAAACAAAAAACAATTATACAAATAATTTAAAAATAAATAAAAAGTCCTTTTATTTGATTAATTCTTTTCTTCTCCAATTGTTTATTTATTATTTAAAATTCTTTAAATTATAATAAATGGAAAATAAATTCCAATCATTTAAATTCAGAATAGTAAATAATCAAATAAACATTTCTTCGGCATTGATCAATTAAATTTGGCACTTCACAAATCCAAATTAATGCACAGTCAATCGTAACAACTGCCCAGATCTATTCTTCCTTTTACTGATTTTTACCAGACAGTGCAAATTCAATCCCAAAGCATCCTTTCACTGATTTAGTCACACAATGCAAATTTAATCCAAATGTTTCAATCCACATCCCAGCATAACTTGAAAAGCACTGTAGAATTTAAATCTTTCCGAGAACGCGCGCACAAAAACCCTAATTCCTGATCAAATGCCAAAGAAGCGTTTGCCTGATCAAAGTTGAGCCAAAATCAACCAAAACTCTAAGCAACTGTATGAACTGTTCTAGAGCCATGAAAATCAATGAAAACCCTAATTTTGTCTGACTGACGAGAAAAGTCTGTTTGACCGAGTCTTGAGCCAGTTTGAAAAATCAGGAAACGCTTGAAGCTGTGATTTCTTGTGGAAAAATACGAGGGCAAATTTTGGGGTACAACAGTTGCCCCTGTTCAATCTTCCTGAACCTGAAGAGTTAGATTGGCAAGTTTGCCTTTCGCGACTCGAAGGTAAAAGAAGATTGGACACTAGAGTGCCCTAAAATTTTCACTCGGTGATGTGATGGTAGAGGGAACGGGCTTAAAGATGCCATTTGGTGATGGGCTTAAAGATGCCATCTGATGCGATAGAATCTTGTCGGGGGATGGGCTTAGAGATGCCATCTAGGGATGCGATAGAATCTTAATGGGGGATGGGCTTAGAGATGCCATCTGAGAATGGGCTTAAAGATGCCATCTGGTGACTGCTGGTAGGAGGATGGGCTTATAGATGCCATCTGAGAATGGGCTTAAAGATGCCATTTGGAAATGTTGAACTGTATTTCATTGGTGAGTGGACGAGTATCAGAAAGGCCTCCATATTTCGGAACATCTCTGAACTGGGGGTCTGAATAAGCAATAGGTTGACATCCGTGTCTGGAGAATCCGTGAACTGTTTTCAGGAGTTGAGATTGAATAAGCAATAGATTAACATCCGTTGTTGGGAAGAATCCGTAAACTGTTTTCAGAAGTCTTGAAGTTGAAGAGGAACCGGTGTAGGGTTTCCTGATGATGCGTCCATGTAAAACTGCCTCTGAGTGAATCTGGAATAAGTATCAGAATGTCGCCGTGTCTGGGTCACATCTGAACTATTTCTGGATGAATCTCGGAAAATGATCTTTGTCTGTCGACTGATCTTACCTGAAAAGGTAAAGGGTTAGTTGTTATTCAATGTCATGATGCGTGATGCAATGTATGTTACATCAATGTTTATGATATGAATGTAATGAATGCGCATGTGAGCTGATGAGTTATCTTGCTGAGGATAAATGAATCCTGGATGGCTGAAGATAAAAGAATCTTGACTGCTGCCGGGGAGGGCAAGAATCTTCTGATTGTTGAAAAATGAGAAGTCTTGGGACCACTGTTGGGGAAATCAGAAGCTTGGGTTGTATGCCAAACTACTGGGGACTTCCTGTTTTGAGGAGATCTGTGTAGGATTTCCTGATGATGAGTCCGTGTAAAACTGCATCGGGTTTTTGAACACTTTTGACATTCAAATGCCCCAAGTGGTGATGTAGATAACTTCCTGGCTAGTTACAGGTGTTGATCCACAATCAGTCGTCCACAGATGTTTTCCTGGCTTGTTACAAGTGTTGATCTGGAACTTAAGAAGGTTGCTTACAGACGTGCCCTGGCTAGATACAGGAATCGAGTCTGGAAATAGTCGTCAACAGATATGCCCTGGCTGGATACAGGAATCGAATCTTCAAACTCTTCAGACGTGCCCTGGCTAGATACAGGAATCGAGTCTGGAAATAGTCGTCAACAGATATGCCCTGGCTGGATACAGGAATCGAATCTTCAAACTCTTCAGACGTGCCCTGGCTAGATACAGGAATCGAGTCTGGAAATGTGATAGTTGATCTGTTGGTGGTTGTAAATTCCAGCAGGTGGTGAAGGAATGATTGAACACTTTTGACATTCGAATGCCCCAAGTGATGATGAGTCTTGAATCAGATTATTCTGTGAATTGAGAGATTTCTTGAAATCTTGACTGGACTGCCCCAGGTTAACGGAATTTTGAAAGATCTGTTGAAACCTTGACTGGACTGCCCCAGGTTAACTGGATGGTGCTATGTCATGCCCCTTGTTGATAGGAGATTTGTAATGGAAGTGTCGTCCTTTTGAAGTGATTTTGCTCACTGAGAGAGTTTTCGTTCCTCCGAACATTCGCTGTATGAAATTCTTCGCTGTCAAACAAAAAGCCAAATGCAGACAGTGGTATTTAAGCAATGCAAAGTCTATGTTTGTCTCGAAGTTTTGCAAAATGCGTTTTTTAGCAGAAAACTTTTTATAAGACAAGTCAACACAAGATTTAGAGCAAAGCCTTACAGGAGTCAGGATACCTTTTGAAACAGTATGCTTTCGAACTAACCCATGCTTCAATTAGGACTTTTGAAGGGTTGTAACGTGGCTTGGTTCACGGTTTAAGAAACAAAGGATAAAGGCTCAAAGTGTATTTGTACCCACCCGCTCTTCGTGATGTTCTTCAAACCTAAGCTCAGTTAATTGCGTGTCGCACTCTGTTTTGAATTTGGAACGACTTTTTGGGTGATGGTTCACGAATTGAATTTGGGGAGACAGTCATCATCTCCTTTTGCAACATTTTTTTTCATGTTGTTGAGGATTTGTAATGACCTCACTATTTTGATTTTGATTTGTTATCCCTAACTTTTGCCTGACTGTTCCCATCTTCGAGATTACAGTCAGCGGGATGCCCCAGCTTTCTTGAGCTTCCTTTACAGGTTTTGGCTCAGTGGGCTTTTTCTCTTTTGAGAGATTGACTGTCTATGTGATAGGGAACCACCCTTGTCTTTTTATTCCAAAGGAATGCTTTCTTTTTCGACGTCGTTCGTTGTGTTACGAACTGAGAGTTTGCGACTTCAATGCGCATTTTCTTTTGAATTAACTGAGATACTACCCTGCCCCAGGTTTATATCAAAGGTTTTGATTGTTTAGAAACAGAAAACTCCTACTTCTTTGGCTCGAAGGGTTTGACTAGGGATTAACTTCCTTATAACTCCAGTGTTTGGGAATTGAAAGAAATGCCTGTACATCATCAGCAAGGTCTGTTCAAAAGCATACTGTATGAGATTATGGTATTGTTTTGTCATCCTCCCTCTAAAGGCTTGCATCTTTTTATCAAGAGTCAAATATCATAAAGAAAAGCATAAGAGTAGTGAAACGAATGGATGAATTCAAGACAAACATATGCAATGCATTTAATGAAAACAGAGTTTTGACATCAACAGTTAATTGTTTGAATAACAAAAGAAAATTACAACTTTGAAAATTCAAATGAAGCAAAAGTCTCTCAGTTTGAGCTTTGTCACTTCAGGTGGAGAACCCCTTAACGGAAGATTTTCATCTCGCCGTCTGGCATGAATTCCAGCACTCCAATGTCAATCAGATCTTGAATCTTGTTCTTCAAGGCCCAACAGTCGTTGGTGTCGTGCCCCGGGCTGTAGGAGTGGTAAACACAAAATGCGTCGGGACGATAGTTAGGAGAGGAGGTATTGAGCTTCTGAGGATGATCCATTAAAGTAAGCAGGTTGACCTCCAACAGGCGCTTCAGTATGAAGAATGATGGTATCTCAGTCTCTGTGAACTGTCTTCCCGACGTTTCTTGCTTACGCCGATTACCCCGTTAACGCTGGCGAGGTTGTTGATGGGCTTGTGACCCTGAAGCAAGCGAAGGAGCCTTCCCCTTGTCTTCTTGAGTGGATGGAGGCTGAGCGGTGACTTGCTCTTCAACCTCAGATGTTTTCCCCAATTGGTTGTTTTGAAGCAGTTGGCGGACGAGAACTCTGAGTCCCTCTTGTCTTTGAGATAGGTCTTGGATGAGAGCCATCTGGCCCACCAACTGTCCCATCACTTGGGTCCTCAATGTTGTCAAATCAAACTGCAGCTCCACAAGCTGATCACTCCTGGCATTGTTTGAATTCTCCAAGCTCTTTGTGAGGAGATCTTTCATTTCTTCTTGCCCCAGAGACAAGTTCAGGAACATTTCCTGCAGCTGAGCAGTCTGGTCTTGGATGTCTTTGACAGACCTTTCTAGAGCCATCTCTTACTGAAATAAACAGCAGGAGAGTAAGGAAACTTGAAAAAGGAAAGATCGTCAAGATGCAATGCATGATATGTGGATGCATGCTTTCAAGGATCTCTTGGGGTAAACACAATAAAATGTTAGAGGTTGAACTTTGTCCTTGGATTGGAGAACTTTGCACCGGTGGATGTCTTTCCACTAGAATTAAGCTCACCGTGTCAAGTGGGTCATCGCCACTGATTCAAGTTGTTGCACTTGATCTTTGATTGGAGAACTTTGTATCGGTGGATGTCTTTCCCCGAGAATCAAGCTCACCATATCAAGTGGGTCATAGCCCCTGATTCAAGTTGTTGTACTTGATCTTTGACTGGCATTTGTTAGAGGAGAAACCTCTTACCCCTTGGTATACGTCTGGTTCAACGTAACCCTGCATCAAAAGAACCCTCGAGATCCTTGAAATGGTTATTGAAAATGCTATGGTATGATGTCATGATGTTATGTACATGTATGCACAAGCAAGTAAGTGTATATACAGGTAATCATATTCACACAAAGCAAACAAGTCCTTAGGTTTAGGCTTGCATGGGGTTATAGGCAATTACCCTCTTGAAGTTAGTTGGCTCATCCTGTCCTAAAATAGAAACTGGGTTCTAAGGAGCTCAATATCATTGGATTGTTTTCTGTGTTCATTGTTTCGGTTTAGCCACTTACTAGCGACCAAAATATTCCAAGAAAACAACCCTCAAATGAGTGTAGTATCGAGTATCTACCAACTTCGGACTGCACCAAAGTCGGTCATCTCACTACCCCTAAAAAGGCTAAGATGGTCAATTAAGGTTCTAAGAGTTCGTTAGTGCTTCACGACATCACTCAGCGGCCCCGTACTCTCCTTGATTGAACTCAAGGGTTACCGGTACTCACAAATATGTCACACTAACATAGCTTACTGCTTCAACCATGTCGGTATACCCCGCACAGTTCCCTCACAGTTTTTTTTGCTATTTACCTAAAAAGGTGCCCCAAATCCGGGTGTAGGATTTACAACAAACCCAAACAAGGACCCAAAAGATAAAGCAATCAAGTCAATCAAAGCAAGAAAGTAAAGATGATCTAAACCCTAAGGTAACCCCACTTTTAAGTCAATCCCCAACAGAGTCGCCAGTTCTATGATACGGTGGGAGAACTGACTTGAGGTTTTGCGTTTGTATTCGCACTTGTTCGGTTGAGCAAGAGTCGCCACCGACTTTTTATTTTATCCTAAAGGAAGGGTTAAAAAAGCACAGCAAAAACCTTTTGAGATATTTCGTGGGTTCGGGGGGTAGATTATGAAAAGGGAAGGTATTAGCACCCTTTTCATCCATGGTTATCCATGGGCTCTTAGTTACTTGGTTTTTAGATCACTTGCCTTGATTTTCGATTGCTTTGAAATTATGGTGTGTGTGTGTGCGTTTTGAAAATGTTTTTGAAGAGATGCCTTGTCTTAGGCAACCAATGCAATTTACTCGTGTTTGAGTGTTTTACAAAAGTGTGTATCTTTTCGAAAAGATGTTTCAAATGTTTTTGAGAGTTGTTTGAAAGTGTGTATGAAGTGTGGTTTTTGAAAAGAAGGCAAGTGTTTTTGCAAGTTGATCTCAAGTAACTAAGAGTTTGGTCTACCCCTATTGTACTCAAAGGTTTTCTCTATGTTTTTAACCCTTTTTTAACAATTTTGTTCCACCATTGAATTTGGTGGACAATCTTGCGTTTAGGAAGTTTGTTCGGGACAGGCGCGGGTCATCGTATGGACCATGAATGCAATGGTGCCAAGTGTCTTTGGCAATTTGCTTTGAAGGGACTATGATCATTCCATTTAGGCAACTTTCGAAAGCGTCATCGAGGGACTTATGATCATTTGAATTTGTTTTGCCAAAGAAACTCGACGTGCAAGCATGGCCCATTTTGGAAGGCAACATGTGGGATTACCCTAGAGGGTGCAAGTGTGATTGTGTATTGATTTCATGTATTTGTCTTGTATTAGGTTATCTAGCGTTTGATTTTATGTACATGCAAACCCTAGGTCTAACCGTGGTATAATTGAAAAGCGATAAATTGCAAGAATTTAAAGTCTACGCTATTACAAATAGTATCCGGGAGTGGGGGTACAAATTCACAAATGGGGATGAGACTTTAGGAGTGTAGTGTCCAATAATTTACAACCAAATCGAATTGCGATAAAGTGTAAATGTAATGTATATCAATGTATAGGAATAGCAAATGTATATTGTCAAATGTCAAGTGTATTGTGTAAGTGTAATTTATTTACAGGTTAAGAAAATGTGAATTTAAATGTGTATTATTAAGTATTGTTTTAATTTAAATGAAAAGAATTAAATGTTTTCTTTATTTAATTTTTGTAATCTCGTATTTTTTCTTTAATATGTACAAAAAGAAAATTTAATAAAAGAAAAGAGAATGTTCTAAGTTTGAAAATTATTATTTACATTTGATATAAACTTGTATCTTCATATTTTGTTTAATATAGAAAGAAAGAATGTTTTTCAATTTTAATTATATTATGTAAAAAAGATGTATTTTCATTTATTATGTACAAAGAGAATATTTTAATTAAATGTTTTAAATTTTAATTAAATTATGTATATTAAAAAAAATGTATTTTTATGTATAAAAATATATTTTAGTTTTGTTTCTTATATATTAGTATTAATATATATATTTATACAAGAGCTTTTTTTTTAATTGAAAGAAAATATTTTGAGGAAGACTAAATTGCGTTTAAAATTTATGTTATAAAAAGTATTATAAAAACAATTTGATGTAATAAAAAAACTCATGTTAATTTGTAAAAAGAATATGGATAGTTTTAAAAATGGTTTTGAAAGAAAATCAGAAATGGGCTTTAAGGTTGAGGCCCAAATGCAATTCAAAGAAAAATGAATAGAACAGGGGGTATGAATTGGAAGTTCGTTTGGGCTTTAGGCGCTCCAGAAACGGGTAAGGCCCAGTTTATGTGAAACAAAGTTTTTAAGGTTTGATTGTTTTGTGTCATTTGGATTAGATTAGGGTTTGTGAGTTTGTGGAACACAGAGGCGCCGCTTGTGGTTACTTCGTCTTCTCCGTCTCATCTCTGAACCATGCTCTTGACCCCTCTCCCCGTTGCCAAGCGCCATCACCAATCCTTCTCCCTCCATGGAATGCTCGATTCGTGACAAGCAAAGGTAATCTTGATTTTTTAGGTTTTTATACTTGCATGATTAGTTCTTTCTTTATTCTGGCCCTTAAATTAATACTTGATGTTGTTTGTTTCTGTGAGATGTGCGTGAAGGGAAAAAGAGAGAGACACTACCTTAACCCTTGGAGACGGAGGAGGAGGCGGCCTTGGAGGTGTTGTGGCAGCCAGAGGCGAGGGGAAAGTGTTGGGGAGCTAGCTTTGCAGGGAGACCTGGTACTCTGTATTTCTTTGCCCTCTTTAGCCTTTTGATGGGTTTAATGATGATAATAGCTGAGAACCTCTTATGATTTTGCTCTTTTTCTCTTCTTCTGTTAACTTGGCTTACATGCTTATGTTGCCTCTTGCCTTTGAGTCGCCTTATGATGGAGTTTTCTGAGGGCCCTTCCTGTTGCCTCTTCTGTATATCTGTGAATGCTTGAGTTGCCTGTTTATTGTTTGCCCAGTGATGAAGATTTTTCTGAGGGCTTTGAGATGATGGCTCTTTTCCTCGTTTCTGACTTTGCCTTGCTTACATGCTTAATGTTGTATGATTGTGGTTTGTTAGCTCCCCAATGATGAACTTACAGTTCTGAGGGCTTGTACTGGTTGCCTTTGAATGCTTGCCCCTTCTGTGCTTGGTTGAGACACTTCTTTTCTTCTTCTTCTGGCTGTCTTGATGAGTATGCTTCTGATGGTCTTATTGCCCTGTGATGAATCACAATTCTGAGGGCTTTGAGTTATTTGCCTGAATGCCTTGTTTGGAAGGTTTGAAATGCCTAGGCCTTTATTTATGTTTGATGGTTTCAGCAGGCCATTGGGTAAGTAAGGTTTTGGGAGGCCTTTTGACAGGTTCACTATTTTTTAGGCTTCAGTGTTTTTTTGTTTGGATTATGCTGGTTTGCTATGAGGTCTGGACAGGGTTTAAATGGTAAGGTTTGAAAACTCAGGCAGGGTTTAGACCGGACAGTTTTGCTTTTGTTCCAGGTTTGAATATTTTGGCTTAAGCTTTATGCAGGTTATGTGTTTGGTTGGTTTATGCTGGTAAAACAGGTTGAAGGTTTTTGGCTTTAGCTTGCTTCTGTCTTGCTTCAGCAGGGTTTGGCCTTTTTCTCAGCAGGTTTGGCCTTTGGTTCTTATGCCTGTAAAACAGGTTAAAGGTTTTGAGACTGAAGGCTTTGGTGTTTTTGCTGTAACAGTTTAAGGTTTTTGGTGTTTTAGCTTGCAAGGGCAGGCTTAAACTTTGTTTGTCAGGGCCTGTAGAGGTTTTAAAAGCTTTACAGTTTTGTGGTTTCTGCCTCTCTACTGTGTTATGAACAGATTCTCTTTATATTTTGTTTCTCATGCCTAAAGCCTTAAGCCTGCAAAACCTACTTTTCTCTCTTCTTTCTCTCTCCAGTACACTTCAAAATATTAAAATATGTTATGTGTACTTTTCTGAAAGGGCAACACTTGGGAAATGATGAAATGAACAACTTGCTTGCATACTAATCTTTCTCTGCATATCTTTTCATATCTTCTTTTGATAGCTTTTGCTTCCTTGTGACAGTATCTTTTACTTTTGCATCTTTGATATCTTTGACAGTTTGTGGACAGTTTGGAATTTGTGGTTAGGCCTAGTTCAGTTTGTTTTGAAATATGCAGTATGTAGTGGTTTGACAATTTTGACTTGTGAATTTCAACTTTGTGCATTCCAAATTAGCAAGCAAATATTCATCCCTCTTTGTGAACCGGGAGAAATCCCGTGATTTGCAAAGAGGGCTAACTGATCCCAGTCAGTTGCCCTTAATGATGAACTTTATTTTTATCTGTCTCTCTCTTTAATATTTATTTGCAATTGACTTTTCTTTTGTTCTTTGTTTTGCAGATAAAATCCCATGGAGTACTGGAGCAAGGGATAGAAGATGAAGAATTGAAGATTTAGAAAAATACCTAGGATAGTTTTTATTTAAATTTAAATAAATGTAATATTGTTATTGTAAACATTTTGTAAACAAAAAACAATTATACAAATAATTTAAAAATAAATAAAAAGTCCTTTTATTTGATTAATTCTTTTCTTCTCCAATTGTTTATTTATTATTTAAAATTCTTTAAATTATAATAAATGGAAAATAAATTCCAATCATTTAAATTCAGAATAGTAAATAATCAAATAAACATTTCTTCGGCATTGATCAATTAAATTTGGCACTTCACAAATCCAAATTAATGCACAGTCAATCGTAACAACTGCCCAGATCTATTCTTCTTTTTACTGATTTTTACCAGACACTGCAAATTCAATCCCAAAGCATCCTTTCACTGATTTAGTCACACAATGCGAATTTAATCCAAATGTTTCAATCCACATCCCAACATAACTTGAAAAGCACTGTAGAATTTAAATCTTTCCGAGAATGCGCGCACAAAAACCCTAATTCCTGATCAAATGCCAAAGAAGCGTTCGCCTGATCAAAAATTGAGCCAAAATCAACCAAAACCCTAAGCAACTGTATGAACTGTTCTAGAGCCATGAAAATCAATGAAAACCCTAATTTTGTCTGACTGACGAGAAAAGTCTGTTTGACCGAGTCTTGAGCCAGTTTGAAAAATCAGGAAACGCCTGAAGCTGTGATTTCTTGTGGAAAAATACGAGGGAAAATTTTGGGGTATAACATCGTAGGTTTAATCTCGCCGATCATATCAATGCCCCACATTGCAAAGGGCCAAGGTGCAGTCAAGACATTCAGAGGAACTGGAGGAACGTGCACCTTATCTGCATATATCTGGCACTTATGACATGTCCGAGAATGTTGGTAACAGTCAGCTTCCATTGTGGACCAGAAATATCCTGCCCGAAGGATTTTCTTTGCCATGGTATGTCCACTGGAATGTGTTCCGAAGGTACCTTCATGCAGTTCTGCCATGATCCTTTCTGCTTCAGCTTTATCCACACAACACAGTAAGGTTGAATCATGGTTTCGTTTGTACAGAACGCCGTTGCTGAGGAAGAACTTTGCTGCGAACCTTCTCAGAAACTTCTTGTCGTTGACAGATGCCCCTTCAGGGTATTCCTGAGCTTCCAAATACCTCTTCACCTCATGATACCAGGGTTTTTCAGTTACTGTCTCAGCCTCAAGATCACAATAATATGCAGGTTCATCCAGTTTCCAGATGATGATCCGGGGAGCCTCATTGTCCCATTTGACTTTGAACATAGAAGACATCGTAGCCAGCGCGTCCGCCAACTAATTCTCCTCTCTTGGGAAGTGTTCAAAAGTTATCTCTGTGAAATGGGGGATCAATGTCAACACACATTCTTTATAAGGAATAAGATTTGGGTGTTTCGTATCCCACTCGCCTTTGATCTGATTGATCACGAGAGCGGAATCTCCGAAGACACTCAGAAACTTGATCCTTAAGTCAATCGTAGCTTGAAGACCCATGATACACGCCTCATACTCCGCCATGTTGTTGGTGCAGTTGAAACATAGCCGGGCAGTGAGTGGAGTATGAGTTCCTTTGGGAGATATGATCACAGCGCCGATACCGTTACCCAAAGCGTTGGAGGCTCCGTCAAAGTGCATAGACCATCGGGATCCTTCCTCAGGTCCTTCATCCGGTCCAGGTACTTCGCAATCAGTCACTATCATGATGCTCTCGTCTGGAAACTCGAAGTTCATTGACTGGTAGTCATCTACTGCCTGGTGTGCCAAGTGGTCTGCCAATACACTTCCTTTGATGGATTTCTGGGTCGTGTACTGGATGTCGTATTCTGTCAAGATCATTTGCCATCTTGCTATTCTTCCAGACAGAACAGGCTTTTCGAATATGTACTTTATTGGATCCATTTTTGAAATCAATAGAGTAGTGTGAGTCAGCATATACTGTCTCAGCCGGCGAGCAGCCCATACCAAAGTTCATCAAGTTTTCTCGAGCAGTGAGTATCGGGTCTCACAGTCGGTAAACTTTTTGCTAAGGTAATAAATGGTGTGCTCTTTTCGGCCAGACTCGTCATGTTGCCCCAACACACACCCCATTGAGCTGTCCAGTACTGTCAGGTATAGTATTAGAGGTCTCCCTTCAACCGGTGGCATGAGAATGGGTGGTTCTTGGAGATACTCTTTGATTCTGTCAAAAGCGGCCTGACATTCATCATTCCAACGTACTACCTGATCTTTCTTCAGCAACTTGAAGATTGGTTCACAGGTAGCTGTTAGGTGCGAGATGAATCGAGCAATGTAATTCAGACGTCCTAGAAAGCCTCTTACTTCTTTCTCTGTCTTGGGAACTGGCATCTCTTGTATGGCTTTAACCTTGGCAGGGTCCACTTGAATACCTTTGTCACTTACGACGAAGCCTAGCAACTTTCCAGATCTTACCCCAAAGGTGCACTTGTTTGTGTTCAACCTCATCTTGTACAACTTCAGACGGTCAAACAACTTCTGTAGATGGTCAAGGTGCTCCTCCTCAGTTTGGGACCTTGCAATCATATCATCGACGTACACTTCAATCTCATGATGGATCATGTCGTGAAATAAAGCAACCATGGCACGTTGGTAGGTTACCCCAACATTTTTCAACCCGAATGGCATGACCTTGTAGCAGAAGGTACCCCACTGAGTAACAAAGGTAGTCTTTTCCATATCTTCAGGAGCCATCTTGATCTGATTATAACCTGAAAAACCATCCATGAAGGAGAACACCTTATGCTGAGCAGTATTGTCAACCAGAACGTCGATATGAGGCAGAGGGAAGTCATCCTTGGGGCTAGCCCTGTTCAGATCCCTGTAATCAACACACATTCTGACCTTACCATCTTTCTTCGGTACCGGAACTACGTTGGCAACCCACTGAGGGTAAGAAGTCACTGCTAGAAACCCGGCATCGAATTGTTTCATAACCTCAGCTTTGATCTTTTCGGACATCTCTGGATGCATACGGCGGACCTTTTGCTTTACCGGAGGGCATTCTTCTTTGGTAGGCAGGTGATGGACCACAATGTCGGTATCCAACCCAGGCATGTCTTCGTAGGACCAGGCAAAGATTTCCACATAATCATGCAGCATCTGAATCAACCGTTGTTTCACGCTGAACTCCAGATTGGCACCAATCTTAACTTCCCTTCTGTCTGTCTCAGTACCCAGATTCACCGTTTCCACTGGCTCTTCATGTGGCTGAATGGCCCTCTCTTCCTGGAGTAACAGTCTTGCAAGCTCACCAGGCACTTCGTCTTCGGCTAAGTTGATCGGATTTTCGAAGTCATAACTGGCAGTAGCAGAGTCGTTACCAGTGAGATCCAGAGTGGATTGAAACCTGTATAGGTGAGTGTGTGTAAATATAGTTGTTTTGCAATATATAAAGAAAGAAAGAAAGAAAGGGAGCACAAGATTTGAAATTCGAAAAACGTCCAATGTCTTTATTCATGATATATGGAAATGACAGGTAATATGCCCTCACAAATGAAGCCACGGTGCCCCGGGTAAGACACCGGGCCATAAAGTTTCAATTTATTGTTCATTACAAAATTAAAAACAAAGGAATTCATTACTGCGTAACAAAAGTAACAGGTATGTAGTCTTTTGCAGTCCAATTATTCAGTCCACCATCGGTCGTCGAGTAGATCCAGCTATCAAACTCTGATTCCTTCGCATCGCCTTCAATAGCATTCACTCCCGGGTTGGTGATGAACACGGGAGGTCTTTCGATCCTTGCTTTGCGTACAGCCCTCTGAGCCTCTGCAGTAAAACCCAGCCCAAACTTGTCAGTCTTAGGAGTAAAATCAGGGAGCCTGCCCCAGTTAGCACATTCACCTTTCTCAATTACATCACGGGCGTCCTTTAAGGAGGCCATCTTCAAAGGAAAGTCTTCTTCAATTACCGTCTCAGCTGATGCCAATGTTGGAGGTACCTCTTCAAAATGTTGAAAGTGTGTTTCAATAAACTCCCCGTCCATCTCGATATACCGGAATGAATTCAGATGACTAACCATGTATTCTTCCTCCCCCTGCACTGTAACAATCTTCCCTCTGACAGGGTACTTGAGCTTCTGGTGCAGAGTGGAGGTCACAGCCCCAGCCTTGTGAATCCAGGGTCGACCCAGCAAACAGGAATAAGATGGACGGATGTCCATCACATAGAACATTGAATCGAAAACTTGGGAACCAACCCGAATCGGAATATCCACTTCACCATGTACCATCCTCTTCGACCCGTTAAAGGCTCGGACAATGATGTTGCTAGGCTTCAACTCCAGGCCCTCACAATCCAACCAGTCTAAGGCCTTCTTGGGCAATACATTCAGGGAAGAACCGGTGTCCACCAACACGTGTGCGAGAGTAGTGCCCCTGCATTCTATAGAGACATGCAGGGCATCATTGTGGTTCTTTCCCTTAGCGGTAAGATCAGCATCCGAGAAACCCAAACCATTGTCAGCGGTCAAATTGGCCACACAGTCAGTGAATTGATCCGCAGATGTCTCTTGTGCCACATGGGCCGTATTCAGAAACAAAATCAGGGCCTTGGCATGGGCCTCTGAGCATAGCAGTAATGATAGCATAGAGATCTTGGAGGGGGTATGCCCCAGTTATTCAACGACGTTGAAATCGCTCTTCTTAATGATCTTAAGGATTTCTTCCATTTCTTGCTGTGACGCTTCAACATTAACGGTCCTTGGTGCCTCCATCCGGGCAGGCACATCAGCAATCCCTTTGCCCCGAGTGTCAGATGACTCGGCAGCAGGGGTAGAAACTTGATCAGAAGGGGAAACAGGCGCACTTGTAGGCGTAATGATAAGAGGTCTTCGGATAACTGGTGGCGCAATGTCAGGCGAGAAGAGCCTGCCACTGCGAGTAACTTTGGTGGGACCAGTGATGTTACTGATACTGGTACTAGTGTTGAACTCCTGCTTCACTCCAAGTATATACACATCTGCCCCATAGTGCCATGGGACAGCCTTGTCAGATTCATATGGGAGGGGCCCCGGAACAGTAATGATAATGGGTGCAACAGACATGATTTTAACTGGTTTCCTCGGGGGAGCCTTGGTAGGATTGTTGAAGATGGTGACAACAGATACTTCCTCAGTGGGAACAGTAGGAACAACGGTCTTTTTGAACAAAATTTCTTTGCTATCCATCAGGTTTTGGATGCCTGACTTCAGCAACGGACAACCAGCAGGGGAAACGGCACACAGAAGGCAACCCTTGCTACAACCCGGAAATAAACCGGCTAGCAACAGGTTCCTCTTAACAGTCAGTAAAGGGGTAGCAACATCATCCACAGAAACGGCATACAGGTCTTCCTCAATGGCATTTACTCCATGTTGGGGCATAGGAGCAGTCACAACGTTTGGCCTCTCGGGCGCCTCAAACTGTATTTCCTTCGCATCGATAAGGTCTTGAACCTTATTTCTTAGGGCCCAACAATCATCAGTAGAATGCCCCGAGCTATCAGAATGATAAGCACATCGGGCATTGGGATTATACTTCGGAGAGGTCGTGTTCACCACCTTCGGAGCTTCTCTGACGGTTACCAAGTTGGTCGATAGCAGTTGCGGCAAAATCTGTGACAAGGTCATACTAAGCCGAGTGTATTCTCTTCTGGGTCTCTCACCCCTTGGTTGGTTGGGTTGCCGAGGAGCGGCAACAGGCTTTGCAATTACCACCGCGTTGACAGCTTGGCGGCGTTCTGGTTTATTTTTCCTTCTAGGCCCATACACAGCACTGGCTTCCTTCTTGAAAGGCTTTTTCTCAGAACTTGAGGACGCGCCTTTCTGTATCTTTCCTGATTTCATACCAGCTTCTATCCTTTCCCCAGTCAGGATGAGATCTGTGAACCCTGCAGACGAATTGCTAATGAGATGATTGAAGAACGGCCCGGATAGGGTACCCAAAAACATGTCTACTAGCTCACGGTCGGTTAATGGTGGCTGCACCCTGCCAGCCAGGTCCCTCCACTTCTGCACATACTCTTTAAAACCTTCTCCCGATCCTAGCGACATACCCTGGAGTTGGGTACGTGTAGGAGTGAGGTCGGCATTATACTGATACTGCTTGTAAAAAGCAGTATCCAAATCCTCCCAGTTACGAACCTTGGTCCCATCCAGCTGATAGAACCATTCGAGATGTGTCCCTGAAAGAGTCTCCTGGAAGAAATGGATCCACAAGTTCTTATCCACAGTATACGGCTGGATCTTCCGCACATAAGATCTGAGATGTAGCTTAGGGCAGGACGCCCCGTCATACTTTGAAAAAGATGGTGCTTTGAACTTGTGTGGGATGACCACACCAGAAGATAAACCCAAGTCTCTGAAATCCAACCCAGGCACTTGTTGAATTTCCATGGCATTCAGACGTTCCTCTAACTGCTTGTACTTGTCTTCAGCTGTAGGATACTGCTCCTCATTGAAATCAGTCTCGTTGTCAGAGACCACCGGACTAGGAACCCTTCCCCCCTGGGGACTGCCTTTTCCTACAAAAGCACCAGCTTGATCAACCTCATTCTGCAGTGTGTTGCCGAACCTCCAGCCCGTGTTGAATAGTACAGTTCTCTTCTTCTTCTTCTTGACCAGCAGAGCTTTCAATTCCTCTTGACCTTGGGCCAAACTCATGATCAGCTCTTGGAACTGGGCATTCTGAGCCTGAAGGGCCTTGATGGATTGCTCAGTAGATGATTCAGGATTCATAATGGCGAGCTGAAATAAACAGCGAAGAAGATTAAACCACCTGTAAAAAAGAGTACCTGCTGTGCACATGATGCATGATATGCTGTGTATGCAATGCATTCAAGGGTTCGAAAGTTCAAATTTGTTGTAGGCAAAAAGGAACACACGTTATCATTAAGAAATAATTGTTCAGTACATCAAGGCCTCATGGGCAAACATTACAAAGTAAATCAATCCCAAAAGACACTGCGCATCCTCTTTGGAGCTATGTAAGTGTTGAGAGTCTTTTCCTCGTGCAGTAGGCGGGTGAGTTCCAAGACCTTCTCCTCACTAGCATGTAGACTGGACTCAAGAGAATTCCGTTCTTCCTTAAGCTGGATCCAACTCTTCTGCATTTCTTCCCAGGATGTAGGCATGTCAGGATGCTGAATGGTGTAGGACACCTCTCCTTCCAAAACTGGCTCTTTGATCATAGGGAGAACATGAGGATATGGCATCACTAATTTCTGGGAGCGGGCTCGTACCCACTTGAGATAAGGTTCCAACGGGATGGAGTTCCTGTGCCCCAGTGTCTTGCTGTCTACCTTGTTGGGCATCCTCCAAGTTCTGATAAATCTCTGGCGAAGTCCTCGTGCATCATTGTCGAAGTCAAAAACTATGTCAGGAATTAACATGTCATGAGGGTCGTCCCTCCGAGCATAACCAAACTGTCTCCAAGCCAGACACGGGTTGTAAGTAATACCTCCTCTGATTCCAAGTAAAGGAACATTAGGAAACTCCCCGCAACGATCAATGATAGTGACGTCTTCTCTGGACCGAGAACACCAATGTATATCTGCATGTGTAAGAGTCATTAATCGTTGTGACCATCTCAAAACCCGCTCATTCTTCAAAACTGATTGTGGAAGGTGCGAAATAAACCACCTTCCCAGGAGAGGAGTACAACACATAAGAACACCTCTTTTTCTCATGGTTCGAGTGTAACATGAGTGAAGGATGTCCCCAAGCAACGTAGGTATAGGATTCCTGGACATGAAGATCTTGACAGCGTTGATATCTATAAGCTGATCTGGATTCGGGAACAACACCAACCCATAGACAAGGAGGGACACAACTTCTTCAAAGGCTTGTAGGTCAAGGGAATTCCAACATTCTTGGGCCTTCTCAAACAGAAACCTGGCCAAGAACCCTTTGATACCACTTCTAACTTCCCAATGTCCCTTGATGTCAGATGGTTGTAGGCGTAAGGCTTTAGCAATCTCTTCAAGTTTAGGTTCCTTTTCCGTACCGTTGTAGGGTAGTTGACTAAGGATAGGGATCTTCAGAAGCCGGGAGAACTCTTCCAATGTAGGCACCAGTTGATAATCCAGGAATGTAAAGCAGTGATGCAGAGGGTCAAAGAACTGGAAGAGGACCTTTATCATATCTTCCTCAATGTTGGTGTTGAACAAGCTGATGAGTCTTCCATGTTTCTCACTGAAAGAAGAGCTCTCGGGAATCCTGGATATGAGATCCTTAAGCTGAGGAGGGATCCTTACAAGGCTGATCTGAATTGTCTTTCTGCGGATAGTTTCCATGTCCTACAAAACAAGAGCAAAGATGAATATTTGAACCCCTGAAACGGTTAGTCAATGCATATGATGCTGTATGATGTTATGATGCTATGATTAAACACACCACAAGTATTCACAAAAGCAAACATGATAAAGCACACAAGTCACCCCATAACCCTTAAAGTTTAGGCCAGCATGGGGTCTAGGTATTACCCTCTTGAATTTGGTGGGCTCAAAACCTGTCCTATTAGAAGTAACCGGGTTCTAAGGGTCTCAATATCACTGGATTGCTTTCATTGTTCATCGTTTCGATTTAGCCACTGAACTGGCGACCGAAATATTCCAAGAAAACAACCCTCAATTGAGTGTAGTATCGAGTATCAACCAACCTCGGACTGCACCAAAGTCAGTTATCTCACTACCCTAAAGAGGCCAAGATGGTTCAATTAAGGTTCCTAAGGTCAGTTGATGCTTCACGACACCACGCGGCGGCCCCGTACTCTCCTTGACTGGACTCAAGGGTTACCGGTACTCACCAAAGTGCCACATCAACGTAGCAGACTGCTTCAACCATGTCGGTATACCCCGCACAGTTCCCTCACAGTCTTGTTGCTACTTTCTAAGAAGGTATCCCCAGATCCGGGTTAGGATCTATAGAACTCCCAAGACAGTACCCACAATAATAAAGCAAACAATTCAGACAATTGAAAACACAAATGATCTTAGTCCTAAGGTACACCTCACTTTTATAAGTATCCCCAGCAGAGTCGCCAGTTCTGTGATCGGTGGATTTAGAGCTGACTGTTTAACGCTGGTTCGCGAAATGTTGCGGAAGCAAGAGTCGCCACCGTCTTTTATTTTCTCCAATATGGACAGGACAAAAGCACAGCAAAATTCCTTATGAGATAGTTTCTCGGTTCGGGAGGTAGATTTATAGAAAGGGAAGGTGTTAGCACCCTTTCTATCCATGGTTATCCATGGGCTCTTAGATACTTGCTCATTGTGTTTTAAAAATATTTGTTTGCTTTTCAATTGTGCGTGGGTTTGAAAAAGTTTCGTTTAAAGATTTCTGAATAACTCTTGTATCAGTCCTCAAGAGTGTTTGAAAAATTGTGTTGAAAGCTTTTTGAAAGTGTCGGTGTGAGAAGAGTTTTGATTTGTTTTTGAATACAGCAAGTATCTATGAGTCATCTACCTACCCTAAGGAATTAGGCTGTGTAAATGTCCTTAAGGTAGTGCCATCCCACCATTGAGAGATAGGTAGCACCACCGTTGGAGGTGTTCGGGTCAATTCGAGTGTAGGGACAGTGTGGTCACTGAAGCAACAGTTAGGACACCTTAGAAGCTACCCTTATGTCCTTGATCCTTTTTTTTATTTGAGGCAACCATTTCGAGGCAACTATTCTGAGGCAACTGTTTCGAGGCAACTTGTTTCGAGGCAACCGGATCATGGACATAAGGACTTACTAAGACGTCCCATACTTGACGACCACGTTTCGAAGGCAACAAGTGAGGCGTACCCTAAGAGTGGTGTGTGAATTTGTGTGTTGTTTTCATGTTAAATTTATCTCTGATCAGGGCATTGTGAGCTACGCTTGTTTTTAATTAGCCATACATTCTTTCATGCAAAGTTTAGAATTCAAGAGTGCGGAAATTTAAATGTGGAAAGATAAATCCTACGCTATTACAAGGTGCGGGTCTATACATTGCCAAAATACAAAGACCCGTTTGATAAAAATGTGGAAAGTAAATAAATTCCTAATTACTATTACAAGCCTTGAGTAGTTACATAATATTCGAAAAGAAAAAAAATGTGCGAAAAGAATAAAAATTAGGACGTTCGAGGGTTTTGACCCTTTTGAAATTAAATTGAAATTAAAGTCTGATTAATTATTTAATTAAAGAAAAGAAATTGTTTTTTTGTTTTTTTTGGTTATTTATGAAAATAAAGGAAATTAAAATCAAGAGAAACCCTAATTCTAAGTTATTTTAATTATTTAAGAAAATATTAAAATTAACCTAATTTACTAATTGATTAAGGTACATGTTTATTTACAAAAATAAATAGTAATTAATAATAATAATAATGAGAGAAAATTATTTATTTAAGAAAAAGATGAAAATGTCAAAAACCCTAATTCTACCTATTTTATTTATTAAGAAAAGATTAAAGTTTAAAACCTAAATTAAACTAAATTAATGGTTAGAGTTTATTTACAAAAATATTTAAATGGTGAAATTAAATATAATTAAATATAAAACATTTTTTGGTTTCTGATTTTTATTTATGAAAATTAATTATTTTTATGGTGAATCAATTAAAAACAATTAAAACATTAAAAGAGTTAGAAAAGAAAATCAAATAAAAAAAAAAAAGTGCAAACCAAAGGGGGTGTCAGGCCCCAAAGGGAGGTGTTTTGAAGTATTCTGGCCCATTGAAGCAAAGCCTGTTTGACCTTTCCAGCTTGAGTGCGCGTGGTTGACTGGGGTACACCCTGGAATTCGTTCAGTGGCCTTTGGATCAATCATCATATCCACTTGGCAGGCCTAAGCATGGGCGTGTATGGTAAGCCTTTAGTTGAACGCTGCATAGGAACATGTTATAACAAAAATCAAGGATTAAATGGGGGGACCTGGGAATCGAACCCAAGTCCCAACGCTGGAGGGACACGTTGCCAGCCAACTGAGCTATTGCGTTTCTTTGTATATAATATAACAACGATTTATAATATGTGAAAAAAGCAATTATACTGAAACAAAGAAAAACGCGCCAATATTTGAACCTCCCAGTAACATCAAGCCACGTCCATCTTCTTCCTTCTTTTTCTTGTAAATAGAAAACAAATAGCGGGGGTTTTAAACCCCCACAAATTGAAACTCATGAAAATAGAGATTACGCCTATGGATCAAATAAATTGGGCGCGAGGTGTTGGTTCGTTTCGTCTTGAGCTTCTGAATTCAGTTGTATGGGTCTAAAGGTCCAATTTTTCCTCTACATGAAAGCCCTATTTTGAAGCTTTGGAAAACCTAATTTTCGTCCATGGCAGATCTGGCTACAGGCAGTGTTAGTCCAATTAAATGTTACCAATCGCTTCAGAAAGATGTTAGTAGCATAAATCAACAATTAAAACACATGAATGATGCGTGAAAATTAAAAATCGATTATGGAAATGTTTGTGACAAACGTGACTCAGTTCTACCAATTCTTGGAGTATGGAGACTTGTTCTTGATGCCAATAGTTTCCTGGAAGGTCCAGCAACGTGTTGGAATAGGTTTTAGACCTTGAATGATCCTGCAAATGTGATTTCAGATTCCAAGTTTTTGTTCAAAATTTGCAAATTGGTTCTCTCTTCTCAGCAGCTTTTTCGTGTATCCTTGGATTAGGTTTCCTTGTGCATATGTATGTGAAGCATTCTAGGTCAAAAACAAGCCCAAAGATCCATGAATTGATGATTTCAATATTTGATTTTTTTCATATCTTTTTCAATCTTTTTTCATGCAAATCTTGCCAAATATGGATGATCTTGTCTTGTTGATTGGTGCACGAAATCTTTAGCCTATAATGAGAATATTTGCTGTACAAAAAGATTTGAAAATGCATTATTTGATATTTTCTCATAATTAAATCTAATTAAATGAATTAATAAGATTAAAAATTAAATTAATTAATTAAAAATAAGAAAATAAATCATTTTTAGCTCAATGGGTCGTGCATAAGCTTTGGGTAATGATTCAAGGAAGAATTTGAGGCCCATTAGCATTTTTGAAGCTTTTGAAGCAAAGTTGACTTTTCAAAGTTCCCAAAAATTTCCCAACTTCTCCAATGCATATCTTGCTCAATTTTGAAGCTATGATCATGTTCTTGGACATTTTGGAAAGGTCTTAAAGTCCTCTAACCAATGCCTTTGGTCCCATGTAATTTTGATTCACCAATCTCAAGTTATGGTCTTTGACTTAAAGTGCCTTTTTGTTGACTTTTGAAAATGACCTATAATGTTGAAATTGATAACTTTTTGTGAGAGCACTTCTTGAACTTGAAGTGTGAAGATGAGTTGTAGGAAATGTCATTCTCTTAAAAATGAGCTTTGGATGTAATTTTTCTGATAAACCATGAGGAAGTTATGCTCTGGTCAATTTGCAGTTGACTTTTCAGCTGTCCAAAAATAGAAACTTTTGCATCTTGAGACCTTTTGAGCCATGCTTGTGGAATCATGATCAAGAATTGATCAAATGATGTTTGTGGCTTCAAAATAAGATGTTGACCAAAAATTTTGACTTTTGACTGTCAAATGACCATTTTGCCCCTGCAGTTGACTGTGGAGCATTTAGGGTTTTTGATTGTGCAATTTGATGCTGTGAGTCTTGAAACTTGACATATGGGTGCTTGACAATGTATGTAGGCATGTGGGACTTGATTGGAGACTTGAAAACCTCAATTTCTTTGCCATAACCAAAACCCTAATTTTGACTGTGTTAGGAGGCAATTGGACTGTGCAACTTTTGAGGGATTTTGAATCATCTAGAGATTGGTCTTGACAAATCTTTGCAGAATATGAGAGGGAAAATTTTGGGGTACAACAGTTTGATTAACTGTGCATTGCTTATGTTTAATTGGGATGCCAGGTTTATTATTGATTGCAAGACTACAATGTTTATTAATTATTTATCTTATCTAAGTTAGAATAATTGGGATTTACTTCCAGTTATTTTAATTCAAGAAAACTTAAATAATTAAAGAGACAGAGAAATAAAAGAGATATCTGACAAAAAAAGACTTTTATTTGTTTTTAATTATTTGTACAAGTGTTATTTAAATACAGTAATTATTTACAAGTATTTATAATAATATTTATTACAATGATTAAAAGTAAAATAAAATTACATCCTAAAGTTTCCTAAAGTCTTCATCTTCTACTGATGCTCCCCATTGCCCAACTGATATTTACCTGCAAAAAGAGAAGAAAGAAGTCAGCACAGATGAATTAAAATTAAAGGCATCTTCAGACAGTTAAGTAAAACTCATCATTAAAAGTTTTGGCCGGAATCAGTTTGTTCGACCTCTCTGCAAATCGCAAGAAGATGTCTCTTCTTGGTTCACAAAGAGGGAAATTAAATGTTTTACAAGCATATGAATTATTTTGCAAAATACACAAAGCCGCATAATTTCAAATTGCAAAGTGTCAACAAAAATGCATAAAATCAAACGAGGCAAACTGAACAGCCAAGTGAAAAATTCAAACAAGCTGCACATGGACAAATGAATATGCCAAACAATTACAAAGTCCAAAATGTCAACTACACTGAATTGCACTATCAAACAAAGTAAACCAAATTGTCAAAAGTGCAAAGCTGTCAAAGCTATCAAAAAAAGCTGTCAACAAGTACACAAGAGATATGCAGAAAATCTGGAAAGATGCAGAGGAAAGCAAAAGATGCAAGCAAGCTTGTGAAAAGTACACATTTTATCATCATTTTCTGGCCAAAGCTTTTTCAGAGACAGCTATTCTAAAGCATTATAATATGCTTTAAGAGAGAGAGAGAGAGAAAAGAGAGTAAAAGAGGGGCAGGCTTACAGTTTCTTGAGGCAAGCTTAAGAGATATAAAACAAGAATATCAGAACAAGCAAGTTGAGGCAGAATATCACAAAAAAAAACAATATACCACAAACTGTTACATAACACAAACGAGAGCTGCCTCAAGCTGGTATCTTACAGAAGCAAACCTTTCAAACCAGAAATGGCCACAAAACTGCATTAAAACATTCAAGTCAAAACTATCTCAAACTTGTTTCAAACACAGAACCATAAGCTCCAAACTTACAAACTGATACAAGCCTTAAAGCCTGCACATTTTCAAAAGCTTCAAACTGTTTCAACCTGCTAAAAAAAATCCAGATAAAAGCCTTAAAGCCTGTAAACATCAAGCCTGAAGTCTGTCAAAACCAGTACAACAAACCTTAAAGCCATACAACCTACATAAGTTACAAACTGCAACCAAAGCTTGCCTCCTGCCTGTAACCACAATAAGCCTCAAAACACAAACTTGTAAACAAACTGAAGCAAGCCTCTAAACAGAAGCCAACAACAAAGCCTGTCAAAAACTACAGCATTCAAGCTTGCCTTTTAAACCTGTACCAATAACCCTTCAATCCAAACTAGATAACAAAAATCCCAAACCCTCAGAACAACTTTATCATAGGGCCAACTCAGAATCAAACAAATCCCAAACCCTTAGAACAACTTCATCATAGGGCCAACTCAGAATCAAACAAATCCCAAACCCTCAGAATCAAATTCATCATAGGGTTAGTATATTCAACTTAGAATCAAAACCAAAAAGAGAGGAAGAAAGTCAATAACCAACAATGCCTCAGAACCAAGGTTCATCATAGGCTAAGCAAAAACACTGAAGCAACTCTCAGACTCAAAGTCATCATCATCAAAAGCAACATACAAAATCAAAATAATCTCAGATTCAGAAGCGAGCAAGCAGAAGAGGAAAAGAAGTTTTCAGAAGCAGAGGCCCTAGGGTTTTCAGATTGCAATACTATCATCATAAAACAATTAAATTAAAACAAGATACAAATACCAGGGAAAGCCACAAAGCTAGCACAACATCATACTCCCTCGCCTCCGGCCGCCTAAGACACCTCCAGTCCCCTCCTTCGTCTCCTCTCCAAAGGTATTGTCCTTCTCCCTTCTTACACATCTCATACAAACAAAGATAACACATAAAGAATCAATAACATGTCAAAAGTAAAACATGCAAGAGGAAATCTGAGAACCCTAAGAACTTAGAATTGAATCGTTACCTTTTTCTTTCCGTCACTGCCTTGCTCAACTATGAGGAGGAGGAAGCGGAGATGGCGCCTGGTGGCCTGAGGCGGTTGGAGGAACATCAGTGGCCGGTTTGAGAAAGGATGAAGAGGCGTTGAGGAAGAAGGAAGAGAGCGTCGTTCGTAAGACACTGTAACCCTAACTCTGAGGCAAACAATTCAACCCTAAACAAAACTTGTGAAACCCGTTTTGGGCCTCTGCCCCACAAAAATGTTAAGCCCAACAAATCTGGAACGCACCCCCTTTTTTGTTTCAATCAGCATTTGTCTTCTATTTGGGCCTGCCATGTACATAATGCCTAAGCCCATTTATTTCCTTTTTATTTTTTAGGTTTACAAGTCAATATTTTCTTTATCCCCTTATTTTCTTTTTTAACTTATTCCCTAATTCATAACAAAAAATATACTAATCACCTTTTTACTAACAATACTTTTTTTCATTTTTTTTATTACACTTGAAATACATAAAAAATAGATTTTATTAAATATCTCTTTTTTTTTCAAAATTAAAACTTTTGTTTATATAACATTAACCAAATACCTAAAAAATAGAAATTTTTTAGATTAAATACTTTTTTCTTTAAAAAACCTTTTGTTTATATAATATTAAACAAAAACATAAAAATAAATAAAATACTTAATAAATACATTAGGTTAATATTTGCATCATTTGTAAATAATCACATACATTTTACATTACTTTTGATTCTCTTTTATCCTTATACTTGGATTATACTTTACATTGAGAATGCGATTCGATTTGGTTGTAAATATTATTTGGACACTACTATCCTGATAAGACTCATCCCCATTTGTAAATATTTGTACCCCCATCCCCGGATACTTATTTGTAATAGCTTAGACTTTAAATTCCCGCAATTTATCGCATCCTATATACTGTATAGTAATTAGGGTTTGTATGCGAAGATTCAAAATCAACCGCTCGATAACCTAATGCAAAGACAAATGCATGAAAATCAAATACACAATTCACACTTGCACCCCTAGGGTAATCCCGCTTGTTGCCTTCAAAAATGGGCCATGTTGCATGTTGAGTATCTTTGGCAAAACAAAAACAAATCAAATGATCATAGTCCCTCGATGACGCTTTCTCAAGTTGCCTAAAAATGATCAAGTCCCTTAAAGGAAAAATTGCCAAAGACACTTGGCACTATTGCATTCAGGGTCTAAACGATGACCCGCGCCCATCCCGTTAACATCCTAACACAAGATTGTCCACCAAATACAATGGTGGAACAATACTGTTAAAAGGGTTAAAACATAGGAAAGATCTTTGAGTAAGTTTAGGGGTAGACAACTCTTAGTTACTTAGTCAAACTTGCATAACACACTTGCCTATTTTCAAAACACACTCCACAACACACTTCCAAAACAAATTTCAAAAACATTGAAACATCTTTTCAAAAAGACGCACACCTTTGTAAAACATTCGAGTAAAGAATTGCTACAACGGTTGCCTAGATAAGGCATCTTTTTCAAAACATTTTCAAAAAACCATACACACACAAACACCATTTCAAGCAATAGAAAATAAATGGCAAGTGATCTAAAACAAGTAACTAAGAGCCCATGGATAACCATGGATAGAAAGGGTGCTAATACCTTCCCTTCCTATAATCTACCCCCCGAACCCACGAAAATATCTCAAAGGTTTTTCCTGTGCTTTTTAACCTTTCCTTTAGGATAAAATAAAAAGTCGGTGGCGACTCTTGCTAAACCGAACAAGTGCGAATACAAACGCAAAACCTCAAGTCAGTTCTCCCACCGTATCACAGAATAGATTTCGTTTATTAAAATCCAGATGCTTCACAGTGGTCCCTGAACATGAATTGGTCGAAATGGCTGCTGGGGGCCTAGATTATTCCATTCGAAAGAAATTGGATACACAGTATCTTAGAGATATGGCCCAACTAGCAGACAGAGTGCGTCAGGTCGAAAGGTTAAAAGCTGAAAAAGCCAGGGCTAGTAAAAATCATAAGAAAGAGAGAATAGCCTACATAGAGGCTGAAGAGGAAAACATAGGTGATCCTCAAGACCCTTATGATTTCGATCAGTTCGAAATAGATCTTGCAGAACTAAAAGAAGCACCCCCTTATGCTTGCAAATTTCTACTTCCTTCCAATGGAAAGGATTCTGTCGAAAGTGAAAGGAATGATAAATTCCCCAAGAAAATATATACTTTCGATATAACTAAATGTGATGAGATATTTGATCTACTTGTTAAAGATGGCCAGTTAATAGTTCCTCCTAACCTTAAAGTTCCTCCGTTGGAACAAAGGAAAAAGAGGGGCTTTTGTAAATATCACAACTTTTTAGGCCATAAAACCTCACAACGTTTTCTTTTCAGGGATCTGATACATAATGCAATCAAAGATGGCAGGCTGAAGTTCTCAGACAAGAGAAAGAATCCAATGAAAGTTGATATTGATCCGTTGCTGATGGCGGAGACTAACTATGCTGAACCTCTAGACATCAATGTGGTGGAAATTGCTGAGGGGAAAGTTGAGTCGAAGGAGGAATTCGAAGAGGATGGGGACTTCATCTTAATCAAAAACGAAAGAGAGGCTACTGATGGCCTCCCATTGATCAAAAACGAAATAGAGGCGACTGATGGCCTCCCAAAGGTGCTCAAAGCAAAGATATTAAGTGATAGAAAATTAGCTAAGGCCACTTGTTTACCGTGGAAATTAGTAAACAACCGCTGATCTTCCAAAAGGTTACTTATTTGGTGACTAGCAGGATCGATCATATTGATCCTAAGACATGGTTGATTTTCTGGAGTTTGACTAATCCTAATGGTGATTAATGCCGGTAAAGTAAAGACACTTTAAGTAAATTGCATGAAGAAAAGCTTGATAGAATAAATAAAAACGTTAAGTAAAAGGCTTCGACGGAGATAAGTAAATGAAAAGCGATAAATTGCTTGAATATAAAAGACTTTGATTAATTTAAATGGTGTTTCACACATACATTCTCAACGATTCTTTCGCTCACGCTGGGTACTTGAATCTAAATGAGTGACTTGTATAAAATGATGAACACACGCGAAAACTACGTGAACAACTAGTATTTATACTAAAAAAAATTCTAAGTAACCGCTGGGCAGTTACGCTGCTTCGAGATGACGCCACATGGCACGCTCACAGCCTTCGACGCTTCTGTCCTCGGCACGTTGCACTTGGTAACTGCTGAGAACCGTTTTCCCTCCAACAGTTCAAATCTCAAACCGTTCGACCTTGGGCGTCAAGTACCTTTGTCGAGAGGTTCCTTCGACGTCGAAGACAACAAGATTCCCACTTAAAGGAATTCCTCTAAGTACTTTGTCACTCTTTGATGAGCCTTCGACAGGATCAGCTGGTCGAAGCCTTCTTATGTAGGAAACTCTTCTGACTCATAATTAATGGTCTATATTGATAACAAAACAAGGGTGTCGAATTTAGGAGCCAACACCACTAAAGGTCTTAGGATGAAATTTGAAGAAGTCAAAATTTCTGATGACCAAATGCTGGGAGTGAATATGGTGGACTTCGAACAGCCTAACGCTGAAATGGAAGAAGTGGAACGCTGTTTAGAGAGGGAAAGAGAACAAAGAAGAGAGAACTTACCTAGAAAGGACGCATGTTTGCGTGAATACCTCTTCCACTATCATAAGAAAAATCAGGAAAAGTTGATATGCCCAAGGTGCAGTATCATCTACAACCCCAGAATTGCTGCTGAATTCGAAAGGGCCCAGCGTGAACGAACAGGAGTCAACTGGAGGCAAGACAACCAACTCTACAAAGTCTATCCAAAAGCTGATGAAAGTCCGCTCGAATTCCTGGTTCGTTGCCACAAGATTGGAACAGAATGCTTAATATGTCCCAGATGTGCAGCAGTGTTTGATAAGGAAATGGCTGAAGCATTCGAGAGAATTCTGTTTGCATCAGGCTGGGGGCACCAAGGCGGAATGCCTTCGAATCTTGTTAGCACATCCATAAGTTTGCCAAGGAGGCCAGATAGCCCTTATCCCAGGGGAGCAAAGAGAGTTTCCTTTAAACTACCTGCAGAAATCCCCACTGACAGATGGCTGCAAGTGAATGCTGATAAGAGAAAAGGAAAGTGGCGCAGTTTTCGATCAAGGAGGCAGGACTGCAATGGATTACAGGAGGCAATTCAATTCAAACAGGAGGGAAGAAATAAGATTGGAGAATTATAAAGGTAGAAACCCAATGTCTCGCTCTCAGTGGCGCAGACACCAGAGAAATCAAAAAGCTGCAAGGGATTTGAAACCTACAGGAGTAGGAGAATCCAGTACCAATAACCCAACATCACTGAACCAGACTGGGGGTAAACCCCCAGTATCCAAGAAACTTTTTTCTCCACAAAAGGACACTAAAGAAAATAGGACTCAGAAGGAAGCTGCGAACGAAGAGGACTTGATGACCGATGCCTTCTGTGATCGGTGGATTTAGAACTGACTGTTTAACGCTGGTTTCGCGAAATGTCGCGGTAAGCAAGAGTCGCCACCGTCTTTTATTTTCTCCAACAAGGAAAGGACAAAAGCACATCAAAATTCCTTATGAGATATGTTTCTCGGTTCGGGAGGTAGATTTATAGAAAGGGAAGGTGTTAGCACCCTTTCTATCCATGGTTATCCATGGGCTCTTAGATACTTGCTCTTATGTTTTCAAAAGATGTTTGCTTTTCAAGTGTGTGTGGGTTTTGAAAAAAGTTTCGTTGAAAGATTTCTGAATAACTCTTGTATCAGTCCTCAAGAGTGTTTGAAAAATTGTTTTGAAAGCTTTTTGAAAAGTGTCGGTGTGAAAAGATGTTTTGTTTTGTTTTTGAAAAGAGCAAGTATCTATGAGTCATCTACCTACCCTAAGGAATTAAGCTGTGTAAATGTCCTTAAGGTAGTGCCATCCCACCATTGAGAGGTAGGTAGAACCACCGTTGGAGGTGTTCGGGTCAATTCGATTGTAGGGACAGTGTGGTCACCGAAGCAACAGTTAGGACACCTTAGAAGCTACCCTTATGTCCTTGATCCTTTTTTAATCCGAGGCAGCCGTTTCGAGGCAACTGTTCCGAGGCAACTGTTTCGAGGCAACTATTCTGAGGCAACTGTTTCGAGGCGACTGGATCATGGACATAAGGACCGCTAAGACGTCCTATACTTGACGACCACGTTTCGAAGGCAACAAGTGAGGCGTACCCTAGAAGTGGTGTGTGTATTTGTGTGTTGTATTCAGTTAATGTTTGTCTTGTTAATTAGTGAGCTACGAGTTGTTTTTATTTACATACATTCTTTCATGCAAGTTAACAGTTAAGGGGTGTAGAAAGTAAGTTGCGAAAAATAAATCCTACGCTATTACAAGGCGCGGGTCTATACATCGCCAAAAATTACAAAGACCCATTTTTTTGGTAAATAAGTATGGAAATGAAATAAAGCGATAAACCTATTTAACTATTACATTCTTGAAGGCAATTACATAATAATCAAATAAAGTAAATGCACGCGAATAAATTAATCGGGAATGTCTAAGGATGTTGACCCTTTTAGGAAAAGAAATTGATTTTTTTTGGTCTTTTTTGTAATTAAAATGAAATTAAAGCTAATTAATGACTAATTAATTAATTTAATTAAAGAAAATGTTTTTTTATGTTTTTATGAAATAAAATTAAAATAAAAGAAACAAAATTAAAAGTTAACCTAAATCTAAGTTATTTTAATTATTTAAGAAAAGGAATTACAATTGCCTAATTAAACTATTTTGGTTAATATTTATTTACAAAATAAAATAATAATAATAATGATGTAATTCTATTTTTTTTTTTGATTTTTTATGAAAATATGTTAATTAAGTTAATTTGTTAATAATAATAATAAAAATAAAAAAGGTTAAAAATTAAAATAATAGAAAAACAAAACAAAATAAAAAAAGGAAGTAAAACCAAAAGGGGGGTGTGGGCTGAAATTTGGAGGTGTTGAATTGAGAATTGTGGCCCATTTGAACAAGGCTTGTATGACTTTTTTGATCGCCTACAGCATGCTTGACTCCAGACCATGGTGTTCCTTTCTTTTTGTCCCCTGGATCTGCCTTGGATGACACTTGGCTTGTTGGGATATGAGGTCTATAGTGTTCCTCTTTTGAGAATCTGCATATGAAAGCAATAAAAAAAATAGTGTGGAAATTATAAAGGGACCTGGGAAGAACTTACAGCGCGGTATGAGCCTCAGGACTTGGCAAAGGTTGCTTTAGCTTCAGGGTGTGGCAAGGAATAGAACCACGTGCTTGTTTTGATCTGAAGATGCTCGCAACTATGTTTTAGAACTCACTTTTTGAGGGTTTTGCTCTTGGCTGTTTCTGCACACACTATTTTTTGAATGAGGTTGGGAAGGCTTGTATATATAGTAATGAATGAGAATCAATCAAAATTATGGTCATTAAGCTTATGCAATTATGTTCTTGATTTCCTCCATAACCAACATTGAACCATTTGCCATATTTGTGAAAATTTGAATTTTCTTGCTTGGAATAGGCCTTGCACGAATTTGGAATGTGTTTTAAGGTGTATCAAAGCTAATCATCACAAAATATATCCCTCCATTAATTTCTTTGATTTTTATTTGAATTTTAAAGATTTAAAATGAATTAAATCAAATAAAATTAAATAAAAATGGAAAAATTAATTTTAAATCTTGAAATAAATTGTGGGACACGTGGGAAGCATGGCCAAGCTGAATCAAGTGGAAAAAGTGGGCCCCTTTTGTCAAAAATGAAATTTCAAGGATAATTGACTTTGGCCATTTCACAAAAATTTCCCAACTTCCCCAATGCATATCTTGCTCAATTTTAAAGATATGAACATGTTCTTGGACATTTTGGAAAGGTCTTGAAGTCATCTAACCAATGTCTTTGGTCCCATGTCATTTTGATTTACCAATCTCAAGTTATGGTCTTTGACTTAAAGTGCCTTTTTGTTGACTTTTGAAAATGACCTATAATGTTGAAATTGATAACTTTTTGTGAGAGCATTTCTTGGACTTGGAATGTGAAGATGAGTTGTAGGAAATGTCATCCCCTTCAAAATGAGCATTGGATGGGATTTTTCTGATGAACCCTGAAGAAGTTATGCCTTGGTCAAGTTACAGTTGACTTTTCAACTGTCCAAAAATAGAAACTTTTGACACCTTGATGATTTTTGAGCCATTCTTGTGAAATCATGATCAAGACTTGATCAAATGATGATTGTGGCTCCAAAATGAGATGTTGACCAAATTTTTTGACTTTTGACTGCAAAATGACCATTTTGCCCCTACAGTTGACTGTTGAGCAAATGGGACTTTTGACTGTGCAACTTGACCTTGTGAGCCTTGAAACTTGACATGTGGATGCTTGACAATGTATATGAGCATATGGGACTTGATTGAGCCCTTGAAAACCTCAACTTCCTTGCAGGAACCAAAACCCTAATTTGACTGGCTTCAAGAGAGTGGTTGACTGTGTAGTCCTTGAGTAAACTTTGAACCTTTTGAGGCAAAACTTTGAAGATTATGGGAGGGAAAATTTTGGGGTACAACACCTTTGAATCTGAGGGGGAATCCTTCTTCAATGCAAACTGCAATGTAGTTTCGGTGTTGCCTTACGAGTACAATCAGGAAACAGAGGTTTATGCTGATGAGGGGACTGATGAGGACGAAATGGCCAGACATAGGCCAGTATGCTATTATGTGATGAACAATGGAGCGGCCGAAGAGCAGAATGATTTCTTTGAAAATCCAGACGAAGGAATTAAAAACCATCTCAAACCCTTATTCATCAGGGCAAAGGTGGAACAATATGGTGTGAACAAGGTTCTGGTAGATGGTGGAGTTGTTGTCAATCTGATGCCTCAATTCATGCTAAAGAGAATAGGAATGCAGGATTCAGATGTTAGACCTCACAACATGGTGCTTTCAAATTATGAAGGGAAGGTTGGCCAGACTTTGGGAGTAATACAAGTTAACCTGACAGTTGGTTCCCTCACAAGGCCAACAATGTTTATGGTCATTGCTGCAAAAGCAAATTACAATCTGTTGCTTGGCAGGGAATGGATCCATGGAGTTGGAGCAGTACCTTCTTCAATGCATCAAAGGCTGGTGTTGTGGAGAGATGATGGGATTGTTGAAAATATAGAAGCATACCAAAGTTACTACTATATGGCAGAAATCAACAATGTGGACAAAAGAAATTTCGACAGAAATATGGCCAACATAGGGCCATGTCACCCACCTGAGGAATATTTCGAGCCTAATGAAAACACTTATTATTCCCTAACCTTGCGTCCTAATGGATTCCAATGGGATAAGGAAATTATGTGGGATGGGCAGGTGACTGAGAAAGATGGATAGACTTAGACGATACGGCCAACTGGCTGGGCAAGCGAAGGTTATTATGACTGAATCAAATTACTACCAAAAGATTTCGGCCTATCTGGCTGAGAACAAACGAAGAACGGCTCTCGAAACCGAAATACAAAATATGGTTGTCGAAGCCATAGACAAAAAAGAAATAGCAAATCCTGAAAGAAACCATTCGTCCTCACCATGTGATGGAAAAACTTCTGAGCTGATGGATCTGATAACGAGAAAACATATCATATAATCACACCGCTTTTTACCGATTTTATATTTCATTAAGTCGTCTAACCCCCCATTATTCCGAGATTATTTGTCTTTTTACAGGTATAACATTTATCAACTCAAACCAATGGAAAAGGACAACATGAAGAAGGCTAGACAATAAACAAAGAGAAAAAGAACAAAAAAATACAAAGTTTGGATTTTTGGAGCAGTGACGGTCGTCACATCCTTGTGACGGGCATAACACCCCCCAACTTGGAGTAACACTCGTCACACATCACTGACGAGCGTAATGTGCTACTTAAGCGCGTTACGACTGTCACCCTCCTGTGACGACCGTCATGCGCGTGAAGATGGGTGTTGTGAAGAGTGGAGACGTGGGCAATGCAAGGGCAGACTCGTTCTGCTATTTTTCCTCCACCCACTATTAGTGCTCCCTATATTTTCTCCATTTCAACCTTTCCTCAAGACCGGACAACTGCTATTTTTCTTCTGCTATATATATGTGTGCAAGTGCAACGTACCAGGGGTCGTTGGAATCTTCTCAGAGCAGATTTTATTATTCTTCTACAATTGTTTCTATTTTCTTATTTTCTTAAGTTTTTCTACGTTACTGTAATTTTCATTCTAAGCTTTAGTTTTTGGTTTCAAGTGTTAATTCTTCATTCAAGAATTAACACGGTTTATTTACTGCAATCAAGCTCAAGGATTATTGTAATACCTCAAGATTACCATAGCAACTTTGATTCCAGGTTTCTATTGAAATTAATATTTATTCGTTTTTTATATTATGCCAATTATTGTTATGAATTATATTTTGAATTGCATTGCTGTTAAATTTATTATGTTCGGCTAATCTATTAATACCGGTATGTGACTCTTAAGAACTGGAAGAATTCAGTGATACCTTGGCCAAAAATATTTATAAAACAATTTCTGGTTTCCAATTTCCAAAATTAATTTAACTACCCTTGTCACGAGAGTGAGAGGTTAATTAACACGATTTTGCCACGAGAGTGGGAAATTAATTAAGGCAAGAACCTGCATGCGAGAGCTGGGGTTCAACCCAGATAGTGGTAACGAAACATTGATTTTTAAATACACGAGAGTGTTTTAATAAATTAATTAAACTCAAATTGTTTTCAAAAAGTGTTATTAAATTTAAAGTGCATCCACTAGGTTTAGTAGCATGACTTATTTCATAAACACGAGAGTGTATGTCTCAGGTTTTTAAACAATTAGCTTTTACCGAAATACTTTATAGGCCAAGCGATTCACCGAATTCCCTAAGTCCGATTATCACATACCGGTATAACTATTACTATTATTTTTAATTAAATTATTTCCCCCAAAAATCGAAAATTCATCGCTTAGTTAAACAGACTGTAGCATTAGATCGTATGCGATTGATCCTCAGTCTCTGTGGGTTCGATAAAATTTTAAAACTAGAACGACTAAACTGTATACTTGCAGTTAGTATCCCAACAGACTTATAAAGTCCCGATCAAGTTTTTGGCGTCGTTGTCGGGGACTGGTAGTCAATTAATTACGATTCTTCTGTTGCGTGTGTAGACTAGGCAACAAATACCCTTTTTTGATTTGTATGCCAAGGACTCGCTCACAAGGCGAACCACTTGACAAATTGACGGACGAACCTGAACGCATTATTTCCGTAAGACGTGCAGTCAGGGATTACTGTTTAAATCACGCTATTCCTTTACCCAAACCCGAAATCAAGATTGATTCTGAAACAGATTCTAATTCTTCCTCTGAAACTGAAACCAATCCGGAATTAGACATGGCCGAAGAACAAAGGACCCGTCCACTGAAGGAGTACGCAGCTCCATCACAACAAGAACCCCACAACAGCATTGTTGCTCCAGCAATAAACCGAAACGATTTCGAGTTGAAACCGTCATTGATATCAGCTATCCAACAACGCCAATTCTCTGGAGATCCTTCTGAGGATCCGAATGAACATCTTACAAAATTCGTCCAATTTGCCGACACAGTTATAGCGAATGGTGTTAGTAAAGATGCGATAAGATTACGTCTTTTCCCTTTCTCATTAAGAGATAGAGCTTGGGCTTAGTTGCAATCCTTGCCATCAAATTCCGTCACTATGTGGGAAGGACTGAAGATTGTATTCTTAGCACGATACTTTCCCCCAAGCAAGACCGCTGCACTAAGAGCCCAAATCAACGAATTTAGGCAGAAGGATACTGAATCGCTATTCGATGCATGGGAGCGCTACAAATATATGATGCGAATGTGCCCACATCACGGATTAGAAAAATCGCTGATAATCCACACGTTTTATAATGGACTCTTGTACAACACAAGACTCTCTATAGATGCCGCCGCAGGTGGTACACTGATGGACAAGCCTTATGACGAAGCTAACCAACTCATTGAAAACATGGCTCAAAACCACTATCAGTGGGGAGGAGAAAGAACATCTGTGGAGAAAACTCAAACCAAAGGTGGGATGTACGAGGTTAGTAGCCTAGATAAAGTTAATGCTAAGGTAGATGCTCTTACCCAAAAGATAGAAAGCTTGACCTTACCTCTTGCAGCTACCGTGGCTGCAGTTACCCTAAGCTGCGAAGTTTGTGGAGTTCCTGGTCATGTTGGAACCGAATGTCAAATCTTAGCAGGAATATCAGTTGATCAGGTAAATTACGCTCAAGGTAATCCTTATGCCAATACCTATAATCCTGGTTGGAAGAACCATCCTAACTTCTCGTACAAGAACAATAACGCTTTATATGCATCTGGCCAAGCACCTGCTGTACCTCCAGGGTATCAAAAACCCGCTGTTAATGTTCCTAACATTCCTAAGAAATCTAACCTTGAAATCCTAATGGAAAATTTTATCGCTAATCAAGCCCAACAAAACAAAGAATTCCTCAATCAAAACGTTCACACCGGTGAACAATTGAAGCTATTAGCAAACAAGGTAGATGCCCTAGCAACTCACAATAAAATGTTAGAAACCCAAATCTCCCAAGTAGCACAACACCAAGCTAGTTCTGCCACACCTGCTGGTACATTCCCTGGTCAGCCACAGACCAATCCTAAAGGGCATGCAAATGCTATCACATTACGAAGTGGGACAGCCCTTGATGGACCGGTAGATCCTAGACTCCAAAACCCGACCATGTATCAAAAACCTGAAAAAGAAATAGAGAAGTCGAAAGATCAATCTGAAAATGTAGAGGAAGACGCAAATGAGAAACCAGAGGCTTCAGAAAAACCTTATGTGCCTCCACCACCATATAAACCACCAATTACATACCCCCAAAGACTTGCAAAATCCAAGAACGAGGGACAATTCAAGAAATTTGTAGAACTTCTGAAACAATTAAACGTCACTATTCCTTTTACAGAAGCTATAACCCAAATGCCATCATATGCTAAATTCCTAAAAGAAATATTGGCTAATAAAAAAAATCGTTGAGAACGAAACCGTTATGCTAACTGCCGAATGTAGCGCCATAATTCAAAATAACATGCCTCCAAAGCTAAAAGATCCTGGTAGTTTCTCCATACCATGTGTAATTGGAAAATCTGTCATAGACAAAGCTCTATACGATTTAGGAGCCAGTGTCAGTCTAATGCCCTTATCTATTTGCGAGAAGCTCAAATTAGGCGACATGAGACCTACCAAGATGTCCCTACAACTAGCCGACAGATCAGTCAAATTTCCTGTTGGTATGCTAGAAAACATTCCTGTCCGAATAGGACAATTTTACATACCGACTGACTTCATAATAATGGACATCAAGGAAGATTCAAACATTCCCATCATACTAGGAAGACCATTTTTAGCTACTGCAGGAGCCATCATAGACGTTAAGAAAGGAAAACTTACCTTCGAGGTAGGAGAAGAAAAAGTAGAATTCATTCTTTCCCAATTCTTTAAAGCTCCTGCTATAGATGACTCATGTTGTCTCCTAGATATTATTGATGAATGTGTCAAAGAACTTGAATGCCAAGAGGACACCTATTCTGCGATGCTGAAAATTCAGACACCAACTATCCTTAAGAACGAGGACTGGAAACAAGAACACTTAGATGCCGACCTAAGAGAATGTTTAGCCTTAACACCCGATCCTGCCCCAACTAATAAGAAACCTGGTATAGAACTTAAAACATTACCTGAAGATATTAGGTATGAATTCTTAGATAAAGAACTCGAACGACCAGTTATAGTCAATGCCAAATTAGGAGAGATCGAAACCGAAAAACTTCTTAGTGTGTTAAGGAAATATCCAGCCGCATTAGGCTATAATATATCAGATCTAAAAGGAATAAGCCATTCTCTCTGTATGCACCGCATTATGCTGGAGGAGGACTGCAAGACTTCTAGAGAACATCAAACACGAATAAACCCTATCCTAAGTGAAGTCGTTAAGAAGGAAGTGTAGAAATTACTAGAAGCAGGCATCATATACCCAATATCAGATAGCAACTGGGTAAGTCCAGTTCACGTGGTGCCTAAGAAAGGAGGTGTTACGGTTATAACAAACACAAAAGGCGAATCGGTAGCACAACGTACCCAAACAGGATGGAGAATGTGTATAGATTATAGAAAACTAAACAAAGCTACGCGCAAGGACCATTTCCCATTACCATTCATTGACCAAATGCTCGAGCATTTAGCCAAACATTCCCATTTCTGCTATCTTGACGGGTACTCAGGATTCTTTCAAATTCCCATTCATCCTGATGATCAAGAGAAAACTACGTTCACATGTCCCTATGGTACCTTTGCATACCGAAGAATGCCATTTGGACTATGTAACACACCTGTAACCTTCCAACGATGCATGATGGCGATTTTCGCAGACTTTTTAGACAGAATTATGGAAGTATTCATGGACGATTTCTCTATCTGTGGAGAGAGTTTCGACGGATTTTTATCAAATCTTGAATTAGTACTGAAACACTGTGTCAATGTCAACCTAGTGCTCAATTGGGAAAAATGTCACTTCATGGTGAGACAAGGAATTGTGTTGGGTCACATTGTATCAAATAGAGGGATTGAAGTCGACAAAGCAAAGATCGAAATTATCAAAAACCTTCAACCACCCAAAACAGTTAGAGATATAATAAGCTTTCTAGGACACGCGGGTTTTTACTGACGTTTTATAAAAGATTTCTCTAAAATCACCAAGCCACTAACTAAATTATTAATGAAAGAGGCTGAGTTTATTTTCGACGATAAATGCTTGAACGCATTTGAGACACTTAAAGAAGCCTTAATCTCAACACCTATTATGCAACCTCCTGATTGGAACCTACCATTTGAAATAATGTGTGATGCGAGCGATTATGATGTAGGCGCGGTCCTAGGACAACGCAAAGAAAAAAAGCTTCACGCTATCTACTATGCAAGCCGAACGCTCGATCCAACACAGATGAATTACGCACTATGGAGAAGGAACTCTTAGCTGTGGTATTCGCATTGGATAAATTTTGTTCCTACTTAGTCGGTGCCAAGATCATTATTTACATGGATCACGCTGCGATCCGATACTTACTAAGCAAGAAAGACGCCAAACCACGACTACTCAGATGGATCTTGCTCCTACAAGAGTTTGATTTAGAAATAAAAGACAAGAGAGGAACTGAAAACGTGGTAGCTGACCATTTATCGAGATTAGATGGAATCCAAACCGAGAGTGTTCCCATAAACGAAGACTTTCCTTATGAACGCCTTGTTGCTAAGCTAGAGATAAACCCTATCGACAGTTTAGATCAACATAATGAACCTCTAACAACTACGATAGTAAAAGCCATTTGTACTAACACCACACTGCCATGGTACGCTGACTTCGTCAACTATTTAGTTGCCGGTGTTTTACCACCCGATTTAACGTACCAACAACGGAAGAAATTTTTCCATGATCTTAAACACTACTTTTGGATGAACCATTACTCTTTAAAAGAGGTGCCGATGGTATCTACCGTCGCTGCGTCCCTAACGATGAAATAGACGACGTCATTTCCCATTGCCTTTCCGCCCCTTATGGTGGACACGCTAGTACGTCGAAAACCTGTGCAAAAATACTTCAAGCTGGCTTCTTTTAGCCTACCTTATGGAAAGACGTCCATGTAGCAATTATGAACTGCAGTAGATGTCAACGCGCGGGAAATATATCTAGACGCGACGAAATGCCGCAAAAAGGAATCCTCGAAGTAGAAATTTTCGATGTATGGGGAATTGATTTCATGGGACCTTTCCCCGCATCTTTTGGAAATAAGTATATTTTGGTAGCCGTCGACTATGTATCAAAATGGATTGAAGCCATCGCCGCACCCACAAACGATACACGTGTGGTACAAAAACTATTCAAGCATATTATCTTCCCACGATTCGGTGTACCAAGACTAGTAATCAGTGATGGTGGTTCCTATTTTATCTCTAGAATCTTCGAAAAGTTACTTTCAAAATATGGCGTTAAACATCGCATAGCCACACCATACCATCCTCAAACGAGCGGCCAAGTGGAAGTGTCAAATAGGGAGATAAAACAAATCCTTGAGAAAACCGTAACTTCATCCAGAAAAGACTGGTCCTCCAAGCTAAATGATGCTCTTTGGGCATATCGGACAACTTTTAAAACCCCTATCAGAACAACGCCGTTCAAGTTAGTTTATGGAAAATCTTGTCATTTGCCAGTAGAATTAGAGCATAAAGCTTATTGGGCCATAAAAACCCTCAACCTAAATTACAAGAGTGCTGGCGAAAAACGAGTGTTAGATATCCATGAATTAGAAGAATTGCGTTTAGACGCTTATGAAAATGCTAAAATCTATAAAGAACGAACAAAAAAATGGCACGATAAGCGTATCTCGCGGAAAGACTTTAAGGAAGGAGACATCGTACTCCTATTCAACTCTAGACTGAAACTTTTCCCGGGAAAATTACGTTCCAGATGGTCCGGACCGTTCAAAATTAACAAAGTTTTCCCAAGTGGTGCGATAAAAATTAAAGGCAGTTCTATCGAACTATTCATAGTTAATGGCCAGCGCCTAAAGCACTACTTTAACGTCGGAAATATCAACTATTCGGCTTATCTTCAGTTAAGTGAGCCGCCTACCCCAAATACCTAACTGAATAGGTATTAACTGTCGAGCCGTCAACATTAAATAAAGGCGCTTCGTGGGAGGCAACCCATGTTTTACTTTAATTATTTTTACTACTTTAACATGTTTTTATTTTTATTTTCTTTTTCTTGATCTTTAAAACATTTTCATGATTGCATCTCTTGCTCCTTTCTATTTTTTTCTTCTGTTTTTATTTTTCCTTTAAACTTTCTTTTTCTTTTTGATATAACTTTGGCAATTTCTTAACCCGAAAATACTAACTTAGTTTCTCCTTTTTTTTCAAACATTTATCAAATATTTTCAGGGGGGTAATTCTTTTTGCTTTCATATTTAGCGCTATGGATTGTGTAAACTTCATGAATGTCAAATTGAGAAGCAGACACCAAATAAGACGATTTGCGGACCTGGCTGAACGGGAAATGTGCCCTACTATCTACGCAGATGACCATGCTATGACCGCTCTTGGAATTCGTGAGAGTGTCATGTACTTGCTGCATCAGATTGGCTGGGACACTGCTCCTATCCGAAGACAGTTTTGTACCTACAAGAAGCTGACCCTTGAGTTCCTAAGCACCCTGAGCTTCATTCCAAATCATGGGATGGGATTCAACCGTGGGTTGATCACATTCAGGATGTTTAACATGGATTACACTTATAACCTCTGGGAGTTTAGCCAGTTGCTTGGGTTCCCTTTTGGTCCTGATGTTATCACTATGACCCAGGAGAACCTCTTGCCTGAATCTGATCTTGATTTTTTCTGGGGAAGCATCGCTGGTAATAACCATCCTGAGCCGTCTGATCTTTACTCTGAATGCATCCATAACCCGGCTATCAGGTATTTTCACAAGATCATCGCCCACACCATCTTTGGCAAACAGCAGAATGTCACTTCTGTATCCCGCGATGAGCTATTCATTATGTATTGTGCATCCCAGAGTCGTCCGGTAAACGGTGCTGCTTATATGCTCGCTAATATGGAGCGTATCATCCAGACTCCAAATGCACCAATCTTGTTGGGTGGTTTAGTTACCATGCTATCAAATGCCATTGGACTTCGTAGGCCTATGCTTGGGTCAGCCCCGCTTTATGGAATAAAGTCGATGGATATTGCATTCTGTTTCAACACCAGCTTTATCGGAAACCTTGGACCAGATCAATTTGACCTGTTAGTTAATCATCAGATCGTCCACCAGTTTAAGCTTCCGGACCCTATCACCAGTGTGCATAACCGAGATAATTGGCTTTTTGACCTTCACCATTCCGCTACACCGCCCTCCTCACCATCTACTGTTGACATTTACGAGGTCCCCAACACTACTAATGCTGATGAAGATCCTGCCACACCACCAGGATACCATGAGTTCCCCGATCCTTGGGAACAACAGGCTACTTCCGCTGAGACCGCCACCCAGGCTCCATAGATTACACCCCTTCAGCTACTGTTACCCTGCACTCTTTACATGAAGCAATTACTGACATGTGGGGCGAGCTGACTTCTCTCCGGGTGGACTTCATAGCCTTCATGGATTTGGTGACCGATCAGTTGGAGTACATGCACTAGCATATGTTTCCGCCTCCCCATGGCTAGAGTTTCCATTGTTATTCATTTTCTTTTCTCTCGCATTTATACATACAGTGGGGACACTGTTTCGTTTTAGTGTGGGAGGGATTCTAGTTATTATTTCAGCATTTTTATCATTTTTTTTCCTAGTTATTTCGAAACAATTTCTTATGAATTTATTCAATTATTTAAAGTACCAAGTTCATTTATTTATTTTCATTTCTTTTCACTTCCAGCTTACTGTTTACTCCCTTTTAGTTACTGTTTATTGTCTATGTTTACTGCAATATTATTATTTCGTTACGTACTGGTAACTAATGTTACAAAATTTTAATTATTAGATTACTTTAATATATTCAAAACTTTAATTAATTAAAATATTTCAAAAATTTAATTTAAAATTCTTCAAACCTTATTCCCAAGAAAATAATAAAATATAAAAAAAATATAAAAACACCCCAACGGTCCTGTAACGGTCGTTTCATTAATGATGCTGAACGCGTTACGACCATCACACCCTTGTGACGAGCGTCACACGCCTTTTTGCCTCATGACGACCGTCACACCCTCGTGACGACCGTCATGCATACAATGTATCAGAACGGCTATTACAGAACCGTTCCAACCATTTCCTTCATAAACCCATTTCCCCCATTATTACCACATCATACGAAAACCACTCCGCTCCATTTTTCTTCTAACTTCTAAATTCCCAACACCAAATTACCATCCATACAGTACCCCATTTTCATATTCCAAATCAAATTCTACCATATACCATGGCAAACAACCCACACGCCCCCGCCCTCAATTTCAGAATCGGCAAACAAGGAGAGAATCAACGGGCAAAGTTTCGGAAATTCCAACGTCGAGGTCTCCAACCCACACGGTACGTTGATATCGACTACCTGAGGATTTTGGGACTGCTTGACAGTGTCCGCGGATTATTGCAAAGTGTGGATTTGTGGAACCTGTGCCGCGAACCAAGACCGATCTATGAAATTCTTACTCTCGAGTTCTTGAGTTCATTTGTTTACATCACTCCGCCAGGTGCCACAAACCAATTGTCAGGCCTGGCAAAATTCCGCATGTTTGGTGTTGAGCACGAGTTGCCTCAATCCGACATCGCGAGACTTCTAGGCTTTTGTTCAGACGAAGGTGCTCATCTCCGGGTGCCGAATAATTTTGGTGAGGAAGCTTTCAACTTATGGCACAGTATGACGAATATCTGTGCCGGATCCTACGACCATCTGAATGCCACCCACATTCATAATTCGGCCATCCTCTACTTCCACCGCATCCTTAGCAACACTATCTTCGCCCGCGACAGTAACCATAAGCTCAACTCCAAGGAGCTCTTCTTTTTACATTGCATGTTCAATGGGCAAAAGATCAATGCCGCACCGTTCCTACTTGCTCACATCCATTCTATTTGTGCTAGAGGTGGAAAACCATTTTACTTCGGAGGGTTGGTCACTTCACTCGCCATAGGTCTGAACTACGGTGCTGCTCTCGCAACTTTGCCCTCTATGGCACCGGCTTTGCTAACTTTGGATCACTGCAAAGCCGCACATCTCATTTACGAGCGGGAAGATGGCAGATTCCACTCTGTAATCAGGAACTCTGTCTATCAGAACATCATTTTGCCTTGCAGGGACCGAATCGATCTAAGTAACCGAGCAAACTGGTTGTTCGATCCTGCAATTGCCGCAGAGCGTGCATCTGCCCATGAAGACCAACCTGCGGCCGCCGCAGACGAAATACAAGAAGAGTTGGATAGTGCTCCTCCAGTCCACGACATTCCAGGATCCTCATCTGCACCTCCTCCTATTAATCTTGAAGACATCCTCTGCGCCCTCCATATGCAAAACCAAATGAACGCGGCACTTGAAAGGAGGCAAGCTGAACAATTTGAGTCTTTGTACGCTCAAAACGCTCAGATCCTGACTGGGAAGCGCAACATGAACGAGAGGTTAGATGAGGCCCTGTCAGAGCTTAACGCTTTACGGATGGACGTCAGCACCCTTGGGTTCCAAGACATTGACACTGAAGCCACTCCTACCAGACGCTCTCGCACCAGGAGTATAGGACGTGGCCACCAGTAGTCTTTCTTTAATTTCTATGTAATTTATTATTATTTTTCTGTTTCATTTCTTTTCCGTTTGTTTTGTAATTGTACTTCCCCGCCTATATACCGAAACATCGAGGACAATGTAGGATTTTGTATGGGAGAGGTACCTTTCAATCTTTTATAAACTAGTAAATTCTTACGATATGTCTCGATTCAAATTCTTCGCTTTATTTTGCCATACCGAAAAAATTTTATTTTCGCATTAGCCCGACATACCTATTTTAACGAAATCCCAATTGAGAAAGCCGAACATGACATAACAAGATTGATACGGTTATGACACCGTAGACTTCCTACTTACGCGATCCATTTCAATAACCATTATACTGATATCTAGAGTTTCAAGTTCTGGAAGTAACCCCTAGTAGTTTATACTAGCAGTCAGCACCGTCTTGACATAAACCACGTGGAGAATCGATGAATATAAGTGTTTGATGCCTGATTCTAAAAATTATCCTTCCTAGCTCGCTGCTAAAAGAAAAGAAAATATGTGTACCAAAATATACGGGCACATATAAGAAACCGAGCAAATAATGAAGGAATACAGTGTTGGTTGGTTCAAAGGTATCTGGTTCTGAACTCGGTAGGTCGTGCTACGGCCCGATCGCCCACAACCTCCAATCTGGATAACATATGTAGGGTTGCCACATTCATGTACCAGACCCCGTGCTAAAAGGATCAAAATCACTAACCGGTTACTCCACTACGTGCGTGCTAAGACAAAGGGCTTAATGTGATTGCGCCAGAATGAAATCGGGTGAAATAGAAACGAGGAACTTCGGGCAGAATTATAATGAAACTGTTGGATAGCTCGTTTGAAATGGAAGCCTACGACTAAGCTTATTGCTTGTGTCATTAGCGTATCTTTAGTGTTTTACTCAAGTATTGGCCGAACCGACGAGGATTTCCCGAAATTAATTTAAAAACCTAAGGTATGTGTTGTACCGCAAAATTTGCCCTCCCATATTCTTCAAATTTTTGACAAGCATCATCTCAAATGGCTCAAGATTTCTCAAGGGGTTGCACAGTTCAAACACCCTCCTAAGCCAGTCAAATTAGGGTTTTGGTTCTTGCAAGGAAGTTGAGATTTTCAAGGGCTCAATCAAGTCTCATGTGCCCATATACATTTCCAAGCATCCATATGCCAAGTTTCAAGGCTCACAAGGTCAAGTTGCATAGTCAAAAGCCCTATTTGCTTCACAATCAAATGCAGGGGTAAAATGGTCATTTTACAGTCAAAAGTCAAAAATTTTGGTCAACATCTTATTTTGAAGCCACAATCATCATTTGATCAAGTCTTGATCATGATTCCACAAGAATGGCTCAAAAATCATCAAGATGCAAAAGTTTCCTTTTTTGGACAGCTGAAAAGTCAACTGTAACTTGACCAAGGCATAACTTTTTCATGTTTCATCAGAAAAATCCCATCCAATGCTCATTTTTAAGGGGATGACATTTCCAACAACTCATCTTCACATTCCAAGTCCAAGAAATGCTCTCACAAAAAGTTATCAATTTCAACATTATAGGTCATTTTTAAAAGTCAACAAAAAGGCATTTTAAGTCAAAGACCATAACTTGAGATTGGTAAATCAAAATGACATGGGACAAAAGGAATTGGTTAGAGGACTTCAAGACCTTTCCAAAATGTCCAAGAACATGTTCATATGATCAAAATTGAGCAAGATATGCATTAGAGAAGTTGGGAAATTTTTGTGAAATGGCAAAAGTCAACTATCCTTGAAACTTCAATTTTTGAAAAAAGGGCCCACTTTCTTCCACTTGATTCAGCCTTGTCATGCCACCCACGTGTCCCATGATTAATTTCAAGACCAAACATTTATTTTTTCATTTTTATTTAATTTTTATGGATTTAATTCATTTTAATCCATAATAATTCAAATAAAATCAAAAAATTTATTAAATGGTATCTTTGTGGTTTGAATGGCTTTCATACAGCATATTCTAGTTGCCAAATTCGTGCTAGGCCATTTTGAGCACAAAATCATGGTTTTGAACCAAGCTTGGAAAGTCCTTTAATGGTGGTTATGAAGAATCTCAAAACATCAATACAAGGGATCATTAGCTCATAATGTGACCTAAATTCATTGAGACATACATAAGCAAGCCTTGCATACCTAATTCACGACCAAAAGATTGCACAAACGGCATAACCAAATTCCAAAAAATCAAGCAAAAGTTGAAAACTATTTTCAATCCTCCAGCCCCTTTCACAGCAATTTAAAGATTCAAACATATTCCTAACACTCCCAGGAACATTTTGCAATCACAAACAAGCTCCAACACTCAAAGAAACGCCCAGCACAAGTTACACGGTTTGAATTTTTTTCTCAATAAACGCATCCTTTGATTCATGCATCATTAACGTATTTTGTGGTTTGTTTTGTGTTCAGAGGGACCATACGAAGCTTTTGGTACAATTCAATTTGATTATGGTGCCTTGAAGCGTAAACCACCATTGTTGACATCTAGGGTTTTTGAAGCTCTCAATTGGGGCTTTACAGCATGATAAAAATTGGACCACATAACGCCTATGGTTGAATTCGTCAAGGCCAGACGAATTCAACCCAACCATCGCGCCCTTTTTATATTACATGTAGACCTAATCGCTATTATTGACAGTTTCGTTTTGTGGGGGTTAAAAACCCCCGCTAAATGCTTTTGTTTTGCAGGTTACAGGATGAAGACGAAGGGCGTGTCAGCTTGCTACTGGGTGATTCAAATGGCGCGCGCTTTTTTTTGGTTTCAGCATGTGATTTGTTTTTTCTCATATTATCTTTGTTTCTTATTTTATTAACAAACGCGCATAAGTGGCCTAGTGGAAGAGCATGTGGCTGTTGACTACTGGGACCTGGGTTCGATTCCCAGGTCCCCCAAAACTCAATATTATTTTTTCTAGCAAATTCCTATGCAGGTTTCCAAATAAGTGAACACAATAAACCTCATTCATCCAGTGTGCCAAGTGTCTTCAACAGCCATCCAAAGGCCAGGGAAGAAGGAGCACCATGTTCTTCAGTCAACCATACGCATCTGAATCCAGAAAGTCAACAGGCTTGGCTTATTGGGCCTAAAATTTCCAGGCTTCACACCTCCATTCTTGGGTCTACACCCCCTTGGTTTTGTTATTTCTTTTATTTTTCCTTTCTTTTATATTTCCCTTTTTTTTTAATTATTAGTATTATTATTATTTAATTAATATAATTAACATTTTTACGAATAAAAATTTAGAAAAAACCAAAAAAAAAAAATTTATTATTTATTAACTTATTTTGTAAATAAATTCTAATATTAATTAATTAGTTGTGTAATTAGAACAATTTTAACATTTTTTTAATAAGTAAAATTAATTTAGAATTAGGTCTTTCACTTCCAATTTTTAATTTCTTTTTTTATTTCATTTCATTAAAACCATAAAAATACAAAACAAAAAAAAACATTTTTTCTTTAATTAAATAATTAATTAGTTAATTAGGTTTAATGTTTAATTTAATTCTAAAAAGGGTCAAAACCCTAAGGACGTCCCGATTCGTTTCTCTCGCGCTTTAATTTATTTTCATTATTTTGATGTAACTGTCTCCGGATATGTAATAGTTAATTAGGTTTATCTCTTTATTTACTATTTCTCGCACTTTATTTTCCAAAACGGGTTTTTGTTTTTGGCGATGTATAGACCCGCGCCTTGTAATAGCTAGATTTACATTTCTGCAACTTATTTTCTGCACTCCTAACTGCTAATATGCCTGCAAGAATGTATGTAAATAAAATCAATCTGTAGCTCACAAATAACATGCAAAGACAAACATTAACTGAAAAACAACACACAAAGCACCTGCCACTCCTAGGGTACGCCTCACTGGTTGCCTCGAACGTGGTCATCAAGTATAGGGTGTCTTAGAGGTCGCCCTTTTGTCTAAAGATCCAGTTGCCTTGAAACGGTTGCCTCGGATAAAAAGTATTTAGGACATTAGGGTTACTTCTAAGGTGTCCTACCATTACTTCGGTGACCACATTGTCCCGATAATCGAATTGACCCGAATACCTCCAACGATGGTGCTACCTACCTCTCAATGGTAGGATAGCACTATCTAAAGGACTCTTACACAGCATAATTCCTTAGAGTATGTAGATTTCTCTTAAGTACTTTCTCTTTTCAAAACAAACAAAAATACTTTTCGCACCCACACTTTCAAAAAGTTTTTAAACAAATTTTTCACACACTCTTGAGGACAAATACAAGAGTTACTTAGAAATTTTTCAAACGAAACTTTTCCAAAACCCACACACACTTGAAAAGCAAACATTTTGAAAACATAAGAGCAAGTACCTAAGAGCCCGTGGATAACCACGGATAGAAAGGGTGCTAACACCTTCCCTTTCTATAAATCTACCTCCCGAACCGAGAAACATTCTCAAAGAAGGAATTTTGCTGTGCTTTTGTCCTTTCCATATTGGGGAACATAAAAGACGGTGGCGACTCTTGCTTACCGCGACATTTCGCGAAACCGGCTAAAAACAGTCAGTTCTATTTCCACCGATCATAGTATGTCATGCTTATGCGCTTGACAAAACTTGTCCGACCTTTCGAATGACTATTTGCTTGAGGACAAGCAAAGGTTTAAGTATGGGGGAATTTGATAACGAGAAAACATATCATATAATCACACTGCTTTTTACCGATTTTATATTTCATTAAGTCGTCTAACCCCGATTATTCCGAGATTATTTATCTTTTTACAGGTATAACATTTATCAACTCAAACCAATGGAAAAGGACAACATGAAGAAGGCTAGACAATAAACAAAGAGAAAAAGAACCAAAAAAATAAAAAGTTTGGATTTTTGGAGCAGTGACGGTCGTCACATCCTTGTGACGGGCGTAACACCCCCCAACTTGGAGTAACGCTCGTCACACATCACTGACGAGTGTAATGCGCTACTTAAGCGCGTTACAACCGTCACCCTCCTGTGACGACCGTCACGCGCGTGAAGATGGGCGTTGTGAAGAGTGGAGACGTGGGCAATGCAAGGGAAGACTCGTTCTTCTATTTTTCCTCCACCCACTATTAGTGCTCCCTATATTTTCTCCATTTCAACCTTTCCTCAAGACCGGGCAACTGCTATTTTTCTTCTGCTATATATATGTGTGCAAGTGCAACGTACCAGGGGTCGTTGGAATCTTCTCAGAGCAGATTTTATTATTCTTCTACAATTGTTTCTATTTTCTTATTTTCTTAAGTTTTTCTACGTTACTGTAATTTTCATTCTAAGCTTTAGTTTTTGGTTTCAAGTGTTAATTCTTCATTCAAGAATTAACACGGTTTATTTACTGCAATCAAGCTCAAGGATTATTGTAATACCTCAAGATTACCATAGCAACTTTGATTCCAGGTTTCTATTGAAATTAATATTTATTCGTGTTTTATATTATGCCAATTATTGTTATGAATTATATTTTGAATTGCATTGTTGTTAAATTTATTATGTCCGACTAATCTATTAATACCGGTATGTGACTCTTAAGAACTGAAAGAATTCAGTGATACCTTGGCCAAAAATATTTATAAAACAATTTCTTGTTTCCAATTTCCAAAATTAATTTAACTACCCTTGTCACGAGAGTGAGAGGTTAATTAACATGATTTTGCCACGAGAGTGGGAAATTAATTAGGGCAAGAACCTGCATGCGAGAGCTGAGGTTCAACCCAAATAGTGGTAACGAAACATTGATTTTTAAATACACGAGAGTGTTTTAATAAATTAATTAAACTCAAATTGTTTTCAAAAAGTGTTATTAAATTTAAAGTGCATCCACTAGGTTTAGTAGCATGACTTATTTCATAAACACGAGAGTGTATGTCTCAGGTTTTTAAACAATTAGCTTTTACCGAAATACTTTATAGGCCAAGCGATTCACCGAATTCCCTAAGTCCGATTATCACATACCGGTATAACTATTACTATTATTTTTAATTAAACTGTTTCCCCCAAAAATCGAATATTCATCGCTTAGTTAAACAAACTGTAGCATTAAATCGTATGCGATTGATCCTCAGTCTCTGTGGGTTCGATAATCTTTTAAAACTAGAACAACTAAATTGTATACTTGCAGTTAGTATCCCGACAGACTTATAAAGTCCCGATCAGGATCAAAGACTAGATGCCATTTATGATCAAGAGCCCTTGGGGTTCGAAAAGGATCCAGAGTCATCAAGCGCTAAGATGCTGGCCCAAGATCCTTTGGAGGAAGTTGATATTGGGGATGATGTTGAAAAAAGGATTACATACATCACTGCGAAACTTAGTCCCAATTTAAAAGGCAAAGTGGTTGAAATACTCAAACAAAACAGAGATTGCTTCGCCTGGGACTATGATGAAATGCCTGGTTTAAAGAAGGAACTGGTAGAACATAGGCTTCCAATCAAGGATGGCAAGAAGCCCATCAAGCAGATGCCTAGACGATTTGCTCCCGAAATCCTCTCAAAAATAAAGGCAGAGGTGGAACGGCTCCTTCGATGCAAATTTATCAGGACCACGAGGTATGTAGAATGGCTTGCTAACATTGTACCTGTTATTAAGAAAAATGGCTCTTTACGAATTTGCATAGATTTTAGGGATTTAAACATTGCCACCCCAAAATATGAATATTCCATGCCTATAGCAGAAATGCTAATTGATTCTGCTGCGGGTTTCGAATACCTGAGTATGTTAGATGGATACTCTGGGTATAATCAGATTTTTATTGCTGAGGATGATGTTCCCAAAACTGCATTCAGATGTCCAGGCGCCTTAGGCACTTATGAATGGGTAGTTATGCCCTTTGGACTAAAAAATGTTGGGGTAACATATCAGAGGGCAATGAACACTATTTTTCATGATTTCATTGAGTCATTTATGCAGATTTATATAGATGACATAGTAGTCAAATCTGTTTCTGATGAGGATCATTTGACTCACCTTTGCCAGTCATTCGAAAGAATGAGAAAACATGGCTTAAAAATGAATCCTCTTAAATGTGCTTTCTTTGTTCAGGCTGGGGATTTCCTAGGCTTTGTGGTCCACAAGAAGGGGATCGAAATTAACTTGAACAAGACGAAGGCTATTATGGAGACGAAACCTCCTTCAACAAAGAAAGAGTTGCAATCTCTATTGGGTAAAATTAACTTTTTAAGGAGATTCATATCTAATTTGAGTGGGCGAACTCAAGCTTTCTCTCCACTCCTCCGTCTCAACCAAGGGAATTTTTAATGGACTGCGCAGCATCAGGAGGCATTCGAGAAAATCAAAGCTTATTTGATGCATCCTCCTATACTTGCACCCCCTTCTAAAGATAAACCAATGAGGTTGTACATCTCTGCCTCCAATGTAACTATAGGTAGTATGTTGGCCCAAGAAAATGATGATGGCGTCGAAAGAGCCATCTATTATCTTAGTATGGTCCTAAATAAAGCAGAGGCTAAGTATAGTAGCATTGAAAAACTATGCCTCTGTCTGTATTTCTCTTGTACAAAACTTAAATATTATATTAAACCAGTTGATGTTTATGTTTCATCTCACTTTGATGTTATTAAACATATGCTTTCAAAATCAATCATGCATAACAGGATTGGCAAATGGGCCTTAGCGCTCACTGAGTACAATTTGACCTTCAAGCCTTTAAAAGCTATGAAAGGACAAGTAGTTTCGGATTTCATAGTGGATCACTTTATGAGTGAGGACTTCGCGTTAGATTATGTTGAGATCCATCCTTGGAAATTATCCTTCGATGGGTCAACACATAAACATGGAAGTGGTGTTGGAGTCCTTATAATTTCTCCTGAGGGAATTCCAACAAAATTCAAGTACAAGTTAGAAGGCCCTCCTTGTTCGAACAACGAAGCTGAGTATGAATCATTAATTGCTGGACTTGAAGCTTTGTTAGAATTGGGAGCAACTAGAGTCGAAATTAGGGGAGACTCAGAGCTGGTCATCAAACAGATAACCAAATAATACAAATGTATCAAGGAAAATTTGATCATGTACTTCGTTATTGCTAACAGATTACTCAAGAAATTTGAATATATGGATATAAAACATATTCCCAGAATTGATAATCAGGAGGCAAATGACTTGGCTCAAATAGCTTCAGGATATAAGACATCTAGAGAAAAACTCCAATATCTCATAGAAACAAGAGGCAGAATAATGGCTACCAAATTATCACCATTAGACTTGGAAAATTCGAAACTGGGTTATGCAGATCAGAAAGAATTCGAAGTTCTGAATATTGATACTTTGGCAGATACAGATTGGAGAAGTCACATAGTAAATTATTTGAAAGAACCTTCAGTAAGTACAGAGAAAAAGATCAAATATAGGGCATTGTCTTATGTCCTAATAGGAAATGAACTTTTTAAGAAAACCCCAGAAGGTATATTACTCAAGTGTTTAGGAGAAAATGAGGCATATTTAGCAGTATCCAGTGTGCACAGTGGGGCATGTGGGGCACATCAAGCAGGTCACAAAATGAAATGGTTGTTGTTTCGATATGGAATGTATTGGCCCACTATGCTCAAAGACTGCATAGAATTTGCTAAAGGTTGCAAACAATGCCAAGTTCATGCAGGTATTCAACATGCTCCTGCAAGTGAGTTACATTCAATTGTTAAGCCTTGGCCTTTTAGAGGATGGGCATTAGATCTAATTGGTGAAATTCGACCAGCATCATCCAAAGGACAGAAATATATCCTTGTGGGTATAGATTATTTTACAAAATGGATCGAAGCAATTCCTCTAGTGAACGTTGATCAAGAGGTCATTATGGAATTTATCCAGAGACAAATAATTTACAGGTTTGGAATACCAGAAAGTATCACAACAGATCAAGGTTCAGTTTTCACAGGGCAAAAAATGCAAGAGTTTGCAAAAGAAATGGGATTTAAATTACTAACGTCAACTCCTTACTATGCTCAAGCTAATGGACAAGTAGAAGCAGCCAATAAAGTCATAATAGGTTTGATAAAGAAACATGTAGGTCGAAAGCCAAGAAATTGGCACAAAACTTTGGACCAAGCTTTGTGGGCATGTTGAACATCTCCTAAAGAAGCAACGAATACTACTCCATTTCGACTTACCTTTGGACAGGACGCAGTGTTGCCAGTCGAAATACACTTACAATCAATAAGAATCCAAAGACAAAATGAAATACCAACTGATCAATATTGGGAAATGATGATGAATGAATTAGTGGATATGGATGAAGATAGGCTACATGCTTTAGAAGTTATGAGAAGACAGAAAGAAAGAGTAGCCAGAGCATACAACAAGAGAGTTAAAAGTAAGTTGTTCTCAACCAATGACCTGGTATGGAAAGTTATATTACATATGGATAAAAAGAACAGATTATTAGGTAAATGGTCACCCCATTGGGAGGGTCCCTTTCGAGTTTTGAAAACATTTTCGAATAATGCTTATGAAATAGAAGAATTAGCAGAAGATAGAAGAATCCTGAGGGTAAATGGGAAATACTTAAAAAGGTATAAGCCATGCTTACAAGAGGTTAGAATCACTACAGGATAATAAAAAAATATATATAAACATGAAGCCAAAATGGTATTTATAAGTGCCAAAATGGTTATGTTCAATCATTTTCAATCATTTGCAGAAAGTAGGACACTTACTCTACCATCGTGTACAGTATGGTCATCATGAGTTTTTATACTCTCGAAATAGCCTGAATGAGTCAAAAACAAGTATTTCTTTATATCTATCGAAATACATGTTCTTGAGGGGCAATTTGTTAGCTGGCTATTTCGAATAAGGAAGAAACCACAATCAAAATAATATTTCGAATAAAAGTACCTAAGGAGATTAATGTCAATATTGGATATTGGTGGGAAATATGGAGTCATTATGCTGAAGGATTATTCAATTTTCAGCGGATTTCGATTTGGACTTTTTTAGTGTTCGAATTATAAAGAGCTCCTTTATACAAGGGTGCCAGAAATTGGAAACGGTCCAGGTAATTGGGTTATTTCGAAAGCAACGAAGGAACAAGATGCTTCGATTGGTACAGATTTCGAATTTCAAATAAAGAGCGCCATTCTAGAAGACGCGTGGAAGTCAGCAAACATAGGAAGCCAGCATGCTTCGAACGTGGCGTGATTTTAGAATAGGGCCGTTAGGGTCAAGACATTATAAATAGGTGTTCTTATGTTAGATTTAATATGTTCACTTTTATGTATTAAAAGATCTCAAAATACTCAAACTACCGTGAATTAAGGAAAATGAGTCAGAAGATACAATGTACGTATTGAACATCATTACTTTTTTACAATTTCAATACAAGTCTTGTTATATTTAGTTCGCCATTACAATATTTCCTTGCCCTTTAAATCCTTCGATTTCCTTGCATTTCCTTGCCCTTTAAATCCTTCGATTTCCTTGCATTTCTTTGTTTTACTTGCCTTTAAACACAGCCACTTCGTTAGAAACTTTACTTTCACTTTATTCTTTTAGTCAAACACTTATCTTTACATTCAAGCCCAAGTCTAATTCGAAGCCTTTCCTTCCTACATTCAGTTAGTTTATTCCTATAGACCATTTTAGAAATCTTTCCTAAGAATCTCATATTCGAACTTAACATACAATATAAGTCTATCAATATAATAAATATGAACATAGAAATAAGTTATGACACATGTGTTCTAGGATCAATCTAGTCGATCCTGCAAGTAACCAATAATAATTAGTAAATTGGAAGACTAGCGGTTGTTTACTAGAAATCACTGTAAATACTCCCTCCAGAGGTTTTTTTGCTTTACCTAACAAGAGTTAAATATCAAAAAGCAAAGAAAAACACTAATGAGTGAATACGAATGGATTAATTCAAGACAAACATATTCAATGCATTATGATTAATATTCAAGAATAAGCAAATTTTGCATACAAGAAAGTACTGAACCGAACAAGAAAAATTACAAATGATAATGCAAATGCAATTTGAATTTGCCATGTTGAGAAGACTAGTCTCCATATGTACTTGTTGCTTCAGTCGATGATCTGGCCGTCTTGACATTCAATGAGTCAAAGGAATCTTCAAATATGACTAGCTGGCCCAAGAATGATGACCTTTACATCCAGTAGGTCTTACACTTCATCTTTGAATGGTTCATATCCTTCAATTGAATGGCCAGCTACCCCAACATAGTAATTACGAAGGGTATTCCCTCAAAAGATGTGATGAACGCATTATCAAGCGAACTTGCATAAAATGCATCACAAAGTGTCTTATTACCACAGAGAAAAAACGCAAACCATCTTCTACTACACAGAAGAGATCCAGCCGCTGAATTCCGGAGTGTGTCCTACTTCACGAAAGAGTCTTTGTCTTCTACTACACAAAAGAAAAATTCATAAACTGTAACAAAGAATCTTCTACTACACAGAAGAAGCTAAACTCTGAATGTAGAATTCGAAATTTGAGGTGTTTTCCTTCTACACAGCAGTAAATGTCCAAGATATCGATATATTATACTTCTTCTTCTTAGAAGCATCCCTATCTTTTACTACACATAAGTAACATTCAGCTGGGGAGAAAGAGTCTGAAATGGTTTACCAAACATGGACTAATCCTTGGAAAAGAAGCCAACCCAGTGCCAGACTTCATACTTCAATCCCTTGAAATCTTCAATATCATAACCAGGTGCCCCAAAATGGGAGAGACATCCAGCATTGGCATCAAAATCAGGGAGAAATTTGTGGGAGGATGACCCAAAGTACGAAACTTAACCAACTAATTTTCCAACACACGAGGAAGTAATTGGATGCAAGACATTGAGATTGTATCAACCTACTTCTCAAGCTTTTTCTGTCTCAGCTGGTAAGTTTTACCCCATGGGTTCACTTGGAGACCAGAAACTAGCCGTTGACGAGAGAATTCGGGAATACAAAGTTCTGGATGAGACCCATAAAGTATCTCTCGATTTTAAAAATGTCCCATAGGCTGGGGATGAATGACAACTTTTGTTGCAACAACATATCCAAGACTTTCCTTTGCTGATACTGTCTTCAGAATTTCCATACCTGACTTAACTGAGTCTCTAACTGGTTATCTTTCCTCCTTTAAGGATTTTTGACCATGGGCCAAGACTTGTATGTCCATGATAAACAGCCCCATCTAATTTTTTTGTCTCATCGAACTCCCCACGAAGTTATTCCACATCTTTTTCAAATAACGGAACAGTGAGAAATCAAGATTCACCATTCTGAAGAGAAAATATCGGGCCTGAATAAGAATTCCCCACTATGAGTACTTGTTATTAATGCATGAGATGCATGAAGATGCACGAAGATGCATGAGGTGAATGAGCTGATGCAATGCCATGTTCAAACATCTTTTTTATGCATACAATCTTTCACATTTTTTTGTAAAATAAACATGTTATGATGCAAGGTGCAATGACACATGTTCAAAAGTTCAGCATAACAATTGTACCATCCTCTGGATAACTGATGTATAAATCTTTCGAATAATCCGGATATCACAAGATCAAAGGTTCGACACCAATTTCAGAACACAACAGAACCAAGTACCATGCATAACCTTTGTAAAATCTCTGGCTAAGTTGAATATATCAGGATCAAAGGTCCAGAACATAAACAGAATCATAGTTACCGACAGAACACAACGATCACTATCAGAACATAGTCACCATCTGTACTTGTAATAATCAAGTCCCTCCCCACTCACGGGTGAAAACTAGGTTAAGGTAAGAAAACGTAACTCAAAATCACGGGTTCGCTTGAGATTACTATCCTCGTACACCTACGTGATAATGATAGAAACTCATTAAAACCTCATCTGAGCATGGACGACACAACCTTCTAGGGTAATCTACATCCCCTATCCGTCATGTTCCACTATATTCCTAGTGTTCCTATTGTTTGTCACTTGGCCTGGGTATTGGGAATTTTACCTCATAGTAACACCCATCCGACAAAGAAACACGAAAGCCAACACAACAGCAGTATATGGAAAACAATAAAGATGAAATGTAAACATATGCTCAGATAAACATGTACAAACTAATAAACTGGAAGCATAAAAATAAACACCCAAAGAGAAGAAAGCAAGAGCTAGGATCGACTCCAGGATGGACCAGCAATAGGTCAATATGTCCCCAGTAAAGTCACCAGCTGAAACAACCGGCTGAACAATCAACTGATAATAAAATCAATGAAGTCGCCATCGAACATTTTTATCCCATGGGAAGGGAAAGGTAAACATCGAGTAAACCTGAGAAGGGTGAAATCATGGTCGAACGACCAAGAGATCGGGTAAGGGAGTCTGTTACGCGAGGGGAAGGTATTATCACCCCACACGCCCGTAGTACTCTATGGTATCCACTCTTGTTGTCTATCTTATGGGTGTGTTAGAATCTAAATCTAAGTTGTACAGGGAATGCATGTAAAAGAAAGGAGAAAAGAATGTAGGGAAAATAAAAGTTGTGCTCGCTCGGGCCCTACCCCAATGCCTACGTATCCCTTTTAAGGAATCAGAGCAGCCGTAGTCCGACCTTAAAAGTTTTTGTTTGTTTGTATTTTTTAATAAATAATATTAATTTCTCCTTCTTCTGCAACTCGACCTTTGGAGACTTACGCGTCAGCACAAAAGTGAATTAACATGTCCTCTCTGAAAAAGTTTGAAGGAAAAGCCCGAAGGCACAAAAGAGTTTGCATTGATTGGTATTTTTACCTAAAAGAAGGATTTGAAAGTTGTTAGATGTTTTATGCTTTTTCAAGAAAAGAGTTTTTGTTTTAAATGAAAGGATGCAGAAGAAAAGAAAACATCTAAGGGAGACTAACCTAAATCTATCCCTAATATAATCATACAATGATTGATCCTAAGGTTGAGTTTAGAAGGGAAATCTCTACCCTGTGTTGACATGATTGGATAACAATCCTAATGTCTATCTCAACTCATCATCTATAGATGAATCAAGAAGTCCTAAATGAGCATAGCAAGGGTCTATCACCTAAAACTATGTCTATCTCGAATCATCATCTATAGTTGAATCAAGAGCTCCTAAGGGAACATGTCGAGGGTATATCATCTCAAAACATGCACACAAAGATGAAATTAAACAAACAAGCCAGTAAGCTCAAGAGAGCACACCTAGAGAGATTATATCTAGGATAGCATGCCAAAGAAAGTCTAACAAAACTATCCTATGGGGAACATGCAATGAGAGCAAAGTCGTGATCTCAATTTCTAAATTGAGTGACTCATCGTTCAACAAGAAAGTAAACAAACCCAAGCACAACACATATAGTAAATGAAGTGCGGAATGCCTGCTACAGGTCTTTAAACAGCGACTTCGAGCGCACGCTCTTTATTTCCTACTTCTCATGATATCTAGAAAGCAGTAAAGTGCAAAATGAGATAAACAAGAGAAAATACCAAACGGGTATCAATTCGTAGCAAAGCGCATCAAAACAAAGAAACCCGACGATCTTCATAAAAGCTTCACCGATCAAAGAAAAGAGTCAGAAATTAAATGCTCAGAATAAGCGTCGAAGCATCATCGATGTGAAAATAAATAACAATCGAAATCTCAAGCGCATCTGCATATCGCCCAATAAACCTGCATAAGACTCAAATCTCAACAAGCAAATGTGAATTACCAATCACAAATATAACCGGATAATCAGGATTTAATTCCTAAAATCACATAAAAAATCTAATTAATTTTTATTGATTTTATAAATTTTGTCAGAAGAAAATTCAAACAAATCCAAACAATTAACAAAATTATTTAAAAGGAATTACTAAAACAATAAACAACAAAACAAAGCCCAGGAGTTGCAAACTGAATCCAGGAGTGACATGCTGAAGTAGAAACAATACGCAACCCAAGGGAGATAGTCCAATAAGTCAGCTTTTGTTACAAACTTCCAAGCTGTAAAAAAAATAATACAGGGCCAAGCAAAGTCCAATAACAACTACCAAATTTTTGTTTGCTTTAACCTGTCTAAACAAAAAAAAAACACGAACCCCATGGGCTTTGGTTCGGTTTGCATTAACACAAGCCTAACAATTAATTCAGCCATGATTTGTTAACATGAAAAAGAACTTAAGAAGAATTAAAAGAAAACAAAATATGAAACGGTGGATCTTGTGCAGAGTTTCAATTTATGATCCTTCACCTTCCATGATATCTCTTGTCTTTCCTTCTCACTCTGCATACAGCGGTGCATCTTTCATCTCGATCATAGCACCGTTGCGGTTCTCAAATTCCAGCCACTTCAAACCACCACAACCCGTCCTCTTCTTTTATCCGTCCTGAACTCCTCTGTCTCCTCTCATCCGCGCCTCCGACGGCGCGACCTTACTCAACTCCGTCGCTACTGATTTCATCGGTTTCAAATTCTTTCGTTTCTTTTCATTGTTTCGTTTGATTCGCCGATCTCTATGCAAATTCGGACGGTGAATACGAGGGATATTGGGGCAAGAATTTGGGGGAAGCGTTTAGGAAGCCAAAAAATACATCACAGTATGAAAAAATGTTGAAAATAGGCGAAGAAAACAACGGTTCTAGGCTTACCGGCCGGAGTCTCTCCGGCGGCGTTTCAACAACAACGAGCGGCGTTTCAACAACAACGATGATGACGAGATAATTAGAGAATCCTCAAATCAGGTATACACGCTCCGTCGTCTACTCCTTCTATCTCTTCTTCTGCTTTTGATCTTTCTACTTCATCTGCTTCCTCCTCTCCATGAATGTTGTAATTTTCGAAACGAAACCAGAAGATGATGATGATTATAATGTTACTGTTGTTTGCTCGTTCTTGAGCGTTGCAGGAGCAATGATGTGATAACACCATTGTTGATGAAACAAAAATTGTTGCCGCTGAGAAACTAGAAATTGGAGATGATAGGGAGAGATATGTGGTGCGGTTATGGATTAAAGAGTGAGTTCTTGAAGATTGATAATGATTGAAGCCGTTGTAGAGATTTAATGGTGATGAAGATGTGAAGCGATGACGAATACTTGAAGCAGTTGAAGATGAAGGTTGAAAGGTTGATGAAGATGCGGTAATGGTGCAAAGAGAGTTTCTTCTGATTTTGTGATTCTTCTACGGTTTGATCAATGAAGAGAGAGTGAAGATTAGTGGTATGGATGTTGATGAAGGTGATGAAGACTGAATATTTGGGAGAACTTTTGTCTTGTCTTTTTAGTGATGACGGTAAAGATGAAGAGTAGAGGGAAAGTTCTGTACTGGTGAACCTTCAGAGAGAGAGAGAGAGAGAGATTTCCTCTCCTTTTTGTTAGGTACTTGTGCATGGTATTCATTATCCTGTTGTTCTGCAAACACAAAACTGCTAGACAGATCATATACGTCACGTAAGGTAACAGACTTGATACCAGCAAGAATGAGATTATTCACAATCTCAGCACCAAGTCCCTGCATCCTCGGCATAAGAATTCTAGCATCAAAGAGCCTACATATGGTCTCTCGACCATACACAGCACACTTCCTGCTATGCAGATCTTCATCAATATCCATCGAACTAGCATCTCCCAAATTCATGACGTAAGTCCCTCGTTCAAGAATCCTCTCACTATTGTCGTTGTCATTCTGTTTTGAATTTTAGCCAAAGTTGTTAGAAACAGCTGGCCTTTCTGATATTCTTTTCTATTTATTTTTCTTTTGCAATGTTCTGGTGCATATTAGTACATGGCCAAGAGCAGGTATACATCATCTCTGATTAGAGGAGCATAATGGGTGATGCTACGATGCAGTCGCGAGTTTAGTAATGAAAGGCAATCATTGTGAACCAGTTTGAACTCGGTTGGTTTGGACTGTATGCAATGCAAGGAACTTCTTCAATGGATATGCACCTGATTATGGATAAAATAGTGAACTGGTTTTGAAGCCTACTTAACCTAGTATTGAACTAGTTTCTCTCTTTACTGTTTAGTCGGCAAGGTGTGGAACTATTTTGCATGAAATTTCTAAACTTGTTTGATTTGGAATTCTGTATATGATCTTGTAGGTTTTTCCGAGTCCACAACTTTTGTATCTATGAAATGATGTGTAAAACTGAATATGGATATGTGGATAACGTGAGCTGCTCGATTTATAATGCCTTGGATTATTTATGTATGTAGGTGTTTTATTCATAATCCTAGCTTGTAGTTAATTAAAAGGTTAAGACATAGCATAACATTGGATATGTCTTGTTGGTGCGGCAGCTTGTGCACTGTTATAGTTGGTTATTTTTTTGGGAAGCTGGAAGTACAAAAGCTTATAGACGAAGAAGCATAGAGATGGAAATGGAGTTAGGCTTTTAGGAACTAGGCTTAGAACAATGGTTTTGGTGTAGTTTCCTGATTCTTCTTGTTTTTGCTGTGAAATAATGTCAAAAGATATATGCAGGGTAATTGGTTTTATATGATTGCTCCTGAATTTGTAATAGATGTGGTGTTTCTTTGTAATGGGTTTGATGGTTTTTGAATGGTAGATTTGGAATGTAATATCGGACTTGCTTGAGGTGTGAAAATGAAATTAGAACCATTTGTTTTTTACTGCAAATTGCAATATTTTCTTGAGTTTTATATGTGCAGTAAATTGCCTCTTCCAAATATCCCATCTCTGACTTTTGCTTTTCGCGGTATTCGAAATGAGAAATAATCAATGCACCTACTGAGAACAAAATTATCATTGCCCAACTAAGTTCATGGACGTCTTCCAAAGCATACATGTCTCCCAAATACTTCATGCCAGTAAAAAAGTGTTGCAATGCCAATGGCAATCGCATATCTGCCGACAATTATATGCAAGTATTCCCAAATAATCCTTTTATATGATACCTGCTCCCCATTTGACTGTCTTGAGGGCCTAAGGAAAGCATTAACTGGTTGTATGCAAGCCACAAATATTGCAGCAATTCCAAATTTAACATGTATTGAGCTAACATGAAAACTGCGAAGCTCAGCAAACGCTAAAAGAAGTGTAGGAAAAACTATTGATAACCTTGAGTATTGCATGTAAACATGAATTTCGTACCAACCATTGCCCTTCAAATGTTTCAAGTACCTGGCCGCCAATATACCTCCTGGAAACAAGATACCTCATGCAAGAAACATCATGAATATCTATGCTCTTGAACAAGTTAATTTTGATGTACCAAGTAAATAACAATGAATCCACTCTTTAATTATCAAATCCATATTTATCTGGTACTTCAAGAAATCCAAATAATCCATCTTCAACCTATTTTCTTACAAGCTTCAAACAACTTTATTCAACTAACACCTTTATAAAACTTGAATGAACACCAACCCAAACGATGATTCCAAATCAAATTCCATCTTTAATGAACGAAACCAAATGCTCATCACATAAAAAGGAAGATTACAGTGAAAGTCAAGCCTTTGTAAGAAAATCCAAGAAATGATGACAAAACTTGTAACATAAGTAATGGATGGAGGTCCTTAATTCTGACGGAAAGAGACTCCAGATAGCCATAAGATGCAACCCTAAACCATGATCCTTGGAGAAGAACTCGATTGGAGCATAATTGCCGAAAACCTGGCTTCGATCGCACATAGGAAAATAAACCCTGATAGCCTCGTAGCTTGATGAAGACAGAAATTCTCAGTGACTCGGATTACAACCCTAATTCCACCATTTACTGTTTGAATAAGAAAACATCCTTTATTTGATTTGTATACTTCAATCACAATGAAGCCCTGATTTTGCATGACCACTGAACTTTAAACCTCCAGGTACTTTATCGGATGTAAATGTATGTTAATGACCTAATGGAATATATACAGATGAATGCAAAAATCTAAGCCAAATAAAAGAAATTAGGAGGGCAAATTTTGGGGCGCAACACTGAGGCCTCAAACATTTAGTTTTATCATAGGCCAATATTATTTCAAATCAGCAACTATGTTGGTTCACAATAGAGGAAAAGAAGCCCAATAGAATTTCAATTCTAGCCCAACATAAAAAATCCCCATACATGCCCAACAGAATTTGCATCATTGGCCTAAGAGATGTGTTACTTTTTGCAAATCACAAAAGTGGATTTCTTGGTTCATAAAAAGCAAAAGATAAGATAGAAATCAGATTATCATCATGTTTTCACACACAAAAAAAGAAGCCTCATGTTGTTTCACTTCAAAGAAAAGTCAGAGTTCACAAATCAAATCACAGGCCTAGGAAGTTTTCACTGCAAAATCTCAAAGACCATGCTTTTGTTCACAGAAAAAGAGAGAAAAAACTCAGAAAAGTATTCATCACAGTATAACAGGCATAAAGTACAAGAAACTCAGCAAGCTAGCATCACAGTAAAATAAACAAAGTACCAAAATCTGTACAAAGTTTATCAAGTCACAAAACCAGCAAAAGTACAACAAGTGCAGCCCCAAAAGCAAGCAAAAGCCAGCATCTATCACAAGTAAAATAACACAGCCAACAAGCAACCAACAAACTAGTACAACAAAATTAAAGTGACAAAACGATGCCCCTTAAGTCAGCATCAAGCTTGTACCAAAAAAAAACAAGTAAAGTCAACCAACAAAAGCATCAAACAAGTCCCAAAGTCAAAATCCATCACAGTATAAAAACATCGCACAAAGGAGAACATAATTCACAGGGGGAGAGAGATAAAAAAACCAAAACCATGATTCCAATTTTACAACACATAAACTCCTCAAAATCGTTTTCAAACTGAGTTCGAGAAACAAATATACAGATTCAAAACAAAATCAACAAAAACTAAACCTTGTTCAACACAAAAAAACCGAGTCATCACACAAAAACTCCTCAAAGCCATTTTCAGCAAATATGCAAAATATACAGTCACATAATATACAAACAGAACCAATACCAAACATGAAACTCTAAATTATTTTTACATCATTTTCACAAAAACCTAAACCCTTCAGAGATACGAATAAAAAGAAAGAGAGAGGAAAGATCTCAACAAAACAGTGTTAGGAAGCAAATCGGAGCCCTTAAGGTTTTCGTTCGTCCACTTTCCGATCTACGCAAAATCAAGCACAAGATTAATAACCGGGAGGACGAGAGGAAGAGATTGATGTAAGAAAAATCAAGTTTGGAGCATTGCCGCCGCCTCGCCGCCACAAGGGCAATTTCTGGCGCGAACTAGTTTTCTTCTCCGGTGAGGAGAACGAAAGAGTAAGAGAGAGAGTGATTTGTTAAAATGAAACTATTTTTTTTTGTGTTTTGTTTTTGTTTTGTTAAAACAAATTTTCAGGCCCATTGTAAGTTCTCAAATCAGGCCCAACGACCCCTTTCCAACACGCACCCCTACCCTTGCTATTCACCACCAGCACCGGGCCCAACTATCATGCAGGTCCAACTGTTTTTTTATTAGTATTTTTCTGACTTACAAAAAAACTCCTCTTGGGTCAGGCTTAACCAAAAATTTGTTTTACACAAAAAGACCCTAAATTCAATTTTTACCCCCTGACTTACTTTTTTTATATTTTTTATTTTATTTTATTTCTTTAAATATTATTATTATAATTATTATTTTTATTAACAAAAAAATATTAATTTATTTATTTATACTATATCTATTTATTTTATTTCAAGACCAAAAATATTAGAAAACATTTTGTTACAAACTTTATTTCTTTTTCTTAATTAATTTAATAATTAGACATAGGTTTATTTATTTTATTTTTTAATTCAAACTTAGAATTTAGGGTTTCTCTTAACCTAATTTATTTTTATGCTATTTTAGTTAATATTAAAATCTTTTCATAAAAATACTAAAAAATATTTTCTTTTCTAAATTAAGTTAATTTATTTTTATTTTATTAAATCATTTTCTTTTTAGTTTATTAGGTTAAAATAAAAACCTTTTTTCTTAACAAAACCAAACAATTCATTTCTTTTTCATTCATTACCTTATACATTGTTTCTTTACCTTCTTGCATATTATTTATTTCAATTCTTGTACATTTATTCAATATGGTTGTAATAGATAATTAGGGTTTAATTTCTTGCAATCCCAATTTGTAAATGTGTACCCCCTATCCCCAAAATGATTGTAATAGTGTAGGACATTTATTTTTCGCAATTTATCGCTTTCATATAAATGCTAGTAATTAGGGTTTGTATGGAAAGATGAAATCAATTTAGAAAACCCTAATCCAAAACAAACAACCATGAAATCAAAACACTTGCACACTTTGCACCTCTAGGGTTAAATCCACTTTGTTGCCTTAAAATGGCCATGTTACGCATGTGAGGTGCCTTAGCAAAAACAATAAAAATACAAGATCATAGTCTCTCGATGACGCTTCGTATGTTGCCTTATAAATGATCTTAGACCCTTAAGAAAAATGATAAGATATCTCACTACATTTCTATCCATGACTATACGATGACACACGCTCGTCCCTTCACATATAAAGATAGGGGTATTTACCAATCAATGGTGAGATAACGATGTCAAAGGAAGAGCGAAATAAACAAAATACTTTTGAGTAAGTAGAATGTTCTTAGTTGCTTGCTCACAATCCATCTTCAAAAACAAACATCTTTTCAAACACATCAAAATACTTTCAAAAACATGAAATATTTTCAAAAGTCCAACACTTTGTATGCATTTTTATAGAGACGAGAATCATTACAAAGTTTTCCTAAACGAAGGCGCTTTTTAAAAATACTTTCAAAATCCACCACAAACACATTTCAAACAAAGAAATTTCAAAAGTGAGCTAGCAAGCAACTAAGATCCCATAGATAACTATGAATGAAAAGGGTGCTAACACATTCCCTTTTCATAACCTACCCTCCAAACTCAAGAAAATATCTCAAAGGTCTTTCATGTTCTTTTCATCCTTTCCTTATTGGATAAAAGAAAAGTCGGTAGCGACTCTTGCTATCCGCAACAATTGCAATCAAACGCAAAACACCCAAGCCAGTTCTCCCACCGTATTACAATGAGGAAGAAGAAGAGGCACAAGAAGAAAAAAAATGATATGGAAGCTATGGAGGAGGACACCCAAGTGCCTCAAGGCAACAATGCTGATGTGTTGGCTCTATTAGAAAGAATGCAAATTAAACAACAAGAGAATTCATCTATTCAAAGTGAAAGACTAATAAACCTCTACAATCTTGTTCAGATTCAAGGTGAAAATTTTGCTGTCTACACCACTACTCAAGCTCAAAGGTACTCTACTCTACATGGCATGATGCAAACACAGGTAGAAAACTTTGCTTCCTTCACTTGTACCTATATGCAACACTTTCCCATCAACCAACCACCATAGAAACCACATAACCAAGGAGATGAGAACCTAGACAATTGACTTGCTTTGATGCTTTGTAGTGCATTTTGTAACTTCCATGGTTTAAATTTTTTGCTTATGTTATTAATTTATTTATTTTCTTATGAACTTACTTTGTGTTCGTTATTTTATTGTTGAACACATTTGGTGTGTAATGATCCTCATGTGTTTGATTAATTATTTCACTATTATATGTTTTGCACTAGCTTCATTTTATGTGAATGGTTGTTGGTGTTTTAGGTTGTAAAGTGGATGATTTTTATGAGATTGGATGTGTCTTTGTTACTCTTGACCTCGTGCTTTTCTATTTTTAATGTTGTCAAAGGGGTAGAAGAGAATATAGAAGGAATGTTGTGTAAGGAAGAACTTGCATATCGGTGTTCTACGGAATGCACAAATTCAGCAGAAGCATATTCGGTTAAGGCTCTCGATGAATTGAGCAAAAAAATTTCTAAAGTTTTGCCATCATAAAAAAGGGAGATTATGTGAGGGAAAGGTCCTTCTATATTTGTTTTAATGATGTCAAAACATTTATTGCTTGCTCTTGATCTAGGTTAGTTTTATGGACAAACTTTCTAGTGGAATGGTTGGAATGAAGATCTTTAGAAACATTCATTTTTGGGAGATTTCACTGTTTGCACTGACTTAAGATAGAGTTAGGTCGACTCATAGCTTGAAGAAGATCAATCTATCAAGCTCGGGTCTGCTTGCATCGACCCTACTGGTCGACTCACACTGGGAGAAAAATTCTCACTGTTTACTCGACTCAAGCTAAAGATAGATCGACTCATAAATTGAAGAAGATCAATCCATCAAGCTCGGGTTTGCTTGCGTTGACCCTTCTGGTCGACTCACACTGGGAGAAAAATTATTTTTGTTTGCATTGAATCATGTCCTGTTGAGTTTGATGCATTTCTTTCTTAAAGGTCTTCTCACAATACTCAGGTGTGCTCGCGTCGAGTGGGACTCCTGCATGAGTCGACCGCTCGCTTCTTGCACTCTATTTTCTGCTATATTTTAGTCTTGACTATTTGGTAACACACACACACACACACACACACACACACACACACACACACACACACACACATATATATATATATATATATATATATATATATATATATATATATATATATATATATATATATATATATATATATATATATATATATATATATATATATATATATATATATATATATATATATATATATATATATATATATATATATATATATATATATATATATATATATATATATATATATATATATATAGGTTCGCATACATCATTAAGGGTTAACAAGAAAAAGTGAAATATATACACCAACTTCTCATCATCTTCATCTTCTCCTTGCATTCATCAACAATTACACATAACAATTTTTGTTGATTAAAGTGCAGAACTGTGGTGATAACGTTTAAAGTGAAGATTGATTTTAGATTTGAGTTGAGAATTGAGTGGGTTTTTTCTTGAATAAAACTGTTAGAGTTTTGTCCTCCAAGATTCCATTTGGTGCGGGGGTTTTTGCATAATTCTTTGCTTCATTGAATTCAGCCGAGTGAAAGGGTTGAGAAATGGTGGGTTTGCTCAATTAAGTAGTGGTAACCGGAGAATTGTGAAAGAGGATTTGGGATCAAATTTCTTGCGATCAAAATCAGCCGAGTGAAAGATTTGTAGAATAAAAAGTTTGTGCTATCAAGTAGCGGTAACTGGAGGTTTGTTCGAAGAAATTGACATACTTGGTTTGGCTTGAACCAAGGGGAGAGAAGGTAATAGTTTCATCATCAAAAATTGGTTTGTATGTAGTGAATATTATTGCTTCTCTTGTAACACTTTCCAACTTAATATCATATATTTCAATTCTAGATTTTAGAATTGGGGGCTGACGTACCCTACGCAAGGACAACAAGGGGAACTGCCTTAGCAAATCGTGTGTTGTTTCTCTTTCCCTATTCTTTTATTTTTGTTTGTTATAATTTTTGTGATATTGATTGTTAAATTCATTTTACCGTGATTGTAGTGATTCAAACTTAGTTTACAATAATCATAGCAATCACTTTGATTGTTATTAAGGAAAATTTATCACTACAATTAAGTAAAATTGAATTTGTTGTATTTTTGCACACCAAGTGTTTGATAAATTGACTAACACACAAATTAGTGATTTTGTCAAGTTTTATCTTAAACAATTCATTGAAAGTAGTATGTACTCATTGATATTTTTTAAGTGAATGATTAGTAAGTAATAGTATTGATTCATTTCTCAGCATAAGATCTTCATATGGTTCGCATATCCAATCTTTTCAATAACGGATCGTTTAGATGATTTTGATTCGGGAAGCATTCGCATCATTTCAAAACAAATTTTAAAAGCGTAAGTTTTAAATAAAGGATCTATTCAACCCCCCTTCTAGATTCGTACTATTGTCTAACACAACAACCCAAACTTATATTTATTAATGGTTTCATCAGGGTTCTCTTTGACTCTATATACCCAATAGGATGCCTATCAGTGGGTGGAGGCATCAAGGTTCATGTTTGTTCTTGATTATAACATTATATTCTAATTGTATTTCCATGCGACACTCTAGAATGATCAAGGCATGTTTGTGTGTTATAGGTTTGAAGTGAGTTAGAAAGAGGGAGGGATTAATTATAGGTTCGAAAATGTAATTTTTGCCTCTGGTTTACATGGAATGAGAGTTTAGTGGATGAATTATAGGGGCAGATCAAGATGGTCATGTTGAACTGATATGAGAGGATTCGATAGAGAAGGAGGAAAGGTTTAGGTGCTCATTGTTTTTTATGAAGTGACTAGTGTAGTTACAGATGTAGTGGTAGGTGTAGTGACAAATGTAGTATCAGAGTAATATGTGAGATATTAAGAACAATATTAAGTGGTGTATGAACATGACTAGAGTGTTGACTAGTTGTACAAGATGAGAAATAGGAATCTTTGTTGAGTTACTAAGTTCATTTTTGGTGCTAGGAATAAGATAGGTGTAAGTGGAATTGGATGAGATAATATAACTTAAAAAGAAGTTGGATAATGTAGTGGATCTGTATAACACTATATGATAAGCTTGAAAAAAAGTTAGTATAGGAAATTTTTGTTTCATTGAAAACTATATCTTTAGAGATGTAAATTCTGCCACTATTGTCAAGACACTTATAGCCTTTATGAGTGGAGGAATATATAAGAAATGTAACTATGATATGCAACCTAAGGTTGTACGGTTTTTCTCATTTTTACATAACAATTCTTAACTTGTTTTTCTTTTAATTTCTGAATATGTTATGTTCTTAGGATGATAAAATGCAGAAAACTTAAGTGGTTAAAAATAAAATACACTAGGCAATTATACTAGTTTCTTTTATAACCAAGAGTGCATCAAATACCTCCACATCTTAGGATATTTTCAACTATGTTTAGATTCTTGTACAAGTCTCACACCAAGACTTCTTTACAATCTTATAAAGCATGCACAAACACTAAATATATGGTGGACTTTGAATCACCCCAATTCAAATGAAATTTTTAACAAACACCAAACACAACGGTGGACTTTGAATTAACTCAATTCAAAGTATCTTTTTCACAAATCAGAAAGTACATCACTTTCTATTTATAAAAAATATTTTTCACTAAAGCCTATGATGAACAAGTAGCATTCAATGTTGTTGAAGAATGAAGAACTTTGTAGTTGGCTATATGATAATCAAATCTAAACTTTAATAGTTGATTCTTATAAATATTACAATTCAAATATATATATATATATATCACATAATGCTCATAATCTATTTTGGTTTGAAATTTTTCTGGTTTATGAAAGTTTACAGGGTTTCAAACCATTTTGAAAATGAATGATTGTTAAAAATGAATTTTGAATTGTATGAAAAATAATATGAAATATTTTTGTATTTTTTTAATATTAAAATGACTTATATACACCCTTAAAAATCTCTATGAATTGATGCATAAGTATAGAAAGGTTCGATGAAGTTTTGTCATGATTTGAAATAAAGTTGGTACATGAAAAATCACTTTCTTTTTAAAGTGTGATCAGTTACCACTCTTCCAACATAAAAATTTAAAACATAATCAACTGATAATGTTGTTTCAATTACGGTTTCAATTTCCATAATTTACGAAAAGTAGAATGAATTGGTAATTGATTACCACTGTTTTGCAAGTGAAAAAAAATCAGATTTTCTATGGCATTGCATGAAAGCTTTTTATGAATGATCTTTAAGAACTTTTAAGATTAAGTTTAAGTGATATTTTATGAGCTATTAAATGATATAAGAGATGAATCGTTATATCTTAAAGATAAGACTTTTAAATCCAACTTTGAAGATCTTTGACAATCGTCGATCATCAATCATTGTCTTCATCTTTATCTTCTTTTGATATTATTGTTGACTTTATATTTTCTTATTTTGATGATGTATTTGTCTTCATTAAAACCCTAGTCAAGGTCAAGGAGAAACTCTTTTTCACAATCTCTCCCTTTTGATGATGTCAAACATCCTTTTAAAATTTTCTTGTTCATCAACGAGTTGCTTCAATATTTATTAATCATGCAATTTGTGCAACAACTAAAAACTTCCACTATCTTGTATATCTCACCATGTCTTTTGCAATTCATGTATTTTGTATCCCGATAGATATCATGAAAAAGAACATACCTACCTACCATTTGTCCCCCTTTTAACATCATCAAAAATAAGAAAGAGTAGAATAATCCAAAAGAATATAATAGAGAGTGAAATAGTACAATCCATATGATAAAAATTAATCCATATGATAAAATTATAAAATGGCATATACTTACTCTTCTTCACAATTTATGCCAATTGAAGGAGCCAAAATTTTTAATTTATTTTTATGATGAAAGTTTACCTTACCATATCAAATGGTATCCTTATGTCTTGAACAACCAATTTTTATATTATAATGGTATCATATGATTTCCAATTATCTATCAAAAATATCCAATAATAATTTCTAGGTATCAAATATTCTCATCATCGTCATCCTCCACGGAGTGATGTAAAACCATGAAGGATTTATGTGTTTGTTCTTCATTTTCAAAACTTGTACTCACATCATTGTCCTCACAAGTGATATATGTTCTTCTTGATTATTTATTCTTGTTGTTGTTAAATTTATTCTTTTTTTTTAAGTGTAAGACAATCACTTTTGACATGTCCTGATCTTTTGCATTCAAAATAAGTAATTTTCTTTCTTGAAGTTAATGCTTCATTTAACTTATTTTGACCAATTGTCATTGTCTTTTCTCTTTTCTAGAATTTTTCATATTTCTTGACTAATACATCATCTTTATCATCTTTGTTACTATCATATTGAGATTCTTCTTCTTAATCATTATCATAATCTTTAACTTTAGTTTTTAAGGAAAGAGATCTCACTTTATGCTCATGTCCTTCATGCTATTCCAATCTTTCAAGTTCCAATTAGTGTTCTGGCAACTTTTCAAACAATGTCATTGGTGTCATCTTAGAAAGATTATTCTTTTCAGATATTGTCATTAATTTTGGTTGTCATGCTCTAGTTAATGATCTAAATAATTTTAAATTTAGTTCATCATTGGATAAAGTTTTTGCAGAAATAATCAAGTGATTTGTCAAATAAGTGAACCTCTTTTGCAAATCAAGTATCTTCTTTCCTGGTTGAATTATAAACATCTCATATTTTTAAGAGAGAGTGTGTGTGTTTAGTTTAGATCTTTAAACTTCATACATACTTTCATGTGTAGCTTGAAAAGTATTTAACATTTCTTTAACGGTTTGACAATTTGATACCCTAAAGAACTCATACACTCCCAATGAAGATGCTAATATATTTTTGACTTTCTTATCATGAATAGTTTTCTTGTTATCTTTCATCATCCCATGACGTTTCTAGTTTTGTAGAACTTACACTATTAATAACCAAAATTGAAATGTATGGACAATTTTTTATTGATTTTCCTACTTTGCATATTGTGATTCTAGAAACATTTGCATTCTAATTTTCTAAAAATTATAATGTTCACCGGTGACACATGGTGGCTTATTGACGCTGCCACCTTCTCCTAAAAACGCTTTTGCGGAAGTCATTTTTACTCAGATCTAGGATAAAGTCATCTAATTCTTGCTTTGATGCCAATTATAACTTTAAGATGCAAGCTAATAGAGGGGTTGAATTAAGGTTGCCCAATTATTCTCATTTTTGTGTAATAACTCTTAACTTGGTATTTCTCCGGAAGTTATGAATATGTTATGTTATTAGGATAATAAAATACAGAAAATTTAAGTGCTAAAAAATAAATGACACAAGGTAATTATACTGATTCTCCTTATAACCAAGACTACATCCATTTCCTCTACACCTTAGAAGATTTTCCACTATGTTTAGATCCGTATACAAGTCTCGCACCAATATCTCTTTACAACCTTTTTAAAACATACACAAACACCAAATCTATGATAAACTTTGAATAACGCCAATTCAAATGATCTTTTCTACAAACACCAAATACTATGGTGGAATTTGAATTAATCTAATTCAAAGGAATTTTTTCACAAATCAGAAACTGCACCATTTTTTATTTTTCAAAATATTTTTCACCAAAGCCTATGATAAACAAGTAAAAATTAATGTTGTTGAGGAATGAAGACTTTTGTAATAGACTATATGATAATCAAATCTAAACTTTGAATACGGATTCTTATTAATATATATATATATATATATATATATATATATATATATATATATATATATATATATATATATATATATATATATATATATATATATATATATATATATATATATATATATATATATATATATATATATATATATATATATATATATATATATATATATATATATATATATATATATATATATATATATATATATATATATATATATATATATATATATATATATATATATAAATTCTCATAGTCTATTTTGGATTAAAACTTTTATGGTTTATAAAAATTTACAAAGTCTCAAACCATTTTGAAAATAAATGATTCTTAAAAATCAAATTTGAATTATATGAAAATTGTTGTATTATTTTTAATGTTAAAGTGTCTTATATACACTCTTAAAAATTTCTATGAATTGATGTATAAATATAGAAAGGTTCAATAAAGTTTTGTCATGGTTTAGAATGAAGTTGGTTCATGAAAAATCATTTTCTTTCGGGGTGTAATTGGTTACTATTATAGTGTAATCGGTTACAACTCTTCCAACACTAATAAAATTTAAAAAAGGATAAACCGGTAATATTGTTTCAAAAATAAGATTATTACGCCGGTTATGAAAATGTTATTATTGTGGTTTCAACTGTCATTATTTATGAAAAGCATAATGAACTGGTATCCGATTACCATATTCAGATAATTAATTACCACTGTTTTGAAAATGAAAAATACGTTTTTCCGTGGCATTGTGTAAAGATTTTTATGATTGATCTTTAAGAACTTTTAAGATGAAGTTTAAGTAATACTTTAGGAGCTATTAAGTGTTATAAGAGATGAATCATGATATCTTTAAAGATTAAGAATTTAACCCAAACTTTAAAGATTTTTGTCAATAGTCATTAATCAATCATTGACTTCATCTTTATCTTCTTTTGATATCATTGTTGACTTTATCTTTTTCTTCTTTTGATAATTTATTTGTCTTCATTAAAAGCCTAACAAAAGTCAAGGAGAAATTTTTCTTCATAATAAATACACATTCATTTGAGTGCATGTTAAACTTGTGAGAGTTATAGGGTCTCTTAAAAAAAAAGAGTTGGCTAATGAAGGAGATGTGAGTATATTAATGAGATAAGTGGTTGTGATAAAGGCATGATCCCATAACTGTAGTGGGAGTTTTGCTTGAACTACGTGAGTTATTTCAGTTTCAACTACATGACTATGTTTTCTTTCTACTAAACCACTCCGTGTTTTATAGATACTCCTCTAACAATGCATTTGTTTGTGTATGTTGATAATACAGTCATTAAGGGTGATGATCTTGTTGAAAACGTGGGACTTAAACAACATCTACTCCATCACTTTCAGGTCAAAGATCAAGAAAGATTGTGGTATTTTCTTAGCATTGAGGTAACTAATTCTAAGGCAATAGTTGCTATTAACCAGAGAAAGTATGTTTTGGATATCTTGAAAGAAACCAATATGCTAGATTGTAAGCCAAATGACACAAGTATGGATTTCAAATGTCAAACTCTTAATAGATCAGGAAGAGTCATTTTCAGATCTAGGAAGGTATAAGAGGTTAGTTGAGAAGTTAAATTATTTGACCATGACGAGGCCATGTATCTCATATGTTAGTATAGTGAATCAATTTTTGAACTCTCCATATGACAATCATTGGCATGTTGTGGTTTAAATTTTGAGGTACATTAAAGGAGCTCTTGGAAAAGGCCTTGTGTACACAAACAAAGGTAATTTATATATTGTTGCTTACACAGGTGCTGATTGGGTTGGTTGCTTATACATATGCTAATTGGATTGAATATCCCTCTGAATTGTGGTCCGCACATAGGTATTGTGTTCTTATTAGTGGAAACTTATTTCATGGAAAAAAAGAAGCAAAATTCTGTCACATATCTAGTGTTAGAAGGTGAATATTGAACTATGACACTTACTACTTAAGAGCTCATATGGCCTCAAACATCTTCTCCAAGAGTTAAGCTTTTGTAAAACAAGTGCGATAAATTTCATTTGCAAAAATCAAGTAGTTTTATATATTACCTTTAATTCAGTCTTTCATGACTAATCTAAATATATTAAATATATTGAGATTGATTAAGGGCTGGCATTTTCTCATAAGCCATTTAACAGCCAACAGAAGCCATTTAACAGCCAAGAATAACTTAGATATTTTACAAGCTTGATGATGCCTACAATGTATATGCTCCAACTTAAAAGGAAATATTGAGATATGATATGGTTTATAATTATTATGATTGATCTGCATTCATTAAGATTGATTATGTATTGATTTATCTCTCTTAATTATAGAACTCTATGTACTATATTCAATATATAAATAAGACCAAGCTTGAGAGATAATCTCTCCAAGTTATTTTGTATCAATTCCTTATTTTCAAGTAATACATTTAATATTAAAAAAATGTAGAGCAACCCTAAAATGAACCACTACTACCATAGATAACTCTGTAAATTATGTTGCTTGAATTCATTTTAGTGTTACGATAAACACATTGAATGATTAATGATAAGCACTAACCTATAAAAATTGTATACTCAAGAAATACTAACAATCTTTCAAGAATATATAAATCTTAATTCTAAGCGTTAGCATAACCAACTTAAAACTGAATCCTAACAGAATTCTAAATACCAAAAAGAGGGAAAAACTGAGCCAAGGGAGGCTTAATCTTTATTCCTAATAGTACTCCAGGTACAAAAACTAAGATGGACATTAAAACGCCCAGAACGAGCAAATAGTAACTTAGGTAGGGCATGCAGTACACTGAATGTAATTTTTATTCATCAAAATAATGTTGATATCTATTCAGTCTATACAAAGATGTTCATACAAAATTATTGAATATCAAAAGGCAGAAAATTGCCTAATTAACAAAATCACCAACATTCTGGAATCTCATGTTGGAAGCCTAATGTTAGATGGTATTTGGTGGGTGGGTATTTGCTCAATATATGGGTAATGATACCCAATATATTATTTTACAAAAACCGATAAAGGTACAACAAACGAAAACCGTTTCCCATTAAGGTATAAATAAAATGCACAAAAATGATTATGTTATGCAACTCCAAGCCAGGTTGAGGTTAATCAACATGATGAGAAGCACAATAATCAAACACCATGAAAGTTTGGTGTATGTCATTATAAAAGAAGCCGTTTTATATCACTGAAGTTTGACTTCAAAGCAGAGAGAAATGCACCTGCAAAATTGAGTTAAACCACATAATCAAAACACCATACTTTCCATTGGCTAATTAAAGTATTTTAATTACACATACCTCCAACTTTGCCATCAAAGACGCGATGATCCGCAGATAATGTTAAGTTCAACTTAGTGGCAACTGATGGCTTCTCGATTCCTAGTACCAAATAAAAACCAATGTCAAAACAAACTTCAAGTTTAAGCACTAAGCGGCGTTAAGAACATCCATAAACTTATACCATCAGCATCAATTACTGGTTCCACAACTTTGTTGCCTCTTCCTACAGCAAGAATGCAAGCCTGCAACACATGATATCAAAATTAATAAAACACCAACAACCAAGTCTTGTCACACTAAGTGGAGTCGGCTACATAGATCAACTTTCGACATAATGTTCCATTCAAAACCATGATTTTATCCAAATTGTTAAATTCAAGATCTTTCTTAATAACATCTCTTATAGTCTTTCTAGGTCTTCCTCTTCCTCTAGTTGTTTGACCTCTCTCCATTTGATCTACTCTCCTTACCACAAAATCTACCAGTCTTCTCATTATACCCAAACCACCTAAATCTACTATAGATGTTACCCCAACACTCTCTAATATTATTCAAAAGCAACAGAACACTTTGATCATTTTAAAATCCAGGCCCCAAAGGGGATGGCAATTTGGGTAACTGTTTTCTCAGATTAATAAAATAGGCATTCCGAAATGTAACAACTTTCGAACAGGAAAACTTTCACAAAAGGTCTGCGACTAAGTGACTATTAAGATATAAAATAAACTAAAGTTTTCAGATATTATTTCCTTTCTTCTTTATATTAAATAAAATTAAATTAGGTGAAAATCATCATTGGTTCAACATGATAGTTAGCTCCTTCGTTGAAATGGTAAATAGGCGGGTGAAAAGACATATAAATTGGTTTATTTATCATATCATATTTTAAATATGAATGAAAAAACATTGGAATTAAAAGAATAGTAGAAATTAACTGAGATCATAAGCAAAATGTAACATAATACAAAGTAAAAAGTTAACCAATTTAACATCTAGATATTCCAGCAAACTAGATGTTGTAAATACCTGTGGAGGGTTTATAATTGCACAGAATTTATCCACGGGATACATTCCTAAGTTTGAAATGCTGCAATGCGTGTACAAAGCTTGGAGTTATTGGTTTTGGCAACAAAAAAAAAAAGAGGATAATAAGGAATTTTCTAGCTAGCATGACAATCTATGTATATTGTAGTAAACTCACCTAAAAGTACCTCCTTGGAACTCTTGAGGCTTCAACTTCCCTGCACGTGCTTTTGCAGCCAGTTCCTTGACCTAAAGTACCAATAATGAATTAAAGTTGATTAAGAACAAAGAATAACCTCACTTTCCAGTATTTTATTTATTTCAAGTAAAAATGGCTTAACACAAACAGTGGAGGAGTACTAAAAAAGACAATAACTAGGAACCTACAACAATGACATAAAATTACCTCAGAAGAGATGGCGGATATTGTCTTATGATCGGCATTTTTTAATATTGGCGTCATCAAGCCCTACAGCCACATAAAAAGTTTGAGTGTTTCGTAAAATGATAATGACTGTTAAACAACATCTATTACCTTTTCAGTGGCAACTGCTATTGATATGTCAACAGAATCGCATAAGATGACTTCACCCTTCTCTTCACTCCAGTATGCTGCCATTATATAAGTTAGATTTATGCATTAGAGACTTCTATAGGGAAAATTTCAGTTCTAAGAATAGGCAAGGAAATTGAAGCAATAACAGACAAAGTACCCTAAAAATGAACCCAGACATAAAACACAATCAAGTATTGAGCACTTGATTTCAGTTATATATATCTAATTTACAATATTTTGAAACTTGTATTTAGCCTGTGGTAAAACAAGCAATGGGTGTCTGAATTTAGCCTGTAGTACTAGGTAATTCATGTTTAGTTGCCTCGTTGTTTAGTAATCTTATCGGGTTAGACTACTCACATTAGTTATGTCTGGCCTATATTATTATTTTACCGAGAATTTAGGCTTAAGACCTAACTAACCGTCAGAAAAACGGCTTGTAAGATGAGGAACGCTCAAGCCTTAAGCATTACTTAGACCATGTCTAGCACAAAGAAAGTGCTGGAGGTTGCAACAAAGGAGGTTTAAAGCTGCAGCAATTAAGGCGGCTGGAAGTGGCCTGTAATTAAGGCAAATTTCCAACAACTATAAATGTCAATGCTGTGTATTTGACTATGAAGCACGGACACCCCGAACACGACTCCGACACTGACACGGCGACACTGGTAATAATTTTAAAAAATGAATAAATTGAACGTAAACACAAGTGTCGGTGCAGGTGTCCGACATTGACACGGACACGGACATGCCTTATTTTAGAGGTGTCTGTGCTACATAGGCATTTGATACTTATTATATCTCAAGAACCTTTTATCAGTAAAATATAATGTTTCTTTCATCCCTTCCTTTTCCATCAAATCCTTTAAGTTAAGTTTTCGCTGTTTCGGGGGATTCAAAAAAATCTGATTTCATCATAGCACTCGCCAGTACAACTCACCATGACCTAATTCATTCTTATTCTTCTATTAAATTTAAAAAATAAGAAGTTTTGCTGTTTGGTGTCATCTGTGTTCATCCTACTTTTTCGTCTATAGCAACCGGCATTGTCTGCCACAGTATCTATCTCGGTGTCTTGCATGTACTCAAGCTTGACTGCCGATATGATCCTACAATTGGACTCTGATTGTTCCAAACTACAGGGGCTTAAAGTATAAGGCCAGTAAGCCTTTCTATGTTCTACTTCTACCACAAGAGACTAATCTCCAACAGGCTTCTGTTCGCATGGTTATTAAGCTCGGGGAGTCCAGGTTAGTTTATACTACACGAGTCTTCTTGAAACAGACATTGCAGGTGCAGTTTTGTAGGCTAAACACCTAAGTCAACAACTCAGAAACATTCACAGTACTGTATAAAATACTTTAGTATTCTTGTTACAAAAATTGTTATATATTTTTAATAGCTATGCACTTTCTGGGTCCGTCACTGCTTCTACCACCTAAGATAGTTAAGGTAAATATAACATAAATGGATAGAACAATAAGAGGAAATTGCTTACCATTTGCTTCTGGTACATTTTTTAGAGCAGCCGCTACAACTTTGATAATAATGTCATTCACTGAAACTTTTACGTCATACTGCTCTGCAATCAAGGAGCAAATAAAGATTATATCGGATTGCAGGTGTACCAGGACCAAGAGCATACCATCTAACATGTGTCAACAAAAAAATAATATCAGTTCATACCTATAAGATCCTTTCTAAGGGAAAGAAGAGGGTCCAGTTTAACATCTGTCACATTCCAATAAAATATTATATGAATTGGTTAGTACCAAATAGAGTAGATTTCAATAATATGTAGGGCATAGGAGATTAAAACCTGATGATAAATATAAGTGTGGTGTATTTAGTTTAGATTCCAATAATCTCTTGGCAATCACCTACAAAACAGTCAAAAACATACAGGCAAATCATATAGATTGATGAGATTAGTGGAAGGAAGCAGAATTTGAAATTTAGTCTATTGATTATCAATTTTCCTAAGTATTCAGGCAGTAGAGATGCAATTAGAAAGGCTCAAACAAAAACATCACCAAACTGAGCAGTACATCTACAACAATGGCCAAGTATTATCAAAACAATATGCAGAATGCACTATATAGAGGCGACAAAAACAACTCTGGCCCATATTAGGTCTAATAAAAAACATTTTCCATAAGATTTGAGCACTCAAATTCCAACCATTGACACCAAACAATGTCTTCCTTTAATGGCTGTATCCCTTTTGAATTTTCATATATTCTTATTTGACAAAAATAAAACTCATTACCATGCAACATATTGTGTGAAAGAATTGAAGAGCTTTATATTCATATTTAACAGAATATTTGATGGTCCAACCTTGCGAATTTGACTATTAGGAAAATCTTCATAAGCATCTGACTGCTTTAAGTCAGTCTTTGAATCTTGTGAAGCCGCAGCTTGATGACTTTGAGATGATGGTGCCTTTGCTTTAGATGAAGCAGGTTTTGGAGACAATTTGGCTGATTTAATTGCAGAAAGAACATCGCTTTTCAGTAGGGTGCTATGAGGACCAGTTGCTTTCAACGTTGATGCATCCAATCCATATTCCGTAATTAGCAACTTCGCAGCTGGACTGATTCGTGCGGTATTGTTTTTGGAAGTTTTGACCTCACTTTTAGGGCCGGGTTGGGGGGCCTTCTCCTTTTGGTTTATTGAGCTGCTGCTAAAAGAATTCTTTACAGCTTCAATATCACCCGCATCTTCAACCTAGCAGAATGGCAGGCGGCGTAAGTATTTCATAAACCTGGTGCTTTTCAAGAAAAAAGAAAACGGTAACAATTGGGTAAATTTACCAAACATCACTAGACATTTGCTTTGTATTTCAAAAGTAGATGCCAGATCGTTAAACCTCAAAACATCACTAGACATTTGCTTAGTTTGTATTTCAAAAGTAGATGCCAGATCGTTAAACCTCAAAACATCACTAGACATTTGCTTAGTTTGTATTTCAAAAGTAGATGCCAGATCGTTAAACCTCAAACCTCACAATGTGTTGGAAGAAGTTACAAAGCACTGTCATACTTACTGTTATTGCAATAGGCTGTCCGACTGCCACTTCTTTTGTACCTTCTGGTGCAACTATCTTAGCTAGGTACCTAGTCTCCACGAGTGTCAGACATAAATTGGTCAGCTAGATGGTGAAACTTTATTGGGAAGAAGAAAGAAAACGGACAAATAGTGATTGTCTGCAAAATAGACCAAATAGAATGCCAGCTTTGTGATAATAAACTGGTTAGTAATTTGACATTGTAATTAGCCAGATTATAAAGAAATAGATTACAATCTACCAAAATTGCAACAACGAAAGAGATACCATTCCTAGATTTCTTTCAAACTTTCTTGAAGGAAACTGATTAGTAGTAGGCATGTCTATAAACACTCAGGTAAGATATCATGCATGCAACAAATATATTTAAAATGCATATTATATGCCGCAAGTCTTTTTTACATGTGAAAACATTATTTAAGATGCAGCAGTGTGGGCTAAAAAATGTCTAATAACACAACATGTTGCAATGCGAGGCAACTATACCAAACATAATGAATGCCTTTTAGTATAAGGAAAGATATTTACCCCTCTTCAAGACTTTCATATTCAAGAGTAGCTTTGTCTGTCTCTATCTCGCATAATATGTCACCCACTTCAATCTGTTTGATAATTAGATGTTAATTCATGACAGACAATAAATAAAATGAATGCTAATGACTTACTCACATTCTTCTCATTTTAAAATATTAAAAAATACATTAAAAAGGATATCTCACTTGAAACCGTGAGTTAAAAACATAACTAACCTTGTCTCCTTCTTTTTTATTCCACTTAGCAATGTTTCCTTGGTTCTGTGCAGAAAAAATTGAAAATCATTTCATGGATGGAAAGAAAATTTATGGTGGAAATGGTTACAAGTAGCACCAAAATAATCTTACCATTGTTGGGGACAAAGCAGGCATTCCGAGAATTTCATGAGGTGGAAGATCTGATGTATCAATTGTAGAAGTTGATTCTGTTTTACTTTGCTCATCCGCAACATCCTGATTTGTTGGTCTCTTCTCTTCAACCTTGCTCTCACCCTCCACAGAAGCTGAGACATTTTGAATGTTGCTTTCCTCCTCAACCTTGTCAAGGCCCGTCGTTAGAGCTTACATATCAAATATTTAGGATACGAATATCACTTGAACTCCAAAAAATTGTAGGTTAGAATCATCATGAAGTTAGCAATTAAATAGGGGGAGAAAGTTTTTAGATTTAATATTTACCAAAACAACAATATTTGAAGTTTACATTTTTCCATTAAACAAATAGAAACTAGAATGAACTTCTTATAGCAAGTATGCTATAAAAAAGGGCTTGTTATTTAAGCCAGTAATAGTGAGTGCGTGACACAATTTTATTAAATTGGACAAGACAGTGAAGTTTTCATTAGGAGCTTAAGAAGCATAAAGGTGCACATTGGAACACACGCGGAAGACAACTGTTGAGTCTATTTTGTTAATTAGAAGGGATTAAATAAACTCTGAGCGAAATAAATGAAGGATGGACAAATTACAATATTAGTTTTTTGTCTATAAATAAAAGCTATTTTCATCTGCAGAATCAAATATCACTGGAAGCAAACATTACTATGGCATGCATATAACAGTAACAAATAACAATACAAGAGTTGGAACTTAATGGTGGTTTGGCTTACTGTTATTGCAATAGGTTGTCCAACTGGCACATCCTTTGAACCATCAGGTACCAATATCTTAGCCAGAAATCTGCATGAACCATCCAATCACTATAACACATTTTAACTGTGCACTACAACTTGCATGTTTTATATGATATACACTCTAGGGTCAAAATTAGTTCAGTTATAGTGAACCAGATATAAAAGAAGGCCCACATAGGCATAACAAATAACAATGAGAAGCAAAAAAGAGAAAGAGATCAGATACACTATTTTGTCTATAACAGACACACGCATGTCTACCACATTTAAAGTACTGAAGACAGTCGCGAGGAAAAACAATGAATGACTACAATTCATGGATGGTTTTCTCCATGGTCATTCTTATATGTTAGATGAGTATTGTGAAGGTCATATAGCATCATGTAATCTTAAAGTTTGATCTTTGACATCAACTATTATGTTTTAGTTTCATTTAATGCTACCAACTAGGAGTTTAGTATTAGTATGAATAAATGTTAGTGTTTAGTATTTTGAATCATGATATCAAAACATTATAATAATTCAAAGTTTGTATTCTCTCTCTACCCTCTTCCTTTACCCATAAACTTTTTTTCTTTCTATAAGCTAAAAATAGATGAAAACAAAGATAAAAGAACAAAAACTTGGGGGGACAAAAACCTAACCCAGGAAAAATGGAAAAGAAACAAACAAAAGTAAAGCGGAAAAAAGGAAAAAACTATATAAAAGATTATTATGAGTTCCAGCTTTATTGTCAAAAAAAAAGTACCAGCCCCGAGTATTATAAACTTTTTTGCGTTCTAGCTTTTTCAAGTTTTTCTGTTTAGACTTTGAAACAACTTCAAAGAAACCCTAATCCCCTAGATATAATCTATGACAAGGATCAATCATGTCATCATCATCAATTGTATTACCAAAAGAAGACCTAAGATAAGCATATCATGAGCAACCTTCGAGCTGCTAAAATGCCCAGTGAGAGAGGTTGAACTGTTTCTTTTATTGACGGATATGTTGAACTGTTTTTTTATTGACGGATATGTTGAACTGTTTTTTTATTGACGGATATGTTGAAGTTTAACAGGACTAAGATTAAAGTCGCTTTACCATTTAAACAATAATAAATTGAAGTTTATAAATTTTAAATTAAAGGTCATCCATAACTTTGGAAGAAAAAAATACCCTTCTTCAAGACTTTCAAATTCAAGTGTAGCTTTGTCAGTTTCAATTTCACATAGTATATCACCCACTGCTATCTGTAAGATTAAACAGTAGCAATGAGAAAATGATTAATTCATTCAAAGAAGTCAATTTCAAAAACAGTAGCAATTAAAGCAAACAGAATTATGATCGGCAACAATCAAAACATAAGAACTACGAACTGACCTACCTTATCCCCTTCTTTTTTCCTCCACTTTGCAATATTACCTTGGGTCTGAAACCAAGAGAAGAAGTTAAATTCCATGAAAGTCATAAAAGAAAAGAGATCAGAAAAGGGAGAAAAAATTATCTGTTTCCCCAAGCTCACCATTGTAGGAGATAACGCTGGCATACCAAGGACTTCATGTGGAAAATCTATCAAATGAGGAGAAAATGATCAGAAGATAACTAGCTAGCTGCATATGACTTAATTTGAAGTTAACCTCTTTTAATCATGACATTAAGTTAAGAGGGTAAAATTAACAAGCTGCTTTTATGCAAAAGATAACTTATATTGATATGAAGAGTGTGTATCCACAAAGAGAATGGAGTACAAGAAATCCTCCAAAACAAAAGAATTAAATGAAAAACAACCAAGAAAATGAGCAAAAATAGCGTATCAAAGCTTCCCAAACCTCACATATTAGTAAGTGAAATTTCATCCAAAAAGTCACGAGGTTGCCACTAAGATGCCAAATGACTAATCTTCCCAAGTTAAGTGATGTGCCAAATAAATCTCTTTAAAATATGAAAGTTGCAGTGCAACCAAATGTTTCTTACTAAAGCATAGGTTGATAATAGCCACAAAAAATGGTGTCTTTACTTATGTAAATAACTTAATGAAATGAAACTAACCATCCACAATTGATCTGCATACCAAGCACACCAAACCAAACATTCACCAAAAATGCTGAACTGAAAAACCAGTAGTGCCCCATAAAAAGATCACGACAACAATAATCAAACCTTATCCCACTGAGCAGAGTCGGCTAAATAGATCCATAATACTCTACCATAAATCATATCTATAGCAAAACCATTGACCTCTTAGGATTTTCTAAATAGTTTCACCTTGTATAGTTTTTTGTGCCCTTCCTCTGCCTCTAATGATTGGGCTACCGTGCACCTCATCTACCTTCTTTCCTAGGGAATCTACACGCCTCCTCCACAAAAGCCAAAACCAATTAAGTTAAGATTCAACCATATTTCTACAATTGGTGCTACCTGAGCTCTCTCCAACGCTACCTTTCTTAATTCTATCTAAGCTAGTATTTCCAATCATCTAGTGAAGTATTCTAAATTTGGGTATCTTAGAGGTTTGTAATATAGGGACCTAAATATAAAATTTTAATCTAAGGTTGCCATTACAAGCATTCAAAATAAAGGACTTAATTTCCTCAAATACTATAGGCACCTAAAGATTAATTTCAACCTCTTGGGTAAATCAGATAAACAGGGCATTATGGTTTCCAAAACAACCTTAATGAAGCCCTAAGAAAAATTCAATAGTTATAGAGAAGAGTTGTCGGTATTTCACAGGCAGCATCTGAGTTGTTCACCCATAAAAGAGATAATCAATGTTCCTTGTCCTTCTATGTCGACATCAGATTATAATAAAAAACCACAGACAGTTATCATTAAAAGTTGAAATTGTTAATTTCAATCATTCATTCTTTTCAAAATATTATATCAAAGGTAATGAAAGATAATCACTTGTGTTCCCTTTACATTTACAACAGGTTACACCTTGGACTAAGGCAGATTTTCGCATATAGGTATCTAGGAGTGTTAGATAAGTCAGCTTATAGTTTACATAACTAGCTTGTAATTTAGCCATGTGATAGAACTGGTGCGAGCTGTTGCAACTGTCCTAACAGAATGCTTAGCTAGCTGTAACTGCCATAACAGAATTAGCTGATGATGGCATAGTCTATAAATAGATGCTACTACATCATAACAGAACACAATGTAAAATTCTATCTTTTTTTTAATTTATTTAGCCAACCATTTCCGATCCACATAGTGAACCGACTAATCTGGTTTCGTGGTTCAGAGGGACAACTCACTAGCCAAGCCTTGTTTCCAATTCTATTGATTGAAAAATTCTATCTTTCAATCAATAGACTTTCGATTTTCCTTTCAATTCAACTTCACGTTAATAAGGAGGAAACATTCCTGGCAAAAGAAAGGATGCACTTTCTTCGGTTGGATTGCATCCAAAGCTGCAATTCAATGACCAAATGGAAAAACAGAAAAATATATAGGTTCCTTAAGACAACCCTAGAAGGCCTTTTGATTTTTCCAGTTTTTTATTCAAGATAAAAAGATACTAAACAACCTCATCCAAACCTTGTTAGCAGAGGAACGGAATTAGAGAGGAAGGTATAATATACCGAGACGAGACTGCCCAATCTCTTTGCAAATCATAGATCCTAATTCTCTTGAAGCATCAAAGAGTAACACCTGTGGAATCAACTTCCAGTCCCACCCCAACTAAATATCCAATATCCATCTATTCTGTATGAACAAATTACCATAGTCCCTTTACTTTTCTAAACATAAGGCTCTCTAATATTAAGTTCTGTAAAGATGCTAAAGCATAAATGAGAAGGCTGGAAGTTGCTAAACATGATGCTACCGCTCGGATTTATGATGGATGGTAATTACATATTTAATATGCCTAAAAAAATAATGAGACATCCAACACAAATAAATATCATAATCTCTCGACCAAAAGTAGGAGCTTCCATTAACCATCTACTAAATTTAAAAGAGAAACCATGAAACAGAAAACCTAAAAAAGTAGAAGCTTTTAAAATTAGGTAATTGAAACATTAAGTACCTGAAGACGAGAAGAATTTGACATCAATCCACTGCCAAAAATGTTGACAGTTGTTGTCAGAGAATATCGTAGTCATGATTGGAATTCTTTATCTATTTAAAATACTAACCTTAGACTTCAAGGGTCTATCACAAACTCCAGTAATCCCAGACCAAGATGTAGGCCTGATAAACATCACCATTAGTAATCTTCTAATTAGATCATACAAGAAAAAGGAAGGAGGATGAACTAGAGATACTAGAGAATGATGTCATATTTTTATTTCATATGCTCAATCCGGGAAAATGGCTTTAAAGAGACAGATATTTTTATGCAGAATAGTGATTGGTGGTCGAAAAAGGGGACAACTTTTATCCTAATATACATAGTAAGATATTTCCATATTTTATTGTCCAGCCCCATCTTCAAAGTATAAACAAATCACATAAATAACAATGACATAACAACAACAACAACAACAACAACAAATAAAAAACTGAGTTTGCAGCTTATGAGGTAAAAAATACAGGTTAATGGATGCAAACCTTAGATTCCCATTACCACCAACAGAATAAATCCTTGAATTGGGGGTTCTGTGACAGGGTTATAACCAAAAACAGTGTGTTAGAAACTTGAAAGAAGCGTGCTAAGAAGAATAAAAAGGCACCAACGCAGAATTACAATAATTAAGATTCTATGAACATTAAAAGAAAAAAGTCTACCATTCTTTCTAAAGTAACGAAAGCTATTCATAAATGGCATGTCATAAGTAAAGGATGCCATGCCACCAAATGATCCTATCCTATATATGATGTATTCTCAGTATGGATCATGGATGGATTCATCAAAAAAAAAACGTAAACATGAATGGGAGAAGGCCAACGCAACCAAACACTATCTAGAAACATCTCAAGATGGAAGTTGGAACGAGTCAAGCGTACCAAACCTAACAAGCAGAATGCCAACACTAAGTGATCACTGATCAACAGTAGCACCATGTCAGAATAAATTCATAAAGACTGAACGAGCCGTGCATACTAAACCTAAGGAAGGAGCATGAAACCATAAAATAGAAACCAAATCTGTAAATTTCACATAAGAGCTATACCCAAATATAAAAAGGAACCATTTTAAAACCAGCACTATAACCATCTAGTTGAGTACAAAACAAACTCTCAAAGTGAATTCAAAAGTAAAGCATCACAAAAAACACTTGAACTTCAATACTCAAATTCATAAGAAATACTATTAATAAGTTGAAATCACAATCACAAAATCTATGTCCATCAAACAAGAGCAACCTAGCAACTAACCCATGAGGTGAAAACTCAGAACCCCGTTAAATCAGAGAAAAATCGAATATTTAGTGTTAAATTAAAAGGAATGATGATTGCGTAAGAGGATTGAAGAGTGTACCGAGAGATGGATCTGGTGGAGGAAGAGAGGATACGAAGGGAATGAGAGATGAGAGGGTGGCGAAGGCGCGAGAGTGCCATTGAAGAGAATCAATCGAAAAATGCGTGCGTTGATCGATTCGATTGTTGTATGTAAAGAAAAGAAAAGAGGGTTGGTTTTGTTCAGCCCAGCTTTCGGTGTTTTTTTTTGGGGAGGCAGGTTAATATTTTAGAATAAGTGCACTTTCAATTGTAAAACAATTTTACACATATAACTAATCAAAACTCTTATACATGCATCATTAGATGCTAATCAATTCTCTTATTTAAAGAAAAATGTGTCATTTTTCGGATATTCAAATCATTTCTTATTCAAATTCCACTTTTCACTCTTACTAACTTGAACATTTGAGTATTAATCATGCAGATTAATCTCCTCTTCACTGCATCAAAAGCTCTAAAGCATTACAATAGATTATGAATTCATTCTCTTCGATCAAATCTAGTTCTATAATGGAACATTGACACCGTCTCTAGGAACCAACTTTAAATTCCTGTGATTTTCCACGATCTAACTTTTCTCGATTCAACTGAATCGCCTTCGATAAAAATCCACACTTCCTTCGATCTAAGTGTGAATCTCCATTTCTTAATAAATCATGTCATATTCAGATTCAAGCTCTCCACTTTTAGATCATTAACGATGGCGGACTCCAAAAGTCACTCGCTCCACCACCCAACAATAAGTCGTTGCAGTTGCCGAAGTTGCTAGGAATCATTAGCCTCCTCCTCAAGGAGCGGACGATCAAGTCTTAACAGCAGTTCCATTTGTTCTCACACCACATAATTATGTCCAATTTAAAGAAGTTTAATGACCATTTCCACCTTCTTCAAACCTCAGATCTACACTGCAGTTTCATCTAGGAAATTTTTTGTTTAGATCTCTGCTACCGCCTATGATATTCTGATGAGAAGTGTTCCCCGACTTTCAACTCTTATAGACTAACCTTGGCTTGCAGGGAGCAAAGGAACTATTGAACAATGTTTATCAAATGGTTCAGCAATAGAACTCTCGGTCCTTTGTAAGGAGGTTTGATAACACCAAAACATATTGTATATTTGAATCGATTTAGGCTTGTTTTCTTATCATTTTATTTCCATTTCTAGTATTATATTGGTGTTTTTACTTTGTTTCAGGAAATTGACTAATCAGGAACTGTGTGCAAAGAAACTGAGCAAAACGGGCGAAAAACGAAGATTTGGAGCAAGCCTACACTTATGGCTACCCCCATGGCGTTCGTCCTAGGGCTGCCATGGGTGGTCCATGTACAAGCAAGTGGGATGACTAAGTCTTGGCCACTTTGTGAGCATGGCGGTCGCCACCCTTTGTAAGGCCCAGACGGTTGAAAACGAGTTTGCTTAGCCTCAAAGAGTCTATAAATTTGCTCCTACATTTTCTCCACGACTTTGAATCATTTTGAGGGATTTTTAGAGTTTCTGGAATCCTATAAATACCCTGTTCACTTTACCATTTCATTCATTCAAGCCTATGCATACTTAAGCTACATATTATCAATTTGTAAAGCAATAATCTCTTCACATCAAAGGATTATTGCACTGTCGATTGAGTTTGTATCAAGTTTACAGGCACTCTTGTATAATTTTTGTTTCCAAACACTTTTTATCAGATTCAAGACTCTGTTTGGAGCCGGTTTTTAATTCATTCAGCATTTACTTTATTTGTCTTGCCTTTACTTTCATGCCTTATTTACTTGTCTTTATTCTCTTTGTCTATTTACCCGTCATTATGTTTACTTTTGCACTTAAAACCGTTTATGTTTTGTTTTCGATAAACATGTTCGACTAATTTACTAAGTGTTGGGATGTGAGGATCGTCAATAGAGGATGCTCTACATGTTGTCTCTTTAAGATCACCTTTGTGGGCTATTTTGATTTAAACGCAATTTTTCTGAACTTATTTTGAATCTGCTTACACGAAAGTGAAGTAGTGAAAACATCGGGCAAGATCGAAAGTCGTCCAACACTAAAGACTAAAATTAGTTTGTTTTTTGTTAACAAATACAGCGAAAGCACTTTGTTAATTAATTAGGAAGATTTGATATTTCTAGAAGGAGATTTTAAAACTATTCGCGGACGCGTTTATAGGTTTAGGATCCAGTTACCAGAGCAGAAGCTAGGAACCCTTTTTAGTCAAACTTTTCAATCAAAATTACTTTTCAACTTAGTTAAGAGTTTAATTTCTTAAAAATAAGTTTACTACTTTAACGCATTAAGCATCTTCCATAAGTGACAATGGTGGGTATAAATTAAGGAGTAAACTCGGTTCTGAATACGCGAAAGTACCAATCTCATTAAATATTTCTATGTGGTTCGATATCTTTTAAAACTACACGATAGGTTGTGCACTTGCATTTATATTTTACACTCACTAAATAGCCTATCAAGTTTTTGGCACCGTTGTCAGGGACGAATTTCGTCAAAATATTGTAACCTTGTTGCTACATCGTCTAGATTAAGGCACTATTTTCGGTAGATGCGAAGAACTCACAGTACTGGAACCTTAGTAGAGCCAATAGAAGAACCAGAAAGATGCGCAAGAGAAAGACTTAGACATTTGCTCCAATGAATTCGTAGAGCGATGGCTGAAGAACAAGATCTTAAGCCTTTTAAGGATTTCGCTATACCCTCTAATGAAGAACCTCATTTGAGTATTCTTAATCCTGCAATAGCGCCTCACAATTTAGAATTTAAAACTGCTATATTGCAAATCATGCAACAAAACCAATTTGTCGGTCTCCCAACAAAGAACCCTAACCGACATTTGAAATTTTTTATCCAACTAGCCGACACATTTAAAACCAATTGTGCTACTCCTGAGATCATACGTTTACGTTTATTCCCTTTCTCCCTTAGAGATAGAGCAAAATCATGGCTAGATTCTCTCCCAGCGAATTTAATTACCACTTGGAACGACCTCAATAAATTTTTCCTTGCTAGATACTTTCCACCAAGTAAAACTGATGTCTTAAGAAACCAGGTAACTAGATCCAATCAACAAGATGGTGAATCTCTTTTCGACGCTTGGGAAAGATACACATATTTATTAAGAGCATGTCCACACCATGGATTAGAACAACGGATGATCATTCATACCTTCTATAATGGTCTTCTCTATAACACAAGAATGACCATCGACGTTGTCGCCGGTGGTGCCTTAGTGAACAAACCATACCCAGAAGCATATACTCTCATAGAAGACATGACCCAAAACCATTATTAATAGGGAACTAAACGAATACCAATAGAGAAGAAAGAAACAAAATGAGGTATATAAAAAGTTAATAGCCTAGACCATATGAATGCCAAAATGGATTCTCTAGCATAAAAGGTCGAAAACTTAGTCATCAACCCTACAGCTACCATAGCTGCAGCCCAACCCGGATGTGAAATATGTGGAACCCAATGGCATAAACTATTGAATGCAACCTTATAGCTGAATCTGGCCCTGACTAGGTAAACTATGCCCAAGGAAATCCTTATTCAAACACTTATAACCCTGGATGGAGAAATCACACAAATTTCTCTTACAAAAACAATAACACCATCCATAAATCATACCTGGAGAAAATGATGGAAAGTTTCATCTCAACTCAAACTCAGTAGAACAAATAATTCATGAATCAAAACATTCATATAAATTAGTTGATTACGCAATTAGGTTTTATACCCCAATTTCCCCCCTAAGATCCTCTAGCATCCCATATCATCACAATACATCAAGATCACACATTTGGTTGGTTCTTTCTTCTACTATCTCTCTTATCTTTAAGTATGTCCTTGAGGGATCACCAAGAACTTTGAATTGTGTATCTTGTATATGTATTTTGTGTTTGTTAACCTCTAACCAAAATCCAAAAATGTATGTTTCCTCTTTATGCTTTGTATATTGTAGGTATTGATCCAAGTACATCTCTCTCACATCCTAAGCCAGGGTTTTAAATGATGATCCTCATTCATTTGACTATTTAGTGGATTTTAAAAGCTTGAACTTCAAGGCTATGGTTATGGCATAAAAGTCCTATGGTTTGAGGACTCTCTTAATTTCACTTGATCAATATTGTCTCAAAGAGAGTGGTTGGATACATCAAGAATATTCATAGATTCATGAGTTTATTTCCATGCTTTCTTCAACATGTTTCATTGATATATGATCCCATTATCACATGTACTTCAATACAACATCACCCTAAGTCTAATGTTATTCATCATGCCTTAATGTGCAAGAAAATTTCAAAAGATTCAAAGATGATCCAAGTGGTTTGACCTAATTTTGCAAGTCCTTTATTCTAAGGTTACAAGTGCATAACTATCTCAGTTTTCAATATTTTGAAGTGGTTCTTTTTTCCATGGACTCTTCTCATCATTTACAACAACTTCTCTTCACATGATAAAGTCCAATTGTGCAAGTAAAATCATCAAAAGTTGATGAATGTTACAAGTCAATTTTGTAGTTTTTAATTGAGGGTTTGTCAATTTCCTAAGATCATATCCTTCTTAATTTTTGATATTTTGAAGTGATTCCAAGGCCATGTTTCCCTTCAATGATTCTTAACAATTTCTCTTCAAGGATCTATGGCTAATTGTGCAAGGAAGATCATTTAAGTTTGAAGAAGATTATAAGTCCTTTAAAAACGCCATTGAATTCTTTGATTTGACTTCAAAAGATCATAACTTGGTCAATTTTTACCTCCTCGAGCTCATTATTTTTTCATAATAAACTTGAGGGTGTCTATTACAACTCCTCTTCAAGTACCTAAGGCTAATTTTGAGTGGAAATCCATTTAAGTTTTGAAAGGATTATAGGTCATTTGTGAATTTCTCAAGAAAAGTTCATCATCTTCCAAAGACCATAACTCTTTCAATTTTCATAATTTTTGAGTGATCTCAATTCCACAGTTCAACTTGAAGAGTCTACTTCATTTCATCTTCAAGGATCAAGAGCTAATTTTGAGTGGAAGGTCATTTAAATTTGCAAGACATTATAGGTCATTTTGGAAGTTTATACTTAGAAATATTTCTAAGTATAAAAGTCAGTGTGTTTTTCACGATTTCAAATGGACATAGCTTCCAACTCAATCATCCAAATGAATACTTTCTAGGCACACTGTAAACTTTGAGATGAGATATTTCCAATGCATCAAGAATCATGCCATAAAGCCTTATGAGTAGCTTTCCCCATGGATTCAAAGATGGTACCTTGAAACTGAAGTTTCTCACCAAGTCATATTCCAAATTACTTAATGTGGCTTCTAATGATCAAATTTTTGTGCGTTTTTGATTTAATCATGTTTAACAAAGTTGCTTAAGCTTGATTAAGCACTAAAAAGCAAGTTTTTGTTGTGTTTTGATGCACATGGAGTCACACTTTATGCAATCAATGGGTTAGTTTGGTTTGCACTATTTTCCCACAAATTCTTCCAATTCTCATCACCACTCACTCTCATATAAATAGAGGATCACATTCCACTCATTTCCCAAGCTTTTGATAGCCGGATAAGCCCTTCCAAGATCTCATACAAACTCTTGAGCTTGAATTTAAATTTATGTATTCCAAACTATTTCTCTCAAAATTAGCCACAGATTCTTCATTCTCAATCATCATACAAACTTTCCATAACAAGAACCAAGCAATTCGAGCCTAGAATCAAGCTATCTAAGTTCAGTTTCAGAGCAAATTTTTCTTACTTCGTTCAGGTAGAATTTACAATCATTTCACTCCAAATAAATTGCTAAGATGTAGTTCATTCTTCTCTGAAGCTCATGCTTCTTCTGGTTTTCGTTTTCATCAAGAATCGAGCATTTAATTTCAAAATTAGTTTTATATTTTATCTCCGACTTTTTCCAAATCGACTACGTTATAGTTTATATAAATTTTTCACGAGGGTATGGTTAGGATCATCTGGATGATATGAATCCAATGATACAACTATGAGTTTCTAATGTTTTTGTTTGAAGAATCTCGTCCTTTCCCTATTTGCATATGGATGGAGGTTGAAGACGACCTACGTGTCGCTCTTTAACTAATGACCTTGAGCCAATTGTTTTAATCTGATTAGATGGATTTTTGTTGCTTCATGTGTGCGCATTGACTATGGTTCACCGTGCATCCACACATATGGTCCTTCCAGATTGCCAGCGTGTTTAAATTGGTTCAGATCCAACGTCCCTTGTTTTTTGATATTGTTAAGAATTTGTTATCAATCAATCAGGATTGTTTGATATTCAATTAATAATTATTGTAATTGATATTGTTTCCTTTTGTACATTAACTATTTTCATATAAATATACACCTTATGTGATCATATCCGACACACAGAGATACAATCATAACATGGTATCTAGAGCTGGTTGACCTACTGTCTTCCATAAAAATCCTTTTTTCCATCCATCCACAGCGCCGCCGCCACTGTCGCCGCAGCTCTTGAAGACTTTCTGGAGTGATACCTATACCATCGGAACCGTCTCCTCCAGATCGGTCAGAATCCAAAAATGCTTTCTCCAACCTTTGCCGCACATTCCCTCACGCGCCTCCTCTACAATTGCGCGTGAATCTCACACGCCCAACTTCAATTCATGGGTGGTTACGCGTCTGCTGCCCACTATCACCGTTGTTTTTCTCGCCGAACTCATTTTCTGATCCTTTTTCCATATTTGATCTCGGTTTTTTGTTCCAAGTTAACAAATATCATGGGAGATAGCGATTTTGTCACATTCACTAAGGCTCCACTTATTCCGTGTGAGAAACTGACTCGAACAACCAACTACAACATATGGGTGTTTACCATGAAAATTGGTAAACAACCGTTGATCTTCCAAAAAGGGTAACTTTTGGTTACTTGCAGGATCGATCAGTTTGATCCTAGGGCATATGCTAAATATTTGTGTTGTTTTGATAAAAATGCTAATTTTAATAAAGAACACATTCGACTGAGAAAGGTAGAGGTTTGAGATAAGTTTAAGGGTAGAAATCTGGTAAAAGTGCAAGTAAAATGCAAGGGAAAATAAACTTTGCAATTAAGATAAAAGGTTGTAAGCAAGAACGACAAGGGATGTAAAAAGGAATGTAAAAGACTTTGATTATAAAATGTGGTGTTTCAAACGTACATTCTCAGTATTCTTTCTCACGCAGCGGGTACTCAAATAGTATTGAGTGACTTGTACAATTAGTTGAACACACAGAAATCTACATAAAATTCCTATATTTATATTAGAACTAGGTAACCGTCGAGGAGTTGCCTTGCTCTAAGATGAGGACAAGTTTCCTCTGCATGTGCTTCGACCTCTATCTTCATGCCATGTTGCTTTCTTTAACTACCAAGTGAACTGCTTTTCCCTCCTTTCTTTAGATTCAAAATCACTTGTTTGTTGGTTTGGGAACCTTTTAGTGGAAGGCCACAGAAGCCTCTCAGTCGAAGGCCACAAGAACCTTTTGGTCGAAGACCAACTTTAACTTAGAAATTTCTCTAAGTGTTTTCTCCTTCTTAGCAAGTGAGACTTTGAAACAACCTTTTTGTTACAAACTCTTCTGTCGAAGTGTTTCCAACTTAGATTTGTTCAATCTATTTTTGGCCAATAAGGCTAATATGTTGTGGCTGTCGAATTTAGGAGCTAACAAATTGCCCCCCAAGAATGTCAATTTTGACGCAAGAAGAAATGGCCATCCTTTGATATTCCCATTCGACACCTGTCTTCTTTTTGGCCACAAAAGTCAATCGTGCGCTTTTTGTCTTCTACCAACCACTACTGGTATTCAGAGTCATCATTACTCTTTCCCAATACGTCACTATCAGTCAGCCGTTTGCACGCTGCCATGATGGGCATTATCCCTACAACCTAGGAAAGTATGGCAAACATTTCCACTACCTGTTCGATAACTGCCTCAATGTTTGCCACGTGCCCCACTAACTCTGCAACATTAAATGGTTTTGAGGGAAAACACTCTTCCCTGGACACTATAAATAGCCACAAATTCTCTTATTTGGAATTTCTACAACTCCTGATATTCCTTATTTCCTTGCAAAAATAAATCTTAAGAACTTCATATTCTTCGTTCTTTCACTACCCTCAACCATGGCTTTCCTTTCAAACACACCAAACAATCCCAAAACCAAGAACGTTTCTGACTTTCAATAATAACTAGAAATATTTTCCACTAGTTTTATTCCTGCTTCGATTGGGGAGCGAAGGGTTGTTCCTAAACCCATGACTAGAGAATGGCGTGAAGCTTACGATTCTCAGGTACTTATTCCCATTAGGTACTCTGGGCACATGTACGCCATGTCTGGTCCACTATCTGCATGCGTTGAGAACCCCAAGCAGAATAATACTTTCTTCCCAACTCACCCTAGGCTCAAGCCTATAGGTTGCACGAAGAAACCCAGAAATGACCCTGAGGATGCTACTTTTCCTCTAACTTCGATTGCTTGTTGTAATTTTTCTTTCGAAATTTTATACCCAGATGCAATCTGTGTAAGTCATTAGCCACCTGGTTTTCCAATCTTGGTATATGTTGAATGTTGATTACTTCAAAGTTTTTCAACAAACGATTGGCTATTACAAAATACATGATAAGATTTTCTCTTATACATTTGTATTCTTTCGTAACTTACCTTATGACTAACTCTGAGTCTCCCATTATTTTGACTCGAGTTGCCCCTAATTCCAACAAGATTTCAAGTCCTACGATTAGAGCTTTGTACTCAGCCTCATTGTTCAAACAAGAACCTTCAATCTTGTACTTGAATGTTATTGGAATTTTATTTGGAGAAATAATTAGAACTCCTACTCCAGTTCCATCTTTATGACTGGAACCGTCGAAGTATAACTTCCAGGGTTTGATCTCCAAGTAGTTTAATGATTCTTCATTTATTGAGTGGTCAACTATAAAGTCTGCTACCACTTGACCTTTTACAGCCTTGAGCGGCATATAGGTTAATGAATACTTAGTTAATGCAAGTTCCCATTTGCCAATTCGACTATGCAAGATGGGTTTCGACAATACATATTTGAAGACATCAAAATGAGACGAAACAAAAACATCAACTAGTTTAATATATTGCTTGAGTTTTGTACATGAGAAGTAAAGACATAAACATAGTTTTTCAACTTCTATATACCTAGTTTCTGCATCATTTAAAAGTCTACTGAGGTAATAAATGGGTCTTTCAACACCATTTTCATCCTCTTGAGCTAACATGTTTCCTAAGGTTTTATCAGATGCAGTTATGTACAATCTCATACTCCTATTTCTATAAGGAGGTACCAGAATAGGTGGCTTGGTGAGGTATCATTTGATCTTGTCGAAGGCCTCTTGTTGTTCTTTCCCCCACTCGAATCCTCCTTTGTTGAGTCGAAGTAGTGGTGAGAAGGCTTGCGTTTTTCCACTTAAGTTGGATATAAATCTCCTCAGGAAATTTATTTTGCCAAGTAGAGATTGCAACTCCTTCTTGCTAGTTGGCGCTTTCGCTTCCAAAATGGCTTTGGTCTTGTTCTGGTTTATTTACATTCCCTTTTTGTGGACCATAAAGCCTAAGAAGTCCCCTACTTTGATGCAGAAAGTGCACTTTAGAGGATTCATCTTTAGACCATAGATTCTCATCCTTTTGAAGGACTGTCGAAGGTGGTCTATGTGATTCTTCCTTGAAACAGATTTGACAACAATATCGTCAATATAAATCTGCATAAAAGTTTCTATAAAATCATGGAAGGTGGAATTCATTGCCCTTTGATATGTTACCCCTGCATTTTTTAGGCCAAAGGGCATCACTACCCATTCATACGTACCTAAAGCTCCAGGGCATCGAAATGCTGTTTTTGACACATCCTCTTCAGTAATGAAAATTTGATTATACCCAGAATATCCATCAAGCATACTCATGTATTCAAAGTCAGCGGCAGAATCGACATGCATTTCCGCCACAGACATTGGATATTTATCTTTGGGTGTTGCAACATTTAAATCTCTAAAATCAATGCACACCCTTAAAGTACCATTTTTCTTTATAACAGGTACTATATTTGCAATCCATTCGACGTACCTTGTCGTTCGGATGAACTTGCATTTCAGCAGTCTTCCGACTTCTGTCTTGATCTTCGACAAGACTCTGGTGCGAAACGCCTTAGAATCTGCTTGACAGGTTTTTTCCCAGGCTTTATTGGTAGTTGAAGCTCCACCAATCCTCTATTGAGGCCAAGCATTTTGTCATAATCCCATGCAAAGAAGTCTTTAAACTCCTTCAACAATTGGATTATTTCGACCCTGAGCTCTGGATTTATCTTCGCACTGATGTATGTTGGTCTTTTTGCCAAACCTTCGCCCAGGTCTATTTCTTCCAGAGGATCTTGTGCTAGCATTTTAACATTGTTTGCCAACAGATCCTTTTCAAAACCTAAAGGCTCGTCATCATAGATGGCATCTAGCCTCTGGCTTCGTACTTCCTCCCTTCTTAAGTCAGGTGGTTCTGGGTCAAATTCTTTTCCAGGCCCTTCAGAGGATGGCACTTGGTCATTAGCTTTGATATCCATATACTTCACTTCAGCCTCTAGGGCCACTATCATTATGTTTTCGGCTACATATGTCGAAATCTTTTGCAAGGCTTGTGACTTAGTCATAATCATTGAATTCACTTCCCCGACCTGTTGGTCGTATATCATCAATTCCTCCAAAATCGATGTTCGACAAATCCTCTCTATCCCACTGAAACCCATGACCTGAATGCAGGTATAAGGAACATGAGGTGTTAGGTGTTGGTGCCAAGTCGAAGTCTGGAGGATTACATGGCCCTATGTGGGCCAAGTTTCTGTCGAAGCTTGTTCTGCCAACATTGTTGACTTCGACCATATAATAACTCTGTTCAGATTCGATATTCTCCACTATACCATATGGGCACCAAATTGTGACACGTTGATGCATTGATGATGGCACTGCTCCTATGCCATGGATCCATTCCCTTCTTAGGAGCATGTTGTAGTTGGGTTTTACGGTGATGACCATGAACATCATTGGTAGAACTATGGAACCCACTTTGAGTTCCAACTGTATTACCCCCATGGTGGTCCCAACTCCACCTTTATAGTTCGATAGAACCATGCTCTGGGGTATGATGTTTTCATCCCCTTTGCCCATCTTTCTCAGCATGCATTATGGGATTATGTTGACTGTGGCTCCACAATCAACCAGAACCTTGTTTATGGTTGCTTCCTGTAACATGGTGGGAGAACTGACTTGGGATGTTTTACATTTGATCGCAATTTTTGCGGATAGCAAGATTCGCCACCGACTTTTCTTTTATCCAATGAAGGAAAGGGTGAAAAGAACAGGAAAGACCTTTGAGATTATTTTCTTAAGTTCGGGGGGGGGGGGGGGGGGTAGATTATGAAAATGGAAGGTGTTAGCACCCTTTTAATCCATAGTTATCTATGGGCTCTTAGTTGCTTGCTAGATCACTTTCTTTGTTTGAAAATGTGCTTGTGGTGTGGTTTTTTGAAAGTATTTTGAAAGCGTGCCTTTGTAATGAATCTCGTTTCTATAAGAATGCATACAAAGTGTTGTTTGGAAAATATTTAAAAGAAATGTTTGTGTAATGTGTTTTTGAAAGTAATTTTGAAAAGGGTGTCTTTATAATGATTCTTGTCTCTATAAGAACGCATACAAAGCATTTGTCTTTTGAAAATATTTCAAAATAAAAGTGTTTGGTGTATGAAATGTTTTTGTTGTGAGCAAGCGAGCAACTAGGAGCAACCTAGCTACTCAAGGGTCTTTAATGTTCTTTTCCTCCTCCTTTAGATGTTGCTATCTTGCCATTGATTGGTAAGAAGCTTTATCTTTGGATGTAAAGGGACGGGGGGTCATCGTATAGTCATGATAGCAATGTTGTGAGATATCTTAGCATTTCTCTTCAGGGACTAAGATCATTTATAAGGCAACATTCAAAGTGTCATCGAGGGACTATGATCTTGTATTTTGATTGTTTTTGCTAAGACGTCTCACATGCATAACATGACCATTTTTAGGCAACAAGTGGAGTTAACCCTAGGGGTGCATGTGTGAATAGTGTGTTTGATTTGCACGCATTTAGTCTTTGATTAAGGGTTGTCTACTTGTTGTTTTTATCTTCCCATACAAACCCTAATTACTAGCATTTATATATGAAAGCGATAAAGTGCGAAAATGTAAATATCCTACGCAATTACTGAAGGGGTAAGAAAACACTTAGAAGGGGGGTTGAATAAGTGACTCTTTTTCTTTTCAAAACAAAGCTCAACAATAATGGAAGGACAAGGTTATTTTTATCCTGGTTCGTTTGAACTCAAACTACTCCAGTCCACCCGCCAAGGTGATTTCGCCTTTCTCAATAAGGACTTGATCCACTATAATCAACTGATTATAAACATACAACAACTGTTGTGACTAACAATGCACAAGTAATCTTACAAGTGACTAACACCACTAAGACTCAAGACTAGTCCTAGTCTGCTTGAGAAATCTGACCAAACTTGGTCTCTCAAGGAACAATGACAAGAGTTTAATCTTTACAGATAGTGAAATAAAATTTGATTCTAATCAAGCTATATCAAAACTGTGATTTTTCACTTAGAATAAATTGCACAAATTGTATGAACAGAGAGTTTGTGAGCCCAGAATCTTTCACGTAGTTTCTTGCTTCTATTTTGAAAATTGATTGGTTAACTTGTTGGTTGGCTTGCAATAAATGTCCTTCTATTTATAGTAGGAACAATAAGACCGTTGTTGCCTTCAGAAAAGTTGGAGAGCATTAAATGCTTGCGTGTTTCCTTGCAATATTCCATTTTCCAAGAAACTAGTGTAGACACTTGAGTGCTTTTAGCCGTCTTTGCATTAATGATCAAATGACAGAATGTAAGAACATGTTTCCTACGCTTGACAAGACAAGTTGGTTTTGACGTTCTTTCAGAATTTGCTCCAATGTCTTCAAATCAGAACATGCTTTACGCATCTTCTAGGCAGTGCTTTGCTTTCTAAGAACTTGATCAGCACTTGCTTTCAAGTAATCTTCTGAGCAAGGAACCTGCTAAATGTTAGAAGATTAAAATAAAATGTCTTACCAGAGTCAGCAGATGCGCTTAAAATAAGAAAAAGGTTCTTTCATCAAAGAACTCCTTCATAATTTTTGCTTAGCACTTCAGAATGCTTCTGTCAGAACATTATCTGAAAACATTCAAACACATTCATCAGAGTATAAATTATCTTAAATATAATTTATTGTTATCATCAAAACTCTGAGATAGGTCAGAACTAATATTGTTCTTACAATCTCCCCCTTTTTGATGATGACAAAAATTATTCAGATATAGAAATAAACTATGATAAGAGATAAGAATCTCCCCCTGAAATGAATATTTCTATGTATAAAACTTCCTGAGATTATTTATCAGAGTAATAAAAAAATCTTCTTGGATTTCTTCAGAACTTCTTTAAGAAGATAATGTTCAGCTGGAATATCTTTCAGAGTTAAAGTGATACCTGCAAAAAAAAATCTTTTGCACAGAAGGGAATCTTGCATTTTGTTAGAATGTCTGAGACTTAATCCCATAACTGTTAAACAATGATTAGTTCAAGAATGCATATTTTCTCCCCCTTTTTGGCATAATCAAAAAGTGTAAAAATAAAAAAATTGAGGAATTTAAAATATTTCATAAAAAGATAAAAGAAATATCCAGAAGTACAAAAAAAAACCACCCAAACAAAAGACAAGAGACAAAAAGAAACTAGGATTTCTTAGTAACAAGAGCCATCAGAAGATTCTTGATCTCAGAGGAAGATTCTTCTTGTTTCACCATCCAGTTCTTGATTTCTTGATTTGTTTGGTCTTGCTTATCCAAGCGTTCATTTATGACTTCATTCTCCCTCTTGATCTCTTTCAGAGTGTCCATGATAAGTGAGGTAGGAGCAGAGGATGACGAAGCTTCAGTAGAAACAGGCTTAGAAGCAACAATCATTGAGTCAGAATTTACGAAGGTGGAAAGTAGAGTGCTCAGATCCATTGCAAGAGTTGGCACTGGTTCAGGTCCAGCCTTAACATAAGGTTAACTCAATAGAGCAATAGCCAGAGGGTTTGAATCTTCAGAGGATTCTTCAGATTCATCTTCTGATATGTCCATCGTATCAGCTGGTGTATCAGCAATCATTAACGAAGACTTCTTATTCCAAATGTCAGTAGCTTCTGTCTTGAAAGCATGCAGAAGTTTGGAAAAGTTGTCCAGCACCTGAAAGTGGCATAAGTTCTGTAACTTTAGTGACTCATCATCCAAAGTTCTTCTGAAGGATTCCCATAGAAGATCTGTTGCAGCTGTGTTCACGCTTCAAGAGCAATCTTCTTTCAGCAGATCTAACCATGCTTGAACATATGTTATAAAATTCTGAAACAAAGTATTCACATCTGGTTGAACAGGTTTTGGGACAACCTTCTTGAAAGTTTTGTTTTTCAAGAATTGTAGAGATTCAAAATCCACTACAGTTCTTAAAAATCTAGTAGGTTTAGGATTTTTGGTAGGTTCAGAAGTGGATGAATGATCAGGTTGGTCAACAAAGATAGGTGGTACTGATAGATCATGAGGTTCGGATGATTCAGCAGTTTCAGGTTGTTCAAAAGGTTGTTGTTCTGGAATATGAGGGGGTGAGAGTGTAGGTGAGTTTGGTGTTGTATGTTATGGTGAAGTAGGTGGAGTGACATCAGGCGAAATTATTATTGTATTATAAGGAGTGGGAATGGGGTTCTGAGGCTGTGGTCGATTCATAGCAAAAATGTTTTCAGATGGTAAGTTGAAAGGAGGCTTTATAGTGGTCAGAGGTTCATTTATCCCTGGAATTCTCCAAGAGCCAACATCATACCATCGAGTGGGTCTGGGTGATAGAGGTCTGGGAGGAGGTCTTGAAAAATGCTCAGCAGGAATGGGTTGAAAAACAGATGGTTCAGGGGGTTCTGAGTGTGAGGGTTCTGATTGAGAGGGTTCTGATTGGGTGTCAGAGTGTTCATCAGAGTCAAAATCACTCAAATCTGATAAAACTTGATTTTTAAGAGGGTTGCCAGCAAGGGAGTCAGATGGTAAGGTCAGGTCAATATCAACATCTATATCTCCTAAGGTTTGGGAGGGTTCAACAGATGTAGATACATTGACAGAATCATAAACAGTGATAGTTTCAGCGGGTTTACCTGTCTTCTTTTTCTTCTTTTGAGGAGTGGCAGAAGGTCCTTCTACATCTTTTCTCTTCAAAGATTCCTAGAGAACAACATCTGGAGCAACTTGATTTCTTCCTTGGAGCCAAGATGGATCAATATATGTTCCAGTCTCTTTGCAGATTTCAATGTAGTGCAGGATGATATGTGGATGATCTCCTGAGTTGAACAGAGGAAAATCAGCAATAGGTATCCTTCTCCTCTTCACAGCAGCTGACACATACGGAGTTGGTTCCACCAGCAGCTTGTCAATTATTTTCCTTTTCAGTAAATTCTTCCCAGTCATAGTCTTACCATAAGTAGGTTCTAGCTCCCCCAGAAGATTGGCTTCATCTAGGTGAGCAATCAAACCATTCTCAGTCAGAATGTCTGATATTAATCTACCCATATGAATCCAATTCCTTTTGGATTTAGGGTTTTTCATCCTTTTAGCTTCCCTAGTCTCTTTTACATGGTTCCAGAGATGTTCAAACAACAAATAAGGCAAATCAATTTTTACATTTGTTCCAAGGTAGAACAATAAGTATTGTTGATCAGCGTTAATGTAATCAGGAGAGCTGGTGTCCTTCCTATGGTGAATACATCCATGAATAATCCTTGCCCAAATCTTGTATTTATCTTTCAAGTCCCTGACTTTAGAGGAACCTTTACCATTTGTGAAAATCTCTGAATATACCCTTGACATTTCTATCCTTCCACTTGGCTTTCCTGTAACTCCAAGTCCTTTAAAACCTAACAACTTTCTGATTTGATTTTCTGTAATGGATATTTACTTGCCCATTACGAAAGAGAGAATAACCTTAGGGGTTGCAATAGCATGAATCCAGAATTCTTTCACCAGATGTGGAAAGACTGGACCAATGAGACGATCAAAAAAGCTTTCCCATCCTTGAAACTTCACAGCAGGGAACAAGTCAAAACCATTCTCTCTAAGATTCTCAAAATCTACCATTAACTCACTTAAAACTTCCAAACTGTCTACCAGAATGAGAGTTGTTCTTTCAGGAACTATGTATTGCTCAGAGTGGGTAGAAGAATAAGAAGCCATTGAAGCTCTTTAGAAATGAGAATTTGAAGAAAAGGGTTTAAGAGAAAAAAGTACAGAAAACGCTTAAGTTTGAAAGAGACGGTAAAGAATGAAAAAGGGTTTTTCAAAAAGTATTTATAAGCAAAAATTTCAGAAATAGGTTTAGGAATAAAATTAAAAATATTTAAGACGAATTTAAAATAAATTTTAAAACGGATTTAAAACGAATCTCATCATTACGTGCATTTAATGATTTTGCTAAAAATAAGGGGAAAACGTGAGATTATGGCTAATCATTAACAGTTACCTAGAACGTCATCAGTAGCTTTTGCATGCGTGATCTTTCAGAAACACACCACGTGTTCATCTCCTGAAGGATGCATGTAACAGCTGTTTGTTCTAATGAATTTCTGAACTACACTTGGAAATGTAGCGTTAGAACATTTCATAACTTTTCATATAGCTTCTGTTGCAACTTCTCTTCTAACTTCTGAAGAGTTGTTAATTAGAGCATTCATTTCAGAATATTCTGAAGTCAAACACAGAAGATAAATATTATTTTATTCAGAACATAATTCCATACAAATATTTTTCAGAATGAAATTAAATCTATCTTCTGAAAGGGGTTTGGTAAAAATGTCAGCCCATTGATGGTCTGTTTTTACAAAAATTAAGTTTAAAATTCCCTTCTGAATATAGTCCATTATGAAATGATATTTAATTTCAATATGTTTGGCTTTAGAATGTAAAATTGGATTCTTAGAAAGACAAATAGCAGAAGTATTGTCACAGAAGATAGGAATCTTACTTTCATAAAGATTGAAATCTTCTAGTTGACTTTTCATCCAAATCATCTGAGAACTACATCCAACAGCAGATATATATTCAGCTTTTGTGGTTGACAGTGCAATTGTTGCTTGCTTCTTGTTGTACCACGAGATAAGATTGTCACCCAGAAACTGACAGCTTCCAGAGGTGCTCTTTCTTTCAATTCTATCTCCAGCAAAGTCAGCATCACAATAACCTACTAGTCTGTAATCTTGTGATCTTCTGTAACATAGACCCAGATTAGTAGTACCTTTCAGATACCTAAGAATTCTCTTAACAGCTATTAAGTGAGATTCTCTAGGATCTGATTGGAATCTAGCACATAAGCACACACTAAATAGTATATCAGGTCTAGATGCAATCAGATAGAGAAGGGATCCAATCATACCTCTATAAAGCTTCTGGTCTACCTTCATACTTACCTCATCTTTACCTAGAATGCAGGTTGGATGCATAGGTGTCTTGGCATCTTTGCTTTCTGACATCTGAAATTTCTTCAGAAGTTCCTTAACATACTTCATCTGATGTATGAAAGTACCTTCTGGAGTCTGGTTGATTTGAATTCCCAGAAAGAACTTCAATTCTCCCATCACGCTCATTTCAAATTCTGCCTGCATGGTCTTAGCAAATTCTTTTCCAAGGGAGATATTAGAGGTTCCAAAAATTATATCATCAACATAAATTTGACAAATTAAGATATCATTTTTAAATGTCTTTCTGAAAAGAGTTGTGTCCACTTTCCTTCTGGTAAAATCTTTTTCTAATAGAAAATTACTCAGACGATCATACCAAGCTCTGGGAGCTTGTTTTAAACCATACAAAGACTTTTTTAATTTAAAAACATGTTCTGGATGTTTTGAATCATTAAATCCAGGAGGTTGATGGACATATACTTCTTCTTCAATATAGCCATTTTGAAATACACTTTTAACATCCATTTGATATAATGAAATGTTATTTTGTACAGCAAAAGAAATTAATAATCTTATAGACTCTAACCTGGCGACTGGGGAAAAGGTTTCATTATAATCAATTCCTTCTTGTTGACTATAACCATGTGCAACCAGTCGTTCTTTGTTTCTGATTACTTCCCATTGCTTGTTCAATTTGTTTCTGAAAACCCATTTGGTTCCTATAACATTGAATCCTTTAGGTCTGTGAACTAGATTCCATACATCATTTCTGGAGAATTAATTGAGTTCTTATTGCATTGCTAAGATCCAATCATTATCTTTCAGAGCTTCATCAATGGAAGTTGGCTCAATCAGAGAGACCAAACCAAACAAAGATTCTTCATTGATTCTAAGAGAGGATCTTGTTCTGATGTGATCTTCTTTTCTTCCAATGATTACGTCTTCTTTGTGAGCTGAAGATATTCTAGGAAACCTTTCCTGAGTGGGTTGATCAGAGATTCTGAGATTGTTCAGAGCATTGTCAAGAGGATGATCTGCTGAGTCTTCTTTTGCTTCTGAAGTTTCAGAGTTTGAGGGGTGATCTTCTATACCTACAGAAAAATCAATTTGCTTTGGTTGTTGCTGGCTAAGCTTATCATCAAACCTAACTTTGATTGATTCTTCAACAATCAGAGTTTCTGTGTTGTATACTCTATAGCCTTTTGAGCGTTCAGAATATCCAAGCAGGAAACACTTTTGTGCTTTGGAATCAAACTTGTTCAGAGTTTCTTTGGTGTTCAGAATAAAACAAGTACATCCAAAAGGATGGAAATAAGAAATGTTGGGATTTCTGTTTTTCCACAATTCATAGGGAGTCTTTTCAAGAATAGGTCTTATAGAGATTCTATTCTGTATGTAACACGTTGTGTTCACAACTTCTGCCCAAAAGTGCTTTGCCATATTAGTTTCATTGATCATGGTTCTGGCCATTTCTTGTAATGTTCTATTCTTTCTTTCTACATCTCCATTTTGTTGGGGAGTTCTAGGACAAGAAAAATTATGAACAATACCATTTTCTTTAAAATACTTTTCAAAATAATGATTTTCAAATTCACCACCATGATCACTTCTGACTTTTGTGATTTTAAAATCTTTTTCATTTTGCACTTGAGTACATAAGTCAATGAATACAAAATGTGACTCATCCTTGTGTTTTAAAAACTTTACCCATGTCCACCTGCTGAAGTCATCAATGATGACCAATCCATACTTCTTGCCTCTGATGGATGCAATTTTAACTGGCCCAAACAGATCAATATTAAGTAACTCTAATGGCTTAGAGGAAGAGACAACATTTTTAGATTTAAAGGAAGGTTTTGAAAATTTTCCTTTTTGGCATGCTTTGCACAGAGCTTCGGAGTTGTACTTCAGATTGGGAAGTCCTCTGACTAAATTTAATTTATTTAGTTGAGAGATTTTTCTAAGACTGTATTGTCCCAATCTTCTGTGCCATACCCATTGCTCATTGCTAACCGACAAAAGGCATTTGACGTTTTGAGATTTAAGATCTGATAAATCAATTTTGTAAATGTTGTTCTTTCTCTTGCCAGAAAAGAGGATTGATCCATCTTTTTGACTTACAACTTTACAGGAGTTTTGATTGAAGATAATGTCATAACCATTGTCACTTAATTGACTTATGGACAATAGATTATGAGCTAATCCTTCTACTAATAAAACATTAGAGATAGAAGGTAGGTTACCGTTTCCAATAGTTCCAGAACCAATAATCTTCCCTTTCTGATTACCTCCAAACTTCACGTCTCCTCCAGCTTTAAGTTCCAGGCTTTGGAACATAGACCTTTTTCCCGTCATGTGTCGTGAGCACCCAGAGTCCAGGTACCATGACTGGTGTCTCAATTGAGCTGTTAAGGACATCTGCAACAAATATTATTTTATCCTTAGGTACCCATATCTTTTTGGGTCCTTTTGGGTTAGAGTGTTTAAAGTTCTGTTTGAACTTTGGGTTAGCATAAGAGTTTCCAGAATGTGATGTATATTTTATATCATGTGAGTGTCCAAACTTGAATTGTTTATTCAGAGGTTTGTAAGTGAAAGACATTTTAGCAACAGGTTTTGGTATGTATGTCTCCTTCCCTTTGGGAGGTTCATATCCAATTCCTCTTCTATTTTTCCCACTAACTCCATAGATCATTGAAGCCATTTTGCTTCTATCTATGCCTTTAGCTAGAAAAGATTAAAAGCTATAGTCATATTCTTTCAGAATATCTTTTGAACTAGACACAGACTCAGAACTAAAATTCTTTTGAACATTTTGAATTTCCTTTTTAAGTTTAGAATTGTTTTCTAAAAGTTCAGATTTTTCTGTTTCAAGTTTCTCAAGATCAGATGCAAGACTCTTCTTGAGTTTCTTGTATTTGATTTTGAGCTGACTATAGTTTTCCAGAAGTTCTGATAAACTATCAGCAAGTTCATCTCTAGAAAATTCAGAAAATACCTCTCTTTGTTCTGACTCACAGTCTGAGTCATCTGCTGTGACAGCCATCAGAGCTAGGTTGGCATTTTCATCTTCAGATCCAGATTCATCTTCAGAAGAATATGAGTCATCCCAGGTTGCCATCATCCCTTTCTTCTTACCAAACCTCTTCTTTGGTTTTTCTTTTTGAAGCTTTGGACAATCACTTATGTAGTGATCAGGTTCTTTGCATTCGTAACAGATGATCTCTCTTCTTTTTGACTTTTTGTGTCCAGAAGATTCTATTTTATCTTCTGACTTCTTGAAGTTCCTGAACTTCTTTTGTCTGTGCTTCCACAGATGATTGATACTTCTGGAGAGCAAGGATAGTTCGTCTTCTTCTGACGCTGATTCTTCAGAGTTTTCCTCTTCATCCTGAAAAGTGTTAGTATCAAATTTCTTAATTGATTTAAGGGCCAGAGACTTACCTTTCTTCTGAGGCTCGTGCTGATCCAGTTCAATCTCATGACTTCTGAGAGTGCTGATGAGTTCCTCCAGAGACACATTGTTCAGATCTTTTGAAACTTTGAAAGCAGTGACCATTGGTGCCCATCTTCTGGGTAAGCTTTTGATGATCTTTTTCACATGATCTACTTTGGTATATCCCTTATTCAAAACTCTCAGACCAGCGATCAGAGTTTGAAACCTAGAGAACATTGCTTCTATAGACTCACTTTCTTCAACTTTGAAGGCTTCATACTTCTGAACTAAAGCCAGAGCTTTAAACTCCTTAACTTGAGCGTTTCCTTCATGAGTCATTTTAAGAGACTCAAACATATCATGTGTTGTATCTCTATTAGTGATTTTTTCATATTCAACTTTAGAGATAACATTTAGAAAAATATTTCTAGCTCTATGATGATTTTTTAATTCAGCTTTTTGTAGTCTATCCATATTTTTTTTGTCAACTTTGTTTCCTTCTGAGTCAGCAGGATGTGTGTAACCATCCAAGACTATATCCCATAGATTACTATCATGACCTAGAAAGAAACTTTCTACTCTGTCTTTCCAGTACTCAAAATCTTCTCCATCAAACACTGGAGGTTTGTTGTAACTATTATTGTTTTGTTCAGCGGCCATTGTGTTTTCTTCTGGATCTTTTCCTGACACGGTTAAGTGTTGTGCTCAGAGTCAAGCTCTAATACCAATTGAAGGGGTAAGAAAACACTTAGAAGGGGGGTTGAATAAATGACTCTTTTTCTTTTCAAAACAAAGCTCAACAATAATGGAAGGACAAGGTTATTTTTATCCTGGTTCGTTTGAACTCAAACTACTCCAGTGCACCCGCCAAGGTGATTTCGCCTTTCTCAATAAGGACTTAATCCACTATAATCAACTGATTACAAACACACAACAACTGTTGTGACTAACAATGCACAAGTAGTCTTACAAGTGACTAACACCACTAAGACATAAGACTAGTCCTAGTCTGCTTGAGAAATCTGACCAAACTTGGTCTCTCAAGGAACAATTACAAGAGTTTAATCTTTACAGATAGTGAAATAAAGTTTTCTTCTAATAAAGCTATATCACAACTGTGATTTTTTACTTAGAATAAATTGCACAAATTGTATGAACAAAGAGTTTGTGAGCCCATAATCTTTCACGTAGTTTCTTGCTTCTATTTTGAAAATTGATTGGTTAACTTGTTTGTTGGCTTGCAATAAATGTCCTTCTATTTATAGTAGGAACAATAAGACCGTTGCTGCCTTCAGAAAAGTTAGAGAGCATTAAATGCTTGCGTGTTTCCTTGCAATATTCCATTTTCCAAGAAACTAGTGTAGACACTTGAGTGCTTTCAGCCGTCTTTGCATTAATGAGCAAATGACAGAATGTAAGAACATGTTTCTTACGCTTGACAAGACAAGTTGGTTTTAACGTTCTTTCAGAATTTGCTCCAATGTCTTCAAATCAGAACATGCTTTACTCATCTTCTAGGCAGTGATTTGCTTTCTAAGAACTTGATCAGCGCTTGCTTTCAGGTAATCTTCTGAGCAAGGAACCTGCTAAATGTTAGAAGATTAAAATAAAATGTCTTACCAGAGTCAGCAGATGCGCTTAAAACAAGAAAAAGGTTCTTTCATCAAAGAACTTCTTCATAATTTTTGCTTAGCACTTCAGAATGCTTCTGTCAGAACATTATCTGAAAACATTCAAACACATTCATCAGAGTATAAATTATCTTAAATATAATTTATTGTTATCATCAAAACTCTGAGATAGGTCAGAACTAATTTTGTTCTTATAATTACAATCACTTGGGGATGGGGTATACAATTTTACAAATGGGGATTGCGATAAATTAAAGTCCTAATTATCTATTACAACCATATTGAAATAATGTACAAGAAATGTAAAATAGACTTGTTTTGTTTTTGTTGAGAGGAGAAATAAATTTGCTTAAGAAAATACTTTTAGTCTTTTTATTTAAAAATAAAATAAAATAAAGCATATGAATGTAAAGTATTTTTGGTGTTTTTGATTAATAAAAAGTGATGATAAAAATAATAAGAGAGGAAGAGTCAGAATCAGCGTGTTGCTGAAAGAAAAGAGAGCAAAAGTTCTGACTCAGGCACGCTGCAAATCGGAGAGCAAATGTTAGCAAAAAGGGGAAAACCAGAAGTTCTGGATCCAGGCGCACTAAAGTTCTGAGGTTGCTAGGAACAAAGGAAAGCCTAGAAGTTCTGGTTGTTGAGAGAGTCTAGAAGTTCCAGTACAACTGGGAATATAGAAGTTTTAGTGTTACTTGCAGGTCATAAGTTTTGGTTGTTTGAGAGAGCCTAGAAGTTCTAATGCAACTGGAAACCTAGAAGTTCTAGTGTTACTGGAAGGCTAGAAGTTTTGATAATGGGCAAGTGAGGTGTCAATGCTGTTAGATGAGAATATCTAGAAGTTCTGTTCCAGGAATACTATTTTGACAAACAACTGAAGGGGTTTATCTAGAAGTTCCAGTCCAGGATCAATGTTTGACAAATACATGGAGTAAAATGTCAAGGAATAAACATAAAAGGTGTTTCTGAGGCTAGAACTCAGGACCCTTAACACTAATGCCTTATGTGCGTGCTCTCTACCACTGGGGTGACTATATATCCGATATTAGAAGCAAAAACATAAACATATATTACAAAGTAAGTTCTGATGATGAACTTCATCTCCTTCTCCATGCCAACCGGAGTATCTGCAACTTGGTCATTTCTCAACAAAAATGGAAAATGCAAACATAGCAGTTATGGAAAATTTCATCAAGGTTTCAGAAATACAAAGCATCAAGACTGTAAACCAAAAGCAAGCATAAATTATGTTAATCCTAATTCTGAACCCTAATTTCCTCAAGAAGTTCTGATATGAAATTCTCTCTACTTAGGCCATATAAATGAAATATATAAATATGTACGAAATCAGAGCCATGATATCTACATTGTATTTTTGAAAATGCAAGCCAAACAATGCCTAAGTAATGAGATAAAAGTCAGAAGAAACTTACCTTGCAGTTGGAAATTACTCTATGAAATAGAGCCTGGTTCAGATTGCTGTGATATTTTGGTCAGCTTTCTCAAGTTCTCAGAAAGCTAAAGCAACTCTTAACTTGAGCTAAGAGTGGTTGGAAAGTTCTGGAGCAGTCAAGGTGCAAAGTTATGGTTTTTGAAATGGAGATTGGTGAAGATTGTGCTACAATCTGAAAGCATAAGTTGGGACGACTTCTAAGTGTATATCAAAAACTGTGTGGGTGATTTGGCCAAGAAAATACACAAGGAAAATTAGAGTTTGGATGCAAAAAACCAGAAATTAATAGGTTTTGTGTTTGTGTTTGCAATTTCAAGTTCTTGGGAATTTTCAGCAAGGTTTCAAGGCTTTTTTCCAATCACCCCCTGACCTTTTCAGTTTGCAAATGGTGTTAATTTATAGGCAAATGATTTAGAAGCTTTGAGAAGTCAGGAGTACAGCCATCATGTGTTATGGCGTTGGCTTGTTCTTGAAGCAAGTTTAGCCAAACATGTTTTTAAGGCAAGGTAGGGTGGTTAACAACTTTAAGCATACCTAATCTGAGTTTGTAAGCATGATTTGTGGGAGAAGTACACTTGGAAGCAAAGTAAAGAATGGGCTTAACATAAACTTTGTACAAAAGTTTGCTTTCCAAGGAAAACAATGGTACTTTTATGCCACACGTGGGAAGATCTTTGGATAAAGACTCAAAAGTGGGTGTGAGCATTAAATGATTATGAGATTTAACAAGTAAGAAAGCCTTCAACATGAGATTATGCAGCATAGCTTGAAGCTGGATCAGAAGTTTAGTGTAAACGTAACTTAGAACAAATGTCCAACTTCTGATCTTTGAATCTCCTTGCTCCAACATGATCTGAAGGAGTTCTCTGTCTTTTCAGAAAGCTTGTAACATGCTTTGTAAACCCTCTTTAAATCACTTTTGCAAACTCTGATCATTCCTACGTGAAAATTGACCCAGAAGTTCTAACCAAATTATAACTTGAAAATGCTCAGAATTTACTAAGTGTCTTAGCTTCATTGACGTGCCTTCAAGGATGTATAACTTAAAATCCCATCATTTCTAGGAGAAGTTCTGTTCGGAAATGTTTTAGATCTCATTGAGATCTACAACTCTTGTGCCAGAAGTTCTTCTTGAATCAATTTGCATCATGATGAAACTCTGGCCAGAAGTTCTGAACTTAACATATTTTCTTAACACTTGGAAAAATTCCTAAATTTTTTAGAACTTTGACTTTTCTAAAGTAATTTTGACTTTTGATTTTCTTGATGAACCAAATTCACATTTTAACATGTCTTGACGAAAATGTGATTCTTGAAACTTGATTTTAATCCAAAAGTCAAAGTTTGACTTTTCAGTGTGCAATTTGACCATTTTACCCTTGTGCCAATTCAACCCTAAATTGATGTATCAGTGCTGCAAACTTGGTGCCATAGAAGATCTTGTGAGCAAATTCTTGAGAAATGAGAGGGAAAATTTTGGGGTACAACAACTGCCCCTGTTCAATCTTCTTAAACCTGAAGAGTTAGATTGGCGAGCCCGCCATTCGTGACTTGAAGGTGGAAGATGATTGAACACCAAAGTGCCCAGAAATTTGCACTCGATGATGTGGTGGTTGATTGTGTAGGGAATAGGCTTAAAGATGCCATTTGGAGAAATGATGGAGAGTTATCAGAGACGGGCTTATAGATGCCATCCAGAGTGACTGGGGAAGGTATCAGGATAAATCTTTTGGTTGATTTATACTGAAATAGGAGATGCCTTTTACCTGTTTTTAATCTGGAAGAACTAAATCTAACTGGAAGAGGTCTTTAATTTCCTGTTGTTAATCTGGAAGGACTAAATCTTACCAGAAGAGGTCTTCAATTTCCTGTTGTTAATATGGAAGAAATAAATCTAACTAGAAGAGGTCTTTGGTTGCCTGTCATTAACTAGAAGAAATGAATATAACTAGAAGAGGTCTTTGGTTGCCTGTCATTAACTGGAAGAAATGAATCTACCCAGAAGAGGTCTTTGGTCGCCTGCCATTAACTGGAAGAAATGAATCTAACCAGAAGAGGTCTTTAGTCGCCTGTTGTTGTACCCCAAAATTTTACCTCTCACTTATCAAGAATTTTCTCACAAGATCTCCTTTGGATCAAGACTGCATTTGGGTTGATCAGCTCAAGACACCTCCTCAAGCATTGATGACTAAAAATTAGGGTTTGAGATTGCATAAGGATTTTTGAACTTCCAATCCCCCATATGACTCCCATGGATCATTATGGACCCCACAAGATTACTCATGTCAAGTTTCAAGCCTTGGATCACACTTTTGATCAGTCAATTGAACAGTTGACCTAAAAACCAGCTGTATTAGGGAAAAAGTCAACCATGGCCAATTTACAGTCAAAACTCATAAGTTTTGATCCACACCAACATTTTAAACTCATATGTAGCATTTGATCAAGTTTGGACTACAACTCCTCAAGAAATTTGATCAAACCATCAAAAGGTCAAAATGGTCAAAATTAGAGTTTTGACTGGGAAAGGGCAATTTCTGGTTCTTGACCTAGCAAATGATCAATTTGGTTAAGGCGTGATCTCAAGAGTACAATTGCATCACTTTGACCTAATGACATGGTTCAAAACACTACAAGTCCATTGGATTGATAAATGAATTTTTCAGTCAACTGATCAAAAGTCAATTGTATACTGAAAAGTCAAACTTTGACTTTTTGGTCAAAATCAAATGACAAAGATCATAATTCATCTAAAAATGTCAAAACATGAAACTTGTTCATCAAGAAATCAAGAATTCGAGATTTTATTTTGAAAAGATGAAATTTCTTAACTTAGAAAGTTTTCTAAGTATAGAAAATTTCTTATTTTTTCACAACTTTTAGCCAAATTTTCACCATGATGCAAAATGATTCAAGAGAAACTTCCAACATGAAAGTTGTAGATCTCCATGAAATATACAACTTTTCTTCACACAACTTCTCCTAAAAATGCTTGGATATCAAGTTATAATTTTGTGAATACATGCTCATAAACTAAAAATAACTTAGTGAAATTTTGCCCTAGTTAGGCAGATTTTTGACCTAACTTCATGGCACTTTTTCATATAGTTCCAAGGGAAATATTCAAAAGAAATTCAAATATGAGTTGTAGAGAACATTGCAAGCTTTCCAAAATGTCCAATAACTCCTTGAGATCATTCTTGAGTATGGAGAATCGAAGAGATGAAGTTGGTGTTTTGTCACTTGGATTACAAGCCATTTTGTGAAGAACATTCGATCCAATCCTCAAGCATGTTGTACAAATCCCACTTTGCAGGCTTCTAAATTGAATTTCACTCCATAATTAAATTTTTTCACAGCTGTTGGAAGCTTTAATCCAAGCATTCAATGCATTGTACAAATTTAATTCCATTTTGGGAAGAAAGACAACATTGCCATTTTAGAAAAGCAAGCTTTATGCAAAGTCAGCTTGCATTGAGCCTTGTGTTGTACCCCGAAAATTGCCCTATCATTTCCTAAAGGATCATCCAGAACTCTCAGGTTTGCTCCTATCAAGTCCCAAGTCTTGAATTACAACTTTTCAAGAAAATCACCCACAAGGGCAAAATGGTCAAAAGCACACTGAAAAAAGTCAAATTTTGACTCTTAAATCAAAAACCAAGTTTCAACAATTATATTTCATTAAGACATGAAATTGGTTCATAAAAAATCAGAAGTCAAAAATTACTTTGAAAAAAATCAAATTTTCTAAACATTTGGAAATTTTTTTAAGTTTTAAGAGGATTTGATACTTCAGAACTTCTGAGTCAACCTCCATGCAAGTGCAGTCAAAAGTTGCAAACATGGTTCATTCAGAACTTCTGAGTCAGCCTCCATGTAAGTGCAGTCAGAAGTTGCAAATATGTTTCAGAACATGACGCTTCAATCAGAACATGTAGGAGCGATGCTCTTCAGTCAGAACATGATTCTTTAACATATGGAGGCTATGTTCAACGCTCTGGTCAGAAGATGCCCCTTCAACATTTGGAGACTATGTTTCTGATCTTCTGCAATCAGAACATCACCAAATCCCAAGACCTCGTTTAAACAACCTGCTGCACTGCTACAATATAATACTCTAACCAGCAGTTAATCCAGTCCACGCCTGCATTTTTCCAAATCTTGTGTTTGCACCAAATACAAAAAGCTGTGATAAAAAAGCAATGGAACAGTGTGTCAAAAGTTCAAATCCCATCTGTTTTCCCCCCCAAAACCACAACAAATTCATCTATAAATAAGTTGCTCCATCACACTTGCAAAGGGCTAGTTTTTAGAGAGAGAGAATCGTAAAAAAGAGAGAAAATAAAGCTGTGATACCTCCATAAAAAATCCAGAATTTCTAAGCAGAAAAACCAAAACCTTTGTTCTTCCCTTGAAGTAAAAGAACTTGGAATTTCCCCCTTTGTTGCTCTTGCCGACTCTAGAATATCTGAAGGTAGCAGCTCAAGTCCCAGACACACACTCCAGGTTCAAGGTAAGTCTCCCTGACTTTGCATCTTCTCACTCAGAACATCATTAAACATGTATATATCATAGTATTAATGTTGTCCATACCACTGCGTAAGTAGAAAGACTCAGGATCAGAACTTTCTGATCATGGCTAGACTCAGGATCAGAACTTCCATAAACTATTGTGCTTTTATCCTTCTGATTTGCTGTTTGCTAAAAACTGAATAACTTATCATTGTGCTGATTGATGTAAGGAAAGAGTTGAAATGTAACACAGAACTTCTTCACCATTCTAACACATAGAACTTCTAGGATTTTCTCACTATTTAAGCAAACATAACTTCTGAGTTCTCTTCACTGCTTTAACACTTAGAACTTCTGATTCTTACATGCTGATAATGCATTAAACTGCTGATGTTTATTCACTGTTTTTAGCATAGCACAGAACTTCTGACTTTTGGCTCACTGTCTAAATACCACCCAGAATTTCTGTGTTTTCCCTCTAATGTTTCTTGTAGGACCTCAGAGTTTACCAACTCAGAACTTCTGATGTACATTGACGTTTCCTGTTCAGTCACAACGCTCTCGACTCCAGAACTTCTGATCCCAGTGGTTTCGCTCGCAGCAGCACGTATTTTTTTTAACTCTTTCATTTATTTTCCTTTTCATCATCTTTTATATTAACCTTTTTTTTAACATAAAAAACATAAAAATATTTTCTTTTATTATTTAATTAACTTAAGACTAAAAAACCATTTTCTAAACAAGTCCTTTTTCTTTCTTAATATTGTACATTTCAATATGGTTGTAATAGTAACTTAGGATTTAATTTTATTTGCAACCCCTATTCATAAATATGTACCCTCATCCCCCTAATGATTGTAATAGCGTAGGATATTTACTATTCTGCACTTTTATCGCTTTAAAATATATTGCTAGTAAATAGGATGTATGGCAAGATAAAATCAACAAATAGATGACTTTTAAATACAAGACAAAATACATGCAAACTAACACACTATTCACACATGCACTCTTAAAGTTAACTCCACTTGTTGCCTAAAAATGGTCATGTTATGCATGTGGGTGTCTTAGCAAAAAAAAACAATCGAAATACAAGATCATAGTCCCTCGATGACGCTATAAATGTGGCCTTTCAAAATGATCTTAGTCCCTTAAAAAGAAATGCAGAGATACCTCACAATATTGCTATCATGACTATATGATGACCCACGCCCGTCCCTCCACATCCAATGATGGGGCTTCTTACCAAAACAATGGTAAGATAGCAACGTCTAAAGGAGGAGGAAAAAGAACACCTAAGACATTTTGAGTAGGTAGATTGATCCTAGTTGCTTGCTCAATTTCAAAGCAAACATCCTTTCTATTTTCAAAAACAATCACATACACTTTCAAAACACTTTCAAAACATTTTCAAAACACTTTCCAAACATGAAATATTTTCAAAAGCTCAACACTTTGTATACGTTCTTACGGACGAGAACTATTACAAAGTTTGCCTAAACGATGGCACCTTTTCAAAATACTTTCGAAACCATACAAAATCATATTTTTCAAACAAAAGCAAGTGATCTAGCAAGTAACTAAGAGCCCATGGAAAACCATGGATGAAAAGTGTGCTAATACCTTCCCTTTTCATAATTTACCCCCCCGAACTCAAAAACATCTCTAAAGGTCTTTCCTGTGCTTTTTCACCTTTCCTTTTGGATAAAAGAAAAGTCGGCAGCGACTCTTGCTAAACCGCAACATTTGCGAACACAAACGCAAACACATTAAGTCAGTTCTCCCACCGTATCACAGAACTGACGACTCTGCTGGGGACAAAGTCTAAAAGTAGGGTTACCTTAGGGTTAGATCACATTTATTTGCTTTCTTTGTTTGACTTGTATGCTTTAAATTTTTGGTTCTTTGTTTGGGTTTGAATCCTCCACCCAGATTTGGGATACCTTATAGGTAAGTAGCAATACGTTGTGGAAATTGTGCGGGGTATATCGACACGGTCTAAGCAATAGCTATGTTAGTGCGACATATTTGTGGGTACCGGTAGCCCTTGAGTAGTCAAGGAGAATACGGGGCTGCTGAGTGATGTCATGAAGCACTAACCTAATTTTAGAACCTTTACTTGACCAATTTGGCCATTAGGACGCAGTGAGATGACCGACTTTGGTGCAGTCCGAAGTTGGTAGATACTCGATACTACACTCATTGAGGTTTGGTTTTTTGGGATATTTCGGTCGCCATTAAAGAGGCTTGCACTGAAACAATGCCCGAGAAAACAAACCAGTGATATTGAGCTCCTTAGAACCCGATTACTATTACTAGGATATGTTTGAGACAACTAAACTTCAAGAGGGTACTTACCTATAGGACTCCATGCAAGCCTAAAACCTAAGGACTTGTTTGCTTTGTTTGTATATATATATTTTTACATAAACATCATGAACATCATAAGCATTCTTACTAACCATTTCAAGTATTTTTGAAATTCATCTTTGTTCTGTTTTACAGGACATGGCTTTCGCTCGTAGGAACACTATCCAAGTCAGTCTCGTGAGGATACCTCCACAACTCAAGGATTTAGTATCAAGGGTCCCTGAAGATTCTCCATTCACCAGAAGACATGGTCGACTCCTTAGTTTGGTTACCTCAAGTATTGAAGAAGATATGGTAAAGGTGCTTGTCCAATTCTTCGACCCTTTGCATCATTGCTTCACTTTTCCCGATTACCAACTTATGCCCACTTTGGAAGAATTTTCTCAACTCATGGGGACCCCTATTCTTGATCAGTTACCTTTCAACGGTATTGAAAGAGACCCTAAACCTAAGGAAATTACTCGAGCTCTACATTTGCAACCATCTGACATAGTAGCAAATTGGATAACAAGGAGTGGTGTCAAAGGGTTCCTAGAAAAGTTTTTGTTGGAAAAGGCTCATGAGTGTTGGAATACTTTGGATCTACAATCCTTTGAGGAGATTTTGGCTCTTCTCATCTATGGGTTGGTACTATTTCCCAATCCTGACCAACTTATAGATATAAATGCGATCAAAGTTTTCATATCTCGTAATCCGATGCCTACATTGCTTGGAGACATCTTGCATTCTCTTCACTCTCGCACTTTGAAGAAAAGAGGGACTTTGATGTGTTGCACTCCTATTTTGGCTAGGTGGTTTATTTTGCACCTACCTCGATCCATGGTGAAGAATGAACAAGGTATGAGGTGGTATAAAAGATTGATGTCACTTTCACATGCTGATATTCGTTGGTATTATCGCTCTTTGGAAGACATTACCATCATTGATCGATGTGGGGAATTCCCTAATGTCCCTCTACTTGGAATTAGGGGAGGCATTACTTACAACCCTTGTTTAGCTTTGTGATAATTTGGATACGCTAGGAGAGATGACCCTCATGAGGTACTCATCCAAGGAATTGCGTTTGACTACGAAAGCGATACCCAAGGTTACCGTCAAAGATTTATACGAGCTTGGGGTATGGTTAACAAAGTTGATAGCAAGACGTTGGGGCATAAGAATTCCATTCCTTAAGAACCTTAAATTAAATGGGTGAGGGCTCGCGCTCAAAGTCTTAAGATGCCTTATGAAGCCGTCTTACCTGTTATCATGGAGCCAGTAGTTGAGGGAGACGTTCCACATACTATCCTCTATCCTGATATGCTTACTTCTCTTGAAGATTTGCAAAACGCTTAGATTCAGTTAAGAGGAGAGCGAGACACCTTTGAAGCTAAGTTCTATGAGGGCGAGAAAAAGATATTAGAGCTCACAAGGGAGCTTCATGAAGAAAGGAGTTTAAACACCTACATTGCGCCAAAGAGGATGCGCACAACTTTTCTGTCTTAGGAGTTTACTTTATGCTTATTTCTGTTGTTGTAAGCCCAAGAGGCGTGTTTGTATTCAAATCAGAACTATTTAATGCAAGTTAACGTTTGTTCACTCTTTGTCTATACAAATTTAAATTCTTTAAATCCTTGAAATAATTTGCATATACATATTCATGCATCATATCATAAGAAAGCTTTTCACAATAGGTTTCCTCATCTTTCTACTGTTTATTTCAGTAAGGATGGATCTCGAACAAATAATGAAGGACTTGCAAGCTCAGAACATTCAGTTCCAAGTCACCTTGATGACCTTGGCCAAAGGGCAGCAAGAGCTAATGACAGCATTGACAACAAAAAAGAAGAAAAAGAAGGCCCTCATCAACATGGGGAAGAGATTCAAAGAACCGATTTGCCAAGTGCAAGTAGTCGAAGACTCATCTGAGGAGGATGAGAACCAAGCAGAAGAGGCAAGAAGCACCCGTGCTGAGGGTGTGAATGATCAAGCTTCTGAAGATGAGGATCACTTTGATGAACAATACCCACCTGCTAGTGAGGAAAAGTAAAAAGAATTGGAGGATAGGCTAAAGGCAGTTGAAATTCAAGTTGTGCCTGGCTTGGATTTTAGTGATTTGGGCCTAGTTCCTGGGGTCGTCATTCCTTATAAGTTCAAGACACCAGTCTTCGCCAAGTATGATGGGGTCTCCTGTCCCAAACTACATCTAAGATCTTATGTGTGCAAAATACAACCACACACTGCTTACAGAAAACTGTGGATTCAATTTTTCCAAGAGAGTCTAGTTGGAACTCAACTAGAGTGGTTTTATCAATTAGAAGGTTCCCGCGTCCATACGTGGGAGGATTTGGCCACTGCCTTCTATAACCGGTATCAATACAACACCGACTTGGCACCAACGAGAGTTCAGCTTCAGAATATGACCATGGGAAGTGACGAAGGGTTTAAAGTATATGCCCAAAAGTGGAGGGACCTTGCTAGTAGGGTCCAGCCACCTTTGACCGAAAGAGAGCTAGTTGATATGTTTATGGGTATGTTAACTGGTCCATTCTTCAACCTGTTAATTGGAAGTTCTTTGTCCAAATTCACCAAGTTGATTTTAACTGGTGAAAGGATTGAAAGCGGTATTAGAAGCGGTAAAATTCCTATGGCATCTGGTTCCACATCCAACTCCGTCAGAAGACACTTCACTGAAAAAAAGGAAACAAATGCTGTTATTGGGCAAGAGCCCATACCAAGAAGGACCATCATTCATCTGTAAACGCCGTATTAATTTCCAACCCTCAACCTACTCAAAGACAACCCTCCAACAATCGGAGACCTGAAGTTCCCCGATGATAATTTACAATAATAAGCATGTCATTATCACAAGCCTTACAACATATGCTAAAGGCCAATTTGGTGACTTTGTGCAATCCACCATCCAACCCTGATGTTTCCTCACCTAATTACAACTCGAATGCGAAATGCGCATACCATTCCAACAGCCCCGACCATGAGACCGATCAGTGCTGGGCATTGAAGAACAAAATTCAAGATCTGATAGATAACAAGACAATTGAGTTTGATCCATCCGCTACTCCAAACGTGATAATCGCGCCAATGCCAAAACATGGAAAAGGGGTTAATGCCATTGATGATGTTACTTTTATCGCTTATGTCGAAGATTTAACAACTCCCTTGACCATTGTGAAAGCTAATTTGCTAAAAGCCGATGTGTTTCCTGGATGTTCCAAAAATTGTGCCTGTCGTGATCAACGATAAAATGGATGCGAGCTACTGAAGAAAGGTGTGCAACGCCTGATAAATAGCCGCGAGATTCTATTCGAAAAGATTCCCACCATCAAAAATTCAATCGACAAAGCTGAAGATTTGGCCATCATAACAATTTCAAACAAACCTCTTAGGATCTCATCCAAAGGTCCTATCAGGATTTCGAACGAACCAATCATTGCTCCTCTCATAATCACTCCTGCCAGACCTGTTCCATACACCTCATATAAAGCGGTACCATGGAATTACGGTGCCGAGGTTTATTACCATGGGGTAAAACAAGATTCTTGGATTGATGATAATGAAGCTGGTGTTACTAATATTACTGGTTCTAGTAAAGTCACAAGAACAGGAAGGGTCTTTTCCCTTGTTATCTCACCACCAACCACTACCGCAGTTCCAGTCTGCATAACCAATGGCAATTCTGGTGCCAGTACTAAAGGGAAAGGGAAAGAGGGTGAGCCTGCTAGGGAAGAGGCACCTGCTAAAAGTTTGTTATGGAAGAACCATCCACTCAAGAGATGGAGGAGATTCTGAAGATCATCAAGAAAAGCGACTTCAAAATAGTAGAGCAGTTGGGGAAAACCCCTTCTAAAATATAAATGTTATCCTTATTGCTATGTTATGACGCCCATGCACAAGCTTTGATTAAGTTTTTGAAAAAGGCTCATTTTCCTCAAGAAACCACAACCGACCAATTTGAGAACTGCGTAGCAAGTCTGACAGTTGACAATGGTCTGGGGTTCTCCGATGCAGATTTAACTCCCATGGGAAAGAATCACAATAAAGCCTTGCATGTTTCTGTTGAATGTAAGGGGACCACTCTGACACATGTTTTGGTTGACACAGGCTCATCTTTAAACGTGTTACCTAAAGGCGCTTTAGATCGGCTAGACTGTGAAGGTTTGGTTTTGAAGCCAAGTGATATTGTTATGAGGGCATTTGATGGGTCGAGAAGGATGGTTCATGGAGAGGTGGATCTCCCAATTAAGGTTGGCTCACAAATTTTCAACTCCACATTCTATATAATGGACATACGGCCTGCATATTCTTGCTTTCTTGGGCGCCCATGGATCCATGGGGCAGGTGCGGTCACTTCTACTCTCCACCAGAAGTTAAAATATCCAGTTCAAGGGAAGGTATTCACTGTTTGTAGCGAGGAAGAATTTATGGTAAGCCATCTCAATTATTTCAAATACGTAGAAATGGATGGCGAATTCATAGAAACTCCTTGCGAGACGTTTGAAGTTGTGGCCGCCACCAAAATCTCCTCTGACACTCCAAGAGCTGATAAAATTATCCCTAAGATAATTTTAACCAGGTTCCCTTTGCAGTTTTACCCTGACTCATTCCGAAGCAATCCTACTATCCAGGTTCCTTCTCACAATCCTACTATCCAGGCATTTCATATCGAAGTAACCCTACTATCCCAGTTCCTTCTCACAGCCCTACTATCCAGGCTTTCATATCAAAGTAACCCTACTATCCAGGCTTTTATATCGAAGTAACCCTACTATCCCGGTTCCTTCTCACATCCCTACTATCCAGGCTTTCATATCGAAGTAACCCTACTATACAGGTTCCTTCTCACAACCCTACTATCCAGGCTTTCACATCGAAGTAACCCTACTATCCAGGTTCCTTCTCACAGCCCTACTATCCAGGATTTTATTTTGAAGTAACCCTACTATCCAGGTTCCTTTTCACAACCCTACTATCCAGGCTTTCATTTCGATGTAACCCTATTATCCAGGTTCCTTCTCACAGCCCTACTATCCAGGCTTTCACATCGAAGTAACCCTACTATCCAGGTTCCTTCTCACATCCCTATTATCCAAGATTTCATTTCGAAGTAACCCTACTATCCAGGTTCCTTCTCACATCCCTACTATCCAGACTTTTATTTCGAAGTAACCCTACTATCCAGGTTCCTTCTCACATCCCTACTATCCAGGATTTCATTTCAAAGTAACCCTACTATCCAGGTTCCTTCTCACAACCCTACTATCCAAGCTTTTATTTCGAAGTAACCCTACTATCCAGGTTCCTTCTTACAGCCCTACTATCCAGGCTTTCACATCGAAGTAACCCTACTATCCAGGTTCCTTCTCACAGCCCTACTATCCAGGATTTCATTTCGAAGTAACCATACTATCCAGGTTCCTTCCCACAACCCTACTATCCAGGCTTTCATCTCGAAGTAACCCTACTATCCAAGTTCCTTCTCATAACCTTACTGTTGTACCCAAAATTTTAACCTAAGATATCGTCTCCTACCTGCATCATTACATTACAAGTGTTTTGATCTATCGATTTTAAAATTCATAACTTTTTTCAGGCCAAGAGCTATTTATGTTGAACATTAAATCATTTAATCGATTCGTGCTAAAATGGTGTTTATTAATTATTTATTATCTTAAATTTAAATAATTGAAATTCGTTTTCGATTATTATGTAGTTTAAAGATGTATAGATAATAAAATAAACATTAGAGAAGAGGCGCATTAATTGTGCAGACAGTATTTATTTATTACTCACTATCTTAAATTTAAATAACTGGAATTCATTCTTAGTTATTACATAATTTAAAGGTTTATGAATAATATAATAAATATTCGGAAAAGTTTATTGGTCAATAACGATTATTTAATCATTTGTCATTCTAAGTTAAATAATTGAAACTCTATTTTAATTATTATAATTTAGAAAGTTATGGATGATGAATTAAATAATTGAGGCTATTAATTGATCAATGATAATTATTTATTTATCTGTTTATTATTCTGAATGTAGGTAGTTGAAATTCGTTTTCAATTATTATACGATTAAAGAATTGTAAACGATAAAATAAATAATTAAGAGAAAGAAGAAATTAATTGGCGAATATTGGATTTTTTATTCATTTTTTCTAATTGTACAATTATTATGTAAACATTGTATCTATTACAACAAAATTACAATAATAAATTTACAAAGCTAAAATGAAATAAAAAAAATAATCTAATATTCCTAATTCTAAAACTTCCGATCCAATGCGTTTTTGTCTGCTCACTTGATGTTACCTGCAAAATTAAAAGAGATTAGAATTCAAACAAATAATTAAAAGCGAAATTATTTAAGGTTCATCATTAAAAGCAATGGCCGGAATCAGTTACTCTTTTTTGCAAATCACGGGATTTCTCCCGGTTCACAAAAAAGAAAGGAATTTCTAAATGAATAAACAAGTTTATTTTTGTCCAAAAATTGCATGTTTTAAATTAACTGCATTTTTCAAAATCCCAAAAGCATATTTCAAAAAACATACAACATACAAAGTCCCTGCATGATCTCAACATATGCAAGCATGCCAACGTAAACCTATGCCCACATAGTAAAAAACAAAACAAGCTACTTTTGCATTAGAAGTCAAAAACATGCAGTTTAACAACATATGCAAGCAATGCTGACATTCCCTATTTTCATCATTTTCTGGCCATTTGCAATTTCAGAAAAGTACAGCCTATCATATTTTTGTCAAAGCTGTACTGAGAGAGAAAAAGAGAGGGAGAAGTGTGGGTTTTACAGGCTTGGCATAGGCAGGAAAAGAGATACAAGACAAACTGTAAAATATAGCCAGTAGAGATAAAAACATAAAAGAAGAATAGAAACAAATTGGAGATGACCGTCTAGTGCAGAATGCCCAGGAAGAGGGAAAGCATTTCAAAACTTCCAACCTGTAACGTAAACAAGGGGGAGGGAAAACTGTTATAACACAAATAACCAAAAAGAAATCATATCAGAATCATATATCCAAGCCTTCAAAAACTTAGAAAAAATATAGTTATCAAGAATCTCACAAAAAACCAGCAGACCTGCATAATTATCCCACTACTGTCAAAAACCATTTTCACCATATGGCCTAAACCTCACAAACTGATTGAGCCATTAAGCCAACATCACCACTATTGTCAAAGAGATATCAAAAACAATCTCACACAAAGAACCAATTCAGACCACACCATCAATATGGCCTAGCAACAAAAAGACCTATGCCCCTGTTCCCATCAACCTGTCCAACCAACATGAAACCACCATACTCATAAACATGTCAGATTCATTACCCAAGCCCGAACATCATCAATCACAAACCTGAAACGATCCAAGCCAGAACCAACTTCTAAGGCAACGAACAAGGCCTCAGTGTTACCATCACTGGCCATTCAAAGCATACAACTCAAAGCCTAAAAAAAACATTATCACAGGCCAATGCATATCGTGCAGCAGCACGGTTAAGAAGAAGAGGAGAAACAGAAGCACAGTATTAAGGCAGAAGAAGAAGAGAAACAGAAATACAGTACCAAGGCAAACGAAGAAGGGAAAAGATCACAGTACAGTATCAACAAGAAGAAGAAAGAAATCGCGTAATACCGGTCACCGAAGCGAGCTCGCGCTTCTCCTCTCCTCGCCGCCTGGCCTCCTTCGCTCCCTACCTCCTCCTCCATCTCCGCTTAGGTAACGATTCCCTCTCCCTTTTTACTTCTTTGGTACCTCAATCAACAATAAAAATCAACAATAAGAACACCAGAATAAAAAATCGTGGAATCAGAATCAACATGCAAAAACGAAACCAAGTGTTAACAAATCAGAAGCATATTTTACCGAATCCGTAGCTGTCCTCTCTTTCGTTCGGCTGGAGGGAAGAGGAGTTGGAGTGGGTGGCCATGGCAAGAAGAGATAGCAAATTCAGAGGCAAGTGTGGAGAAGAAGATGCGAAGAAGAAGATCAAAGAGAAGAGAGACGCGCCGTTTCTGCCTAGCAGAACCCTAATCCCCATTATGTTAAACAAAACTAACCCTAATACACTTTGTAAAATATATGGGCCTCATCCCATTTCTTCTCCTTAAGCCCACGACCTGCTTCTGCACCCCCCCCACTTTGGATTCTGCATGGGCCTTCAACCAGCTAGCCCATATACCTTTCTTGTTTTTTATTTCTTATTTTTTGATACACTTTTTATCACTTTTTATTTCCTCTAATCCTTTCTTTTAAAATTATTATTTATGTTAATTAATTGATAAGTATAATAAAAATAAAAAGATATGTCTAACTAGTTTTTTTATTAATTAATTTGACCTCTTAGTTTAATTTTGGATTTAATTTAAGAGTTTTAATTTTATTTCATTAAGGTAAATTATTAACTTTTAACTTAATTTAGAACCCCTTAATCTTTTAAATAAGTATTTTTTTACATAAAAAATATAGAATTTAAGGATGTAGACATTTTATTTTTTAATTAATTCTCCTCTTACATCGTTATTAAACAAAAATCCTAAAACACATATAAAAATAGAAAAAACTTAAAAATATCTTATTAATTCGTTTTCTTGCTTTATTAATATTAATATCAAAATATATCAAAAAACTTAATGACTTAAAACTAAAAAAAACATTACGTCCTCGTTAAATAATTCTCTTGCTTTTATCCTTATCAAAATGCGTAAAAAATTTAAAATACTTTCTTCCCGTTAACATTAAACAAAAAATCATAAAAAATACATTATTTGCATCATTTAGTCTATCATTTAAATTATCGTTATTTAATCGTTATTCGCATATTTTGTCCGTGTATTTATTTATTTGTTTATTCTGTTTATGCTTAAATCCAAAGGAAAAAACAGTAAATTTGTTGACTTCATGTCCTCAAGTCTAACTGCGCGAACTTTCGCATTTCATTAAAACTTAGGATGATATTTCCTCAAATATTCACCCTTTTCAAAATTTATGCCCTTTAAGCAAAAACTTCGACATTAGGTCGTCGTATCTTCAAAAACCCGTCTGTATCCCGTTTCGGCCAAAACAATTTGTCTTCAATCAAGCAATCAATTTTAAATAAAACAGATATTTCAAAAGGTTCCTATAGAGTACTATAGATACGTTGGGTGCTAGTACCTTCCCATTGTATAACCAACCCCCGAACCATAGATCTCTTTTCGAAAACGCCTTGTATTTTCATTACTTTCAAAAGTATTGTTTACATTGCATATTTAGGGTTTTATTTCGCTCTTTTCCCTTTTCCCTTGGAAACAATAAAGCGCGGTGGCGACTCTTGCTTTTTGTGAGACGAATTAATCAATAATTCGATCTCCGATTTACCCCGCTACATTTTTTATCGCTACAGAATTGGAGACTCTGCTGGGGACAGATTGACCTCTTGCTGGTCCATCCCTAAGTGGGTTAAGCCTAATTTGTTTTATCTGTTTTACTATTATTTGATTTGCTTGAATTATATGTTTAAATTGGGGTGTTTGGGTTTTCTTTGCAAAGGACGAATCCTGTACCCGGATTAAGTAACACTTAAGGAATAGGACGGGCGGTATAGTCATGTTAACTTCGAGGGAGTAATCCCGAAGAAGGAGGCATGAGATCCCCCACTCAATGGAAGGCCCTCTTGAACTTAATATTTGTTTACCGAGTAATCGGGAAGACATTATTATTTTCGACCTAGGAGCCCGAGAAGTTGAGGACCGTAGAACCCCAACCCATCTTGGCCTTTTTAGGTGTAGCGCGGAGACTATAACGGAGTAATTCGGAAGTAGTTGTTACGCGATGCTACGCTCAGACGAGTTTCTCTTGAGAATATTGCTAATTATTGAGTAATCAAGACGTTGGTAATATCCGAAGGAGGAATGTAGACTCTGGGAACTCTTAGAACCTTGTCTTACAGGTGTGATCGAAACGTTAGTACATACCTTTGGGTGGGCTTTACCATCGACTCCATGCTGAACGTTGAACCTTTGAACCCCATGTTTGCAAACTTGTGTGTGACTGTTGCATTATCATTCATTCATGCATTCATCAACATCTTTGTAAAAAGTTTGTTTTTCAAGGAACTTTGGAATGATTTTTGCAAACGTCTCAGGGTATTATGGAACTTGGAAGGAGAAATACTCGAAGCTTTAGCTTCAAGGAGCCCGAGATTGAAGAACTGAAGAGTTTGATTCCGAAGATAGAGAGTCCGACAGATTTTCAGAAGAAGTATGGGTCCATCGTACCGCTCATGAAGCGCAAGATGAAAAAAGGCATCCTCAACACGTTGGTTCAATTCTATGATCCCCTGTACCGATGTTTCACCTTTCCGGATTATCAGTTGATGCCCACTTTAGAGGAGTACTCCTATATTCTTGGTTTGTCGATCACCGACCGTGTTCCTTTTTCTGGATTAGAAGAGGAGCCCAAATCTCACGAGATAGCAGCTATCACCCACTTGAAGAAGTCAGAGATAGAGGATAATATGACTACGAAAGGGGGGAATCCGGGGTTTGCCGGCGCAGTTTCTGTTGAAGAAAGCTCGCCACTTTGCTGATACAAAGGATACTGTTGCCTTCGAGGACGTGTTTGCTTTACTCGCATATGGTCTTTTCTTATTCCCTAACGTTGATAAATTTGTGGATGTCAACGCCATCAGAATTTTCCTGATTGGAAATTCGGTCCCTACGCTGCTAGGGGACACGTACTACTCCATCCATCTTCGAAACTCTTATCAAGGAGGGATGATTATTTGTTGTGTGCCGTTGCTGTATCAGTGGTACGTCTCGCATTTACCTGGGTCCGATGCTTTCTGGGATCTCGAGAAAGAACCGCGTTGGGCGCCAAAGTTTATGGCTCTCACTCATTTCGACATTGACTGGTACAATCGAGTTTACCATGACGTGGAGATCATTGATAGCTGTGGTGCTTTTCCTAACGTACCTCTTCTCGGTACGAGGGGTGGAATCAACTACAACCCTGTTCTAGTGCGCCGTCAGTTCAGGTACCCGATGAGAGATAAGCCGAACAGTATCCATGTGAGTGGTTTCTTTCTTCAGGAAGGACAAGATCATCAGGCTGCTAAGAGGGAGATTGAAGGAGCTTGGCGCCATATCCACAAGAAAGGGAGAGATATGCTGGGACATAGAGGTGCCGTTTCTTTGGAACCTTACCTGCAGTGGGTCCGTGCTAGGGCTTGTGCTCTCAAGATGCCATATAAACTTGAGAAACCTTTATTCCCTGCCATCGCACCATCATCTGTTGTTATCCCTATCGCGGATGTAGGAGAATATCAAGGAAACCTAGCTAGGATGAAGTCCGAGAGGGATGCTTGGAAGGAAAAGTACCATATGTCTGAATATGAGAATCGAGTCCTGACTCGACAACTAAAAGAAAAGAAGGAGTTGCTGCTTATTCAAGACGGTCGGTTCGTTGACCACGATGAGAAACTTCGTCAGAAGGATGCCTTACTGAAGAAGTATGCGAGTGAAAGGAAAAGAAAGAGGGAAGGTTCGGTAAGCGTGGCTCTCGTTCCTAATCCGCAGGAAGAAATCATCGATCGACTGATTACGGAAAAGAAGGATATGGAAGACTTTTACGAAGAAAAGATCAAGAAGCTCCGATTACAGCTGGTGTTTGGTCCGTCATCTGAGGATTCCGAGTGAGCTTTAGCTTTTAGTTTATTTTATTGATGTCATTTTGTAAAACTATATAAAAGAGCTTCATGCTCCGAAGTTGTAATTTATTGTTTTATTATGGGCTTCATGTTCCAAAGTTGTAATTTATTGCTTTCACGTTTTAAAATTGTAATTTATCACTTTATTATGGTTTTCATGTTTCGAAGTTGTAATTTATTGCTTTCATTATTGGATTTGTTATCCCAAGGTTGTAATTTACTGTTCCAAATTGTAAGTTGTGATTTATCGCTTTCGATTAATGGATTGAGTTTTTGTTGTTCCAAATTCCTTTACCATTGATGTATGCAAAATTATTAAAGTTCCTTGAGAAACTTTCAAAAATGAGTCATCATTTACATCGCTATCATGCATCATTTCACATTCCACCTCACATGTTTTCTAGAGTCTCATCCTTGTTCTTTTTCCACCGAAGGTTGTCAAGCTGTCTCACCGATACGACACTCGGGCCAATCGTCAGAGGAAAATGGAAGATTTGGAACAGGAAAATCATGAGCTTCGTGGGGAAGTTGCTACACTTCGTGTCGAGATGGAAAAGTTAACTGCGTTAGTGGAAAGTTTGGTGGCTGTTCAGAATCAGCCATCGACTACGGCTGCCGAGATTCAGACTTCAACTCCAGTGGTTTCCGAGATTGTCACAGTTCCTGCCTCCGTAACTCAAATCAACTCTCCGCTTCAACATCAGATGCCGAAAGGTTTTCCGTGGGGAATGCCTTATAACTTTGTGCCAGAAGGGGATCAACCTGCCGTACAACCTCTATTTCAACCTGCTTTGTCTCTTCCTCAACCAGAGACAACTGTCATGCCGCCAGTAATTCCGTCTGTAACACCTTTTCCGCAACCAGTTATGACAACCGTTGCTCCTATGGTCCACTCCGTGCCATACTTGAATGAACCAATTTATCCTGCCGAGCCCGCTGAAAGTTTGGGTCTTTTTGATAGAATGGAAGAATTTCAGGATCAATTCCAGGAAATGCAGAAGGAGCTTAGAGCATTGAAAGGGAAGGATTTGTTTGGGAAGAGTACGCATGACCTTTGTTTAGTTCCGAATGTCAAGATTCCAGCGAAATTCAAAGTGCCAGACTTTGAGAGATATAAGGGTGATTCGTGTCCTAGAAGTCATTTGACAATGTACGTGAGGAAGATGTCTACGTACTCCGATGATCATGATTTGTTGATTCATTATTTTCAAGACAGTTTGACGGGCGCTGCTCTAAAGTGGTATATGGGTTTAGACAGCATTCGAATCCGCAACTTTAACGAACTTAGTGAAGCCTTTGTCCATCAGTACAAGTACAACGTTGACATGGCGCCTGACAAGGATCAGCTCCGGGCGATGTCGCAGAGAGACCGAGAATCTTTTAAGGAATACGCCCAGAGGTGGCGTGAAATTGCTGCTCAAATCTATCCACCTCTTGAGGAGAAAGAGATGACTAAGATATTTTTGAAGACTTTAGGGTCCTTTTACTATGAAAGAATGATAGCCAGCGCACCCAGCGACTTCACCGAAATGGTAAGCATGGGCATGCGATTAGAGGAAGGGATTCGCGAAGGGCGTTTGGTTAAAGAAGGGAGTCCGTCTAGCAGTGCGAAGAAGTTTGGAAGTGTTTTCCCGAAAAGAAAAGAGCAGGATGTCAGTGCTTTGTTTCCAGGTAGGCTTAGGAGAGGTTACTCTCACGTTGCGGCAGTCACTCCGGCTGTCCGCCCAACTTTGATGACCCTAACTCATCAAACTCCACCAACTCAACAACGGCCATTTCAGCAGCAGCCTCGACAACAGGCTTATCCGTTCAACAATCAGAACCGTTCACCCAGAAAACCGCAGTTCGATGCCATTCCTATGACGTATACTGAATTGTTCCCTGCTCTCATCAGAAAGAATCTCATCACAACAAAGCCTCCTTCTGTCGCACCGAACAGTGCTTCTCCATGGTACAAGGCGGATCAATTCTGTGAATATCATCAAGGGTCGCCGGGGCACAACCTTGAGAATTGCTTTGCTCTGAAGGCGGACGTACAGAGATTAATTAAGAATGGTATCTTGTCTTTTAAGGATGTTAATCCAAATGTTAGAGATAACCCTTTGCCTCGACATGGGGCAGCTTCAGTGAATATGGTGGAAGGTTGTCCGGGGAAGTTCCGAGTTTTTCAAGTCGAGCACATAAGAGAATCGTTGATCAGGTTACATCAGAGTTTGAGAAGACTTGCCTTTGTTAGGCACCAGCACGATTATGACGTTTGTGAGTTTTGTTCAAGAGAGGAAGATTGTCCTATTGTGAAGGAGGATATTCAAAAGTTGCTAGATCAGAGAATTATCACTATCACCTATGACCGAAATCCGGAAGATGAAGTGAATGTTATCACACCACAATTTAATTTGCCAGAATCAGTAGAGATTGCTTACAACAGTCAGGTTGCGCCTGTTGATCCTTTGATTATTTACCCACCTGGCCCTGTGCCTTACAGCTCAGACCAAGCTGTGCCGTACAAGTATAACGCCACAATGATTGAGAATGGGGTAGAAGTCCCCATACCAACCAGACCGTCTTTTGTTAACATTGCCGATGTGAGTAGAGTTACAAGAAGTGGGCGTGTTTTTGCAGCAGTACCGTCGAGGAGACCAGAAGTTCAAGTTAGGAGGCCCATACCGGCGGAGATTCCAGTAAGAAATGTTAAACCAAGGGTTGAGATAGGCCGATCCAGTGAACCTATCCCTCACCCTGAAGAGGATGAGATCCTAAAGCTTATCAAAAGGAGTGAGTATAAGATTGTGGACCAGATTTTGCAAACACCTTCCAAGATTTCCTTGCTTGCCTTATTGAGAGATTCTGGTGCACATAGAGAAGCTTTGATGAAGGTCTTGGACCAGGCATTCGTAGACCATGATGTGACAGTTGATCAGTTTGATGGGATTGTGGGAAATATAACTTCGTGTAACAATCTGGGTTTCAGTGATGAAGAACTCCCGGAGGAGGGGAGAAACCATAATATGGCTTTGCACATTTCAGTAAGTTGTGGAAACGATACCTTATCAAGTGTGTTGGTGGATACGGGATCGTCGTTGAATGTGATGCCCAAGACTACGTTGTCTCGACTTTCATATCCAGGTGCTCCTATGAGGCCTAGTGGAGTAATTGTCAAAGCATTTGATGGTTCCAGGAAGACAGTTATTGGTGAGGTGGATCTTCCCATAGTGATTGGTCCCCATACTTTTCAAATCCCTTTCCAAGTGATGGACATCCGTGCTGCCTACAGTTGTTTATTGGGTCGTCCCTGGATCCATGATGTCGGGGCAGTCACCTCTACGCTCCATCAGAGACTAAAGTTTGTAAGACATGGGAAGCTAGTGATGATTGGGGGAGAGCAGGCTATGGTGGTAAGCCATTTATCATCGTTTTCTTTTATTGATGCTGACGAGGATGTGGGGACCCAATTCCAGGGCTTATCTGTTGCTAAGAATACAGTGAGGAAGCAAGGGGCATCCATCTCTTCTTTTGAGGATGCGCGGCGAGTGGTGGAAGGTGGTTCGGCCGAAGTATGGGGCCAGGTGTTGACATTACCTGAGAATAAGTCTGGGGAAGGTCTGGGTTTTCATCCATTATCTGCAAGGGTCAAGAAGGAGGTGGTTGTTCGTCCGATTCAAGAGGTTTTCCAAAGTGCAGGGTTTGTACATCCTGAGGTTGATGCTATCATAGATGATGATTCCGAGGAGGATTTGCCCGTGTTTGTGACGCCTGGATTGGCTTGCCAAAACTGGATAGCTGTTGATGTTCCTGTGGTTATGCACATTTCCGAGTAATGTTTTGTTTATTTTCCTTTGAAAAATTCGCTCTGCCCAAGGCGAAACGTATTTTGTGTCGGGCTATGAAAAATAACTCCTTTTGCTCTGCCCAAGGCAAAAGAGAAATGTCTGGGCTTTTTGTTTCAAGTATTTCCCCTTTAATGAATAAAAATGTTATTTTGTCCACTGCTGTTTTATTTTTCACTTTTTCTGGGAAATAACAATGAAGATTAATTAATAACATTTTGTTTTATTTGCACAAATCGATTTCTAAAATAAAGCATAATCATATGTGCAGATTAGTCCATGACTTAACCATCGAAAACAATGATCCTATGCCCTCTCCCAACTTTGAATTCCCTGTATTCAGAGCCGAAGAAGAGGATGATGAAGAGGTTCCTGTTGAGATTTTCCGTTTGCTTGAGCATGATGAGAAGGTCATTCAACCATTTGAAGAGCCTTTAGAGTTGGTCAACTTGGGTGATGAAGAAGATAGAAAGGAAGTCAAAGTTGGAGCATTGCTTATCCCGGAAGTTAAGGAGAAGATGTTGGAGCTTCTCAAAGAGTATGTAGACGTGTTTGCTTGGTCCTACCAAGATATGCCAGGGTTGGACAATGACATTGTAGAGCATCGTTTACCGTTGAGACCTGAGTGTCCACCGATCAAGCAGAAATTGAGAAGGACTCGTCCCGACATGGCTGACAAGATTAAAGAGGAGGTTCAAAAACAGATCAACGCAGGTTTCCTTGTTACGTCGGTCTATCCTCAGTGGTTAGCCAACATCGTGGCTGTTGCTAAGAAAGACGGCAAAGTTCGGATGTGTGTAGACTACAGAGATCCGAATAGAGCTAGTCCGAAGGATGATTTCCCATTACCTCATATTGACGTATTGGTCGACAGTACCGCCGAGTTCAAAGTCTTTTCTTTCATGGATGGTTTCTCTGGTTACAATCAAATCAAGATGGCGCCGGAAGATATGGAGAAGACCGCTTTCATTACACCGTGGGGAACATTTTGTTATCGGGTTATGCCGTTTGGTTTGAGGAATGCTGGTGCAACATACCAAAGAGCCATGACTGCTTTGTTCCATGACATGATGCATAAGGAGATCGAAGTGTATGTGGATGACATGATTGCCAAATCACAAACGGGGGAGGATCACTTAGAGCATTTGTTGAAGTTATTCCAGCGTTTGAGAAAGTACAAACTCCGTCTGAATCCCAACAAGTGCACTTTTGGTGTTCGTTCTGGAAGACTTTTGGGTTTCATTGTCAGTCAGAAAGGTATTGAGGTAGATCTTGATAAAGTCAAAGCTATTCGGGAAATGCCCGCGCCCAAGACAGAAAAACAAGTAAGAGGATTCCTTGGGAGACTGAACTACATTTCTAGATTTATATCTCATATGACTGCTACCTGTGGGCCGATTTTCAAGCTTCTCCGGAAGAACCAAGGATGTGTGTGGACAGAAGATTGTCAGAGAGCTTTTGATAGCATCAAAGAATATTTGCTTGAACCTCCCATTTTGATTCCTCCGGTGGAAGGAAGACCTTTGATTATGTACCTGACTATATTGGAAGACTCTATGGGATGTGTGCTTGGTCAACAAGACGAGACTGGAAGAAAGGAACATGCCGTATACTACTTGAGTAAGAAATTCACAGACTGTGAGTCTCGATACTCATTGCTTGAGAAAACCTGTTGTGCTTTAGCCTGGGCTGCTCGCCGTCTGCGCCAATATATGATTAATCACACCACTTGGTTGATCTCCAAAATGGACCCGATCAAGTATATCTTTGAGAAGCCCGCCTTATCTGGAAGAATAGCCCGTTGGCAGATGTTGTTATCTGAATATGACATTGAGTACCACACTCAGAAAGCGATCAAAGGGAGTATTTTAGCCGATCATTTGGCTCACCAACCAATTGAAGATTATCAATCCATCAAGTTTGATTTCCCAGATGAAGATGTTATGTACTTGAAAGCTAAAGATTGTGAAGAGCCGTTACCTGAAGAAGGACCTGATCCTGAATCCCGTTGGGGTTTAATATTTGACGGAGCTGTGAATTCTTATGGAAATGGAATTGGGGCAATCATCGTCACTCCCCGAGGCACTCATATCCCATTTACGGCGAGACTGAAGTTTGATTGTACGAACAACATGGCGGAATATGAGGCATGTATTATGGGTCTCGAAGAAGCAGTGGATCTAAGGATTAAAATTCTTGATATTTACGGAGATTCGGCATTGGTAATTAATCAAATCAAAGGAGAATGGGAAACTCGCCATCCGGGTTTGATCCCTTACAGAGACTACGCTAGAAGGTTGTTAACTTTCTTCAACAAAGTGGAATTACATCATATCCCTAGAGATGAGAATCAAATGGCTGATGCTTTAGCTACTTTGTCTTCAATGTTTCAAGTGAATGATTGGAACGACGTACCTACAATCCGAGTTATGCGCCTTGACAGACCTGCTCATGTGTTTTCAGTGGAAGAGGTCACCGACGACAAACCGTGGTTCTATGACATTAAACGTGTTCTTCAAACTCAAGTGTACCCGCCTGGGGCATCCAATAAAGATAGGAAGACGTTGAGAAGATTAGCAAGCAGTTTCTTTCTCAATGAAGAAGTTTTGTATAAGAGGAATTATGACATGGTCTTGCTCAGATGTGTAGACAGACGTGAAGCAGACATGCTGATGCAAGAAGTGCACGAAGGATCCTTTGGCACTCATGCCAATGGACATGCGATGGCTAGAAAGATGTTGAGAGCTGGTTACTATTGGATGACCATGGAATCCGATTGCTGCAAGTATATGAAGAAATGTCATAAATGCCAGATTTATGCGGACAAGATGCACGTGCCGCCGACCCTCCTTAATGTTATATCTTCACCTTGGCCTTTCTCTATGTGGGGCATTGATATGATTGGGATGATTGAACCCAAAGCTTCAAATGGTCATCGTTTCATCTTGGTAGCGATTGATTATTTTACTAAATGGGTGGAAGCAGCATCTTATGCTAATGTAACCAGACAGGTGGTAGTCAGATTTATCAAGAATCAGATCATTTGTCGTTACGGTATCCCGAGCAAGATCATCACTGATAATGGTTCGAATTTGAATAACAAGATGATGAGAGAGCTTTGTGAAGAGTTCAAGATCGAACATTATAATTCTTCTCCTTACAGACCGAAGATGAATGGGGCTGTTGAAGCTGCTAACAAGAATATCAAGAAGATTGTCCAGAAGATGGTGGTAACTTATAAAGATTGGCATGAAATGCTTCCGTTTGCTTTACACGGGTACCGTACTTCAGTTCGAACATCAACAGGCGTGACCCCATTTTCCCTAGTTTACGGTATGGAAGCAGTACTCCCCGTGGAGGTTGAGATTCCGTCTCTGAGAGTATTGATGGAAGCTAAACTTTCTGAGGCTGAATGGTGTCAAAGTAGACATGATCAGTTGAATTTAATTGAAGAGAAGAGATTGACGGCTTTGTGTCACGGTCAATTGTATCAGCAGAGGATGAAGAAGGCTTTTGATAAGAAGGTTCGACCGCGCGAGTTCAGAGAAGGTGACCTTGTACTCAAGAAAATATTATCTTTTCAACCTGATTCTAGGGGCAAGTGGGCTCCGAATTATGAAGGACCGTATGTTGTTAAGAAAGTTTTCTCTGGAGGTGCCATGATTCTCACCAATATAGACGGTGAGGATCTTCCGCGTCCCATGAACGCCGATGCAGTCAAGAAGTATTTCGCTTAGGCGAGCTTTTGGTCAGACCAGTCTTGGCATTTGAACACATTTCGGAATTCGAAGTTGTTAGGGAGAATAGTGATCATTGTTTTTGTGTAACCCTTTCTTTCATGCACTACTTCCCAAACTTTTGTAAACCGTTGGAGTCGCATTGTTAGCGAACTACCATCTTATTAATGAAAGTTGAGCATTTACCTTTTGTAGGCAAAATTTTAATTTTATGGAAATACTTGAAACAAATTTACTTAAAATGTTCTTATTTTAAAAAAAATGTGTGTCATAGATAACGAAAGGAATATTAACAGTTTGTTCCAAGGATGGTCAAGCCATGAAATGCAAAGCAGTACAGTAGTTTATCCTTGCATGATGAGCATGTTCCGTTTCAAATCGTCATGAGGTGTTGGTTGTGTAAACTTGTGTTTTTTTCGGGGTATTAAGTTTGGTGACTCCCCAGCTGTCCCAGTTAAGCATCGTTTTGGCTATCTCTATTTGGGCGATTTCTGAAGTTTGGTACGCTTTGTCTCATACCGTGGTCTATTGGTGTTAGAAGATTGGATTGGGATGCTTTTCTCCTCAGAAGACTTGGACCTTGTAGCGTGATACCCTCCGACGTTGCTTTGTGTTTCCAGTTCCGTTTATCTTCCGTCTTTTCAAGATTGGCCGAGTATCTATTTTGCTGTGACGTCTTGTTATCTCCATCTTATTCCGTCTGTCTGTTTTGTCAGCATAACATTCATTTATTCATTTACACTTATATCAGCATGCACATCCACATTTGCCGTTGATTTTGGGTCGTACTTTGTTTATTCAAATAACGTACATAGGTTCTTTCCAGGTAGAAAGTTAGCTTAGGCAGAAAATGTGTTTCTTTTCTAAATTCCCCAACGGAGCTAACCCTCATGGTTGATTTTGATTTAGCTTACCTTGTCCATTTCTGAATAAGATAAATTCCCCAATTGAGTTACTTTCTCATTGGGTGGAGTCTTGTTTGACTGTTTTCTTTCTGGGTTATCCCTGGATGAAGTTGCTGCCTCTTGCATAGACTATCTCTTTGATTTTCTCCAGTGAAATCGCGACCCAGACAGTTGGTGCATTTATTTTGCACGTTAAAGTATATGATCTCCTCGGGAAGGATTGATTCAGGGTTCTCTTTGACGAGGATTTTATTCTCTGCCAGTATCATCGCAATTTCCTCCTGTTTGTTTTTGGAAAACGACAAGCGGCAGCTCTTCATGAGCAACTTGTACGTTATAGACACCGTTGGAAAACGACAAGCGGCAGCTCTTCATGAGCAACTTGTACGTTATAGACACCGTTGGAAAACGACAAGCGGCAGCTCTTCATGAGCAACTTGTACGTTACTTGTTGAAAGCGCCGAGCAGCAGTTCTTCATGAGCTACTAGTGCGTCATTTACTTTTTGAAAGCGCCGAGCAGCAGTTCTTCATGAGCTACTAGTGCGTCATTTACTTTTTGAAAGCGCCGAGCAGCAGTTCTTCATGAGCTACTAGTGCGTCATTTACTTTTTGAAAGCGCCGAGCGACAGTTCTTCATGAGCTGCTAGTGCGTCATTTACTTTTTGAAAGCGCCGAGCAGCAGTTCTTCATGAGCTACTAATGCGTTGTTTATTTTTGAAAGCGCCGAGCAGCAGTTCTTCATGAGCTACTAATGCGTTGTTTATTTTTGAAAGCACCGAGCAGCAGTTCTTCACGAGCTACTAGTGCGTCATTTTATCTTTTTGAAAGCGACAAGCAGCAAACTCTTCATGAGTTACCAGTACGTTACTACTTTTCTGGAATACAGCAAGCGGCAGCTTCTTTATTTGAGCAGCTTGTATATTATCGGTATTTTCTTTGGACGACAGCAAGCGGCAGCTTCTTTATTTGAGCAGCTTGTATATTATCGGTATTTTCTTTGGACGACAACAAGCGGTAGCCTCTTTATTTGAGCAGCTTGTATGTTATCGGTATTTTCTTTGGACAACAGCAAGTGGCAGTTTCCTTTATTTGAACAACTTTCGTATCTACAATCTTATTACTTCAGCATTAATGAGTATATCTCTGAAAATCTAGCAGAGAAGTCTGTTACGAATCTATACCTCCAGAAGTCGGTAATCAGTTATCAGCAATTTGATACTCTCTGTCTACCATCGACCGTGAGTTGCGAACTCCCTGTTTTGGATCAATGATCTGTTATGGCCTATGCAAGATGCTCTCTTTGTTAGGGTTAGAGGTCGTATTCCCTCGATTTTATTCGCTGTCAGGAGTCTGTCGTTTGAAGTCGATAGCTTGTTTCCCCAGTAATATATAATCCATGCCGCTGTGTTTTGTTGGTGTTCGATTCCCCCAACAGTGTCTTGTTTCATACAATATCTTTCTCTGTGAGTTCGATCGCTGCATTCATATCAAACATGACGACGGCATCTTAGGACAAAATTTGCGTAGTTATGTATTTAAGTACCTTCAATCTCGTCGAAACGAAGATTTCAATCTTCATATCTCCGGATAGAAGAAACTTAAATAGGGGCAACTGTTGTACCCCAAATTTTGACCTAAGATATCGTCTCCTACCTGCATCATTACATTACAAGTGTTTTGATCCATCGATTTTAAAATTCATAACTTTTTTCAGGCCAAGAGCTATTTATGTTGAACATTAAATCATTTAATCGATTCGTGCTAAAATGGTGTTTATTAATTATTTATTATCTTAAATTTAAATAATTGAAATTCGTTTTCGATTATTATGTAGTTTAAAGATGTATAGATAATAAAATAAACATTAGAGAAGAGGCGCATTAATTGTGTAGACAGTATTTATTTATTACTCACTATCTTAAATTTAAATAACTGGAATTCATTCTTAGTTATTACATAATTTAAAGGTTTATGAATAATATAATAAATATTCGGAAAAGTTTATTGGTCAATAACGATTATTTAATCATTTGTCATTGTAAGTTAAATAATTGAAACTCTATTTTAATTATTATAATTTAGAAAGTTATGGATGATGAATTAAATAATTGAGGCTATTAATTGATCAATGATAATTATTTATTTATCTGTTTATTATTCTGAATGTAGGTAGTTGAAATTCGTTTTCAATTATTATACGATTAAAGAATTGTAAACGATAAAATAAATAATTAAAGAGAAAGAAGAAATTAATTGGCGAATATTGGATTTTTTATTCATTTTTTCTAATTGTACAATTATTATGTAAACATTGTATCTATTACAACAAAATTACAATAATAAATTTACAAAGCTAAAATGAAATAAAAAAATTAATCTAATATTCCTAATTCTAAAACTTCCGATCCAATGCGTTTTTGTCTGCTCACTTGATGTTACCTGCAAAATTAAAAGAGATTAGAATTCGAACAAATAATTAAAAGCGAAATTATTTAAGGTTCATCATTAAAAGCAATGGTCGGAATCAGTTACTCTTTTTTGCAAATCACGGGATTTCTCCCGGTTCACAAAAAAGAAAGGAATTTCTAAATGAATAAACAAGTTTATTTTTGTCCAAAAATTGCATGTTTTAAATTAACTGCATTTTTCAAAATCCCAAATGCATATTTCAAAAAACATACAGCATACAAAGTCCCTGCATGATCTCAACATATGTAAGCATGCCAACGTAAACCTATGCCCACATAGTAAAAAACAAAACAAGCTACTTTTGCATTAGAAGTCAAAAACATGCAGTTTAACAACATATGCAAGCAATGTTGACATTCCCTATTTTCATCATTTTCTGGCCATTTGCAATTTCAGAAAAGTACAGCCTATCATATTTTTGTCAAAGCTGTACTGAGAGAGAAAAAGAGAGGGAGAAGTGTGGGTTTTACAGGCTTGGCATAGGCAGGAAAAGAGATACAAGACAAACTGTAAAATATAGCCAGTAGAGATAAAAACATAAAAGAAGAATAGAAACAAATTGGAGATGACCGTCTAGTGCAGAATGCCCATGAAGAGGGAAAGCATTTCAAAACTTCCAGCCTGTAACGTAAACAAGGGGGAGGGAAAACTGTTATAACACAAATAAACAAAAAGAAATCATATCAGAATCATATATCCAAGCCTTCAAAAACTTAGAAAAAATATAGTTATCAAGAATCTCACAAAAAACCAGCAGACCTGCATAATTATCCCACTACTGTCAAAAACCATTTTCACCATATGGCCTAAACCTCACAAACTGATTGAGCCATTAAGCCAACATCACCACTATTGTCAAAGAGATATCAAAAACAATCTCACACAAAGAACCAATTCAGACCACACCATCAATATGGCCTAGCAACAAAAAGACCTATGCCCCTGTTCCCATCAACCTGTCCAACCAACACGAAACCACCATACTCATAAACATGTCAGATTCATTACCCAAGCCCGAACATCATCAATCACAAACCTGAAACGATCCAAGCTAGAACCAACTTCTAAGGCAACGAACAAGGCCTCAGTGTTACCATCACTGGCCATTCAAAGCATACAACTCAAAGCCTAAAAAAAAACATTATCACAGGCCAATGCATATCGTACAGCAGCACGGTTAAGAAGAAGAGGAGAAACAGGAGCACAGTATTAAGGCAGAAGAAGAAGAGAAACAGAAATACAGTACCAAGGCAAACGAAGAAGGGAAAAGATCACAGTACAATATCAACAAGAAGAAGAAAGAAATCGCGTAATACCGGTCACCGAAGCGAGCTCGCGCTTCTCCTCTCCTCGCCGCCTGGCCTCCTTCGCTCCCTACCTCCTCCTCCATCTCCGCTTAGGTAACGATGCCCTCTCCCTTTTTACTTCTTTGGTACCTCAATCAACAATAAAAATCAACAATAAGAACACCAGAATAAAAAATCGTGGAATCAGAATCAACATGCAAAAACGAAACCAAGTGTTAACAAATCAGAAGCATATTTTACCGAATTCGTAGTTGTCCTCTCTTTCGTTCGGCTGGAGGGAAGAGGAGTTGGAGTGGGTGGCCATGGCAAGAAGAGATAGCAAATTCAGAGGCAAGTGTGGAGAAGAAGATGCGAAGAAGAAGATCAAAGAGAAGAGAGACGCGCCGTTTCTGCCTAGCAGAACCCTAATCCCCATTATGTTAAACAAAACTAACCCTAATACACTTTGTAAAATATGTGGGCCTCATCCCATTTCTTCTCCTTAAGCCCACGACCTGCTTCTGCACCCCCCCCACTTTGGATTCTGCATGGGCCTTCAACCAGCTAGCCCATATACCTTTCTTGTTTTTTATTTCTTATTTTTTGATACACTTTTTATCACTTTTTATTTCCTCTAATCCTTTCTTTTAAAATTATTATTTATGTTAATTAATTGATAAGTATAATAAAAATAAAAAGATATGTCTAACTAGTTTTTTTATTAATTAATTTGACCTCTTAGTTTAATTTTGGATTTAATTTAAGAGTTTTAATTTTATTTCATTAAGGTAAATTATTAACTTTTAACTTAATTTAGAACCCCTTAATCTTTTAAATAAGTATTTTTTTATACATAAAAAATATAGAATTTAAGGATGTAGACATTTTATTTTTTAATTAATTCTCCTCTTACATCGTTATTAAACAAAAATCCTAAAACACATATAAAAATAGAAAAAACTTAAAAATATCTTATTAATTCGTTTTCTTGCTTTATTAATATTAATATCAAAATATATCAAAAAACTTAATGACTTAAAACTAAAAAAAACATTACGTCCTCGTTAAATAATTCTCTTGCTTTTATCCTTATCAAAATGCGTAAAAAATTTAAAATACTTTCTTCCCGTTAACATTAAACAAAAAATCATAAAAAATACATTATTTGCATCATTTAGTCTATCATTTAAATTATCGTTATTTAATCGTTATTCGCATATTTTGTCCGTGTATTTATTTATTTGTTTATTCTGTTTATGCTTAAATCCAAAGGAAAAAACAGTAAATTTGTTGACTTCATGTCCTCAAGTCTAACTGCGCGAACTTTCGCATTTCATTAAAACTTAGGATGATTTTTCCTCAAATATTCACCCTTTTCAAAATTTATGCCCTTTAAGCAAAAACTTCGACATTAGGTCGTCGTATCTTCAAAAACCCGTCCGTATCCCGTTTCGGCCAAAACAATTTGTCTTCAATCAAGCAATCAATTTTAAATAAAACAGATATTTCAAAAGGTTCCTATAGAGTACTATAGATACGTTGGGTGCTAGTACCTTCCCATTGTATAACCAACCCCCGAACCATAGATCTCTTTTCGAAAACGCCTTGTATTTTCATTACTTTCAAAAGTATTGTTTACATTGCATATTTAGGGTTTTATTTCGCTCTTTTCCCTTTTCCCTTGGAAACAATAAAGCGCGGTGGCGACTCTTGCTTTTTGTGAGACGAATTAATCAATAATTCGATCTCCGATTTACCCCGCTACATTTTTTATCGCTACACTTACTACCCGGGTTTTGCCTCTCTTATCCCTGGACAACAGTCCGCAACACTGTAAGACCGAGACCCGATCAAACACAATTGGTTTCACATTTCCCCAGAAAGTTGCGGTTAAGCATATACCCCGACCAAACACACAGTTCACTTCCGCTTCCCAAACCAGAATTATTCCCCAGTAGAGTAACGAACAACTAAAGCTCCTAAAACTCTATTTCTCTCAAGATAGAGACCAGCATTCCTCAGCGAAGTCTACCTCAACAACAGGTATACATGATCTCACAAAGGAATCTCTTATGAGATCGACACCTCTTCAGATGGCATCTTTAAGCCCATCTCCCGTCATCGACTTCCAAATGGCATCTATAAGCCCATTCCTGATATCGCAAGTCAAGTATCACTTCATGCGAGTGCAAATTTCTGGGCATTCTAGTGTTCAATCATCTTCCACCTTCAGATCACGAAAGGCAGACGAGCCAATCTACATCCTCAGGTTTAAGAAGATTGAACAGGGGCAGCTGTTGTACCCCAAAATTTTCCCTCTCATATTTCTCCACACATGTCAAGTGAGGTCCCTAAATTGCTCAAGAGTTGACCAGACAAACTCTCTCCTAAGGCAGTCTACCTCAAATTAGGGTTTCCATCTTCATCAAGATGCGTGAACTACAAAGGACTCAAATGTTCACCATTGTCCTAATAGGTTCTCAAGATCATCTATGTCAAGTTACAAGCCTTGCAGAAGAAGTTTGCTCAATCAATTGCTCAAAGGCCTGAAAATCGACTATGCTAGGTCAAAAGTCAACTGTGGCCCACATACAGTCAAACTTCAAGATTTTTGGTCAACATCCTCATTTTGAAGTATTATCAATCATTTGATCAAGGGTTGATCATGATTACTCAAGGATTGCTTACAATTCATCAAAACCCAAAAGTTGCTAAATTAGGGTTTTGTAGGAAAAGTCAACTCAACTTTGACCAAGCATAACTTTCTCATACTTTATCAGAAATGACCCATCCAAAGCTAATTTTGAATAGGATGCAATTCCCTATAATTCATATTCATCTCCCAAGTTCAAAATATGCACTCACAAGAAGATATGAATTTTGACATTATAGGTCATTTTGAAAAGTCAACAAAAACACCTTTTGGGTCAAAGCTTCATACATGAACATGGAAGACTCAATTGAGATGAGACCAAAATGGTTGCTTAGAGGACATCCTAAGATTTCTAAAAAGTCCAAGAATACCTCTCTAGGGTCAAAATTGAGAGAGTTATGCATTGGCCAAGTTGATCTTTTTTGCAAAATTGCCAAAAATCAAATGTGCTCTAATTTGCATTTTTTGCTAAACAGGCCCAACTTTTTATACTTGCACCTCAATGATAATCTGGTCCCCGACTAAAATTCTTATCCACCAATTGTTTGATTCATTTTTCAATTTATTTTCATTTTTCATTAATTAAAAATTGAATTAAATCAAATAAATGATGAAAATTATCAAAGATTTGATTTGATTGGTTTTTTTGACAGGTTAGCAACCAACATTTGATGAGCTTGCAAGACCAATTCGAATCAATAATAATTGGAACAAAAAGAGAATTATTAGGACAAATTTGGAAAGATTACATATGCCATGAAAACAAAATCAAATCTTGAAAAACTTCCAAAGATGTGATCAGTTTTACAACCCTAATGCATTCTATAATATATATTGAACATTTCCAAAGCAAGAATAAGGGTTAAGAGTGGTGCATAGCCAAGAACAAAAACTCAATTTTTGTTAGAAAAGTGGTGATCTGACCTCTACCCTAGAGGAAGATTCAAATATTTCCAACATTCCTAATCGTATCTTGGAGCGTCTCTGAAGCTAACCGGATTAATTGCAAGCCTCCTCGTGCCTAGAATCGACCCATAGCAGTCACACGGTTTGCCTACAAAATTCGTTTTCGTTTTCATTGATTTATACATCATTTGTACATTTTGATTATATATTCTTGTTCCTTATTGAGTTTGCAAGCTAATCATTCTATTCAATTGCATTTTTGATGATTGTATGTAAAACTGCCATGGCTAGGGTTTCTTGGTTAGTTTTAGGGCTTTGTAGTACAAGTTGAATTGGATGTTAACTCTGGTACCATGATACTCGTAAGGATGATACGAGTTGATTGGTACCATCCATGGTCATTTATCTTGAGCCTATGCAATTTTGGAGATGGACAGGGTTATACCTACAACAAGCGTCTGTAGGTAAAAGCTTGATTTGCTAAGGCGACGGAGAGAGGAAGAAGAAGCTGGTGTGGCAACGTGTGATTCGCTTATTGGAATTTCACGCGTTGGGTTGGCTCCACTAGCTTGTTTTTGCATATTATATTCTGTTTTATATTACTTACAAGTTAACACAATAGCTCAGATGGCTGGGGCGAAGGCCTTTGATGCACACGTCCTGGGTTCGATCCCAGGCGTGTGCATTTTATTATTTTCTTGCTTATTTCAGGCAGATCTCATGCAATGCAGTAGTGTACGCCTACCATACGCTCTTGTGTTCCACCATCAGATCAATCAGCCAGTTGGATCCAACGCCCAGGTAGCAAGAGGTCCACCATACGCCCCAGGTCAACGTATGCACTGAATCAGGCAAAGTCAAACGGGCTAAGATTGGTTTGGGCCCAGAATTTCAATAGCACACCCTCACAATTGCTAGTGATATCAGGCCCATTATTCCTTTCTTTTTCTTTTATTTTATTTAAATCTTTCAATACTTATTTTTATTTTTTTAATTCACAAATTAATCTTTTTTTTCTTCATGAAGTCATAAAATCAATAATTCACAAAAAATTAGGATTAGTTTTTTTATTATCAAAATTAATTTAATTTAGTTTAACTTAGGAAATTGTGATTTGTTTTCATAAATAAAATCAAATAGAAATTAGGTTAAAACTCTTGATTTAACTTTATTTTCTCTTTTTCTCAAATAAATAAAAATACAAAAATAGGTTTTTTAGAATAAATTAATTTATTTCTTTAATTAATTAGAATTAGGATTTTCTTTTTAATTTAATAATTTCTTTATTTTCTTAAATAACAAAACAAAACAAAAAACATTTTTTAATCAATCGTCAATAGGTTTAGTCGAGGGTCAAAACCTTAGTTGTCTCGTATTTGATTCATCGCGCGCGTGTTAATTATTTTTGCCAATATTTTTGTAACTGTTCATGGTTTGTAATAGTTTAATCTAGGGATTTTTTACTTATCACTTTTTCCTGGGTTTTTGGCTATGTAATTAACCCCCCTCCCCAAAGCCTTGTAATAGCGTAGATTTATTATCTCGCATTCTTAATTCCCGCAAATACTTAACTGTTTAGATGTATGCTAATAGGATTGTATGACAAGAAGTCATGACAAATTAATACGGTTAGAAAACCCTAATGTGCAAAGATTAAGTAACTGAAAACAGCTCACTCGCACATATCACTCTTAGGGTATACTCTCACTTCGGTTGCCTTCGGTAAACGATCATTAAGTATAGGGTGTCTTAGTGGTTTCCCTCCTGTCTAAAAAGATCAAATGTCCCATTCGAATGTTGCCTCGAAAATATTTCCTCGGAAATGTTGCCTCGAAAATATTTCCTCGGAAATGTTGCCTCGAATATGATCTTAAGACTCTAGGGTTATTACTAAGGTGTCCTAACATTGCTTTAGTGATCGTACGTCCCTTTCGAATTGACCCTTACAACTCCAACAATGGTGCTGCCTATTTCTCAATAGTAGGATAGCGCTGTCTAAAAGAAACGAGAATAGAAACAATATTTTTTCGAGTAGGTAGATGCTAGTAGGTACTTGCTCAAACACCTTTGAGGACTGATACAAGGGTTATCACGAAGTCAAACTTTTCAAAAACAAAGCACAAACACAAGCAATTTTTAAAAGATGAGCAAGTACCTAAGAGCCCATGGAAAACCATGGATAAAAAGGGTGCTAACACCTTCCCTTTCTATAATCTACCCCCCGTACTCAGAAATATCTCGAAAAAGGTTTTTTCTGTTCTTTTTCCTTTTCCTTTGTTGGATAAAATAAAAGTCGGTGGCGACTCTTGCTTACCGCGACACTTTGCGAATACAAAACGCAAAATGCAAACCAGCATCAAACAATTGGTTCTGCCACCGTATCACACCCGTGCTGTGGTAGAAGAAGGAAACAATGAGATGTGGGGTGAACTCCTCGACATCTCGTTCAAGGAAGACAAGTTTGGGTTAGGTTTCACCTCCCAAGCTCAGAAAGAAGTTAGAAGTGCTCGTGCTGGAAAGCCGCCTCTCCACCTCAAAAATCATGAAGTGAACGCTGTAGAAGACTCTGATGATGAGTGTGATTTTGAAGACTGGATCTACCCAACAACCGAAGGGAAGCTCAACAATTGGCATACAAAGGATTTCACTCCTGTTTCTTTCATTGAGGAGTAATTACTGTTTACTTTTTCTATCAATTCAAGAACTCTATATCTGTAATATTATTTCCAAACAACGACTTCTAAGCCACGTGCCTTGCCCGGGGCACTTTGGTCCATTTGTTAAGGGTTTTGCTCATGTTTCATCTATCATATAATCATTTAATATAAACCATTGGACCTCTTTGCATTCAAATTTTATGTTCATTGTCTTTCATTTCCTTTATTACTTTTTAAATAGCCATGTATCTTACATGTGCACACACACACACACACATTTGCAGATCATCATCCGCTATGGATCTTATTGTCAATAACTCTACTATTGCCAAGTATGATTTCGAACATCTAATTCACCAAGCCGAAGACGAAGGCAAGGAAGATTGTGAAATACTAGGGGAACTAGACAGACTTTTAATACAAGAAGAGAAAGCTATCCAACCTCATAAAGAGCCAATTGAAGTCATGAACTTAGGTACTAAGACAGACAGGAGAGAAATCAAGATAGGCGCCAACCTAGAAGACAGTGTCAAAAGCAGATTGGTTCAGATGCTACATGACTACGCGGAAGTATTTGCTTGGTCATATGAAGATATGCCAGGGTTGGATATCGACATTGTGGTTCACCGTCTTCCTACGAAGGAAGACTGCCCTCCTGTTAAACAAAAGGTTCGTCGGATGCAGCCGGATATGTCTAAGAAGATAAAGGCTGAGGTAATGAAGCAGTTCGATACAGGTTTTCTGGCTGTCACATCTTATCCTCAATGGGTTGCAAATGTGGTTCCTGTGCCAAATAAAGATGGAAAGGTCCGCATGTGTGTAGATTATAGGGATCTGAATAGGGCAAGCCCCAAGGATGACTTCCCTCTACCTCATATTGATATCTTGGTTGATAATACCGCTCAACACAAGGTCTTTTCCTTTATGGATGGATTTTATGGCTACAACCAAATCAAGATGGCTCCCGAAGACATGGAGAAGACAACTTTCGTTACGCAATGTGGCACCTTTTGCTACAAAGTCATGCCGTTTGGATTAAAGAATGCAGGGCAACATATCAAAGAGCTATGGTAGCTTTGTTTCATGATATGGTCCATCATGAAATAGAGGTCTATATGGACGATATGATTGCAAGGTCTCAAACTGAAGAAAAACATCTCGATCACTTGCAAAAGCTATTTGAGAGGTTGAAGAAATACAAGTTGAGATTGAACCCTAATAAGTGTACATTCGGAGTAAGATCTGGGAGGCTCATAGGTTTTATCGTAAGTGATAAAGGAATCGAAGTTAATCCTTCCAAAGTAAAATCTATTCAAGAAATTCCTGTTCCTCGTTCTGAAAAGGAGGTTAGAGGATTCCTGGGTCGCCTTAACTACATCGCCCGTTTCATATTCCACATGACCGCTACTTGTGAATCGATCTTTAAACTCTTGAAGAAAGACCAAGTAATCAAGTGGAATGACGATTGTCAAGTTGCCTTCGATAAAATCAAAGAGTATTTGCAAGAACCTCCTATTATGATGCCTCCAGTGGAAGAAAGACCATTGATCATGTATTTGACGGTACTAGAGAACTCTATGGGGTGTGTGTTAGGTCAGCATGATGAGTCTGGCCGAAAAGAGCATACAATTTACTACCTAAGCAAAAAGTTTACCGACTATGAAACCAGATATTCACTGCTCGAGAAAACTTGTTGTGCTTTAGCGTGGGCTGCTCGCCGGCTAAGGCAGTATATGCTGACTCACACTACTCTGTTGATTTCTAAGATGGACCCTATCAAATACATCTTTGAGAAACCAGCCCTATCCGGAAGAATAGCTAAGTGGAAAATGATTCTGACCGAATACGATATTCAATACACAACATAAAAGGCCATCAAAGGAAGCATATTGGCAGATCATTTGGATCACCAGGCTTTTGATGATTATCAATCTATAAATTTCGAATTTCCGGATGAAGACATTATGTTGGTGACCGACTGTGCAAAACCTGGACCGTATGAAGGACCTAAACCAGGATCCCGATGGACCATGGTTTTTTATGGGGCTTCCAACGCTCTGGGCAATGGAGTAGGTGCTGTAATTATCTCTCCTAAGGGTTGCCATACTCCCTTCACAGCCAGATTATGCTTTGATTGTATGAATAACATGGCGGAATACGAAGCATGCATCCTGGGATTGAAAGCTGCCATTGATTTGAGAATCAAGAACTTGAGTGTTTTTGGAGACTCTGCTTTAGTGATTAGCCAAGTAAAGGGGGAATGGGATACTAAGCATCCTAACCTCATTCCTTACAAGGAGCTTGTGTTGACTCTGATACCATACTTCGAAGAGATCACTTTTGAGCATTTTCCTAGAGAAGAGAATCAATTGGCTGATGCTTTGGCCACTATGTCTTCCATGTTCAAAGTCAGGTGGGACAATGAAGCTCCCATGATTATGATTGAGAGATTTGACGAACCTGCACATTGCAATGAGCTTGACACCGACGAATAAAAACCATGGTATCATGAGGTGAGGAGGTATCTTGAGGTACAAGAATATCCCGGGGGGGCTTCCATCAATGATAAAAAGTTCTTGCGAAGATTTTCAGCTAAATGCTTTCTAAACAACATAATTCTATACAAACGCAACCACGATTCTACTCTACTCCGATGTGTGGACAAGAAGGAGTCAGAGGAAATTATGGAAGATATGCATAATGGCCTCTTTGGGACCTGTTGTACCCCAAAATTTTCCCTCTCATATTTCTCAAAACATTGCAAGAAAAATCTCCAAGTAGCTCAAGGTTGCTCAAGAGTTGGACAATCAAGCTATCTCCTAAGGCAGTCAACCCCAAATTAGGGTTTTATGTTGCATCAAGATCCTTGAATCCAAATGACCTCAAGTTCTCTCCATTGTCCTAATATGTTCTCAAGGTCATCCATGTCAAGTTTCAAGCCTTGCAGAGGAAGTTTGCTCAATCAAATGCTCAAAGGGTCCCCAAATCGACTGTGCTAGGGCAAAAGTCAACTGTGACCTACAACAGTCAAACCTCAAGATTTTTTGTCAACATTCTCATTTTTAAGGATATTTCATCATTTTATCAAGGGTTGATCATGATTCATCAAGGATTGCTCAAAACTCATACAGACTCAAAAGTTGCTAAATTAGGGTTTTAAGGAAAAGTCAACTCAACTTTGACCAAGCATAACTTTCTCATACTTTATGAGAAATGACCCATCCAAAGCTCATTTTGAATAGGATGCAATTTCCTACAATCCATATTCATATCCCAAGATCAAGAAATGCACTCACAAGAAGTTATAAATTTGGACATTATAGGTCATTTTTGAAAGTCAACAAAAACACATTTTTTGCCAAAGCTTATAACTTGAGCATGGAATATCAAAATGAGATAAAACCAAAAGGGTTGGTTAGAGGACATATCAATCTTTCTAAAAAGTCCAAGAACACTTCCAGAAGTTCAAAATTGAAGAAGTTATGCATTATTGAAGTTGGACATTTTTGCAAAATTGCCAAAAGTCAACTATCCCCAAAACTTCAAATTTTGTCAAATGGACCCATTACTTTCCACTTGATTTGAGCTTCCCCCATTGCACACGTGTCCTAGCTTCAGCCTTGAGATCATATTTCTTTTTTATTATTTTATTTGATTTTTTATTGAATTATTTCATTTTTAATCAAATTAAATCAAATAAAATCCAAATATTGATTACTTGAGATCTTTTTGGCTATTTCAGGTTAAGATCATCATCATTAATCTCATCAAATTCGTATCACACTAAACCATGTGCAAAAGGATTGGTTTTTGACAAAATTGGAAAGCTTTCAAAAGGAGATCAAATCAAATATGGGTGCATTGATTTAGAGAGATTGGATCCATGATTCTTAACCTAATGCATTCTATAATACATAAGGAAGCTTAAGACACGAAAACAACGGTTGGAGGCTGCAAGAACAAGCAAAACAAAACTTGAAAAAGTGGTGAAAAAGCTTGAATTTGAATTCATACTTAGAGGCAATCTCAGAAGCCAAGAAGCATCCCAATCGATTCCTGGAGGTTCACTGAGTTAAAACCAATCAAAAACAAGTTCCCATACACACCTAAACACACTGTAAGTATCACGTTTCTTAGCCCTGTATTCGAAATCATAACTCTCCATTCTTGTATCCTCTGGGCAAATCATTGATATATTTGTGATCCTCATGACATTTCAAAGCTTTTTGCATTAGTTAATTGTATTTATCTGACCTGTAAAGCCGAGTACCATAACTAGGGTTTCATGGTTTGTTTTTGGGTATTTCTCTTTCAGGAAAAATTGCCTAACGAGAAAGGCATGGTTGCACTCAGGGGAGGGAGACGAACCTAACCATGTCTTTGAAGGTCGTTTTTATGGCCTGGAGTTGATTTTTGGATCGACCTGCACATTTAGCTACGGATCCAAATCCGCTGGAAAAATTACAGGGGCTGAAGGTAGGGGACGATGGCGTGTCGCCTCCCCAATGGCCAATTCAAATAATGGCGCGCTTTGTTTTGTCTTTTCTGGCATATGAGTCATCTTCTTTTATTATCATTATTGTTTAATATGGTAACAAATGAAGCACAATAGCCTAGTGGCAAGCGAGCGCTGGCAACATCCAACAGGACCTGGGTTCGAATCCCAGGTCCTTCACTTCTTTGTTATTATTATTTTCCAGGTGATCATATGTATCTCCAAGCGTGAAGCTCATCATGCATCTTCAAGCATCTGAGATGGCCCCTGGCCAGATCTGGTGGCCAAGAGATGATGGTCCACCATGGAGCCAAGTCCAAGTGCGCACAGGGGATCTCAAAAGTCAAACGAGGCCAGATTTAAATGGGCCTCAAAATTGCTTCTCAAACACTCCAAAACAGGCCCATACCCCCCTAACTCTCTCCCTATTTCATTTATTTGATTTAATTATTTTTATATATTTTCTAACCAATCAAAATTTTTCTTTTATAAAATTAAAACCAAAAATATTTTCTGTATTAAATTAAATTTTAGTATTTTATTTTTTATTAATAAATCTATTAATTAATTTAGGCCATTAATTAGGAATAACTCTAATATATTTTTGTAAATAATTAAAACAAATTAGACTTAATTAGGTTTTTTTACTAACATTGATTAATTTTATTTTATTTCTTTAAATGCCAAAAATCCAAAATAAGTTATTTTCATTAATTAATTAATTAATTAATTAATTTAATAATTAACTTAGGTAATTTCTCCTTTAATTCAAAAATAACAAAAAAAATCTTTCCTTTAATAACAAAGGGTCAAAACCCTATTTGCGCTCGATCAAATTTCTCGCACGTGATCTATTTATTCAATATTGTACTTGTTCCCGGAATGTAATAGATAATTAGGACTATTTAATTATTTTTATCGCTTTATTTATTTTCCGCATTTAAATTTCAAAGGGTTGCTTTTGGCGATGTAAATACGCGACGCCTTGTAATTTAAATTCCGCAATTTATTTTCCGTAAATTATAACTGTTAGATGTTTGATAATAGGAATGCATGACAAGACTGGATGTTTTAACCTAAAATCAACATAGATCACCCTTCACATGTATAAAGACAAAAATAACTGAAAACGACACACTCGCACATGCGTACTCTTAGGGTACACCCCACTTGGTTGCCTTTGTACACGGTCATTGAGTATAGGTTATTTTAGAGGTCGCCCTCTTGTCCAAAGATCATAGTTGCCTCGAAACGGTTGCCTCAGATATTATTATCTCAAACAAATGATCTAAGACATTAGGGTTACCGCTAAGGCGTCCTAACATTGCTTTGGTGACCGTAAGTCCCTAAATTCGAATTGACCCTGAAACTCCAATGACGGTGCTACCTACTCATCAATAGTGGGATATCATTGTCTAAAGGAAGATAGCATAGAACGGTTCCTTTTTCGAGTAGGTAGATGGTTCTTAAGTACTTGCTCTTTCAAAAAACAAAAACTCTTCACACTTACACTTTTCGAACAAAGTTTTCAAAAAAACACTTCATACGCTCTTGAGGACAGAAGCAAGAGTTAAATCGAAGTTTTTCAAACAAAAACTTTTTTCAAACCCACAAGCACAAAGAAAGTAATATTTTGAAAACAATTGAGCAAGTACCTAAGAACCCGTAGATAACCACAGATAGAAAGGGTGCTAATACCTTCCCTTTCTATAATCTACCCCCTGAACCCGAGAAATATCTCGAAAAAGGAATTTTTCTGTGCTTTTTTCCTTTCCTTGTTAGATAAAATAAAAGTCGGTGGCGACTCATGCTTACCGCGACATTTTGTGAAAACAAACGCAAAACGCAAACCAACATTCCCAAAAACAGTCAGTTCTTTCCCACCGTATCACAGAACTGGCGACTCTGCTGGGGACGCTTATAAGTTAGGTGTACCTTAGGAATAGTTCATATTGTTTTCAATTGCTTGACTTGTATGCTTTATATTTGTGGGCTTGTATCAGAGTTACTATAGATCCTAACCCGGATCTGGGGGATACCCTTTAGGTAAGTAGTAATAAACAGTGAGGGAACTGTACAGCGTAGACCGTTACGGTTGAAGCAGTAGCTATGTTGGTGTGGCGCTTTAGTATGTACCAATATCCCTTGTGGCACAACGAGGAGAATATGGGTCTGCTAAGGGGTCATTAAGCACCAACTGACCTTAGAACCTTTAAATTGACCAACTTGGCCATAGAACAGTAGTAGTATGCTACACTCATTGAGACTAAACTCTCGCGATGATTCCGGCTGCAAAAAAAAGTTGCTTAACTGGAATTATGACCGATCGAGGGTAGTCAGTGATATTGAGATCCTCTAGAACCCGATTACTATTTTTAGGACAGGTTTAAACCAACTGAACTGAAAGAGGGTAGTACCTAGACTCCTTGCTAGCCTGAAATCTAAGGGTTCTCTGTGTGACTTGTGTGCCTTTACCATGTTTGCTATTTGTGGATACTTGTGGTGTATTTTCTATCATGACATCATGACATCATAACATTGCATGCATTTTGCATTGGACTAACCTATTTCAAAGACAGGAGGGATTCATCTTTGTTCTGTTTTGTAGGTCATGGCACCCATGCGTAGAAACACCATCCGGATCAACTTTGTCCAAGTTCCCACTCTGCTTAAAGATTTGGTTGCAAAGATGCCAGATACTACCTCCTTCATCAGAAGACATGGGCATCTCCTTAGTTTGGTCACTTCCAAATTGGACGAGCAGATGATGAATGTCCTAGTCCAGTTCTTTGACCCACTGTACCATTGCTTTACTTTTCAGGACTACCAGTTGGTCCCTACCTTGGAAGAGTTCTCTAATTTGCTCGGTATCTCTATTCTGGAGCAGACCCCATTTACAGGTTGTGAGAATATCCTTAGGCCGGAAGAGATTGCTTCAGCCCTTCATCTGACAAAGGCTGAGGTAATGGCTAATTGGGAGACTAGAAGTGGAGCAAAGGGCTTTTTGACTAAGTTCTTGGTGGGTAAGGCTAATCATTTCGGGGATAGTCTAGACTTCCAGGCATTCGAAGATATTCTGGCTCTTCTGATATATGGCTTGGTATTGTTTCCTAACTCTGACTCCTTTGTTAATGTGAATGCGGTAAAAATCTTCATCTCGGGTAATCCTATACCCACTCTCTTGGGTGACATTCTTCATCAGCTTTATGCTCGTACTGCTCGGAAGCGGGGAACCTTGATGTGCTGTGCTCCATTGTTGGCGAGGTGGTTTATTTCTCACCTTCCCAAATCAGTTTTAAAGAACAAGGAAGGCATGGGCTGGGCTTATAGGATCATGTCTCTCTCTCATAATGACATCATTTGGACCATTAAGGGTATGGACGAGGTGGCTATTATTGATCGCTGTGGGGAATACCCCAATGTTCCACTGATAGGAACCAATGGAGGAATTACTTACAATCCATGCTTGGCCTTACATCAGTTTAGGCGAGCTAGAAGAGAAGGACCTCATGAGCTGCTAATGCCTAGTATAATCTTTTATTTTCAAGGGGATAGTGACGAGCAACGCCGCAGATTCATAAGGGCTTGGGATAGAGTACACAGATCTGATCCACACGAGCTGGGTGTGAAGACTTCTCTACCAATGGAACCATATCTCCGATGGGTTCGCATACGGGCCCAAAAGTTGGGAATGCCCTACGAAGCCGTCTTGCCTATCATTGTTGAAGTTGCGGATGAGGAAGGGGTTCTTCCTACTATCTTACACCCTTATATGCCTACTGACATTGGGGCATTGAAGAGGTCCTGGATGCAGCTAAGGGAAGAGAGGGATACTTATAGAGAAAAGTATCATGAGCAAGAGCGAAAGATCCAGAAGTTGACAAGGAAGCTGGAGAATGAGCAGATCATCAACGACTATGTCAGCACTAATGGCAAACGACCATGGGAGCACTGATGTCCTTTGATTATTTCCAGTTTTTATTTACTTTTCAGTATTTCCTTTCTTGTAACGCCTTAAGGGAATTTGTTGAACAATTGACTTTCAAGTTTATCTAATAAAAGCGTGTTTCATGTTTGGTTTACGAATTTGAATCTCTCGATGTCTTTGAAATCATAGCATACGCATTTCATTCCATGCACCTCATAACAGGTACCCTTACAGGTTTTCTCATCTTCTTCGCTGTTTATTTCAGCATCATGTCTTCTGAACCATCAACTGAACAAGCAATCAAGGCTTTGCAGGCTCAAAACGCCCAATTCCAGGAGTTGTTCATGAATCTATCTAAGGGTCAGCAAGATCTGAAGGCCCTTATCTTGAAAGAGAAGAAGAAGAAGAAGACGGTCCTGTTTAACATGGGCCACATGTTTGGAAACAGGCTACGAGATGAAGTTGATTTGACCACCTCATATGGAGGGAAAGATAGTCAGGAAGAAAGGAGGGCTCCTAGCCCAGTGGTTTCAGACAACGAGACGAATTTCGGTGAAGACCAGTATCCTCCGACTGAGGATAGATACAAGCAACTGGAAGACCGTTTGAGTGCGATGGAAGTACAAAAAGTGCCTGGTCTGGACTTTGGTGATTTAGGCCTGTCATCCGGGGTGGTGATTCCCCACAAGTTCAAAGCACCATCCTTTGCTAAGTACGATGGAGTTTCTTGTCCGAAACTGCACCTCCGGTCGTATGTAAGGAAGATTCAGCCGTATACCGCTGACAAGAACCTATGGATCCACTTCTTTCAAGACAGTCTCTCAGGGACTCAACTTGAATGGTTTTACCAGCTAGAAGGAACCAGTATCCGTAGTTGGGAAGATTTGGCTGCTGCTTTCTACAAGCAGTACCAGTATAATGTCGACCTCGCTCCCACGCGTACCCAACTCTAAGGTATGTCTATGGGTGCAGGCGAAGGTTTCAAAGATTATGCTCAGAAGTGGAGGGACCTCGCTGGAAGAGTGCAACCACCCTTGGCTGATAGGGAGTTAGTTGATATGTTTATGGGGACCTTGTCTGGTTTGTATTTCAACCATCTGATTGGAAGTTCTTCGTTCGGGTTTACGGAGCTGATCATGACTGGGGAGAGGATTGAGGCTGGTAGTAAGTCTGGTAAAATACAGAAGGGTGCTTCATCAGGCACCGAGAAGAAGCCTTTTAAGAAGGAGTCCAGTGCTGTTTACAGTTCAAAAAGCCAGAATAGACCTGAACGCCGCCAAGCTGTTAATGCGGTTGTTATTTCAAGACCTGCTGGTGCTTCTCAACGCAACAATCATCTAAGGGCCGAAAAACCTCGAAGACAATTCACTCAGCTCAACATGACTTTATCTCAGATTCTGCCGCAGTTATTGAAAACCAATCTAGTGATTCTAAGGGAGGCCCCGCAGAATCCTAACACTATATCACCAAAGTACAACCCTAATGCCCGCTGTGCTTTTCACTCTGATAGCCCGGGGCATGATATAGATGATTGTTGGGTTTTGAAGAACAAAATACAGGACTTGATTGATGCTAAGGAGATTGCATTCGAGGCACTTGAAAGACCTAATGTTGTGACCGCTCCCATGCCCAAGCATGGAGTAAATGCTGTAGATGAAGACTCGTTTGTGTTTTCTGTGAATGACATTGTTACCCCTTTAATGACTGTAAAGAAGAACCTTTTATTAGCCAGTTTATTTTTGGGCTGTGAGGAAGGTTGCCGTATGTGTTCTGTCCTACCTACCGGTTGCCATCCTTTGAAGTCAGGTGTCCAACGCCTGATGGATAATAAAGAAATTCTGTTTGAGAAGACTCTTGTTCCTTTGATCCCTGCTGAAGAAGTTGCTATTGTCACCATTTTCGATAATTCTTCCAAGGCTTCCTTGAGAAAGCCTGTTAGAATTACATCTGTTCCAAGAATCACACCATTGATCATCACTGTTCCTGGGCCTATCCCCTATACATCTGATAAAGCTGTCCCTTGGCATTACAGGCTGATGTTTATTATCATGGAGTTAAACAAGATTTAGATGCTGATACTGACGTCAGTAATATTGTTGGACCTGCCAAAGTCACCCGCAGCGGAAGACTTTTCTCCCCTGATATCTCTCCACCAATTGTCCGGAAACTTGTTGTTATTACACTTGCCAGTGTACCGAATACTATTCCTGTTCAAGTTCCCATTCTAACCCCTGTCGCCGATTCATCCAACACTCGGGGCAAAGGGACCACTGATGAGCCTGCCCAGACGGAGGCGCCAAAGAAAATTACAGTTGAAGCCTCTAGACAAGAGATGGAGGAAATTTTGAAGATCATCAAAAAGAGCGACTATAATGTAGTCGAGCAGCTGGGGCAAACCCCATCCAAAATCTCTATGTTGTCACTATTGCTATGCTCAGAGGCCCATGCCAAGGCTCTGATTGCATTCCTGAAGACTGCACACGTACCTCAAGAAACATCAACTGATCAGTTTAAAGATTGCGTGGCTAGTCTGACTGCTGATAATGGGTTGGAGTTCTCTGACACCGACTTGACTGCTAAAGGGAAGAATCACAATGATGCCCTGCATGTCTCCATTGAATGCAGGGGCACCACTCTTGCTCATGTATTGGTGGATACTGATTCCTCATTGAACGTTTTGCCTAAGAAAGCTCTAGACCGGTTGGACTGTGAAGGGTTGGAGCTGAAACCAAGCAACATTGTTGTCAGGGCCTTTGATGGGTCTAAGAGAATGGTACACGGAGATGTGGATATTCCAATTAAGGTTGGTTCTCAGGTTTTCACCTCTACATTCTATATGATGGACATTCAGCCATCTTATTCTTGTTTGTTGGGTCGTCCATAGATCCATAAAACTGGGGCAGTAACCTCAACGCTCCACCAGAAGCTGAAGTACCCAGTGAAAGGGAAAATTGTGACAGTACAAGGAGAAGAGGAGTACATGGTGAGCCACCTCAAATCTTTCCGATATGTAGAAATGGATGGGGAGTTCATTGAGACCCCATTTCAGCATTTTGAAGAGGTTCCCCAGACGCTGGCATTAACTGAGATTGTTGTTGAAGATCCTCCCATGAAGATGGCTTCCTTCAAGGATGCCCGGGCTATTGTCAAGAAAGGTGGGTGTGAAAATTGGGGCCAACTCCCTAATTTTGCACAGAAGACTAACAAGTTTGGTTTGGGTTTCACTGCAGAAGCTCAGAAGGCTGTTCGGAATGCACGTATCGGAAGAGCTCCCTTGTTCATCAGCAATTCAGGAGTGAATGCCATTGAAGACGATGTTGAAGAGTCTGAGTTCAACAGTTGGATCTATCCTACTACTGATGGAGGACTAAGCAACTGGATAGCAAAGGACTTCATCCCAATTTCCTTTATTACCCAGTAATGAGACTTTTGTTTTGAATTTGTAACAGACAATGTTTTAAACTTTATGGCCCGATGTCGTACCTGGGGCACCGTGGTTTCATTTGTGAGGGCTTTATGTGTGTCATCTACATATATCATTAATAAAAGCATTGGACATTTTCTTGCATTTCAAATCTTGCTCTCCTTGTTTTTCTTTTATTATATATTGCAAAACAACTATTTTACACACACTCACATATACAGGTCTACATCCACTCTGGATCTCACTGGTAACGACTCTGCTACTGCCAGTTATGACTTCGAAAGTCCGATCAACTTAGCCGAAGATGAAGGTGAAGATGATTGCGAAGTGCCTGTTGAACTTGCTAGACTGCTACTTCAAGAGGAGAGGGCCATTCAGCCGCATGAAGAGCCAGTGGAAACAGTGAATCTGGGTACAGAGATAGACAAGAAAGAAGTTAAGATCGGTGCAAATCTGGAGTCTAGTATGAAGCAACGGTTGATTCAGATACTGCGTGACTACGTTGAGATCCTTGTCTGGTCTTATGAAGATATGCTTGGTTTGGATACCGATATTGTGGTTCACCGTTTTCCTACCAAGGAAGACTGTCCTCCAGTGAAACAGAAGGTCCGCCGAATGCGCCCAGAGATGTCTGAGAAAATCAAGGCTGAAGTTATGAAATAGTTCGACGCCGGTTTTCTAGCAGTTACTTCTTACCCTCAGTGGGTGGCCAATATGGTTCCAGTACCGAAGAAGGATGGTAAGGTTCAAATGTGTGTTGACTATAGGGATCTGAACAGGGCAAGCCCCAAGGACGACTTCCCTCTACCTCATATCGATGTTCTGGTTGACAACACCGCACATCATAAGGTCTTCTCCTTTACGGATGGTTTCTCTGGTTATAATCAGATTAAAATGGCTCCCGAAGATATGGATAAGACAACCTTTGTTACTCAATGGGGTACCTTTTGCTACAAGGTCATGCCTTTTGGATTGAAGAATGCTGGGGCAACATATCAGTGCACCATGGTCGCTTTGTTCCATGACATGATCCATCATGAGATTGAGGTATACGTCGACGACATGATTGCAAGATCCCAGACTGAGGAAGAACATCTTGACCACCTTCAGAAGTTATTTGACAGGTTGAAGTTGTACAAGCTGAGGTTGAACCCGAACAAGTGCACCTTCGGGGTGAGATCTGGTAAGCTGCTGGGTTTCGTCGTAAGTGATAAAGGTATTCAGGTGGATCCTGCAAAGGTGAAGGCTATACAGGAAATGCCCGCACCCCGAACAGAAAAAGAAGTCAGAGGCTTTATGGGACGACTGAACTACATTGCCCGATTCATCTCACACCCGACTGCTACTTGTGAACCAATCTTTAAGTTACTGAAGAAAGATCAAGTGGTAAGATGGAACGATGAATGTCAGGCCGCTTTCGAAAGGATCAAAGAGTATCTCCAAGAGCCACCCATTATGATGCCTCCAGTTGAAGGGAGACCTTTGATCTTATACTTGACAGTACTCGACAACTCAATGGGGTGTGTGCTGGGTCAACATGACGAGTCTGGCCGAAAAGAGAATGCTATTTATTACCTTAGCAAAAAGTTTACCGACTGCGATACCCGATACTCGTTGCTCGAGAAAACTTGCTGCGCTTTGGCATGGGCTGCTCGCCGGCTGAGACAGTATATGCTGACTTACACTACACTATTGATATCAAAAATGGATCCAATCAAGTATATCTTCGAAAAGCCTGCCTTGTCCGGAAGAATAGCAATATGGCAGATGATCTTGACTGAGTATGACATCCAGTACACGACCCAAAAGGCAATCAAAGGAAGTGTGTTGGCAGATCATCAGGCACATCAGGAAGTGGATGATTACCAGTCTATGAACTTTGAATTTTCGGATGAGAATATCATGATAATAACTGACTGTGAGGAACCCGGACCGGATGAAGGACCTGAGGAAGGATCCCAATGGTCTATGTACTTTGATGGAGCTTCAAATGCTTTGGGCAATGGCATTGGCGTCATGATCATATCTCCTAAAGGCTCTCATACTCCGTTTACTGCCCGACTATGTTTCAACTGCACCAACAACATGGTGGAGTATGAAGCGTGCATCATGGGTCTTCGAGCAGCAATTGACCTAAGGATTAAGTTTCTAAGTGTCTTCGGAGATTCCGCTCTCGTGATCAGTCAGATCAAAGGCGAGTGGGATATAAAACACCCAAATCTCATTCCTTACAAGGAGTATGTATTGACGTTGCTTCCCCATTTCGAGGAGATAACCTTTGAACACTTCCCAAGAAAGGAGAATCAGTTGGCGGACGCGCTAGCTACGATGTCTTCTATGTTCAAAGTCAATTGGGACAACGAGGCTCCCTGGATTATCATTGAAAGATTGGACGAACCTGCGCATTGTTGTGACATTGAGACTAAAGAGGTAGCAAATAAACCCTGGTTTCATGAGGTGAAGAGGTATCTTGAGGCTCAGGAATACCCCGAGGGTGCATCTGTTAATGATAAGAAATTTCTGAGGAGGTTCGCGGCGAAGTTCTTCATCAGCCATGGTATTCTTTACAAGCGTAACCATGATGCAACCTTACTGCGATGTGTGGATAAGAATGAAGCAGAAAGGATCATGGCAGATTTACATGAAGGTACTTTCGGAACTCATTCCAGTGGGCACACCATGGCAAAGAAAATCCTTCGGGTAGGATATTATTGGTTCACAATAGAAGTTGACTGTTATCAGCATTCTCGGACCTGTCACAAGTGCCAAGTCTATACTGATAAGGTGCACATACCTCCAGTACCTCTAAATGTCTTGACAACCCTGTGACCTTTTGCAATGTGGGGCATTGATATGATCGGCGAGATCAGACCTACATTGTCCAACGAGCATCGTTTCATCCTGGTAGCAATTGATTACTTTACGAAGTGGGTTGAAGCAGCTTCCTTTGCTATAGTGACCAAGAACATCGTGGCACGGTTTATTCGGCACCATCTGATCTGTCGATACGGCGTACCAGAGAGGATCATTACGGACAATGGTGCAAATCTAAACAATAAGATAATCACTGAGCTCTGCAAGCAATTCAAGATACAACATCACAACTCTTCTCCCTACCGGCCGAAGAGGAATGGGGCTGTTGAAGCGGCTAATAAGAACATTAAGAAGATTGTGCAGAAGATGACGGTGACATATAAAGATTGGCACGAGATGTTACCGTTTGCTCTTCATGGATACTGTACCTCAGCGCGGACGTCAACAGGGGAAACACCCTATTCCTTGGTATATGGCATGGAGGCCGTCTTGCCCATTGAAGTTCAGATACCCTCTCTTCGGATTATGAAGGATGCAGGTTTGAGCGAAGATGACTGGATTCAGACCCAGCTTGATCAGCTAAACTTAATCGACGAAAAGAGACTTACTGCTATTTGTCATGGTCAGACGTATCAAAAACGGATGATCAAGTCATTTAACAAGAAAGTTAGACGACAAGAGTATCAAGTTGGGGACCTGGTTATCAAACGCATTATCTTACCTCAAGGTGATCCCAGGGGCAAATTGACCCCTACTTACGAAGGGACATTTGTGGTTAAGAACATTTTCTCAGGAGGAGATATGATTCTAACCACCATAGATGGTGTCGACCTTCCTCACCCCGTCAATGCAGACATAGTGAAAAAATACTACGCATGATCAAAGACCCGCTAGGTTGACTGGCCTAGGCAAAAATAAGGGCTTCCCGGCGAACCAAAAGGGTTCGGGCAAAAATAAGGGATGAAAATATAAAAAATCTGTACACCCGGCAAGTTGAAAACCCGAAAGGGCGACTTGGGCAAAAAAGGGTATCCCGGTGGACTGAAAACCCAAAAGGGCGGTCCAGGCAAAAATTAGGGATTAAAGCGTAACACTATGTCTCATTGGATCACCTTGTATCCAAACTTCAGTATCAACTATCAAGCTCAGACGACACTAATCAATCTGATTCATCTTCAACCAAGTAGAAAAGTGATGAGATGCTCGAGAACATAAAAGCAATAGCAGAGTTGGAACCCAGTGGGATTATTCACATAGCTGTTTTGTTTTCTTTTCACAAATTGTATAAATTCTATTTGTTCGGCGGTGTTATCTTACTAGGACGTCAGCCTCTTGTACAAAAGCGCATATTTACAGGCCAAACTTCAAAATCAATAAGATTCATTTTCAAAGAAATTTCAAACTGTTTTTCCTTTATCTGTTTTGTTTTGCAAAGGACGTCCAATGTTCACTTTTGATATATGCACTTGACGTTAATTTCTGCTCATAAATATTTACATGCGAAACAAAAGACGATTACTGGTAATATCAGAAACAGGGGCAATAGAATTGTCGAAGCTGTATAATGGCTATGTCCACCAGGTACGACGGTAAATTCAGCTGAAGAATATGGCTAAGATACTTTCACTCCCCTCAGAGTAAGGCAATAATGATAGCTCTCCCCAGCTGAGACTTGCAACCGCGAATGAATGAATCGATAATATTCTCCCCAAGCAGAGTTTATCTACCATCAACACTGAAAAGGCTTAATATCCCCGGGAGTTCTAATATTCCCCAACGGAGTATAAGAATATTCCCCGGCAGAATACAAGATATCCCCAGTGGATTTAAAATTTTCCCAGTGCAGTCTGAAAAGCTTCCACAGTGGAGTTATAGAATCATCCCCAATAGACTCTGGAAGTTCGTCCCCGACGGAGTATAAAAATAAATACCCCCAGCCGAGTTCAAAGGAAGGTTGTCCCCAGCAAAGCTCAAAGGATTATCCCCATAAGAGTCTAACAGGTTATCCCCAGTGAAGTCGCAACTGACAGATTATCCCCAGCGAAGTTCTTTCCTTTCAAAAAAAGGAAGTCAATCCCCAACAGGATTCAGTATCACCAGCAACGGAAATTCGTCTCCAATGGAATTTATCAGTAGAATCCTCAATAGAGCATCTCTTCCCTACAGAGTAATCTCCTCATCAGTTTATCCTCCAACAGATTTATACTCTCCTGCAGGTTTATTCTCATCAATCACCTTCGTTCGCCATCCCCAGTGGAAATGAAGAATCCAACTCTATTCTCCAGCAGCTATCCGGGATTTATTTTACCCAACTAAAAACGTTACATTTCCATACATCATGATACATGCATATATGCATCATACAACACAATCTCATTTATTTTGAGAACATCATTGCTTGATCTATATCATGCATTGCATACGACTGACCTTTACCTTTCAGGAAAGATGCAGTTAAGTTCTCAGCTATGTCAAAGACCTGACCGGTTCTTAAATCTCAACTGAATTATCCTCGGTTGAATTTCAGATAAGGTTCTCAATCTCGACAATTTCCTCCGTCAAAGTGTGGATGAGTTTTACAATCTCAACAGTATACTCCGTTGAAGACTAGACAGTTCCTAGATCTTGATGAAGATGTTTCCCTCAGTCGAAGACCTGAGCGGTTCTTAAATCTCAACTGAATTATCCTCGGTTGAATTTCAGATAAGGTTCTCAATCTCGACAATTTCCTCTGTCAAAGTGTGGACGAGTTCTACAATCTCAACAGTATACTCCGTTGAAGACCAGACAGTTCCTAGATCTTGATGAAGATGTTTCCCTCAGTCGAAGACCTGACCGGTTCTTAAATCTCAACTGAATTATCCTCGGTTGAATTTCAGATAAGGTTCTCAATCTCGACAATTTCCTCCGTCAAAGTGTGGATGAGTTCTACAATCTCAACAATATACTCTGTTGAAGACCAGACAGTTCCTAGATCTTGATGAAGATGTTTCCCTTAGTCGAAGACCTGACCGGTTCTTAATCTCAACTGAATTATCCTCAGTTGAATTTCAGATAAGGTTCTCAATCTCGACAATTTCCTCCGTCAAAGTGTGGACGAGTTCTACAATCTCAACAGTATACTCCGTTGAAGACCATACAGTTCCTAGATCTTGATGAATATGTTTCCCTTAGTCGAAGACCTGATCGGTTCTTAAATCTCAACTGAACTATCCTCGGTTGAATTTCAGATAAGGTTCTCAATCTCGACAATTTCCTCCGTCAAAGTGTGGACGAGTTCTACAATCTCAAAGGTATACTCCGTTGAAGACCAGACAGTTCCTAGATCTTGATGAAGATGTTTCCCTTAGTCGAAGACCTGACCGGTTCTTAAATCTCAACTAAATTATCCTCGGTTGAATTTCAGATAAGGTTCTCAATCTCGACAATTTTCCTCCGTCATAGTGTGGACGAGTTCTACAATCTCAACAGTATACTCCGTTGAGGACCAGACATTTCCTAGATCTTGATGAAGATGTTTCCCCCCAGTTGAATTACGGACAAGTTCTTAAAACTCAGCAAAGATGTTCTCCCAACTGAGGTACAGGCAAGTTCCTAAATCTCAACACAAACCAGGCTTCCCCAGCGGAATCTTCCACAACAACAGGTATGCAAGTTCTCACTAAGGAATCTCTTATGTGATCGACACTCCTGCAGATGGCATCTTTAAGCCCATCCTCCCGCCAACAATCTCCAAATGGCATCTGTAAGCCCATTCCTGACATCACCAGGCTGATACCACTTCATGCGAGTGCAAATTTCTGGGCACTCTAGTGTTCAATCATCTTCCACCTTCGGATCACGAAAAGCACGAAAGCCAGTCTACATCCTCATGTTTAAGAAGATTGAACAGGGGCAGCTTTTGTACCCCAAAATTTACCCTCTCATATTTCTCAAAACATTGCAAGAAAAATCTCCAAGTAGCTCAAGGTTGCTCAAGAGTTGGACAATCAAGCTATCTCCTAAGGCAGTCAACCCCAAATTAGGGTTTTGTGTTGCATCAAGATCCTTGAATCCAAATGACCTCAAGTTCTATCCATTGTCCTAATATGTTCTCAAGGTCATCCATGTCAAGTTTCAAGTCTTGCAGAGGAAGTTTGCTCAATCAAATGCTCAAAGGGTCCCCAAATCGACTGTGCTAGGGCAAAAGTCAACTGTGACCTACAAACAGTCAAACCTCAAGATTTTTTGTTAACATTCTCATTTTGAAGGATATTTCATCATTTGATCAAGGGTTGATCATGATTCATCAAGGATTGCTCAAAACTCATCAAGACTCAAAAGTTGCTAAATTAGGATTTTGTAGGAAAAGTCAACTCAACTTTGACCAAGCATAACTTTCTCATACTTTATGATAACTGACCCATCAAAAGCTCATCTTTAAGAGGATTCAATTTCTTACAATCCATCTTCATATCCCAAGATGAATAAATGCACTCACAAGAAGTTATAAATTTGGACATTATAGGTCATTTTTGAAAGTCAACAAAAACACCATTTTTGCCAAAGCTTATAACTTGAGCATGGAATATCAAAATTAGATAAGACCAAAAGGGTTGGTTATAGGACATCTCAAGATTTCTAAAAAGTCCTAGAACACTTCCAAAAGTTCAAAATTAAAGAAGTTATGCATTGTTGAAGTTGGACATTTTTGCAAAGTTGCCAAAAGTCAACTATCCCCAAAACTTCAAATTTTGTCAAATGGACCCATTCCTTTCCACTTGATTTGAGCTTCCCCCATTGCACACGTGTCCTAGCTTCATCCTTGAGATCATATTTCTTTTTTATTATTTTATTTGATTTTTTATTGAATTATTTCATTTTTAATCAAATTAAATCAAATAAAATCCAAATATTGATTACTTGAGATCTTTTTGGCTATTTCAGGTTGAGATCACCATCATTAATCTCATCAAATTCGTATCACACTAAACCATGTGGAAAAGGATTGGTTTTTGACAAAATTGGAAAGCTTTCAAAAGGAGATCAAATCAAATATGGGTGCATTGATTTAGAGAGATTGGATCCATGATTCTTAACCTAATGCATTCTATAATACATAAGGAAGCTTAAGACACGAAAACAAGGGTTGGAAGCTACAAGAACAAGCAAAACAAAACTTGAAAAAGTGGTGAAAAAGCTTGAATTCAAATTCATACTTAGAGGCAATCTCAGAAGCCAAGAAGCATCCCAATCGATTCCTGGAGGTTCACTAAGTTGAAACCAATCAAAAACAAGTTCCCATACACACCCAAACACACTGTAAGTATCACCGTTTCTTAGCCCTGTATTCGAAATCATAACTCTTCATTCTTGCATCCTCTGGGCAAATCGTTGATATATTTGTGATCCTCATGACATTTCAAAGCTTTTTGCATTAGTTAATTGTATTTATCTAACCTGTAAAGTCGAGTACCATAGCTAGGGTTTCGTGGTTTGTTTTTGGGTATTTCTCTTTCAGGAAAAATTGGCTGACGAGAAAGGAATGGTGGCACTCAGGGGAGGGAGACGAACCTAACCATGTCTTTGAAGGTCGTTTTTATGGCCTGGAGTTGATTTTTGGATCGACCTGCACATTTAGCTGCGGATCCAAATCCGCAGGAAAAATTACAGGGGCTGAAGGTAGGGGACGATGGCGTGTCGCCTCCCCAATGGCCAATTCAAATAATGGCGCGCTTTGTTTTGTCTTTTCTGGCATATGAGTCATCTTCTTTTATTATCATTATTGTTTAATATGTTAACAAATGAAGCACAATAGCCTAGTGGCAAGCGAGCGCTGGCAACATCCAACAGGACCTGGGTTCGAATCCCAGGTCCTTCACTTCTTTGTTATTATTATTTTCCAGGTGATCATATGTATCTCCAAGCGTGAAGCTCATCATGCATCTTCAAGCATCTGTTGCCAGATGGCCCCTGGCCAGATTTGGTGGCCAAGAGATGATGGTCCACCATGGAGCCAAGTCCAAGTGCGCACAGGGGATCTCAAAAGTCAAACGAGGCCAGATTCAAATGGGCCTCAAAATTGCTTCTCAAACACTCCAAACCAGGCCCATACCCCCCTAACTCTCTCTTTATTTCATTTATTTGATTTAATTATTTTTATATATTTTCTAACCAATCAATTTTTTTCTTTTATAAAATTAAAACCAAAAATATTTTCTGTATTAAATTAAATTTTAGTATTTTATTTTTTATTAATAAATCTATTAATTAATTTAGGCCATTAATTAGGAATAACTCTAATATATTTTTGTAAATAATTAAAACAAATTAGACTTAATTAGGTTTTTTTACTAACATTGATTAATTTTATTTTCTTTCTTTAAATACCAAAAATCCAAAATAAGTTATTTTCATTAATTAATTAATTAATTTATTAATTTAATAATTAACTTAGGTAATTTCTCTCTTAATTCAAAAATAACAAAAAAATCTTTCCTTTAATAACAAAGGGTCAAAACCCTATTTGCGCTCGATCTAATTTCCCGCACGCGATCTATTTATTCAATATTGTACTTGTTCCCGGAATGTAATAGATAATTAGGACTATTTAATTATTTTTATCGCTTTATTTATTTTCCGCATTTAAATTTCAAAGGGTTGCTTTTGGCGATGTAAATACCCGACGCCTTGTAATTTAAATTCTGCAATTTATTTTCCGCAAATTATAACTGTTAGATGTTTGATAATAGGAATGCATGACAAGACTGAATGTTTTAACCTAAAATCAACATAGATCACCCTTCACATGTACAAAGACAAAAATAACTGAAAACGACACACTCGCACATGCGCTCTTAGGGTACACCCCACTTGGTTGCCTTCGTACATGGCCATTGAGTATAGGTTGTTTTAGAGGTCGCCCTCTTGTCCAAAGATCATAGTTGCCTCGAAACGGTTGCCTCGGATATTGTTGTCTCAAACAAATGATATAAGACATTAGGGTTACCACTAAGGCGTCCTAACATTGCTTTGGTGACCGTAAGTCCCTAAATTCGAATTGACCCTTAAACTCCAACGACGGTGCTACCTACTCATCAATAGTGGGATAGCATTGTCTAAAGGAAGATAGCATAGAACGATTCCTTTTTCGAGTAGGTAGATGGTTCTTAAGTACTTGCTCTTTCAAAAAACAAAAACTCTTCACACTTACACTTTTCGAACAAAGTTTTCAAAAAAACACTTCATACGCTCTTGAGGACAGAAGCAAGAGTTAAATCGAAGTTTTTCAAACAAAAACTTTTTTCAAACCCACAAGCACAAAGAAAGCAATATTTTGAAAACAATTGAGCAAGTACCTAAGAGCCCATGGATAACCACAGATAGAAAGGGTGTTAATACCTTCCCTTTCTATAATCTACCCTCCGAAACTGAGAAATATCTCGAAAAAGGAATTTTTCTGTGCTTTTTTCCTTTCCTTGTTGGATAAAATAAAAGTCAGCGGCGACTCTTGCTTACCGCGACATTTTGCGAAAACAAACGCAAAACGCAAACCAGCATTCCAAAAAACAGTCAGTTCTTTCCCACCGTATCACAGGACCCATTCCAGTGGACATACTATGGCCAAGAAAATCCTAAGAGCTGGTTATTATTGGTCTACCTTGGAAACCGATTGCCATCAACACTCTAGGACTTGCCACAAGTGCCAAATCTACGCTGACAAGGTCCACGTACCTCCAAGTCCTCTCAATCTCATGACTGCTTCGTGGCCATTCGCAATGTGGGGCATTGACATGATCGGGGAAATCAAACCGACCGCTTCCAACGGACACCATTTCATCATTGTCGCCAACGACTATTTTACCAAATGGGTCGAAGATGCCTCCTATGCCTCAATAACCAAGAATGTGATAGTCAGGTTTATCAAACATAACATCATCTACCATTACAGTATTCCTGAAAGGATCATTACAGACAATGGGACTAACCTCAACAATGCTATGATTACTGAGCTTTGCACCCAGTTCAAAATCAAGCATCACAATTCTTCTCCGTATAGACCCAAGATGAACGGTGCAGTGGAAGCTGCCAACAAAAATATCAAGAAGATTATGCAAAAGATGGTGGTAACATACAAAGTGACATGAGATGTTACCGTTTGCCCTCCACGGCTACCGTACTTTGGCTCAAACATAAACCGGGGAAACTCCTTTCTCTCTGGTTTATGGCATGGAAGTTGTCTTACCCATAGAGGTTCAGATTTCTTCCCTAAGGATCATAAAAGAAGCTGAATTGGGTGAAGACGAGTGGATTCAAACAAGGTTGGATCAATTGAATTTGATTGACGAGAAAAGATTGGCTGCTGTCTGTCATGGTCAAGCGTATCAAAAACGTATGATCAAGGCATTCAACAAAAAGATTAAGCCTAGGGTATACCAAATTGGGGACCTAGTGATAAATCACATCATTTTACTGCAAAGCGATCCTAGGGGCAAGTGGACTCCTACTTACGAAGGACCATTTGTCATAAAGAAAGTTTTCTCTGGTGGAGCCATGATGCTGACTACCATGGATGGCGAAGATTTCCCGCATCCGGTAAACGCGGACATAGTCAAAAAAATACTATGCATAAAGTGACCCGCTAAGTTAACATACCTAGGAAAAATAAGGGAATCCCGGTGAACCAAAAGGTCCAGGCAAAAATTAGGGATATATGCAAAAGATTGTACACCCGGCAAGTCGAAAACCCGAAAGGGCAGCTTGGGCATAAAGGGTATCCTGGTGGGATGAAAACTCGAAAGGGCGGTCCAGGCAAAAATTAAGGATTAAAAGCGTATAACTATGTCCCGTCGAATCTTTACAAATCAGCTTTGTCACCAAAGTTCAATTTCATCTGATCCTAGATCAGTCTAATCAACTTCTGTCAACGACAAGGGATGATGTTTGAAGACATAGGGGCAATAGTAGGGTTGGGGTTCAATAAAATCACTTCCACATAGCTATCATCTTTGTCTTCACTTTGTATTCTTTCATTTCTTTTGGCAATTTCCTCTTACTAGGATCCCTGTCTCTTTGTATAAAAGCCTATTCATGGGAAAAATATCAATGCAAATATCTTTTGAAGTGCAAACTTTTGTTTTCCCTGTTTTGAATGCAAAATGGTCCAATGACGAAAATTGAATGAACATATGCATGTAAACATGATTAAACTTTCAACGAGTGTGACAGACATCTGAAATATCCTCACAGAGTTACTTCTCCAAATTACTGAATCCTGGGCTCGACCAGATAACAGTATAACCTAAAGCCTGGACCCAACCAGATATTAGTTTAACTTCTTCAAAATTTCTTAAACCTGGACCCGACCAGTAGACACCCCAAGTTACTGAAACATGTACCTGACCGGATAACAGTTAATCTCATATTTAAGTTACTAAAGCCTGGACACGACCAGATATTAGTTTAACTTCTTCGCATTACTGAAATCTGGACCCGACCAGATAACAGTTTCTGAAGCCTGGACCCGACCAGTAAACAGTTCGAGATACTGAAGCCTGGACCCGACCAGATAATAGTTTGATCTCTCCAATTACTAAAACCTGGACCCGACCGGACAATAGTAAACCTCAATTTCGAGTGGTTAGAGCCTAGACCCGACCAGATAACAGTTTAAACACTAGTAAAACTCCTCTTCCCCAGTAAAATTTTCTACAATCCCCAACAAGTTACTGTAAAGCCTAGGATCCGACCAGATAACAATTAACTTCCTTATCCCCAGCAAGTTAGTATGAAACCTGGAATCCGACCAGATAACAACTAATTTTCAAAGATAATTTCCCAGTAGAGCAATAGACAACTAAAATTCCTAAACTCTTCCCCTCAAGCAGAGATCAACGCTCACCATAGAGTTTTCTTCTCAAGCAAAATCAACATTCCCCAGCGAAAGCATTCTATTAACAAAATTTGAAGGCATGCATATTCTTCATCTCCAACCACAACCCGAGATTCAGCTTCCCAAAGAACTTCTCAGCCATAGTCAGGGATTTATTTTCCCGGATAAACATGCATCCCACATTCATATATCACAACATATACATACGAGATACATTTAGCACAATTTCATTCATCTTGCAACATCATGCATACATTTGCATTTTAACTAACCCCTCTCCCACAGGTAAAACACCAGGTTTTAGTATAAATCGACCGAAGATTTGTGATGATATTTTTCCAGTGTTTACCATCATCCCTCCAAATGGAATCTATAAGCCCATTCCCATTGCATCTTTAAGTGCAAATTTATGAGCACTCGAGTATTCAATCATCTTCTACCTTCAGGTCACGAATGGCGGATCCGCCAATCTAACTCTTCAGGTTTAAGAAGATTGAACAGGGGTAGTTGTTGTACCCCGAAATTTGCCCTATCATTTCCCAAAGGATCATCCAGAACTCTCAGGTTTTCTCCTATCAAGTCCCAAGTCTTTAATTACAACTTTTCAAGAAAATCACTCACAAGGGCAAAATGGTCAAAAGCACATTGAAAAAAGTCAAAATTTGACTCTTAAATCAAAAACCAAGTTTCAATAATTATATTTCATTAAGACATGAAATTGGTTCATAAAAAATCAGAAGTCAGAAATTATTTTGAAAAAATCAAAATTTCTAAACATTTGGAAAATTTTCTAAGTGTTAAGAGGATTTGATACTTCAGAACTTCTGAGTCAGCCTCCATGCAAGTGCAGTCAAAAGTTGCAAACATGGTTCATTCAGAACTTCTGAGTCAGCCTCCATGCAAGTGCAGTCAGAAGTTGCAAACACGTTTTAGAATATGACGCTTCAATCAGAACATGTAGGAGCGATGCTCTTCAGTCAGAACATGATTCTTCAGCATATGGAGGCTATGTTCAACGCTCTGGTCAGAAGATGCCCCTTCAGCATTTGGAGATTACGTTTATGATCATCTGCAATCAGAACATCACCAAATCTCAAGACCTCATTTAAACAACATGCTACATTGCTACAATATAATACTCTAACCAGCAGTTAATCCAGTCCATGCCTGCATTTTTTCAAATCTTGTGTTTGCACCAAATACAAAAAGCTGTGATAAAAAAGAAATGGAACAATGTGCCAAAAGTTCAAATCCCATATGTTTTCCCCCCCAAAACTACAACAAATTCATCTATAAATAAGTTGCTCCATCACACTTGCAAAGGGCTAGTTTTTAGAGAGAGAGAATCGTCAAAAAGAGAGAAAAGAAAGTTGTAATACCTCTATAAAAAAATCCAAAATTCCTAAGAAGAAAAACCAAAACCTTTGTTCTTCCCTTGAAGTAAAAGAACTTGGAATTTCCCCCTTTGTTGCTCTTGCCGACTCTAGAATATCTGAAGGCAACAACTCAAGTCCCAGACACACACTCCAGGTTCAAGGTAAGTCTCCCCGACTTTGCATCTTCTCACTCAGAACATCATTAAACATGTATATATCATAGTATTAATGTTGTCCATACCACAGCGTAAGTAGAAAGACTCAGGATCAGAACTTTCTGATCATGGCTAGACTCAGGATCAGGATCAGAACTTCCATAAACTGTTGTGCGTTTATCCTTCTGATTTGCTGTTTGCTGAAAACTGAATAACTTATCATTGTGCTGATTGATGTAAGGAAAGAGTTGAAATGTAACACAGAACTTCTGTTTGTCACTCACCATTCTAACACATAGAACTTCTAGGATTTTCTCACTTTTTAAGCACACATAACTTCTGAGTTCTCTTCACTGCTTTAACACTTAGAACTTCTGATTCTTACATGCTGATAATGCATTAAACTGCTGATGTTTATTCACTGTTTTTAGCATAGCACAGAACTTCTGACTTTTGGCTCACTGTCTGAATACCACCCAGAATTTCTGTGTTTTCCCTCTAACGTTTCTTGCAGGACCTCAGAGTTTACCAACTTAGAACTTCTGATGCACATTGACGTTTCTTGTTGAGTCACAACGCTCCTGACTCCAAAACATCTGATCCTAGTGGTTTCGCTCACAGCAGCATGTTTTTTTTAACTCTTTCATTTATTTTCCTTTTTATCATCTTTTATATTAACCTTTTTTTTAACATTAAAAGACATAAAAATATTTTCTTTTATTATTTAATTAACTTAAGACTAAAAAACCATTTTCTAAACAAGTCCTTTTTCTTTCTTAATATTGTACATTTCAATATGATTGTAATAGTAACTTAGGATTTAATTTTATTTGCAACCCCCATTCATAAATATGTACCCTCACCCCCCTAATGATTGTAATAGCGTAGGATATTTACTATTCCACACTTTTATCGCTTTAAAATATATTGCTAGTAAATAGGATGTATGGCAAGATAAAATTAACAAATAGATGACTTTCAAATACAAGACAAAATACATGCAAACTAACACACTATTCACACATGCACCCTTAAGGTTAACTCCACTTGTTGCCTAAAAAATGGTCATGTTATGCATGTGGGGTGTCTTATAAAAATAAAAAAAAACAAAATACAAGATCATAGTCCCTCGATGACGCTATAAATGTGGCCTTTCAAAATGATCTTAGTCCATAAAAAAGAAATGCTAAGATACCTCACAACATTGCTATCATGACTATACGATGACCCACGCCGTCCCTCCACATCCAACGATGGGGCTTCTTACCAAAACAATGGTAAGATAGCAACGTCTAAAGGAGGAGGAAAAAGAACACCTAAGACCTTTTGAGTAGGTAGATTACTCCTAGTTGCTTGCTCAATTTCAAAGCAAACATCCTTGCTATTTTAAAAAACAATCACATACACTTTCAAAACATTTTCAAAACACTTTCCAAACATGAAATATTTTCAAAAGCTCAACACTTTGTATACGTTCTTACGGACGAGAACTATTACAAAGTTTGCCTAAATGATGGAACCTTTTCAAAATACTTTCAAAACCATACAAAAGCACATTTTCAAACAAAAGCAAGTGATCTAGCAAGTAACTAAGAGCCCATGGAAAACCATGGATGAAAAGGGTGCTAATACCTTCCCTTTTCATAATTTACCCCCCCCCCCCCCCCCCCCCCCCCCCCCGAACTTAAAAACATATCTAAAGGTATTTCCTGTGCTTTTTCACCTTTCCTTTTGGATAAAAGAAAAGTCGGTGGCGACTCTTTCTAAACTGCAACATTTGCAAACACAAACACAAACACATCAAGCCAGTTCTCCCACCGTATCACACCTTGTGTGATACGGTGGGAAGAACTGACTGTTTTTTGGAATGCTGGTTTGGTTTTGCATTTGTGTTTGCAAAATGTCGCGGTAAGCAAGAGTCGCCACTGACTTTTATTTTATCCAACAAGGAAAGGAAAAAAGCACAGAAAAATTCTTTTTTCGAGATATTTCTCGGGTTCAGAGGGTAGATTATAGAAAGGGAAGGTGCTAGCACCCTTTCTATCCGTGGTTATCCACGGGCTCTTAGGTAATTGCTCATATTTGTTTTCAAAATATTTCTTTCTTTGTGCTTGTGGGTTTGAAAAAGTTTTTGTTTTGAAACTTCGATTTAACTCTTGCTTCTGTCCTCAAGAGTGTAATGAAGTGTTTTGAAAACTTTGTTCGAAAGGGAGTGTAAGTGTGAAAAGTTTTATTTTTGAAAGAGCAAGTACTTAAGAACCATCTACCTACTCGAAAAAGGAATCGTTCTATGCTATCTTCCTTTAGACAATGCTATCCTACTATTGATGAGTAGGTAGCATCGTCGTTGGAGTTTGAGGGTCAATTCGAATGAGGGACGTGCGGTCACAAAAGCAATGTTAGAACGCCTTAGCGATAACCCTAGTGTCTTAGATCATTTGTTTTGAGGCAACAATATCCGAGGCAACCGTTTCGAGGCGACTATGATCTTTGGACAAGATGGCAACCTCTAAAACTACCTATACTCAATGACCGTGTACGAAGGCAACCAAGTGGGGTGTACCCTAAGAGTGCGCATGTGCGAGTGTGTTGTTTTCAGTTATTTTTTTGTCTTTGTACATGTTAATGGTGATCTATGTGGATTTTAGGTTAAACATTCAGTCTTGTCATGCATTCCTATTATCAAACATCTAACAACTATAATTTGCAGAAAATAAATTGCGGAATTTAAATTACAAGGCGTCAGGTATTTACATCGCCAAAGACAAAACCCTTTGTAAAAATAAATAAAGCGACAAAAAATAAATAAAGGTCCTATTAACTATTACAAACCGGGAGCAAGTACAATATTGAATAAATAGAGTAAATCGCGTGCGGGAAATTAAATCGAGCGCAAAGTTCTAGGGTTTTGACCCTTTTGGTTTAAAGGAAACAATTTTTGTTGTTTTTTGAATTAAGAAAGAAAATTACCTAAGTTAATTACTAAATTAATAATTTAATTAATTAATAAAAATAAATATTTTTGGGTTTTTGTTATTTAAAGAAAGAAAATAAAATTAATTAATGTTAGTAAAAACCTAATTAAGTCTAGTTAATTTTAATTATTTACAAAAAATATATTAAAGTTATTTCTAATTAATAGCCTAAATTAATTAATAGATTTGTTAATAAAAAATAAAATACTAAAATTTAATTTGATAAAGAAAATGTTTTTTGTGGTTTTTATTTTATAAAGGAAAAAATTTGATTGGTTAGAAAATAATAAAAATTATTAAATCAAATAATTAAAATAAACAAATAAATAATAGAAAGAGAGAAAGGGCATGGGCCTGAAAAAAGGGGTTTGAGAAGCAAGTTGAAGGCCGATTAACACGCTGGCCTTGTTGACCTTCATGGATTTGGTGTGTGCGCATTGACTGGATCTATGATGGACCCTCACTCCTGGATCACCAGATTTGGCCTTGGGCCATCTGGCACTTTGATATGTGAAGGCATATGGTGAGCTGCAAGCCTAGATTTGTACCTGATTACATGAAGAAGAAAAATAACAAAGAGAATGGGGGACCTGGGATTCGAACCCAGGTCCTGTTGGATATTGGCATGCACGCTTACCACTAGGCTGAATTGACTTGTTTGTTAACAATATACAAAGACAATATTATAAGATAAAACAAGTTAATGTGATAGCTCAACAAAAATATGTGCACCATGGTTTGAACGGTCGAATCACGCCTTTCCACGCATCATCTTCAACCCTCGTTCGTAGCTAAAAACCTGTAAAACTTATAGCTACAGACACAAGCCGTCGCTACAAGTCGTGCTTCCTCCAAAATCTGCTGTTGGCCATAGAAATAAATTCTAAGGGCATGGTTGTGCTCGTCTTGACCTCCCGGCCCTAACCATGCCCTTCTTGATGGACAATTATCCCTGAAATAAAAATTCCCAAAAACGACCAAGAAACCCTAGCTATGTCATCTCACAGTATAGATCACATAAACAAAATTGGATAATGCAAAAGGCTTAGAAACATTGTGAGGATCATGAATATGCAAGTAATTTGTACAAAGGATGCACGAATAATGATTTACGAATCCAAATGCAGAGCTGGGTAGCGTGATACTTACAGCGTGTTTGGGCGTGTATGGAAGCTTGCTTTGGATTGGTTTCAACTCAGTGAACCTCCAGGAATCGATTGGGATCACTTTTGGCTTCTGAAAAACTCTCTTGCTATGATTTCGAATTCCAACTTTTTGTCACTTTTTTCAAACTTGGTTCTGCTTGTTCTTGCAGCTTCTAACCCTTATTTTCGTGCCTTTGCCTTCCTTATGTATGATACAAGGTGTTAGGGTAACAAATATGGCTTGAATCTTCCACATCAATCCATTGCATATTTGGTTTAATCTCCTTTTGAAAGCTTGCCAAATTTGTCAAAAATCCATCCTTTTGCACATGATCTTGTGTGATACGAATTTGATGCTCTTAAGGATGATGATTCAATCCTGAAATAGCCAAAAGATATCATGTAATCAAAGCTTTGGATTTTTTATGATTTAATTTGATTTAAATAGAAATAATTCAATAAAAAATCAAATAAAATAATAAAAATAAGATATGGGCTCATGGCTGAAGCTAGGACACGTGGGCAACTATGCAAGCGCAAATCAAGTGGAAAAGAATGGGCCCATTTGACAACTTTTGAAGTTTTGGGGTTAGTTGACTTTTGGCAATTTTGCAAAAATGTCCAACTTCAACAATGCATAACTTCTTCAATTTTGAACTTTTGGAGGTGTTATTGGACTCTTTAGAAAGCTTGAGATGTCCTATAACCAACCCTTTTGGTCTCATATAATTTTGATATTCCATGCTCAAGTTATAAGCTTTGGCAAAAAAGGTGTTTTTGTTGACTTTCAAAAATGACCTATAATATCCAAATTTATAACTTCTTGTGAGTGCATTTTATGATCTTGGGGTATGAAGATGGATTGTCTGAAATTTCCTCCTCTTCAAAATGAGCTTTGGATGGGTCATTTCGCATAAAGTATGAGAAAGTTATGCTTGGTCAAAGTTGAGTTGACTTTTCCTACAAAACCCTAATTTAGCAACTTTTGAATCTTGATGAATTTTTAGCAATCCTTGATGAATCATGATCAACCCTTGATCAAATGATGAAATATACTTAAAAATGAGAATGTTGACAAAAAATCTTGAAGTTTGACTGTTTATAGGTCACAGTTGACTTTTGCCATAGCACAGTTGATTTTTGGACCCTTTGAGCAATTGACTGAGCAAACTTCCTCTGCAAGGCTTGAAATTTGACATGGATGGTCTTGAGAGAATATTGGGACATTGGGTATAACTTGAGGTCATTTGGGCTCAAGGATCTTGATGCAATATAAAACCCTAATTTGGGGTTGACTGCCTTAGGAGATAGCTTGTCTGTCCAACTCTTGAGCAATCTTGAGCCACTTGGAGATTTTTTCTTGCAATATTTGGAGAAATATGATAGGGAAAATTTTTGGGTACAACATCTGCCCCTGTTCAATCTTCTTAAACCTGAGGATGTAGATTGGCTTTCGTGCCTTTCGTGATCCGAAGGTGGAAGATGATTGAACACTAGAGTGCCCAGAAATTTGCACTCGCATGAAGTGGTATCGGCCTGGTGATGTCGGGAATGAGCTTATAGATGCCATTTGGAGATTGTTGGTAGGAGGATGGGCTTACAGATGCCATCTGCAGGAGCGTCGATCGCATAAGAGATTCCTTAGCAAGAACTTGCATACCTGTTGTTGTAGAAGATTCCGCTGGGGAAGTCTAACTTTTGTTGATATTTTAGAAACTTGCCTGTGCCTTAACTGAGGGAATGCCTCTGCTGAGTTTTAAGAACTTGTCCATAATTCAACTGGGGGGAAACATCTTCATCAAGATCTAGGAACTGTCTGGTCTTCAACTGAGTATAATTCTGTTGAGATTGTAGAACTCGTCCACACTTTGACGGAGGAAAATTATCGAGATTGAGAACCTTATCTGAAATTCAACCGAGGATAATTCAGTTGAGATTTAAGAACCGGTTAGGTCTTCGACTGAGGGAAACATCTTCATCAAGATCTAGGAACTGTCTGGTCTTCAACGGAGTATAATTCTGTTGAGATTGTAGAACTCGTCCACACTTTGACGGAGGAAAATTGTCGAGATTGAGAACCTTGTCTGAAGTTCAATCGAGGATAATTCAGTTGAGATTTAAGAACCGGTCAGATCTTCGACTGAGGGAAACATCTTCATCAAGATCTAGGAACTGTCTGGTCTTCAACAGAGTATAACTCCGTTGAGATTGTAGAACTCGTCCACACTTTGACGGAGGAGAATTGTCGAGATTGAGAACCTTATCTGAAATTCAACCGAGGATAATTCAGTTGAGATTTAAGAACCGGTCAGGTCTTCGACTGAGGGAAACATCTTCATCAAGATCTAGGAACTGTCTGGTCTTCAACGGAGTATAATTCTGTTGAGATTGTAGAACTGGTCCACACTTTGACGGAGGAAAATTGTCGAGATTGAGAACCTTATCTGAAATTCAACCGAGGATAATTCAGTTGAGATTTAAGAACCGGTCAGGTCTTCGACTGAGGGAAACATCTTCATCAAGATCTAGGAACTGTCTGGTCTTCAACAGAGTATAATTCTGTTGAGATTGTAGAACTCGTCCACACTACGACGGAGGAAATTGTCGAGATTGAGAACCTTATCTGTAATTCAACCGAGGATAATTCAATTGAGATTTAAGAACCGGTCAGGTCTTCGAATGAGGGAAGCATTTCATCAAGATCTAGGAACTGTCTGGTCTTCAACAGAGTATAATTCTGTTGAGATTGTAGAACTCGTCCACACTAGGATGGAGGAAATTATCGAGATTGAGAACCTTATCTATAATTCAACCGAGGATAATTCAGTTGAGATTAAGAACCGGTCAGGTCTTCGACTGAGGGAAACATCTTCATCAAGATCTAGGAACTGTCTGGTCTTCAACGGAGTATAACTCTGTTGAGATTGTAGAACTCGTCCACACTTTGACGGAGGAAAATTGTCGAGATTGAGAACCTTATCTGAAATTCAACTGAGGATAATTCAGTTGAGATTTAAGAACCGGTCAGGTCTTCGACTGAGGGAAACATCTTCATCAAGATCTAGGAACTGTCTGGTCTTCAACGGAGTATAATTCTGTTGAGATTATAGAACTCGTCCACACTTTGACGGAGGAAATTGTCGAGATTGAGAACCTTATCTGAACTTCAACCGAGGATAATTCAATTGAGATTTAAGAACCGGTCAGGTCTTCGACATGGCTGAGAATTTAACTGTATCTTTCCTGAAAGGTAAAGGTCAGTCGTATGCAATGCATGATATATATCAAGCAATGATGTTCTCAAAATAAATGAGATTGTGTTGTATGATGCGTATATGCATGTATCATGATGTATGGAAATGTAATGTTTTGGCTGGGGAAAATAAATCCCGGATAGCTGCTGGAGAGAAGAGTTGAATTCTTCATTTCTGCTGGGGATAGCGAACGAAGACGGTTGCGAGAATAAACCTGCAGGAGAGGATAACTCCGTTGGGGAATAAACTGATGAGGAGATTACTCTGTGGGGAAGAGATGCTCTGCTTAGGATTCTACCGATGAATTCATCTGGGGATGAATTACCGTTGCCTGAATCCTATTGGGAGTTTGAACTCCTATTTGCGGAAGGAAAGAACTCCGCTGGGGATGATCTTTCAGTTGTGACTTCACTGGGGATAACCTGTTAGACTCTTGTGGGGATAATCCTTTGAGCTTTACTGGGGACAATCTTCCTTTGAACTCGGCTGGGGATATTTATTTTTATACTCCGCCGGGGACGAACTTCCAGAGTCTACTGGGGATGGTTCTTCAACTCTACTGGGGAAGCTTTTTCAGACTGCACTGGGAAAATTTTAAATCTACTGGGATATCTTGGATTCTACCGGGGAATATTCTTATACTGCGTTGGGGAATATTAAGACTGCCGGGGATATTAAGCCTTTTCAGTGTTGATGGTAGATAAACTCTGCTTGGGGAGGATATTACTGATTCCTTTACAGTTGCAAGTCTCAGCTGGGGAGAGCTATCATTACTATCTTACTCTGCGGGGAGTGAAAGTACCTTGGCCATATTCTTCAGCTGAATTTACCTTGTACCTGGTGGACAGAGCAACTATACAGCTTGGACAATTCTCATTTGCCCCTGTTTCTGATATTACCAGTAATCATCTTTTTGTTTCGCATGCAAATATTTATGAGCAGCAATTAATGTCAAGTGCATATATCAAAAATGAACATTGGACGTTCTTTGCAAAACAAAACAGATAAAGTAAAAATAGTTTGAAATTTCTTTGAAAATGAATTGTATTGATTTTGAAGTTTGGCCTGTAAATAGGCGTTTTTGTACAAGAGGCTGACGTCCTAGTAAGGGAACGCCGCCGAACAAATAGATTTTACACGATTCGTGAAAAACTAAACAAAACAGCTATGTGAATGATCCCACTGGGTTCCAACTCTACTATTGCCTTTATGTCCTCGAGCATCTCATCACTTTGCTACTTGGTTGAAGGTAGATCAGATTGATTAGTGCCGTCCGAGCTTGATAGTTGATACCGAAGTCTGGTTGTAAGGTGATCCAAAGAGACATAGTGTTACGCTTTAATCCCTAATTTTTGCCTGGACCGCCCTTTCGGGTTTTCAGTCCACCGGGATACCCATTTTTGCCCAAGCCGCCTTTTCAGGTTTTCGACTTGCCGGGTGTACAAATTTTTTCATTTTCATCCCTTATTTTTGCCCGAACCCTTTTGGTTCGCCGGGAAGCCCTTATTTTTGCCTAGGCCAGTCGACCTAGCGGGTCTTTGATTATGCGTAGTATCTTTTCACTATGTCTGCATTGACGGGGTGAGGAAGGTCGTCACCATCCATAGTGGTTAGAATCATAGCTCCTCCTGAGAAAATGTTCTTAACCACAAACGGCCCTTCGTAAGTAGGGGTCCATTTGCCCCTGGGATCACCTTGTGGTAGTATGATGCGCTTGATAACCAGGTCCCCAACTTGATACTCTTGTCGTATGACTTTCTTGTTAAATTCCTTGATCATCCATTTTTGATACGTCTAACCATGACAAATAGCAGTGAGTCTCTTTTCGTTGATTAAGTTCAGCTGGTCAAGCAGGGTCTGAATCCAGTCATCTTCGTTTAAACCTGCATCCTTCATAATCCTAAGAGAGGGTATCTGAACTTCAATGAGCAATACTGCCTCCATGCCATATACCAAGGAATAGGGAGTTGCCCCTGTTGACGTCCGCGCTGAGGTACGATACCCATGAAGAGCAAATGGTAACATCTCGTGCCAATCTTTGTATGTCACCGTCATTTTCTGCACAATCTTCTTAATGTTCTTATTAGCCGCTTCAACAACCTCATTCATCTTCGGCCGGTAAGGAGAAGAGTTGTGATGTTGTATCTTGAATTGCTTGCAGAGTTCGATGACCATCTTATTGTTGAGATTCGTACCATTGTCCGTAATGATCCTCTCTGGTACACCGTATCGACAAATCAGATTATGCCGAAAGAACCGTGCCACGACGTTCTTGGTTACTGTAGCAAAGGAAGTTGCTTCAACCCACTTCGTAAAGTAATAAATTGCTACCAGGATGAAACGATGCTCGTTGGATGCTGTAGGTCTGATCTCGCCGATCATATCAATGCCCCACATTGCAAAAGTCCAAGGTGCCATCAAGACATTCAGAGGAACTGGAGGTATGTGCACCTTATCAACATAGACCTGGCACTTGTGACATGTCCGAGAATGCTGATAACAATCGGCTTCCATAGTGGACCAGTAGGATCCTGCCCGAAGGATTTTCTTTGCCATGGTGTGTCCACTGGAATGAGTCCCGAAAGTACCTTCATGTAAACCTGCCATGATCCTTTCTGCTTCATTCTTATCCACACATCGCAGTAAGGTTGAATCATGGTTACACTTGTAAAGAATGCCATTGCTGATGAAGAATTTCATCGTGAACCTCCTCAAAACTTCTTGTCATTAACAGACGCACCCTCGGGGTACTCCTGAGCTTCAAGATACCTCTTCACCTCATGAAACCAGGGTTTATCTGCTACCTCTTCAGTCTCAATGTCATAGCAATGTGTAGGTTCGTCCAATCTTTCAATGATAATCCGGGGAGCTTCGTAGTCCCAATTGACTTTGAACATAGAAGACATCGTAGCCAACGCGTTCGCCAACTGATTCTCCTCTTTAGGGAAGTGTTCAAAGGTTATCTCCTCGAAATGTGGAAGCAACGTTAACACATACTCCTTGTAAGGAATAAGATTTGGGTGTTTCGTATCCCACTCACCTTTGATTTGACTGATTACGAGAGCGGAATCTCCGAAGACACTAAGAAACTTAATCCTTAGGTCAATTGCTGCTCAAAGACCCATAATGCATGCTTCATACTCCGCCATGTTATTGGTGCAGTTGAAACATAGTCGGGCGGTGAACGGAGTATGAGAGCCTTTAGGAGATATGATCACGGCGCCAATTCCATTACCCAAAGCGTTTGAAGCTCCATCAAAGTACATAGACCATCGGGATCCTTCCTCAGGTCCTTCATCCGGTCCAGATTCCTCACAGTCAGTTACTATCATGATATTCTCATCCGGAAATTCAAAGTTCATAGACTGGTAATCATCCACTGCCTGATGTGCCAAATGATCTGCCAACACACTTCCCTTGATTGCCTTTTGGGTCGTATACTGGATTTCATACTCAGTCAAGATCATCTGCCATCTTGCTATTCTTCCGGACAAGGCAGGCTTTTCGAAGATATACTTGATTGGATCCATCTTTGATATCAATAAAGTAGTGTGAGTCAACATATACTGTCTCAGCCGGCGAGCAGCCCATGCCAAAGCGCAGCAAGTTTTCTCAAGCAACGAATATCGGGTCTCGCAGTCGGTAAACTTTTTGCTAAGGTAATAAATATCATGCTCTTTTCGGCCAGACTCGTCATGTTGACCCAACACACACCCCATTGAATTGTCGAGTACTGTCAAGTATAAAATCAAGGGTCTCCCTTCAACTGGAGGCATCAGAATGGGTGGCTCTTGGAGATACTCTTTGATCCTTTCGAAAGCGGCCTGACATTCATAGTTCCAACGTACCACTTGATCTTTCTTCAGCAACTTGAAGATTGGCTCACAAGTAGCAGTCAGGTGTGAGATGAATCGGGCGATATAGTTCAGACGTCCCAGAAAGCCTTTGACTTCTTTTTCTATTCGAGGAGATGGCATCTCCTGTATAGCCTTCACCTTTTCCGGATCCACTTGAATACCTTTATCTCTTACGACGAAACCCAGCAGCTTTCCAGATCTCACCCCGAAGGTGCACTTGTTCAGGTTTAACCTCAGCTTGTACAACTTCAACCTGTCAAACAACTTCTGAAGATGGTCAAGCTGTTCTTCTTCAGTCTGGGATCTCGCAATCATGTCGTCGACGTATACCTCAATCTCATGATGGATCATGTCATGGAACAAAGCGACCATGGCGCGCTGATACGTTGCCCCAACATTCTTCAATCCAAAAGGCATGACCTTGTAGCGAAAGGTACCCCATTGAGTAACAAAGGTTGTCTTCTCCATATCTTCGGGAGCCATTTTAATTTGATTATAACCGGAGAAACCATCTATAAAGGAGAATACCTTATGCTGTGCGGTGTTGTCAACTAGAACGTCGATATGAGGCAGAGGGAAATCATCCTTGGGGCTCGCCCGGTTCAGATCCCTATAGTCAACACACATTCGGACTTTACCATCCTTCTTCGGCACTGTAACCACGTTGGCCACCCACTGTGGGTAAGAAGTAACTGCTAGAAAACGGGCATCGAACTGTTTCATAACCTCAGCCTTGATTTTCTCAGACATCTCTGGGCGCATTCGGCGGACCTTCTGTTTTACTGGAGGACAGTCTTCCTTGGTAGGCAGGCGGTGAACCACAATATCGGTATCCAACCCAGGCATATCTTCATAAGACCAGGAAAAGATCTCAACGTAGTAACGCAGCATCTGAGTCAACCGTTGCTTGACACTAGGTTCCAGATTTGCACCGATCTTGACCCTTTCTTGTCCTCTTATGTACCCAGATTTACTGATTCTACGGGCTCTTCGTGCGGCTGAATAGCCCTCTCTTCCTGGAGTAGTAGTCTAGCAAGTTCTCCACGCACTTCGCAATCATCTTCACCTTCGTCTTCGTCTAAGTTGATCGGACTTTCGAAGTCATAACTGGCAGTAGCAGAGTCGTTACCAATGAGATCCAGAGTGGATGTAGACCTGTATATGTGAGTGTGTGTAAAATAGCTATTTTGCAATATATAAAAGAAAAACAAGGAGAACAAAATTTGAAATGCAAAAACGTCCAATGCTTTTATTAATGATATATGTAGATGACACACATAAGGCCCTCACAAATGAAGCCACAGTGCCCCGGGTAAGACACCGGGCCATAAAGTTTAAAACATTGTCTGTTACAAATTCAAAACAAAAGTCTCATTACTGGGTAAAAAAAGAAATTGGGATGAAGTCCTTTGCTGTCCAGTTGCTTAGCCCTCCATCAGTAGTAGGATAGATCCAACTGTCGAACTCAGACTCTTCAACGTCGTCTTCAATGGCATTCACTCCTGAATTGCTGACGAACATGGGAGGTCTTCCGATCCGTGCATTCTGAACATCCTTCTGAGCTTCTGCAGTGAAACCCAAACCAAACTTGTTAGTCTTCTGTGCAAAATCAGGGAGTTGGCCCCAATTTGCACACCCATCTTTCTCGACAACAGCCCGAGCATCCTTGAAGGAAGCCATATTCATTGGAGGATCTTCAACAAGAGTCTCAGTTGACACCAGTGTCTGGGGAACCTCTTCAAAATGCTGAAATGGAGTCTCAATGAACTCCCCATCCATCTCTACATATCGGAAAGAGTTGAGGTGGCTCACCATGTACTCCTCTTCTCCTTGCACGGTCACAATTTTCCCTTTCACTGGGTACTTTAGCTTCTGGTGAAGCGTAGACGTCACTGCCCCAGCTTTGGGGATCCACGGACGACCCATCAAACATGAATAAGATGGCCAAATGTCCATCACATAGAATGTAGAGGTGAAAACCTGAGAACCAACCTTAATCGGAATATCCACTTCTCCATGCACCATCCTCTTAGACCCATCAAAGGCCCTGACAACAATGTTACTTGGTTTCAGCTCCAACCCTTCATAGTCTAACCGGTCTAGAGCTTTCTTAGGCAAAATGTTCAATGAGGAACTAGTATCCACCAATACATGAGCAAGAGTTGTGCCCCTGCATTCAATGGAGACATGCAGAGCATCATTGTGATTCTTCCCCTTAATAGTCAAGTCGGCGTTAGAGAAACCCAACCCGTTATCAGCAGTTAAACTAGCCACACAATCTTTGAACTGATCAGCTGATGTTTCTTGCGGTATGTCCGCAGTCTTCAGGAAAGCAATTAAAGCCTTGACATGGGCTTCTGAGCAAAGTAGCAGAGACAACATAGAGATTTTGGATGGGGTTTTCCTCAGCTGCTCGACTACATTGTAGTCGCTCTTTCTGATGATCTTCAGAATTTCTTCTATCTCTTGCCTAGAGGCTTCAACAGTAACTGTCTTCGGTGCCTCCGTCCGGGAAGGCTCATTAGTGGTCCCTTTGCCCCGAGTATCAGATGACTCGGCAACAGGGGTAAGAATGGAAACTTGAACATGAATAGTAGCAGGTACACTGGCAGGGGTAATAACAACAGGTTTCCGGACAGTTGGTGGAGAGATATCAGGGGAGAAAAGTCTTCCGCTGCGGGTGACTTTGGCAGGTCCAACAATATTGCTGACGTCAGTATCAGACTCTTCAGCACTCAAGTCTTGCTTAACTCTAATAATATACGTCAACCCCATAATGCCACAAGATAGCTTTATTTGATGTATAGGGGATATGCCCGGGAACAGTGATGATCAATGGTGCGATTCTTGGAACAAATGTAATTCTAATAGGCTTTCTCGAGGAGGCCTTGGAAAAATTGTCGAAAATGGTGATGATAGCAACTTCTTCAGTATAAACCAAATGAACAACAGTCTTTTCAAACATAATTTCTTTATTATCCATCAGGCGTTGGACACCTGACTTCAAAAGATGGCAACCGGTAGGTAGGAAAGAACACATACGACAACCTTCATCACAGCCCGGAAATAAACCGGCTAACAAAAGGTTCTTCTTCACAGTCATTAAAGGGGTAACAATGTCGTTCACAAAAACCACAAACGAGTCTTCATCTATAGCATTCACTCCATGCTTGGGCATATGAGCAGTCACAACAATAGGTCTTTCAGGTGCTTCAAACTCAATCTCCTTAGCATCAATTAAGTCCTGTACCTTATTCTTCAAAACCTAACAGTCATCTGTATCATGCCCCGGACTGTCAGAGTGAAAAGCATAGCGGGCATTAGGGTTGTACTTTGGTGATGTAGTGTTGGGATTCTGCGGGGCCTCCCTTGGAATCACTAAGTTGGTTTTCAATAACTGCGGCAGAATTTAGGATAAAGTCATGTTGAGATGAGTGAACTGTCTTCGAGGTTTCTCAGCCCTTGGCTGATTGTTGCACTGAGGAGCACCACCAGGTCTTGATATAACAACCGCATTAACAACTTGGCGGCGTTCAAGTCTATTATGACTTTTTGAACTATAAACAACACTGGACTCCTTCTTAAAAGGCTTCTTCTCGGTGCTTGACAAAGCACCTTTCTGTATCTTACCGGATTTGATACCAGCCTCAATCCTTTCCCCGGTCATAATCAGCTCCGTAAACCCGGATGATGAACTTTCAATCAGATGGTTGAAATACGGACCAGACAAGGTCCCCAGAAACATATCAACTAACTCCTTATCAGCCAAGGGTGGTTGCACTCTTCCAGCGAGGTCCCTCCACTTCTGAGCATAATCTTTGAAACCTTTGCCCGCACCCATTGACATACCTTGGAGCTGGGTACGCGTGGGAGCGAGGTCGACATTATATTGGTACTGCTTGTAGAAAGCAACAGCCAAATCCTCCCAATTACGGATGCTAGTTCCTTCCAACTGGTAAAACCATTCAAGCTGAGTCCCTGAAAGTCTGTCTTGAAAGAAGTGGACCCATAAGTTATTGTCAGCGGTGTACGGTTGAATCTTCCTAACATACGAACAGAGATGCAGTTTCGAACAAGAAACTCCGTCGTACTTAGCAAAGGCTGGTGCTTTAAACTTGTGGGGAATCACCACCCTAGATGACAGACCAAAATCACCAAAGTCCAGACCAGGCACTTTCTGTACTTCCATCGCACTCAACTGGTCTTCTAGTTGTTTGTATCTATCCTCAGCCGGAGGATACTGGTCTTCGTCGAAGTCCGTCTCGTTGTCTGAAACCACAGGGATAGGAGCCCTCCTTTTTTCATGACTATCTTTCCCTCCAGATGAGGGGGTCAAATCAACTTCATCTCGTAGCCTGTTTCCAAACCTGTGACCCATGTTAAACAGGACCGTCTTCTTCTTCTTCTTCTTCTTCTTCTTCTATTTCAAGATAAGGGCCTTCAGATCTTGCTGACCCTTAGCCAAATTCATGAACAATTCTTGGAACTGGGCGTTTTGAGCCTGTAGAGCCTTAATTGCTTGTTCAGTTGATGGTTCAGAAGACATGATGCTGAAATAAACAGCGAAGAAGATGAGAAAACCCTGTAAGGGTACCTGTTATGAGGTGCATGGAATGAAATGCGCATGCTATGATTTCAGAGACGTCGAGAGATTCAAATTTGTAAACAAAATGAAACACACTTTTATTAGATAAACTTCAAGATCAATTGTTCAACAAATGCCCTTAAGGCGTTACAAGAAAGGAAATACTGAAAAGTAAATAAAAACTGGAAATAATCAAAGGACATCAGCGCTCCCATGGTCGTTTGCCCTTAGTGCTGACATAGTCGTTGATGATCTGCTCATTCTCCAGCTGCCTTGTCAACTTTTGAATCTTCTGCTCTTGCTCGTGATACTTTTCTCTATAAGTATCCCGCTCTTCTCTTAGCTGCATCCACGATCTCTTCAATGCCCCAATGTCAGTGGGCATGTAAGGATGGAGGATGGTAGGAGGAACCCCTTCCTCATCAGCAACTTCAACAATGATAGGCAAGACGGCTTCGTAGGGCATTCCCAACTTTTGGGCACGGATACAAACCCATCGGAGATATGGCTCAATTGGTAGAGAAGTCTTCGCACCCAGCTCGTGTGGATCAGACCTGTGAACTCTATCCCAAGCTCTTATGAATCTGTGGCTCTGCTCGTCACTATCCCCTTGGAAATCAAAGACAATACTAGGCATCAATAACTCATGAGGTCCTTCCCTCCTAGCTCACCCGAACTGACGCAAGGCCAAGCATGGATTATAAGTGATTCCTCCATTGGTTCCTATCACTGGAACATTGGGGTATTCCCCACAGCGATCAATAATAGCCACCTCGTCCATACCCTTAATGGTCCAAATGATGTCATTGTGAGAGAGAGACATAACCCTATAATCCCAGCCCATGCCTTCTTTGTTCTTCAGAACTGATTTGGGGAGGTGAGAAATAAACCACCTCGCCAACAATGGAGCACAACACATCAAGGTTCCTCGCTTCCGAGCAGTACGTGCATAAAGCTGATGAAGAATGTCACCCAAGAGAGTGGGTACATGGTTACCAGACATAAAAATCTTTACCGCATTCACATCGATGAAAGCATCAGAGTTAGGAAACAATACCAATCCATATATGAGAAGAGCCAGAATATCTTCGAATGCCTGGAAGTCTAGACTGTCCCAGAACTGATTAGCTTTACCAACCAAAAATTTAGTCAAGAAACCCTTTGCTCCACTACGAGTCTCCCAGTTTGACATTACCTCAGCCTTTGTCAGATGAAGGGCTGAAGCAATCTCTTCCGGCCTAAGGATCTTCTCCCAACCTGTAAACGGGGTCTGCTCCAAAATAGAGATACCAAGCAGATCAGAGAACTCTTCTAAGGTAAGGACCAACTGGTAGTCTGGAAAAGTAAAGCAATGGTATAGTGGATCAAAGAACTGGACTAGGACACTCATCATCTGCTCGTCCAATTTGGAAGTGACCAAACCAAGGAGGTGCCCATGCCTTATAATGAAGGAGGTAGTATCTGGCATCTTTGCAACCAATTCTCTAAGCATAGTGGGAATCTGGACAAAGTTGATCCGGATGGTGTTTCTACGCATGGGTGTCATGACCTACAAAACAGAACAAAGATGAATACCCTATGTCTTTGAAATAGGTTAGTCCAATGCAAGATGCATGCAATGTCATGATGTCATGATGTCATGATAGAAAGCACACCACAAGTATCCACAAATAGCAAACATGGTAAAGGCATACAAGTCACACAGAGAGCCCTTAGATTTCAGGCTGGCAAGGAGTTTAGGTACTACCCTCTTTCAGTTTAGTTGGTTTAAACCTTTCCTAAAAATAGTAACCGAGTTCTAGAGGATCTCAATATCACTGACTACCCTCGATCGGTCATAATTCCAGTTTAGCAACCTTTTCTTGTGGCCGGAATCATCGCGAGAGTTTAGTCTCAATGAGTGTAGCATACTGCTACTGTTCTATGGCCAAGTTGGTCAATTTAAAGGTTCTAAGGTCAGTTGGTGCTTAATGACCCCTTAGAAGACCCATATTCTCCTCGTTGCGCCACAAGGGATATCGGTACATACTAAAGTGTCACACCAATGTAGCTACTGCTTCAACCGTATCGGTCTATGCTATACAGTTCCCTCATAGTTTATTGCTACTTACCTAAAGGGTATCCCCTAGATCCAGGTTAGGATCTATAGTAACTAAGATTCAACCCACAAAGATAAAACATACAAGTCAAGCAATTGAAAACATTATGAACTATTCCTAAGGTACACCCCACTTATAAATTCCCCAGCAGAGTCGCCAGTTTTGTGATACAGTGGGAAGAACTGGCTGTTTTTTGGAATGTTGGTTTGCGTTTTGCGTTTGTGTTTGCAAAATGTCGCGGTAAGCAAGAGTCGCCACCGACTTTTATTTTATCTAACAAGGAAAGGAAAAAAGCACAGAAAAATTCCTTTTTCGAGATATTTCTCGGGTTCGGGGGGTAGATTATAGAAAGGGAAGGTTCTAGCACCCTTTCTATCCGTGGTTATCCACGGGCTCTTAGGTACTTGCTCATATTGTTTTCAAAATATTGCTTTCTTTGTGCTTGTGGGTTTGAAAATTTTTTTGTTTTGAAACTTCGATTTAACTCTTGCTTATGTCCTCAAGAGTGTAATGAAGTGTTTTGAAAACTTTGTTCAAAAGGGAGTGTAAGTGTGAAAAGTTTTGTTTTTGAAAGAGCAAGTACTTAAGAACCATCTACCTAATCGAAAAAAGAATCGTTCTATGCTATCTTCCTTTAGACAATGCTATCCTACTATTGATGAGTAGGTAGCACCGTCGTTGGAGTTTGAGGGTCAATTCGAATGAGGGACGTGCGGTCATAAAAGCAATGTTAGGAAGCCTTAGCGGTAACCCTAGTGTCTTAGATCATTTGTTTTGAGGCAACAATATCCGAGGCAACCGTTTCGAGGCGACTATGATCTTTGGACAAGAGGGCGACCTCTAAAACTATCTATACCCAATGACCGCGTACAAAGGCAACCAAGTGGGGTGTACCCTAAGAGTGCGCAAGTGCGAGTGTGTCGTTTTCAGTTATTTTTTTATCTTTGTACATGTTAATGGTGATCTATGTTGATTTTAGGTTAAACATTCAGTCTTGTCATGCATTCCTATTATCAAACATCTAACAGTTATAATTTGCGGAAAATAAATTGCGGAATTTAAATTACAAGGCGTCGGGTATTTACATCGCCAAAGACAAAACCCTTTGTAAAAATAAATAAAGCGACAAAAAATAAATAAAGGTCCTATTAGCTATTACAAACCGGGAGCAAGTACAATATTGAATAAATAGAGTAAATCACGTGCGGGAAATTAAATCGAGCGCAAAGTTCTAGGGTTTTGACCCTTTTGGTTTAAAGGAAACAATTTTTGTTGTTTTTTGAATTAAGAAAGAAAATTACCTAAGTTAATTACTAAATTAATAATTTAATTAATTAATAAAAATAAATATTTTTGGGTTTTTGTTATTTAAAAAAATAAAATAAAATAAATTAATGTTAGTAAAAACCTAATTAAGTCTAGTTAATTTTAATTATTTACAAAAAATATATTAAAGTTATTTCTAATTAATAGCTTAAATTAATTAATAGATTTGTTAATAAAAAATAAAATACTAAAATTTAATTTGATAAAGAAATTTTTTTTTGTGGTTTTAATTTTATAAAGGAAAAAATTTGATTGGTTAGAAAATAATAAAAATTACTAAATCAAATAATTAAAATAAACAAATAAATAATAGAAAGAGAGAAAGGGTATGGGCCTGAAAAAAGGGGTTTGAGAAGCAAGTTGAAGGCCCATTAACACGCTGGCCTTGTTGACCTTCCTGGATTTGGTGTGTGCGTATTGACTGGATCTATGATGGACCCTCACTCTTGGATCACCAGATTTGGCCTTGGGCCATCTGGCACTTTGATATGTGAAGGCATATGGTGAGCTGCAAGCCTAAATTTGTACCTGATTACATGAAGAAGAAAAATAACAAAGAGAATGGGGGACCTGGGATTCGAACCCAGGTCCTGTTGGATATTGGCATGCACGCTTACCACTAGGCTGAATTGACTTGTTTGTTAACAATATACAAAGACAATATTATAAGATAAAACAAGTTAATGTGCTAGCTCAACAAAAATATGCGCACCATGGTTTGAACGGACGAATCACGCCTCGCCACGCATCATCTTCAACCCTCGTCCGTAGCTAAAAACCTGTAAAACTTATAGCTACGGACACAAGCCGTCGCTACAAGTCGTGCTTCCTTCAAAATCTGCTGTAGGCCATAAAAATAAATTCTAAGGGCATGGTTATTCTCGTCTTGACCTCCCGGTCCTAACCATGCCCTTCTTGATGGACAATTATCCCTGAAATAAAAATGCCCAAAAACGACCAAGAAACCCTAGCTATGGCATCTCACAGTATAGATCACATAAACAAAATTGGATAATGCAAAAGGCTTAGAAACATTGTGAGGATCATGAATATGCAAGTAATTTGTACAAAGGATGCACAAATAATGATTTACGAATCCAAATGCAGAGCTGGGTAGCATGATACTTACATCGTGTTTGGGCGTGTATGAAAGCTTGCTTTGGATTGGTTTCAACTCAGTGAACCTCCAGGAATCGATTGGGATCACTTTTGGCTTCTGAAAACCTCTCTTGCTATGATTTCGAATTCCAACTTTTTGTCACTTTTTTCAAACTTGGTTATGCTTGTTCTTGCAGCTTCTAACCCTTATTTTCGTGCCTTTGCCTTCCTTATGTATGATACAAGGTTTTAGGGTAACAAATATGGCTTGAATCTTCCACATCAATGCATTGCATATTTGGTTTGATCTCCTTTTGAAAGCTTGCCAAATTTGTCAAAAATCCATCCTTTTGCACATGATCTTGTGTGATACGAATTTGATGCTCTTAATGATGATGATTCAATCCTAAAATAGCCAAAAGATATCATGTAATCAAAGCTTTGGATTTTTTATGATTTAATTTGATTTAAAATGAAATAATTCAATAAAAAATCAAATAAAATAATAAAAATAAGACATGGGCTCATGGATGAAGCTAGGACACGTGGGCAACTATGCAAGCTCAAATCAAGTGGAAAAGAATGGTCCCATTTGACAAAATTTGAAGTTTTGGGGATAGTTGACTTTTGGCAATTTTGCAAAAATGTCCAACTTCAACAATGTATAACTTCTTCAATTTTTAACTTTTGGAGGTGTTCTTTGACTTTTTAGAAATCTTGAGATGTCATCTAACCAACCCTTTTGGTCTCATCTAATTCTGATATTCCATGCTCAAGTTATAAGCTTTGGCAAAAAAGGTGTTTTTGTTGACTTTCAAAAATGACCTATAATGTCCAAATTTATAACTTCTTGTGAGTGCATTTTCAGATCTTTGGGTATGAAGATGGATTGTAGGAAATTTCCTCCTCTTAAAAATGAGCTTTGGATGGGTCATTTATCATAAAGTATGAGAAAGTTATGCTTTGTCAAAGTTGAGTTGACCTTTCCTACAAAACCCTAATTTAGCAACTTTTGAATCTTGATGAATTTTGAGCAATCCTTAATGAATCATGATCAACCCTTGATCAAATTATGAAATATCCTTCAAAATGAGAATGTTGACAAAAATCCTTGAAGTTTGACTGTTTATAGGTCACAATTGACTTTTGCCCTAGCACAATCGATTTTTGGACCCTTTGAGCAATTGACTGAGCAAACTTCCTCTGCAAGGCTTGAAATTTGACATGGATGGTCTTGAGAAAATATTAGGACATTGGGGAGAACTTGAGGTCATTTGGGCTCAAAGATCTTGATGCAACACAAAACCCTAATTTGGGGTTGACTGCCTTAGGAGATAGCTTGTCTGTCCAACTCTTGAGCAATCTTGAGCCACTTGGAGATTTTTTCTTGCAATATTTGGAGAAATATGAGAGGGCAAATTTTGGGGTAAAACACCTTGCATTTGTTATTTCTGCATAAACACACTCTACACAATCATAACAACTGTGTTTAAAGGTCTCGACCCCCCTACAAGCTTTGTACTTAACCTTGAAACCATGCTTGCTAGCTTTGCTTCAAAAACAAGTAACCAAGCAAAACATGTGAGTTTTAAAAATCTGAGTTGTTACAAGTCTTAAAACCTCTTGCTTATAAGTATACACACTATTTGCAAGTTGACACGGATGCTATTGCCCTGAAACTGCCTCAAACATTCAAAAACCAAAAACCTGTTCAAGAACACCATTAACATACAGTTCTGAACCAAAACTTATGATATTCATTTCCACTCGTGCGTTTTGAAAACTAATCACTCAAACACCTTCTATACATCATACCAAAGAAATCCAGGCCCCTTTTTCAAGACTGTAGCTCCTTCATCACTATCCACCATTTTCAAATGTCAAGCTTGCTGGTTGACTTGAGTAGAGATATTCAGGGACTTTCAAGGCAAAGTAAGAGTTGGAATACACTCAAGGAAGTCCAGGCAAGCTAAACAGATCCTCAGGTCATCTCAAAAGTTGCTTAAACTCCATTCACGACTCCAGCTGCAAGAGGTAAAAACTCAAACTTCTATCTTTTTATATAAGCATCATTTGATCCTGATTTGTGAAAACAAAATGTAGATATCCTTGCTCTAAAGCTAACCATGTTCATAGTTTCCATTTATATTGACTGTGTATAGAGAATTTTGGATTTGAAATTTCTGAGAAAATTAGGTTTCAATTTAGGGCCAGTAAAATTAGATTTTATCTTTGACTTTTAGTTTACATAAGTTATATGGCTGAATTCATGGGAAGAAACACCACAACTTTCATGTTTGAACTTTCCATTTTTGTGGAGAAATGAGGAAGATACAGGTGGTCCGGCCATGGCTCAAGGTTGAAGATGAAGTTGCCTTCAGAAAGCAGTTTCTAATATATATTTATGCTTTGATTATATGACTGGATGAAACAACCACCCCAGTGGCAAGCGCGCGCGTACTAAGGCATATGTTACCTAAAGGGCGATGGTTCGAACCAATGTGAATCCCCCTTTTGCATTTTTCCATTTTTTCTGATTTTTCTAACATCTTTTTGCAGGCGCTGGGCCCTTTGGGCCTGACAATTTTTTTGTTTTTGCTAGCGTACTTCCCTTTTTATTTGTGACACCCCTTGGCCCATTTTATTTTTATTTATTTATTTATTTATTTCTTTTTTCTTTTAAATATATTTTCTAAAATACCAAAAAAAGTCATAAAAAGTATAAAAAAATATAGATTTATATTTTGACATAATTATTTTTCCACATAAAAATTATTCTATTTATCATACTTTATTTACTTTTATTAATTTCCTTGTAAAGTTTTAAGTAAAACTAAAAATTATTTATTTTATACTAATGAAAATATATTTTTGATATCAAAAATACTAAAGAATATTTTATAACACTACAATTTTTTTTAAGACAAAAAATATAAAAATATAAAAAATACTTTTTTATAAACTTCATTTCTTTTTAGGTAGAATTAGGGTTTTATTCAAGAATCTTTTTCTTAATAAATTTAAACTTGAATAATTATTTTATTTATTTAATTAGTTTAAAATCAAAATCCTTTTCTCTAGGAAACCAAACAAAAAAATATTTTTCTTTGCATTTATATTTCTTGCATATTTAATTCATCTTGTATATTATTTATTTCAATTATTTGTACAATATTCAATTTGGTTGTAATAGATTAATTATGTTTATATTATTGCAATCCCCATTCATAAATTGTATACCCCCTCCCACAAATGTTGTAATAGCGTAGTAACTTTAAATTTCGCAATTTATCGCTTTTACATAACATGCTAGTAATTAGGGTTTGTATGGGAAGATAAAATAAATCAAATAGAAAACCCTAATCCAAGACAAAAACAAGCATGAAAATAACACACTTGCACACATCATCCCTAGGGTAAAATCCACTTGGTTGCCTTACAAAATGGCCATATTACGCATGTAAGGTATCTTAGCAAAAAAAAGCAAATACAAGATCATAGTCCCTCGATGACGCCATCTAAAGTTGCCTTACAAATGATCTTAGTCCCTCAAAAAGAATGCTAAGATACCTTGTAACATTGCTAATCATGGTTATACGATGACCCACGCCCGTCCTGTTTACATCCAAAGATAGGGTTGCTTACCAAATCAATGGTAAGACAACAATGTCAAAGGAAAAGAAAATGAACAAGAAAGACATTTGAGTAGGTAGATTGCTCCTAATTACTTGCTCCATTTCAAAACAAACATCCTTGCTATTTTCAAAACAATCATATACACTTTCAAACATCTTACAAAAGTTGAAAACATTTTCAAAAGATCAAACATCTTTGTATATATTCTTACGAACGAGAATCATTACAAAGATTGCCTAAACAAAGGCCTCTTTACAAAATACTTTCAAAAACCACACAAAGCACAATTTTGAACAAAAAGCAAGTGATCTAGCAAGTAACTAAGAGCCCATGGAAAACCATGGATGAAAAGGGTGCTAATACCTTCCCTTTTCATAATCTACCCCCCGAACTCAAGAAACAATCTCAAAGGTCTTTCCTGTGCTTTTTTACCTTTCCTTTTGGATAAAAGAAAAGCCGATGGCGACTCTTGCTAACCGCAACATTTGTGATCAAATGCAAAACCTTTAGGTCAGTTCTCCCACCGTATCACAAAACTGGCGACTCTGCTGGGTATTTCTTAAAGTGGGGTTACCTTATGGATTAGAACACATTTATTTGCTTACATTGTTTTACTTATATGCTTTACATTATGATTCTTTGTTTGGGTTTGAATCCTCTACCCGGATTTGGGATACATTATAGTTTTTGTATTATTTTTCCCAAGGGGAATTGATGTACTCAAGCTTTATCTTATTAATATAACGTGTGTTTCCTTTTTGTCTAAAACAAATTTGAATCTTTGAAATCCTTGAAAACATTGCATACACATATACCATTCATCATAACATAAGCAGGTTTTTTGCAACAAGTCTCCTCATCTCTCTACTGTTTATTTTAGTAAGATGGATCTCGAGCAAACAGTGAAAGACCTCCAAGCTCAGAATACACAGTTTCAACAGTTTCTCTTGACCCTAGCCAAGGGACAAGAAGAATTGAAGACTTTGCTGGCTGAAGAGAGGAAAAAGAAAACAAAGAAGGTGACCAGAGTCTTAAACATGGGAAGAAGATTTCATGGGCAGACAAGAAGGACTTTGGACTTTGCAATAACATCCGGTGAAAGAGACAACCAAGACAGTAAAGGCAAGGAAACAATTGTCCGTCAGAATAAGAAGAGGAAGAGGAAGAAGAAGACTACTCTGAAGAACAATACCCTCCAACTGATGACAAGTATAAACATCTCAAAGAGCGTTTAAGCATGATGGAAATCCAAAAGGTGTCGGGCTTGGACTTTGAGGAATTGGGTTTGGTATTGGGAATTGTGATTCCTTCGAAATTTAAAGCACATGTGTTTGCCAAATATGACGGAGTTTCATGCCCTAAAATGCATCTCCGGTCATATGTGAGGAAAACCCCATACCGCTGATAAAGACTTATGGGTGAACTTCTTCCAAGACAGTCTGTCTGGAACTCAACTTGACTGGTTTTACCAACTAGAAAGAGCCAACGTTCACAATTGGGAAGATCTTGCTGCAGTTTTCTACAAACAGTATCAGTACAATGCTGATCTGGCACCTACCCGTACTCAACTCCAGAGTATGGCCATGGTTTCCAATGAAGGTTTCAAAGACTATGTACAAAAATGGAGAGATTTGGCTGGAAGAGTTCAACCCCCTCTATCTGAGAGACAATTGGTAGACATGTTCTTGGGAACCTTGTCTGGTCCCTTCTTCAATCATTTAATCGGAAGTTTATCTACAGGCTTTATTGAACTATTATTGACTGGAGAGAGGATAGAAGCCGGTATAAAGAATGGAAAGATCCAGAAAGACAAATCTTCTTCTACAACTGTAAGGAAGCCCTTCATCGGAAAGAAAGAGGTGGCTACCATATATCCGCAAAGAAACCAAGATCGGGCTGAATGCCGACCAATGGTGGGGGTTGTTATGATCCCAAAGCATGCGTCTGATCATCAAAGAAATAATCAACCAAGGATGGAAAGGCCAGTCAGGCAGTTCACTAGAATCAACATGACCCTGTCTCAAGTATTACTGCATCTACTAAGATCCAACTTGGTGACCTTGAAAGAAGCTCCGAAAAACCCCAATACAACATCTCCTCATTATCATCCCAATGCCCGTTGCGCATATCACTCCGAAAGTCCTTGTCACGATACTAATAACTGTTGGGCTATAAAGAACAAAATACAAGACCTCATTGAAGCAAAAGAAATTGAGTTCGATGCGCCTGAAAAGTCAAATGTCATTTCTGCCCCTATGCCCAGACATGGCCACAATACTAATGCCATTGAAGAAGGATTGTTTGTTACTTCAATTGATGAACTCATTACCCCACTTCTGACTATTAAAATGAATTTGTTGAAGCCAGTGTGTTCCCGGGCTGTGATGAAGTTTTCCATTTCTATTTGTCTTCACCAACCAGCTGTCCTTAGTTGAAAACAGGCGTTCAGTGGCTAATAGATAACAAAGAAATTTTATTCGAGAAGACTTCTGTTCCACCTGTTCCTTTTGAAGATGTTTCTATCATTATCATTTCCGCCAATTCTTCCAGGGTCTCCACCAAAAGACCCGTTAGAATTACATCAGTTCCGAAAGCAACTCCATTAATGATCATAATGCCTGGACCAGTCCCATATACATCAGACAAAACCATACCATGAATTATGGAGGGGATGTCTATTACCATGGTATCAAGCAGGACTGGCCATCCGCCGAAGATTCAAGCTCCGAGAAAGTCAACTCCGACATCAGTAACATTGCATGAACTAGCAAAATTACCCGAAGTGGTAGGATCTTTTCTCCGGAAATAGCCCCCCCAAAAGTAGTTTCTGGACCCGTAATCATCCCTGTGGATGCTCCAAAGGTTATTCCCACACCCATAATTATCTCTACAAATGCTCCAATTGACAAAGCCGTTACAACCCCTGTAATCATTCCTACTGACACTCCTTCTGCCGAGTTAATCGAGACTCGAGGAAAAAGTATTCTGATCGAGCCTGTCCGGATGAAGGCTCAGTCATTGACTATCCCTGAGACCTCCAAGAAAGAAATGGAGGAGATCCTAAAAATTATAAAGAGAAGTGACTACGATGTAGTTGAACAACTGGGGCAAACTCCCTCTAAAATCTCCATGCTAGCATTACTACTATGTTCCGAGGCACATGCAAAAGCCTTGGTGAAGTTCTTAAAAACCGCCCATGCACCTCAAGAGACATCTGCCGATCAATTTCAAGACTGCGTAGCCAACTTGACTGCAGATAACGGTCTAGGTTTCTCAGATGCTGATCTAACACCGAGGGGAAGGAAGCATAATGAGGCATTACATGTTTTAGTGGAATGTAGGAGCACAACTCTGGATCATGTTTTGGTGGACACTGGATCATATCTGAATGTACTACCCAAAAAAGCTCTTGATAGACTTGAATGTGAGGGTTTGACTTTGAAGCCAAGCAACGTAATAGTAAGGGCTTTTGACAGCTCGAAAAGGATGGTGCACGGGGAAGTGGATATCCCCATAAAGGTTGGAACCCAAACCTTCAATTCAACTTTTTATGTGATGGACATCCGCCCTTCATACTCCTTCTTGCTAGGCCGACCATGGATCCACAATGCTGGTGCTGTTACTTCTACGTTGCACCAAATGTTGAAGTATCCAATTCAAGGGAAGATTATCACCGTTCATGGAGAGGAAGAATACATGATCAACCATCTCAATTCCTTCAGATATGTGGAATTAGACGGTGAATTCATTGAAACTCCATTTCAACACTTTGAAGAGGTCCCTCAAGATGTGACAGTGACCAAGGCTGTGTCTCAGGTTCCCAAGATTACAACACCTCCACTGTGGATGTCATCTCTGAAGGATGCCAAAGCAGTAGTAGAAGAAGGAGGGTGCACTATATGGGGACACCTCCCAGATATCCCATATAAGTCTGACAAGTTTGGCCTAGGTTTAACTTCAAGTGCTCAAAAGGTTGTACGCCGCGCTCGTGCTGGAGGACCACCCTTGAAGATCAAAAATCGTGAAGTCAATGCAATAGAAGATGGCTGCAACCTGGAGGATTGGATCTTCCCGACTGTCAATGGAGGGCTCAGCAATTGGGAGGCTAGAGACTTTGTCCCGATCACTTTTATCCCACAGTAATTTGTCTTTACATTTTATTGGACTGTAATATTCAAAAAAATTCGCACTCTTAAAACCTTGTGTCTTACCCGAGGCACAATGGTCCATTTGTAAGGGTTATTATCTCATTTTCATATGACATAAATGAATCATGGACGTTTTCACATACAAACTTTTATGCTCATTGTTTTTCTTTTACACTTTTATTTTCTTTCAAAGATAGCTATACCCTTACACACACCCACACTCACAATACAGGTATAGATCCATTCGGGATCCCATGGATAACGATACTGCTATGGCCTTTTGTGACTCTGAGAATCTAATCTACCAAGCCGAATACGAAGGTGAGGAAGATTGTGAAGTACTAGGGGAACTTGCCAGACTGCTACAACAAGAAGAGAGAACCATTCAACCTCACGAGGAACCAGTGGATACAATCAACCTGGGTACCGAAGAAGACAAAAAAGAGGTCAAGATGGGTGCCAATCTGGAACCCAGTATCAAGGAGCGTCTGATTCAGTTGTTACACGATTATGTTGAAGTCTTTGCCTGGTCGTATGGAGACATGCCGGGACTTGATACAGACATTGTGGTACATCGTTTGCCTACAAGAGAAGATTCACTGCCAGTAAAGCAAAAGGTTCGTCGAATGAGGCTGAATATGTCAGAAAAGATTAAAGCAAAAGTCATGAAGCAATTCAACGCTGGATTCTTGGCTGTCACCTCCTATCCTCAATGGGTTGCCAATGTTATTCCAGTGCCCAAAAAGGACGGTAAGGTGCGAATGTGTGTGGACTACAAAGATTTGAATAGGGCAAGCCCTAAGGATTATTTTCCACTCCTCCACATTGATATTCTAGTTGACAATACGGCATAACACAAAGTGTTTTCCTTCATGGACGGATTCTCAAGTTACAACCAAATCAAAATGGCGCTTGAGGACATGGAGAAAACAACCTTTGTCATGCAGTGGGGAACTTTCTGCTATAAGGTGATTCCATTTGGACTGAATAATGCTGGGGCAACCTATCAACGTGCCATGGTAGCTCTATTTCACGACATGATACATCCCGAAATAGAGGTCTACATGGACGTTATGATAGCCAGATCTCAAACAGAAGAAGAGCATCTTGATCATTTACAAAAACTATTTGAGAGACTGAAGAAATACAAGCTGAGGTTGAATCCAAACAAATGCATATTCGGGGTACAGTCTAGTAAACTCCTAGGCTTTATCGTCAGCAACAAAGGTATTGAAGTAGATCCTGCCAAGGTAAAAGCAATACAAGAGATGCCTACTCCTCGTACTGAGAAGGAAGTTAGAGGATTCTTGGGGCGTTTGAACTACATTGCCAGATTCATCTCTCACCTGACAGCTACTTGTGAACCAATATTCAAATTGTTGAAGAAAGATCAAGTAGTCAAATGGAATGACGAATGCCAAGTTGCTTTTGACAAAATCAAAGAATATTTACAAGAGCCTCCTGTGTTGATGCCACCAGTCAAGGGAAGACCGTTGATCATGTATCTGACTGTTTTGGAAAACTCAATGGGGTGTGTATTGGGGCATCATGACGAGTCTGGCTGAAAAGAGCACACTATTTATTACCTAAGCAAAAAGTTTACCGACTGTGAAACAAGATATTCACTGCTCGAGAAAACTTGCTGTGCTTTGGCATGGGCTGCTCACCGGCTAAGACAGTATATGCTGACTCATACTACCTTGTTGATATCTAAAATGGATCCGATAAAATATATCTTCGAGAAGCCTGCTCTTTCTAGGAGAATAGCGAGATGGCAGATGATTCTGACAGAATATGACATATAGTATACTACCCAGAAAGCAATAAAGGGCAGTGTACTAGCTGATCACCTTGATCACCAAGCTGTAGAAGACTACAAGTCCATGAAGTTCGAATTCCAGGATGAAGACATCATGACATTAGACAATTGTGAAGAATTCAGGCCATATGACGGGCCTGAACAAAGATCCCGATGGACCTTGTTCTTTGATGGAGCATCCAATGCACTCGGCAATGGTATTGGTGCTATACTCATATCTCCAGAAGGGTGTCATACTCCCTTTACTACCAGACTTTGCTTCAATTGTACAAACAATATGGCGGAATACGAAGCGTGCATCTTCGGTCTCAAAGATGCCATAGACTTGGGGATCAAATCCTTGGATGTATTCGGAGATTCAGCTTTGGTTATCATCCATATCAAAGGGGAATGGGACACCAAACACCCAAACCTTATCCCCTACAAAGAACATGTTTTGACATGCTACCACATTTTGAGAAGATTACCTACAAACATTTCCCGCGAGAAGAAAATCAGCTAGCAGATGCTCTAGCCACAATGTCATCTATGTTTAAACTTAATTGGGATAACGAGGCTCCCCAGATCACCATCAAACAAATGGAAGAACCAATGCACTATCACAAGATCAATACTGAAGAAGTAGCGGACCAGCCTTAGTTTCACGAAGTCAAGATGTATCTCGAGATCCAATAATATCCAGAAGGAGCTTCGGTCAATTATAAGAAGTTCTTAAGGAGATTCTCTGCTAAGTTCTTCCTTAGTAACGACATCCTGTATAAATGCAATCATGACTCTGTGTTACTTTGGTGCGTAGATAAAGTTGAAGCTGAAAGGATCATGGCTGAATTGCATGAAGGCACTTTTGGCACCCATTCCAGTTGGCATATGATGGCAAAGAAAATCCTACGGGCAGGCTATTACTGGTCTCCTATGGAAGTAGATTGCTATCAACACTCTTGAACTTGCCATAAGTGTCAGATTTATGCTGACAAGGTACACGTACCTCCGGTTCCTCAGAATGTCTTTACGGCTCCTTGGCCCTTTGCTATGTGAGGGATTGATATGATTGGGGAAATCAAGCCGAAAGCCTCCAATGGACACCGCTTCATCCTAGTGGCCATTGACTATTTTAAAAAATGGGTGGAGGCAACTTTCTCCGCTTCCGTTACCAAAAATGTTGTTGCCCGCTTCATCAAGCAAAATCTCATTTGCCGGTACGGTATCCCGAAAAGGATCATCAATGACAATGGTACAAATCTCAACAACAATATGATCACCGCCTTGTGCGAATAATTCAAGATTCAGCATCACAATTCTTCTCCTTAACGGCCGAAGATGAATGGTGCTGTCGAAGCTGCAAATAAGAACATTAAAAAGATCATACAGAAAATGGCAGTCACATACAAAGACTGGCATGAGATGCTACCATTCTCTCTCCACGGGTATCGTACCACGACTCGCACATCAACCGGGGCAACACCCTATTCTCTGGTTTACGGCATGGAAGCCGTCTTGCCTATCGAGGTCCAGATCCCCTCTCTGAGGATTATGAAGGATGCAAGGTTAAACGAAGACGATTGGATCCAGACTCGACTTGATCAACTGAACTTGATTGATGAAAAGAGACTTATTGCTGTTTGCCATGGTCAAATGTATCAATAACGGATGATCAAGGCTTTCAACAAAAAGGTCAGACGCCAAGTGTATCAGGTTGGAGATCTGGTCATCAAACGTATCATACTGCCACAAGGTGATCCTAGGGGTAAGTGGACTCCTACCTATGAAGGACCATTTGTAATAAAAAAAATTTTCTCTGGTGGGGCAATGATCTTGACCACCATGGATGGTGACGACAAGTTGCATCCTGCGAAAGCGGACATAATCAAAAGATACTATGCATAATAGACCCGCTAGGTTGACATACCTAGCAAAAACAAGGGCATCCCGGCGAACCAAAAGGGTTCGGGCAAAAATTAGGGATAAAACAAAAAAATTTGTACACCTGGCAAGTTTAAAACCCGAAAGGGCGACTTGAGCAAAAAGGGGTTTCCCGGTGGCCTGAAAACCCAAAAGGGCGGTCCAGGCAAAAGCTAGTGGTATGGGTTCATCTCTTCCGGCTAATAATAGGCAAAAGACCTTTTATAGTATGGGTTTATCTCTTCCAGTTAATAATAGGCGAAAGACCTCTTCTGGTATGGGTTTATCTCTTCCAGTTAATAATGGGAGAAATACCTCTTTTGGTATGGGTTCATCTCTTCTAGTTAATAATAGGCGAAAGACCTCTTCTGGTATGGGTTCATCTCTTCCAATTAATAACTAGAGAAAGATCTCTTCTGGTATGGGTTTATCTCTTCGAGTTAATAAGAGGTGAAAGACCTCTTATGCTATGGGTTCATCTCTTCCAATTAATAGCAGGCGAAAGACCTCTTCTGGTATGGGTTTATCTCTTCCAGTTAATAACAGGTGAACGACTTCTTATGGTATGGGTTCATCTCTTCAAGTTAATAACAGGCGAAAGACCTCTTCTGGTATGAGTTCATCTCTTCCAAGTAATAATAGGCGAAAAACCTCTTCTTGTATGAGTTTTTCTCTTCTAGTTAATAACTAGAGATATACCTCTTCTGGTGTGGATTTATTCTTCCAGTTAATATCCGACGAAAGATCTCTTCTGGTATGGGTTCATCTCTTCCATTTAGTAACATTCGAAAACCCTCTTCTAGTATGGGTTTATCTCTTCCAATTAATAACAGGTGAAAGACCTCTTCTGGTATTGGTTCATCTATTCCAGTTAATAATAGGCGAAAGACCTCTTCTAGTATGGGTTCATCTCTTCCAGTTAATAATAGGCGAAAGACTTCTTCTAGTATGGGTTTATCTCTTCCAGTTAATAACAAGCGAAAAACATCTTCTGGTATGGGTTTATCTCTTCCATTTAATAACAGGTGAAAAACCTCTTCTTGTATGGGTTCATCTTTTCCAATTAGTAACAGGCGAAAGAACTCTTCTGGTATGGGTTTATCTCTTCCAGTTAATAAGAGGTGAAAGACCTCTTATGCTATGGGTTCATCTCTTCCAATTAATAGCAGGCGAAAGACCTCTTCTGGTATGGGTTTAGCTCTTCCAGTTAATAACAGGTGAAAGACCTCTTATGGTATGGGTTCATCTCTTCAAGTTAATAACAGGCGAAAGACCTCTTCTGGTATGAGTTCATCTCTTCCAGTTAATAAAAGGCGAAAAACCTCTTCTGGCATGAGTTTTTCTCTTCCAGTTAATAACAAGAGATATACCTCTTCTGGTGTGGATTTATTCTTCCAATTAATAACCGGCGAAAGATCTATTCTGGTATGGGTTCATCTCTTCAATTTATTAACATGCGAAACCCCTCTTCTGGTATGGGTTTATCTCTTCCAATTAATAACAGGCAAAAGACCTCTTCTGGTATTGGTTCATCTCTTCTAGTTAATAATAGGTGAAAGACCTCTTCTAGTATGGGTTCATCTCTTCCAGTTAATAATAGGCGAAAGACCTTTTCTAGTATGAGTTCATCTCTTCCAGTTAATAACAAGCAAAAAACGTCTTCTGGTATGGGTTTATCTCTTCCAATTAATAACAGGTGAAAAACCTCTTCTTGTATGGGTTCTCTCTTCCAATTAGTAACATGCGAAAGACCTCTTCTGGTATGGGTTTATATCTTCTAGTTAATAATAGGCGAAAGACCTCTTTTGGTATGGGTTCATCTCTTCTGATTAATAACAAGCGAAAGACCTCTTCTAGTATGGGTTTATCTCTTCCAGTTAATAATATTTGAAACACCTCTTATGCTATGGGTTCATCTCTTCCAGTTAATAACATGCGAAAGACCTCTTCTGGTATGAGTTTATCTCTTCCAGTTAATAAGATGTGAAAGACCTCTTATGCTATGGGTTCATCTCTTCCAGTTAATAGCATGCGAAAGACCTCTTATGGTATGGGTTTATCTCTTTCAGCTAATAAAAGGTGAAAGACCTCTTCTGGTATGGGTTCATCTCTTCTAGTTAGTAACAAGCAAAAGACCTCTTCTGGTATGAGTTCATCTCTTCCAATTAATAACAAGCGAAATACATTTTATGGTATGGGTTCATCTCTTCCAGTTAATAATAGGCGAAAGACCTTTTCTGGTATGGGTTTATCTCTTCCAGTTAATAATAGGCGAAAGACCTCTTATGGTATGGGTTTATCTCTTCTAGTTAATAATAGGCGAAAGACCTCTTCTGGTATGGGTTCATCTCTTCTAATTAATAACAGGAGAAAGACCTCTTCTGGTATGGGTTTATCTCTTCCAATTAATAATAGATGAAATACTTCTTATGGTATGGGTTCATCTCTACCAGTTAATAACAGGCGAAATACCTCTTCTAGTATGGGTTTATCTCTTCCAGTTAATAACAGATGAAAGACCTCTAATGGTATGGGTTTATCTCTTCCAGTTAATAACAGGCAAAACACCTGTTGTGGTATGGGTTTATCTCTTCTAGTTAATAATAGGTGAACGACTTCTCCTGGTATGGGTTCATCTCTTCCAGTTAATAACAGGCGAAAGACGTATTATGGTATGGGTTTATCTCTTCCAGTTAATAAAAGATGAAAGACCTCTTCTGGTATGAGTTCATCTCTTCCAGTTAATAACAGGCGAAAGACCTCTTCTGGTATGGGTTTATCTCTTTTAGTTAATAACAGGAGAAAGACCTCTTCTGGTGTGGATTTATTCTTTCAGTTAATAACAGGCGAAAGACCTCTTCTTGTATGGGTTCATCTCTTCCAGTTAGTAATAGGCGAAAGACCTCTTCTGGTATGGGTTCATCTCTTCCAATTAATAACAAGCGAAATATCTCTTCTAGTATGGGTTTATCTCTTATAGTTAATAAGAGGTGAAAAAACTCTTATGCTATGGGTTCATCTCTTCCAATAAATAGCAGGAGAAAGACCGCTTCTGGTATGGGTTTATCTCTTCCAGTTAATAACAGGTGAAAGACCTCTTATGGTATGGGTTCATCTCTTCAAGTTAATAAAAGGCGAAAGACCTCTTCTGGTATGATTTCATCTCTTCCAGTTAATAACAGGCGAAAGACCTATTCTTGTATGAGTTTATCTCTTCCAGTTAATAACTAGAGAAATACCTCTTCTGGTATGGGTTCATCTCTTCCATTTAGTAACATGCGAAACCCCTCTTCTGGTATGGGTTTATCTCTTCCAGTTAATAACAGGCGAAATACCTCTTCTGGTATTGGTTCATCTCTTCCAGTTAATAATAGGCGAAACACCTCTCTTAGTATGGGTTCATCTCTCCCAGTTAATAATAGGCGAAAGACTTCTTCTAGTATGGGCTCATCTCTTCCGGTTAATGACAAGCGAAAAACCTCTTCTGGTATGGGTTTATCTCTTCCAGTTAATAACAGGTGAAAAACGTATTCTTGTATGGGTTCATCTCTTCCAGTTAGTAAAACGCGAAAGACCTCTTCTGGTATGGGTATATCTCTTCCAGTTAATACCAGGCGAAAGACCTCTTCTGGTATTGGTTCATCTCTTCCAGTTAATAATAAGCGAAAGACTTCTTCTAGTATGGGTTCATCTCTTCTAGTTAATAACAAGCGAAAAACCTCTTTTGGTATGGGATTATCTCTTCCAGTTAATAACAGGTGAAAAACCTTTTCTTGTTTGGGTTCATCTCTTCCAGTTAGTAACAGACGAAATACCTCTTCTGGTATGGTTATCTCTTTCAGTTAATAATAAGCGAAAAACATCTTCTTGTATGGATTCATCTCTTCCGGTTAATAATATGCGAAAGACCTCTTCTGATATGGGTTCATCTCTTCCAGTTAGTAACAGGCGAAAGACCTCTTCTGGTATGGGTTTATCTCTTCCAGTTATTAATAGGCTAAAGACCTCTTCTGGTTTGGGTTCATCTCTTCCAGTTAATAATAAGCGAAATCCTATTCTGGTATGGGTTCTTCTCTTCCAATTAATAACAAGCGAAAGACCTCTTCTGGTATGGGTTTATCTATTCCGGTTAATAATTGGCGAAAGACCTCTTCTGGTATGGGTTCATCTCTTCCAGTTAGTAACAGGCTAAAGAACTCTTCTGGTATGGGTTTATCTCTTCCCGTTAAAAACAGGTGAAAGACCTCTTATGGTATGGGTTCATCTCTTCCAGTTAGTAACAGGCGAAAGACCTCTTCTGGTATTGTTATCTCTTTCAATTAATAATTGGCGAAAGACCTCTTCTGGTATGGGTTCATGTCTTCCAGTTAGTAACAGGCGAAAGACCTCTTCTAGTATGGGTTTATCTCTTCTAGTTAATAATAGGAGAAAGACCTCTTCTGGTGTGGATTTATTCATCCAGTTAATAATAGGCGAAAGACCTCTTCTGGTATGGGTTCATCTCTTCCAGTTAGTAACATGTGAAAGACCTCTTGTGGTATGGCTTTATCTCTTCCTGTTAATATTAGGTGAACGACCTCTTCTGGTATTGGTTCATCTCTTCTAGTTAATAATAGGCGAAATACCTCTTCTAGTATTGTTCCATCTCTTCCAGTTAATAACAAGTGAAAAACCTCTTCTGGTATGGGTTAATCTCTTCCAGTTAATAACAGGTGAAAAACCTCTTCTTGTATGGGTTCATCTCTTCCAGTTAATAATAGGCGAAAGACTTATTCTGGTATGATAATCTCTTCCAGTTAATAATAAGCTAAAGACCTCTTATGGTATGGGTTCATCTCTTCCGGTTAATAATAGGCGAAAGACCTCTTCTAGTATGGATTCATCTCTTCCAGTTAGTAACAGGCAAAAGACTTGTTCTGGTATGGCTTTATCTCTTCCAGTTAATAATAGGCGAAAGACCTCTTTTGGCATGAGTTCATCTCTTCCAATTAATAACAAGCGAAAGACCTCTTCTGGTATGGGTTTATCTTTTCTAGTTAATAAGATGTGAAAGACTTCTTATGCTATGGGTTCATCTCTTCTAGTTAATAGCATGCGAAAGAACTCTTCTGGTATGGGTTCATCTCTTCCAGTTAGTAACAAGCGAAAGATCTCTTCTAGTATGCGTTCATCTCTTCCAGTTAATAACATGCGAAAGACCTCTTATGGTTTGGGTTTATCTCTTCCGGTTAATAATAGGCGAAAGACCTTTTCTGGTATGGGTTTATCTCTTCCAGTTAATAATAGGCGAAAGACTTCTCCTGGTATGGGTTTATCTCTTCCAGTTGATAATAGGTGAAAGACCTCTTTTAGTATGGGTTCTTCTCTTCCAGTTAATAATAGGCAAAAGACCTCTTCTGGTATGGGTTCATCTCTTCCAATTAATAACAAGCGAAAGATCTCTTCTGGTATGGGTTTATCTCTTCAAGTTAATAAGAGGTGAAAAACCTCTTATGTTATGGATTCATCTCTTCCAATTAATAGCAGGAGAAAGACCTCTTCTGGTATGGGTTTATATCTTCCAGTTAATAACTGGTGAAAGACTTCTTATGGTATGGGTTCATCTCTTCAAGTTAATAACAGGCGAAAGACCTCTTCTGGTATGAGTTCATCTCTTCCATTCAATAACAGGAGAAAGACCTATTCTTGTATGAGTTTATCTCTTCCAATTAATAACTAGAGAAATACCTCTTTTGGTGTGGATTTATTCTTCCAGTTAATAACCGGCGAAAGAACTCTTCTGGTATGGGTTCATCTCTTCCATTTAGTAACATGCGAAACCCCTCTTCTGGTATGGGTTTATCACTTCCAGTTAATAACAGGAAGACCTCTTCTGGTATTGGTTCATCTCTTCCAGTTAATAATAGGTGAAACACCTCTTCTAGTATGGGTTCATCTGTCCCAGTTAATAATAGGCGAAAGACCTCTTCTAGTATGGGTTCATCTCTTTCGGTTAATAACAAGCGAAAAACCTCTTCTGGTATGGGTTTATCTCTTCCAGTTAATAACAGGTGAAAAACCTATTCTTGTATGGGTTCATCTCTTCCAAGTAGTAACACGCGAAAGACATCTTCCGGTATGGGTATATCTCTTCCAGTTAATACCAGGCGAAAGACCTCTTCTGGTATTAGTTCATCTCTTCCAGTTAATAATAGGCGAAAGACCTCTTCTAGTATGGGTTCATCTCTTCTAGTTAATAACAAGCGGAAAACCTCTTCTGGTATGGGATTATCTCTTCCAGTTAATAACAGGTGAAAAACCTTTTCTTGTTTGGGTTCATCTCTTCCAGTTAGTAACAGGCGAAAGACCTCTTCTGGTATGGTTATCTCTTTCAGTTAATAACAAGCGAAAAACATCTTCTTGTATGGGCTCATCTCTTCCAGTTAATAATACGCGAACGACCTCTTCTGGTATGGGTTCATCTCTTCCAGTTAGTAACAGGCGAAAGACTTCTTCTGGTAAGGGTTTATCTCTTCCAGTTAATAATAGGCGAAAAACCTCTTCTGGTTTGGGTTCATCTCTTCCAGTTAATAATAAGCGAAAGCCTCTTCTGGTATGGGTTCATCTCTTCCAATTAATAACAAGCGAAAGACCTCTTCTGGCATGGGTTTATCTCTTCCGGTTAATAATTGGCGAAAGACCTCTTCTGGTATGGTTTCATCTCTTCCAGTTAGTAACAGGCTAAAGAACTCTTCTGGTATGGGTTTATCTCTTCCTGTTAAAAACAGGTGAAAGACCTCTTCTGGTATGGGTTCATCTCTTCCAGTTAGTAACAGGCGAAAGACCTCTTCTGGTATTGTTATCTCTTTCCATTAATAACAGGCGAAAGACCTCTTCTGGTATGGGTTCATGTCTTCCAGTTAGTAACAGGCGAAAGACCTCTTCTGGTATGGGTTTATCTCTTTTAGTTAATAATAGGAGAAAGACCTCTTCTGGTGTGGATTTATTATTTCAGTTAATAACAGGCGAAAGACCTCTTCTGGTATGAGTTCATCTCTTCCAGTTAGTAACATGTGAAAGACCTCTTGTGGTATGGGTTTATCTCTTCCTGTTAATATTAGGAGAAAGACCTCTTCTGGTGTGGATTTATTCTTTCAGTTAATAACAGGCGAAAGACCACTTCTGGTATGGGTTCATCTCTTCCAGGTAGTAACATGTGAAAGACCTCTTGTGGTATGGGTTTATCTCTTCCTGTTAATATTAGGTGAACAACCTCTTCTGGTATTGGTTCATCTCTTCTAGTTAATAATAGGCGAAAGACCTCTTCTAGTATTGGTTCATCACTTCCAGTTAATAACAAGCGAAAAACCTCTTCTGGTATGGGTTAATCTCTTCCAGTTAATAACAAGTGAAAAACTTCTTCTTGTATGGGTTCATCTCTTCCAGTTAGTAATAGGCGAAAGACCTATTCTGGTATGGCTTTATCTCTTCCAGTTAATAATACGCGAAAGACCTCTTATGGTATGGGTTCATCTCTTCCGGTTAATAATAGGTGAAAGACCTCTTCTAGTATGGATTCATCTCTTCCAGTTAGTAATAGGCGAAAGACTTGTTCTGGTATGGCTTTATCTCTTCCAGTTAATAATAGGGGAAAGACCTATTTTGGTATGGGTTCATCTCTTCCAATTGATAACAAGCGAAAGACCTCTTCTGGTATGGGTTTATCTTTTCCAGTTAATAAGATATGAAAGACCTCTTATGCTATGGGTTCATCTCTTCTAGTTAATAGCATGCGAAAGACCTCTTCTGGTATGGGTTTATCTCTTCCAGTTAATAATAGGCGAAAGACCTCTCCTGGTATGGGTTTATCTCTTCCAGTTAATAATAGGTGAAAGACCTCTTTTGGTATGGGTTCTTCTCTTCCAGTTAATAATAGGCGAAAGACCTCTTCTGGTATGGGTTTATCTCTTTCAATTAATAACAAGCGAAAGATCTCTTCTGGTATGGGTTTATATCTTCCAATTAATAACAGGTAAAAGACTTCTTATTGTATGGGTTCATCTCTTCAAGTTAATAATAGGAAAAAGACCTCTTCTGGTATGAGTTCATCTCTTCCAGTCAATAACAGGAGAATGACCTATTCTTGTATGAGTTTATCACTTCCAGTTAATAACAGGAAGACCTCTTCTGGTATTGGTTCATCTCTTCCAGTTAATAATAGGCGAAACACCTCTTCTAGTATGGGTTCATCTCTCCCAGTTAATAATAGGCGAAAGACCTCTTCTAGTATGGGTTTATCTCTTCTGGTTAATAACAAGCGAAAAACCTCTTATGGTATGGGTTTATCTCTTCCAGTTAATAACAGGTGAAAAACCTATTCATGTATGGGTTTATCTCTTCCAGTTAGTAACACGCAAAAGACCTCTTCTGGTATGGGTATATCTCTTCCAGTTAATACCAGGCGAAAGACCTCTTCTGGTATTGTTTCATCTCTTCCAGTTAATAATAGGCGAAAGACCTCTTCTAGTATGGGTTCATCTCTTCTTGTTAATAACAAGCGAAAAACTTCTTCTGGTATGGGATTATCTCTTCCAGTTAATAACAAGTGAAAAACCTTTTCTTGTTTGGGTTCATCTTTTCCAGTTAGTAATAGGCGAAAGACCTCTTCTGGTATGGTTATCTCTTTTAGTTAATAACAAGTGAAAAACATATTCTTGTATGGGTTCATCTCTTCCGGTTAATAATATGCGAAAGACCTCTTCTGATATGGGTTCATCTCTTCCAGTTAGTAACAGGCGAAAGACCTCTTCTGGCATGGGTTTATCTCTTCCAGTTAATAATATGCGAAAAACCTCTTCTGGTTTAGGTTCATCTCTTCTAGTTAATAATAAGTGAAAGCCTCTTCTGGTATGGGTTCATCACTTCCAATTAATAACAAGCGAAAGACCTCTTCTGGTATGGGTTTATCTCTTCCGATTAATAATTGGCGAAAGACCACTTCTGGTATGGGTTCATCTCTTCCAGTTAGTAACAGGCTAAAGAACTCTTCTGGTATGGGTTTATCTCTTCCTGTTAAAAACAAGTAAAAGACCTCTTCTGGTATGGGTTCATCTCTTCCAGTTAGTAACAGGCGAAAGACCTCTTCTGGTATTGTTATCTCTTTCAATTAATAACACGCGAAAGACCTCTTCTGGTATGGGTTCATGTCTTCCAGTTAGTAACAGGCGAAAGACCTCTTCTGGCATGGGTTTATCTCTTCTAGTTAATAATAGGAGAAACACCTCTTCTGGTGTGGATTTATTCTTTCAGTTAATAACAGGCGAAAAACCTCTTCTGGTATGGGTTTATCTCTTCCAGTTAGTAACATGTGAAAGACTTCTTGTGGTATGGGTTTATCTCTTCATGTTAATATTAGGTGAACGACCTCTTCTGGTATTGGTTCATCTCTTCTAGTTAATAATAGGCGAAATACCTCCTATAGTATTGGTTCATCTCTTCCATTTAATAACAAGCGAAAAACCTCTTCTGCTATGGGTTAATCTCTTCCAGTTAATAATAGGTTAAAAACCTCTTCTTGTATGGGTTCATCTCTTCCAGTTAGTAATAGGCGAAAGACCTATTCTGGTATGATTATCTCTTCCAGTTAATAATAAGCGAAAGACCTCTTATGGTATGGGTTCATCTCTTCCAGTTAATAATAGGCAAAAGACCTCTTCTAGTATGGATTCATCTCTTCCAGTTAGTAACAGGCGAAAGACCTGTTACGGTATGGCTTTATCTCTTCCAGTTAATAATATGCGAAAGACCTCTTTTGGTATGGGTTCATCTCTTCCAATTAATAACAAGTGAAAGACCTCTTCTGGTATGGGTTTATGTTTTCCAGTTAATAAGATGTGAAATACCTCTTATGCTATGGGTTCATCTCTTCTAGTTAATAGCATGCGAAAGGCCTCTTCTGGTATGGGTTCATCTCTTCCAGTTAGTAACAAGCGAAAGACCTCTTCTAGTATGCGTTCATCTCTTCCAGTTAATAACATGCGAAAGACCTCTTATGGTTTGGGTTTATCTCTTCCGGTTAATAATAGGCGAAAGACCTTTTCTGGTATGGGTTTATCTCTTCCAGTTAATAATAGGCGAAAGACCTCTTTTGGTATGGGTTCTTCTCTTCCAGTTAATAATAGGCGAAAGACCTCTTCTGGTATGGGTTTATCTCTTCCAATTAATAACAAGCGAAAGATCTCTTCTGGTATGGGTTTATCTCTTCTAGTTAATAAGAGGTGAAAAACCTCTTATGCTATGGGTTCATCTCTTCCAATTAATAGCAGGAGAAAGACCTCTTCTGGTATGGGTTTATATCTTCCAGTTAATAACAAGTGAAAGACTTCTTATGGTATGGGTTCATCTCTTCAAGTTAATAACAGGCGAAAGACCTCTTCTGGTATGAGTTCATCTCTTCCAGTCAATAACAAGAGAAAGACCTATTCTTGTATGAGTTTATCTCTTCCAATTAATAACTAGAGAAATACCTCTTCTGGTGTGGATTTATTCTTCAAGTTAATAACCGGCGAAAGAACTCTTCTGGTATGGGTTCATCTCTTCCATTTAGTAACAAGCGAAACCCCTCTTCTGGTATGGGTTTATCACTTCCAGTTAATAATAGGAAGACCTCTTCTGGTATTGGTTCATCTCTTCCAGTTAATAATAGGCGAAACACCTCTTCTAGTATGGGTTCATCTCTCCCAGTTAATAATAGGCGAAAGACCTCTTCTAGTATGGGTTCATCTCTTCCGGTTAATAACAAGCGAAAAACATCTTCTGGTATGGATTTATCTCTTCCAGTTAATAACAGGTGAAAAACCTATTGTTGTATGGGATCATCTCTTCCAGTTATAAAATGGCGAAAGACCTCTTCTGGTATGGGTATATCTCTTCCAATTAATAACAGGTGAAAGACCTCTTCTGGTATTGGTTCATTTCTTCTAGTTAATAATAGGTGAAAGACCTCTTCTAGTATGGGTTCATCTCTTCCAGTTAATAACATGCGAAATACCTCTTCTCGTATGGGTTTATCTCTTCTAGTTAATAACAGGAGAAAGACCTCTTCTGGTATGGGTTCATCTCTTCCAGTTAGTAATAGGCGAAAGACCTCTTCTGGTATGGCTTTAACTCTTCCAGTTAATAACAGGAGATAGACCTCTACTGATATAAGTTCATCTCTTCCAAATAATAATAGGCGAAATACCTCTTCTGGTATGGGTTCATCTCTTCCAATTAATAACAAGCGAAAAACCTCTTATGGTATGTGTTTATCTCTTCCAGTTAATAACAGGTGAAAAACATCTTCTTGTATGGGTTCATCTATTCCAGTTAGTAACAGGCGAAAGACCTCTTCTAGTATGGGTATATCTCTTCCAGTTAATAACAGGAGAAAGACCTCTTCTGGTATTGGTTCATTTCTTCCAGTTAATAACAAGCGAAAAACCTCTTCTGGTATGGGGTTATCTCTTCCAGTTAATAACAGGTGAAAAACCTCTTCTTGTATGGGTTCATCTCTTCCAGTTAGTAACAGGCGAAAGACCTCTTCCGGTATGGTTATCTCTTCCAGTTAATCACAAGCGAAAGACCTCTTCTTGTATGGGTTTATCTCTTCCAGTTAATAATAGGCGAAAGACCTTTTCTGGTATGAGTTCATATCTTCCAGTTAGTAACAGGCAAAAGACCTCTTCTGGTATGGGTTTATCTCTTCCAGTTAATAATAGGCGAAATACCTCTTCTGGTTTGGGTTTATCTCTTCCAGTTAATAATAGGGGAAATACCTCTTCTGTTATGGGCTCATCTCTTCCAATTAATAACAAGCGAAAGACCTCTTCTGGTATGGGTTTATCTCTTCCGGTTAATAATAGGCGAAAGACATCTTCTGGTATGGGTTCATCTCTTCCAGTTAGTAACAGGCTAAAGACCTCTTCTGGTATGGGTTTGTCTCTTCCAGTTAATAATAGGCAAAAGACCTCTTCTTGTTTGCGTTCATCTCTTCTAATTAATAATAGGAGAAAGACCTCTTCTGGTATGGGTTCATCTCTTCCAATTAATAACAAGCGAAAGACCTATTCTGGTAAGGGTTTATCTCTTCCAGTTAATAAGAGGTGAAATACCTCTTATGCTATGGGTTCATCTCTTCCAATTAATAGCAGGCGAAAGACCTCTTCTGGTATGGGTTTATCTCTTCTAGTTAATAATAGGTGAAAGACCTCTTATGGTACATGTTCATCTCTTCCAGTTAATAACAGGCGAAAGACCTCTTCTGGTATGAGTTCATTTCTTCCAATTAATAATAGGCGAAAGACCTCTTCTTGTATGAGTTTATCTCCTCCAGTTAATAACTAGAGAAATACCACTTCTGGTGGGATTTATTCTTCCAGTTAATAACCAACGAAAGAACTCTTCTGGTATGGGTTCATCTCTTCCATTTAGTAACATACGAAACCCCTTTTCTGGTATGGGTTTATCTCTTCCAGTTAATAACAGGCGAAAGACCTCTTCTGGTATTGGTTTATCTCTTCCAGTTAAAAATAGGCGAAATACCTCTTCTAGTATGGGTTTATCTCTTCCAGTTAATAATAGGCGAAATACCTCTTCTAGTATGGGTTCATCTCTTCCAGTTAATAACAAGCGAAAAACCTCTTCAAGTATGGGTTTATGTCTTCCATTTAATAACAGGTGAAAAACCTCTTCTTGTATGGGTTCATCTCTTCCAGTTAGTAACAGGCGAAAGACCTCTTCTAGTATGGGTATATCTCTTCCAGTTAATATCAGACGAAAGACCTCTTTTGGTATTGGTTCATCTCTTCCAGTTAATAATAGGTGAAAGACCTCTTCTAGTATGGCTTCCTCTCTTCTAGTTAATAACAAGCGAAAAACCTCTTCTGATATGGGTTTATCTCTTCCAGTTAGTAACAGGTGAAAAACCTCTTCTTGTAAGGGTTCATCTCTTCTAGTTAGTAACAGGCGAAAGACCTCTTCAGGTATGGTTATCTCTTCTAGTTAATAATAGGCGAAAGACCTCTCCTTGTTTGGGTTCATCTCTTCAAGTTAATAATAGGCGAAAGACCTCTTCTGGTATGGGTTCATCTCTTCTAATTAATAACAAGCGAAATACCTCTTCTGGTATGGGTTTATCTCTTCTAGTTAATAAGAGGTGAAAGACCTCTTATGCTATGGGTTCTTCTCTTCCAATTAATAACAGGTGAAAGACCTCTTCTGGTATGGGTTTATCTCTTCCAGTTAATAACATGGGAAAGACCTCTTCTGGTATGAGTTCATCTCTTCCAGTTAATAACAGGCGAAAGACGTCTTCTTATATGAGTTTATCTCTTCCAGTTAATAACTAGAGAAATACCTCTTCTGGTGTGGATTTATTCTTCCAGTTAATAACCGGCGAAAGAACTCTTCTGTTATGGGTTCATCTCTTCCATTTAGTAACATGCAAAACCCCTCTTCTGGTATGGGTTTATCTCTTCCAGTTAATAATAGGCGAAAGACCTCTTCTAGTATGGGTTCATCTCTTCCAAATAATAAAAAGCGAAAAACCTCTTCTGGTATGGGTTTATCTGTTCTAGTTAATAACAGACGAAAAACATCTTTTTGTATGGGTTCATCTCTTCTAGTTTGTAACAGGCGAAATACCTCTTCTAGTATGGGTATATCTCTTCCGGTTAATAATAGGCGAAAGACCTCTTTTGGTATTGGTTCATCTCTTTCAGTTAATAATAGGCGAAAGACCTCTTCTAGTATGGCTTCATCTCTTCTAGTTAATAACAAGCGAAAAACATCTTATGGTATGGGTTTATCTCTTCCAGTTAATAACAGGTTAAAAACCTCTTCTTGTATGGATTCATCTCTTCCAGTTAATAACTATAGAAATACCTCTTCTGGTGTGGATTTATTCTTCCAGTTAATAACCGGCGAAAGAACTCTTCTGGTATGGGTTCATCTCTTCCATTTAGTAACATGCGAAACCCCTCTTCTGGTATGGGTTTATCTCTTCCAGTTAATAACAGGTGAAAAACCTCTTCTTGTATGGCTTCATCTCTTCCAGTTTGTAACAGGCGAAAGACCTCTTCCGGTATGGTTATCTCTTCCAGTTAATAACAAGCGAAATACCTCTTGTTGTATGGGTTTATCTCTTCTAGTTAATAGTAGGAGAAAGACCTCTTCTGGTATGAGTTCATATCTTCCAGTTAGTAACAGGAAAAAGACCTCTTCTGGTATGGGTTTATCTCTTCCAATTAATAATAGGCGAAATACCTCTTCTGGTTTGGGTTTATCTCTTCTAGTTAATAATAGGCGAAATACCTCTTCTGGTATGGGTTCATCTCTTCCAATTAATAACAAGCGAAAGACATCTTCTAGTATGAGTTTATCTCTTCCGGTTAATAATAGGAAAAATACATCTTCTAGTATGGGTTCATCTCTTCCAGTTAGTAACAGGCTAAAGACCTCTTCTGGTATGGGTTTCTCTCTTCCAGTTAATAATAGGCGAAAGACCAATTCTTGTTTGGGTTCATCTCTTCTAGTTAATAATAGGAGAAAGACCTCTTCTGGTATGGGTTCATCTCTTCCAGTTAATAAGAGGTGAAAGACCTCTTATGCTATGGGTTTATCTTTTCCAATTAATAGCAGGCGAAAGACCTCTTCTGGTATGGGTTTATCTCTTCCAGTTAATAACAGGTGAAAGACCTCTTATGGTATAGGTTCATCTCTTCCAGTTAATAACAGGCGAAATACCTCTTCTGGTTTGAGTTCATTTCTTCCGATTAATAACAGGCAAGACCTCTTCTTGTATGAGTTTATCTCCTCCAGTTAATAACTAGAGAAATACCTCTTCTGGTGTAGATTTATTCTTCCAGTTAATAACCGGCGAAAGAAATCTTCTGGTATGGGTTCATCTCTTCCATTTAGTAACATGCGAAACCCCTCTTCTGGTATGGGTTTATCTCTTCCAGTTAATAATAGGCGAAATACCTCTTCTGGTATTGGTTCATCTCTTCCAGTTAATAATAGGCGAAAGACCTCTTCTAGTATTGGTTCATCTCTTCCAGTTAATAATAGGTGAAAGACCTCTTCTAGTATGGGTTCACCTCTTCCAAATAATAACAAGCGAAAAACATCTTTTGGTATGGGTTTATCTCTTCCAGTTAATAACAGGTGAAAAACATCTTCTTGTATGGGTTCATCTCTTCCAGTTTGTAACAGGCGAAAGACCTCTTCTAGTATGGGTATATCTTTTCCAGTTAATAACAGGCGAAAGACCTCTTCTGGTATTGGTTCATCTCTTCCAGTTAATAATAGGCGAAAGACCTCTTCTAGTATGGCTTCATCTCTTATAGCTAATAACAAGCGAAAAACCTCTTCTGATATGGGTTTATCTCTTCCAGTTAATAACAGGTGAAAAACCTCTTCTTGTATGGGTTCTTCTCTTCCAGTTAGTAACAGGCGAAAGACCTCTTCTGGTATGGTCATCTCTTCCAGATAATAATAGGCGAAAGACCTCTCCTTGTTTGGGTTCATCTCTTCCAGTTAATAATAGGCGAAAGACCTCTTCTGGTATGGGTTCATCTCTTCTAATTAATAACAAGCGAAAGACCTCTTCTAATATGGGTTTATCTTTTCCAGTTAATAAGAGGTGAAAGACCTCTTATGCTATGGGTTCATCTCTTCCAATTAATAGCAGGCGAAAAACCTCTTCTTTTATGGGTTTATCTCTTCTAGTTAATAATAGGGGAAATACCTCTTATGGTATGAGTTCATCTCTTCCAATTAATAACAGGCGAAAGACCTCTTCTGGTATGAGTTCATCTCTTCCATTTAGTAACATGCGAAACCCCTCTTCTGGTATGGGTTTATCTCTTCCAGTTAATAACAAGCGAAAGACCTCTTCTGGTTTGGGTTCATCTCTTCCAGTTAATAATAGGCAAAAGACCTCTTCTGGTATGGGTTTATCTCTTCCAAATAATAATAGGCGAAATAGCTCTCCTTGTTTGGGTTCATCTCTTCCAGTTAATAATAGGCGAAAGACCTCTTCTGGTATGGGTTCATCTCTTCTAATTAATAACAAGCGAAAGACCTCTTCTGGTATGGGTTTATCTCTTCCAGTTAATAAGAGGTGAAAGACCTCTTATGCTATGGGTTCATCTCTTCCAATTAATAGCAGGCGAAAGTCCTCTTCTTGTATGGGTTTATCTCTTCTAGTTAATAACAGGGGAAATACCTCTTATGGTATGGGTTCATCTCTTCCATTTAATAACAGGCGAAAGACCTCTTCTGGTATGAGTTCATCTCTTCCAGTTAATAACAGGCGAAATACCTCTTCTTGTATAAGTTTATTTCTTCCAGTTAATAACTAGAGAAATACCTCTTCTGGTGTGGATTTATTCTTCCAGTTAATAAACGGCGAAAGAACTCTTCTGGTATGGGTTCATCTCTTCCATTTAGTAACATGCGAAACCCCTCTTCTGGTATGGGTTTATCTCTTCCAGTTAATAACAGGCGAAATACCTCTTCTGGTATTGGTTCATCTCTTCCAGTTAATAATAGGCAAAAGACCTCTTCTAGTATGGGTTCATCTCTTCCAATTAATAACAAGCGAAAAACTTCTTCTGGTATGGGTTTATCTCTTCCAGTTAATAACAGGTGAAAAACATCTTCTTGTATGGGTTCATCTCTTCCAGTTTGTAACAGGCGAAATACCTCTTCTAGTATGGGTATATCTCTTCCAGTTAATAATAGGCGAAAGACCTCTTTTGGTATTGGTTCATCTCTTCCAGTTAATAATAGGTGAAAGACCTCTTTTAGTATGGTTTCATCTCTTCTAGTTAATAACAAGCGAAAAACATATTTTGATATGGGTTTATCTCTTCCAGTTAATAACAGGTGAAAAACCACTTCTTGTATGGGTTCATCTCTTCCAGTTAGTAACAGGCGAAAGACCTCTTCTGGTATGGTTATTTCTTCCAGTTAATAACAAGCAAAAGCACTCTTCTTGTATGGGTTTATCTCTTCCAGTTAATAATAGACGAAAGACCTCTTCTGGTATGGGTTCATCTCTTCCAGTTAGTAACAGGAAAAAGACCTCTTCTGGTATGGGTTTATCTCTTCCAGTTAATAATAGGCGAAAGACCTCATCTGGTTTGGGTTCATCTCTTCCAGTTAATAATAGGCGAAAGACCCCTTCTGGTATGGGTTTATCTCTTCCAGATAATAATATACGAAAGACCTCTCCTTGTTTGGGTTCATCTCTTCCAGTTAATAATAGGCGAAAGACCTCTTCTGGTATGGGTTCATCTATTCTAATTAATAACAAGCGAAAGACCTCTTATGGTATGGGTTTATCTTTTCCAGTTAATAAGAGGTGAAAGACCTCTTATGCTATGGGTTCATCTCTTCCAATTAATAGCAGGCGAAAGACCTCTTCTTGTATGGGTTTATCTCTTCTAGTTAATAACAGGGGAAATACCTCTTATGGTATGGGTTCATCTCTTCCAGTTAATAACAGGTGAAAGACCTCTTCTGGTATGAGTTCATCTCTTCCAGTTAATAACAGGCGAAAGACCTCTTCTTGTATGAGTTTATCTCTTCCAGTTAATAACTAGAGAAATACCTCTTCTGGTGTGGATTTATTCTTCCAGTTAATAACCGGCGAAAGAACTCTTCTGGTATGGGTTCATCTCTTCCATTTAGTAACATGCGAAACCCCTCTTCTGGTATGGGTTTATCTCTTCCAGTTAATAATAGGCGAAAGACCTCTTCTAGTATGGGTTCATCTCTTCCAATTAATAAAAAGCGAAAAACCTCTTCTGGTATGGGTTTATCTGTTCCAGTTAATAACAGGCGAAAAACATCTTTTTGTATGGGTTCATCTCTTCCAGTTTGTAACAGGCGAAAGACCTCTTCTAGTATGGGTATATCTCTTCCAGTTAATAATAGGCGAAAGACCTCTTTTGGTATTGGTTCATCTCTTCCAGTTAATAATAGGCGAAAGACCTCTTCTAGTATGGCTTCATCTCTTCTAGTTAATAACAAGCGAAAAACCTCTTATGGTATGGGTTTATCTCTTCCAGTTAATAACAGGTTAAAAACCTCTTCTTGTATGGATTCATCTCTTCCAGTTAATAACTATAGAAATACCTCTTCTGGTGTGGATTTATTCTTCCAGTTAATAACCGGCGAAAGAACTCTTCTGGTATGGGTTCATCTCTTCCATTTAGTAACATGCGAAACCCCTCTTCTGGTATGGGTTTATCTCTTCCAGTTAATAACAGGTGAAAAACCTCTTCTTGTATGGGTTCATCTCTTCCAGTTTGTAACAGGAAAAAGACCTCTTCTGGTATGGGTTTATCTCTTCCAATTAATAATAGGCGAAATACCTCTTCTGGTTTGGGTTTATCTCTTCTACTTAATAATAGGCGAAATACCTCTTCTGGTATGGGTACATCTCTTCCAATTAATAACAAGCGAAAGACATCTTCTAGTATGGGTTTATCTCTTCCGGTTAATAAAAGGAAAAATACATCTTCTGGTATGGGTTCATCTCTTCCAGTTAGTAACAGGCTAAAGACCTCTTCTGGTATGGGTTTCTCTCTTCCAGTTAATAATAGGCGAAAGACCACTACTTGTTTGGGTTCATCTCTTCTAGTTAATAATAGGAGAAAAACCTCTTCTGGTATGGGTTCATCTCTTCCAGTTAATAATAGGTGAAAGACCTCTTATGCTATGGGTTCATCTCTTCCAATTAATAGCAGGCGAAAGACCTCTTCTGGTATGGGTTTATCTCTTCCAGTTAATAACAGGTGAAAGACCTCTTATGGTATAGGTTCATCTCTTCCAGTTAATAACAGGCGAAAGACCTCTTCTGGTTTGAGTTCATTTCTTCCAATTAATAACAGGCAAGACCTCTTCTTGTATGAGTTTATCTCCTCCAGTTAATAACTAGAGAAATACCTCTTCTGGTGTAGATTTATTCTTCCAGTTAATAACCGGCGAAAGAAATCTTCTGGTATGGGTTCATCTCTTCCATTTAGTAACATGCGAAACCCCTCTTCTGGTATGGGTTTATCTCTTCCAGTTAATAATAGACGAAATACCTCTTCTGGTATTGGTTCATCTCTTCCAGTTAATAATAGGCGAAAGACCTCTTCTAGTATGGGTTCATCTCTTCCAGTTAATAATAGGTGAAAGACCTCTTCTAGTATGGGTTCACCTCTTCCAAATAATAACAAGCGAAAAACCTCTTTTGGTATGGGTTTATCTCTTCCAGTTAATAACAGGTGAAAAATATCTTCTTGTATGGGTTCATCTCTTCCAGTTTGTAACAGGCGAAAGACCTCTTCTAGTATGGGTATATCTTTTCCAGTTAATAACAGGCGAAAGACCTCTTCTGGTATTGGTTCATCTCTTCCAGTTAATAATAGGCGAAAGACCTCTTCTAGTATGGCTTCATCTCTTATAGCTAATAACAAGCGAAAAACCTCTTCTGATATGGGTTTATCTCTTCCAGTTAATAACAGGTGAAAAACCTCTTCTTGTATGGGTTCTTCTCTTCCAGTTAGTAACAGGCGAAAGATCTCTTCTGGTATGGTCATCTCTTCCAGATAATAATAGGCTAAAGACCTCTCCTTGTTTGGTTTCATCTCTTCCAGTTAATAATAGGCGAAAGACCTCTTCTGGTATGGGTTCATCTCTTCTAATTAATAACAAGCGAAAGACCTCTTCTGATATGGGTTTATGTTTTCCAGTTAATAAGAGGTGAAAAACCTCTTTTGCTATGGGTTCATCTCTTCCAATTAATAGCAGGCGAAAAACCTCTTCTTTTATGGGTTTATCTCTTCTAGTTAATAATAGGGGAAATACCTCTTATGGTATGAGTTCATCTCTTCCAATTAATAACAGGCGAAATACCTCTTCTGGTATGAGTTCATCTCTTCCATTTAGTAACATGCGAAACCCCTCTTCTGGTATGGGTTTATCTCTCCCAGTTAATAACAAGCGAAAGACCTCTTCTGGTTTGGGTTCATCTCTTCCAGTTAATAATAGGCGAAAGACCTCTTCTGGTATGGGTTTATCTCTTCCAGATAATAATAGGCGAAATACCTCTCCTTGTTTGGGTTCATCTCTTCCAGTTAATAATAGGCGAAAGACCTCTTCTGGTATGGGTTCATCTCTTCTAATTAATAACAAGCGAAAGACCTCTTCTGGTATGGGTTTATCTCTTCCAGTTAATAAGAGGTGAAAGACCTCTTATGCTATGGGTTCATCTCTTCCAATTAATAGCAGGCGAAAGTCCTCTTCTTGTATGGGTTTGTCTCTTCTAGTTAATAACAGGGGAAATACCTCTTATGGTATGGGTTCATCTCTTCCATTTAATAACAGGCGAAATACCTCTTCTGGTATGAGTTCATCTCTTCCAGTTAATAACAGGCGAAATACCTCTTCTTGTATAAGTTTATTTCCTCCAGTTAATAACTAGAGAAATACCTCTTCTGGTGTGGATTTATTCTTCCAGTTAATAACCGGCGAAAGAACTCTTCTGGTATGAGTTCATCTCTTCCATTTAGTAACATGCGAAACCCCTCTTCTGGTATGGGTTTATCTCTTCCAGTTAATAACAGGCGATATACCTCTTCTGGTATTGGTTCATCTCTTCCAGTTAATAATAGGCAAAAGACCTCTTCTGGTATGGGTTCATCTCTTCCAATTAATAACAAGCGAAAAACTTCTTCTGGTATGGGTTTATCTCTTCCAGTTAATAACAGGTGAAAAACATCTTCTTGTATGGGTTCATCTCTTCCAGTTTGTAACAGGCGAAATACCTCTTCTAGTATGGGTATATCTCTTCCAGTTAATAATAGGCGAAAGACCTCTTTTGGTATTGGTTCATCTCTTCCAGTTAATAATAGGTGAAAGACCTCTTTTAGTATGGCTTCATCTCTTCTAGTTAATAACAAGCGAAAAACATATTTTGATATGGGTTTATCTCTTCCAGTTAATAACAGGTGAAAAACCACTTCTTGTATGGGTTCATCTCTTCCAGTTAGTAACAGGCGAAAGACCTCTTCTGGTATGGTTATTTCTTCCAGTTAATAACAAGTGAAAGCTCTCTTCTTGTATGGGTTTATCTCTTCCAGTTAATAATAGACGAAAGACCTCTTCTGGTATGGGTTCATCTCTTCCAGTTAGTAACAGGAAAAAGACCTCTTCTGGTATGGGTTTATCTCTTCCAGTTAATAATAGGCGAAAGACCTCATCTGGTTTGGGTTCATCTCTTCCAGTTAATAATAGGTGAAAGACCCCTTCTGGTATGGGTTTATCTCTTCCAGATAATAATAGGCGAAAGACCTCTCCTTGTTTGGGTTCATCTCTTCCAGTTAATAATAGGCGAAAGACCTCTTCTGGTATGGGTTCATCTATTCTAATTAATAACAAGCGAAATACCTCTTATGGTATGGGTTTATGTTTTCCAGTTAATAAGAGGTGAAAGACCTCTAATGCTATGGGTTCATCTCTTCCAATTAATAGCAGGCGAAAGACCTCTTCTTGTATGGGTTTATCTCTTCTAGTTAATAACAGGGGAAATACCTCTTATGGTATGGGTTCATCTCTTACAGTTAATAACAGGTGAAAGACCTCTTCTGGTATGAGTTCATCTCTTCCAGTTAATAACAGGCGAAAGACCTCTTCTTGTATGAGTTTATCTCTTCCAGTTAATAACTAGAGAAATACCTCTTCTGGTGTGGATTTATTCTTCCAGTTAATAACCGGCGAAAGAACTCTTCTGGTATGGGTTCATCTCTTCCATTTAGTAACATGCGAAACCCCTCTTCTGGTATGGGTTTATCTCTTCCAGTTAATAACAAGCGAAAGACCTCTTCTGGTTTGGGTTCATCTCTTCCAGTTAATAATAGGCGAAAGACCTCTTCTGGTATGGGTTTATCTCTTCCAGATAATAATAGGCGAAAGACCTCTCCTTGTTTGGGTTCATCTCTTCCAGTTAATAATAGGCGAAAGACCTCTTCTGGTATGGGTTCATCTCTTCTAATTAATAACAAGCGAAAGACCTCTTCTGGTATGGGTTTATCTCTTCCAGTTAATAAGAGGTGAAAGACCTCTTATGCTATGGGTTCATCTCTTCCAATTAATAGCAGGCGAAACTCCTCTTCTTGTATGTGTTTATCTCTTCTAGTTAATAACAGAGGAAATACCTCTTATGGTATGGGTTCATCTCTTCCATTTAATAACAGGCGAAAGACCTCTTCTGGTATGAGTTCATCTCTTCCAGTTAATAACAGGCGAAATACCTCTTTTTGTATGAGTTTATCTCTTCCAGTTAATAACTAGAGAAATACCTCTTCTGGTGTGGATTTATTCTTCCAGTTAATAACCGGCGAAAGAACTCTTCTGGTATGGGTTCATCTTTTCCATTTATTAACATGCGAAACCCCTCTTCTGGTATGGGTTTATCTCTTCCAGTTAATAACAGGCGAAATACCTCTTCTGGTATTGGTTCAACTCTTCCAGTTAATAATAGGCAAAAGGCCTCTTCTAGTATGGGTTCATCTCTTCCAGTTAATAATAGGCGAAAGACCTCTTCTAGTATGGGTTCATATCTTCCAATTAATAACAAGCGAAAAACTTCTTCTGGTATGGGTTTATCTCTTCCAGTTAATAACAGGTGAAAAACATCTTCTTGTATGGGTTCATCTCTTCCAGTTTGTAACAAGTGAAAGACCTCTTCTAGTATGGGTATATCTCTTCCAGTTAATAACAGGCGAAAGACCTCTTTTGGTATTGGTTCATCTCTTCCAGTTAATAATAGATGAAATACCTCTTTTAGTATGGCTTCATCTCTTCTAGTTAATAACAAGCGAAAAACATATTTTGATATGGGTTTATCTCTTCCAGTTAATAACAGGTGAAAAACCACTTCTTGTATGGGTTCATCTCTTCCAGTTAGTAACAGGCGAAAGACCTCTTCTGGTATGGTTATTTCTTCCAGTTAATAACAAGCGAAAGCCCTCTTCTTGTATGGGTTTATCTCTTCAAGTTAATAATAGACGAAAGACCTCTTCTGGTATGGGTTCATCTCTTCCAGTTAGTAACAGGAAAAAGACCTCTTCTGGTATGGGTTTATCTCTTCCAGTTAATAATAGGCGAAAGACCTCATCTGGTTTGGGTTCATCTCTTCCAGTTAATAATAGGCGAAAGACCCCTTCTGGTATGGGTTTATCTCTTCCAGATAATAATAGGCGAAAGACCTCTCCTTGTTTAAGTTCATCTCTTCCAGTTAATAATAGGCAAAAGACCTCTTCTGGTATGGGTTCATCTATTCTAATTAATAACAAGCGAAAGACCTCTTCTGGTATGGGTTTATCTTTTCCAGTTAATAAGAGGTGAAAGACCTCTTATGCTATGGGTTCATCTCTTCCAATTAATAGCAGGCGAAAGACCTCTTCTTGTATGGGTTTATCTCTTCTAGTTAATAACAGGGGAAATACCTCTTATGGTATGGGTTCATCTCTTCCAGTTAATAACAGGTGAAAGACCTCTTCTGGTATGAGGTCATCTCTTCCTGTTAATAACAGGCGAAAGACCTCTTCTTGTATGAGTTTATCTCTTCCAGTTAATAACTAGAGAAATACCTCTTCTGGTGTGGATTTATTCTTCCAGTTAATAACCGGCGAAAGAACTCTTCTTGTATGGGTTCATCTCTTCCATTTAGTAACATGCGAAACCCCTCTTCTGGTATGGGTTTATCTCTTCCAGTTAATAACAGGCGAAATACCTCTTCTGGTATTGGTTCATCTCTTCCAGTTAATAATAGGCAAAATACCTCTTCTAGTATGGGTTCATCTCTTCCAGTTAATAATAGGCGAAAGATCTCTTCTATTATGGGTTCATCTCTTCCAATTAATAACAAGCGAAAAACTTCTTCTAGTATGGGTTTATCTCTTCCAATTGATAACAGGCGAAAGACCTCTCCTTGTTTGGGTTCATCTCTTCCAGTTTGTAACAGGCGAAAGACCTCTTCTAGTATGGGTATATCTATTACAGTTAATAACAGGCGAAATACCTCTTTTGGTATTGGTTCATCTCTTCCAGTTAATAATAGGCGAAAGACCTCTTTTAGTATGGCTTCATCTCTTCTAGTTAATAACAAGCGAAAAACATCTTCTGGTATGGGTTTATCTCTTCCAGTTAATAACAGGTGAAAAACCTCTTCTTGTATGGGTTCATCTCTTCCAGTTAGTAACAGGTGAAAGACCTCTTCTGGTATGGTTATTTCTTCCAGTTAATAACAAGCGAAAGACCTCTTCTTGTATGGGTTTATCTCTTCCAGTTAATAATAGACGAAAGACCTCTTCTGGTATGGGTTCATCTCTTCCAGTTAGTAACAGGCAAAAGACCTCTTCTGGTATGGGTTTATCTCTTCCAGTTAATAATAGGAGAAAGACCTTTTTTGGTTTGGGTTCATCTCTTCCAGTTAATAATAGGCGAAATACCTCTTATGGTATGGGTTTATCTCTTCCAGATAATAATAGGCGAAAGACCTCTCCTCGTTTGGGTTCATCTCTTCCAGTTAATAATAGGCGAAAGACCTCTTCTGGTATGGGTTTATCTCTTCTAATTAATAACAAGCGAAAGACCTCTTCTGGTATGGGTTTAGCTCTTCCAGTTAATAAGAGTTGAAAGACCTCTTATGCTATGGGTTCATCTCTTCCAATTAATAGCAGGCGAAAGACCTCTTCTTGTATGGGTTTATCTCTTCTAGTTAATAACAGGGGAAATACCTCTTATGGTATGGGTTCATCTCTTCCAGTTAATAACAGGCGAAAGACCTCTTCTGGTATGAGTTCATCTCTTCCAGTTAATAACAGGCGAAATACCTCTTCTTGTATGAGTTTATCTCTTCCAGTTAATAACTAGAGAAATAACTCTTCTGTTGTGGATTTATTCTTCCAGTTAATAACTGGCGAAATAACTCTTCTGGTATGGGATCATCTCTTCCATTTAGTAACTTGCGAAACCCCTCTTCTGGTATGGGTTTATCTCTTCCAGTTAATAACAGGCGAAATACCTCTTCTGGTATGGGTTCATCTCTTCCAGTTAATAATAGGCAAAAGACCTCTTCTAGTATGGGTTCATCTCTTCCAGTTAATAATAGGCGAAAGACCTCTTCTAGTATGGGTTCATCTCTTCCAATTAATAACAAGCGAAAAACTTCTTCTGGTATGGGTTTATCTCTTCCAGTTAATAATAGGTGAAAAACATCTTCTTGTATGGGTTCATCTCTTCCAGTTTGTAACAGGCGAAAGACCTCTTCTAGTATGGGTATATCTCTTCCAGTTAATAACAGGCGAAATACCTCTTTTGGTATTGGTTCATCTCTTTCAGATAATAATAGGTGAAAGACCTCTTTTAGTATGGCTTCATCTCTTCTAGTTAATAACAAGCGAAAAACATCTTCTGATATGGGTTTATCTCTTCCAGTTAATAACAGGTGAAAAACCTCTTCTTGTATGGGTTCATCTCTTCCATTTAGTAACAGGCGAAAGACCTCTTCTGGTATGGTTATTTCTTCCAGTTAATAACAAGCGAAAGCCCTCTTCTTGTATGGGTTTATCTCTTCCAGTTAATAATAGACGAACGACCTCTTCTGGTATGGGTTCATCTCTTCCAGTTAGTAACAGGCAAAAGACCTCTTCTGGTATGGGTTTATCTCTTCCAGTTAATAATAGGCAAAAGACCTCTTCTGGTTTGGGTTCATCTCTTCCAGTTAATAATAGGCGAAAGACCCCTTCTGGTATGGGTTTATCTCTTCCAGATAATAATAGGCGAAAGACCTCTCCTTGTTTGGGTTCATCTCTTCCAGTTAATAATAGGCGAAAGACCTCTTCTGGTATGGGTTCATCTCTTCTAATTAATAACAAGCGAAATACCTCTTTTGGTATGGGTTTATCTATTCCAGTTAATAAGAGGCGAAAGACCTCTTATGCTATGGGTTCATCTCTTCCAATTAATAGCAGGCGAAAGACCTCTTCTTGTATGGGTTTATCTCTTCTAGTTAATAACAGGGGAAATACCTCTTATGGTATGGGTTCATCTCTTCCAATTAATAACAGGCGAAAGACCTCTTCTGGTATGAGTTCATCTCTTCCAGTTAATAACAGGCGAAAGACCTCTTCCTGTATGAGTTTATCACTTCCAGTTAATAAATAGAGAAATACCTCTTCTGGTGTGGATTTATTCTTCCAGTTAATAACCGGCGAAAGAACTCTTCTGGTATGGGTTCATCTCTTCCATTTAGTAACATGCGAAACCCCTCTTCTGGTATGGGTTTATCTCTTCCAGTTAATAACAAGCGAAAGACCTCTTCTGGTTTGGGTTCATCTCTTCCAGTTAATAATAGGCGAAAGACGTCTTCTGGTATGGGTTTATCTCTTCCAGATAATAATAGGCGAAAGACCTCTCCTTGTTTGGGTTCATCTCTTCTAGTTAATAATAGGCGAAAAACCTCTTCTGGTATGGGTCATCTCTTCTAATTAATAACAAGCGAAAGACCTCTTCTGGTATGGGTTTATCTCTTCCAGTTAATAAGAGGTGAAAGTCCTCTTATGCTATGGGTTCATCTCTTCCAATTAATAGCAGGCGAAAGTCCTCTTCTTGTATGGGTTTATCTCTTCTAGTTAATAACAGGGGAAATACCTCTTATGGTATGGGTTCATCTCTTCCATTTAATAACAGGCGAAAGACCTCTTCTAGTATGGGTTCATCTCTTCCAGTTAATAACAGGCGAAATACCTCTTCTTGTATGAGTTTATCTCTTCCAATTAATAACTAGAGAAATACCTCTTCTGGTGTGGATTTATTCTTCCAGTTAATAACCGGCGAAAGAACTCTTTTGGTATGGGTTCATCTCTTCCATTTAGTAACATGCGAAACCCCTCTTCTGGTATGGGTTCATCTCTTCCATTTAGTAACATGCGAAACCCCTCTTCTGGTATGGGTTTATCTCTTCCAGTTAATAACAAGCGAAAGACCTCTTCTGGTTTGGGTTCATCTCTTCCAGTTAATAATAGGCGAAAGACCTCTTCTAGTATGGGTTCATCTCTTCCAATTAATAACAAGCGAAAAACTTCTTCTGGTATGGGTTTATCTCTTCCAGTTAATAACAGGTGAAAAACATCTTCTTGTATGGGTTCATCTCTTCCAGTTTGTAACAGGCGAAAGACATCTTCTAGTATGGGTATATCTCTTCCAGTTAATAAGAGGCAAAAGACCTCTTTTGGTATTGGTTCATCTCTTCCAGGTAATAATAGGCGAAAGACCTCTTTTTGTATGGCTTCATCTCTTCTAGTTAATAACAAGCGAAAAACATCTTCTGGTATGGGTTTATCTCTTCCAGTTAATAACAGGTGAAAAACCTCTTCTTGTATAGGTTTATCTCTTCAAGTTAGTAACAGGCGAAAGACCTCTTCTGGTATGGTTATTTCTTACAGTTAATAACATGCGAAAGACCTCTTCTTGTATGGGTTTATCTCTTCTAGTTAATAATAGACGAAAGACCTCTTCTGGTATGGGTTCATCTCTTCCAGTTAGTAACATGCAAAAGACCTCTTCTGGTATGGGTTTATCTCTTCCACTTAATAATAGGCGAAAGACCTCTTCTGGTTTGGGTTCATCTCTTCCATTTAATAATAGGCGAAAGACCTCTTCTGGTATGGGTTTATCTCTTCCAGATAATAATAGGCGAAAGACCTCTCCTTGTTTTGGTTCATCTCTTCCAGTTAATAATAGGCGAAAGACCTCTTCTGGTATGGGTTCATCTCTTCTAATTAATAACAAGCGAAAGACCTCTTCTGGTATGGGTTTATCTCTTCCAATTAATAACAGGCGAAAGACCTCTCCTGGTATGAGTTCATCTCTTCCAGTTAATAACAGGCGAAAGACCTCTTCTTGTATGAGTTTATCTCTTCCAGTTAATAACTAGAGAAATACCTCTTCTGGTGTGGATTTATTCTTCCAGTTAATAACCGGCGAAAGAACTCTTCTGGTATGGGTTCATCTTATCCATTTAGTAACATGCGAAACCCCTCTTCTGGTATGGGTTTATCTCTTCCAGTTAATAACAAGTGAAAGACCTCTTCTGGTTTGGGTTCATCTCTTCCAGTTAATAATAGGCGAAAGACGTATTCTGGTATGGGTTTATCTCTTCCAGATAATAATAGGCGATAGGCCTCTCCTTGTTTGGGTTCATCTCTTCCAGTTAATAATAGGCGAAAGACCTCTTCTGGTATGGGTTTATCTCTTCCAGTTAATAATAGGTGAAAAACATCTTCTTGTATGGGTTCATCTCTTCCAGTTTGTAACAGGCGAAAGACCTCTTCTAGTATGGGTATATCTCTTCCAGTTAATAACAGGCGAAAGACCTCTTTTGGTATTGGTTCATCTCTTCCAGTTAATAATAGGTGAAAGACCTCTTTTAGTATGGCTTCATCTCTTCTAGTTAATAACAAGCGAAAAACATCTTCTGATATGGGTTTATCTCTTCCAGTTAATAACCGGCGAAAGAACTCTTCTGGTATGGGTTCATCTCTTCCATTTAGTAACATGCGAAACCCCTCTTCTGGTATGGGTTTATCTCTTCCAGTTAATAACAGGCGAAATACCTCTTTTGGTATTGGTTCATCTCTTCCAGTTAATAATAGGCAAAAGACCTCTTCTAGTATGGGTTCATCTCTTCCAGTTAATAATAGGCGAAAGACCTCTTCTAGTATGGGTTCATCTCTTCCAATTAATAACAAGCGAAAAACTTCTTCTGGTATGGGTTTATCTCTTCCAGTTAATAACAGGTGAAAAACATCTTCTTGTATGGGTTCATCTCTTCCAGTTTGTAACAGGCGAAAGACCTCTTCTAGTATGGGTATATCTCTTCCAGTTAATAAGAGGCAAAAGCACTCTTTTGGTATTGATTCATCTCTTCCAGTTAATAATAGGTGAAAGACCTCTTTTAGTATGGCTTCATCTCTTCTAGTTAATAACAAGTGAAAAACATCTTTTGATATGGGTTTATCTCTTCCAGTTAATAACAGGTGAAAAACCACTTCTTGTATGGGTTCATCTCTTCCAGTTAGTAACAGGCGAAAGACCTCTTTTGGTATAGTTATTTCTTCCAGTTAATAACAAGCGAAAGCCCTCTTCTTGTATGGGTTTATCTCTTCCAGTTAATAATAGACGAAAGACCTCTTCTGGTATGGGTTCATCTCTTCCAGTTAGTAACAGGAAAAAGACCTCTTCTGGTATGGGTTTATATCTTCCAGTTAATAATAGGCGAAAGACCTCTTCTGGTTTGGGTTCATCTCTTCCAGTTAATAATAGGCGAAAGACCCCTTCTGGTATGGGTTTATCTCTTCCAGATAATAATAGGCGAAAGACCTCTCCTTGTTTGGGTTCATCTCTTCCAGTTAATAATAGGCGAAAGACCTCTTCTGGTATGGGTTCATCTCTTCTAATTAATAACAAGCGAAATACATCTTTTGGTATGGGTTTATCTCTTCCAGTTAATAAGAGGTGAAAGACCTCTTTTGCTATGGGTTCATCTCTTCCAATTAATAGCAGGCGAAAGACCTTTCTTGTATGGGTTTATCTCTTCTAGTTAATAACAGGGGAAATACCTCTTATGGTATGGGTTCATCTCTTCCAATTAATAACAAGCGAAATACCTCTTCTGGTATGAGTTCATCTCTTCCAGTTAATAACTGGTGAAAGACCTCTTCTTGTATGAGTTTATCTCTTCCAGTTAATAACTAGAGAAATACCTCTTCTGGTGTGGATTTATTCTTCCAGTTAATAACCGGCGAAAGAATTCTTCTGGTATGGGTTCATCTCTTCCATTTAGTAACATGCGAAACCCCTCTTCTGGTATGGGTTTATCTCTTCCAGTTAATAACAGGCGAAATACCTCTTCTGGTATTGGTTCATCTCTTCCAGTTAATAATAGGCAAAATACCTCTTCTAGTATGGGTTCATCTCTTCCAGTTAATAATAGGAGAAAGACCTCTTCTAGTATGGGTTCATCTCTTCCAATTAATAACAAGCGAAAAACTTCTTCTGGTATGGGTTTATCTCTTCCAGTTAATAATAGGTGAAAAACATCTTCTTGTATGGGTTCATCTCTTCTAGTTTGTAACAGGCGAATAACCTCTTCTAGTATGGGTATATCTCTTTCAGTTAATAACAGGAGAAATACCTCTTTTGGTATTGGTTCATCTCTTCCAGTTAATAATAGGCGAAGGACCTCTTTTAGTATGGCTTCATCTCTTCTAGTTAATAACAAGCGAAAAACATCTTCTGGTATGGGTTTATCTCTTCCAGTTAATAACAGGTGAAAAACCTCTTCTTGTATGGGTTCATCTCTTCCAGTTAGTAACAGGCGAAAGACCTCTTCTGGTATGGTTATTTCTTCCAGTTAATAACAAGCGAAATACCTCTTCTTGTATGGGTTTATCTCTTCCAGTTAATAATAGACGAAAGACCTCTTCTGGTATGGGTTCATCTCTTCCAGTTAGTAACATGCAAAAGACCTCTTCTGCTATGGGTTTATCTCTTCCAGTTAATAATAGGCGAAAGACCTATTCTGGTTTGGGTTCATCTCTTCCAGTTAATAATAGGCGAAAGACCTCTTCTGGTATGGGTTTATCTCTTCCAGATAATAATAGGCGAAAAACCTCTCCTTGTTTGGGTTCATCTCTTCCAGTTAATAATAGGCGAAAGACCTCTTCTGGTATGGGTTCATCTCTTCTAATTAATAACAAGCGAAAGACCTCTTCTGGTATGGGTTTATCTCTTCCAATTTATAAGAGGTGAAAGACCTCTTATGCTATGGGTTCATCTCTTCCAATTAATAGCAGGCGAAAGACCTCTTCTGGTATGGGTTTATCTCTTCTAGTTAATAACACGGGAAATACCTCTTATGGTATGGGTTCATCTCTTCCAGTTAATAACAGGCAAAAGACCACTTCTGGTATGAGTTCATCTCTTCCAGTTAATAACAGGCGAAAGACCTCTTCTTGTATGAGTTTATCTCTTCCAGTTAATAACTAGAGAAATACCTCTTCTGGTGTGGATTTATTCCTCCAGTTAATAACATGCGAAACCCCTCTTCTGGTATGGGTTCATCTCTTCCATTTAGTAACAGGCGAAACCCCTCTTATGGTATGGGTTTATCTCTTCCAGTTAATGACAGGCGAAATACCTCTTCTGGTATTGGTTCATCTCTTCCAGTTAATAATATGCAAAATACCTCTTCTAGTATGGGTTCATCTCTTCCAGTTAATAATAGGCGAAAGACCTCTTCTAGTATGGGTTCATCTCTTCCAATTAATAACAAGCGAAAAACTTCTTCTTGTATGGGTTTATCTCTTCCAGTTAATAACAGGTGAAAAACATCTTCTTGTATGGGTTCATCTCTTCCAGTTAATAATAGGCGAAATACCTCTTTTAGTATGGCTTCATCTCTTCTAGTTAATAACAAGCGAAAAACATCTTCTGGTATGGGTTTATCTCTTCCAGTTAATAACAGGTGAAAAACCTCTTCTTGTATGGGTTCATCTCTTCCAGTTAGTAACAGGCGAAAGACCTCTTCTAGTATGGTTATTTCTTCCAGTTAATAACAAGCGAAAGACCTCTTCTTGTATGGGTTTATCTCTTCCAGTTAATAATAGACGAAAGACCTCTTCTGGTATGGGTTCATCTCTTCCAGTTAGTAACATGCAAAAGACCTCTTCTGGTATGGGTTTATCTCTTCCAGTTAATAATAGGCGAAAGACCTCTTCTGGTTTGGGTTCATCTCTTCCAGTTAATAATAGGCGAAAGACCTCTTCTGGTATGGGTTTATCTCTTCCAGATAATAATAGGCGAAAGACCTCTCCTTGTTTGGGTTCATCTCTTCCAGTTAATATTAGGCGAAAGACCTCTTCTGGTATGGGTTCATCTCTTCTAATTAATAACAAGCGAAATACCTCTTCTGGTATGGGTTTATCTCTTCCAATTAATAACAGGCGAAAGACCTCTCCTGGTATGAGTTCATCTCTTCCAGTTAATAACAGGCGAAAGACCTCTTCTTGTATGAGTTTATCTCTTCCAGTTAATAACTAGAGAAATACCTCTTCTGGTGTGGATTTATTCTTCCAGTTAATAACCGGCGAAAGAACTCTTCTGGTATGGGTTCATCTCTTCCATTTAGTAACATGCGAAACCCCTCTTCTGGTATGGGTTTATCTCTTCCAGTTAATAACAAGCGAAAGACCTCTTCTGGTTTGGGTTCATCTCTTCCAGTTAATAATAGGCGAAAGACGTATTCTGGTATGGGTTTATCTCTTCCAGATAATAATAGGCGAAAGACCTCTCCTTGTTTGGGTTCATCTCTTCCATTTAATAATAGGCAGAAGACCTCTTCTGGTATGGGTTTATCTCTTCCAATTAATAATAGGTGAAAAACATCTTCTTGTATGGGTTCATCTCTTCCAGTTTGTAACAGGCGAAAGACCTCTTCTAGTATGGGTATATCTCTTCCAGTTAATAACAGGCGAAAGACCTCTTTTGGTATTGGTTCATCTCTTCCAGTTAATAATAGGTGAAAGACCTCTTTTAGTATGGCTTCATCTCTTCTAGTTAATAACAAGCGAAATACATCTTTTGATATGGGTTTATCTCTTCCAGTTAATAACCGGCGAAAGAACTCTTCTGGTATGGGTTCATCTCTTCCATTTAGTAACATGCGAAACCCCTCTTCTGGTATGGGTTTATCTCTTCCAGTTAATAACAGGCGAAATACCTCTTCTGGTATTGGCTCATCTCTTCCAGTTAATAATAGGCTAAAGACCTCTTCTAGTATGGGTTCATCTCTTCCAGTTAATAATAGGCGAAAGACCTCTTCTAGTATGGGTTCATCTCTTCCAATTAATAACAAGCGAAAAACTTCTTCTGGTATGGGTTTATCTCTTCCAGTTAATAACAGGTGAAAAACATCTTCTTGTATGGGTTCATCTCTTCCAGTTTGTAACAGGCGAAAGACCTCTTCTAGTATGGGTATATCTCTTCCAGTTAATAAGAGGCGAAAGACCTCTTTTGATATTGGTTCATCTCTTCCAGTTAATAATAGGTGAAAGACCTCTTTTAGTATGGCTTCATCTCTTCTAGTTAATAACAAGCGAAAAACATCTTTTGATATGGGTTTATCTCTTCCAGTTAATAACAGGTGAAAAACCACTTCTTGTATGGGTTCATCTCTTCCAGTTAGTAACAGGCGAAAGACCTCTTCTGGTATGGTTATTTCTTCCAGTTAATAACAAGCGAAAGCCCTTTTCTTGTATGGGTTTATCTCTTCCAGTTAATAATAGAAGAAAGACCTCTTCTGGTATGGGTTCATCTCTTCCAGTTAGTAACAGGAAAAAGACCTCTTCTGGTATGGGTTTATATCTTCCAGTTAATAATAGGCGAAAGACCTCTTCTGGTTTGGGTTCATCTCTTCCAGTTAATAATAGGCGAAAGACCCCTTCTGGTATGGGTTTATCTCTTCCAGATAATAATAGGCGAAAGACCTCTCCTTGTTTGGGTTCATCTCTTCCAGTTAATAATAAGCGAAAGACCTCTTCTGCTATGGGTTCATCTCTTCTAATTAATAACAAGCGAAATACCTCTTTTGGTATGGGTTTATCTCTTCCAGTTAATAAGAGGTGAAAGACCTCTTTTGCTATGGGTTCATCTCTTCCAATTAATAGCAGGCGAAAGACCTCTTCTTGTATGGGTTTATCTCTTCTAGTTAATAACAGGGGAAATACCTCTTATGGTATGGGTTCATCTCTTCCAATTAATAACAAGCGAAATACCTCTTCTGGTATGAGTTCATCTCTTCCAGTTAATAACAGGCGAAAGACCTCTTCTTGTATGAGTTTATCTCTTCCAGTTAATAACTAGAGAAATACCTCTTCTGGTGTGGATTTATTCTTCCAGTTAATAACCGGCGAAAGAATTCTTCTGGTATGGGTTCATCTCTTCCATTTAGTAACATGCGAAACCCCTCTTCTGGTATGGGTTTATCTCTTCCAGTTAATAACAGGCGAAATACCTCTTCTGGTATTGGTTCATCTCTTCCAGTTAATAATAGGCAAAATACCTCTTCTAGTATGGGTTCATCTCTTCCAGTTAATAATAGGAGAAAGACCTCTTCTAGTATGGGTTCATCTCTTCCAATTAATAACAAGCGAAAAACTTCTTCTGGTATGGGTTTATCTCTTCCAGTTAATAACAGGTGAAAAACATCTTCTTGTATGGGTTCATCTCTTCTAGTTTGTAACAGGCGAAAGACCTCTTCTAGTATGGGTATATCTCTTCCAGTTAATAACAGGCGAAATACCTCTTTTGGTATTGGTTCATCTCTTCCAGTTAATAATAGGCGAAAGACCTCTTTTAGTATGGCTTCATCTCTTCTAGTTAATAACAAGCGAAAAACATCTTCTGGTATGGGTTTAACTCTTCCAGTTAATAACAGGTGAAAAACCTCTTCTTGTATGGGTTCATCTCTTCCAGTTAGTAACAGGCGAAAGACCTCTTCTGGTATGGTTATTTCTTCCAGTTAATAACAAGCGAAAGACCTCTTCTTGTATGGGTTTATCTCTTCCAGTTAATAATAGACGAAAGACCTCTTCTAGTACGGGTTCATCTCTTCCAGTTAGTAACATGCAAAAGACCTCTTCTGCTATGGGTTTATCTCTTCCAGTTAATAATAGGCGAAAGACCTCTTCTGGTTTGGGTTCATCTCTTCCAGTTAATAATAGGCGAAAGACCTCTTCTGGTATGGGTTTATCTCTTCCAGATAATAATAGGCGAAAGACCTCTCCTTGTTTGGGTTCATCTCTTCCAGTTAATAATAGGCGAAAGACCTCTTCTGGTATGGGTTCATCTCTTCTAATTAATAACAAGCGAAATACCTCTTCTGGTATGGGTTTATCTCTTCCAATTTATAAGAGGTGAAAGACCTCTTATGCTATGGGTTCATCTCTTCCAATTAATAGCAGGCGAAAGACCTCTTCTTGTATGGGTTTATCTCTTCTAGTTAATAACACGGGAAATACCTCTTATGGTATGGGTTCATCTCTTCCAGTTAATAACAGGAAAAAGACCTCTTCTGGTATGAGTTCATCTCTTCCAGTTAATAACAGGCGAAAGACCTCTTCTTGTATGAGTTTATCTCTTCCAGTTAATAACTAGAGAAATACCTCTTCTGGTGTGGATTTATTCCTCCAGTTATAAACATGCGAAACCCCTCTTCTGGTATGGGTTCATCTCTTCCATTTAGTAACATGCGAAACCCCTCTTCTGGTATGGGTTTATCTCTTCCAGTTAATGACAGGCGAAATACCTCTTCTGGTATTGGTTCATCTCTTCCAGTTAATAATAGGCAAAATACCTCTTCTAGTATGGGTTCATCTCTTCCAGTTAATAATAGGCGAAAGACCTCTTCTAGTATGGGTTCATCTCTTCCAATTAATAACAAGCGAAAAACTTCTTCTGGTATGGGTTTATCTCTTCCAGTTAATAACAGGTGAAAAACATCTTCTTGTATGGGTTCATCTCTTCCAGTTAATAATAGGCGAAAGACCTCTTTTAGTATGGCTTCATCTCTTCTAGTTAATAACAAAGCGAAAAACATCTTCTGGTATGGGTTTATCTCTTCCAGTTAATAACAGGTGAAAAACCTCTTCTTGTATGGGTTCATCTCTTCCAGTTAGTAACAGGCGAAAGACCTCTTCTAGTATGGTTATTTCTTCCAGTTAATAACAAGCGAAAGACCTCTTCTTGTATGGGTTTATCTCTTCCAGTTAATAATAGACGAAAGACCTCTTCTGGTATGGGTTCATCTCTTCCAGTTAGTAACATGCAAAAGACCTCTTCTGGTATGGGTTTATCTGTTCTAGTTAATAATAGGCGAAAGACCTCTTCTGGTTTGGGTTCATCTCTTCCAGTTAATAATAGGCGAAAGACCTCTTCTGGTACGGGTTTATCTCTTCCAGATAATAATAGGCGAAAGACCTCTCCTTGTTTGGGTTCATCTCTTCCAGTTAATAATAGGCGAAAGACCTCTTCTGGTATGGGTTCATCTCTTCTAATTAATAACAAGCGAAAGACCTCTTCTGGTATGGGTTTATCTCTTCCAATTAATAACAGGCGAAAGACCTCTCCTGGTATGAGTTCATCTCTTCAAGTTAATAACATGCGAAAGACCTCTTCTTGTATGAGTTTATCTCTTCCAGTTAATAACTAGAGAAATACCTCTTCTGGTGTGGATTTATTCTTCCAGTTAATAACCGGCGAAAGAACTCTTCTGGTATGGGTTCATCTCTTCCATTTAGTAACATGCGAAACCCCTCTTCTGGTATGGGTTTATCTCTTCCAGTTAATAACAAGCGAAAGACCTCTTCTGGTTTGGGTTCATCTCTTCCAGTTAATAATAGGCGAAAGACGTATTCTGGTATGGGTTTATCTCTTCCAGATAATAATAGGCGAAAGACCTCTCCTTGTTTGGGTTCATCTCTTCCAGTTAATAATAGGCGAAAGACCTCTTCTGGTATGGGTTTATCTCTTCCAGTTAATAATAGGTGAAAAACATCTTCTTGTATGGGTTCATCTCTTCCAGTTTGTAACAGGCGAAAGACCTCTTCTAGTATGGGTATATCTCTTCCAGTTAATAACAGGCGAAAGACCTCTTTTGGTATTGGTTCATCCCTTCCAGTTAATAATAGGTGAAAGACCTCTTTTAGTATGGCTTCATCTCTTCTAGTTAATAACAAGCGAAAAACATCTTCTGATATGGGTTTATCTCTTCCAGTTAATAACCGGCGAAAGAACTCTTCTGGTATGGGTTCATCTCTTCCATTTAGTAACATGCGAAACCCCTCTTCTGGTATGGGTTTATCTCTTCCAGTTAATAACAGGAGAAATACCTCTTCTGGTATTGGTTCATCTCTTCCAGTTAATAATAGGCAAAAGACCTCTTCTAGTATGGGTTCATCTCTTCCAGTTAATAATAGGCGAAAGACCTCTTCTAGTATGGGTTCATCTCTTCCAATTAATAACAAGCGAAAAACTTCTTCTGGTATGGGTTTATCTCTTCCAGTTAATAACAGGTGAAAAACATCTTCTTGTATGGGTTCATCTCTTCCAGTTTGTAACAGGCGAAAGACCTCTTCTAGTATGGGTATATCTCTTCCAGTTAATAAGAGGCGAAAGACCTCTTTTGGTATTGGTTCATCTCTTCCAGTTAATAATAGGTGAAAGACCTCTTTTAGTATGGCTTCATCTCTTCTAGTTAATAACAAGCGAAAAACATCTTTTGATATGGGTTTATCTCTTCCAGTTAATAACAGGTGAAAAACCACTTCTTGTATGGGTTCATCTCTTCCAGTTAGTAACAGGCGAAAGACCTCTTCTGGTATGGTTATTTCTTCCAGTTAATAACAAGCGAAAGCCCTTTTCTTGTATGGGTTTATCTCTTCCAGTTAATAATAGACGAAAGACCTCTTCTGGTATGGGTTCATCTCTTCCAGTTAGTAACAGGAAAAAGACCTCTTCTGGTATGGGTTTATATCTTCCAGTTAATAATAGGCGAAAGACCTCTTCTGGTTTGGGTTCATCTCTTCCAGTTAATAATAGGCGAAAGACCCCTTCTGGTATGGGTTTATCTCTTCCAGATAATAATAGGCGAAAGACCTCTCCTTGTTTGGGTTCATCTCTTCCAGTTAATAATAGGCGAAAGACCTCTTCTGGTATGGGTTCATCTCTTCTAATTAATAACAAGCGAAATACCTCTTTTGGTATGGGTTTATCTCTTCCAGTTAATAAGAGGTGAAAGACCTCTTTTGCTATGGGTTCATCTCTTCCAATTAATAGCAGGCGAAAGACCTCTTCTTGTATGGGTTTATCTCTTCTAGTTAATAACAGGGGAAATACCTCTTATGGTATGGGTTCATCTCTTCCAATTAATAACAAGCGAAATACCTCTTCTGGTATGAGTTCATCTCTTCCAGTTAATAACAGGCGAAAGACCTCTTCTTGTATGAGTTTATCTCTTCCAGTTAATAACTAGAGAAATACCTCTTCTGGTGTGGATTTATTCTTCCAGTTAATAACCGGCGAAAGAATTCTTCTGGTACGGGTTCATCTCTTCCATTTAGTAACATGCGAAACCCCTCTTCTGGTATGGGTTTATTTCTTCCAGTTAATAACAGGCGAAATACCTCTTCTGGTATTGGTTCATCTCTTCCAGTTAATAATAGGCAAAATACCTCTTCTAGTATGGGTTCATCTCTTCCAGTTAATAATAGGAGAAAGACCTCTTCTAGTATGGGTTCATCTCTTCCAATTAATAACAAGCGAAAAACTTCTTCTGGTATGGGTTTATCTCTTCCAGTTAATAATAGGTGAAAAACATCTTCTTGTATGGGTTCATCTCTTCTAGTTTGTAACAGGCGAAAGACCTCTTCTAGTATGGGTATATCTCTTCCAGTTAATAACAGGAGAAATACCTCTTTTGGTATTGGTTCATCTCTTCCAGTTAATAATAGGTGAAAGACCTCTTTTAGTATGGCTTCATCTCTTCTAGTTAATAACAAGCGAAAAACATCTTCTGGTATGGGTTTATCTCTTCCAGTTAATAACAGGTGAAAAACCTCTTCTTGTATGGGTTCATCTCTTCCAGTTAGTAACAGGCGAAAGACCTCTTCTGGTATGGTTATTTCTTCCAGTTAATAACAAGCGAAAGACCTCTTCTTGTATGGGTTTATCTCTTCCAGTTAATAATAGACGAAAGACCTCTTCTGGTATGGGTTCATCTCTTCCAGTTAGTAACATGCAAAAGACCTCTTCTGCTATGGGTTTATCTCTTCCAGTTAATAATAGGCGAAAGACCTCTTCTGGTTTGGGTTCATCTCTTCCAGTTAATAATAGGCGAAAGACCTCTTCTGGTATGGGTTTATCTCTTCCAGATAATAATAGGCGAAAGACCTCTCCTTGTTTGGGTTCATCTCTTCCAGTTAATAATAGGCGAAAGACCTCTTCTGGTATGGGTTCATCTCTTCTAATTAATAACAAGCGAAAGACCTCTTCTGGTATGGGTTTATCTCTTCCAATTTATAAGAGGTTAAAGACCTCTTATGCTATGGGTTCATCTCTTCCAATTAATAGCAGGCGAAAGACCTCTTCTTGTATGGGTTTATCTCTTCTTGTTAATAACACGGGAAATACCTCTTATGGTATGGGTTCATCTCTTCCAGTTAATAACAGGCAAAAGACCACTTCTGGTATGAGTTCATCTCTCCCAGTTAATAACAGGCGAAAGACCTCTTCTTGTATGAGTTTATCTCTTCCAGTTAATAACTAGAGAAATACCTCTTCTGGTGTGGATTTATTCCTCCAGTTAATAACATGCGAAACCCCTCTTCTGGTATGGGTTCATCTCTTCCATTTAGTAACATGCGAAACCCCTCTTCTGGTATGGGTTTATCTCTTCTAGTTAATGACAGGCGAAATACCTCTTCTGGTATTGGTTCATCTCTTCCAGTTAATAATATGCAAAATACCTCTTCTAGTATGGGTTCATCTCTTCCAGTTAATAATAGGCGAAAGACCTCTTCTAGTATGGGTTCATCTCTTCCAATTAATAACAAGCGAAAAACTTCTTCTGGTATGGGTTTATCTCTTCCAGTTAATAACAGGTTAAAAACATCTTCTTGTATGGGTTCATCTCTTCCAGTTAATAATAGACGAAAGACCTCTTTTAGTATGGCTTCATCTCTTCTAGTTAATAACAAGCGAAAAACATCTTCTGGTATGGGTTTATCTCTTCCAGTTAATAACAGGTGAAAAACCTCTTCTTGTATGGGTTCATCTCTTCCAGTTAGTAACAGGCGAAAGACCTCTTCTAGTATGGTTATTTCTTCCAGTTAATAACAAGCGAAAGACCTCTTCTTGTATGGGTTTATCTCTTCCAGTTAATAATAGACGAAAGACCTCATCTGGTATGGGTTCATCTCTTCCAGTTAGTAACATGCAAAAGACCTCTTCTGGTATGGGTTTATCTCTTCCAGTTAATAATAGGCGAAAGACCTCTTCTGGTTTGGGTTCATCTCTTCCAGTTAATAATAGGCGAAAGACCTCTTCTGGTATGGGTTTATCTCTTCCAGATAATAATAGGCGAAAGACCTCTCCTTGTTTGGGTTCATCTCTTCCAGTTAATAATAGGCGAAAGACCTCTTCTGGTATGGGTTCATCTCTTCTAATTAATAACAAGCGAAAGACCTCTTCTGGTATGGGTTTATCTCTTCCAATTAATAACAGGCGAAAGACCTCTCTTGGTATGAGTTCATCTCTTCCAGTTAATAACAGGCGAAAGACCTCTTCTTGTATGAGTTTAACTCTTCCAGTTAATAACTAGAGAAATACCTCTTCTGGTGTGGATTTATTCTTCCAGTTAATAACCGGCGAAAGAACTCTTCTGGTATGGGTTCATCTCTTCCATTTAGTAACATGCGAAACCCCTCTTCTGGTATGGGTTTATCTCTTCCAGTTAATAACAAGCGAAAGACCTCTTCTGGTTTGGGTTCATCTCTTCCAGTTAATAATAGGCGAAAGACGTATTCTGGTATGGGTTTATCTCTTCCAGATAATAATAGGCGAAAGACCTCTCCTTGTTTGGGTTCATCTCTTCCAGTTAATAATAGGCGAAAGACCTCTTCTGGTATGGGTTTATCTCTTCCAGTTAATAATAGGTGAAAAACATCTTCTTGTATGGGTTCATCTCTTCCAGTTTGTAACAGGCGAAAGACCTCTTCTAGTATGGGTATATCTCTTCCAGTTAATAACAGGCGAAAGACCTTTTTTGGTATTGGTTCATCTCTTCCAGTTAATAATAGGTGAAATACCTCTTTTAGTATGGCTTCATCTCTTCTAGTTAATAACAAGCGAAAAACATCTTCTGATATGGGTTTATCTCTTCCAGTTAATAACCGGCGAAAGAACTCTTCTGGTATGGGTTCATCTCTTCCATTTAGTAACATGCGAAACCCCTCTTCTGGTATGGGTTTATCTCTTCCAGTTAATAACAGGCGAAATACCTCTTCTGGTATTGGTTCATCTCTTCCAGTTAATAATAGGCAAAAGACCTCTTCTAGTATGGGTTCATCTCTTCCAGTTAATAATAGGCGAAAGACCTCTTCTAGTATGGGTTCATCTCTTCCAATTAATAACAAGCGAAAAACTTCTTCTGGTATGGGTTTATCTCTTCCAGTTAATAACAGGTGAAAAACATCTTCTTGTATGGGTTCATCTCTTCCAGTTTGTAACAGGCGAAAGACCTCTTCTAGTATGGGTATATCTCTTCCAGTTAATAAGAGGCGAAAGACCTCTTTTGGTATTGGTTCATCTCTTCCAGTTAATAATAGGTGAAAGACCTCTTTTAGTATGGCTTCATCTCTTCTAGTTAATAACAAGCGAAAAACATCTTTTGATATGGGTTTATCTCTTCCAGTTAATAACAGGTGAAAAACCACTTCTTGTATGGGTTCATCTCTTCCAGTTAGTAACAGGCGAAAGACCTCTTCTGGTATGGTTATTTCTTCCAGTTAATAACAAGCGAAAGCCCTTTTCTTGTATGGGTTTATCTCTTCCAGTTAATAATAGACGAAAGACCTCTTCTGGTATGGGTTCATCTCTTCCAGTTAGTAACAGGAAAAAGACCTCTTCTGGTATGGGTTTATATCTTCCAGTTAATAATAGGCGAAAGACCTCTTCTGGTTTGGGTTCATCTCTTCTAGTTAATAATAGGCGAAAGACCCCTTCTGGTATGGGTTTATCTCTTCCAGATAATAATAGGCGAAAGACCTCTCCTTGTTTGGGTTCATCTCTTCCAGTTAATAATAGGCGAAAGACCTCTTCTGGTATGGGTTCATCTCTTCTAATTAATAACAAGCGAAATACCTCTTTTGGTATGGGTTTATCTCTTCCAGTTAATAAGAGGTGAAAGACCTCTTTTGCTATGGGTTCATCTCTTCCAATTAATAGCAGGCGAAAGACCTCTTCTTGTATGGGTTTATCTCTTCTAGTTAATAACAGGGGAAATACCTCTTATGGTATGGGTTCATCTCTTTCAATTAATAACAAGTGAAATACCTCTTCTGGTATGAGTTCATCTCTTCCAGTTAATAACAGGCGAAAGACCTCTTCTTGTATGAGTTTATCTCTTCCAGTTAATAACTAGAGAAATACCTCTTCTGGAGTGGATTTATTCTTCCAGTTAATAACCGGCGAAAGAATTCTTCTGGTATGGGTTCATCTCTTCCATTTAGTAACATGCGAAACCCCTCTTCTGGTATGGGTTTATCTCTTCCACTTAATAACAGGCGAAATACCTCTTCTGGTATTGGTTCATCTCTTCCAGTTAATAATAGGCAAAATACCTCTTCTAGTATGGGTTCATCTCTTCCAGTTAATAATAGGAGAAAGACCTCTTCTAGTATGGGTTCATCTCTTCCAATTAATAACAAGCGAAAAACTTCTTCTGGTATGGGTTTATCTCTTCCAGTTAATAACAGGTGAAAAACATCTTCTTGTATGGGTTCATCTCTTCTAGTTTGTAACAGGCGAAAGACCTCTTCTAGTATGGGTATATCTCTTCCAGTTAATAACAGGCGAAATACCTCTTTTGGTATTGGTTCATCTCTTCCAGTTAATAATAGGCGAAAGACCTCTTTTAGTATGGCTTCATCTCTTCTAGTTAATAACAAGCGAAAAACATCTTCTGGTATGGGTTTATCTCTTCCAGTTAATAACAGGTGAAAAACCTCTTCTTGTATGCGTTCATCTCTTCCAGTTAGTAACAGGCGAAAGACCTCTTCTGGTATGGTTATTTCTTCCAGTTAATAACAAGCGAAAGACCTCTTCTTGTATGGGTTTATCTCTTCCAGTTAATAATAGACGAAAGACCTCTTCTAGTATGGGTTCATCTCTTCCAGTTAGTAACATGCAAAAGACCTCTTCTGCTATGGGTTTATCTCTTCCAGTTAATAATAGGCGAAAGACCTCTTCTGGTTTGGGTTCATCTCTTCCAGTTAATAATAGGCGAAAGACCTCTTCTGGTATGGGTTTATCTCTTCCAGATAATAATAGGCGAAAGACCTCTCCTTGTTTGGGTTCATCTCTTCCAGTTAATAATAGGCGAAAGACCTCTTCTGGTATGGGTTCATCTCTTCTAATTAATAACAAGCGAAATACCTCTTCTGGTATGGGTTTATCTCTTCCAATTTATAAGAGGTGAAAGACCTCTTATGCTATGGGTTCATCTCTTCCAATTAATAGCAGGCGAAAGACCTCTTCTTGTATGGGTTTATCTCTTCTAGTTAATAACACGGGAAATACCTCTTATGGTATGGGTTCATCTCTTCCAGTTAATAACAGGAAAAAGACCTCTTCTGGTATGAGTTCATCTCTTCCAGTTAATAACAGGCGAAAGACCTCTTCTTGTATGAGTTTATCTCTTCCAGTTAATAACTAGAGAAATACCTCTTCTGGTGTGGATTTATTCTTCCAGTTATAAACATGCGAAACCCCTCTTCTGGTATGGGTTCATCTCTTCCATTTAGTAACATGCGAAACCCCTCTTCTGGTATGGGTTTATCTCTTCCAGTTAATGACAGGCGAAATACCTCTTCTGGTATTGGTTCATCTCTTCCAGTTAATAATAGGCAAAATACCTCTTCTAGTATGGGTTCATCTCTTCCAGTTAATAATAGGCGAAAGACCTCTTCTAGTATGGGTTCATCTCTTCCAATTAATAACAAGCGAAAAACTTCTTCTGGTATGGGTTTATCTCTTCCAGTTAATAACAGGTGAAAAACATCTTCTTGTATGGGTTCATCTCTTCCAGTTAATAATAGGCGAAAGACCTCTTTTAGTATGGCTTCATCTCTTCTAGTTAATAACAAGCGAAAAACATCTTCTGGTATGGGTTTATCTCTTCCAGTTAATAACAGGTGAAAAACCTCTTCTTGTATGGGTTCATCTCTTCCAGTTAGTAACAGGCGAAAGACCTCTTCTAGTATGGTTATTTCTTCCAGTTAATAACAAGCGAAAGACCTCTTCTTGTATGGGTTTATCTCTTCCAGTTAATAATAGACGAAAGACCTCTTCTGGTATGGGTTCATGTCTTCCAGTTAGTAACATGCAAAAGACCTCTTCTGGTATGGGTTTATCTCTTCCAGTTAATAATAGGCGAAAGACCTCTTCTGGTTTGGGTTCATCTCTTCCAGTTAATAATAGGCGAAAGACCTCTTCTGGTATGGGTTTATCTCTTCCAGATAATAATAGGCGAAAGACCTCTCCTTGTTTGGGTTCATCTCTTCCAGTTAATAATAGGCGAAAGACCTCTTCTGGTATGGGTTCATCTCTTCTAATTAATAACAAGCGAAAGACCTCTTCTGGTATGGGTTTATCTCTTCCAATTAATAACAGGCGAAAGACCTCTTCTGGTATGAGTTCATCTCTTCCAGTTAATAACAGGCGAAAGACCTCTTCTTGTATGAGTTTATCTCTTCCAGTTAATAACTAGAGAAACACCTCTTCTGGTGTGGATTTATTCTTCCAGTTAATAACCGGCGAAATAACTCTTCTGGTATGGGTTCATCTCTTCCATTTAGTAACATGCGAAACCCCTCTTCTGGTATGGGTTTATCTCTTCCAGTTAATAACAAGCGAAAGACCTCTTCTGGTTTGGGTTCATCTCTTCCAGTTAATAATAGGCGAAAGACGTATTCTGGTATGGGTTTATCTCTTCCAGATAATAATAGGCGAAAGACCTCTCCTTGTTTGGGTTCATCTCTTCCAGTTAATAATAGGCGAAAGACCTCTTCTGGTATGGGTTTATCTCTTCCAGTTAATAATAGGTGAAAAACAACTTCTTGTATGGGTTCATCTCTTCCAGTTTGTAACAGGCGAAAGACCTCTTCTAGTATGGGTATATCTCTTCCAGTTAATAACAGGCGAAAGACCTCTTTTGGTAATTGTTCATCTCTTCCAGTTAATAATAGGTGAAAGACCTCTTTTAGTATGGCTTCATCTCTTCTAGTTAATAACAAGCGAAAAACATCTTCTGATATGGGTTTATCTCTTCCAGTTAATAACAGGCGAAAAACCTCTTTTTGTATGGGTTCATCTCTTCCATTTAGTAACAGGCGAAAGACCTCTTCTGGTATGGTTATTTCTTCCAGTTAATAACAAGCGAAAGCCCTCTTCTTGTATGGGTTTATCTCTTCCAGTTAATAATAGACGAAAGACCTCTTCTGGTATGGGTTCGTCTCTTCCAGTTAGTAACAGGCAAAAGACCTCTTCTTGTATGGGTTTATCTCTTCCAGTTAATAATAGGCGAAAGACCTCTTCTGGTTTGGGTTCATCTCTTCCAGTTAGTAATAGACGAAAGACCCCTTCTGGTATGGGTTTATCTCTTCCAGATAATAATAGGCGAAAGACCTCTCCTTGTTTGGGTTCATCTCTTCCAGTTAATAATAGGCGAAAGACCTCTTCTGGTATGAGTTCATCTCTTCTAATTAATAACAAGCGAAAGACCTCTTTTGGTATGGGTTTATCTCTTCCAGTTAATAAGAGGTGAAAGACCTCTTATGCTATGGGTTCATCTCTTCCAAATACATAGCAGGCGAAAGACCTCTTCTTGTATGGATTTATCTCTTCTAGTTAATAACAGAGGAAATACCTCTTATGGTATGGGTTCATCTCTTCCAATTAATAACAGGCGAAAGACCTCTTCTGGTATGAGTTCATCTCTTCCAGTTAATAACAGGCGAAAGACCTCTTCTTGTATGAGTTTATCTCTTCCAGTTAATAAATAGAGAAATACCTCTTCTGGTGTGGATTTATTCTTCCAGTTAATAACCGGCGAAAGAACTCTTCTGTTATGGGTTCATCTCTTCCATTTAGTAACATGCGAAACCCCTCTTCTGATATGGGTTTATCTCTTCCAGTTAATAACAAGCGAAAGACCTCTTCTGGTTTGGGTTCATCTCTTCCAGTTAATAATAGGCGAAAGACGTCTTCTGGTATGGGTTTATCTCTTCCAGATAATAATAGGCGAAAGACCTCTCCTTGTTTGGGTTCATCTCTTCCAGTTAATAATAGGCGAAAGACCTCTTCTGGTATGGGTCATCTCTTCTAATTAATAACAAGCGAAAGACCTCTTCTGGTATGGGTTTATCTCTTCCAGTTAATAAGAGGTGAAAGACCTCTTATGCTATGGGTTCATCTCTTCCAATTAATAGCAGGCGAAAGTCCTCTTCTTGTATGGGTTTATCTCTTCTAGTTAATAACAGGGGAAATACCTCTTATGGTATGGGTTCATCTCTTCCATTTAATAACAGGCGAAAGACATCTTCTGGTATGAGTTCATCTCTTCCAGTTAATAATAGGAGAAATACCTCTTCTTGTATGAGTTTATCTCTTCCAGTTAATAACTAGAGAAATACCTCTTCTGGTGTGGATTTATTCTTCCAGTTAATAACCGGCGAAAGAACTCTTCTGGTATGGGTTCATCTCTTCCATTTAGTAACATGCGAAACCCCTCTTCTGGTATGGGTTTATCTCTTCCAGTTAATAACAGGCGAAATACCTCTTCTGGTATTGGTTCATCTCTTCCAGTTAATAATAGGCAAAAGACCTCTTCTAGTATGGGTTCATCTCTTCCAGTTAATAATAGGCGAAAGACCTCTTCTAGTATGGGTTCATCTCTTCCAATTAATAACAAGCGAAAAACTTCTTCTGGTATGAGTTTATCTCTTCCAGTTAATAATAGGTGAAAAACATCTTCTTGTATGGGTTCATCTCTTCCAGTTTGTAACAGGCGAAAGACCTCTTCTAGTATGGGTATATCTCTTCCAGTTAATAAGAGGCAAAAGACCTCTTTTGGTATTGGTTCATCTCTTCCAGTTAATAATAGGTGAAAGACCTCTTTTAGTATGGCTTCATCTCTTCTAGTTAATAACAAGCGAAAAACATCTTTTGATATGGGTTTATCTCTTCTAGTTAATAACAGGTGAAAAACCTCTTCTTGTATGGGTTCATCTCTTCCAGTTAGTAACAGGCGAAAGACCTCTTCTGGTATGGTTATTTCATCCAGTTAATAAATAGCGAAAGCCCTCTTCTTGTATGGGTTTATCTCTTCCAGTTAATAATAGACGAAAGACCTCTTCTGGTATGGGTTCATCTCTTCCAGTTAGTAACAGGAAAAAGACCTCTTCTGGTATGGGTTTATCTCTTCCAGTTAATAATAGGCGAAAGACCTCTTCTGGTTTGGGTTCATCTCTTCCAGTTAATAATAGGCGAAAGACCCCTTCTGGTATGGGTTTATCTCTTCCAGATAATAATAGGCGAAAGACCTCTCCTTATTTGGGTTCATCTCTTCCAGTTAATAATAGGCGAAAGACCTCTTCTGGTATGGGTTCATCTCTTCTAATTAATAACAAGCGAAATACCTCTATTGGTATGGGTTTATCTCTTCCAGTTAATAAGAGGTGAAAGACCTCTTATGCTATGGGTTCATCTCTTCCAATTAATAGCAGGCGAAAGACCTCTTCTTGTATGGGTTTATCTCTTCTAGTTAATAACAGGGGAAATACCTCTTATGGTATGGGTTCATCTCTTCCAATTAATAACAAGCGAAAGACCTCTTCTGGTATGAGTTCATCTCTTCCAGTTAATAACAGGCGAAAGACCTCTTCTTGTATGAGTTTATCTCTTCCAGTTAATAACTAGAGAAATACCTCTTCTGGTGTGGATTTATTCTTCCAGTTAATAACCGGCGAAAGAACTCTTCTGTTATGGGTTCATCTCTTCCATTTAGTAACATACGAAACCTCTCTTCTGGTATGGGTTTATCTCTTCCAGTTAATAACAGGCGAAATACCTCTTCTGGTATTGGTTCATCTCTTCCAGTTAATAATAGGCAAAATACCTCTTCTAGTATGGGTTCATCTCTTCCAGTTAATAATAGGAGAAAGACCTCTTCTAGTATGGGTTCATCTCTTCCAATTAATAACAAGCGAAAAACTTCTTCTGGTATGGGTTTATCTCTTCCAGTTAATAACAGGTGAAAAACATCTTCTTGTATGGGTTCATCTCTTCTAGTTTGTAACAGGCGAAAGACCTCTTCTAGTATGGGTATATCTCTTCCAGTTAATAACAGGCGAAATACCTCTTTTGGTATTGGTTCATCTCTTCCAGTTAATAATAGGCGAAAGACCTCTTTTAGTATGGCTTCATCTCTTCTAGTTAATAACAAGCGAAAAACATCTTCTGGTATGGGTTTATCTCTTCCAGTTAATAACAGGTGAAAAACCTCTTCTTGTATGGGTTCATCTCTTCCAGTTAGTAACAGGCGAAAGACCTCTTCTGGTATTGTTATTTCTTCCAGTTAATAACAAGCGAAAGACCTCTTCTTGTATGGGTTTATCTCTTCCAGTTAATAATAGACGAAAGACCTCTTCTGGTATGGGTTCATCTCTTCCAGTTAGTAACATGCAAAAGACCTCTTCTGGTATGGGTTTATCTCTTCCAGTAAATAATAGGCGAAAGACCTCTTCTGGTTTGGGTTCATCTCTTCCAGTTAATAATAGGCGAAAGACCACTTCTGGTATGGGTTTATCTCTTCCAGATAATAATAGGCGAAAGACCTCTCCTTGTTTGGGTTCATCTCTTCCAGTTAATAATAGGTGAAAGACCTCTTCTGGTATGGGTTCATCTCTTCTAATTAATAACAAGCGAAAGACCTCTTCTGGTATGGGTTTATCTCTTCCAATTTATAAGAGGTGAAAGACCTCTTATGCTATGGGTTCATCTCTTCCAATTAATAGCAGGCGAAAGACCTCTTCTTGTATGGGTTTATCTCTTCTAGTTAATAACACGGGAAAAACCTCTTATGGTATGGGTTCATGTCTTCCATTTAATAACAGGCAAAAGACCTCTTCTGGTATGAGTTCATCTCTTCCTGTTAATAACAGGCGAAAGACCTCTTCTTGTATGAGTTTATCTCTTCCAGTTAATAACTAGAGAAATACCTCTTCTGGTGTGGATTTATTCCTCCAGTTAATAACATGCGAAACCCATCTTCTGGTATGGGTTCATCTCTTCCATTTAGTAACATGCGAAACCCCTCTTCTGGTATGGGTTTATCTCTTCCAGTTAATGACAGGCGAAATACATCTTCTGGTATTGGTTCATCTCTTCCAGTTAATAATAGGCAAAATACCTCTTCTAGTATGGGTTCATCTCTTCCAGTTAATAATAGGCGAAAGACCTCTTCTAGTATGGGTTCATCTCTTCCAATTAATAACAAGCGAAAAACTTCTTCTGGTATGGGTTTATCTCTTCCAGTTAATAACAGGTGAAAAAAATCTTCTTGTATGGGTTCATCTCTTCCAGTTTGTAACAGGCGAAATACCTCTTCTAGTATGGGTATATCTCTTCCAGTTAATAACAGGCGAAAGACCTCTTTTGGTATTGGTTCATCTCTTCCAGTTAATAATAGGTGAAAGACCTCTTTTAGTATGGCTTCATATCTTATAGTTAATAACAAGCGAATTACATCTTCTGGTATGGGTTTATCTCTTCCAGTTAATAACAGGTGAAAAACCTCTTCTTGTATGGGTTCATCTCTTCCAGTTAGTAACAGGCGAAAGTACTCTTCTGGTATGGTTATTTCTTCCAGTTAATAATGATCGGGACTTTATAAGTCTGTCGGGATACTAACTGCAAGTATACAGTTCAGTCGTTCTAGTTTTAAAAGATTATCGAACCCACAGAGACTGAGGATCAATCGCATACGAACTAATGCTACAGTTTGTCTAACTAAGCGATGAATATTCGATTTTTAGGGGAAACAGTTTGATTATAAGTAATAGTACTAATTATACCGGTATGTGATAATCGGACTTAGGGAATTCGATGAATCGCTTGGCCTATAAAGTATTTCGGTAAAAGCTAATTATTTAAAAACCTGAGACATACACTCTCGTGTTTATGAAATAAGTCATGCTACTAAACCTAGTGGATGCACTTTAAATTTAATAACAATTTTTGAAAACAATTTGAATTTAATTAATTTATTAAAACACTCTCGTGTATTTAAAAATCAATGCTTCGTTACCACTATCTGGGTTGAACCCCAGCTCTCGCATGCAGGTTCTTGCCTTAATTAATTTCCCACTCTCGTGGCAAAATCGTGTTAATTAACCTCTCACTCTCGTGACAAGGATAGTTAAATTAATCTTGGAAATTGGAAACCAGAAATTGTTTTATAAATATTTTTGGCCAAGGTATCATTGAATTCTTTCGGTTCTTACGGTCACATACCGGTATTAATAATTTAGCCAGACATAATTAACTTAACAACAATAAAGTTTAAATTATAATTCATGGCAATAATTGGCATATTATAAAAACTGAATAAATAATAATTGCAATATAAAAAACCTGGAATTAAAGATGCTATAGTAATCTTGAGGTAATACAGTAATCCAATCTTCGAGCTTGACTTGCAGTAGAAATTCGTGTTAATTCTTGAAAGAATTAACACTTAAAAATAGAAACTAAGGCTTGAATGAAAATTACAAGAAAATGAAAACAGAATTCCAAAACAAACAAATTGGAAATAACTGTAAAATAAAATAAATATTTGCTCTGAGTAAAATTCTTCGACCCTTGGAGTGTGCCTTGGTACTCATATATATAGCAGGAAAAATCAGCAGTTTAAATTTGAATTCTTGATGAAGTCTTCATGGAGAAAATGTAGGAGCAGTAATAGTGGTGGCAAGAAAATAGGAGATTCAGTAGAAAAAGGGAGAACAAGTCTGCCCTTCACGCCCACGTCTTCAATCTATGCATAACGTCCACCTTCACGCGCGTGACGGTCGTCACAGGTGGGTGACGGTCGTCACACGCTGAAGTGGTGCCTTACGCTCGTCAGGTGTATGTGACGAGCGTTTCCTTATGTTGTGGGGTGTTACGCCCGTCACAGGGAGGTGACGACCGTCACAGATCCAGAAATCCAAACTTTGTATTTTTTTATTCTTTTTCTCTGTTTTTCGTCTAGCCTTCTTCATGTTGTCATTTTTCATCGGTTTGAGTCGACAAGTGTTATACCTGCAAAAAGACAAATAATCTTGGAATAATCGGGGGTTAGACGACTTAATGAAATATAAAATCGGTAAAAAGTATGTTAATTATACGATATGTTTTCTCGTTATCAAATTCCCCCATACTTAAACCTTTGCTTGTCCTCAAGCAAATAGCCATTCGAAAGGTCGGACAAGTTTTCGTTAAGCGCATAAGCATGACATACCTTGGATTTTTAAAGTGGTTTCGGGAAATCCTCGTTGGTTCGGCCAATACTTGAGTAAAACACTAAAGATACGCTAATGACGCAAGCAATAAGCTTACTCGTAGACTTCCATTTTAAACGAGCTATCCAACAGTTCCGTTATAACTCTGCCCGGAGTTCCTCGTATCTATTTCACCCGGTTTCGTTCTGGCGCAATCACATTAAGCCCTTTGCCTTAGCACGCACGTAGTGGAGTAACCGGTTAGTGACTTTGATCCTTTAGCACGGGGTCTGGTACATGAATGTGGCAACCCTACATATGTTATCCAAATTGGAGGTTGTGGGGGATCGGGCCGTAGCACGCCCTACCGAGTTCAGAACCCGATACCTCTGAACCAACCAACACTGGATTCCTTCATTATTTGCTCAGCTCTTATATGTGCCCGTGTATTTTGGTACACAAGTTTTCTTTTCTTTTAGCAGCGAGATAGGAAGGATATTTTTAGAATCAGGCATCAAACACTTATATTCATCGATTCTCCACGTGGTTTGTGTCAAGACGGTGCTGACTGCTAGTATAAACTACTAGGGGTTACTTCTAGAACTTGAAACTCCAGATATCGGTATAATGGTTATTGAAATGGATCGCGTAAGTAGGAAGTATACGGTGACAGAACCGTATCGATCTTGTTATGTCATTTTCGGCTTCCTCAACTGGGATTTCGTTAAAATAGGTATGTCGGGCTAATGCGAAAATAATTTTTTTTGGTAAGGCAAAATAAAGCGAAGAATTTGAATCGAGACATATCGTAAGAATTTACTAGTTTTATTAAAGATTGAAAGATACCTCTCCCACACAAAATCCGACATTGTCCTCAATGTTGCGGTATATATGCGGGGAAGTACAATTACAAAAACAAAAGGAAAAGAAATGAAACAGAAAAATAACAAATTACATAGAAATTAAAGAAAGAGAAACTACTGGTGACCACGTCCTCTGCTCCTAGTGCGAGAGCGTCTGGTAGGAGTGGCTTCAGCGTCGGTGTCTTGGAAGCCGTAGGTGTTCATATCTATCCTCAAGGCGTTAAGCTCTGACAGCGCCTCATCCAACCTCTCATTCATGTTGCGCTGCCCAATCAAGATCTGAGCGTTTTGGGCGCACAGAAACTCAAACTGCTCAGCTTGCCTCCTTTCAAGCGCCGCATTCATTTGATTTTGCATGTGGAGGGCGCGGAGGATGTCTTCAAGATTGATAGGAGGAGGTGCAGATGAGGAACCTGGAATGTCATGGACATGCGGAGCACTATCCAACTCTTCTTGTATATCGTCTGCGGCGGCTGCAGGTTGGTCTTCGTGGGCAGGTGCAGGCTCTGCGGGAACTTCAGGGTCGAACAACCAGTTGGCTCGGTTACTTGGATCGATTCGGTCCCTGTTCGGTAAAATGATATTCTGATAGACAGTATTCCTGATTACGGGGTGGAATCTGCCGTCTTCCCGCTCGTAGATGAGGTGTGCGGCTTTGCAGTGATCCAAGGTTAGCAAAGCCGGTGCCATAGAAGGCAAGGTTTCAAGAGAAGCACCGTAATTTAGACCAATGGCAATTGAAGTAACCAGCCCTCCGAAGTAAAAAGGTTTTCCACCTCTAGCACAAATAGAGTGGATGTGAGCAAGTAGGAACGGGGCGGCATTTATCTTTTGCCCAGTGAACGCGCAATGTAGAAAGAAGAGCTCCTTCGAGTTGAGCTTATGGTTGCTGTCGCGGGCGAAGATGGTGTTACTAAGAATGCGATGGAAGTAGCGGATGGCCGGATTGTGAATGTGGGTGGCATTGAGATGGTCGTAGGACCCGGCGCAGATGTTCGTTAAACTGTGCCACAAGTTGAAAGCCTCCTCACTAAAACTATCCGGTACCCGAAAATGAGCACCTTCGTCCGAACAAAATCCCATAAGCCTCGCGATGTCAGATTGAGGCAACTGGTGCTCAACGCCAAACATGCGAAATTTTGCCACGCCTAACAGTTCGTTTGTGACACCCGGCGGAGTGAGGTAAGCAAACGAACTCAAGAACTCAAGAGTAAGAGTTTCGTAGATTAGTCTTGGTTCGCGACAGAGGTTCCACAAATCCATGCTTTGTAATAATTGGCGGACACTGTCGATTAGTCCCAAACTCCGTAGGCAGTCGATGTCAACGTACCTTGTGGGTTGGAGACCTCGACGTTGGAATTTTTGAAACTTTGCTCGTTGATTCTCCCCAGGTTCGCCGATTCTGAAATTGATAGCTTGAGCGTTTGGGTTGTTTACCATGGTGGAGGTAAGATTTGATTTGGGAATGTGAGAATGGGAGATTGTAAGGATGGTAATTTGGTGTTGGGAGTTTAGAAATTGGAAGAAAAAATGGAGTGAATAGGTGGTTTTTCGTGTGATGGTGGCAATGGAGGAAGGAAGTGAATTTATAAAGAGGAAAGTTGGAACGGTTCCCTGCAATAGCCGTTGTGGTCTCTGTTTGCGTGACGGTCGTCACAATGGTGTGACGCTCGTCACGAAGTAAAGAGGCGCGTTACGCTCGTCACAAGGGTGTGACGGTCGTAACACAGACAGAGTCATAAATAAGAGATCCGTTACAGAACCGTTGGAGAGTGATGAGTTTATTATTTTTCTTGGTAATTGGATTTTTGAAGAATTTATATATTTTTTGGTTTATGTGAAATGTTTTAATTAATTATTTTAATTAATTAAAGTTTTAAATATAAAAGCAGTAAATAAAACATAGACGGTAAATAAAACAGTAAACTGGGAAAGAAATTAAAATAAACTGTAATTGAATAAATGAATAAAATCATGACAAATTGTTTCAAAGTAACTAAAAATAAAAGAAAATGATAATGTTGAAATAATAACTAAACTAAAAATCCCTCCCACACTGAAACTTTACAGTGTCCTCACTGTACGTAAAAATGCAAGAAAGAAGGAAATAAATAACGATGGCAACTCTAGCCACGGGGAGGTGGAAACAAATGCTGATGCATGTAGTCCAACTGATCAGTCACCAAGTCCATGAAGGTTATGAAGTCCACCCTGAGAGAAGTCAGCTCGCCCCGCATGTCCGTAATTGCCTCATGCAGGGAGTCCAGGGTAACAGCAGGTGGAAGTGGAGTAGCCTCAGGAGCCTGGGGCGCGGTCTCGGCGGAAGTAGCCTCCTGTTCCCAAGGATCAGGGAGATCATGGTATCCTGGCGGTGTAGCAGGATCTTCTTCAGCATTAGCAGCGTTTGGAACCTCATAAATGTCAACTGTAGATGGTGAGGAGGGTGGTGAAGCAGGATGGTGAAGATCAAATAGCCAGTTATCTCGGTTGTGCACACTGGTTCTTGGGTCCGGAAGCTTAAAGTGGTGGACAATCTGATGATTAACTAGCAGGTCAAATGAATCTGGTCCAAGGTTTCCGATCATGCTAGTGTTAAAACAAAAGGCAATGTCCATCGGCTTTATGCCATAAAGCGAAGCAGAACCGAGCATAGGCCGGCGGAGTCCAATGACATTAGACAACATGGTAACTAACCCACCCAACAAGATCGGTGCATTTGGAGTCTGGATGATCCGCTCCATATTAGCGAGCATATAAGCTGCACCGTTCACCGGACGGTTTTGGGATGCACAATACATAATAAACAGCTCATCGCAGGATACAAAGGTGACATTTTGCTGTTTGCCAAAGATAGTGTGGGCTATGATCTTGTGGAAATACCTGATAGCCGGGTTATGAATGCATTCAGAGTACAGATCTGACGGCTCAGGATGGTTAATACCAGCTATGCTTCCCCAGAAAAAGTCAAGCTCAGATATGGGCAAAAGGTTCTCCTGTGTCATACTGATAACATCGGGTCCAAAAGGGAACCCAAGCAGCTGGCTGAACTCCCGCAGGTTGTAAGTGTAATCCATGTTAAACATTCTGAATGTAATTAACCCACGGTTGAATCCCATTCCATGATTTGGAATGAAACTCAAGGTGCTGAGAAACTCAAGAGTCAACCTTTTGTAGGTACATAACCTTCGACGGATAGGAGCAGTGTCCCAACCAATCTGGTGCAGCAAGTACATGACACTCTCACGAATGCCAAGGGCAGCCATAGCATGATCATCTGCGTATATAGTAGGACACATCTCCCGTTCACCCAGGTCTGCAAACCGTCTTCTCTGGTGTTGGCTTCGCAATTTGACATTCATGAAGTTAGCACAATCCATAGCGCGAGATGTGGAAGAAAAAGAAATACCCCCTGAAAATATTTGATAAATGTTTGAAAGAAAAAGGAAATTAAGTAAGTATTTTCGGGTTAGGAAATTGCCAAAGTAAAAAAATAAAAAAAAGAAAAATGAAAGGGAGAAATAAAAACAGAAGAAAAATAGAAAGGAGTTAGAAATGCAATAATGAAAATGTTTTAAAGATTAAGAAAAAGAAAAGAAAAAAATAAAAGCATATTAAAGCAGAAAAAATAATTAAAGTAAAACATGGGTTGCCTCCCACGAAGCGCCTTTATTTTATGTCGACGACTCGACAGTAAATACCTATTCAGTTAGGTAACGAGGTAGGCGGCTCACTTAACTGAAGATAAGCCGAGAAGTCGATATTTCCGACGTTAAAATAGTGCTTTAAGCGCTGGCCATTAACTATGAATGGTTCGATAGAACTACCTTTAATTTCTATCGCACCACTTGGGAAATCTTTGTTAATTTCGAACGGTCCGGACCATTTGGAACGTAATTTACCCGGGAAAAGTTTCAGTCTAGAGTTGAATAGGAGTACGATGTCTCCTTCCTTAAAGTCTTTCCGCGAGATACGCTTATCATGCGATTTTTTTGTTCGTTCTTTATAGATTTTAGCATTTTCATAAGCGTCTAAACGCAATTCTTCTAGTTCATGGATATCTAACACTCGTTTCTCCCCAGCACTCTTATAATTTAAGTTAAGGGTTTTTATCGCCCAATAAGCTTTATGTTCTAATTCTACTGGTAAATGACAAGATTTTCCATAAACTAACTTGAACGGCGTTGTTCCGATAGGAGTTTTGAAAGCTGTCTAATATGCCCAAAGAGCATCGTTGAGCTTGGAGGACCAGTCTTTTCTGGATGTGGCTACGGTTTTCTCAAGTATCTGTTTGATCTCCCTATTCGACACTTCCACTTGTTTGAGGATGGTATGGTGTGGCTATGCGATGTTTAACGCCATATTTGGAAAGTAACCTTTCGAAGATTCTGGAGATAAAATGGGAGCCACCATCGCTGATCACTAGTCTTGGTACACCGAATCTTGGGAAGATAATATTCTTGAAAAGTTTTAGTACCACACGTGTATCGTTTGTGGGTGCGGCGATGGCTTCAATCCATTTTGATACATAGTCGACGGCTACCAAGATATATTTATTTCCAAAAGATGCGGGGAAAGGTCCCATGAAATCAATTCCCCACACATCGAAAACTTCTACTTCGAGGATTCCTTTTAACGACATTTCGTCATGTCTAGATATATTTCCTGTGCGTTGACATCTATCGCAGTTCATAATTGCTACGTGGACGTCTTTCCATAAGGTAGGCCAAAAGAAGCCAGCTTGAAGTATTTTTGCACAGGTTTTCGATGTACTAGCGTGTCCACCATAAGGGGCGGAATGGCAATGGGAAATGACGTCGTTTATTTCATCATTAGGAACGCAGCGACGGTAGATACCATCGGCGCCTCTTTTAAAGAGTAATGGTTCATCCCAAAAGTAGTGTTTAAGGTCATGGAAAAATTTCTTCCGTTGTTGGTACGTCAAATCAGGTGGTAAAACACCGGCAGCTAAATAGTTGACGTAGTCAGCGTACCATGGTAATGTGGTATTAGTACAAATGGATTCTACTACCGCAGTTGTGAAAGTTTCATTGTGTGGATCTAAACTGTCGGTAGGGTTTGTCTCTAGCTTGGCAATGAGGCGTTCATAAGGGAAATCTTCGTTAATGGGAACACTCTCGGTTTGGATTCCATTTAATCTCGATAAATGGTCAGCTACCACATTTTCAGTTCCTCTTTTGTCTTTTATTTCTAAGTCAAACTCTTGTAGGAGTAAGATCCATCTGAGTAGTCGCGGTTTGGCATCCTTCTTGCTTAGTAGGTATCAGATCGTAGCATGATCCGTATAAATAATGATTTTAGCGCCTACTAAGTAGGAACGGAATTTGTCCAATGCGAATACTACAGCTAAGAGTTCCTTCTCTGTAGTGGCGTAATTCATTTGTGCGGGATCAAGCGTTCTGCTTGCGTAGTAGATAGCGTGAAGCTTCTTTTCTTCGTGTTCTCCTAAGACTGCGCCTACAGCATAATCGCTCGCATCGCACATTATTTCAAATGGTAAATTCCAATCAGGAGGTTGCATAATAGGTGTCGATATTAAGGCCTCTTTTAGTGTCTCGAATGCATTCAAGCATTTATCGTCGAAAATAAACTCAGCTTCTTTCATTAATAATTTGGTTAGTGGCTTGGTGATTTTAGAGAAATCTTTTATAAAACGTCGGTAAAAACCCACGTGTCCTAGAAAACTTCGTATTTCTCTAACTGTTTTGGGTGGTTGAAGGTTTTTGATAATTTCGATCTTTGCTTTGTCGACTTCAATCCCTCTGTTTGATACAATGTGACCCAACACAATTCCTTGTCTCACCATGAAGTGACATTTTTCCCAGTTGAGCACTAGGTTGACATTAACACAGCGTTTCAGTGCTAATTCAAGATTTGTTAAACAGCCGTCGAAACTTTCTCCACAGACAGAGAAATCGTCCATGAATACTTCCATGATTCCGTCTAGAAAATCTGCGAAGATCGCCATCATGCATCGTTGGAAAGTTGCAGGTGCATTACATAGTCCAAATGGAATTCTCCGGTATGCAAAGGTACCATAGGGACATGTGAACGTAGTTTTCTCTTGATCATCAGGATGAATGGGAATTTGAAAGAATCCTGAGTATCCATCGAGATAGCAGAAATGGGAATGTTTGGCTAAACGCTCGAGCATTTGATCAATGAATGGTAATGGGAAATGGTCTTTGCGCGTAGCTTTGTTTAATTTTCTATAATCGATACACATTCTCCATTCTGTTTGCGTACGTTGTGCTACCGATTCGCCTTTTGTATTTGTTATAACTGTAACACCTCCTTTCTTAGGCACCACATGAACTGGACTGACCTAGTTGCTATCTGATATTGGGTATATGATGCCTGTCTCTAGTAGTTTTTGCACTTCCTTCTTAATGACTTCACTTAGGATAGGATTTATTCGTCTTTGATGTTCTCTAGAAGTCTTGTAGTCCTCCTCCAGCATAATGCGGTGCATACAGAGAGAAGGGCTTATTCCTTTCAGGTCTGATATATTATATCCTAATGCGGCTGGATATTTCCTTAACACACTAAGAAGTTTTTCGGTTTCGATCTCTCCTAATTCGGCATTGACTATAACTGGTCGTTCGAGTTCTTTATCTAAGAATTCATACCTAAGATCTTCAGGTAACGTTTTAAGTTCTATACCGGGTTTCTTATCAGTTGAGTCAGGATCGGGTGTTAAGGCTAAACATTCGCTTAGGTTGGCATCTAAGTGTTCTTGTTTCCAGTCTTCGTTCTTGAGGATAGTCGGTGTCTGAATTTTCAGCATCTCAGAGTAGGTGTCCTCTTGGTATTCAAGTTCTTTGACACATTCATCAATGATATCTAGGAGACAACATGAGTCATCTATAGCAGGGGCTTTAAAGAATTGGGAAAGAATGAATTCTACTTTTTCTTCTCCTACCTCGAAGGTAAGTTTTCCTTTCTTAACGTCAATGATGGCTCCTGCAGTAGCTAAAAATGGTCTTCCTAGTATGATGGGAATGTTTGAATCTTCCTTGATGTCCATTATTATAAAGTCAATCGGTATGTAAAATTGTCCTATTCGGACAGGAATGTTCTCTAGCATACCAACAGGAAATTTGACTGATCTGTCTGCTAGTTGCAGGGACATCTTGGTAGGTCTCATGTCGCCTAATTTGAGCTTTTCGCAAATAGATAAGGGAATTAGACTGACACTGGCTCCTAAATCGCATAGAGCTTTGTCTATGACAGATTTTCCAATTACACATGGTATGGAGAAACTACCAGGATCTTTTAGCTTCGGAGGCATGTTGTTTTGAATTATGGCGCTACATTCGGCAGTTAGCATAACAGTTTCATTCTCAACGATTTTTTTCTTATTAGCCAATATTTCTTTTAGGAATTTAGCATATGATGGCATTTGGGTTATAGCTTCTGTAAATGGAATAGTGACGTTTAGTTGTTTCAGAAGTTCTACAAATTTCTTGAATTGTCCCTCGTTCTTGGATTTTGCAAGTCTTTGAGGGTATGGACTTGGTGGTTTGTATGGTGGTGGAGGCACATAAGGTTTTTCCGAGGCCTCTCTGTTCTCATTCACGTCTTCCTCTACATTTTCAGATTGATCTTTCGACTTCTCTATTTCTTTCTCAGGTTTTTGATACATGGTCGGGTTTTGGAGTCTAGGATCTACCGGTCCATCAAGGGCTGTCCCACTTCGTAATGTGATAGCATTTGCATGTCCTTTAGGATTTGGCTGTAGCTGTCCAGGAAATGTACCAGCAGGTGCGGCTGAACTAGCTTGGTGTTGTGCTACTTGGGAAATTTGGGTTTCTAACATTTTGTTGTGAGTAGCTAGGGCATCTACCTTGTTTGCTAATAGCTTCAATTGTTCACCGGTGTGAATGTTTTGATTGAGGAATTCTTTGTTTTGTTGGGCTTGATTAGCGATAAAATTTTCCATTAGGATTTCAAGGTTAGATTTCTTAGGAATGTTAGGAACATTACCAGCGGGTTTTTGATAACCTGGAGGTACAACAGGTGCTTGGCCAGGTGCATATAAAGCATTATTTCTCTTGTACGAGAAGTTAGGATGGTTCTTCCAACCAGGATTATAGGTATTGGCATAAGGATTACCTTGAGCGTAATTTACCTGATCAGCCATTATTCCTGCTAAGATTTGACATTCGGTTCCAACATGACCAGGTACTCCACAAACTTCGCAGCTTGGGGTAACTGCAGCTACGGTAGCTGCAGGAGGTAAGGTCAAGCTTTCTATCTTTTGGGTAAGAGCATCTACCTTAGCATTAACCTTATCTAGGCTACTAATCTCGTACATCCCGCCTTTGGCTTGAGTCTTCTCCACGGATGTTCTTTCTCCTCCCCACTGATAGTGGTTTTGAGCCATGTTTTCAATGAGTTGGTTAGCTTCGTCATAAGGCTTGTCCATCAGTGTACCACCTGCGGAGGCATCTATAGATAGTCTTGTGTTGTACAAGAGTCCATTATAAAACGTGTGGATTATCAGCCATTTTTCTAGTCCGTGATGTGGGCACATTCGCATCATATCTTTGTAGCGCTCCCATGCATCGAATAGTGATTCAGTATCCTTCTGCCTAAATTCTTTGGTTTGGGCTCTTAGTGCAGCGGTCTTGCTTGGGGGAAAGTATCGTGCTAAGAATACGATCTTCAATCCTTCCCACGTGGTGACGGAATTTGATGGCAAGGATTGCAACCAAGCCCAAGCTCTGTCTCTTAGTGAAAAAGGGAAAAGACGTAATCTTATCGCATCTTTACTAACACCATTTGCTATAACTGTGTCGGCAAATTGAACGAATTTTGTAAGGTGTTCATTCGGATCCTCAGAAGGATCTCCAGAGAATTGGCGTTGTTGGATAGCTGATATCAATGACGGCTTTAACTCGAAATCGTTTCGGTTTATTGCTGGAGCAGCAGTGCTGTTATGGGGCTCTTGTTGTGATGGAGCTGCGTACTCCTTCAGTGGACGGGTCCTTTGTTCTTCGACCATGTCTAATTCTGGATTGGTTTCGGTTTCAGAGGAAGAATTAGAATCAGTTTCAGAATCAATCTTGATTTCTGGTTTGGGTAAAGGAATAGCGTGATTTAAATAGTAATCCCTGACTGCACGTCTTACGGAAATAATGCGTTCAGGTTCGTCCGTCGATTTGTCAAGTGGTTCGCCTTGTGAGCGAGTCCTTGGCATACAAATCGACAAAGGGTGTCTGTTGCTTAGTCTAAACGCGCAACAGAAGAATCGTAATTAATTGACTACCAGTCCCCGGCAATGGTGCCAAAAACTTGATCGGGACTTTATAAGTCTGTCGGGATACTAACTGCAAGTATACAGTTTAGTCGTTCTAGTTTTAAAAGATTATCGAACCCACAGAGACTGAGGATCAATCGCATACGATCTAATGCTACAGTTTGTCTAACTAAGCAATGAAAATTCGATTTTTGGGGGAAACAGTTTGATTAAAAGTAATAGTACTAATTATACCGGTATGTGATAATCGGACTTAGGGAATTCGATGAATCGCTTGGTCTATAAAGTATTTCGGTAAAAGCTAATTGTTTAAAAACCTGAGACATACACTCTCGTGTTTATGAAATAAGTCATGCTACTAAACCTAGTGGATGCACTTTAAATTTAATAACACTTTTAGAAAACAATTTGAATTTAATTAATTTATTAAAACACTCCCGTGTATTTAAAAATCAATGCTTCGTTACCACTATCTGGGTTGAACCCCAGCTCTCGCATGCAGGTTCTTGCCTTAATTAATTTCCCACTCTCGTGGCAAAATCGTGTTAATTAACCTCTCACTCTCGTGACAAGGATAGTTAAATTAATCTTGGAAATTGGAAACCAGAAATTGTTTTATAAATATTTTTGGCCAAGGTATCATTGAATTCTTTCGGTTCTTACGGTCACATACCGGTATTAATAATTTAGCCAGACATAATTAACTTAACAGCAATAAAGTTTAAATTATAATTCATGGAAATAATTGGCATATTATAAAAACTGAATAAATAATAATTGCAATATAAAAAACCTGGAATTAAGGATGCTATAGTAATCTTGAGGTAATACAGTAATCCAATCTTCGAGCTTGACTTGCAGTAGAAATTCGTGTTAATTCTTGAAAGAAGAATTAACACTTAAAAATAGAAACTAAGGCTTGAATGAAAATTACAAGAAAATGAAAACAGAATTCCAAAACAAACAAATTGGAAATAACTGTAAAGTAAAATAAATATTTGCTATGAGTAAAATTCTTCGACCCTTGGACAGTGCCTTGGTACTCATATATATAGCAGGAAAAATCAACAGTTTAAATTTGAATTCTTGATGAAGTCTTCGTGGAGAAAATGTAGGAGCAGTAATAGTGGTGGCAAGAAAATAGGAGATTCAGTAGAAAAAGGGAGAACAAGTCTGCCCTTCACGCCCACGTCTTCAATCTATGCATAACGTCCACCTTCACGCGCGTGACGGTCGTCACAGGTGGGTGACGGTCGTCACACGCTGAAGTGGTGCCTTACGCTCGTCAGGTGTATGTGACGAGTGTTTCCTTATGTTGTGGGGTGTTACGCCCGTCACAGGGAGGTGACGACCGTCACAGATCCAGAAATCCAAACTTTGTATTTTTTTATTCTTTTTCTCTTTGTTTTTCGTCTAGCCTTCTTCATGTTGTCCTTTTTCATCGGTTTGAGTCGACAAGTGTTATACCTGCAAAAAGACAAATAATCTTGGAATAATCGGGGGTTAGACGACTTAATGAAATATAAAATTGGTAAAAAGTATGTTAATTATACGATATGTTTTCTCGTTATCAAATAACAAGCGAAAGCCCTCTTCTTGTATGGGTTTATCTCTTCCAGTTAATAATAGACGAAAGAACTCTTCGGGTATGGGTTCATCTCTTCCAGTTAGTAACAGGCAAAACACCTCTTCTGATATGGGTTTATCTCTTCCAGTTAATAATAGGCGAAATACCTCTTCTGGTTTGGGTTCATCTCTTCCAGTTAATAATAGGCGAAAGACCCCTTCTGGTATGGGTTTATCTCTTCCAGATAATAATAGGCGAAAGACCTCTCCTTGTTTTGGTTCATCTCTTCCAGTTAATAATAGGCGAAAGACCTCTTCTGGTATGGGTTCATCTCTTCTAATTAATAACAAGCGAAAGACCTCTTCTGGTATGGGTTTATCTCTTCCAGTTAATAAGAGGTGAAAGACCTCTTATGCTATGGGTTCATCTCTTCTAATTAATAGCAGGCGAAAGACCTCTTCTTGTATGGGTTTATCTCTTCTAGTTAATAACAGGGGAAATACCTCTTATGGTATGGGTTCATCTCTTACAATTAATAACAAGCGAAAGACCTCTTCTGGTATGAGTTCATCTCTTCCAGTTAATAACAGGCGAAATACCTCTTCTTGTATGAGTTTATCTCTTCCAGTTAATAACTAGAGAAATACCTCTTCTGGTGTGGATTTATTCTTGCAGTTAATAACCGGCGAAAGAACTCTTCTGGTATGGGTTCATCTCTTCCATTTAGTAACATGCGAAACCCCTCTTCTGGTATGGGTTTATCTCTTCCAGTTAATAACAGGCGAAATACCTCTTATGGTATTGGTTCATCTCTTCCAGTTAATAATAGGCGAAAGACCTCTTCTAGTATGGGTTCATTTCTTCCAATTAATAACAAGCAAAAAACCTCTTCTGGTATGGGTTTATCTCTTCCAGTTAATAACAGGTGAAAAACATCTTCTTGTATGGGTTCATCTCTTCTAGTTTGTAACAGGCGAAAGACCTCTTCTAGTATGGGTATATCTCTTCCAGTTAATAACATGCGAAAGACCTCTTCTGGTATTGGTTCATCTCTTCCAGTTAATAATAGGCGAAAGACCTCTTCTAGTATGGCTTCATCTCTTCTAGTTAATAACAAGCGAAAAACATCTTCTGGTATGGGTTTATCTCTTCCAGTTAATAACAGGTGAAAAACCTCTTCTTGTATGGGTTCATCTCTTCCAGTTAGTAACAGGCGAAAGACATCTTCTGGTATGGTTATCTCTTTCTTTTAATAACAAGGGAAAGACCTCTTCTTGTATGGTTTTATCTCTTCCAGTGAATAATAGACGAAAGACCTCTTCTGGTATGGGTTCATCTCTTCGAGTTAGTAACAGGCAAAAGACCTCTTCTGGTATGGGGTTATCTCTTCTAGTTAATAATAGGTGAAAGACCTCTTATGGTTTGGGTTCATCTCTTCCAGTTAATTATAGGCGAAAGACTTCTTCTGGTATGGGTTCATCTCTTCCAATTAATAACAAACGAAAGACCTCTTCTGGTATGGGTTTATCTCTTACGGCTAATATTAGGCAAAAGACATATTCTGGTATGGGTTCATCTCTTCCAGTTACTAACAGGCTAAAGACCTCTTCTGGTATGGGTTTATCTTTTCCAGATAATAATTGGCGAGAGCCCTCTTCATGTTTGGGTTCATCTTTTCCAGTTAATAATAGGCGAAAGACCTCTTCTGGTATGGGTTCATCTCTTCTAAGTAATAACAAGTGAAAGACCTCTTCTGGTACGGGTTTATCTCTTCCAGTTAATAAGAGGTGAAAGACCTCTTATGCTATGGGTTCATCTCTTCCAGTTAATAACAGGCGAAAGACCTCTTCTAGTATGAATTCATCTCTTCCAGTTAATAACAGGTGAAAGACCTCTTCTTGTATGAGTTTATCTCTTCCAGTTAATAACTAGAGAAATACCTCTTATGGTGTGGATTTATCTCTTCGAGTTAATAACAGGTGAAAAACCTCTTCTTGTATGGGTTCATCTCTTCCAGTTAGTAACAAGCGAAAGACCTCTTCTGGTATTGGTTCATCTCTTCCAGATGATAATAAACGAGAGACCTCTTCTTGTTTGGGTTCATCTCATCCAGTTAATAATAGGCGAAAGACCTCTTCTGGTATGGGCTTATCTCTTCTTATTAATAACAAGCGAAAGACCTCTTCTGGTATGGGTTTATCTCTTCCAGTTAATAAGAGGTGAAAGACCTCTTATGCTATGGGTTCATCTCTTCCAATTAATAGTAGGCGAAAGACCTCTTCTGGTATGGGTTTATCTCTTCCAGCTAATAACAGGTGAAAGACCTCAATGGTATGGGTTCATCTCTTCCAGTTAATAACAGGTGAAAGACCTCTTATGGTATGAGTTCATCTCTTCCAGTTAATAACAGGCGAAAGACCACTTCTTGTATGGGTTTATCTCTTCCAGTTAATAATAGGCGAAAGACCTCTTCTGGTTTGGGTTCATCTCTTCAAGTTAATAATAGGCGAAAGACCTCTTCTGGTATGGGTTCATCTCTTCCAATTAATTAGAAGCGAAAGACCTCTTCTGGTATGGGTTTATCTCTTCTGGATAATATTAGGCAAAAGACATCTTCTGGTATGGGTTCATCTCTTCCAGTTAGTAACAAGCTATAGACCTCTTCTGGTATGGGTTTATCTCTTCCAGATAATAATAGGCGAGAGACCTCTTCTTGTTTGGGTTTATCTCTTCCAGTTAATAATAGGCGAAAGACCTCTTATGGTATGGGTTCATCTCTTCTAATTAATAACAAGCGAAAGACCTCTTCTGGGTTTATCTCTTCCAGTTAATAAGATGTGAAAGACCTCTTATGTTATGGGTTCATCTCTTCCAATTAATAGCTAGCGAAAGACCTCTTCTGGTATGGGTTTATCTCTTCTAGTTAATAACAGGGGAAAGACCTCTTATGGTATGGGTTCATCTCTTCCAGTTAATAACAGGCGAAAGACCTCTTCTGGTATGATTTCATCTCTTCCAGTTAATAACAGGCGAAAGACCTCTTCTTGTATGAGTTTATCTCTTCCAGTTAATAACTAGACAAATACCTCTTATGGTGTGGATTTATTCTTCCAATTAATAACCGGCGAAAGAACTCTTCTTGTATGGGTTCATCTCTTCCATTTAGTAACACGCGAAACCCCTCTTATGGTATGGGTTTATCTCTTCCAATTAATAACAAGCAAAAAACCTCTTCTGGTATGGGTTTATCTCTTCCAGTTAACAACAGGTGAAAAACATCTTCTTGTATGGGTTCATCTCTTCCAGTTTGTAACAAGCGAAACACCTCTTCTAGTACGGGTATATCTCTTCCAGTTAATAACATGTGAAAGACCTCTTTGGGTATTGGTTTATCTCTTCCAGTTAATAATAGGCGAAAGACCTCTTCTAGTATAGCTTCATCTCTTCCAGTTAATAACAGGTGAAAAAACCTCTTCTTGTATGGGTTCATCTCTTCTAGTTAGTAACAGGCGAAATACCTCTTCTGGTATGGTTATCTCTTTCTGTTAATAACAAGCAAAAGACCTCTTCTTATATGGTTTTATCTCTTCCAATGAATAATAGACGAAAGACCTCTTCTGGTATGGGTTCATCTCTTCAAGTTAGTAACCGACAAAAGACCTCTTCTTGTATGGGTTTATCTCTTCGAGTTAATAATAGGTGAAAGACCTCTTATGGTTTGGGTTCATCTCTTCCAGTTAATAATAGGCGAAAGACCTCTTCAGGTATGGGTTCATCTCCTCCAATAAATAACAAGCGAAAGACCTCTTCTGGTATGGGTTTATCTCTTACGGCTAATATTAGGCAAAAGACATCTTCTGGTATGGGTTCATCCCTTCCAGTTAGTAAAAAGCTAAAGACCTCTTTTGGTATGGGTTTATCTCTTCCAGATAATAACTGGCGAGAGACCTCTTCTTGTTTGGGTTCATCTCTTTCAGTTAATAATAGGCGAAAGACCTCTTCTGGTATGGGTTCATCTCTTTTAATTAATAACAAGCGAAAGACCTCTTATGGTATGTGTTTATCTCTTCCCGTTAATAAGAGGTGAAAGACCTCTTATGCTATGGGTTCATCTCTTCCAATTAATAGCAAGCGAAAGACCTCTTCGGGTATGGGTTTATCTCTTCTAGTTAATAACAGGTGAAAGACCTCTTATGGTATGGGTTCATCTCTTCCAGTTAATAACAGGCGAAAGACCTCTTCTGGTATGAGTTCATCTCTTCCAGTTAATAACATGTGAAAGACCTCTTCTTGTATGAGTTTATCTCTTCAAGTTAATAACTAGAGAAATACCTCTTATGGTGTGGATTTATTCTTCCAGTTAATAACCGGCGAAAGAACTCTTCTAGTATGGGTTCATCTCTTCCATTTAGTAACATGCGAAACCCCTCTTCTGGTATGGGTTTATCTCTTCCAGTTAATAACAGGAGAAATACCTCTTCTGGTATTGGTTCATCTCTTCCAGTTAAAAATAGGCGAAAGACCTCTTCTAGTATGGGTTCATCTCTTCCGGTTAATAATAGGCGAAAGACCTCTTCTAGTATGGGTTCATCTCTTCCAATTAATAACAAGCGAAAAACCTCTTCTGATATGGGTTTATCTCTTACGGCTAATATTACGCAAAAGACATCTTCTGGTATGGGTTCATCTCTTCCAGTTAGTAACAAGCTAAAGACCTCTTCTTCTATGGGTTTATCTCTTCCAGATAATAATTGTCGAGAGACCTCTTCTTGTTTGGGTTCATCTCTTCCAGTTAATAATAGGCGAAAGACCTCTTCTGGTATGGGTTCATCTCTTCTAATTAATAACAAGCGAAAGACCTCTTCTGGTATGGGTTTATCTCTTCCAGTTAATAAGAGGTGAAAGACCTCTTATGCTATGGGTTCATCTCTTCCAATTAATAGCAGGCGAAAGACCTCTTCTGGTATGGGTTTATCTCTTCCAGTTAATAAACGGTGAAATACCTCTTATGGTATGGGTTAATCTCTTCCAGTTAATTACAGGCGAAAGACCTCTTCTGGTATGAGTTCATCTCTTCCAATTAATAACAGGTGAAAGACCTCTTCTTGTATGAGTTTATCTCTTCCAGTTAATAACTAGAGAAATACCTCTTATGGTGTGGATTTATTCTTCCAGTTAATAACCGACGAAAGAACTCTTCTAGTATGGGTTCATCTCTTCCATTTAGTAACATGCGAAACCCCTCTTCTGGTATGGGTTTATCTCTTCTAGTTAATAACAGGAGAAATACCTCTTTTGGTATTGGTTCATCTCTTCCAGTTAATAATAGGCGAAAGACCTCTTCTAGTATGGGTTCATCTCTTCCAGTTAATAATAGGCGAAAGACCTCTTCTAGTATGGGTTCATCTCTTCCGATTAATGACAAGCGAAAAACCTCTTCTGGTATGGGTTTATCCCTTCCAGTTAATAACAGGTGAAAAACATCTTCTTGTATAGGTTCATCTCTTCTAGTTTGTAACAGGCGAAAGACCTCTTCTAGTATGGGTATATCTCTTCCAGTTAATAACAGGCGAAAGACCTCTTCTGGTATTGGTTCATCTCTTCTAGTTAATAATAGGCGAAAGACCTTTTCTAGTATGGCTTCATCTCTTCTAGTCAACAACAAGCAAAAAACCTCTTCTGGTATGGGTTTATTTCTTCCAGTTAATAACAGGTGAAAAACCTTTTCTTGTATGGGTTCATCTCTTCCAGTTAGTAACAGGCGAAAGACCTCTTCTTGTATGGTTATCTCTTCCAATTAATAACAAGCGAAAGACCTCTTCTTGTATGGGTTTATCTCTTCCAGTTAATAATAGACGAAAGACCTCTTCTGGTATGGGTTCATCTCTTCCATTTAGTAACAGGCAAAAGACCTCTTCTGGTATGGGTTTATCTCTTCCAGTTAATAATAGGCAAAAGACCTCTTCTGGTTTGGGTCATCTCTTCCAGTTAATAATAGGCGAAAGTCCTCTTCTGGTATGGGTTAATCTCTTCTAATTAATAACAAGCGAAAGACCTCTTCTGGTATGGGTTTATCTCTTCCAGTTAATAAGAGGTGAAAGACCTCTTATGTTATGGGTTCATCTCTTCCAATTAATAGCAGGCGAAAGACCTCTTCTGGTATTTGTTTATCTCTTAAAGTTAATAACAGGGGAAAGACCTCTTATGGTATGGGTTCATCTCTTCCAGTTAATAACAAGCGAAAGACCTCTTCTGGTATGAGTTCATCTCTTCCAGTTAATAACAGGTGAAAGAACTCTTCTTGTATGAGTTTATCTCTTCCAGTTAATAACTAGACAAATACCTCTTCAGGTGTGGATTTATTCTTCCAATTAATAACCGGCGAAAGAACTCTTCTTGTATGGGTTCATCTCTTCCATTTAGTAACACGCGAAACCCCTCTTCTGGTATGAGTTTATCTCTTCCAATTAATAACAAGCAAAAAACCTCTTCTGGTATGGGTTTATCTCTTCCAGTTAATAACAGGTGAAAAACATCTTCTTGTATGGGTTTATCTCTTCCAGTTTGTAACAAGCGAAAGACCTCTTCTAGTACGGGTATATCTCTTCCAGTTAATAACATGCGAAAGACCTCTTCGGGTATTGGTTTATCTCTTCCAGTTAATAATAGGCGAAATACCTCTTCTAGTATAGCTTCATCTCTTCTAGTTAATAACAAGCGAATAACCTCTTCTGGTATGGGTTTATTTCTTCCAGTTAATAACAGGTGAAAAAACCTCTTCTTGTATGGGTTCATCTCTTCTAGTTAGTAACAGGCGAAAGACCTCTTCTGGTATGGTTATCTCTTTCTGTTAATAACAAGCAAAAGACCTCTTCTTGTATGGTTTTATCTCTTCCAGTGAATAATAGACAAAAGACCTCTTCTGGTATGGGTTCATCTCTTCAAGTTAGTAACCGATAAAAGACCTCTTCTTGTATGGGTTTATCTCTTCCAGTTAATAATAGGTGAAAGACCTCTTATGGTTTGGGTTCATCTCTTCCAGTTAATAATAGGCGAAAGACCTCTTCTGGTATGGGTTCATCTCCTCCAATAAATAACAAGCGAAAGACCTCTTCTGGTATGGGTTTATCTCTTACGGCTAATATTAGGCAAAATACATCTTCTGGTATGGGTTCATCCCTTCCAGTTAGTAACAAGCTAAAGACCTCTTTTGGTATGGGTTTATCTCTTCCAGATAATAACTGGCGAGAGACCTCTTCTTGTTTGGGTTCATCTCTTCCAGTTAATAATAGGCGAAAGACCTCTTCTGGTATGGGTTCATCTCTTCTAATTAATAACAAGCGAAAGACCTCTTATGGTATGTGTTTATCTCTTCCAGTTAATAAGATGTGAAAGACCTCTTATGCTATGGGTTCATCTCTTCCAATTAATAGCAAGCGAAAGACCTCTTCGGGTATGGGTTTATCTCTTCTAGTTAATAACAGGTGAAAGACTTCTTATGGTATGGGTTAATCTCTTCCAGTTAATTACAGGCGAAAGACCTCTTCTGGTATGAGTTCATCTCTTCCAATTAATAACAGGTGAAAGACCTCTTCTTGTATGAGTTTATCTCTTCCAGTTAATAACTAGAGAAATACCTCTTATGGTGTGGATTTATTCTTCCAGTTAATAACCGACGAAAGAACTCTTCTAGTATGGGTTCATCTCTTCCATTTAGTAACATGCGAAACCCCTCTTCTGGTATGGGTTTATCTCTTCTAGTTAATAACAGGAGAAATACCTCTTTTGGTATTGGTTCATCTCTTCCAGTTAATAATAGGCGAAAGACCTCTTCTAGTATGGGTTCATCTCTTCCAGTTAATAATAGGCGAAAGACCTCTTCTAGTATGGGTTCATCTCTTCCGATTAATGACAAGCGAAAAACCTCTTCTGGTATGGGTTTATCCCTTCCAGTTAATAACAGGTGAAAAACATCTTCTTGTATAGGTTCATCTCTTCTAGTTTGTAACAGGCGAAAGACCTCTTCTAGTATGGGTATATCTCTTCCAGTTAATAACAGGCGAAAGACCTCTTCTGGTATTGGTTCATCTCTTCTAGTTAATAATAGGCGAAAGACCTTTTCTAGTATGGCTTCATCTCTTCTAGTCAACAACAAGCAAAAAACCTCTTCTGGTATGGGTTTATTTCTTCCAGTTAATAACAGGTGAAAAACCTTTTCTTGTATGGGTTCATCTCTTCCAGTTAGTAACAGGCGAAAGACCTCTTCTTGTATGGTTATCTCTTCCAATTAATAACAAGCGAAAGACCTCTTCTTGTATGGGTTTATCTCTTCCAGTTAATAATAGACGAAAGACCTCTTCTGGTATGGGTTCATCTCTTCCATTTAGTAACAGGCAAAAGACCTCTTCTGGTATGGGTTTATCTCTTCCAGTTAATAATAGGCAAAAGACCTCTTCTGGTTTGGGTCATCTCTTCCAGTTAATAATAGGCGAAATTCCTCTTCTGGTATGGGTTAATCTCTTCTAATTAATAACAAGCGAAAGACCTCTTCTGGTATGGGTTTATCTCTTCCAGTTAATAAGAGGTGAAAGACCTCTTATGTTATGGGTTCATCTCTTCCAATTAATAGCAGGCGAAAGACCTCTTCTGGTATTTGTTTATCTCTTAAAGTTAATAACAGGGGAAAGACCTCTTATGGTATGGGTTCATCTCTTCCAGTTAATAACAGGCGAAAGACCTCTTCTGGTATGAGTTCATCTCTTCCAGTTAATAACAGGTGAAAGAACTCTTCTTGTATGAGTTTATCTCTTCCAGTTAATAACTAGACAAATACCTCTTCAGGTGTGGATTTATTCTTCCAATTAATAACCGGCGAAAGAACTCTTCTTGTATGGGTTCATCTCTTCCATTTAGTAACACGCGAAACCCCTCTTCTGGTATGAGTTTATCTCTTCCAATTAATAACAAGCAAAAAACCTCTTCTGGTATGGGTTTATCTCTTCCAGTTAATAACAGGTGAAAAACATCTTCTTGTATGGGTTCATCTCTTCCAGTTTGTAACAAGCGAAAGACCTCTTCTAGTACGGGTATATCTCTTCCAGTTAATAACATGCGAAAGACCTCTTCGGGTATTGGTTTATCTCTTCCAGTTAATAATAGGCGAAAGACCTCTTCTAGTATAGCTTCATCTCTTCTAGTTAATAACAAGCGAATAACCTCTTCTGGTATGGGTTTATTTCTTCCAGTTAATAACAGGTGAAAAAACCTCTTCTTGTATGGGTTCATCTCTTCTAGTTAGTAACAGGCGAAAGACCTCTTCTGGTATGGTTATCTCTTTCTGTTAATAACAAGCAAAAGACCTCTTCTTGTATGGTTTTATCTCTTCCAGTGAATAATAGACAAAAGACCTCTTCTGGTATGGGTTCATCTCTTCAAGTTAGTAACCGATAAAAGACCTCTTCTTGTATGGGTTTATCTCTTCCAGTTAATAATAGGTGAAAGACCTCTTATGGTTTGGGTTCATCTCTTCCAGTTAATAATAGGCGAAAGACCTCTTCTGGTATGGGTTCATCTCCTCCAATAAATAACAAGCGAAAGACCTCTTCTGGTACGGGTTTATCTCTTACGGCTAATATTAGGCAAAATACATCTTCTGGTATGGGTTCATCCCTTCCAGTTAGTAACAAGCTAAAGACCTCTTTTGGTATGGGTTTATCTCTTCCAGATAATAACTGGCGAGAGACCTCTTCTTGTTTGGGTTCATCTCTTCCAGTTAATAATAGGCGAAAGACCTCTTCTGGTATGGGTTCATCTCTTCTAATTAATAACAAGCGAAAGACCTCTTATGGTATGTGTTTATCTCTTCCAGTTAATAAGATGTGAAAGACCTCTTATGCTATGGGTTCATCTCTTCCAATTAATAGCAAGCGAAAGACCTCTTCGGGTATGGGTTTATCTCTTCTAGTTAATAACAGGTGAAAGACTTCTTATGGTATGGGTTCATCTCTTCCAGTTAATAACAGGCGAAAGACCTCTTCTGGTATGAGTTCATCTCTTCTAGTTAATAACAGGTGAAAGACCTCTTCTTGTATGAGTTTATCTCTTCCAGTTTATAACTAGAGAAATACCTCTTATGGTGTGGATTTATTCTTCTAGTTAATAACCGGCGAAAGAACTCTTCTAGTATGGGTTCATCTCTTCCATTTAGTAACATGCGAAACCCCTCTTCTGGTATGGGTTTATCTCTTCTAGTTAATAACAGGAGAAATACCTCTTTTGGTATTGGTTCATCTCTTCCAGTTAATAATAGGCGAAAGACCTCTTCTAGTATGGGTTCATCTCTTCCAGTTAATAATAGGCGAAAGACCTCTTCTAGTATGGGTTCATCTCTTCCGATTAATGACAAGCGAAAAACCTCTTCTGGTATGGGTTTATCCCTTCCAGTTAATAACAGGTGAAAAACATCTTCTTGTATAGGTTCATCTCTTCCAGTTTGTAACAGGCGAAAGACCTCTTCTAGTATGGGTATATCTCTTCCAGTTAATAACAGGCGAAAGACCTCTTCTGGTATTGGTTCATCTCTTCTAGTTAATAATAGGCGAAAGACCTCTTCTAGTATGGCTTCATCTCTTCTAGTCAATAACAAGCGAAAAACCTCTTCTGGTATGGGTTTATTTCTTCCAGTTAATAACAGGTGAAAAACCTTTTCTTGTATGGGTTCATCTCTTCCAGTTAGTAACAGGCGAAAGACCTCTTCTTGTATGGTTATCTCTTCCAATTAATAACAAGCGAAAGACCTCTTCTTGTATGGGTTTATCTCTTCCAGTTAATAATAAACGAAAGACCTCTTCTGGTATGGGTTCATCTCTTCCATTTAGTCACAGGCAAAAGACCTCTTCTGGTATGGGTTTATCTCTTCCAGTTAATAATAGGCAAAAGACCTCTTCTGGTTTGGGTCATCTCTTCCAAGTAATAATAGGCGAAAGTCCTCTTCTGGTATGGGTTAATCTCTTATAATTAATAACAAGCGAAAGACCTCTTCTGGTATGGGTTTATCTCTTCCAGTTAATAAGAGGTGAAAGACCTCTTATGTTATGGGTTCATCTCTTCCAATTAATAGCAGGCGAAAGACCTCTTCTGGTATTTGTTTATCTCTTAAAGTTAATAACAGGGGAAAGACCTCTTATGGTATGGGTTCATCTCTTCTAGTTAATAACAGGCGAAAGACCTCTTCTGGTATGAGTTCATCTCTTCCAGTTAATAACAGGTGAAAGAACTCTTCTTGTATGAGTTTATCTCTTCCAGTTAATAACTAGACAAATACCTCTTCAGGTGTGGATTTATTCTTCCAATTAATAACCGGCGAAAGAACTCTTCTTGTATGGGTTCATCTCTTCCATTTAGTAACACGCGAAACCCCTCTTCTGGTATGAGTTTATCTCTTCCAATTAATAACAAGCAAAAAACCTCTTCTGGTATGGGTTTATCTCTTCCAGTTAATAACAGGTGAAAAACATCTTCTTGTATGGGTTCATCTCTTCCAGTTTGTAACAAGCGAAAGACCTCTTCTAGTACGGGTATATCTCTTCCAGTTAATAACATGCGAAAGACCTCTTCGGGTATTGGTTTATCTCTTCCAGCTAATAATAGGCGAAAGACCTCTTCTAGTATAGCTTCATCTCTTCTAGTTAATAACAAGCGAATAACCTCTTCTGGTATGGGTTTATTTCTTCCAGTTAATAACAGGTGAAAAAACCACTTCTTGTATGGGTTCATCTCTTCTAGTTAGTAACAGGCGAAAGACCTCTTCTGGTATGGTTATCTCTTTCTGTTAATAACAAGCAAAAGACCTCTTCTTGTATGGTTTTATCTCTTCCAGTGAATAATAGACAAAAGACCTCTTCTGGTATGGGTTCATCTCTTCAAGTTAGTAACCGATAAAAGACCTCTTCTTGTATGGGTTTATCTCTTCCAGTTAATAATAGGTGAAAGACCTCTTATGGTTTGGGTTCATCTCTTCCAGTTAATAATAGGCGAAAGACCTCTTCTGGTATGGGTTCATCTCCTCCAATAAATAACAAGCGAAAGACCTCTTCTGGTATGGGTTTATCTCTTACGGCTAATATTAGGCAAAAGACATCTTCTGGTATGGGTTCATCCCTTCCAGTTAGTAACAAGCTAAAGACCTCTTTTGGTATGGGTTTATCTCTTCCAGATAATAACTGGCGAGAGACCTCTTCTTGTTTGGGTTCATCTCTTCCAGTTAATAATAGGCGAAAGACCTCTTCTGGTATGGGTTCATCTCTTCTAATTAATAACAAGCGAAAGACCTCTTATGGTATGTGTTTATCTCTTCCAGTTAATAAGAGGTGAAAGACCTCTTATGCTATGGGTTCATCTCTTCCAATTAATAGCAAGCGAAAGACCTCTTCGGGTATGGGTTTATCTCTTCTAGTTAATAACAGGTGAAAGACCTCTTATGGTATGGGTTCATCTCTTCCAGTTAATAACAGGCGAAAGACCTCTTCTGGTATGAGTTCATCTCTTCTAGTTAATAACAGGTGAAAGACCTCTTCTTGTATGAGTTTATCTCTTCCAGTTTATAACTAGAGAAATACCTCTTATGGTGTGGATTTATTCTTCCAGTTAATAACCGGCGAAAGAACTCTTCTAGTATGGGTTCATCTCTTCCATTTAGTAACATGCGAAACCCCTCTTCTGGTATGGGTTTATCTCTTCCAGTTAATAACAGGAGAAATACCTCTTCTGGTATTGGTTCATCTCTTCCGGTTAATAATAGGCGAAAGACCTGTTCTAGTATGGGTTCATCTCTTCTAGTTAATAATAGGCGAAAGACCTCTTCTAGTATGGGTTCATCTCTTCCAATTAATAACAAGCGAAAAACCTATTCTGGTATGGGTTTATCTCTTACGGCTAATATTAGGCAAAAGACATCTTCTGGTATGGGTTCATCTCTTCCAGTTAGTAACAAGCTAAAGACCTCTTCTGGTATGGGTTTATCTCTTCCAGATAATAATTGGCGAGAGACATCTGCTTGTTTGGGTTCATCTCTTCCAGTTAATAATAGGCGAAAGACCTCTTCTGGTATGGGTTCATCTCTTCAAATTAATAACAAGCGAAAGACCTCTTCTGGTATGGGTTTATCTCTTCCAGTTAATAAGAGGTTAAAGACCTCTTATGCTATGGGTTCATCTCTTCCAATTAATAGCAGGCGAAAGACCTCTTCTGGTATGGGTTTATCTCTTCCAGTTAATAAACGGTGAAATACCTCTTATGGTATGGGTTAATCTCTTCCAGTTAATTACAGGCGAAAGACCTCTTCTGGTATGAGTTCATCTCTTCCAATTAATAACAGGTGAAAGACCTCTTCTTGTATGAGTTTATCTCTTCCTGTTAATAACTAGAGAAATACCTCTTTTGGTGTGGATTTATTCTTCCAGTTAATAACCGACGAAAGAACTCTTCTAGTATGGGTTCATCTCTTCCATTTAGTAACATGCGAAACCCCTCTTCTGGTATGGGTTTATCTCTTCTAGTTAATAACAGGAGAAATACCAATTCGGGTATTGGTTCATCTCTTCCAGTTAATAATAGGCGAAAGACCTCTTCTAGTATGGGTTCATCTCTTCCAGTTAATAATAGGCGAAAGACCTCATCTAGTATGGGTTCATCTCTTCCGATTAATGACAAGCGAAAAACCTCTTCTGGTATGGTTTTATCCCTTCCAGTTAATAACAGGTGAACAACATCTTCTTGTATAGGTTCATCTCTTCCAGTTTGTAACAGGCGAAAGACCTCTTCTAGTATGGGTATATCTCTTCCAGTTAATAACAGGCGAAAGACCTCTTCTGGTATTGGTTCATCTCTTCTAGTTAATAATAGGCGAAAGACCTCTTCTAGTATGGATTCATCTCTTCTAGTCAATAACAAGCGAAAAACCTCTTCTGGTATGGGTTTATTTCTTCCAGTTAATAACAGTTGAAAAACCTTTTCTTGTATGGGTTCATCTCTTCCAGTTAGTAACAGGCGAAAGACCTCTTCTTGTATGGTTATCTCTTCCAATTAATAACAAGCGAAAGACCTCTTCTTGTATGGGTTTATCTCTTCCAGTTAATAATATACGAAAGACCTCTTCTGGTATGGGCTCATCTCTTCCATTTAGTAACAGGCAAAAGACCTCTTCTGGTATGGGTTTATCTCTTCCAGTTAATAATAGGAAAAAGACCTCTTCTGGTTTGGGTCATCTCTTCCAGTTAATAATAGGTGAAAGTCCTCTTCTGGTATGGGTTAATCTCTTCTAATTAATAACAAGCGAAAGACCTCTTCTGGTATGGGTTTATCTCTTCCAGTTAATAAGAGGTGAAAGACCTCTAATGTTATGGGTTCATCTCTTCCAATTAATAACAGGCGAAAGACCTCTTCTGGTATTGGTTTATCTCTTAAAGTTAATAACAGGGGAAAGACCTCTTATGGTATGGGTTCATCTCTTCCAGTTAATAACAGGCGAAAGACCTCTTCTGGTATGAGTTCATCTCTTCCAGTTAATAACAGGCGAAAGACCTCTTCTTCTTTGAGTTTATCTCTTCCAGTTAATAACTAGAGAAATACCTCTTCTGGTGTGGATATATTCTTCCAGTTAATAACCGGCGAAAGAACTCTTCTGGTATGGGTTCATCTCTTCCATTTAGTAACATGTGAAACCCCTCTTCTGGTATGGGTTTATCTCTTCCAGTTAATAACAGGCGAAATACCTCTTCTGGTATTGGTTCATCTCTTCCAGTTAATAATAGGCAAACTACCTCTTCTAGTATGGGTTCATCTCTTCTAGTTAATAATAGGCGAAAGACCTCTTCTAGTATGGGTTCATCTCTTCCAGTTAATAACAAGCGAAAAACCTCTTCTGGTATGGGTTTATCTCTTCCAGTTAATAACAGGTGAAAAACCTCTTTTTGTATGGGTTTATCTCTTCCAGTTAGTAACAGGCGAAAGACCTCTTCTAGTATGGGTATATCTCTTCCCGTTAATATCAGGCGAAAGACCTCTTCTGTTATTGGTTCATCTCTTCCAGTTAATAATAGGCGAAAGACCTCTTATAGTATGGCTTCATCTCTTCTAGTTAATAACAAGCGAAAAACCTCTTCTGATATGGGTTTATCTCTTCCAGTAAATAACAGGTGGAAAACCTCTTCTTGTATGGGTTCATCTCTTCCAGTTAGTAACAGGCGAAATACCTCTTCTAGTATAGTTATCTCTTCCAGTTAATAACAAGCGAAAGACCTCTTCTTGTATGGGTTTATATCTTCCAGTTAATAATAGGCAAAAGACATCTTATGGTATGGGTTTATCTCTTCCAATTAATAAGAGGTGAAAGACCTCTTATGCTATGGGTTCATCTCTTCCAATTAATAGCAGGAGAAACACCTCTTCTGGTATGGGTTTATCTCTTCTAGTTAATAACATGTCAAAGACCTCTTATGGTATGGGTTCATCTTTTCCAGTTAATAACAGGCGAAAGACCTCTTCTGGTATGAGTTCATCTCTTCCAGTTAATAACAGGTGAAAGACCTCTTCTTGTATGAGTTTATCTCTTCCAGTTAATAACTAGAGCAATACCTCTTATGGTGTGGATTTATTCTTCCAGTTAATAACCGGCGAAAGAACTCTTCTAGTATGGGTTCATCTCTTCCATTTAGTAACATGTGAAACCCCTCTTCTGGTATGGATTTATATCTTCCAGTTAATATTAGGATAAATACCTCTTCTGGTATTGGTTCATCTCTTCCAGTTAATAATAGACGAAAGACCTCTTCTAGTATGGGTTCATCTCTTCCAGTTAATAATAGACGAAAGACCTCTTCTAGTATGGGTTCATCTCTTCCAATTAATGACAAGCGAAAAATCTCTTCTGGTATGGGTTTATCTCTTCCAGTTAATAGCAGGTGTGAAACATCTTCTTGTATAGGTTCATCTCTTCCAGTTTGTAACAGGCGAAAGACCTCTTCTAGTATGGGTATATCTCTTCCAGTTAATAACAGGCGAAAGACCTCTTCTGGTATTGGTTCATCTTTTCCAGTTAATAATAGGCGAAAGACCTCTTCTAGTATGGGTTCATCTCTTCTAGTCAATAACAAGCGAAAACCCTCTTCTAGTATGGGTTTATTTCTTCCAGTTAATAACAGGTGAAAAACCTTTTCTTGTATGGGTTCATCTCTTCCAGTTAGTAACATGCGAAAGACCTCTTCTTGTATGGTTATCTCTTCCAGTTAATAACAAGCGAAAGACCTCTTCTTGTATGGGTTTATCTCTTCCAGTTAATAATAGACGAAAGACCTCTTCTGGTATGGGTTCATCTATTCCATTTAGTAACAGGAAAAAGACCTCTTCTGGTATGGGTTTATCTCTTCCAGTTAATAATAGGCGAAAGACCTCTTCTGGTTTGGGTTCATCTCTTCCAATTAATAATAGGAGAAAGTCCTCTTCTGGTATGGGTTCATCTCTTCTAATTAATAACAAGCGAAAGACCTCTTCTGGTATGGGTTTATCTCTTCCAGTTAGTAAGAGGTGAAAGACCTCTTATGCTATGGGTTCATCTCTTCCAATTAATAGCAGGCGAAAGACCTCTTCTGGTATTGGTTTATCTCTTCAAGTTAATAACAGGGGAAAGACCACTTATGGTATGGGTTCATCTCTTCCAGTTAATAACAGGCGAAAGACCTCTTCTGGTATGAGTTCATCTCTTCCAGTTAATAACAGGCGAAAGACCTCTTCTTGTATGAGTTTATCTCTTCCTGTTAATAACTAGAGAAATACCTCTTCTGGTGTGGATATATTCTTCCAGTTAATAACCGGCGAAAGAACTCTTCTGGTATGGGTTCATCTCTTCCATTTAGTAACATGCGAAACCCCTCTTCTGGTATGGGTTTATCTCTTCCAGTTAATAACAGGCGAAATACCTCTTCTGGTATTGGTTCATCTCTTCTAGTTAATAATAGGCAAAATACCTCTTCTAGTATGGGTTCATCTCTTCCAGTTAATAATAGGCGAAATACCTCTTCTAGTATGGGTTCATCTCTTCCAGTTAATAACAAGCGAAAAACCTCTTCTGGTATGGGTTTATCTCTTCCAGTTAATAACAGGTGAAAAACCTCTTTTTGTATGGGTTTATCTCTTCCAGTTAGTAACAGGCGAAAGACCTCTTCTAGTATGAGTATATCTCTTCCCGTTAATATCAGGCGAAAGACCTCTTCTGTTATTGGTTCATCTCTTCCAGTTAATAATAGGCGAAAGACCTCTTCTAGTATGGCTTCATCTCTTCTAGTTAATAACAAGCGAAAAACCTCTTCTGATATGGGTTTATCTCTTCCAGTTAATAACAGGTGGAAAACCTCTTCTTGTATGGGTTCATCTCTTCCAGTTAGTAACAGGCGAAATACCTCTTCTAGTATAGTTATCTCTTCCAGTTAATAACAAGCGAAAGACCTCTTCTTGTATGGGTTTATATCTTCCAGTTAATAATAGGCAAAAGACATCTTATGGTATGGGTTTATCTCTTCCAATTAATAAGAGGTGAAAGACCTCTTATGCTATGGGTTCATCTCTTCCAATTAATAGCAGGAGAAACACCTCTTCTGGTATGGGTTTATCTCTTCTAGTTAATAACATGTCAAAGACCTCTTATGGTATGGGTTCATCTTTTCCAGTTAATAACAGGCGAAAGACCTCTTCTGGTATGAGTTCATCTCTTCCAGTTAATAACAGGTGAAAGACCTCTTCTTGTATGAGTTTATCTCTTCCAGTTAATAACTAGAGCAATACCTCTTATGGTGTGGATTTATTCTTCCAGTTAATAACCGGCGAAAGAACTCTTCTAGTATGGGTTCATCTCTTCCATTTAGTAACATGTGAAACCCCTCTTCTGGTATGGATTTATATCTTCCAGTTAATAACAGGATAAATACCTCTTCTGGTATTGGTTCATCTCTTCCAGTTAATAATAGGCGAAAGACCTCTTCTAGTATGGGTTCATCTCTTCCAGTTAATAATAGACGAAAGACCTCTTCTAGTATGGGTTCATCTCTTCCAATTAATGACAAGCGAAAAATCTCTTCTGGTATGGGTTTATCTCTTCCAGTTAATAGCAGGTGTGAAACATCTTCTTGTATAGGTTCATCTCTTCCAGTTTGTAACAGGCGAAAGACCTCTTCTAGTATGGGTATATCTCTTCCAGTTAATAACAGGCGAAAGACCTCTTCTGGTATTGGTTCATCTTTTCCAGTTAATAATAGGCGAAAGACCTCTTCTAGTATGGCTTCATCTCTTCTAGTCAATAACAAGCGAAAACCCTCTTCTAGTATGGGTTTATTTCTTCCAGTTAATAACAGGTGAAAAACCTTTTCTTGTATGGGTTCATCTCTTCCAGTTAGTAACATGCGAAAGACCTCTTCTTGTATGGTTATCTCTTCCAGTTAATAACAAGCGAAAGACCTCTTCTTGTATGGGTTTATCTCTTCCAGTTAATAATAGACGAAAGACCTCTTCTGGTATGGGTTCATCTATTCCATTTAGTAACAGGAAAAAGACCTCTTCTGGTATGGGTTTATCTCTTCCAGTTAATAATAGGCGAAAGACCTCTTCTGGTTTGGGTTCATCTCTTCCAATTAATAATAGGAGAAAGTCCTCTTCTGGTATGGGTTCATCTCTTCTAATTAATAACAAGCGAAAGACCTCTTCTGGTATGGGTTTATCTCTTCCAGTTAGTAAGAGGTGAAAGACCTCTTATGCTATGGGTTCATCTCTTCCAATTAATAGCAGGCGAAAGACCTCTTCTGGTATTGGTTTATCTCTTCAAGTTAATAACAGGGGAAAGACCACTTATGGTATGGGTTCATCTCTTCCAGTTAATAACAGGCGAAAGACCTCTTCTGGTATGAGTTCATCTCTTCCAGTTAATAACAGGCGAAAGACCTCTTCTTGTATGAGTTTATCTCTTCCTGTTAATAACTAGAGAAATACCTCTTCTGGTGTGGATATATTCTTCCAGTTAATAACCGGCGAAAGAACTCTTCTGGTATGGGTTCATCTCTTCCATTTAGTAACATGCGAAACCCCTCTTCTGGTATGGGTTTATCTCTTCCAGTTAATAACAGGCGAAATACCTCTTCTGGTATTGGTTCATCTCTTCTAGTTAATAATAGGCAAAATACCTCTTCTAGTATGGGTTCATCTCTTCCAGTTAATAATAGGCGAAAGACCTCTTCTAGTATGGGTTCATCTCTTCCAGTTAATAACAAGCGAAAAACCTCTTCTGGTATGGGTTTATCTCTTCCAGTTAATAACAGGTGAAAAACCTCTTTTTGTATGGGTTTATCTCTTCCAGTTAGTAACAGGCGAAAGACCTCTTCTAGTATGAGTATATCTCTTCCCGTTAATATCAGGCGAAAGACCTCTTCTGTTATTGGTTCATCTCTTCCAGTTAATAATAGGCGAAAGACCTCTTCTAGTATGGCTTCATCTCTCCTAGTTAATAACAAGCGAAAAACCTCTTCTGATATGGGTTTATCTCTTCCAGTTAATAACAGGTGGAAAACCTCTTCTTGTATGGGTTCATCTCTTCCAGTTAGTAACAGGCGAAATACCTCTTCTAGTATAGTTATCTCTTCCAGTTAATAACAAGCGAAAGACCTCTTCTTGTATGGGTTTATATCTTCCAGTTAATAATAGGCAAAAGACATCTTATGGTATGGGTTTATCTCTTCCAATTAATAAGAGGTGAAAGACCTCTTATGCTATGGGTTCATCTCTTCCAATTAATAGCAGGAGAAACACCTCTTCTGGTATGGGTTTATCTCTTCTAGTTAATAACATGTCAAAGACCTCTTATGGTATGGGTTCATCTTTTCCAGTTAATAACAGGCGAAAGACCTCTTCTGGTATGAGTTCATCTCTTCCAGTTAATAACAGGTGAAAGACCTCTTCTTGTATGAGTTTATCTCTTCCAGTTAATAACTAGAGCAATACCTCTTATGGTGTGGATTTATTCTTCCAGTTAATAACCGGCGAAAGAACTCTTCTAGTATGGGTTCATCTCTTCCATTTAGTAACATGTGAAACCCCTCTTCTGGTATGGATTTATATCTTCCAGTTAATAACAGGATAAATACCTCTTCTGGTATTGGTTCATCTCTTCCAGTTAATAATAGGCGAAAGACCTCTTCTAGTATGGGTTCATCTCTTCCAGTTAATAATAGACGAAAGACCTCTTCTAGTATGGGTTCATCTCTTCCAATTAATGACAAGCGAAAAATCTCTTCTGGTATGGGTTTATCTCTTCCAGTTAATAGCAGGTGTGAAACATCTTCTTGTATAGGTTCATCTCTTCCAGTTTGTAACAGGCGAAAGACCTCTTCTAGTATGGGTATATCTCTTCCAGTTAATAACAGGCGAAAGACCTCTTCTGGTATTGGTTCATCTTTTCCAGTTAATAATAGGCGAAAGACCTCTTCTAGTATGGCTTCATCTCTTCTAGTCAATAACAAGCGAAAACCCTCTTCTAGTATGGGTTTATTTCTTCCAGTTAATAACAGGTGAAAAACCTTTTCTTGTATGGGTTCATCTCTTCCAGTTAGTAACATGCGAAAGACCTCTTCTTGTATGGTTATCTCTTCCAGTTAATAACAAGCGAAAGACCTCTTCTTGTATGGGTTTATCTCTTCCAGTTAATAATAGACGAAAGACCTCTTCTGGTATGGGTTCATCTATTCCATTTAGTAACAGGAAAAAGACCTCTTCTGGTATGGGTTTATCTCTTCCAGTTAATAATAGGCGAAAGACCTCTTCTGGTTTGGGTTCATCTCTTCCAATTAATAATAGGAGAAAGTCCTCTTCTGGTATGGGTTCATCTCTTCTAATTAATAACAAGCGAAAGACCTCTTCTGGTATGGGTTTATCTCTTCCAGTTAGTAAGAGGTGAAAGACCTCTTATGCTATGGGTTCATCTCTTCCAATTAATAGCAGGCGAAAGACCTCTTCTGGTATTGGTTTATCTCTTCAAGTTAATAACAGGGGAAAGACCACTTATGGTATGGGTTCATCTCTTCCAGTTAATAACAGGCGAAAGACCTCTTCTGGTATGAGTTCATCTCTTCCAGTTAATAACAGGCGAAAGACCTCTTCTTGTATGAGTTTATCTCTTCCTGTTAATAACTAGAGAAATACCTCTTCTGGTGTGGATATATTCTTCCAGTTAATAACCGGCGAAAGAACTCTTCTGGTATGGGTTCATCTCTTCCATTTAGTAACATGCGAAACCCCTCTTCTGGTATGGGTTTATCTCTTCCAGTTAATAACAGGCGAAATACCTCTTCTGGTATTGGTTCATCTCTTCTAGTTAATAATAGGCAAAATACCTCTTCTAGTATGGGTTCATCTCTTCCAGTTAATAATAGGCGAAAGACCTCTTCTAGTATGGGTTCATCTCTTCCAGTTAATAACAAGCGAAAAACCTCTTCTGGTATGGGTTTATCTCTTCCAGTTAATAACAGGTGAAAAACCTCTTTTTGTATGGGTTTATCTCTTCCAGTTAGTAACAGGCGAAAGACCTCTTCTAGTATGAGTATATCTCTTCCCGTTAATATCAGGCGAAAGACCTCTTCTGTTATTGGTTCATCTCTTCCAGTTAATAATAGGCGAAAGACCTCTTCTAGTATGGCTTCATCTCTTCTAGTTAATAACAAGCGAAAAACCTCTTCTGATATGGGTTTATCTCTTCCAGTTAATAACAGGTGGAAAACCTCTTCTTGTATGGGTTCATCTCTTCCAGTTAGTAACAGGCGAAATACCTCTTCTAGTATAGTTATCTCTTCCAGTTAATAACAAGCGAAAGACCTCTTCTTGTATGGGTTTATATCTTCCAGTTAATAATAGGCAAAAGACATCTTATGGTATGGGTTTATCTCTTCCAATTAATAAGAGGTGAAAGACCTCTTATGCTATGGGTTCATCTCTTCCAATTAATAGCAGGAGAAACACCTCTTCTGGTATGGGTTTATCTCTTCTAGTTAATAACATGTGAAAGACCTCTTATGGTATGGGTTCATCTCTTCCAGTTAATAACAGGCGAAAGACCTCTTCTGGTATGAGTTCATCTCTTCCAGTTAATAACAGGTGAAAGACCTCTTCTTGTATGAGTTTATCTCTTCCAGTTAATAACTAGAGAAATACCTCTTATGGTGTGGATTTATTCTTCCAGTTAATAACCGGCGAAAGAACTCTTCTAGTATGGGTTCATCTCTTCCATTTAGTAACATGCGAAACCCCTCTTCTGGTATGGATTTATCTCTTCCAGTTAATAACAGGATAAATACCTCTTCTGGTATTGGTTCATCTCTTCCAGTTAATAATAGGCGAAAGACCTCTTCTAGAATGGGTTCAATCTCTTCCAGTTAATAATAGGCGAAAGACCTCTTCTAGTATGGGTTCATCTCTTCCAATTAATGACAAGCGAAAAATCTCTTCTGGTATGGGTTTATCTCTTCCAGTTAATAGCAGGTGTGAAACATCTTTTTGTATAGGTTCATCTCTTCCAGTTTGTAACAGGCGAAAGACCTCTTATAGTATGGGTATATCTCTTCCAGTTAATAACAGACGAAAGACCTCTTCTGGTATTGGTTCATCTCTTCCAGTTAATAATAGGCGAAAGACCTTTTCTAGTATGGCTTCATCTCTTCTAGTCAATAACAAGCGAAAACCCTCTTCTAGTATGGGTTTATTTCTTCCAGTTAATAACAGGTGAAAAACCTTTTCTTGTATGGGTTCATCTCTTCCAGTTAGTAACATGCGAAAGACCTCTTCTTGTATGGTTATCTCTTCCAGTTAATAACAAGCGAAAGACCTCTTCTGGTATGGGTTTATCTCTTCCAGTTAATAATAGACGAAATACCTCTTCTGGTATGGGTTCATCTATTCCATTTAGTAACAGGCAAAAGACCTCTTCTGGTATGGGTTTATCTCTTCCAGTTAATAATAGGCGAAAGACCTCTTCTGGTTTGGATTCATCTCTTCCAGTTAATAATAGGCGAAAGTCCTCTTCTGGTATGGGTTCATCTCTTCTAATTAATAACAAGCGAAAGACCTCTTCTGGTATGGGTTTATCTCTTCCAGTTAGTAAGAGGTGAAAGACCTCTTATGCTATGGGTTCATCTCTTCCAATTAATAGCAGGCGAAGGACCTCTTCTGGTATTGGTTTATCTCTTCAAGTTAATAATAGGGGAAAGACCTCTTCTGGTATGAGTTCATCTCTTCCAGTTAATAACAGGCGAAAGACCTCTTCTGGTATGGGTTTATCTCTTCCAGTTAATAACAGGTGAACAATCTCTTCTTGTATGGGTTTATCTCTTCCAGTTAGTAACAGGCGAAAGACCTCTTCTAGTATGGGTATATCTCTTCCCGTTAATATCAGACGAAAGACCTCTTCTGTTATTGGTTCATCTCTTCCAGTTAATAATAGGCGAAAAACCTCTTCTGATATGGGTTTATCTCTTCCAGTTAATAACAGGTGGAAAACCTCTTCTTGTATGGGTTCATCTCTTCCAGTTAGTAACAGGCGAAATACCTCTTCTAGTATAGTTATCTCTTCCAGTTAATAACAAGCGAAAGACCTCTTCTTGTATGGGTTTATATCTTCCAGTTAATAATAGGCAAAATACATCTTCTGGTATGGGATTATCTCTTCCAATTAATAAGAGGTGAAAGACCTCTTATGCTATGGGTTCATCTCTTCCAATTAATAGCAGGCGAAACACCTATTATGGTATGGGTTTATCTCTTCTAGTAAATAACAGGTGAAAAATCTCTTATGGTATGGGTTCATCTCTTCCAGTTAATAACAGGCGAAAGACCTCTTCTGGTATGAGTTCATCTCTTCCAGTTAATAACACGTGAAAGACCTCTTCTTGTATGAATTTATCTCTTCCAGTTAATAACTAGAGAAATACCTCTTATGGTGTGGATTTATTCTTCCAGTTAATTACCGGCGAAAGAACTCTTCTAGTATGGGTTCATATCTTCCATTTAGTAACATGCGAAACCCCTCTTCTGGTATGGGTTTATCTCTTCCAGTTAATAACAGGAGAAATACCTCTTCTGGTATTGGTTCATCTCTTCCAGTTAATAATAGGCGAAAGACCTCTTCTAGTATGGGTTCATCTCTTCCAGTTAATAATAGGCGAAATACCTCTTCTAGTATGGGTTCATCTCTTCCAATTAATAACAAGCGAAAAACCTCTTCTGGTATGGGTTTATCTCTTACGGCTAATATTAGGCAAAAGACATCTTCTGGTATGGGTTCATCTCTTCCAGTTAGTAACAAGCTAAAGACCTCTTCTGGTATGGGTTTAACTCTTCCAGATAATAATTGGCGAGAGACCTCTTCTTGTTTGGGTTCATCTCTTCCAGTTAATAATAGGCGAAAGACCTCTTCTGGTATGGGTTCATCTCTTCTAATTAATAACAAGCGAAAGACCTCTTCTGGTATGGGTTTATCTCTTCCAGTTAATAAGAGGTGAAAGACCTCTTATGCTATGGGTTCATCTCTTCCAATTAATAGTAGGCAAAAGACCTCTTCTGGTATGGGTTTATCTCTTCCAGTTAATAAACGGCGAAAGACCTCTTATGGTATGGGTTCATCTCTTCCAGTTAATAACAGGTGAAAGACCTCTTCTGGTATGAGTTCATCTCTTCCAGTTAATAACAGGTGAAAGACCTCTTCTTGTATGAGTTTATCTCTTCCAGTTAATAACTAGAGAAATACCTCTTATGTTGTGGATTTATTCTTCCAGTTAATAACCGACGAAAGAACTCTTCTAGTATGGGTTCATCTCTTCCATTTAGTAACATGCGAAACCCCTCTTCTAGTATGGGTTTATCTCTTCCAGTTAATAACATGAGAAATACCTCTTCTGGTATTGGTTCATCTCTTCCAGTTAATAATAGGCGAAACACCTCTTCTAGTATGGGTTCATCTCTTCCAGTTAATAATAGGCGAAAGACCTCTTATAGTATGGGTTCATCTCTTCCATTTAGTAACAGGCAAAAGACCTCTTCTGGTATGGGTTTATCTCTTCCAGTTAATAATAGGCGAAAGACCTCTTCTGGTTTGGGTTCATCTCTTCCAGTTAATAATAGGCGAAAGTCCTCTTCTGGTATGGGTTCATCTCTTCTAATTAATAACAAGCGAAAGACCTCTTCTGGTATGGGTTTATCTCTTCCAGTTAATAAGAGGTGAACGACCTCTTATGCTATGGGTTCATCTCTTCCAACTTATAGCAGGGGAAGACCTCTTCTGGTATTGGTTTATCTCTTCCAGTTAATAACAGGGGAAAGACCTCTTATGGTATGGGTTCATCTCTTCCAGTTAATAACAGGCGAAAGACCTCTTCTGGTATGAGTTCATCTCTTCCAGTTAATAACAGGCGAAAGACCTCTTCTTGTATGAGTTTATCTCTTCCAGTTAATAACTAGAGAAATACCTCTTCTGGTGTGGATTTATTCTTCCAGTTAATAACCGGCGAAAGAACTCTTCTGGTATGGGTTCATCTCTTCCATTTAGTAACATGCGAAACCCCTCTTCTGGTATGGGTTTATCTCTTCCAGTTAATAACAAGCGAAAGACCTCTTATGGTATTGGTTTATCTCTTCCAGATAATAATAAACGAGAGACCTCTTCTTGTTTGGGTTCATCTCTTCCAGTTAATAATAGGCAAAATACCTCTTCTTGTATGGGTTCATCTCTTCTTATTAATAACAAGCGAAAGACCTCTTCTGGTATGGGTTTATCTCTAACAGTTAATAAGAGGTGAAAGACCTATTATGCTATGGGTTCATCTCTTCCAATTAATAGCAGGCAAAAGACCTCTTCTGGTATGGGTTTATCTCTTCCAGTTAATAAACGGTGAAAGACCTCTTATGGTATGGGTTCTTCTGTTCCAGTTAATAACAAGCGAAAGACCTCCTCTGGTATGAGTTCATATCTTCCAGTTAATAACAGGTGAAAGACCTCTTCTTGTATGAGTTTATCTCTTCCAGTTAATAACTAGAGAAATACCTCTTATGGTGTGGATTTATTCTTCCAGTTAATAACCAGCGAAAGAACTCTTCTAGTATGGGTTCATCTCTTCCATTTAGTAACATGCGAAACCCCTCTTCTGGTATGGGTTTATCTCTTCCAGTTAATAACAGGAGAAATACCTCTTCTGGTATTGGTTCATATCTTCCAGTTAATAATAGGCGAAACACCTCTTCTAGTATGGGTTCATCTCTTCCAGTTAATAATAGGCGAAAGACCTCTTATAGTATGGGTTCATCTCTTCCATTTAGTAACAGGCAAAAGACCTCTTCTAGTATGGGTTTTTCTCTTCCAGTTAATAATAGGCGAAAGACCTATTCTGGTTTGGGTTCATCTCTTCCAGTTAATAATAGGCGAAAGCCCTCTTCTGGTATGGGTTCATCTCTTATAATTAATAACAAGCGAAAGACCTCTTCTGGTATGGGTTTATCTCTTCCAGTTAATAAGAGGTGAAAGACCTCTTATGCTATGGGTTCATCTCTTCCAATTTATAGCAGGCGAAAGACCTCTTCTGGTATTGGTTTATCTCTTCCAGTTAATAACAGGGGAAAGACCTCTTATAGTATGGGTTCATCTCTTCCAGTTAAAAACAGGCGAAAGACCTCTTCTGGTATGAGTTCATCTCTTCCAGTTAATAACAGGCGAAAGACCTCTTCTTGTATGAGTCTATCTCTTCCAGTTAATAACTAGAGAAATACCTCTTCTGGTGTGGATTTATTCTTCCAGTTAATAACCGGCAAAAGAACTCTTCTAGTATGGGTTCATCTCTTCCATTTAGTAACATGCGAAACCCCTCTTCTGGTATTGGTTCATCTCTTCCAGTTAATAATACGCGAAAGACCTCTTCTAGTATGGGTTCATCTCTTCCAGTTAATAATAGGCAAAAGACCTCTTCTAGTATGGATTCATCTCTTCCAGTTAATAACAGGAGAAAAACCTCTTCTGGTATGGGTTTATCTCTTCAAGTTAATAACAGTTGAAAAACCTCTTCTTGTATGGGTTTGTCTCTTCCAGTTAGTAACAGGCGAAAGACCTCTTCTTGTATGAGTTTATCTCTTCCATTTAATAACTAGAGAAATACCTCTTCTGGTGTGGATTTATTCTTCCAGTTAATAACCGGCGAAAGAACTCTTCTGGTATGGGTTCATCTCTTCCATTTAGTAACATACGAAACCCCTCTTCTGGTATGGGTTTATCTCTTCCAGTTAATAACAGGCGAAATAACTTTTCTGATATTGTTTCATCTCTTCCAGTTAATATCAGGCGAAAGACCTCTTATGGTATTGGTTCATCTCTTCCAATTAATAATAGGCGAAAGACCTCTTCTAGTATGGGTTTATCTCTTCTAGTTAATAACAAGCGAAAAACCTATTCTGGTATGGGTTTGTCTCTTCCCGTTAATAACAGGTGAAAAACCTCTTCTTGTATGGGTTCATCTCTTCCAGTTAGTAACAAGCGAAAGACCTCTTCTGGTATGGGTTTATCTCTTCTAGTTAATAAGAGGTGAAAGACCTCTTATGCTATGGGTTCATCTCTTCCAGTTAATAACAGGCGAAAGACCTCTTCTGGTATTGGTTCATCTCTTCTAGTTAATAATAGGCGAAAGACCTCTTCTAGTATGGGTTCATCTCTTCCAGTTATTAATAGGAAAAAGACCTCTTCTAGTATTGGTTCATCTCTTCCAGTTAATAATAAGAGAAAAACCTCTTCTGGTATGGGTTTATATCTTCAAGTTAATAACAGGTGAAAAACCTTTTCTTGTATGGGTTCATCTCTTCCAGTTAGTAACAGGTGAAATACCTCTTCTGGTCTGGGTTTATCTCTTCCAATTAATAAGAAGTGAAAGACCTCTTATGCTATGGGTTCATCTCTTCCAATTAATAGCAGGCGAAAGACCTCTTCTGGTATGGGTTTATCTCTTCCAGTTAATAAGAGGCGAAAGACCTCTTCTGGTATGAGTTCATTTCTTCCAGTTAATAACAGGCGAAAGACCTCTTCTTGTATGAGTTTATCTCCTCCAGTTAATAACTAGAGAAATACCTCTACTGGTGTGGATTTATTCTTCCAGTTAATAACCGACGAAAGAACTCTTCTGGTATGGGTTCATCTCTTCCATTTAGTAACATACGAAACCCCTCTTCTGGTATGGGTTTATCTCTTCCAGTTAATAACAAGCGAAAGACCTCTTCTGGTATTGGTTCATCTCTTCCAGATAATAATAAACGAGAGACCTCTTCTTGTTTGGGTTCATCTCTTCCAGTTAATAATAGGCGAAATACCTCTTCTTGTATGGGTTCATCTCTTCTTATTAATAACAAGCGAAAGACCTCTTCTGGTATGGGTTTATCTCTTCCAGTTAATAAGAGGTGAAAGACCTCTTATGCTATGGGTTCATCTCTTCCAATTAATAGCAGGCAAAAGACCTCTTCTGGTATGGGTTTATCTCTTCCAGTTAATAAACGGTGAAAGACCTCTTATGGTATGGGTTCATCTCTTCCAGTTAATAACAGGCGAAAGACCTCTTCTGCTATGAGTTCATCTCTTCCAGTTAATAACAGGTGAAAGACCTCTTCTTGTATGAGTTTATCTCTTCCAGTTAATAACTAGAGAAATACCTCTTATGGTGTGGATTTATTCTTCCAGTTAATAACCGGCGAAAGAACTCTTCTAGTATGGGTTCATCTCTTCCATTTAGTAACATGCGAAACCCCTCTTCTGGTATGGGTTTATCTCTTCCAGTTAATAACAGGAGAAATACCTCTTCTGGTATTGGTTCATCTCTTCCAGTTAATAATAGGCGAAACACCTCTTCTAGTATGGGTTCATCTCTTCCAGTTAATAATAGGCGAAAGACCTCTTATAGTATGGGTTTATCTCTTCCATTTAGTAACAGGCAAAAGACCTCTTCTGGTATGGGTTTATCTCTTCCAGTTAATAATAGGCGAAAGACCTCTTCTGGTTTGGGTTCATCTCTTCCAGTTAATAATAGGCGAAAGTCCTCTTCTGGTATGGGTTCATCTCTTCTAATTAATAACAAGCGAAAGACCTCTTCTGGTATGGGTTTATCTCTTCCAGTTAATAAGAGGTGAAAGACCAATTATGCTATGGGTTCATCTCTTCCAATTTATAGCTGGCGAAAGACCTCTTCTGGTATTGGTTTATCTCTTCCAGTTAATAACAGGGAAAAGACCTCTTATGGTATGGGTTCATCTCTTCCAGTTAATAACAGGCGAAAGACCTCTTCTGGTATGAGTTCATCTCTTCCAGTTAATAACAGGCGAAAGACCTCTTCTTGTATGAGTTTATCTCTTCCAGATAATAACTAGAGAAATACCTCTTCTGGTGTGGATTTATTCTTCCAGTTAATAACCGGCGAAAGAACTCTTCTCGTATGGGTTCATCTCTTCCATTTAGTAACATGCGAAACCCCTCTTCTGGTATTGGTTCATCTCTTCCAGTTAATAATAGGCGAAAGACCTCTTCTAGTATGGGTTCATCTCTTCCAGTTAATAATAGGCAAAAGACCTCTTCTAGTATGGGTTCATCTCTTCCAGTTAATAATAAGAGAAAAACCTCTTCTGGTATGGGTTTATCTCTTCTAGTTAATAACAGGTGAAAAACCTCTTCTTGTATGGGTTTATCTCTTCCAGTTAGTAACAGGCGAAATACCTCTTCTGGTATGGGTTTATCTCTTCGAATTAATAAGAGGTGAAAGACCTCTTATGCTATGGGTTCATCTCTTCCAATTAATAGCATGCGAAAGACCTCTTCTGGTATTGGTTTATCTCTTCCAGTTAATAACATGGGAAAGACCTCTTATGGTATGGGTTCATCTCTTCCAGTTAATAAAAGGCGAAAGACCTCTTCTAGTATGAGTTCATCTCTTCAAGTTAATAACAGGCGAAAGACCTCTTCTTGTATGAGTTTATCTCTTCCAGTTAATAACTAGAGAAATACCTCTTATGGTGTGGATTTATTCTTCCAGTTAATAACCGGGGAAAGAACTCTTCTGGTATGGGTTCATCTCTTCCATTTAGTAACATGTGAAACCCCTCTTCCGGTATAGGTTTATCTCTTCCAGTTAATAACAGGCGAAATACCTCTTCTGGTATTGGTTCATCTCTTCCAGTTAATAATAGGCAAAAGACCTCTTCTAGTATGGGTTCATCTCTTCCAATTAATAATAGGCGAAAGACCTCTTCTAGTATGGGTTCATCTCTTCCAGTTAATAACAAGCGAAAAACCTCTTCTGGTATGGGTTTATCTCTTCCAGTTAATAACAGGTGAAAGACCTCTTCTTGTATGGGTTTATCTCTTCCAGTTAGTAACAGGCGAAAGACCTCTTCTAGTATGGGTATATCTCTTCCCATTAATATCAGGCGAAAGACCTCTTCTGTTATTGGTTCATCTCTTCCAGTTAATAATAGGCGAAATGCCTCTTCTAGTATGGCTTCATCTCTTCTAGTTAATAACAAGCGGAAAACCTCTTCTGATATGGGTTTATCTCTTCCAGTTAATAACAGGTGAAAAACCTCTTCTGGTATGGGTTCATCTCTTCCAGTTAGTAACAGGCGAATGACCTCTTCTAGTATAGTTATCTCTTCCAGTTAATAACAAGCGAAAGTCCTCTTCTTGTATGGTTTTATCTCTTCCAGTTAATAATAAGCAAAAGACATCTTCTGGTATGAGTTTATCTCTTCCAATTAATAAGAGGTGAAAGACCTCTTATGCTATGGGTTCATCTCTTCCAATTAATAGCAGGCGAAACACCTCTTCTGGTATGGGTTTATTTCTTCTAGTTAATAACAGGTGAAAGACCTCTTATGGTATGGGTTCATCTCTTCCAGTTAATAACATGCGAAAGACCTCTTCTGGTATGAGTTCATCTTATCCAGTTAATAACAGGCGAAAGACCTCTTCTTGTATGAGTTTATCTCTTCCAGTTAATAACTAGAGAAATACCTCTTCTGGTGTGGATTTATTCTTCCAGTTAATAACCGGCGAAAGAACTCTTCTGGTATGGGTTCATCTCTTCCATTTAGTAACATACGAAACCCCTCTTCTGGTATGGGTTTATTTCTTCCAGTTAATAACAGGCGAAATAACTTTTCTGGTATTGTTACATCTCTTCCCGTTAATATCAGGCGAAAGACCTCTTCTGGTATTGGTTCATCTCTTCCAGTTAATAATAGGCGAAAGACCTCTTCTAGTATGGGTTCATCTCTTCTAGTTAATAACAAACGAAAAACCTATTCTGGTATGGGTTTATCTCTTCCCATTAATAATAGGTGAAAGACCTCTTCAGGTATTGGTTCTTCTCTTCCAGTTAATAACAGTCGAAAGACCTCTTCTGGTATGAGTTCATCTCTTCTAGTTAATAACAGGCGAAAGACCTCTTCTTTTATGAGTTTATCTCTTCTAGTTAATAACTAGAGAAATACCTCTTCTGGTGTGGATTTATTCTTCCAGTTAATAACCGGCGAAAGAACTCTTCTGGTATGGGTTCATCTCTTCCAGTTAATAACAGGCGAAAGACCTCTTCTAGTATTGGTTCATCTCTTCAAGTTAATAACAGGTGAAAAACCTCTTCTTGTATGGGTTCATCTCTTCCAGTTAGTAACAGGCGAAATACCTCTTCTGGTATGGGTTTATCTCTTCTAATTAATAAGAGGTGAAAGACCTCTTATGCTATGGGTTCATCTCTACCAATTAATAGCAGGCGAAAGACCTCTTTTGGTATGGGTTTATCTCTTCTAGTTAAAAATGAGGCGAAAGACCTCTTCTGGTATGAGTTCATTTCTTCCAGTTAATAACAGGCGAAAGACCTCTTCTTGTATGAGTTTATCTCCTCCAGTTAATAACTAGAGAAATACCTCTACTGGTGTGGATTTATTCTTCCAGTTAATAACCGGCGAAAGAACTCTTCTGGTATGGGTTCATCTCTTCCATTTAGTAATATACGAAACCCCTCTTCTGGTATGGGTTTATCTCTTCCAGTTAATAACAAGCGAAAGACCTCTTCTGGTATTGGTTCATCTCTTCCAGATAATAATAAACGAGAGACCTCTTCTTGTTTGGGTTCATCTCTTCCAGTTAATAATAGGAGAAAGACCTCTTCTTGTATGGGTTCATCTCTTTTTATTAATAACAAGCGAAAGACCTCTTCTGGTATGGGTTTATCTCTTCCAGTTAATAAGAGGTGAAAGACCTCTTATGCTATGGGTTCATCTCTTCCAATTAATAGTAGGAGAAAGACCTCTTCAGGTATGGGTTTATCTCTTCCAGCTAATAATAGGTGAAAGACCTCTTATGGTATGGGTTCATCTCTTCCAGTTAATAACAGGTGAAAGACATCTTCTGGTATGAGTTCATCTCTTCCAGTTAATAACAGGCGAAAGACCACTTCTTGTATGAGTTTATCTCTTCCAGTTATTAACTAGATAAATAACTCTTCTGGTGTGGATTTATTCTTCCAGTTAATAACCGGTGAAAGAACTCTTCTGGTGTGGGTTCATCTCTTCCATTTAGTAACATGCGAAACCCCTCTTCTGGTATGGGTTTATCTCTTCCAGTTAATAACAGGCGAAATACCTCTTCTGGTATTGGTTCATCTCTTCCAGTTAATAATAGGCGAAAGACCTCTTCTAGTATGGGTTCATCTCTTCCAGTTAAAAATAGGCGAAAGACTTCTTCTAGTATGGGTTCATCTCTTCCAATTAATAACAAGCGAAAAACCTCTTCTGGTATGGGTTTAACTCTTCCAGTTAATAACAGGTGAAAAAATAATCTTGTATGGGTTCATCTCTTCCAGTTTGTAACAGGCGAAATACCTCTTCTAGTATGGGTATATCTCTTCCAGTTAATAACAGGCGAAAGACCTCTTCTGGTATGGGTTTATCTCTTCCAGTTAATAACAGGTGAAAAACCTCTTCTTGTATGGGTTCATCTCTTCCAGTTAGTAACAGGCGAAATACCTCTTCTGGTATGGATATCTCTTCCAGTTAATAACAAGCGAAAGACCTCTTCTTGTATGGGTTTATCTCTTCCAGTTAATAACAGGCGAAAGACCTCTTCTGGTATTGGTTCATCTCTTCCAGTTAATAATAGGCGAAAGACCTATTCTAGTATGGGTTCATCTCTTCCAGTTATTAATAGGCAAAAGACCTCTTCTAGTATTGGTTCATCTCTTCCAGTTAATAACAAGAGAAAAACCTCTTCTGGTATGGGTTTATATCTTCAAGTTAATAACAGGTGAAAAACCTCTTCTTGTATGGGTTCATCTCTTCCAGTTAGTAACATGCGAAAGACCTCTTCTGGTATGGGTTTATCTCTTCCAGTTAATAAGAGGTGAAAGACCTCTTATGCTATGGGTTCATCTCTTCCAATTAATAGTAGGAGAAAGACCTCTTCTGGTATGGGTTTATCTCTTCCAGCTAATAACAGGTGAAAGACCTCTTATGGTATGGGTTCATCTCTTCCAGTTAATAACAGGCGAAAGACCTCTTCTTGTATGAGTTTATCTCTTCCAGTTCATAACTAGAAAAATACCTCTTCTGGTGTGGATTTATTCTTCCAGTTAATAACCGGTGAAAGAACTCTTCTGGTATGGGTTCATCTCTTCCATTTAGTAACATGCGAAACCCCTCTTCTGGAATGGTTTTATCTCTTCCAGTTAATAACAGGCGAAATACCTCTTCTGGTATGGGTTCATCTCTTCCAGTTAATAATAGGCGAAAGACCTCTTCTAGTATGGGTTCATCTCTTCCAATTAATAACAAGCGAAAAACGTCTTCTGGTATGGGTTTATCTCTTCCAGTTAATAACAGGTGAAAAACATCTTCTTGTATGGGTTCATCTCTTGCAGTTTGTAACAGGCGAAAGACCTCTTCTAGTATGGGTATATCTCTTCCAGTTAATAACAGGTGAAAGACCTCTTCTGGTATTGGTTCATCTCTTCCAGTTAATAATAGGCGAAAGACCTCTTCTAGTATGGCTTCATCTCTTCTAGTTAATAACAAGCGAAAAACCTCTTTTGGTATGGGTTTATCTCTTCCAGTTAATAACAGGTGAAAAACCTCTTCTTGTATGGGTTCATCTCTTCCAGTTAGTAACATACGAAAGACCTCATCTGGTATTGTTATCTCTTCCAGTTAATAACAAGCGAAAGACCTCTTCTTGTATGGGTTTATCTCTTCCAGTTAATAATAGGAGAAAGACCTCTTCTGGTATGAGTTCATCTCATCCAATTAGTAACAGGAAAAAGACCTCTTCTGGTATGGGTTTATCTCTTTCAGTTAATAATAGGCGAAAGACCTCTTCTGGTTTGGGTTCATCTCTTCCAGTTAATAATAGGCGAAATACCTCTTCTGGTATGGGTTCATCTCTTCCAGTTAGTAACAGGCTAAAGACCTCTTCTGGTATGGGTTTATCTCTTCTAGTTAATAATAGGCGAAATACCTCTTCTTGTTTGGGTTCATCTCTTCCAGTTAATAATAGGAGAAAGACCTCTTCTGGTATGGGTTCATCTCTTCCAATTAATAACAAGCGAAAGACCTCTTCTGGTATGGGTTTATCTCTTCCAGTTAATAATAGGCGAAAGACCTCTTTTGGTATTGGTTCATCTCTTCCAGTTAATAATAGGCGAAAGACCTCTTCTAGTATGGGTTCATCTCTTCCAGTTAATAATAGGCGAAAGACCTCTTCTAGTATGGGTTCATCTCTTCCAGTTAATAACAAGCGAAAAACCTCTTCTGGTATGGGTTTATCTCTTCCAGTTAATAACAGGTGAAAAACCTCTTCTTGTATGGGTTCATCTCTTCCAGTTAGTAACAGGCGAAATACCTCTTCTGGTATGGGTTTATCTCTTCCAGTTAAAAAGAGGTGAAAGACCTCTTATGCTATGGGTTCGTCTCTTCCAATTAATAGCAGGCGAAAGACCTCTTCTAGTATGGGTTCATCTCTTCCAGTTAATAATAGGCGAAAGACCTCTTCTAGTATGGGTTCATCTCTTCCAATTAATAACAAGCGAAAAACGTCTTCTGGTATGGGTTTATCTCTTCCAGTTAATAACAGGTGAAAAACATCTTCTTGTATGGGTTCATCTCTTGCAGTTTGTAACAGGCGAAAGACCTCTTCTAGTATGGGTATATCTCTTCCAGTTAATAACAGGTGAAAGACCTCTTCTGGTATTGGTTCATCTCTTCCAGTTAATAATAGGCGAAAGACCTCTTCTAGTATGGCTTCATCTCTTCTAGTTAATAACAAGCGAAAAACCTCTTTTGGTATGGGTTTATCTCTTCCAGTTAATAACAGGTGAAAAACCTCTTCTTGTATGGGTTCATCTCTTCCAGTTAGTAACATACGAAAGACCTCATCTGGTATTGTTATCTCTTCCAGTTAATAACAAGCGAAAGACCTCTTCTTGTATGGGTTTATCTCTTCCAGTTAATAATAGGAGAAAGACCTCTTCTGGTATGAGTTCATCTCATCCAATTAGTAACAGGAAAAAGACCTCTTCTGGTATGGGTTTATCTCTTCCAGTTAATAATAGGCGAAAGACCTCTTCTGGTTTGGGTTCATCTCTTCCAGTTAATAATAGGCGAAATACCTCTTCTGGTATGGGTTCATCTCTTCCAGTTAGTAACAGGCTAAAGACCTCTTCTGGTATGGGTTTATCTCTTCTAGTTAATAATAGGCGAAATACCTCTTCTTGTTTGGGTTCATCTCTTCCAGTTAATAATAGGAGAAAGACCTCTTCTGGTATGGGTTCATCTCTTCCAATTAATAACAAGCGAAAGACCTCTTCTGGTATGGGTTTATCTCTTCCAGTTAATAATAGGCGAAAGACCTCTTTTGGTATTGGTTCATCTCTTCCAGTTAATAATAGGTGAAAGACCTCTTCTAGTATGGGTTCATCTCTTCCAGTTAATAATAGGTGAAAGACCTCTTCTAGTATGGGTTCATCTCTTCCAGTTAATAACAAGCGAAAAACCTCTTCTGGTATGGGTTTATCTCTTCCAGTTAATAACAGGTGAAAAACCTCTTCTTGTATGGGTTCATCTCTTCCAGTTAGTAACAGGCGAAATACCTCTTCTGGTATGGGTTTATCTCTTCCAGTTAATAAGAGGTGAAAGACCTCTTATGCTATGGGTTCGTCTCTTCCAATTAATAGCAGGCGAAAGACCTCTTCTGGTATGGGTTTATCTCTTCTAGTTAATAAGAGGCGAAAGACCTCTTCTGGTATGAGTTCAATTCTTCCAGTTAATAACTGGCGAAAGACCTCTTCTTGTATGAGTTTATCTCCTCCAGTTAATAACTAGAGAAATACCTCTTATGGTGTGGATTTATTCTGCCAGTTAATAACCTCTTCTTGTATGGGTTTATCTCTTCCAGTTAATAATAGGAGAAAGACCTCTTCTGGTATGAGTTCATCTCATTAATTAGTAACAGGAAAAAGACCTCTTCTGGTATGGGTTTATCTCTTCCAGTTAATAATAGGCAAAAGACCTCTTCTGGTTTGGGTTCACCTCTTCCAATTAATAATAGGCGAAATACCTCTTCTGGTATGGGTTCATCTCTTCCAATTAATAACAAGCGAAAGACCTCTTCTGGTATGGGTTTATCTTGTCCGGTTAATAATAGGCGAAAGACATCTTCTGTTATGGGTTCATCTCTTCTAGTTAGTAACAGGCTAAAGACCTCTTCTGGTATGGGTTTATCTCTTCTAGTTAATAATAGGCGAAATACCTCTTCTTGTTTGGGTTCATCTCTTCCAGTTAATAATAGGAGAAAGACCTCTTCTGGTATGGGTTCATCTCTTCCAGTTAATAACAAGCGAAAGACGCTTCTGGTATGGGTTTATCTCTTCCAGTTAATAATAGGCGAAAGACCTCTTTTGGTATTGGTTCATCTCTTCCAGTTAATAATAGGCGAAAGACCTCTTCTAGTATGGGTTCATCTCTTCCAGTTAATAATAGGCGAAAGACCTCTTCTAGTATGAATTCATCTCTTCCAGTTAATAAAACGCGAAAAACCTCTTCTGTTATGGGTTTATCTCTTCCAGTTAATAACAGGTGAAAAACCTCTTTTTGTATGGGTTCATCTCTTCCAGTTAGTAACAGGCGAAATACCTCTTCTGGTATGGGTTTATCTCTTCCAGTTAATAAGAGGTGAAAGACCTCTTCTGCTATGGGTTCGTCTCTTCCAATTAATAGCAGGCGAAAGACCTCTTCTGGTATGGGTTTATCTCTTCCAGTTAATAAGAGGCGAAAGACCTCTTCTGCTATGAGTTCATTTCTTCCAGTTAATAACAGGCGAAAGACCTCTTCTTGTATGAGTTTATCTCCTCCAGTTAATAACTAGAGAAATACCTCTTCTGGTGTGGATTTATTCTTCCAGTTAATAACCGACGAAAGAACTCTTCTGGTATGGGTTCATCTCTTCCATTTATTAACATACGAAACCCCTCTTCTGGTATGCGTTTATCTCTTCCAGTTAATATCAAGCGAAAGACCTCTTCTGGTATTGGCTCATCTCTTCCAGATAATAATAAACGAGAGACCTCTTCTTGTTTGGGTTCATCTCTTCCAGTTAATAATAGGCGAAAGACCTCTTCTGGTATGGGTTCATCTCTTCCAGTTAATAATAGGCGAAATACCTCTTCTGGTATGGGTTCATTTCTTCTTATTAATAACAAGCGAAAGACCTCTTATAGTATGGTTTTATCTCTTCCAGTTAATAAGAGGTGAAAGACCTCTTATGCTATGGGTTCATCTCTTCCAATTAATAGCAGGCGAAAGACCTCTTCTGGTATGGGTTTATCTCTTCCAGTTAATAACAGGCGAAAGACCTCTTCTTGTATGAGTTTATCTCTTCTAGTTAATAACTAGAGAAATACTTCTTCTGGTGTGGATTTATTCTTCCAGTTAATAACCGGTGAAAGAACTCTTCTGGGATGGGTTCATCTCTTCCATTTAGTAACATGCGAAACCCCTCTTCTAGTATTGGTTTATCTCTCTCAATTAATAACAGCCGAAATACCTCTTCTGGTATTGGTTCATCTCTTCCAGTTAATAATAGGCGAAAGACCTCTTCTAGTATGGGTTCATCTCTTCCAGTTAATAATAGGCGAAAGACCTCTTCTAGTATAGGTTCATCTCTTCCAATTAATAACAAGCGAAAAACCTCTTCTGGTATGGGTTTGTCTCTTCCAGTTAATAACAAGTGAAAAACATCTTCTTGTATGGGTTCATCTCTTCCAGTTTGTAACAGGCGAAAGACCTCTTCTAGTATGGGTATATCTCTTCCAGTGAATAACAGGCGAAATACCTCTTCTGGTATTGGTTCATCTCTTCCAGTTAATAATAGGTGAAAGACCTCTTATAGTATGGCTTCATCTCTTCTAGTTAATAACAAGCGAAAAACCTCTTCTGGTATTGGTTTATCTCTTCCAGTTAATAACAGGTGAAAAACCTCTTCTTGTATGGGTTCATCTCTTCCAGTTAGTAACAGGCGAAAGACCTCTTCTGGTATGGTTATCTCTTCCAGTTTATAACAAGCGAAAGACCTCTTCTTGTATGGGTTTATCTCTTCCAGTTAATAATAGGCGAAAGACCTCTTCTGGTATGAGTTCATCTCTTCCAGTTAGTAACAGAAAAAGACCTCTTCTAGTATGGGTTTATCTCTTCCAGTTAATAATAGGCGAAAGACGTTTTTTGGTATAGGTTCATCTCTTCCAGTTAATAATAGGCGAAAGACCTCTTCTGGTATGGGTTCATCTCTTCCAATTAATAACAAGCGAAATAACTCTTCTGGTATTGGTTTATCTCTTCCGGTTAATAATAGGCGAAAGACATCTTCTGGTATGGGTTCATCTCTTCCAGTTATTAACAGGCTAAAGACCTCTTCTGGTATGGGTTTATCTCTTCCAGTTAATAACAGGTGAAAAACCTCTTCTTGTATGGGTTTATCTCTTCCAGTTAGTAACAAGCGAAAGACCTCTTCTAGTATGGGTATATCTCTTCCAGTTAATATCAGGCGAAAGACCTCTTCTGTTATTGGTTCATCTCTTCCAGTTAATAATAGGAGAAATACCTCTTCTAGTATGGCTTCATCTCTTCTAGTTAATAACAAGCGAAAAACTTCTTCTGATATGGGTTTATCTCTTCCAGTTAATAACAGGTGAAAAACCTCTTCTTGTATGGGTTCATCTCTTCCAGTTAGTAACAGGCGAAAGACCTCTTCTGGCATGGTTATCTCTTCCAGTTAATAACAAGAGAAAGACCTCTTATTGTATGGGTTCATCTCTTCCAGTTAATAATAGGAGAAAGACCTCTTCTAGTATGGGTTCATCTCTTCCAGTTAATAATAGGCGAAAGACCTCTTCTAGTATGGGTTCATCTCTTCCAATTAATAACAAGCGAAAAAATTCTTCTGGTATGGGTTTATCTATTCCAGTTAATAACAGGTGAAAAATATCTTCTTGTATGGGTTCATCTCTTCTAGTTTGTAACAGGCGAAAGACCTCTTCTAGTATGGGTATATCTCTTCCAGTTAATAATAGGCGAAAGACCTCTTCTGGTATTGGTTCATCTCTTCCAGTTAATAATAGGCGAAAGACCTCTTTTAGTATGGCTTCATCTCTTCTAGTTAATAACAAGCGAAAAACCTCTTCTGGTATGGGTTTATCTCTTCCAGTTAATAACAGGTGAAAAACCTCTTCTTGTATGGGTTCATCTCTTCCAGTTAGTAACAGGCGAAAGACCTCTTCTGGTATGGTTATCTCTTCCAGTTTATAACAAGCGAAAGACCTGTTCTTATATGGGTTTATCTCTTCCAGTTAATAATAGGCGAAAGACCTCTTCTGGTATGAGTTCATCTCTTCCAGTTAGTAACAGGAAAAAGACCTCTTCTGGTATGGGTTTATCTCTTCCAGTTAATAATAGACGAAAGACCTTTTTTAGTATGGGTTCATCTCTTCTACTTAATAATAGGCGAAATACCTCTTCTGGTATGGGTTCATCTCTTCCAATTAATAACAAGCGAAATACCTCTTCTGGTATGGGTTTATCTCTTCCGATTAATAATAGGCAAAAGACATCTTCTGGTATGGGTTCATCTCTTCCAGTTAGTAACAGGCTAAAGACCTCTTCTGGTATGGGTTTATCTCTTCTAGTTAATAATAGGCGAAAGACCTCTTCTTGTTTGGGTTCATCTCTTCCAGTTAATAATAGGAGAAAGACCGCTTCTGGTATGGGTTCATCTCTTCCAATTAAAAACAAGCGAAAGACCTCTTCTGGTATGGGTTTATCTCTTCCAGTTAATAACAGGCGAAAGACCTCTTCTGGTATTGGTTCATGTCTTCCAGTTAATAATAGGCGAAAGACCTCTTCTAGTATGGGTTCATCTCTTCCAGTTAATAATAGGCGAAAGACCTCTTCTAGTATGGGTTCATCTCTTCCAGTTAATAACAAGCGAAAAACCTCTTCTGGTATGGGTTTATCTCTTCCAGTTAATAACAGGTGAAAAACCTCTTCTTGTATGGGTTCATCTCTTCCAGTTAATAACAGGTGAAAAACCTCTTCTTGTATGGGTTCATCTCTTCCAGTTAATAATAGGCGAAAGACCTCTTCTGGTATGGGTTCATCTCTTCCAATTAATAACAAGCGAAATACCTCTTCTGGTATTCGTTTATCTCTTCCGGATAATAATATGCGAAAGACATCTTCTGGTATGGGTTCATCTCTTCAAGTTATTAACAGGCTAAAGACCTCTTCTGGTATGGGTTTATCTCTTCTAGTTAATAATAGGCGAAAGACCTCTTCTGGTTTGTGTTAATCTCTTCCATTTAATAATAGGAGAAAGACCTCTTCTGGTATAGGTTCATCTCTTCCAATTAATAACAAGCGAAAGACCTCTTCTGGTATGGGTTTATCTCTTCCAGTTAATAACAGGTGAAAGACCTCTTATGGTATATGTTCATCTCTTCCAGTTAATAACAGGCGAAAGACCTCTTCTAGTATGAGTTCATTTCTTCCAGTTAATAACAGGCGAAAGACCTTTTCTTGTATGAGTTTAGCTCCTCCAGTTAATAAGTAGAGAAATACCTCTTCTGTTGTGGATTTATTCTTCAAGTTAATAACCGGCGAAAGAACTTTTCTGGTATGGGTTCATCTCTTCCATTTTGTAACATACGAAACCCCTCTTCTAGTATGGGTTTATCACTTCCAGTTAATAAGAGGCGAAAGACAACTTATGGTATTGGTTCATCTCTTCCAGTTAATAATAGGCAAAAGACCTCTTCTAGTATGGGTTCATCTCTTCCAGTTAATAACAAGCGAAAAACCTCTTCTGGTATGTGTTTATCTCTTCCAGTTAATAACAGGTGAAAAACCTCTCCTTGTATGGGTTTATCTCTTCCAGTTAGTAACAGGCGAAAGACCTCTTCTAGTATGGGTATATCTCTTCCAGTTAATATCAGGCGAAAGACATCTTCTGTTATTGGTTCATCTCTTCCAGTTAATAATAGGCGAAATACCTATTCTAGTATGGCTTCATCTCTTCTAGTTAATAACAAGCGAAAAACTTCTTCTGATATGGGTTTATCTCTTCCAGTTAATAACAGGTGAAAAACCTCTTCTTGTATGGGTTCATCTCTTCCAGTTAGTAACAGGCGAAAGACCTCTTCTGGCATGGTTATCTCTTCCAGTTAATAACAAGATAAAGACCTCTTCTTGTATGGGTTCATCTCTTCCAGTTAATAATAGTAGAAAGACCTCTTCTAGTATGGGTTCATCTCTTCCAATTAACAATAAGCGAAAGACCTCTTCTAGTATGGGTTCATCTCTTCCAATTAATAACAAGCGAAAAAACGCTTCTGGTATGGGTTTATCTCTTCCAGTTAATAACAGGTGAAAAACATCTTCTTGTATGGGTTCATCTCTTGCAGTTTGTAACAGGCGAAAGACCTCTTCTAGTATGGGTATATCTCTTCCAGTTAATAATAGGCGAAAGACCTCTTCTGGTATTGGTTCATCTCTTCCAGTTAATAATAGGCGAAAGACCACTTTTAGTATGGCTTCATCTCTTCTAGTTAATAACAAGCAAAAAACCTCTTCTGGTATGGGTTTATCTCTTCCAGTTAATAACAGGTGAAAAACCTCTTCTTGTATGGGTTCATCTCTTCCAGTTAGTAACAGGCGAAAGACCTCTTCTGGTATGGTTATCTCTTCCAGTTTATAACAAGCGAAAGACCTCTTCTTGTATGGGTTTATCTCTTCCAGTTAATAATAGGCGAAAGACCTCTTCTGGTATGAGTTCATCTCTTCCAATTAGTAACAGGAAAAAGACCTCTTCTGGTATAGGTTTATCTCTTCCAGTTAATAATAGACGAAAGACCTTTTTTAGTATGGGTTCATCTCTTCCAGTTAATAATAGGCGAAAGACCTCTTCTGGTATGGGTTCATCTCTTCCAATTAATAACAAGCGAAATACCTCTTCTGGTATGGGTTTATCTCTTCCGGTTAATAATAGGCGAAAGACATCTTCTGGTATGGGTTCATCCCTTCCAGTTAGTAAAAGGCTAAAGACCTCTTCTGGTATGGGTTTATCTCTTCTAGTTAATAATAGGCGAAATACCTCTTCTTGTTTGGGTTCATCTCTTCCAGTTAATAATAGGAGAAAGACCGCTTCTGGTATGGGTTCATCTCTTCCAATTAATAACAAGCGAAAGACCTCTTCTGGTATGGGTTTATCTCTTCCAGTTAATAACAGGCGAAAGACCTCTTCTGGTATTGGTTCATGTCTTCCAGTTAATAATAGGCGAAAGACCTCTTCTAGTATGGGTTCATCTCTTCCAGTTAATAATAGGCGAAAGACCTCTTCTAGTATGGGTTCATCTCTTCCAGTTAATAACAAGCGAAAAACCTCTTCTGGTATGGGTTTATCTCTTACAGTTAATAACAGGTGAAAAAGCTCTTTTTGTATGGGTTCATCTCTTCCAGTTAGTAACAGGCGAAATACCTCTTCTGGTATGGGTTTATCTCTTCCAGTTAATAAGAGGTGAAAGACCTCTTATGCTATGGGTTCATCTCTTCCAATTAATAGCAGGCAAAAGACCTCTTCTGGTATGGGTTTATCTCTTCCAGTTAATAAGAGGCGAAAGACCTCTTCTGGTATGAGTTCATTTCTTCCAGTTAATAACAGGCGAAAGATCTCTTCTTGTATGACTTTATCTCCTCCAGTTAATAACTAGAGAAACACCTCTTCTGGTGTGGATTTATTCTTCCAGTTAATAACCGGCGAAAGAACTCTTCTGGTATGGGTTCATCTCTTCCATTTAGTGACATACGAAACCCCTCTTCTGGTATGCGTTTATCTCTTCCAGTTAATATCAAGCGAAAGACCTCTTCTGGTATTGGTTCATCTCTTCCAGATAATAATAAACGAGAGACCTCTTCTTGTTTGGGTTCATCTCTTCCAGTTAATAATAGGCAAAAGACCTCTTCTAGTATGGGTTCATCTCTTCCAGTTAATAATAGGCGAAAGACCTCTTCTGGTATGGGTTCATCTCTTCTTATTAATAACAAGCGAAAGACCTCTTATAGTATGGTTTTATCTCTTCCAGTTAATAAGAGGTGAAAGACCTCTTATGCTATGGGTTCATCTCTTCCAATTAATAGCAGGCGAAAGACCTCTTCTGGTATGGGTTTATCTCTTCCAGTTAATAACAGGCGAAAGACCTCTTCTTGTATGAGTTTATCTCTTCTAGTTAATAACTAGAGAAATACTTCTTCTGGTGTGGATTTATTCTTCCAGTTAATAACCGGTGAAAGAACTCTTCTGGGATGGGTTCATCTCTTCCATTTAGTAACATGCGAAACCCCTCTTCTGGTATTGGTTTATCTCTTTCAATTAATAACAGCCGAAATACCTCTTCTGGTATTGGTTCATCTCTTCCAGTTAATAATATGCGAAAGACCTCTTCTAGTATGGGTTCATCTCTTCCAGTTAATAATAGGCGAAAGACCTCTTCTAGTATAGGTTCATCTCTTCCAATTAATAACAAGCGAAAAACCTCTTCTGGTATGGGTTTATCTCTTCCAGTTAATAACAAGTGAAAGACATCTTCTTGTATGGGTTCATCTCTTCCAGTTTGTAACAGGCGAAAGACCTCTTCTAGTATGGGTATATCTCTTCCAGTTAATAACAGGCGAAATACCTCTTCTGGTATTGGTTCATCTCTTCCAGTTAATAATAGGTGAAAGAACTCTTCTAGTATGGCTTCATCTCTTCTAGTTAATAACAAGCGAAAAACCTCTTCTGGTATTGGTTTATCTCTTCCAGTTAATAACAGGTGAAAAACCTCTTCTTGTATGGGTTCATCTCTTCCAGTTAGTAACAGGCGAAATACCTCTTTTGGTATGGTTATCTCTTCCAGTTTATAACAAGCGAAAGACCTCTTCTTGTATGGGTTTATCTCTTCCAGTTAATAATAGGCGAAAGACCTCTTCTGGTATGAGTTCATCTCTTCCAGTTAGTAACAGAAAAAGACCTCTTCTGGTATGGGTTTATCTCTTCCAGTTAATAATAGGCGAAAGACCTTTTTTGGTATAGGTTCATCTCTTCCAGTTAATAATAGGCGAAATACCTCTTCTGGTATGGGTTCATCTCTTCCAATTAATAAGAAGCAAAATAACTCTTCTGGTATTGGTTTATCTCTTCCGGTTAATAATAGGCGAAAGACATCTTCTGGTATGGGTTTATCTCTTCCAGTTAATAACAGGTGAATAACCTCTTCTTGTATGGGTTTATCTCTTCCAGTTAGTAACAGGCGAAAGACCTCTTCTAGTATGGGTATATCTCTACCAGTTAATATCAGGCGAAATACCTCTTCTGTTATTGGTTCATCTCTTCCAGTTAATAATAGGCGAAATACCTCTTCTAGTATGGCTTCATCTCTTCTAGTTAATAACAAGCGAAAAACTTCTTCTGATATGGGTTTATCTCTTCCAGTTAATAACAGGTGAAAAACCTCTTCTTGTATGGGTTCATCTCTTCCAGTTAGTAACAGGCGAAAGACCTCTTCTGGCATGGTTATCTCTTCCAGTTAATAACAAGAGAAAGACCTCTTCTTGTATGGGTTCATCTCTTCCAGTTAATAATAGCAGAAAGACCTCTTCTAGTATGGGTTCATCTCTTCCAGTTAATAATAGGCGAAAGACCTCTTCTAGTATGGGTTCATCTCTTCCAATTAATAACAAGCGAAAAAACTCTTCTGGTATGGGTTTATCTCTTCCAGTTAATAACAGGTGAAAAACATCTTCTTGTATGGGTTCATCTCTTCCAGTTTGTAACAGGCGAAAGACCTCTTCTAGTATGGGTGTATCTCTTCCAGTTAATAATAGGCGAAAGACCTCTTATGGTATTGGTTCATCTCTTCCAGTTAATAATAGGGGAAAGACCTCTTTTAGTATGGCTTCATCTCTTCTAGTTAATAACAAGCGAAAAACCCCTTCTGGTATGGGTTTATCTCTTCCAGTTAATAACAGGTGAAAAACCTCTTCTTGTATGGGTTCATCTCTTCCAGTTAGTAACAGGTGAAAGACCTCTTCTGGTATGGTTATCTCTTCCAGTTTATAACAAGCGAAAGACCTGTTCTTATATGGGTTTATCTCTTCCAGTTAATAATAGGCGAAAGACCTCTTCTGGTATGAGTTCATCTCTTCCAGTTAGTAACAGGAAAAAGACCTCTTCTGGTATGGGTTTATCTCTTCCAGTTAATAATAGACGAAAGACCTTTTTTAGTATGGGTTCATCTCTTCCAGTTAATAATAGTCGAAATACCTCTTCTGGTATGGGTTCATCTATTCCAATTAATAACAAGCGAAATACCTCTTCTGGTATGGGTTTATCTCTTCCGGTTAATAATAGGCGAAAGACATCTTCTGGTATGGGTTCATCTCTTCCAGTTAGTAACAGGCTAAAGACCTCTTCTGGTATGGGTTTATCTCTTCTAGTTAATAATAGGCGAAAGACCTCTTCTTGTTTGGGTTCATCTCTTCCAGTTAATAATAGGAGAAAGACCGCTTCTGGTATGGGTTCATCTCTTCCTATTAATAACAAGCGAAAGATCTCTTCTGGTAAGGGTTTATCTCTTCCAGTTAATAACAGGCGAAATACCTCTTCTGGTATTGGTTCATGTCTTCCAGTTAATAATAGGCGAAAGACCTCTTCTAGTATGGGTTCATCTCTTCCAGTTAATAATAGGCGAAAGACCTCTTCTAGTATGGGTTCATCTCTTCCAGTTAATAACAAGCGAAAAACCTCTTCTGGTATGGGTTTATCTCTTCCAGTTAATAACAGGTGAAAAACCTCTTCTTGTATGGGTTCATCTCTTCCAGTTAATAACAGGTGAAAAACCTCTTCTTATATAGGTTCATCTCTTCCAGTTAATAATAGGCGAAAGACCTCTTCTGGTATGGGTTCATCTCTTCCAATTAATAACAAGCGAAATACCTCTTCTGGTATTGGTTCATCTCTTCCGGTTAATAATATGCGAAAGACATCTTCTGGTATGGGTTCATCTCTTCCAGTTATTAACAGGCTAAAGACCTCTTCTGGTATGGGTTTATCTCTTCTAGTTAATAATAGGCGAACGACCTCTTCTGGTTTGTGTTAATCTCTTCCATTTAATAATAGGAGAAAGACCTCTTCTGGTATAGGGGCATCTCTTCCAATTAATAACAAGCGAAAGACCTCTTCTGGTATGGGTTTATCTCTTCCAGTTAATAACAGGTAAAAGACCTCTTATGGTATAGGTTCATCTCTTCCAGTTAATAACAGGCGAAAGACCTCTTCTAGTATGAGTTCATTTCTTCCAGTTAATAACAGGCGAAAGACCTCTTCTTGTATGAGTTTAGCTCCTCCAGTAATAACTAGAGAAATACCTCTTCTGTTGTGGATTTATTCTTCAAGTTAATAACCGGCGAAAGAAATTTTCTGGTATGGGTTCATCTCTTTCATTTTGTAACATACGAAACCCCTCTTCTAGTATGGGTTTATCACTTCCAGTTAATAAGAGGCGAAAGACCTCTTATGGTATTGGTTCATCTCTTCCAGTTAATAATAGGCAAAAGACCTCTTCTAGTATGGGTTCATCTCTTCCAGTTAATAACAAGCGAAAAACCTCTTCTGGTATGGGTTTATCTCTTCCAGTTAATAACAGGTGAAAAACCTCTTCTTGTATGGGTTTATCTCTTCCAGTTAGTAACAGGAAAAAGACCTCTTCTGGTATAGGTTTATCTCTTCCAGTTAATAATATACGAAAGACCTTTTTTAGTATGGGTTCATCTCTTCCAGTTAATAATAGGCGAAAGACCTCTTCTGGTATGGGTTCATCTCTTCCAATTAATAACAAGCGAAATACCTCTTCTGGTATGGGTTTATCTCTTCCGGTTAATAATAGGCGAAAGACATCTTCTGGTATGGGTTCATCTCTTCCACTTAGTAAAAGGCTAAAGACCTCTTCTGGTATGGGTTTATCTCTTCTAGTTAATAATAGGCGAAATACCTCTTCTTGTTTGGGTTCATCTCTTCCAGTTAATAATAGGAGAAAGACCGCTTCTGGTATGGGTTCATCTCTTCCAATTAATAACAAGCGAAAGAACTCTCCTGGTATGGGTTTATCTCTTCCAGTTAATAACAGGCGAAAGACCTCTTCTGGTATTGGTTCATGTCTTCCAGTTAATAATAGGCGAAAGACCTCTTCTAGTATGGGTTCATCTCTTCCAGTTAATAATAGGCGAAAGACCTCTTCTAGTATGGTTTCATCTCTTCCAGTTAATAACAAGCGAAAAACCTCTTCTGGTATGGGTTTATCTCTTCCAGTTAATAACAGGTGAAAAACCTCTTCTTGTATGGGTTCATCTCTTCCAGTTAGTAACAGGCGAAATACCTCTTCTGGTATGGGTTTATCTCTTCCAGTTAATAAGAGGTGAAAGACCTCTTATGCTATGGGTTCATCTCTTCCAATTAACAGCAGGCGAAAGACCTCTTCTAGTATGGGTTTATCTCTTCCAGTTAATAAGATGCGAAAGACCTCTTCTGGTATGAGTTCATTTCTTCCAGTTAATAACAGGCGAAAGATCTCTTCTTGTATGACTTTATCTCCTCCAGTTAATAACTAGAGAAACACGTCTTCTGGTGTGGATTTATTCTTCCAGTTAATAACCGGCGAAAGAACTCTTCTGGTATGGGTTCATCTCTTCCATTTAGTGACATACGAAACCCCTCTTCTGGTATGCGTTTATCTCTTCCAGTTAATATCAAGCGAAAGACCTCTTCTGGTATTGGTTCATCTCTTCCAGATAATAATAAACGAGAGACCTCTTCTTGTTTGGGTTCATCTCTTCCAGTTAATAATAGGCAAAAGACCTCTTCTAGTATGGGTTCACCTCTTCCAGTTATTAATAGGCGAAAGACCTCTTCTGGTATGGGTTCATCTCTTCTTATTAATAACAAGCGAAAGACCTCTTTTGGTATGGTTTTATCTCTTCCAGTTAATAAGAGGTGAAAGACCTCTTATTCTATGGGTTCATCTCTTCCAATTAATAGCAGGCGAAAGAACTCTTCTGGTATGGGTTTATCTCTTCCAGTTAATAACATGCGAAAGACCTCTTCTTGTATGAGTTTATCTCTTCCAGCTAATAACTAGAGAAATACTTCTTCTGGTGTGGATTTATTCTTCCAGTTAATAACCGGTGAAAGAATTCTTCTGGGATGGGTTCATCTCTTCCATTTAGTAACATGCGAAACCCCTCTTCTGGTATGGGTTTATCTCTTCCAATTAATAACAGGCGAAATACCTCTTCTGGTATTGGTTTATCTCTTCCAGTTAATAATAGGCGAAAGACCTCTTCTAGTATGGGTTCATCTCTTCCAGTTAATAATAGGCGAAAGACCTCTTCTAGTATAGGTTCATCTCTTCCAATTAATAACAAGCAAAAAATCTCTTCTGGTATGGGTTTATATCTTCCAGTTAATAACAAGTGAAAAACATCTTCTTGTATGGGTTCATCTCTTCCAGTTTGTAACAGGCGAAAGACCTCTTCTAGTATGGGTATATCTCTTCCAGTTAATAACAGGCGAAAGACCTCTTCTGGTATTGGTTCATCTCTTCCAGTTAATAATAGGCGAAAGACCTCTTCTAGTATGGCTTCATCTCTTCTAGTTAATAACAAGCGAAAAAGCTCTTTTGGTATGGCTTCATCTCTTCCAGTTAATAACAGGTGAAAAACCTCTTATGGTATGGGTTCATCTCTTCAAATTAATAACAAGCGAAATACCTCTTCTGGTATGGGTTTATCTCTTCCGGTTAATAATAGGCGAAAGACATCTTCTGGTATGGGTTCATCTCTTCCAGTTATTAACAGGCTAAAGACCTCTTCTGGTATGGGTTTATCTCTTCTTGTTAATAATAGGCGAAAGACCTCTTCTTGTTTGGGTTCATCTCTTCCAGTTAATAATAAGAGAAAGACCGCTTCTGGTATGGGTTCATCTATTCAAATTATAACAAGCGAAAGACCTCTTCTGGTATGGGTTTATCTCTTCCAGTTAATAACAGGCGAAAGACCTCTTCTGGTATTGGTTCATCTCTTCCAGTTAATAATAGGTGAAAGACCTCTTCTAGTATGGGTTCATCTCTTCCAGTTAATAATAGGCGAAAGACCTCTTCTAGTATGGGTTCATCTCTTCCAGATAATAACAAGCGAAAAACCTCTTCTGGTATGGGTTTATCTCTTCCAGTTAATAACAGGTGAAAAACCTCTTCTTGTATGGGTTCATCTCTTCCAGTTAGTAACAGGAGAAATACCTCTTCTGGTATGGGTTTATCTCTTCCAGTTAATAAGAAGTGAAAGACCTCTTATACTATGGGTTCATCTCTTCCAATTAATAGCAGGCGAAATACCTCTTCTGGTATGGGTTTATCTCTTCCAGTTAATAAGAGGCGAAAGACCTCTTTTGGTATGAGTTCATTTCTTCCAGTTAATAACAGGCGAAGGATTTCTTCTTGTATGAGTTTATCTCCTCCAGTTAATAACTAGAGAAATACCTCTTCTGGTGTGGATTTATTCTTCCAGTTAATAACTGGCGAAAGAACTCTTCTGGTATGGGTTCATCTCTTCCATTTAGTAACATACAAAACCCCTCTTCTGGTATGCGTTTATCTCTTCCAGTTAATATCAAGCGAAAGACCTCTTCTGGTATTGGTTCATCTCTTCCAGATAATAATAAACGAGATACCTCTTCTTGTTTGGGTTCATCTCTTCCAGTTAATAATAGGCGAAAGACCTCTTCAGGTATGGGTTCATCTCTTCCAGTTAATAATAGGCGAAAGACCTCTTCTGGTATGGGTTCATCTCTTCTTATTATTAACAAGCGAAAGACCTCTTATGGTATGGTTTTATCTCTTCCAGTTAATAAGAAGTGAAAGACCTCTTATGCTATGGGTTCATCTCTTCCAATTAATAGCAGGCGAAAGACCACTTCTGGTATGGGTTTATCTCTTCCAGTTAATAACAGGCGAAAGACCTCTTCTTGTATGAGTTTATCTCTTCTAGTTAATAACTAGAGAAATACCTCTTCTGGGGTGGATTTATTATTCCAGTTAATAACTGGTGAAAGAACTCTTCTGGGATGGGTTCATCTCTTCCATTTAGTAACATGCGAAACCCCTCTTCAAGTATGGGTTTATCACTTCCAGTTAATAAGAGGTGAAAGACCTCTTCTGGTATTGGTTCATCTCTTCCAGTTAATAATAGGCAAAAGACCTCTTCTAGTATGGGTTCATCTCTTCCAGTAAATAATAGGCGAAATACCTCTTCTTGTATGGGTTCATCTCTTCCAGTTAATAACAAGTGAAAAACCTCTTCTGGTATGGGTTTATCTCTACCAGTTAACAATAGGCGAAAGACCTCTTCTTGTATGAGTTTATCTCTCCTAGTTAATAACTAGAGAAATACCTCTTCTGGTGTGGATTTATTCTTCCAGTTAATAACTGGTGAAAGAACTCTTCTAGGATGGGTTCATCTCTTCCATTTAGTAACATGCGAAACCCCTCTTCTGGTATGGGTTTATATCTTCCAATTAATAACAGGCGAAATACCTCTTCTGGTATTGGTTCATCTCTTCCAGTTAATAATAGGCGAAAGACCTCTTCTAGTATGGGTTCATCTCTTCCAGTTAATAATAGGCGAAAGACCTCTTCTAGTATAGGTTCATCTCTTCCAATTAATAACAAGTGAAAAACCTCTTCTGGTATGGGTTTATCTCTTCCAGTTAATAACAAGTGAAAAACATCTTCTTGTATGGGTTCATCTCTTCCAGTTTGTAACAGGCGAAAGACCTCTTCTAGTATGGGTATATCTCTTCCAGTTAATAACAGGCGATAGACCTCTTCTAGTATTGGTTCATCTCTTCCAGTTAATAATAAGTGAAAGACCTCTTCTAGTATGGCTTCATCTCTTCTAGTTAATAACAAGCAAAAAACCTCTTCTGGTATGGGTTTATCTCTTCCAGTTAATAACAGGTGAAAAACCTCTTCTTGTATGGGTTCATCTCTTCCAGTTAGTAACAGGCGAAAGACCTCTTTTGGTATGGTTATGTCTTCCAGTTTATAACAAGCGAAAGACCTCTTCTTGTATGGGTTTATCTCTTCCAGTTAATAATAGACGAAAGACCTCTTCTGGTATGAGTTCATCTCTTCCAGTTAGTAACAGGAAAAAGACCTCTTCTGGTATGGGTTTATCTCTTCCAGTTAATAATAGGCGAAAGATTTTTTTTGGTATGGGTTCATCTCTTCCAGTTAATAATAGGCGAAAGACCTCTTCTGGTATGGGTTCATCTCTTACAATTAATAACAAGCGAAATACCTCTTCTGGTATGGGTTTATCTCCTCCGGTTAATAATAGGCGAAAGACATCTTCTGGTATGGGATCATCTCTTCTAGTTATTAACAGGCTAAAGACCTCTTCTGGTATGGGTTTATCTCTTCTAGTTAATAATAGGCGAAAGACCTCTTCTTGTTTGGGTTCATCTCTTCCAGTTAATAATAGGAGAAAGACCGCTTCTGGTATGGGTTCATCTCTTCCAATTAATAACAAGCGAAAGACCTCTTCTGGTATGGGTTTATCTCTTCCAGTTAATAACAGGCGAAAGACCTCTTCTGGTATTGGTTCATCTCTTCCAGTTAATAATAGGTGAAAGACCTCTTCTAGTATGGGTTCATCTCTTCCAGTTAATAATAGGCGAAAGACCTCTTCTAGTATGGGTTCATCTCTTCCAGTTAATAACAAGCGAAAAACCTCTTCTGGTATGGGTTTATCTCTTCCAGTTAATAACAGGTGAAAAACCGCTTCTTGTATGGGTTCATCTCTTCCAGTTAGTAACAGGAGAAATACCTCTTATGGTATGGGTTTATCTTTTCCAGTTAATAAGAAGTGAAAGACCTCTTATGCTATGGGTTCATCTCTTCCAATTAATAGATGGCGAAAGACCTCTTCTGATATGGGTTTATCTCTTCCAGTTAATAAGAGGCGAAAGACCTCTTCTGGTATGAGTTCATTTCTTCCAGTTAATAACAGGCGAAAGATCTCTTCTTGTATGAGTTTATCTCCTCCAGTTAATAACTAGAGAAATACCTCTTCTGGTGTGGATTTATTCTTCCAGTTAATAACCGGCGAAAGAACTCTTCTGGTATTGGTTCATCTCTTCCATTTAGTAACATACGAAACCCCTCTTCTGGTATGCGTTTATCTCTTCCAGTTAATATCAAGCGAAAGACCTCTTCTGGTATTGGTTCATCTCTTCCAGATAATAATAAACGAGAGACCTCTTCTTGTTTGGGTTCATCTCTTCCAGTTAATAATAGGAGAAAGACCTCTTCTGGTATGGGTTCATCTCTTCCAGTTAATAATAGGCGAAATACCTCTTCTGGTATGGGTTCACCTCTTCTTATTAATAACAAGCAAAAGACCTCTTCTGGTATGGTTTTATCTCATCCAGTTAATAAGAGGTGAAAGACCTCTTATGCTATGGGTTCATCTCTTCCAATTAATAGCTTGCGAAAGACCACTTCTGGTATGGGTTTATCTCTTCCAGTTAATAACATGCGAAAGACCTCTTCTTGTATGAGTTTATCTCTTCTAGTTAATAACTAGAGAAATACCTCTTCTGGTGTGGATTTATTCTTCCAGTTAATAACTGGTGAAAGAACTCTTCTGGGATGGGTTCATCTCTTCCATTTAGTAACATGCGAAACCCCTCTTCTAGTATGGGTTTATCACTTCCAGTTAATAAGAGGCGAAAGACCTCTTCTGGTATTGGTTCATCTCTTCCAGTTAATAATAGGCAAAAGACCTCTTCTAGTATGGGTTCATCTCTTCCAGTAAATAATAGGCGAAAGACCTCTTCTTGTATGGGTTCATCTCTTCCAGTTAATAACAAGCGAAAAACCTCTTCTGGTATGGGTTTATCTCTTGTAGTTAAAAACAGGCGAAAGACCTCTTCTTGTATGAGTTTATCTCTTCTAGATAATAACTAGAGAAATACATCTTTTGGTGTGGATTTATTCTTCCATTTAATAACAGGTGAAATAACTCTTCTAGGATGGGTTCATCTCTTCCATTTAGTAACATGCGAAACCCCTCTTCTGGTATGGGTTTATCTCTTCCAATTAATAACAGGCGAAATACCTCTTCTGGTATTGGTTCATCTCTTCCAGTTAATAATAGGCGAAAGACCTCTTCTAGTATGGGTTCATCTCTTCCAGTTAATAATAGGCGAAAGACCTCTTCTAGTATAGGTTCATCTCTTCCAATTAATAACAAGCGAAAAACCTCTTATGGTATGGGTTTATCTCTTCCAGTTAATAATAGGCGAAAGACCTCTTCTAGTATGGGTTCATCTCTTCCAGTTAATAATAGGCGAAAGACCTCTTCTAGTATGGGTTCATCTCCTCCAATTAATAACAAGCGAAAAAACTCTTCAGGTATGGGTTTATCTCTTCCAGTTAATAACAGGTGAAAAACTTCTTCTTGTATGGGTTCATCTCTTCCAGTTTGTAACAGGCGAAAGACCTCTTCTAGTATGGGTATATCTCTTCCAGTTAATAACAGGCAAAAGACCTCTTCTGGTATTGGTTCATCTCTTCCAGTTAATAATAGGCGAAAGACCTCTTCTGGTATGAGTTCATCTCTTCCAGTTAGTAACAGGAAAAAGACCTCTTCTGGTATGGGTTTATCTCTTCCAGTTAATAATAGACGTAAGACCTCTTCTAGTATGCGTTCATCTCTTCCAGTTAATAATAGGGGAAAGACCTCTTCTAGTATGGGTTCATCTCTTCCAGTTAATAACAAGCGAAAAACCTCTTCTGGTATGGGTTTATCTCTTCCAGTTAATAACAGGTGAAAAACCTCTTCTTGTATGGGTTCATCTCTTCCAGTTAGTAACAGGCGAAATACCTCTTCTGGTATGGGTTTATCTCTTCCAGTTAATAAGAGGTGAAAGACCTCTTATGCTATGGGTTCATCTCTTCCAATTAATAGCAGGTGAAAGACCTCTTCTTGTATGGGTTTATCTCTTCCAGTTAATAAGAGGCGAAAGACCTCTTCTGGTATGAGTTCATTTATTCCAGTTAATAATAGGCGAAAGACCTCTTCTTGTATGAGTTTATCTCCTCCAGTAAATAACTAGAGAAATACCTCTTCTGGTGTGGATTTATTCTTCCAGTTAATAACCGGCGAAAGAACTCTTCTGGTATGGGTTCATCTCTTCCATTTAGTAACATAAGAAACCCCTCTTCTGGTATGGGTTTATCTCTTCCTGTTAATATCAATCGAAAGACCTCTTCTGGTATTGGTTCATCTCTTCCAGATAATAATAAACGAGAGACCTCTTCTTGTTTGGGTTCATCTCTTCCAGTTAATAATAGGCGAAAGACTTCTTCCGGTATGGGTTCATCTCTTCCAGTTAATAATAGGGGAAAGACCTCTTCTGGTATGGGTTCATCTCTTCTTATTAATAACAAGCGAAAGACCTCTTCTGGTATAGTTTTATCTCTTCCAGTTAATAAGAGGTGAAAGGCCTCTTATGCTATGGGTTCATCTCTTCCAATTAATAGTAGGCGAAAGACCTCTTCTGGTATGGGTTTATCTCTTCCAGCTAATAACAGGTGAAAGACCTCTTATGGTATGGGTTCATCTCTTCCAGTTAGTAACAGGCGAAAGACCTCTTCTGGTATGGTTATCTCTTACAGTTTATAACAAGCGAAAGACCTCTTCTTGTATGGGTTTATCTCTTCCAGTTAATAATAGGCGAAAGACCTCTTCTGGTATGAGTTCATCTCTTCCAGTTAGTAACAGGAAAAAGACCTCTTCTGGTATGGGTTTATATCTTCCAGTTAATAATAGGGGATAGATCTTTTTTGGTATGGGTTCATCTCTTCCAGTTAATAATAGGCGAAAGACCTCTTCTGGTATGGGTTCATCTCTTCCAATTAATAACAAGAGAAATACCTCTTCTGGTATGGGTTTATCTCTTCCGGTTAATAATAGGCGAAAGACATCTTCTGGTATGGGTTCATCTCTTACAGTTAGTAACAGGCTAAAGACCTCTTCTGGTATTGTTTTATCTCTTCTAGTTAATAATAGGCGAAAGACCTCTTCTTGTTTGGGTTCATCTCTTCCAGTTAATAATAGGAGAAAGACCTCTTCTGGTATGGGTTCATCTCTTCCAATTAATAACAAGTGAAATACCTCTTCTGGTATGGGTTTATCTCTTCCAGTTAATAAGAGGATGAAGACCTCTTATGCTATGAGTTTATCTCTTCCAATAAATAGCAGGCGAAAGACCTCTTCTGGTATGGGTTTATCTCTTCCAGTTAATAACAGGTTAAAGACCTCTTATGGTATAGGTTCATCTCTTCCAGTGAATAATAGGCGAAAGACCTCTTCTAGTATGAGTTCATTTCTTCCAGTTAATAACAGGCGAAAGACCTCTTCTTGTATGAGTTTATCTCCTCCAGTTAATAACTAGAGAAATACCACTTCTGGTGTGGATTTATTCTTCAAGTTAATAACCGGCGAAAAAACTTTTCTGGTATGGGTTCATCTCTTCCATTTTGTAATATACGAAACCCCTCTTATAGTATGTGTTTATCACTTCCAGTTAATAACATGCGAAAGACCTCTTCTGGTATTGGTTCATCTCTTCCAGTTAATAATAGGCAAAATACCTCTTCTAGTATGGGTTCATCTCTTTCATTAAATAATAGGCGACAGACCTCTTCTAGTATGGGTTCATCTCTTCCAGTTAATAACAAGCGAATAACCTCTTCTGTTATGGGTTTATCTCTTCCAGTTAATAACAGGTGAAAAACCTCTTCTTGTATGGGTTTATCTCTTCCAGTTAGTAATGGGCGAAATACCTCTTCTAGTATGGGTATATCTCTTCCAATTAATATCAGGCGAAAGACCTCTTCTGTTATTGGTTCATCTCTTCTAGTTAATAATAGGCGAAAGACCTCTTCTAGTATGGCTTCATCTCTTCTAGTTAATAGCAAGCGAAAAACTTCTTCTGATATGGGTTTATCTCTTCCAGTTAATAACAGGTGAAAAACCTCTTCTTGTATGGGTTCATCTCTTCCAGTTAGTAACAGCCGAAAGACCTCTTCTGGTATGGTTATCTCTTCCAGTTAATAACAAGAGAAAGACCTCTTCTTGTATGGGTTTATCTCTTCCAGTTAATAATAGGCAAAAGACATCTTCTGGTATGGGTTTATGTCTTGCAGTTAATATGAGGTGAAGGACCTCTTATACAATGGGTTCATCTCTTCCAATTAATAGCAGGCGAAAGACCTCTTCTGGTATGGGTTTAACTCTTCTATTTAATAAAGGTGAAAGACCTCTTATGGTATGGGTTCATCTTTTCTAGTTAATAACAGGCGAAAGACCTCTTCTGGTATGAGTTCATCTCTTCCAGTTAATAACAGGCGAAAGACCTCTTCTTGTATGAGTTTATCTCTTCCGGTTAATAACTAGAGAAATACCTCTTCTGGTGTGGATTTATTCTTCCAGTTAATAACCAGCAAAAGAACTCTTCTGGTATGGGTTCATCTCTTCGATTTAGTAACATACGAAACCCCTCTTCTGCTATGGGTTTATCTCTTCCAGTTAATAACAGGCGAAAGACCTCTTCTGGTATTGGTTCATCTCTTCCAGTAAATGTCAGGCGAAAGACCTCTTCTGGTATTGGTTCATCTCTTCCAGTTAATAATAGGCGAAAGACCTCTTCTAGTATTGGTTCATCTCTTCCAGTTAATAACAAGCGAAAAACCTCTTCTGGTATGGGTTTATCCCTTCCAGTTAATAACAGGTGAAAAACCTCTTCTTGTATGGGTTGATCTCTTCTAGTTAGTAACAAGCGAAAGACCTCTTCTGGTATGGGTCTATCTCTTCCAGTTAATAAGAGGTGAAAGACCTCTTATGCTATGGGTTCATCTCTTCCAATTAATAGCAGGCGAAAGACCTCTTCTGGTATGGGTTTATCTCTTCCAGTTAATAACAGGTGAAAGACCTCTTCTGGTATTGGTTCATCTCTTCCAGTTAATAACAAGCGAATGACCTCTTCTGGTATGAGTTCATCTCTTCCAGGTTAATAACAGGCGAAAGACCTCTTCTTGTATGAGTTTATCTCTTCCAGTTAATAACTAGAGAAATACCTCTTATGGTGTGGATTTATTCTTCCAGTTAATAACCGGTGATAGAACTTTTCTGGTATGGGTTCATCTCTTCCAGTTAATAACAGGCGAAAGACCTCTTCTAGTATTGGTTCATCTCTTCCAGTTAATAATAGGCGAAAGACCTCTTCTAGTATGGGTTTATCTCTTCCAGTTAATAATAGGCGAAAGACCTCTTCTAGTATGGGTTCATCTCTTCTAGTTAATAACAAGCGAAAAACCTTATCTGGTATGGGTTTATCTCTTCCAGTTAATAACAGGTAAAAAACCTCTTCTTGTATGGGTTCATCTCTTCCAGTTAGTAACAGGCGAAAGACCTTTTATGGTATGGGTTTATCTCTTCCAGTTAATAAGAGGTGAAAGACCTCTTATGCTATGGGTTCAATTCTTCCAATTAATAGCAGGCGAAAGACCTCTTCTGGTATGGGTTTATCTCTTCCAGTTAATAACAGGCGAAATACCTCTTCTGGTATTGGTTCATCTCTTCCAGTTAATAATAGGCGAAATACCTCTTCTAGTATGGGTTCATCTCTCCCAGTTAATAATAGGCGAAAGACCTCTTCTAGTATGGGTTCATCTCTTCCAGTTAATAACAAGAGAAAAACCTCTTCTGGTATGGGTTTACCTCTTCCAGTTAATAACAGGTGAAAAACCTCTTTTTGTATGGGTTCATCTCTTCCAGTTAGTAACAGGCGAAAGACCTCTTCTGGTATGGGTTTATCTCTTCCAGTTAATAAGAGGTGAAATACCTTCTATGCTATGGGTTCATCTCTTCCAATTAATAGCAGGCGAAATACCTCTTCTTGTATGGGTTTATCTCTTCCAGTTAATAACAGGTGAAAGACCTCTTCTGGTATTGGTTCATCTCTTCCAGTTAATAACAGGAGAAACACCTCTTCTGGTATGAGTTCATCTCTTCCAGTTAATAACAGGCGAAAGACCTCTTCTTGTATGAGTTTATCTCTTCCAGTTAATAACAAGAGAAATACCTCTTCTGGTGTGGATTTATTCTTCCAGTTAATAACCAGCAAGAGAACTCTTCTGGTATGGGTTCATCTCTTCCATTTAGTAACATACGAAACCCCTCTTCTGGTATGGGTTTATCTCTTCCAGTTAATAACATGCGAAATACCTCTTCTGGTATTGGTTCATCTCTTCCAGTTAATATCAGGCGAAAGACCTCTTCTGGTATTGGTTCATCTCTTCCAGTTAATAATAGGCGAAAGACCTTTTCTAGTATGGGTTCATCTCTTCTAGTTAATAACAAGAGAAAAACCTCTTCTGGTATGGGTTTATCTCTACCAGTTAATAACAGGTGAAAAACCTCTTCTTGTATGGGTTCATCTCTTCTAGTTGGTAACAAGCGAAAGACCTCTTCTGGTATGGGTCTATCTCTTCCAGTTAATAAGAGGTGAAAGACCTCTTATGCTATGGGTTCATCTCTTCTAATTAATAGCAGGCGAAAGACCTCTTCTTGTATGAGTTTATCTCTTCCAGTTAATAACTAGAGAAAAACCTCTTATGGTGTGGATTTATTCTTCCAGTTAATAACCGGCGATAGAACTTTTCTGGTATGGGTTCATCTCTTCCAGTTAATAACAGGCGAAAGACCTCTTCTGGTATTGGTTCATCTCTTCCAGTTAATAATAGGCGAAAGACCTCTTCTAGTATGGGTTCATCTCTTCCAGTTAATAACAAGCGAAAAACCTCTTCTGGTATGGGTTTATCTCTTCCAGTTAATAACAGGTAAAAAACCTCTTCTTGTATGGGTTCATCTCTTCCAGTTAGTAACAGGTGAAAGACCTCTTCTGGTATGGGTTTATCTCTTCCAGCTAATAAGAGGTGAAAGACCTCTTATGCTATGGGTTCAATTCTTCCAATTAATAGCAGGCGAAAGACCTCTTCTGGTATGGGTTTATCTCTTACAGTTAATAACAGGCGAAAGACCTCTTTTGGTATTGGTTCATCTCTTCCAGTTAATAATATGCGAAAGACCTCTTCTAGTATGGGTTCATATCTTCCAGTTAATAATAGGCGAAAGACCTCTTCTAGTATGGGTTCATCTCTTCTAGTTAATAACAAGCGAAAAACCTCTTCTGGTATGGGTTTATCTCTTCCAGTTAATAACAGGTAAGAAACCTCTTCTTGTATGGGTTCATCTCTTCCAGTTAGTAACAGGCGAAAGACCTCTTCTGGTATAGGTTTATCTCTTCCAGTTAATAAGAGGTGAAAGACCTCTTATGCTATGGGTTCAATTTTTCCAATTAATAGCAGGCGAAAGACCTCTTCTGGTATGGGTTTATCTCTTCCAGTTAATAACAGGCGAAAGACCTCTTCTGGTATTTGTTCATCTCTTCCAGTTAATAATAGGCGAAAGACCTCTTCTAGTATGGGTTCATCTCTTCCAGTTAATAATAGGCGAAAGACCTCTTCTAGTATGGGATCATCTCTTCAAGTTAATAACAAGCGAAAAACCTCTTCTGGTATGGGTTTATCTCTTCCAGTTAATAACAGGTGAAAAACCTCTTCTTGTATGGGTTCATCTCTTCCAGTTAATAACAGGTGAAAAACCTCTTCTGGTATGGGTTCATCTCTTCCAGTTAGTAACAGGCGAAAGACCTCTTCTGGTATGGGTTCATCTCCTCCAGTTAATAACAGGCGAAATACCTCTTCTGGTATGGGTTTATCTCTTCCAGTTAATAACAGTTGAAAGACCTCTTCTGGTATTGGTTCATCTCTTCCAGTTAATAAAAGGAGAAACACCTCTTCTGGTATGAGTTCATATCTTCCAGTTAATAACAGGCGAAAGACCTCTTCTTGTATGAGTTTCTCTCTTCCAGTTAATAACAAGAGAAATACCTCTTCTGGTGTGGATTTATTCTTCCAGTTAATAACCGGCGAAAGAACTCTTCTGGTATGGGTTCATCTCTTCCATTTAGTAACACACGAAACCCCTCTTCTGGTATGGGTTTATCTCTTCCAGTTAATAACAGGCGAAAGACCACTTATGGTATTGGTTCATCTCTTCCAGTTAATATCAGGCGAAAGACCTCTTCTGGTATTGGTTCATCTCTTCTAGTTAATAATAGGCGAAAGACCTCTTCTAGTATGGGTTCATCTCTTCCAGTTAATAACAAGCGAAAAACCTCTTCTGGTATGGGTTTATCTCTTTCAATTAATAACAGGTGAAAAACCTCTTCTTATATGGGTTCATCTATTCTAGTTAGTAACAAGCAAAAGACCTCTTCTGGTATGGGTCTATCTCTTCCAGTTAATAAGAGGTGAAATACCTCTTATGCTATGGGTTCATCTCTTCCAATTAATAGCAGGCGAAAGACCTCTTCTGGTATGGGTTTATCTCTTCTAGTTAATAACAGGTGAAACACCTCTTTTGGTATTGGTTCATCTCTTCCAGTTAATAACAGGCGAATGACCTCTTCTGGTATGAGTTCATCTCTTCCAGTTAATAACAGGCGAAAGACCTCTTCTTGTATGAGTTTATCTCTTCCATTAAATAACTAGAGAAATACCTCTTATGGTGTGGATTTATTCTTCCAGTTAATAACCGGCGATAGAACTCTTCTGGTATGGGTTCATCTCTTCCAGTTAATAACAGGCGAAAGACCTCTTCTGGTATTGGTTCATCTCTTCCAGTTAATAATAGGCGAAAGACCTCTTCTAGTATGGGTTCATCTCTTCCAGTTAATAATAGGCGAAAGACCTCTTCTAGTATGGGTTCATCTCTTCCAGTTAATAACAAGCGAAAAACCTCTTCTGGTATGGGTTTATCTCTTCCAGTTAATAATAGGTAAAAAACCTCTTCTTGTATGGGTTCATCTCTTCCAGTTAGTAACAGGCGAAAGACCTCTTCTGGTATGGGTTTATCTCTTCCAGTTAATAAGAGGTGAAAGACCTCTTATGCTATGGGTTCAATTCTTCAAATTAATAGCAGGCGAAAGACCTCTTCTGGTATGGGTTTATCTCTTCCAGTTAATAACAGGCGAAAGACCTCTTCTGGTATTGGTTCATCTCTTCCAGTTAATAATAGGCGAAAGACCTCTTCTAGTATGGGTTCATCTCTTCCAGTTAATAATAGGCGAAAGACCTCTCCTAGTATGGGTTCATCTCTTCCATTTAATAACAAGCGAAAAACCTCTTCTGGTATGGGTTTATCTCTTCCAGTTAATAACAGGTGAAAAACCTCTTCCTTTATGGTTTCATCTCTTCCAATTAGTAACAGGCGAAAGACCTCTTCTGGTATGGGTTTATCTCTTCCAGTTAATAAGAGGTGAAAGACCTCTTATGCTATGGGTTCATCTCTTCCAATTAATAGCAGGCGAAATACCTCTTCTGGTATGGGTTTATCTCTTCCAGTTAATAACAGGCGAAAGACCTCTTTTGGTATGAGTTCATTTCTTCCAGTTAATAACAGGCAAAAGACCTCTTTTTATGAGTTTATCTCCTCCAGTTAATAACTAGAGAAATACCTCTTCTGGTGTGGATTAATTCTTCCAGTTAATAACCTGCGAAAGAACTCTTCTGGTATGGGTTCATCTCTTCCATTTAGTAACATACGAAACCCCTCTTGTGGTATGGGTTTATCTCTTCCAGTTAATAACAAGCGAAAGACCTCTTTTGGTATTGGTTCATCTCTTCCAGATAATAATAAATGAGAGACCTCTTCTTGTTTGGGTTCATCTCTTCCAGTTATTTATAGGCGAAAGACCTCTTCTGGTATGGGTTCATCTCATCTTATTAATAACAAGCGAAAGACCTCTTGTGGTATGGGTTTATCTCTTCCAGTTAATAACTAGAGAAATACCTCTTCTGGTGTTGATTTATTCTTCCAGATAATAACAGGCGATAAAACTCTTCTGATATGGGTTTATCTCTTCCAGTTAATAACAGGCGAAAGACCTCTTCTGGTATGAGTTCATCTCTTCCTGTTAATAACAGGCGAAAGACCTATTCTTGTATGGGTTCATCTCTTCCAGTTAATAACAAGCGGAAAACCTCTTATGGTATGGGTTTATCTCTTCCAGTTAATACTAGGTAAAAAACCTCTTCTTGTATGGGTTTATCTCTTCCAGTTAGTAACAGGCGAAAGACCTCTTCTGGTATGGGTTTATCTCTTCCAGTTTATAAGAGGTGAAAGACCTCTTATGCTATGGGTTCAATTCTTCCAATTAATAGCAGGCGAAAGACCTCTTCTGGTATGGGTTTATCTCTTCCAGTTAATAACAAGCGAAAGACCTCTTCTGGTATTGGTTCATCTCTTCCAGTTAATAATAGGCGAAAGACCTCTTCTAGTATGGGTTCATCTCTACCAGTTAATAATAGGCGAAAGACCTCTTCTAGTATGGGTTCATCTCTTCCAGTTAATAACAAGCAAAAAACCTCTTTTGGTATGGGTTTATCTCTTCCAATTAATAATAGGTGAAAAACCTCTTCTTCTATGGGTTCATCTCTTCCAGTTAGTAACAGGCGAAAGACCTCTTCTGGTATGGGTTTATCTCTTCCAGTTAATAAGAGGTGAAAGACCTCTTATGCTATGGGTTCATCTCTTCCAATTAATAGCAGGCGAAACGCCTCTTCTGGTATGGGTTTCTCTCTTCCAGTTAATAAGAGGCGAAAGACCTCTTTTGATATGAGTTCATTTCTTCCAGTTAATAACAGGCAAATGACCTCTTTTTATGAGTTTATCTCCTCCAGTTAATAACTAGAGAAATACCTCTTCTGGTGTGGATTAATTCTTCCAGTTAATAACCGGCGAAAGAACTCTTCTGGTATGGGTTCATCTCTTCCATTTAGTAACATACGAAACCCCTCTTCTGGTATGGGTTTATCTCTTCAATTTAATAACAAGCGAAAGACCTCTTCTGGTATTGGTTCATCTCTTCCAGATAACAATAAACGAGAGACCTCTTCTTGTTTGGGTTCATCTCTTCCAGTTAATAATAGGCGAAAGATCTCTTCTGGTATGGTTCATCTCTTCTTATTAATAACAAGCGAAAGAACTCTTGTGGTATGGGTTTTTCTCTTCCAGTTAATAACTAGAGAAATACCTCTTCTGGTGTAGATTTATTCTTCCAGATAATAACAGGCGATAAAACTCTTCTGGTTTGGATTTATCTCTTCCAGTTAATAACAGGCGAAAGACCTCTTCTGGTATGAGTTCATCTTTTCCAGTTAATAACAGGGGAAAAACCTCTTCTTGTATGGGTTCATCTCTTCTAGTTAATAATAGGCGAAAGACCTCTTCTAGTATGGGTTCATCTCTTCCAGTTAATAACAAGGGAAAAACCCCTTCTGGTATGGGTTTATCTATTCCAGTTAATAACACATAAAAAACATCTTCTTGTATGGGTTCATCTCTTCTAGTTAGTAACAGGCGAAAGACCTCTTCTGGTATGAGTTTATCTCTTCCAGTTAATAAGAGGTGAAAGACCTCTTATGCTATGGGTTCATCTCTTCCAATTAATAGCAGGCGAAAGACCTCTTCTGGTATGGGTTTATATCTTCCAGTTAATAAGAGGCGAAAGACCTCTTTTGGTATGAGTTCATTTCTTCCAGTTAATAACAGGCAAAAGACCTCTTTTTATGAGTTTATCTCCTCCAGCTAATAACTAGAGAAATACCTCTTCTGGTGTGGATTAATTCTTCCAGTTAATAACCGGCGAAAGAAATCTTCTGGTATGGGTTCATCTCTTCCATTTAGTAACATACGAAACCCCTCTTCTGGTATGGGTTTATCTCTTCCAGTTAATAACAAGCGAAAGACCTCTTCTGGTATTGGTTCATCTCTTCCAGATAATAATAAACGAGAGACCTCTTCTTGTTTGGGTTCATCTCTTCCAGTTAATAATAGGCGAAAGATCTCTTCTGGTATGGGTTCATCTCTTCTTGTTAATAACAAGCGAAAACCCTCTTGTGGTATGGGTTTATCTCTTCCAGTTAATAACTAGAGAAATACCTCTTCTGGTGTGGATTTATTCTTCCAGATAATAACAGGCGATAAAACTCTTCTGGTATGGGTTCATCTGTTCCAGTTAGTAACAGGCGAAAGACCTCTTCTTGTATGGGTTTATCTCTTCCAGTTAATAAAAGGCGAAAGACCTCTTCTGGTATTGGTTCATCTCTTCCAAATAATAGCAGGCGAAAGACCTCTTCTAGTATGAGTTCATCTCTTCCAGTTAATAATAGGCGAACTACCTCTTCTAGTATGGGTTCATCTCTTCCAGTTAATAACAAGCGAAAAACCTCTTCTTGTATGAGTTTATCTCCTCCAGTTAATAACTAGAGAAATAACTCTTCTGGTGTGGATTAATTCTTCCAGTTAATAACTGGCGAAAGAACTCTTCTGGTATGGGTTCATCTCTTCCATTTAGTAACATACGAAACCCCTCTTCTGGTATGGGTTTATCTCTTCCAGTTAATAACAGGCGAAAGACCTCTTCTGGTATTGGTTCATCTCTTCCAGTTAATAACAGGTGAAAGACCTCTTCTGGTATGAGTTCATCTCTTCCAGTTAATAACAGGCGAAAGACCTCTTCTTGTATGAGTTTATCTCTTCCAGTTAATAACTAGAGAAATACCTCTTCTGGTGTGGATTTATTCTTCCAGTTAATAACCGGCGAAAGAACTCTTCTGGTATGGGTTCATCTCTTCCATTTAGTAACATGCGAAACCCCTCTTCTGGTATGGGTTTATCTTTTCCAGTTAATAACAGGCGAAATACCTCTTCTAGTATTGGTTCATCTCTTCCAGTTAATAATAGGCGAAAGACCTCTTATAGTATGGGTTAATCTCTTCCAGTTAATAATAGGCGAAAGACCTCTTCTAGTATGGGTTCATCTCTTCCATTTAATAACAAGCGAAAAACCTCTTCTAGTATGGGTTTATCTCTTCCATTAATAACAGGTGAAAAACATCTTCTTGTATGGGTTCATCTCTTCCAGTTTGTAACAGGCGAAAGACATCTTATAGTATGGGTATATCTCTCCCAGTTAATAATAGGCAAAAGACCTCTTCTGGTATTGGTTCATCTCTTCCAGTTAATAATAGGCGAAAGACCTCTTCTAGTATGGCTTCATCTCTTCTATTTAATAAAAAGCGAAAAACCTCTTCTGGTATGGGTTTATCTCTTCCAGTTAATAACAGGTGAAAAACCTCTTCTTGTATGGGTTCATCTCTTCGAGTTAGTAACAGGCGAATGACCTCTTCTGGTATGGTTATCTCTTCCAGTTAATAACAAGCGAAAGACCTCTTCTTGTATGGGTTTATCTCTTCCAGTTAATAATAGACGAAATACCTCTTCTGGTATGGGTTCATCTCTTCCAGTTAGTAACAGGTAAAAGACCTCTTATGGTATGGGTTTATCTCTTCCAGTTAATAATAGGCGAAAGACCTCTTCTGGTTTGGGTTCATCTCTTCCAGTTAATAATAGGCGAAAGACCTCTTCTGGTAAGGGATCATCTCTTCCAATTAATAACAAGCGAAAGACCTCTTTTGGTATGGGTTTATCTCTTCCGGTTAATAATAGGCGAAAGACATCTTCTGGTATGGTTTCATCTCTTCCAGTTAGTAACAGGCTAAAGACCTCTTCTGGTATGGGTTTATCTCTTCTAGTTAATAATAGGCGAAAGACCTCTTATTTTTTGGGTTCATCTCTTCCAGTTAATAATAGGAGAAAGACCTATTCTGGTATGGGTTCATCTCTTCCAATTAATAACAAGCGAAAGACCTCTTCTGGTATGGGTTTATCTCTTCCAGTTAATAAGAGGTGAAAGACCTCTTATGCTATGGGTTTATCTCTTCCAATTAATAGCAGGCGAATACCTCTTCTGGTATGGGTTTATCTCTTCCAGTTAATAACAGGTTAAAGACCTCTTATGGTATAGGTTCATCTCATCCAGTTAATAACAGGCGAATGACCTCTTCTAGTATGAGTTCATTTCTTCCAAATAATAACAGGAGAAAGACCTCTTCTTGTATGAGTTTATCTCCTCCAGTTAATAACTAGAGAAATACCTCTTTTGGTGTGGATTTATTCTTCCAGTTAATAATCGGCCAAATAACTTTTCTGGTATGGGTTCATCTTTTCCATTTTGTAACATACGAAACCCCTCTTCTGGTATGGGTTTATCTCTTCCAGTTAATAAACAGAGAAAGACCTCTTCTGGTATTGGTCCATCTATTCCAGTTAATAATAGGCAAAAGACCTCTTCTAGTATGGGTTCATCTCTTCCAGTTAATAATAGGCGAAAGACCTCTTCTAGTATGGGTTCGTCTCTTCCAGTTAATAACAAGCGAAAAAACTCTTCTGGTATGGGTTTATCTCTTCCAGTTAATAACAGATGAAAAACCTCTTCTGGTATGGGTTTATCTCTTCCAGTTAATAACAGGTGAAAAACATCTTCTTGTATGGGTTCATATCTTCCAGTTTGTAACAGGCGAAAGACCTCTTTTGTTATTGGTTCATCTCTTCCAGTTAATAATAGGCAAAAGACCTCTTCTAGTATGGCTTCATCTCTTCTAGTTAATAACAAGCGAAAAACCTCTTCTGATATGGGTTTATCTATTCCAGTTAATAACAGGTGAAAAACCTCTTCTTGTATGGGTTCATCTCTTCTAGTTAGTAACAGGCGAAATACCTCTTCTGGTATGGTTATCTATTCCAGTTAATAACAAGAGAAAGACCACTTCTTGTATGGGTTTATCTCTTCCAGTTAATAATAAGCAAAAGACATCTTCTGGTATGGGTTTATCTCTTCCAGTTAATAAGAGGTGAAAGACCTCTTATGCTATGGGTTCATCTCTTCCAATTAATAGCAGGAGAAAGACCTCTTCTGGTATGGGTTTATCTCTTCTAGTTAATAAAAGGTGAAAGACCTCTTATGGTATGAGTTCATCTCTTCCAGTTAATAACAGGCGAAAGACCTCTTCTGGTACGAGTTCATCTCTTCCAGTTAATAACAGGTGAAAGACCTCTTCTTGTATGAGTTTATCTCTTCCAGTTAATAACTAGAGAAATACCTCTTCTGGTGTGGATTTATTCTTCCAGTTAATAACCGGCGAAAGAACTCTTCTTGTATGGGTTCATCTCTTCCATTTAGTAACATACGAAACCCCTCTTCTGGTAAGGGTTTATCTCTTCCAGTTAATAACAGGCGAAAGACCTCTTCTGGTATTGATTCATCTCTTCCAGTTAATATCAGGCGAAAGACCTCTTCCGGTATTGGTTTATCTCTTCCAGTTAATAACAGGTGAAAAACCACTTCTTGTATGGGTTAATCTCTTCCAGTTAGTAACAAGCGAAAGACCTCTTCTGGTATGGGTTTATCTCTTCCAGTTAATAACAAGTGAAAGACCTCTTCTGGTATTGGTTCATCTCTTCCAGTTAATAACAGGCGAAAGACCTCTTCTGGTATGAGTTCATCTCTTCCAGTTAATAACAGGCGAATGACCTCTTCTTGTATGAGTTTATCTCTTCTAGTTAATAACTAGAGAAATACCTCTTCTGGTGTGGATTTATTCTTCCAGTTAATAACCGACGAAAGAACTCTTCTGGTGAGGGTTCATCTCTTCCATTTAGTAACATACGAAACCCCTCTTCTGGTATGGGTTTATCTCTTCCAGTTAATAATAGGCGAAAGACCTCTTATGGTATTGGTTCATCTCTTCCAGTTAATATCAGGTGAAAGACCTCTTCTGGTATTTGTTCATCTCTTCCAATTAATAATAGGCGAAATACCTATTCTACTATGGGTTCATCTCTTCCAGTTAATAACAAGCGAAAAACCTGTTCTGGTATGGGTTTATCTCTTCCAGTTAATAACAGGTAAAAAACCTCTTCTTGTATAGGTTCATCTCTTCCAGTTAGTAACAGGCGAAATACCTCTTCTGGTATGGTTATATCTTCCAATTAATAAGAAGCGAAAGACCTCTTCTTGTATGGGTTTATCTCTTCCAGTTAATAATAGACGAAATACCTCTTCTGGTATGGGTTTATCTCTTCTAGTTAATAACAGGCGAAAGACGTCTTCTGGTATTGGTTCATCTCTTCCAGTTAATAATAGGCGAAAAACCTCTTCTAGTATGGGTTCATCTCTTCCAGTTAATAATAGGCGAAAGACCTCTTCTAGTATTGGTTCATCTCTTCCAGTTAATAACAGGCGAAATACCTCTTCTAGTATGGGTTCATCTCTTCCAGTTAATAATAGGCGAAAGACCTCTTCTTGTATGGGTTCATCTGTTCCAGTTAGTAACAGACAAAAGACCTCTTCTGGTATGGGTTTGTCTCTTCCAGTTAATAAGAGGTGAAAGACCTCTTATGCTATGGGTTCATCTCTTCCAATTAATAATAGGCGAAAGACCTCTTCTGGTATGGGTTTATCTCTTCCAGTTAATAAGAGGCGAAAGACCTCTTCTGGTATGAGTTCTTTTCTTCCAGTTAATAACAGGCGAAAGACCTCTTCTTGTATGAGTTTATCTCCACCAGTTAATAACTAGATAAATACCTCTTCTGGTGTGGATTAATTATTCCGGTTAATACCGGCGAAATAACTCTTCTGGTATGGGTTCATCTCTTCCATTTAGTAACATACGAAACCCCTCTTCTGGTATGGATTTATCTCTTCCAGTTAATAACAGGCGAAAGACCTCTTCTGGTATTGGTTCATCTCTTCCAGTTAATAACAGGCGAAAGACATCTTCTGGTATGAGTTCATCTCTTCCAAGTAATAACAGGCGAAAGACCTCTTCTTGTATGAGTTTATCTCTTCCAGTTAATAACTAGAGAAATGCCTAATCTGGTGTGGATTTATTCTTCCAGTTAATAATCGGCGAAAGAACTCTTCTGGTATGGGTTCATCTCTTCCATTTAGTAACATATGAAACCCCTCTTTTGGTATGGGTTTATCTCTTCCAGTTAATAACAGGCGAAAAACCTCTTGTGGTATTGGTTCATCTCTTCCAGTTAATATCAGGCAAAAGACCTCTTCTGGTATTGGTTCATCTCTTCCAGATAATAATAGGCGAAATACCTCTTCTAGTATGGGTTCATCTCTTCCAGTTAATAACAAGCGAAAAACCTCTTCTGGTATGGGTTTATCTCTTACAGTTAATAACAGGTGAAAAACCTCTTCTTGTATGGGTTCATCTCTTCCAGTTAGTAACAAGCGAAAGACCTCTTCTGGTATGGGTTTATCTCTTCCAGTTAATAAGAGGTGAAATACCTCTTATGCTATGGGTTTATCTCTTCCATTTAATAGCAGGCGAAAGACCTCTTCTGGTATGAGTTCATCTCTTCCAGTTAATAACAGGCGAAAGACCTCTTCTTGTATGAGTTTATCTCTTCCAGTTACTAACTAGAGAAATACCTCTTCTGGTGTGGATTTATTCTTCCAGTTAAAAACCGGCGATAGAACTCTTCTGGCATGGGTTCATCTCTTCCAGTTAATAACAGGCGAAAGACCTCTTCTGGTATTGGTTCATCTCTTCCAATTAATAATAGGCGAAAGACCTCTTCTAGTATGGGTTCATCTCTTTCAGTTAATAATAGGTGAAATACCTCTTCTAGTATGGGTTTAATTCTTCCAGTTAATAACATTAGAAAAACCTCTTCTGGTATGGGTTTATCTCTTTCAGTTAATAACAGGTAAGCAACCTCTTCTTGTATGGGTTCATCTCTTCCAGTTAGAAACAGGCGAAAGACCTCTTCTAGTATGGGTTTACCTCTCCCAGTTAATAAGAGGTGAAAGACCTCTTATGCTATGGGTTCATCTCTTCCAATTAATAGCAGGCGAATAACTTCTTCTAGTACGGGTTTATCTCTTCCAGTTAATAACAGGCGAAAGACCTCTTATGGTATTGGTTTATCTCTTCCAGTTAATAATAGGCGAAAGACCTCTTCTAGTACGGGTTCATCTCTTCCAGTTAATAACAGGCAAACGACCTCTTCTGGTATGAGTTCATCTCTTCCAGTTAATAACATGCGAAAGACATCTTCTTGTATGAGTTTATCTCTTCCAGTTAATAACTAGAGAAATACCTCTTCTGGTTTGGATTTAATCTTCCAGTTAATAACCAGCGAAAGAACTCTTCTGGTATGGGTTCATCTCTTCCATTTAGTAACATGCGAAACCCCTCTTCTGGTATGGGTTTATCTCTTCCAGTTAATAACAGGCGAAAGACCTCTTCTGGTATTGGTTCATCTCTTCCAGTTAATATCAGGCGAAAGACCTCTTCTGGTATTGGTTCATCTCTTCCAGTTAATAATAGGCGAAAGACCTCTTCTAGTATGGGTTCATCTCTTCCAGTTAATAACTAGCGAAAAACCTCTTCTGGTATGGGTTTATCTGTTCCAGTTAATAACAGGTGAAAAACTTCTTCTTGTATGGGTTCATCTCTTCCCGTTAGTAACAAGCGAAAGACCTATTCTGGTATCGGTTTATATCTTCCAGTTAATAAGAGGTGAAAGACCTCTTATGCTATAGGTTCATCTCTTCCAGTTAATAATAGGCGAACGACCTCTTCTAGTATGGCTTCATCTCTTCTAGTTAATAACAAGCGAAAAACCTCTTCTGGTATGGGTTTATCTCTTCCAGTTAATAACAGGTGAAAAACCTCTTCTTGTATTGGTTCATCTCTTCCAGTTAGTAACAGGGGAAAGACCTATTCTGGTATTGTTATCTATTCTAGTTAATAACAAGCGAAATACCTCTTCTTCTATGGGTTCATCTCTTCCAGTTAATAATAGGCGAAAGACCTCTTCTGGTATAGGTTCATCTCTTCCAGTTAGTAACAGGAAAAAGACCTCTTCTGGTATGGGTTTATCTCTTCCAATTAATAATAAGCGAAAGACCTCTTCTGGTTTGGGTTCATCTCTTCCAATTAATAATAGGCGAAAGACCTCTTCTGGTATGGGTTAATCTCTTCCAATTAATAACAAGCGAAAGACCTCTTCTGGTTAGGGTTTATCTCTTCTTATTAATATTAGGCGAAAGACATCTTCTGGTATGGGTTCATCTCTTCCAGTTAATAACAGGCTAAAGACCTCTTCTGGTATGGGTTTATCTCTTCCAGTTAATAATAGGCGAAATACCTCTTCTTTTTTGGGTTCATCTCTTCAAGTTAATAATAGGTGAAAGTCCTCTTCTGGTATGGGTTCATCTCTTCTAATTAATAACAAGCGAAAGACCTCTTCTGGTATGGGTTTATCTCTTCTAGTTAATAAGAGGTGAAAGACTTCTTATGCTATGGGTTCATCTCTTCCAATTAATAGCAGGCGAAAGACTTCTTCTGGTATGGGTTTATCTCTTCCAGTTAATAACAGGTGAAAGACCTCTTATGGTATGGGTTCATCTCTTCCAGTTAATAACAGGCGAAAGACCTCTTCTGGTATGAGTTCATCTATTCCAGTTAATAACATGCAAAAGACCTCTTCTTGTATGAGTTTATCTCTTCCAGTTAATAACTAGAGAAATACCTCTTTTGGTATGAATTTATTCTTCCAGTTAATAACCTGCGAAAGAACTCTTCTGGTATGGTTCATCTCTTCATTTAGTAACGTGCGAAACCCCTCTTCTGGTATGGGTTTATCTCTTCCAGTTAATAACAGGCGAAAGACCTCTTCTGGTATTGGTTCATATCTTCCTGTTAATAACAGGCGAAAGACCTCTTCTAGTATGGGTTCATCTCTTCCAGTTAATAATAGGCGAAATACCTCTTCTAGTTTGGGTTCATCTCTTCCAGGTAATAACAAGCAAAAAACCTCTTCTGGTATGGGTTTATCTCTTCCAGTTAATAATAGGAGAAAGACCTCTTCTGGTATGGGTTCATCTCTTCCAATTAATAACAAGCGAAAGACCTCTTCTGGTATGGGTTTATCTCTTCCAGTTAATAAGAGGTGAAATACCTCTTTTGCTATGGGTTCATCTCTTCCAATTAATAGCAGGCGAAAGACCTCTTCTGGTATGGGTTTATCTCTTCCAGTTAATAACAGGTGAAAGACCTCTTATGGTATAGGTTCATCTCTTCCAGTTAATAACAGGCGAAAGACCTCTTCTGGTATTAGTTCATTTCTTCCAGTTAATAATAGGCGAAAGACCTCTTCTTGTATGAGTTTATCTCTTCCAGTTAATAACTAGAGAAATACCTCTTCTGGTATGGATTTATTCTTCCAGTTAATAACCGGCGAAAGAACTCTTCTGGTATGGGTTTATCTCTTCCATTTAGTAACATGCGAAACCCCTCTTCTGGTATGGGTTTATCTCTTCCAGTTAATAACAGGCGAAAGACCTCTTCTGGTATTGGTTCATCTCTTCTAGTTAATAATGGGCGAAAGACCTCTTCTAGTATGGGTTCATCTCTTCCAGTTAATAATAGGCGAAAGACCTCTTCTAGTATGGGTTCATCTCTTCCAGTTAAAAACAAGCGAAAAACCTCTTCTGGTATGGGTTTATCTCTTCCAGTTAATAACAGGTGAAAAACCTTTTCCTTTATGGGTTCATCTCTTCCAGTTAGTAACAGGCAAAAGACCTCTTCTAGTATGGGTATATCTCTTCCAGTTAATATCAGGCGAAAGACCTCTTCTGGCTTTGGTTCATCTCTTCCAGTTAATAATAGGCGAAAGACCTCTTCTAGTATGGCTTCATCTCTTCTAGTTATTAACAAGCGAAAAACCTCTTCTGGTATGGGTTTATCTCTTCCAGTTAATAACAGGTGAAAAACCTCTTCTTGTATTGGTTCATCTCTTCTAGTTAGTAATATGCGAAAGACCTATTCTGGTATTGTTATCTCTTCCAGTTAATAACAAGCGAAATACCTCTTCTTGTATGTGTTCATCTCTTCCAGTTAATAATAGGTGAAAGACCTCTTCTGGTATAGGTTCATCTCTTCCAGTTAGTAACAGGAAAAAGACCTCTTCTGGTATGGGTTTATCTCTTCCAGTTAATAATAGGCGAAAGACATCTTCTGGTTTGGGTTCATCACTTCCAGTTAATAATAGGCGAAGGACCTCTTCTAGTATGGGTTCATCTCTTCCAATTAATAACAAGCAAAAGACCTCTTTTGGTATGGGTTTATCTCTTCCGGTTAATATTAGGCGAAAGACATCTTCTGGTATGGGTTCATCTCTTCTAGTTAGTAACAGGCTAAAGACCTCTTCTGGTATGGGTTTATCTCTTCCAGTTAATAATAGGCAAAAAACCTCTTCTTGTTTGGGTTTATCTCTTCCAGTTAATAATAGGCGAAAGACCTCTTCTGGTATGGGTTCATCTCTTCTAATTAATAATAAGCGAAAGACCTCTTCTGGTATGGGTTTATCTCTTCCAGTTAATAAGGGGTGAAAGACTTCTTATGCTATGGGTTCATCTCTTCCAATTAATAGCAGGCGAAAGACCTCTTCTGGTATGGGTTTATCTCTTCCAGTTAATAACAGGTGAAAGACCTCTTATGGTATGGGTTCATCTCTTCCAGTTAATAACAGGCGAAAGACCTCTTCTGGTATGAGTTCATCTTCCAGTTAATAACATGCGAAAGACCTCTTCTTGTATGAGTTTATCTCTTCCAGTTAATAACTAGAGAAATACCTCTTCTGGTGTGGATTTATTCTTCCAGTTAATAACTGGCGAAAGAACTCTTCTGGCATGGGTTCATCTCTTCCATTTAGTAACATGCGAAACCCCTCTTCTGGTATGGGTTTATCTCTTCCAGTTAATAACAGGTTGTGATACGGTGGGAGAACTGACTTGATGTTTTGCGTTTCGATCACACTTGTGCGGTTAGCAAGAGTCGCCACCGACTTTTCTTTTATCCCAAAGGAAAGGTAAAAAAGCACAGGAAATACCTTTCGAGATTATTTCTCGGGTTCAGGGGTAGATTATGAAAAGGGAAGGTATTAGCACCCTTTTCATCCATGGTTTTCCATGGGCTCTTAGTTACTCGTTTAGATCACTTGCTTTCATTTGATTGCGTGCTTGTGGTGTGGGCTTTGAAAGTATTTTTAAAAATCTCTTTGTAATGGTTCTCATCTCTATAAGAACGTATACAAAGTTTTGTTTTCGAAAAATGGTCCAAAGATGTGTTTGTGAATCGTGTTTCGAAAAGTGTTTTGAAAAGAGGTTTTGCAATGGTTCTCGTCTATATAAGAACGTATACAAAACGTTTTGTCTTTTGAAAATGTTTTGAAATAAGAGTGTAGGTGTAAACGTTTTTGTCGTGAGCAAGCGAGTAACTAAGAGCGAATCTATCTACTCGAAAGGTCTTAAATTGTTCTTTTCTTCCTCCTTTTAATGGTGCTATCTTACCATTTATTTGGTAAGAAGCTCCATCGTTGGATGTGAAGGGACAGGCGCGGGTCAATTTTACAATCATCGAAAGCAACTTAGGAGACGCTTTAGCAATTTTCGTAAGGGACGAGATCGTTTTAATCGAAGGCAACATCGAGGCTCATCGAGGGGCTACGATCTTTTTTATCGAAGGGTCATTGCTAGAGCGTCCCATATTCGAGGGACATGATTGTATTTCCGAGGCAACGAGCGAGGTTACCCTAGAGGTGCGCGTGTGAAAAAGTGTGTTGGTTTCAAGTTATTTTATTCTTTGATTAGGTCATCTAGCGATTTATTTTTTTGAATCTTACCATACACGCCTAATTACTATACAGTATATGGAAAACAGTAAATTGCAGAAATTGAAATTCTACGCTATTACAAAATATTTGGGAATGGGGGTACAATTTTTACAAATGGGGATGAATCAAATGATATAGAAATGTCTGAATATCAAACAATACAACCAAATCGAATTTTTGTGCGGTTTAATTAAAGCTATGATAATCCATGAGATAAAATCAACAAAATATGAAATATTAAGTATTTACATGAAAAGAGAAAGATAAAACCTATTCTAAAAAATTGATTAAATTAAAATCTTTATTTTTTTGCATTTTTATTAATTATGTAAAATCTAAAGAAAATAAATAAACTAAATTATTATTTTTGGTGTTTTATCATATCAATTAAATTTAAAGCAAAAAATTAATAATAATAATAAAAAAAGATAAAAATTAATTAATAAATCCTAAGTCGAATTAATAAAAAAATATTTTAAGTTTTATTTAGTATTTTGCAAAACAAATAAAATATAAGAAGAAAAACAAATTAAAAAAAGAAAGAAATATGGGCTTAAGTGGATTTAGATGAGAGGCCTAAATCAAAATGTTGTTTTGCTGTGACCAAACAAAGCCAGATGGGGGCGGGGTGGATTAGTAAAACGCAAACGGGCTTATGGGTTTAACAGAAAAACAAGCCCGTGCTCCATAAAATGCATTAGTTGTTTGATTAAGGGATCAAAAGAAAAATTAGGGTTCTTGGAACCCTTGTGATTCACAGCGGCGCCGCTACATCTCTTTCGCTCATCCCTTCCATTTTTTGTTGAAACCTCTAAATCTCTCACTAACCATCCCTGTTTCGCGAGCAAAATCTCTCTCTCCATCTTTATCTCACCATAATTCGCGTTTTTGAAAACCCTAAGTTCGGATTCGGTCCTAAACCTAAAAGAAATGGAATCAGTTCGTCTGATCTTCCCCCCAACTCTCAGTCACCGGAATGGTTGTCCTCGCCTCCCTAATCAAATGCTAATGACATTCTTTGAAAAAAAAAGGGTAAGGTTCTGTTACCTTTCGAAACTTAACGATTTCAATGGGTTTTTTTCATATCTTGTTCATGTTTTCTGCTAATTAAACTCATGATTTTTAGATGCAGAGAAATGTGATTATGAGAAAGGTGAAGAATCCATACCTGTTGGAGTTCTTTCTGTGATTTAGGAAGGGAGAGGCGAGACGGTGACCGTGTTCCATGGTGGCCGGAGTTGTACGAGGGGAAATGGTGAGGAAGAATGCGTTGCTTTTCTGGTTTGGGATCTTTTTGATAGGTAACAATTTTTTGTTGTTTTGATGATGATTCTGGTTTGAGACTTTGAGATTTGTGGTTTTGGATTTGTTGATGTTTCAACACATTTTTTGTTATTTGATGATGACTATTGATTCTTGTTTTGACTACTGTGTTTTGGATCTTTTTTGATGGTTTAACAGGTTTTGTGAGTTTAAAGATGATAACTGTGTTTGAGATTTTGGCTCTGTTGACAGTTTGGGAATTGAATGCTGTTTCTGTGAGGGTTACTGTTTTATCAGTTTCAGACTTGTGTATATTTGGTTTGACATATTTTTGATCTTGCTACAGGTTTGTGACTTGTTGATTATTGTGTTTTGAGGTTGGATGCTGGTTTTTTGCTGTTTGTGAAACTGTTGCAGGTTTGGTTGATGGTTAGCAGGTTTTGAGGGTTAGATGCTTGGAGTTGAATACTGGTTTATCAGTATGAGACTTTATGTTGGTTTTTGAGGTTTTGGTTTTGTTGACAGTTTGAAGGTTGGAGACTTTGACAATTTTTGAGTTTTGTGATTTTTTTTGTATTTGATGATGGTTCAGATTTGAGACCTCTCCCTCTACTGTTCTATTGCTTCCTTCTTATTATATTCACTTTACTTCTTTTATCTCTATTCAAAATGGTGGGAAACCAACAATTTTGAATATTTTAACATATTGTCCTTATGGCTTTTTGGTGGCAGTTTTGTTTTCTAGCAACTTGTGACAGGCAGGGCAGCAGGACTGTGCATTCCAATATCCTAGGTGACTTCTTTCCTCTCTTCTCTCTCAATGACAATAGGAAAGCAAATTTCTTTTTTCCTCTTTTTCCAATTCTGAAAAGTTTGCAAAGGAAAATGGAAAATGATGACTTTATGAGCAAGCTTTGTTATTTAACTTAGCTATTTGCTTTATTTGCCATGCTGCTGCACTGCTTTAGCTTTTGTTGATGTTGTTTGCTTACTTGCTATGTTGCTGCCTCATTTTTTGTTGATGCTGTTTGCATTTTGTTTGGACAAAGCTGTTTGTTTGGCTTTTGGGGTTGCTGTTTGTTGTTTACCATATTGCTGTTTGTTTGGTTCTGTTTGCAATATTTGTTTGGGCAATTTTGCAGCATTTGTTCTTGTTTGGACAACTTTGTAGCATTTCTTTTCCTCTTTCTTTTTGTGAACTAAGAAGAATAATCTTCTTGTGATTTGCAAATAGAGGAAATAAATTGTGATGAATTAAAATGGACTTCTGATTCCACTTTGCAAACTTTAATGATGAATAGCATTTAAAATCTCTGTTCATGCCCAAATGATTTTGTACTAATCATTTTTCTTTATTTTTGTTTTCATATGAGCAAAATGGAGATGACAAAGCAAGGAAGGCAAGAAACTTTGTGGCAAGCATGGAGGTCTTGGAGATAAGCAAAGGAACTTCAGTCAAACTTAGGCATAAATTAATTCTCCTAGGCCAATCAAGCATTTAGATTTTTTTTGTAATTTAGAAAAATCATTCTTGTATTGTATCCAATAATTGTATCAATTTATTTTCAAATACGATAAGTTGTAAGACTTAAAGTATTTAAAAGAATAAATTGTTTTGTAACAATGTATGAAATTGGAGAAAATCTTATGAAATGTTCTTGTGTCACTTGAAATCCTTTACTGACAATAACTTGTAATTTTCTCTTCGCATCCTAATTGATTCTTGAAATGCCCAATCTAGATATTTGAAGTAAAATGTTCCAGTCTGGTAACTTAAATTCCAAGTAATCCCAATAATTATGTAATTGCATTTCAAACAAACACGCACTGTATATTCCATTTCCTAACCAAGCAAATGTTTTAAAAGACGCAAATCATCTGGTTAACCTGGATTAAATAATCATGAGTTTCCTACATGACAGTCTTAATCTCTTGTCCCAAACAAAACATGCTCTAAGAACAAACACTGTCTTTTCAGTAAACTTGAGGAAGCATGAAGACCTGTGAAAGCCAATTGGATCTTTGAGAATTCATTTCTTTTGAGAATTGCAAGAAAAACCCTAATTACCGGTTTACTGCCACATAAGAGAATCTGTCTGGTCGATTTCTGAACTAGCTTGATTATTTGAGAAACCCTAGGGTTGTGTCTTCTATGAAAAATGGGAGGGCAGATTTTGGGGTACAACAGCTGCCCCTGTTGAATCTTCTTGAACCTGAAGAGTTAGATTGGCGAGTTTTGTCGTTCGTGACTCGAAGATAAAAGATGATTGGACACTAGAGTGCCCATAAATTTGCACTCGACAAAGGTGTAGCTGAGGGAATGGGCTTAAAGATTCCATTTGGTGAGGTGTTAGAATGTTGTTGGAGATGGGCTTGTAGATGCCATCCAAGAATGTTTGTGATAAATCAAAAGAATAAGAATCAGAATGGTGTCCGTACTTGGAACGTATCTGAACTGTATCTGTACTTGAATCTGAATGTGTAACAGAATGGCGACCGTGTCTAGAGCGTATCCGTACTGTATCTTGAAATTGAAATCTGAATAAGCGACAGAATGACTTCCGTGTCTGGAGTGTATCTGTACTATATCTGAATGAGAAATAGAATGGCTTCCGTGTCTGGAGCGTATCTAAACTGTATCTGAAATCTGAATCTGAATGAGTATCAGGATGGCATCCGTATCTGGAGCGTATCTGTACTGTATCATGAAATTGAAATCTGAATAAGCGACAGAATGACTTCCGTGTCTGGAGTGTATATGTACTGTATCTGAATGAGAAATAGAATGGCTTCCGTGTCTGGAGCGTATCAAAACTGTATCTGAAATCTGAATCTGAATGAGTATTAGGATGGCATCCGTATCTGGAGCATATATGTACTGTATCATGAAATTGAAATTTGAATAAGCGACAAAATGACTTCCGTGTCTGGAGTGTATCTGTACTGTATCTGAATGAGAAATAGAATGGCTTCTGTGTCTGGAGCGTATCTAAACTGTATCTGAAATCTAAATCTGAATGAGTATCAGGATGGCATCTGTATCTGAAGCATATCTGTACTGTATCATGATTGCACATTGTTAAACGGTAGCTGTTAATCTTATCCTGAAAAAGGGTGAAATGTTAGCTGAAGCACAAAGTTATGTTGCATGAAATGTATGATGCAATATATGTACTTTATCAATGTTTATGATATATGAATGTAATATATGCGCATGTAAGTTGATTTGTTGTATTGCTGCGGAAAATAAATCCTGCTGAGGATTCCGTTGTGAGAGTAATGCCATATACTTATTGAGGAATCTGCCTGGGGAATCCAGAGAATTTTAATGACTTCTACTGGGGATTATTGACGGGAGTCTTTGTTCTGTCGAGGAGCAAATAAAACTCTGTGGGGAAAAGCTTATTCCTGTTTGGAAAAAGTTCAAGAGTTTCAGTTGTTTGCTACTCTACTGGGGAGTTACCCTAGGTTGGGGAGAAACAAAAGTTAACTGTTATCTGGTTGATTTTCAGGCTTCAAGACAACTTGCTGGGGAATCTGGAGAAGCTGGATGATTTCCGCTGTGGGTTGATAGTTTGAAGTTTCGGCTCCGCTGGGGATTGGTAGTTCAAAGTTTTGGCTCCGCTGGGGATCTTAATGACGTGTTGTAGGGATTGCTCATGGAATAGCCTAAAGACGTTTTCCTAATCTTTCCATCTGTCAGTAATTTCTCTTTTTCATCCTGTTTATCTGTAAACAGTAATTATGTTCAAATGCATATGTTCATTAATGAATCATTGGACGTTTTTGCAAATAAGACACAAGTGTAAAAAGAAAAAGACAAATGGTTTTCTGCACTTTAAAGAGATATCTTTGTATTTACTTTGAATAAGTATTTTGTACAAAGGAGACGGACATCCTAGTAAGAGGATGGTGTCATAAATAAGAAAAAAATTTACACAAAGAAAGAATAGCTATGTGTAATAATCCCATGGGGTTCCCATTCTGCTATAGCCTCCGTATCTCCGAATATCTTGTCCGTCTGTTGCTTCGTCCGAAGATGATTGAATTAATCAGAAGCTTCAAGTTTGTCCGTGAAGAGATTGTCCTTAAAGTGATCCGACGAGACACAGTCATATGCTTTAATTCCCTAACTTTTGCCTGAACCGCCCTTTCGGGTTTTCGATCCACCGGGAAACCCTTTTTTGCCCAAGTCGCCCTTTCAGGTTTTCAACTTGTCGGGTGTACAAATTCTTTTTGTTTTATCCCTAATTTTTGCCCGAACCTTTTGGTTCGCCGGATGCCCTTGTTTTGCCTAGGTGTGTCAACCTAGCGGGTCTTTTATGCGTAGTATCTTTTGACTATATCTGCATTCGCAGGGTGCGGAAGATCGTCACCGTCCATGGTGGTTAAAATCATTGCCCCATCAGAAAAGATGTTCTTGATTACAAATGGTCCTTCATAGGTAGGAATCCATTTACCCCTGGGATCACTTTGTGGCAAGATGATGCGCTTGATCACAAGATCTCCAACTTGATACACTTGGCATCTGACTTTCTTGTTGAAAGCCTTGATCATCCGCTTTTGATACGTCTTACCATGGAAAATAGCAGTAAGTCTCTTCTCGTCAATTAAGTTCAACTGATCAAGTCGGGTCTCGATCCAATCGTCTTCACTCAAACCTGCATCCTTCATGATTCTCAAAGAGTGGATCTGAACCTCAATAGGTAGAACAACCTCCATGCCATAAACTAAAGAATAGGGTGTTTCCCCAGTTGAAGTGCGAGCCGTGGTATGGTACCCGTGGAGAGCAAAGGGTAGCATCTCATGCCAGTCCTTGTAGGTGACTGTCATTTTTTGTATGATCTTCTTAATGTTTTTGTTCGCAGCTTCAACTGCACCATTCATCTTTGGCCGATAGGGAGACAAATTGTGATGTTGAATTTTGAAATGTTCGCACAAGGAGGTGATCATAGTATTGTTAAGGTTTGTGCCTTTATTAGTGATGATCCTTTCGGGGATACCGTACCGACCAATAAGGTTTTGCTTGATAAAGCGGGCAACAACATTCTTAGTAACAGATGCGAAGGAAGCTGCTTCGACCCACTTGGTGAAATAGTCAATGGCCACTAGAATGAAGCGGTGTCCATTGGAGGTTGTAGGCTTGATCTCCCCAATCATGTCGATTCCCAACATAGCGAAGGGCCAAGGAGCTGTTAAAACATTTAGAGGAGCCGGAGGTACGTGTCCCTTGTCTGCATAGATTTGACATTTATGGCAGGTTCGAGAGTGTTGATAGCAGTCTGCTTCCATGGTAGACCAGTAATAGCCTGCCCATAGAATTTTCTTCGCCATCGTATGCCCGCTAGAGTGAGTGCCAAAGGTACCTTCATGCAGTTCAGCCATAATCCTTTCAGCTTCAATCTTGTCCACACAACGGAGCAGAATAGAATCATGATTGCGCTTGTAAAGGATGCCATTACTCAAGAAGAACTTAGCTGAGAATCTTCTTAAGAAATTTTTGTCATTGACTGAAGCTCCTTCAGGATATTCTTGAGCCTCGAGATACCTTTTGACTTCATGAAACCAAGGCTGGTCGACTACTTCTTCGGTATTAATCTCGTGACAGTGCGCTGGTTCGTTCATCCGTTCAATGGTGATCTGGGGAGCCTCGTTATCCCAATTAAGTTTAAACATGGATGACATTGTAGCTAGAGCATCTGCTAGCTGATTTTCTTCTCGCGGGAAGTGCTCAAAGGTAATCTGCTCGAAATGTGGTAGCAACGTCAGAACATGTTCTTTATAAGGGATGGGGTTTGGATGCTTAGTATCCCATTCTCCTTTGATCTGACTGATGACCAAAGCTGAATCCCCAAACACAACTAAAGATTTAATTCCCAAGTTTATGGCAGCCTTGAGTCCAAAAATGCACGCTTCATACTCTTCCATGTTGTTCGTACAGTTGAAGCTAAGTCTGGTGGTGAAAGGAGTATGGCATCCTTCCGGAGATATAAGCACAGCACAGATACCGTTGCCAAGCACATTGGATGCCCCATCGAAGTACATGGTCCATTGGGATCCTTGTTCAGGTCCATCATATGGTCTGAAATCTTCAACATTGTCCAATGTCATGATGTCTTCGTCAGGGAATTCAAACTTCATAGATTGATAATCTTCTACAGCTTGATGGGCCAGATGATCAGCTAGCACACTGCCCTTTATAGCTTTTTGAGTAGTGTACTGTATGTCATATTCCATTAGGATCATCTGCCATCTAGCTATCCTTCCAGATAAAGCAGGCTTTTCAAAGATGTATTTGATCGGATCCATCTTAGATATCAGCAGAGTGGTATGAGTCAACATGTACTACCTTAGCTGGCGAGCAGCCCATACCAAAGCGCATCAAGTTTTCTTGAGCAGTGAATGTCTGGTTTCACAGCCGGTAAACTTTTTGTTAAGGTAATAAATGACATGCTCTTTTCGGCCAGACTCGTCATGCTGCCCCAATACGCACCCCATTGAATTCTCTAAGATGGTCAAATACATGATTAGCGGTCTTGTCTCGACGGGTGGCATCAGGATAGGAGGCTCTAGCAAATACTCCTTGATTTTATCGAAAGCAATTTGACAGTCATCATTCCATCTAACACCTGATCTTTCTTCAACAGCTTGAAGATTGGTTCACAAGTAGATGTTAGGTGAGAAACGAACCTAGCAATGTAGTTTAGGCATCCCAAGAAACCTCTGACTTCCTTCTCAGTACGAGGAGCAGGTATTTCTTGTATAGCTTTGACTTTGGTATGATCAACCTCGATGCCTTTGTTGCTGACAATGAAACCTAAGAGCTTACCGGACCAGACTCCGAATGTGCACTTGTTCGGGTTTAGCCTTAGCTTGTACTCCTACAACCTGACAAATAGATTTTGCAAGTGATCAAGGTTTTCTTCTTCAGTTTGTGATCAGGCTATCATGTCATCTACGTAGACCTCTATCTCATGATGTATCATATCATGAAACAAAGCTACCATGGCGCGTTGATAGGTTTCCCCGACATTCTTCAGTCCGAATGGCATCACTTTGTAGCAGAACGTACCCCACTGTGTAACAAAAGTAGTTTTCTCCATGTCCTCAGGTGCCATTTTAATCTGGTTATAGCCTGAGAACCCGTCCATGAAAGAAAATACTTTGTGTTGAGCTGTATTGTCAACCAGGATGTCGATGTGCAGAAGTGGAAAGTCGTCTTTAGGGCTGGCCCTGTTTAAATCTCTATAATCCATGCATACTCTCACTTTGCCGTCCTTCTTAGGCACGGGCACAATGTTAGCAACCCATTAAGGATAGGAAGTAACAGCCAGAAATCCAACATTGAACTGTTTCATAACTTCTGCTTTGATCTTCTCGGACATGTCAGGTCTCATGCGGCGGACCTTTTGTTTCACTGGTGGACAGTCTTCTTTTGTGGGTAGACAGTGTACCACAATGTCTGTATCAAGTCCCGGCATGTCTTCGTATGACCAGGCGAAGATTTTAACATAATCATGCAGTAGCTGAATTAGGTGTTCCTTGACACTCGACTCTAGATTGACACCTATCTTGATTTCCTTTTTGTCATCCTCAGTTCCCAAGTTGATTGTATCCAACTGCTCTTCATGAGGCTGAATTGCTCTTTCCTCTTGTTGTAGAAGTCTAGCCAATTCCCCTGGCACCTCACAATCCTCGTCACCTTCGTATTCGGCTTGGTAGATCAAATCTTCAGAGTCACTGAAGGCTATAGCAGTATCGTTACCCATGGGATCCAGAATGGAAGGGTACCTGCATTTGTGGGTGTGTGTAAGGGTATAGCCACCCTTAAAAAAATAAAATGTAAAAAGAAAGACAATGAACACAAAAGTTTATATGAAAAACGTCCATGATTCATTGAAATGACATATGAAAATGAAATAAGAACCCTTACAAATGGACCATTGTGCCTCGGGTTAGACACAAGGTTGAAAAAGTACGAATTGTTTGTGAATTATTATAGTCCAACAGAAATGTAAAAGGTAAATTACTGATCAATGAAAGTTATCAGGATGAAGTCTTTGGCTTCCCAGTTGCACAGTCCTCCGCCGACAGTAGGAAATATCCAGTCTTCCAAGCTGCCCTCTTCTTCATTGTCCTCTAGTGCATTAACCCCTTGGTGACTGATCTTCATAGGTGGCCCTCCAGCACGGGAGCGGCGCATGGCCTTCTGACTAGTCGAAGTAAATCCCAAGCCGAACTTGTCTGATTTTTAAGGAATGTCTGGAAGCTGACCCCAGATTGTACATCCCCCTTCTTCCACTACTGCCCTAGCATCCTGTAAAGATGACATCCGAGGTGGTGGTCTTGTGATCACAGGAGTTGAGGATACTTCCTTGGTCGCTGCTATTTCCTGAGAAACTGCTTCAAAATGTTAGAAAGGGGTTTCAATGAATTTTCCATCCAATTCTACATATCAAAAAGAATTTAGATGACTAATCATGTATTCCTCCTCCCCATGGATAATTATGATTTTCCCTTGGACAGGGTACTTCAACATCTGATGCAAGGTGGAGGTAACCGCACCGACATTGTGAATCCAGGGGCGTCCCAACAGATAAGAGTAAGAAGGACGAATGTCCATCACGTAGAATGTTGAATTGAACGTCTGGGTACCCACCTTGATCGGGATGTCCACCTCCCCATAGACTATCCTTTTAGAGCCGTCAAATGATCTCATAATGATGTTGCTGGGTTTTAAAGTCATCCCCTCACAATCCAACCTATCCAGGGCTTTCTTTGGCAAGACGTTCAAGGATGATCCAGTATCAACCAAAACATGGGCTAGGGTAGTTCCCCTACACTCCACTGAGACATGTAGTGCATCGTTATGTTTTCTCCCTTTGGATGTCAAGTCAGCATCAGAGAAACCCAGGCCATTGTCAGCTGTTAAACTGGCCACACAGTCTTGGAATTGATCCGCAGACGTCTCTTGCGGCACATGAGCCGTCTTCAGAAATTTGACCAAGGCTTTAGCATGTGCTTTAGAGCACAACAACAAGGCTAACATAGAGATTTTGGAGGGGGTCTGCCCCAGTTGTTCTACCATATCATAATCACTTTTCTTAATAATCCTCAGGATTTCTTCCATCTCCCTCTTGGATGCCTCAGGAATAACAAGTGATTGAGCCTTTGTCAGGATAGGCTCCTCTTGAACATTCTTTCCTTTTTTCTCAGCAGCAGAAGTAGGGATAGGAATTGCATTGTCTTTACCGGCGGGTACACTTACAGGTACAATTACTGGTATAGGTGTAATCTTTGGAATGGCCACGGGTCCAAAGACTGTTGTTAGAGGAGTAATCTCTAGAGAAAAGATTCTTCCACTATAGGTAACCTTGCTTGTTCCAGCAATGTTACTGATGTCGGGATTATCCTCCTCAGAGATTTCTTCTTCAATGGTTTGTTCAATCTGTTTAATACCATGGTAGTAGATTTCTCCACCATAGTTCCATGGTACCGTCTTATCTGATTTGTAAGGGGTTGGCCCGGGCATTGTTATCTTCAACGGAGTAGTCATAGGAGCAGATGTAATCCTAACGGGTTTTTTAGGAACCCTGGAAGGATTGACATATATGGTTATTATTGAAACTTCTAGAACTGGAATGGGTGAAACAAGAGCTTTCTCAAACAAAATTTCTCGATTATAAATCAATTGTTGGATTCCTTTCTTCAACAGAGGATAGTCAAATGACGAGGACAAGAAAGTATGGCAATCTTGGTCACATCCTGGGAACACCCCAGCTTTCAACAAATTCAACTTGATGGTTAGGAGAGGAGTTAACAACTCATCCACAGTAGAAACAAACAGATCTTCTTCCACAACATTGGCATTGTGTCCATGCCTAGGCATTGGAGCGGAGATAACATTCGGTTTCTCAGGAGCTTCAAATTCAACTTCCTTTGCATTAATCAGATCTTGAATCTTGTTCTTTAGGGCCCAACAGTTGTTGGTGTCGTGCCCTGGACTTTCTGAATGGTACGTGCATCTGGCATTGGGATGGTAATATGGAGAAGCAGTGTTAGGATTTTTAGGGGCCTCTTTCAGCATGGCCAAATTCAACTTTAGAATATGTGGTAGGACTTGAGCAGGAGTCATGTTTATCTTGGTGAATTGCCGTACAGGCCTTTCCACCCTTTGCTGGTTATTTCTCGGTTGGTCATTTCTCGGCTGGTTGTTTCTTGGCTGGTCTGATACAGACTTTTGAATCATAACGGCCCCCACTGTTGGTCGTCGTTCGGTTCTTCCCTGATTCCTGTGTGCATAGACAGCAGACACTTCCTTCTTTCTAGTGAAGGGCTTTTTTACGTTTGCAGAGGTAGACGCATCTTTCTGAATTTTCCCGCTTCTAATACCGGCTTCCACCCTCTCGCCAGTTAGAATTAACTCAGTGAATCCTGCAGAAGAACTTCCAATCAGGTGATTAAAGAAAGGACCTGATAGATTTCCCAGGAACATATCAACTAGCTCTCTCTCAGATAAAGGTAGTTGCACCCTTCCGGCCAAATCCCTCCACTTTTGGGCGTAGTCTTTGAAGCCCTCATTGGACACCATGGCCATACTATGGAGTTGAGTACGGGTTGGTGCCAAGTCGGAATTGTATTGATACTGTTTATAGAAGGCGAATGCCAAATCTTCCCAATTGTGCACATCATACCTCTCCAACTGGTAGAACCAATCAAGCTGTGTTCCTGACAAACTGTCTTGGAAAAAGTGAACCCCCAAGTCTTTGTCAGCAGAATACGGTTGAATTTTCCTGACATAAGATCGTAGGTGCATCTTGGGACAAGACACCCCATCATACTTGGCAAATAGAGCTACTTTAAACTTAGTCTGGATTACAATTCCACATACCAGCCCTAACTCCTCAAAGTCTAGCCCAGGTACTCTCTGTATCTCCATAGCAGCTAGACGCTCTTCCAAATTTTTGTATTTGTCATCGGCCGGAGGGTACTATTGTTCATAGTAGTCCTCTTCCTCTTCTTCTTCTTCTCCTTCATAATCAGATGGTACTTCCGTCTCTTTACCTTTTCTTTCCCCCTCTTCAGATGTTGATGGGAATTCCAAGGTCCGTCTGGCTTGTCCTTCAAACCTTTTGCCCATGACAACCACACCGGCTCACTTCTTCTTCTTTTTCTCTTTCTCTTTCTCTAGCAGAGTCTTGAGCTCCTCCTGCCCCTTGGCTAAGGTCAAGAGTAGCTGTTGAAATTGTGAATTCTGAGCTTGTAAGTCTTTGACCGTTTGTTCTAGATCCATCTTGCTGAAATAAACAGCAGAGAGACGAGGAAACTTGGTGTGAAGACCTGCTTATGCATATGATGAATGATATGTATTCATGCAATGCTTTCAAGGATTCAGAAATTCAAATTTGTTTTAAACAAAAAAGAAACACACTTCATATTAATAAGATAGAATTTGTTAGTACATAAATGCCCCTTTGGCAAAATAATACAAAATTCTAAGGTAAAAAGACGTTGCGCATCCTCTTGTGTGCAATGTAGGTGTTGAGAGTCTACTCTTCGTGAAGTAGCCGAGTGAGTTCCAAAACCTTCTTCTCGCTTGCATAGAATTGGGCTTCGAAAGTATCGAGCTCTCCCTTGAGTTGTATCCAACTCCTTTGTAGATCTTCGAGTGATGTTGGCATGTCAGGATGTAGGAGGGTGTATAGAACCTCTCCTTCCTTAACAACCTCTATAATCACTGGGAGAATGGAGGGGTAAGGCATCATAAGACTTTGGGTGCGGGTTCATACCCACTTGAGGTAAGGCTCAAGGGGGATGGAATTCTTGTGTCCCAAGGTCTTATTGTCTACCTTGTTAGGCATCCTCTAAGCTCAGATGAACCTTTGATGAAGTCCTTGATTGTCATTGTCGAAGTCGAAAACCAAACCTTGAATCAGCATGTCATGTGGGCCATCCCTTCGGGCATAACCAAATTGTCTTAGAGCCAAGCAAGGGTTTTAGGTGATGCCTCCCTTAATGCCAAATGGAGGGACATTAGTGAATTCCCCACAACGGTCAATGATGATAACATTTTCTCTGGATCGAGAACACCAACGAATGTCTGAATGTGTAAGAGTCATCAATCGTTGTGACCACCTCAAACCTTGCTCATTCTTCAAGACTGATTGGGGAAGATGAGAAATAATCCATCTTGCCAGGAGAGGAGTGCAACACATGAGAATACCTCTTTTCCTCATTGTACGAGTGTGAAAAGAGTGGAGGATATCCCCAAGCAATGTAGACACCGGGTTGCGAGTCATGAAGATTTTGATAGCGCTTACATCTATAAGTTAGTCAGGATTAGAGAACAAGACCATCCCATAGATGAGAAGAGCTACAATCTCCTCAAAAGCTTACAAGTCTAGAGAATTCCAACAACTTTGGGCCTTCTCAAACAGAAACTTTGACAAGAAGCCTTTGACACCACTTCTAGTTTCCCAATGTGTTGTGACATCAGAGGAGTGCAAGTGTAGGGCTTGAGCAATCTCTTCTGGCTTTGGATCTCTTTCCGTACCGTTGAAGGGTAGTTGATTGAGAATAGGAATCCTCAAGAGTTGAGAAAATTCCTCCAAAGTGGGCACAAGTTGGTAGTCAGGAAATGTGAAGCAGTGATGCAAAGGGTCAAAGAACTGGAAAAGAACTTTCATCATGTCTTCCTCTGTGTTAGAAGTGACTAAGTTGAGTAGACGACCATGTCTCTCGGTGAATGGAGAATTCTCAGGAATCCTTGAAGCTAGCTCCTTGAGTTGTGGAGGAATTCTTACAAGGTTGATTTGGATGGTTTTCCTGCGAAGTGAATCCATAACCTACAAAACAAGAACAAAGATGAATTTCCAAAATCCTTGAAATGGTTAGTGTATGCATATGATGCTTCATGATATCCATGATGTTATGCTCAAGTATATATGTACAAGCAAATCACACAAGTTCCTAGTTTAGGCTTGCATGGGGTTTCATAGGTAAGTACCCTCTTGAAGTTTAGTTGGCTCAACCTGTCCTAGAAATAGTAACTGGGTTCTAAGGAGCTCAATATCACTGGATTGTTTCCTTGTTCATTTTTTCAATTTAGCCTCTTTACTGACGACCGAAATATTCCAAGGAACCAACCCTCAATGAGTGTAGTATCAAGTATCTACCAACTTCGGACTGCACCAAAGTCCGTCATCTCACTACATCCTAAAAGGCCAAGTTGGTCAAGTAAAGGTTCTAGGAGTCCATTAGTGCTTCATGACATCACTCAGCGGCCCCGTATTCTCTTTGATTGACTCAAAGGCTACCAGTACCCACAAATATGTTGCACTAATATAGCTATTGCTTAGACCATGTCGGTATACCCTGCACAATTTCCATAACGTATTGCTATTTACCTATGAATGTTTCCCAAATCTGGGTAGAGGATTCAAACCCAAATAATAGGACCAAAGTGTAAAGCAAACAAGTCAAGTAAGATAAGCAAGTAAAGGTTATCTAAAACCCTAAGGTAACCCCACTTTCATCTAGATCCCCAACAGAGTCACCAGTTCTGTGATACTGTGGGATAACTGACTTGATGTTTTTCATTTCGATCGCACTTGTGCGGTTAACAAGAGTTGCCACCGACTTTTCTTTTATCCCAAAGGAAAGTTAAAAAAGCACAGGAAAGACCTTTCGAGATTATTTCTCGGGTTCGGGGGGTAGATTATGAAAAGGGAAGGTATTAGCACCCTTTTCATCCATGGTTTTCCATGGGCTCTTAGTTACTCGTTTAGATCACTTGATTTCATTTTATTGCGTGCTTGTGGCGTGGGCTTTGAAAGTATTTTGAAAAAATCTCTTTGTAATGGTTCTCGTCTCTATAAGAACGTATACAAAGTTTTGTTTTCGAAAAATGGTTCAAAGATGTGTTTGCGAATCGTGTTTTGAAAAGTGTTTTGAAAAGTGTTTTGAAAAGAGGTTTTGCAATGGTTCTCGTCTCTATAAGAACATATACAAAATGTTTTGTCTTTTGAAAATGTTTTTAAATAATAGTGTAGGTATAAAAGTTTTTGTCGCGAGCAAGCGAGTAACTAAGAGCGAATCTATCTACTCGAAAGGTCTTAAATTGTTATTTTCTTCCTCCTTTTAATGGTGCTATCTTACTATTGATTTGGTAAGAAGCTCCATTATTGGATGTGAAGGGACAGGCGCAGGTCAATTTTACAATCATCAAAAGCAACTTAGGAGACGCTTTAGCAATTTTCATAAGCGACGAGATCGTTTTAATCGAAGGCAACATCGAGGGTCATCGAGGGGCTACGATCTTTTTTATCGAAGGGTCATTGCTAGAGCGTCCCATATTAGAGGGACATGATTGTACTTCCGAGGCAACGAGCGAGGTTACCCTAGAGGTGCGCGTGTGAAAAAGTGTGTTGGTTTCAAGTTATTTTATTCTTTAATTAGGTCATCTAGCGATTGATTTTTTTGAATCTTGCCATACACGCTTAATTACTATACAATATATGGAAAACAGTAAATTGCAGGAATTGAAATTCTACGCTATTACAAAATATTCGGGAATGGGGGTACAATTTTTACAAATGGGGATGAATCAAATGAGATAGAAATGTCCGAATATAAAACAATACAACCAAATCGAATTTTTGTGCGATTTAATTAAAGCTATGATAATCCATGAGATAAAGTCAACAAAATATGAAATGTTAAGTATTTACATGAAAAGAGAAAGATAAAACCTATTCTAAAAAATTGATTAAATTAAAATCTTTATTTTTTTGCATTTTTATTAATTATGTAAAATCTAAAGAAAATAAATAAACTAAATTATTATTTTTGGTGTTTTATCATATCAATTAAATTTAAAGCAAAAAATTAATAATAATAATAAAAAAAGATAAAAATTAATTAATAAAAGCTAAGTCAAATTAATAGAAAATATTTTATGTTTTATTTAGTATTTTGCAAAACAAATAAAATATAAGAAGAAAAACAAATTAAAAAAAAGAAAGAAATATGGGCTTAAGTGGATTTAGATGAGAGGCCCAAATCAAAATGTTGTTTTACTGTGACCAAACAAAGCCAGATGGGGGGGGGGGGTGGATTAGTAAAACGCAAATGGGCTTATGGGTTTAACAGACAAACAAGCCCATGCTCCATAAACTGCATTAGTTGTTTGATTAAGGGATCAAAAGCAAAATTAGGGTTCTTGGAACCCTTGTGATTCACAGCGGCGCTGCTTCATCTCTTTCACTCATCCTTTCCATTTTTTGTTGAAACCTCTAAATCTCTCACTAACCATCCCTGTTTCGCGAGCAAAATCGCTCTCTCCATCTTTATCTCACCATGATTCGCGTTTTTGAAAACCCTAAGTTCGGATTCGGTCCTAAACCTAAAAGAAATGGAATCGGTTCGTCTGATCTTCCCCCCCAATTCTCAGTCACCGGAACGATTGTCCTCTCCTCCCTAATCAAATGCTAATGACGTTCTTTGAAAAAAAAGGTAAGGTTCTGTTACCTTTCGAAACTTAACGATTTCAATGGGTTTTTCATATCTTGTTCATGTTTTCTGCTAATTAAACTCATGATTTTTAGATGCAGAGAAATGTGATTATGAGAAAGGTGAAGAATCCATACCTGTTGGAGTTCTTTCTGTGATTTAGAAAGGGAGAGGCGAGACGGTGACCGTGTTCCGTGGTGGCCGGAGTTGTACGAGGGGAAATGGTGAGGACGAATGTGTTGCTTTTCTGGTTTGGGATCTTTTTGATAGGTAGCAATTTTTTGTTGTTTTGATGATGATTCTGGTTTGAGACTTTGAGATTTGTGGTTTTGGATTTGTTGATGTTTCAACAAATTTTTTGTTATTTGATGATGACTACTAGTTCTTGTTTTGGCTACTGTGATTTGGATCTTTTTTGATGGTTTAACAGGTTTTGTGAGTTTGAAGATGATAACTGTGTTTGAGATTTTGGCTTTGTTGACAGTTTAGGAATTGGATGCTGTTTCTGTGAGGGTTACTGTTTTATCAATTTCAGACTTGTGTATATTTGGTTTGACAAGTTTTTGATCTTGCTACAGGTTTGTGACTTGTTGATTACTGTGTTTTGAGGTTGGATGCTGGTTTTTTGCTGTTTGTGAAACTGTTGCAGGTTTGGTTGATGGTTAGCAGGTTTTGATGGTTAGATGCTTGGAGTTGAATACTGGTTTATCAGTATGAGACTTTATGTTAGTTTTTGAGGTTTTGGTTTTGTTGACAGTTTGAAGGTTGGAGACTTTGACAGTTTTTGAGTTTTGTGATTTTTTTTGTATTTGATGATGGTTCAGATTTGAGACCTCTCCCTCTACTATTCTATTGCTTCCTTCTTATTATATTCACTTTACTTATGTTATCTCTATTCAAAATGGTGGGAAACCAACAATTTTGAATATTTTAACATATTGTCCTTATGGCTTTTTGGTGGCAGTTTTGTTTTCTAGCAACTTCTATGCAACTTGTGACAGGCAGGGCAGCAGGATTGTGGATTCCAATATCCTAGGTGACTTCTTTCCTCTCTTCTCTCTCAATGACAATAGGAAAGCAAATTGCTTTTCGCCCCTTTTTTCCAATTCTGAAAAGTTTGCAAAGGAAAATGGAAAATGATGACTTTATGAGCAAGCTTTGTTATTTGACTTAGCTATTTGCTTTATTTGCCATGCTGCTGCACTGCTTTAGCTTTTGTTGATGTTGTTTGCTTACTTGCTATGTTGCTGCCTCGTTTTTTGTTGATGCTGTTTGCATTTTGTTTGGACAAAGCTGTTTGTTTGGCTTTTGGGGCTACTGTTTGTTGTTTACCATATTGCTGTTTGTTTGGTTCTGTTTGCAATATTTGTTTGGGAAATTTTACAACATTTGTTCTTATTTGGACAACTTTGTAGCATTTCTTTTCCTCTTTCTTTTTGTGAACTAAGAAGAATAATCTTCTTGTGATTTGCAAATAGAGGAAATAAATTGTGATGAATTAAAATGGCCTTCTGATTCCACTTTGCAAACTTTAATGATGAATAACATTTAAAATCTCTGTTCATTCCCAAATGATTTTGTACTAATCATTTTTCTTTCTTTTTGTTTTCATATGAGCAAAATGGAGATGACAAAGCAAGGAAGGCAAGAAACTTTATGGCAAGCATGGAGGTCTTGGAGATAAGCAAAGGAACTTCAGTCAAACTTATGCATAGATTAATTCTCCTAGGCCAATCAAGCATTTAGATTTTTTTTGTAATTTAGAAAAATCATTCTTGTATTGTATACAATAATTGTATCAATTTATTTTCAAATACGATAAGTTGTAAGACCTAAAGTATTTAAAAGAATAAATTGTGTTATAACAATGTATGAAATTGGAGAAAATCTCATGAAATGTTCTTGTGTCACTTGAAATCCTTTACTGACAATAACTTGTAATTTTCTCTTCGCATCCTAATTGATTCTTGAAATGCCCAATCTAGATATTTGAAGTAAAATGTTCCAGTCTGGTAACTTAAATTCCATGTAATCCCAATAATTATGTAATTGCATTTCAAACAAACACGCACTGTATATTCCATTTCCTAACAAAGTAAATGTTTTAAAAGACGCAAATCATCTGGTTAACCTGGATCAAACAATCATGAGTGTCCTACATGACAGTCTTAATCTCTTGTCCCAAACAAAACATGCTCTGAGAATTAACACTGTCTTTTCAGTAAACTTGAGGAAGCATGAAGACCCGTGAAAGCAAATTGGATCTTTGAGAATTCATTTCTTTTGAGAATTACAAGAAAAACCCTAATTACTGGTTTACTGCCATAGAAGAGAATCCGTCTGGTTGATTTCTGAGCCAGCTTGATTATTTGAGAAACCCTAGGGTTGTGTCTTCTATGAAAAATGGGAGGGCAAATTTCGGGGTACAACACAGGCGAATGACCTCTTCTGGTATTGGTTCATCTCTTCCAGTTAATAATAGGCGAATAACCTCTTCTAGTATGGGTTCATCTCTTCCAGTTAATAATAGGCGAAAAACCACTTCTAGTATGGGTTCATCTCTTCCAGTTAATAACAAGCGAAACACCTCTTCTGGTATGGGTATATCTCTTCCAATTAATAACAGGTGAAAAACCTCTTCTTGTATGGGTTTATCTCTTCCAGTTAGTAACAGGCGAAAGACCTCTTCTAGTATGGGTATATCTCTTCCAATTAATAACAGGCGAAAGACCTCTTCTGGTATTGGTTCATCTCTTCCAGTTAATAATAGGCGAAAGACCTCTTCTAGTATGGCTTCATCTCTTCTAGTTAATAACAGGCAAAAAACCTCTTCTGGTATGGGTTTATCTCTTCCAGTTAATAACAGGTGAAAAACTTCTTCTTGTATGGGTTCATCTCTTCCAGTTAGTAACAGGTGAAAGACCTCTTCTGGTTAGGTTATCTATTCAAGTTAATAACAAGCGAAAGACCTCTTCTTGTATGGGTTCATCTCTTCCAGTTAATAATAGGCGAAAGACCTCTTCTTGTATGGGTTCATCTCTTCCAGTTAGTAACAAACAAAAGACCTCTTCTGGCATGGGTTTATCTCTTCCAGTTAATAATAGGCGAAAAATCTCTTCTGGTTTAGGTTCATCTCTTCTAGTTAATAATAGGCGAAAGACCTCTTCTGGTATGGGTTCATCTCTTCCAATTAATAAATAGCGAAAGACCTCTTCTGGTATGGGTTTATCTCTTCCAGTTAATAATAGGCAAAAGACATCTTCTGGTATGGGTTCATCTCTTCCAGTTAGTAACAAGCTAAAGACCTCTTCTGGTATGGGATTATTTCTTCCAGTTAATAATAGGCGAAAGACCTCTTCTTGTTTGGGTTCATCTCTTCCAGTTAATAATAGGCGAAAGACCTCTTCTGGTATGGGTTCATCTCTTCCAATTAATAACAAGCGAAAGACCTCTTATGGTATGGGTTTATCTCTTCCAGTTAATTGGAGGTGAAAAACCTCTTATGATATGGGTTCATCTCTTCTAATTAATAACAGGCGAAAGACCTCTTCTGGTATGAGTTTATCTCTTCCAGTTAATAACAGGTGAAAGGCCTCTTCTAGTTTGGGTTCATCTCTTCCAGTTAATAACAGGCGAAAGACCTCTTCTGGTGTGAGTTCATCTCTTCCAGTTAATAACAGGCGAAATACCTCTTCTTTTATGAGTTCATCTCTTCCAGTTAATAACAGGAGAAATACCTCTTCTGGTGTGGATTTATTCTTCCCGTTATCAATCGGCGAAAGACCTCTTCTGGTATGGGTTCATCTGTTCCATTTAGTAACATTTGAAAGACCTCTTATGGTATGGGTTTATCTCTTCCAGTTAATAACAAGCGATAGACCTCTTCTGGTATGGGTTCATATCTTCTAGTTAATAATAGGTGAAAGACCTTTTCTAGTATGGGTTCATATCTTCTAGTTAATAACATGCGAAAGACCTCTTCTGGTATGGGTTTATCTCTTCCAGTTAATAACAATTGAACGACCTCTTCTGGTATGGGTTCATATCTTCCAGTTAGTAACAGGCAAAAGACCCCTTTTGGTATGGTTATCTCTTCCAGTTAATAACAGGCGAAAGACCTCTTCTTGTATTGGTTCATCTCTTCTAGTTAATAATAGGTGAAAAACCTCTTCTGTTATGGGTTCATTTCTTCCAGTTAGTAATAGGAGAAATACCTCTTCAGGTATGGGTTAAACTCCTGCAGTTGTTAACAAGAGAAAGACCTCTTTTGGTATGGGTTCATCTCTTCTACTTAATAATAGGTGAAAGACCTTTTCTGGTATGGGTTCATCTCTTCCAATTAAAAACAGGCGAAAGACATCTTCTGGTATGGGTTTATCTCTTACAGTTAATAACAGGTGAAAGACCTCTTATGGTATGTGTTCATCCCTTCCAGTTAATAGCAGGCGAAAGACCTCTTCTTCTATTGGTTTATCTCTTCCAGTTAATAAAATGTGAAAGACCTCTTCGGGTATGGGTTTATCTATTCCAGTTAATAATAGGTAAAATACCTCTTCTGGTATGAGTTCATCTCTTCCAGTTAATAAAAGGCGAAAGACCTATTCTCGTACGGGTTTATCTCTTCCAGTTAATAACAGGAGAAAGACCTCTTCTGGTGTTGATTTATTCTTCCAAATAATAACAGGCGAAATAGGTCTTCTGGTATGGGTTCATCTCTTCTAGTTAGTAAAATGGGAAAGACCTCTTCTGGTATGGGTATATCTCTTCCAATTATTAATAGGCGAAAGACCTCTTCTAGTATTGGTTCATCTTTTCCAATTAATAATAGGCGAAAGACCTCTTCTAGTATGGGTTCATCTCTTCCAATTAATAACAAGCGAAAGACCTCTTCTGGTATGGGTTTATCTCTTCCAGTTAATAACACGTGAAAGACCACTTCTGGTATGGGTTCATCTCTTCAAGTTAGTAATAGGCAAAAAACCTCTTCTGGTATGGTTATCTCTTCCAGGTAATAATAGGCGAAAGACCTCTTATGGTATGGTTATCTATTCTAGTTAATAACAAGCAAAATACCTCTTCTGGTATGGGTTCATCTCTTCCGGTTAAAAATAGGCGAAATACCTCATCTAGTATGGGTTAACCTCTTCCAGTTAATAACAGGCGAAAGACCTCTTCTGGTATGGGTTCATCTCTTCCAATTAATAACAAGCGAAAGACCTCTTCTGGTATGGGTTTATCTCTTCTAGTTAATAGGAGGTGAAAGACCTCTTATGCTATGGGTTCATCTCTTCTAATTAATAGTAGGAGAAAGAGCTCTTCTGGTATGAGTTTATCTCTTCTAGTTAATAATAGGTGAAAGACCTCTTCTGGTATGGGTTCATCTCTTCCAGTTAATAACAGGCGAAAGACCTCTTCTGGTATGAGTTCATCTCTTCCAGTTAATAACAGGCGGAATACCTCTTCTTGTATGAGTTTATCTCTTCCAGTTAATAACGGGAGAAATACCTCTTCTGGTGTGGATTTATTCTTCTAGTTATCAATCGACGAAAGACCTCTTCTGGTATGGGTTCATCTGTTCCATTTAGTAACATCTGAAAGACCTCTTATGGTATGGGTTTATCTCTTCCAGTTAATAACAGGTGAACGACCTCTTCTGGTATGGGTTCTTCTCTTCCAGTTAGTAACAGGCGAAAGACCTCTTCTGGTATGGTTATCTCTTCCAGTTAATAACAAGAGAAATACCTCTTCTGGTATGGGTTCATCTCTTCCAGTTAATAATAGGGTAAAAACCTCTTCTGTTTTGGGTTCATCTCTTCCTGTTACTAATAGGCGAAATACCTCTTCTGGTATGGGTTTAACTCTTGCAGTTGTTAACAAGAGAAAGACCTCTTCTGGTATGGGTTCATATCTTCTAGTTAATAATAGGTGAAAGACCTTTTCTGGTATGGGTTAATCTCTTCCAATTAAAAACAGGCGAAAAACATCTTTTGGTATGGATTTATCTCTTACAGTTAATAACAGGTGAAAGACCTATTATGGTATGTGTTCATCCCTTCCAGTTAATAGTAGGCGAAAGATCTCTTCTTCTATTGGTTTATCTCTTCCAGTTAATAAAATGTGAAAGACCTCTTCGGGTATGGGTTCATCTATTCCAATTAATAACATGAAAAAGACCTCTTCTGGTATGAGTTCATCTCTTCCAGTTAATAACAGGCGAAAGACTTATTCTCGTACGAGTTTATCTCTTCCAGTTAATAACAAGAGAAAGACCTCTTCTGGTGTGGATTTATTCTTCCAAATAATAACAGTTGAAATACCTCTTCTAGTATGGGTTCATCTCTTCTAGTTAGTAACATGTGAAAGACCTCTTCTGGTATGGGCATATCTCTTCCAGTTATTAATAGGCGAAAGACCTTTTATGGTATTGGTTCATCTCTTCCAATTAATAATAGGCGAAAGACCTCATCTAGTATGGGATCATCTCTTCCAGTTAATAACAAGCGAAAGACCTCTTCTGGTATGGGTTTATCTCTTCCAATTAATAACAGGTGAAAGACCTCTTTTGGTATGGGTTCATCTCTTCAAGTTAGTAACAGGCAAAAGACCTCTTCTGGTATGGTTATCTCTTCCAGGTAATAATAGGTGAAAGACCTCTTATGGTATGGTTATCTATTCTAGTTAATAACAAGCAAAATACCTCTTCTGGTATGGGTTCATCTCTTCCGGTTAATAATAGGCGAAAGACCTCATCTAGTATGGGTTAACCTCTTCCAGTTAATGACAGGCCAAAAACCTCTTCTCGTATGGGTTTATCTCTTCCAGTTAAAAACAGGCGAAAGTCCTCTTCTTGTATGGGTTCATCTCTTCTAGTTAGTAACAGGCGAAAGACCTCTTCTGGTATGGGTTTACCTCTTCCAATTAACAACAGGAGAAAGACCTCTTCTGGTATGGGTTCATCTCTTCCAGTTAATAATAGGCGAAAGACCTCTTCTGGTATGGGTTCATCTCTTCCGGTTAATAACAGGCGAAAGACCTCTTCTGGTATGGGTTTATCTCTTCGAGTTAATAACAGGTGAAAGACATTTTCTAGTATGGGTTCATATCTTCCAGTTAATAACAAGCGAAAGACTTCTTCTGGTACGGGTTCATCTCTTCCAATTAATAACAGGTGAAAGACCTCTTATGGTATGTGTTCATCTCTTCCAGTTAATAGCAGGAGAAATACCTCTTCATGTATTGGTTTATCTCTTCCAGTTAATAAAATGTGAAAGACCTCTCCGGGTATGGATTCATCTATTCCAATTAATAACCGGCAAAACACCTCTTCTGGTATGAGTTTATCTCTTCCAGTTAATAAAAGGCGAAAGACCTCTTCTGGTATGGGTTTATCTCTTCCAGTTAATAACATGAGAAAGACATCTTTTGGTGTGGATTTATTCTTCCAAATAATAACAGGCGAAATACCTCTTCTGGTATGGGTTCATCACTTCCAGTTAGTACCATGTGAAAGACCTCTTCTGGTATGGGTATATCTCTTCCAGTTATTAATAGGCGAAAGACCTCTTCTGGTATTGGTTCATCTCTTCCACTTAATAATAGGCGAAAGACCTCTTCTAGTATGGGTCCATCTGTTCCAGTTAATAACAAGCGAAAGACCTCTTCTGGTATAGGTTAACCTCTTCCAATTAATAACAGGTGAAAGACCTGTTCTGGTATGGGTTCATCTCTTCAAGTTAGTAACAGGCAAAAGACCTCTTCTGGTATGGTTATCTCTTCCAGGTAATAATAGGCGAAAGACCTCTTATGGTACGGTTATCTATTCTAGTTAATAACAAGCAAAATAACTCTTCTGGTATGGGTTCATCTCTTCCGGTTAATAATAGGTGAAAGACCTTATCTAGTACGGGTTAACCTCTTCTAGTTGATAACAGGAAAAATACCTCTTCTCGTAGGGGTTTATCTCTTCCAGTTAAAAACAGGCGAAAAACCTCTTCTTGTATGGGTTCATCTCTTCAAGTTAGTAACAGGCGAAAGACCTCTTCTGGTATGGGTTTAACTCTTCCAGTTAACAACAGGAGAAAGACCTCTTCTGGTATGGGTTCATCTTTTCCAGTTAATAATAGGCGAAAGACCTCTTCTGGTATGGGTTCATCTCTTCCAATTAATAATAGGAGAAAGACCTCTTCTGGTATGGGTTTATCTCTTCCAGTTAATAACAGGTGAAATACCTTTTCTAGTATGGGTTCATATCTTCCAGTTAATAACAAGCGAAAGACCTCTTCTGGTTCGGGTTTATCTCTACCAGTTAATAACAGGTGAAAGACCTCCTCTGGTATGGGTTCATATCTTCTAGTTAATAAGAGGTCAAAGACCTTTTCTAGTATGGGTTCATATCTTCTAGTTAATAACAAGCGAAAGACTTCTTCTGGTATGGGTTTATCTCTTCCAGTTAATAATAGGTGAACAATCTCTTCTGGTATGGGTTCATCTCTTCCAGTTAGTAACAGGCGAAAGACCTCTTTTGGTATGGTTATCTTTTCCATTTAATAACAAGCGAAAGACCTCTTCTGGTATGGGTTCATCTCTTCGAGTTAATAATAGGGTAAAAACCTCTTCTTTTATGGGTTCATCTCTTCCAGTTAGTAATAGGCGAAATACCTCTTCTGGTATTGGTTTAACTCTTGCAGTTGTTAATAAGAGAAAGACCTCTTCTGGTTTGGGTTCATCTCTTCTAGTTAATAATAGGTGAAACACCTTTTCTGGTAAGGGTTAATCTCTTCCAATTAAAAACAGGGGAAAGACATCTTCTGGTATGGGTTTATCCCTTACAGTTAATAACAGGTGAAGGACCTATTATGGTATGTGTTCATCCCTTCCAGTTAATAGCTGGCGAAAGATCTCTTCTTCTATTGGTTTATCTCTTCCAGTTAATAAAATTTGAAAGACCTCTTCGGGTATGGGTTCATCTCTTCCGGTTAATAACAGGCGAAAGACTTGTTCTAGTACGAGTTTATCTCTTCCAGTTAATAACAGGAGAAAGACCTCTTCTGGTGTGGATTTATTCTTCCAAATAATAACAGGAGAAATACCTCTTCTGGTATGGGTTCATCTCTTATAGTTAGTAACATGTGAAAGACCTCTTCTAGTATGGGTATATCTCTTCCAGTTATTAATAGGCGAAATACCCCTTCTGGTATTGGTTCATCTCTTCCAATTAAGAATAGGAGAAAGACCTGATCTATTATGGGTTCATCTCTTCCAGTTAATAACAAGCGAAAGACCTCTTCTGGTATGGGTTTATCTCTTCTAGTTAATAACAGGTGAAAGACCTCTTCTGGTATGGGTTCATCTCTTCAAGTTAGTAACAGGGAAAAGACCTCTTCTGGTATGGTTATCTCTTCCAAGTAATAATAGGCGAAAGACCTCTTATGGTATGGTTATCTATTGTAGTTAATAACAAGCAAAATACCTCTTCTGGTATAGGTTCATCTCTTCCGGTTAATAATAGGCGAAAGACCTCATCTAGTATGGGTTAACCTCTTCCAGTTAATAATAGGCGAAAGAACTCTTCTCGAATGGGTTTATCTCTTCCAGTTAAAAACAGGCGAAATACGTCTTCTTGTATGGGTTTATCTCTTCTAGTTAGTAACAGGCGAAAGACCTCTTCTGGTATGTGTTTAACTCTTCCAATTAACAACAGGAGAAAGACATCTTCTGGTATGGGTGCATCTCTTCCAGTTAATAACAGGCGAAAGACCTCTTCTGGTATGGGTATATCTCTTCCAGTTATTAATAGGAGAAAGACCTCTTCTGGTATGGGTTTATCTCTTCCAGTTAATAACAGGTGAAAGACATTTTCTAGTATGGGTTCATATCTTCCAGTTAATAACAAGCGAAAGACCTCTTCTGGTACGGGTTTATCTCTACCAGTTAATAACACGTGAAAGACCTCTTATGGTATGGGTTCATCTCTTCCAGTTAGTAACAGGCATAATACCTCTTCTGGTATGGGTTTAACACTTGCAGTTAATAACAAGAGAAAGACCTCTTCTGGTATGGGTTCATCTCTTCCAGTTAATAATAGGCAAAAGGCCTTTTCTGGTATGGGTTCATCTCTTCCAATTAATAACAGGCGAAATTCATCTTCTGGTATGGGTTTATCTCTTCCAATTAATAACAGGTGAAAGACCTCTTCTGGTATGTGTTCATCTCTTCCAGTTAATAGCAGGAGAAAGACCTCTTCATGTATTGGTTTATCTCTTCCAGTTAATAAAATGTGAAAGACCTCTCCGAGTATGGATTCATCTATTCCAGTTAATAACAGGCAAAAGACCTCTTCTGGTAAGAGTTTATCTCTTCCAGTTAATAAAAGGCGAAAGACCTCTTCTGGTATGGGTTTATCTCTTCCAGTTAATAACATGAGAAATACCTCTTCTAGTGTGGATTTATTCTGCCAAATAATAAGGCGAAATACCTCTTCTGGTATGGGTTCATCACTTCCAGTTAGTAACATGTGAAAGACCTCTTCTGGTATGGGTATATCTCTTCCAGTTATTAATAGGAGAAAGACCTCTTCTGGTATTGGTTCATCTCTTCCACTTAATAATAGGCGAAAGACCTCTTCTAGTATGGGTCTATCTCTTCCAGTTAATAACAAGCGAAAGATCTCTTCTGGTATGGGTTTATCTCTTCCAGTTAATAACAGGTGAAAGACCTCTTCTGGTATGGGTTCATCTCTTCAAGTTAGTAACAGGAAAAAGACCTCTTCTGGTATGGTTATCTCTTTCAGGTAATAATAGGCGAAAGACCTCTTATGGTATGGTTATCTATTCTAGTTAATAACAAGAAAAATACCTCTTCTGGTATGGGTTCATCTCTTCTGGTTAATAATAGGCGAAAGACCTCATCTAGTATGGGTTAACCTCTTCCAGTTAATAACAGGCGAAAGACTTCTTGTCGTATGGGTTTATCTCTTCCAGTTAAAAACAGGCGAAAGTCCTCTTCTTGTATGGATTCATCTCTTCTAGTTAGTAACAGGCGAAAGACCTCTTCTGGTATGGGTTTACCTCTTCCAATTAACAACAGGCGAAAGACCTCTTCTGGTATGGGTTTATCTCTTCCAGTTAATAATAGGCGGAACACCTCTTCTGGTATGGGTTCATCTCTTCCAATTAATAACAGGCGAAAGACCTTTTCTGGTATGGGTTTATCTCTTCCAGTTAATAACAGGTGAAAGACATTTTCTAGTATGGGTTCATATCTTCCAGTTAATAACAAGCGAAAGACCTCTTCTGGTACGGGTTTATCTCTACCGGTTAATAATAGGTGAAATACCTCTTATGGTATGGGTTCATCTCTTCCAGTTAGTAACAGGCAAAATACCTCTTCTGGTATGGGTTTAACACTTGCAGTTAATAACAAGAGAAAGACCTCTTCTGGTATGGGTTCATCTCTTCCAGTTAATAATAGGCGAAAGACCTTTTCTGGTATGGGTTCATCTCTTCCAATTAATAACAGGCGAAATTCATCTTCTAGTATGGGTTTATCTCTTCCAATTAATAACAGGTGAAAGACCTCTTATGGTATGTGTTCATCTCTTCCAGTTAATAGCAGGAGTAAGACCTCTTCATGTATTGGTTTATCTCTTCCAGTTAATAAAATGTGAAAGACCTCTTCTAGTATGGGTTTATCTCTTCCAGTTAATAACATGAGAAAGACCTCTTCTGGTGTGGATTTATTCTTCCAAATAATAACAGGCGAAATACCTCTTCTGGTATGGGTTCATCACTTCCAGTTAGTAACATGTGAAAGACCTCTTCTGGTATGGGTATATCTCTTTCATTTATTAATAGGCGAAAGACCTCTTCTTGTATTGGTTCATCTCTTCCACTTAATAATAGGCGAAAGACCTCTTCTAGTATGGGTCTATCTCTTCCAGTTAATAACAAGCGAAAGATCTCTTCTGGTATGGGTTTATCTCTTCAAGTTAATAACAGGTGAAAGACCTCTTCTGGTATGGGTTCATCTCTTCAAGTTAGTAACAGGAAAAAGACCTCTTCTGGTATGGTTATCTCTTCCAGGTAATAATAGGCGAAAGACCTCTTATGAGATGGTTATCTATTCTAGTTAATAACAAGAAAAATACCTCTTCTGGTATGGGTTCATCTCTTCCGGTTAATAATAGGCGAAATACCTCATCTAGTATGGGTTAACCTCTTCCAGTTAATAACAGGCGAAAGACCTCTTGTCGTATGGGTTAATCTCTTCAAGTTAAAAACAGGCGAAAGTCCTCTTCTTGTATGGGTTCATCTCTTCTAGTTAGTAACAGGCGAAAGACCTCTTCTGGTATGGGTTCATCTCTTCCAGTTAATAATAGGCGAAACACCTCTTCTGGTATGGGTTCATCTCTTCCAATTAATAACAGGCGAAAGACCTTTTCTGGTATGGGTTTATCTCTTCCAGTTAATAACAGGTGAAAGACATTTTCTAGTATGTGTTCATATCTTCCAGTTAATAACAAGCGAAAGACCTCTTCTGGTACGGGTTTATCTCTACCAGTTAATAACAGGTGAAAGACCTCTTATGGTATGGGTTCATCTCTTCCAGTTAGTAACAGGCAAAATACCTCTTCTGGTATGGGTTTAACACTTGCAGTTAATAACAAGAGAAAGATCTCTTCTGGTATGGGTTCATCTCTTCCAGTTAATAATAGGCGAAAGACCTTTTCTGGTATGGGTTCATCTCTTCCAATTAATAACAGGCGAAATTCATCTTCTAGTATAGGTTTATCTCTTCCAATTAATAACAGGTGAAAGACCTCTTATGGTATGTGTTCATCTCTTCCAGTTAATAGCAGGAGAAAGACCTCTTCATGTATTGGTTTATCTCTTCCAGTTAATAAAATGTGAAAGACCTCTCAGGGTATGGATTCATCTATTCCAGTTAATAACAGGCAAATGACCTCTTCTGGTATGAGTTTATCTCTTCCAGTTAATAAAAGGCGAAAGACCTCTTCTGGTATGGGTTTATCTCTTCCAGTTAATAACATGAAAAAGACCTCTTCTGGTGTGGATTTATTCTTCCAAATAATAACAGGCGAAATACCTCTTCTGGTATGGGTTCATCACTTCCAGTTAGTAACCTGTGAAAGACCTCTTCTGGTATGGGTATATCTCTTCCAGTTATTAATAGGCGAAAGACCTCTTCTTGTATTGGTTCATCTCTTCCACTTAATAATAGGCGAAAGACCTCTTCTAGTATGGGTCTATCTCTTCCAGTTAATAACAAGCGAAAGATCTCTTCTGGTATGGGTTTATCTCTTCCAGTTAATAACAGGTGAAAGACCTCTTCTGGTATGGGTTCATCTCTTCAAGTTAGTAACAGGCAAAAGACCTCTTCTGTTATGGTTATCTCTTCCAGGATATAATAGGCGAAAGACCTCTTATGGTAGGGTTATCTATTCTAGTTAATAACAAGCAAAATACCTCTTCTGGTATGGGTTCATCTCTTTCGGTTAATAATAGGCGAAAGACCTCATCTAGTATGGGTTAACCTCTTCCAGTTAATAACAGGCGAAAGACCTCTTCTCGAATGGGTTTATCTCTTCCAGTTAAAAACAGGCGAAAGACCTCTTCTTGTATGGGTTTATCTCTTCTAGTTAGTAACAGGCGAAAGACCTCTTCTGGTATGGGTTTAACTCTTCCAATTAACAACAGGAGAAAGACCTCTTCTGGTATGGGTTCATCTCTTCCAGTTAATAATAGGCGAAAGACCTCTTCTGGTATGGGTTCATCTCTTCCAATTAATAACAGGAGAAAGACCTCTTCTGGTATGGGTTTATCTCTTCCAGTTAATAACAGGTGAAAGACGTTTTCTAGTATGGGTTCATATCTTCCAGTTAATAACAAGCGAAAGACCTCTTCTGGTACGGGTTTATCTCTACCAGTTAATAACAGGTGAAAGACCTCTTCTGGTATGGGTTCATATCTTCTTGTTAATAATAGGTGAAAGACCTTTTCTAGTATGGGTTCATATCTTCTAGTTAATAACAAGCGAAAGACCTCTTCTGGTATGGGTTTATCTCTTCCAGTTAATAATAGGTGAACGACCTCTTCTGGTATGGGTTCATCTCTTCCAGTTAGTAACAGGCGAAAGACCTCTTCTGGTATGGTTATCTCTTCCAGTTAATAACAAGCGAAAGACCTCTTCTGGTATGGGTTTATCTCATCCAGTTAATAATAGGGTAAAAACCTCTTCTGTTAGAGGTTCATCTCTTCCAGTTAGTAATAGGAGAAATACCTCTTCTGGTATGGGTTTAACTCTTGCAGTTGTTAACAAGAGAAAGACCTCTTCTGGTATGGGTTCATCTCTTCTAGTTAATAATAGGTGAAAGACCTTTTCTGGTAAGGGTTAATCTCTTCCAATTTAAAACAGGCGAAAGACATCTTCTGGTATGGGTTTATCCCTTACAGTTAATAACAAGTGAAGGACCTATTATGGTATGTGTTCATCCCTTCCAGTTAATAGCTGGCGAACGATCTCTTCTTCTATTGGTTTATCTCTTCCAGTTAATAAAATGTGAAAGCCCTCATCGGGTATGGGTTCATCTCTTCCGATTAATAACAGGCGAAAGACTTATTCTAGTACGGGTTTATCTCTTCCAGTTTATAACAGGAGAAAGACCTCTTCTGGTGTGGATTTATTCTTCCAAATAATAACAGGCGAAATACCTCTTCTGGTATGGGTTCATCTCTTCTATTTAGTAACATGTGAAATACCTCTTCTGGTATTGGTATATCTCTTCCAGTTATTAATAGGCGAAAGACCTCTTTTGGTATTGGTTCATCTCTTCCAATTAATAATAGGCGAAAGACCTCATCTAGTATGGGTTCATCTCTTCCAGTTAATAACAAGCGAAAGACCTCTTCTGGTATGGGTTTATCTCTTCCAGTTAATAACAGGTGAAAGACCTCTTTTGGTATGGGTTCATCTCTTCAAGTTAGTTACAGGGAAAAGACCTCTTCTGGTATGGTTATCTCTTCCAGGTAATAATAGGTGAATGACCTCTTATGGTATGGTTATCTATTCTAGTTAATAACAAGTAAAATACCTCTTCTGGTATGGGTTCGTCTCTTCCGGTTAATAATAGGCGAAAGACCTCATCTAGTATGGGTTAACCTCTTCCAGTTAATAACAGGCGAAAGACCTCTTGTCGTATGGGTTTATCTCTTCCAGTTAAAAACAGGCGAAAGTCCTCTTCTTGTATGGGTTCATCTCTTCTAGTTAGTAACAGGCGAAAGACCTCTTCTGGTATGGGTTTACCTCTTCCAATTAACAACAGGCGAAAGACCTCTTCTGGTATGGGTTCATCTCTTCCAGTTAATAATAGGCGAAACACCTCTTCTGGTATGGGTTCATCTCTTCCAATTAATAACAGGCGAAAGACATCTTCTGGTATGGGTTTATCCCTTACAGTTAATAACAAGTGAAGGACCTATTATGGTATGTGTTCATCCCTTCTAGTTAATAGCTGGCGAACGATCTCTTCTTCTATTGGTTTATCTCTTCCGGTTAATAAAATGTGAAAGCCCTCATCGGGTATGGGTTCATCTCTTCCGATTAATAACAGGCGAAAGACTTATTCTAGTACGGGTTTATCTCTTCCAGTTAATAACAGGAGAAAGACCTCTTCTGGTGTGGATTTATTCTTCCAAATAATAACAGGCGAAATACCTCTTCTGGTATGGGTTCATCTCTTCTATTTAGTAACATGTGAAATACCTCTTCTGGTATGGGTATATCTCTTCCAGTTATTAATAGGCGAAAGACCTCTTCTGGTATTGGTTCATCTCTTCCAATTAATAATAGGCGAAAGACCTCATCTAGTATGGGTTCATCTCTTCCAGTTAATAATAAGCGAAAGACCTCTTCTGGTATGGGTTTATCTCTTACAGTTAATAACAGGTGAAAGACCTCTTTTGGTATGGGTTCATGTCTTCAAGTTAGTTACAGGGAAAAGACCTCTTCTGGTATGGTTATCTCTTCCAGGTAATAATAGGTGAATGACCTCTTATGGTATGGTTATCTATTCTAGTTAATAACAAGTAAAATACCTCTTCTGGTATGGGTTCATCTCTCCCGGTTAATAATAGGCGAAAGACCTCATCTAGTATGGGTTAACCTCTTCCAGTTAATAACAGGCGAAAGACCTCTTGTCGCATGGGTTTATCTCTTCCAGTTAAAAACAAGCGAAAGTCCTCTTCTTGTATGGGTTCATCTCTTCTAGTTAGTAACAGGCGAAAGACCTCTTCTGGTATGGGTTTACCTCTTCCAATTAACAACAGGCGAAAGACCTCTTCTGGTATGGGTTCATCTCTTCCAGTTAATAATAGGCGAATACCTCTTCTGGTATGGGTTCATCTCTTCCAATTAATAACAGGCGAAAGACATCTTCTGGTATGGGTTTATCCCTTACAGTTAATAACAAGTGAAGGACCTATTATGGTATGTGTTCATCCCTTCCAGTTAATAGCTGGCGAACGATCTCTTCTTCTATTGGTTTATCTCTTCCAGTTAATAAAATGTGAAAGCCCTCATCGGGTATGGGTTCATCTCTTCCGATTAATAACAGGCGAAAGACTTATTCTAGTACGGGTTTATCTCTTCCAGTTAATAACAGGAGAAAGACCTCTTCTGGTGTGGATTTATTCTTCCAAATAATAACAGGCGAAATACCTCTTTTGGTATGGGTTCATCTCTTCTATTTAGTAACATGTGAAATACCTCTTCTGGTATGGGTATATCTCTTCCAATTATTAATAGGCGAAAGACCTCTTCTGGTATTGGTTCATCTCTTCCAATTAATAATAGGCGAAAGACCTCATCTAGTATGGGTTCATCTCTTCCAGTTAATAATAAGCGAAAGACCTCTTCTGGTATGGGTTTATCTCTTCCAGTTAATAACAGGTGAAAGACCTCTTTTGGTATGGGTTCATGTCTTCAAGTTAGTTACAGGGAAAAGACCTCTTCTGGTATGGTTATCTCTTCCAGGTAATAATAGGTGAATGACCTCTTATGGTATGGTTATCTATTCTAGTTAATAACAAGTAAAATACCTCTTCTGGTATGGGTTCATCTCTCCCGGTTAATAATAGGCGAAAGACCTCATCTAGTATGCGTTAACCTATTCCAGTTAATAACAGGCGAAAGACCTCTTGTCGTATGGGTTTATCTCTTCAAGTTAAAAACAAGCGAAAGTCCTCTTCTTGTATGGGTTCATCTCTTCTAGTTAGTAACAGGCGAAAGACCTCTTCTGGTATGGGTTTACCTCTTCCAATTAACAACAGGCGAAAGACCTCTTCTGGTATGGGTTCATCTCTTCCAGTTAATAATAGGCGAAACACCTCTTCTGGTATGGGTTCATCTCTTCCAATTAATAACAGGCAAAAGACCTTTTCTGGTATGGGTTTATCTCTTCCAGTTAATAACAGGTGAAAGACATTTTCTAGTATGGGTTCATATCTTCCAGTTAATAACAAGCGAAAGACCTCTTCTGGTACGGGTTTATCTCTACCAGTTAATAACAGGTGAAAGACCTCTTATGGTATGGGTTCATCTCTTCCAGTTAGCAACAGGCAAAATACCTCTTCTGGTATGGGTTTAACACTTGCAGTTAATAACAAGAGAAAGATCTCTTCTGGTATGGGTTCATCTCTTCCAGTTAATAATAGGCGAAAGACATTTTCTGGTATGGGTTCATCTCTTCCAATTAATAACAGGCGAAATTCATCTTCTAGTATAGGTTTATCTCTTCCAATTAATAACAGGTGAAAGACCTCTTATGGTATATGTTCATCTCTTCAAGTTAATAGCAGGAGAAAGACCTCTTCATGTATTGGTTTATCTCTTCCAGTTAATAAAATGTGAAAGACCTCTCCGGGTATGGATTCATCTATTCCAGTTAATAACAGGCAAATGACCTCTTCTGGTATGAGTTTATCTCTTCCAGTTAATAAAAGGCGAAAGACCTCTTCTGGTATGGGTTTATCTCTTCCAGTTAATAACATGAGAAAGAACTCTTCTGGTGTGGAATTATTCTTCCAAATAATAACAGGCGAAATACCTCTTCTGGTATGGGTTCATCACTTCCAGTTAGTAACATGTGAAAGACCTCTTCTAGTATGGGTATACCTCTTCTAGTTATTAATAGGCGAAAGACCTCTTCTTGTATTGGTTCATCTCTTCCACTTAATAATAGGCGAAATACCTCTTCTAGTATGGGTCTATCTCTTCCAGTTAATAACAAGCGAAAGATCTCTTCTGGTATGGGTTTATCTCTTCCAGTTAATAACAGGTGAAAGACCTCTTCTGGTATGGGTTCATCTCTTCAAGTTAGTAACAGGCAAAAGACCTCTTCTGGTATGGTTATCTCTTCCAGGATATAATAGGCAAAAGACCTCTTATGGTATGGTTATCTATTCTAGTTAATAACAAGCAAAATACCTCTTCTGGTATGGGTTCATCTCTTCCGGTTAATAATAGGCGAAAGACCTCATCTAGTATGGGTTAACCTCTTCCAGTTAATAACAGGCGAAAGACCTCTTCTCGAATGGGTTTATCTCTTCCAGTTAAAAACAGGCGAAAGACCTCTTCTTGTATGGGTTTATCTCTTCTAGTTAGTAACAGGCGAAAGACCTCTTCTGGTATGGGTTTAACTCTTCCAATTAACAACAGGAGAAATACCTCTTCTGGTATGGGTTCATCTCTTCCAGTTAATAATAGGCGAAAGACCTCTTCTGGTATGGGTTCATCTCTTCCAATTAATAACAGGAGAAAGACCTCTTCTGGTATGGGTTTATCTCTTCCAGTTAATAACAGGTGAAAGACGTTTTCTAGTATGGATTCATATCTTCCAGTTAATAACAAGCGAAAGACCTCTTCTGGTACGGGTTTATCTCTACTCGTTAATAACAGGTGAAATACCTCTTCTGGTATGGGTTCATATCTTCTAGTTAATAATAGGTGAAAGACCTTTTCTAGTATGGGTTCATATCTTCTAGTTAATAACAAGCGAAATACCTCTTCTGGTATGGGTTTATCTCTTCCAGTTAATAATAGGTGAACGACCTCTTCTGGTATGGGTTCATCTCTTCCAGTTAGTAACAGGCGAAAGACCTCTTCTGGTATGGTTATCTCTTCCAGTTAATAACAAGCGAAAGACCTCTTCTGGTATGGGTTTATCTCTTCCAGTTAATAATAGGGTAAAAACCTCTTCTGTTATAGGTTCATCTCTTCCAGTTAGTAATAGGAGAAATACCTCTTCTGGTATGGGTTTAACTCTTGCAGTTGTTAACAAGAGAAAGACCTCTTCTGGTATGGGTTCATCTCTTCTAGTTAATAATAGGTGAAAGACCTTTTCTGGTAAGGGTTAATCTCTTCCAATTAAAAACAGGCGAAAGACATCTTCTGGTATGGGTTTATCCCTTACAGTTAATAACAAGTGAAGGACCTATTATGGTATGTGTTCATCCCTTCCAGTTAATAGCTGGCGAACAATCTCTTCTTCTATTGGTTTATCTCTTCCAGTTAATAAAATGTGAAAGCCCTCATCGGGTATGGGTTCATCTCTTCCGATTAATAACAGGCGAAAGACTTATTCTAGTACGGGTTTATCTCTTCCAGTTAATAACAGGAGAAAGACCTCTTCTGGTGTGGATTTATTCTTCCAAATAATAACAGGCGAAATACCTCTTCTGGTATGGGTTCATCTCTTCTATTTAGTAACATGTGAAAAACCTCTTCTGGTATGGGTATATCTCTTCCAGTTATTAATAGGCGAAAGACCTCTTCTGGTATTGGTTCATCTCTTCCAATTAATAATAGGCGAAAGACCCCATCTAGTATGGGTTCATCTCTTCCAGTTAATAACAAGCGAAAGACCTCTTCTGGTATGGGTTTATCTCTTCCAGTTAATAACAGGTGAAAGACCTCTTTTGGTATGGGTTCATCTCTTCAAGTTAGTTACAGGGAAAAGACCTCTTATGGTATGGTTATCTCTTCCAGGTAATAATAGGTGAATTACCTCTTATGGTATGGTTATCTATTCTAGTTAATAACAAGTAAAATACCTCTTCTGGTATGGGTTCATCTCTTCCGGTTAATAATAGGCGAAAGACCTCATCTAGTATGGGTTAACCTCTTCCAATTAATAATAGGCGAAAGACCTCTTCTCGAATGGGTTTATGTCTTCCAGTTAAAAACAGGCGAAAGACCTCTTCTTGTATGGGTTTATCTCTTCTAGTTAGTAACAAGCGAAAGACCTCTTCTGGTTAGGGTTTAACTCTTCCAATTAACAACAGCAGAAAGACCTCTTCTGGTATGGGTTCATCTCTTCTAGTTAAATATAGGCGAAAGACCTCTTCTGGTATGGGTTCATCTCTTCCAATTAATAATAGGCGAAAGACCTCTTCTGGTATGAGTTTATCTCTTCCAGTTAATAACAGGTGAAAGACCTTTTCTAGTATGGGTTCATATCTTCCAGTTAATAACAAGCGAAAGACCTCTTCTGGTACGGGTTTATCTCTACCAGTTAATAACATGTGAAAGACCTCTTATGGTATGGGTTCATCTCTTCCAGTTAGTAACAGGCGAAATACCTCTTCTGGTATGGGTTTAACTCTTGCAGTTAATAACAAGAGAAAGACCTCTTCTGGTATTGGTTCATCTCTTCCAGTTAATAATAGGCGAAAGACCTTTTCTGGTATCGGTTCATCTCTTCTAATTAATAACAGGAGAAATTCATCTTCTGGTATGGGTTTATCTCTTCCAATTAATAACAGGTGAAAGACCTCTTATGGTATGTGTTCATCTCTTCCAATTAATAGCAGGCGAAAGACGTCTTCATGTATTGGTTTATCTCTTCCAGTTAATAAAATGTGAAAGACCTCTCCGGGTATGGGTTCATCTACTCCAGTTAATAATAGGCAAAAGACCTCTTCTGGTATGATTTCATCTCTTCCAGTTAATAAAAGGCGAAAGACCTCTTCTGGTATGGGTTTATCTCTTCTAGTTAATAACATGAGAAATACCTCTTCTAGTGTGGATTTATTCTTCCAAATAATAACAGGCAAAATACCTCTTCTGGTATGGGTTCATCACTTCCAGTTAGTAACATGTGAATGACCTCTTCTGGTATGGGTATATCTCTTCCAGTTATTAATAGGCGAAAGACCTCTTATGGTATTGGTTCATCTATTCTAATTAAAAATAGGAGAAAGACCTCTTCTAGTATGGGTTCATCTCTTCCAGTTAATAACAAGCGAAAGACCTCTTCTGGTATGGGTTTATCTCTTCCAGTTAATAACAGGTGAAAGACCTCTTCTGGTATGGGTTCATCTCTTCAAGTTAGTAACAGGGAAAAGACCTTTTTTGGTATGGTTATCTCTTCCAGGTAATAATAGGTGAATGACCTCTTATAGTATGGTTATCTATTCTAGTTAATAACAAGTAAAATACCTCTTCTGGTATGGGTTCATCTCTTTCGGTTAATAATAGGCGAAAGACCTCATCTAGTATGGGTTAACCTCTTCCAGTTAATAACAAGCGAAATACCTCTTCTCGAATGGGTTTATCTCTTCCAGTTAAAAACAGGTGAAAGACCTCTTCTTGTATGGGTTTATCTCTTCTAGTTAGTAACAGGCGAAAGACCTCCTCTGGTATGGGTTTAACTCTTCCAATTAACAACAGGAGAAAGACCACTTCTGGTATGGGTTCATCTCTTCTAGTTAATAATAGGCGAAAGACCTCTTCTGGTATGGGTTCATCTTTTCCAATTAATAACAGGCGAAAGACCTCTTCTGGTATGGGTTTATCTCTTCCAGTTAATAACTGGTGAAAGACCTTTTCTAGTATGGGATCATATCTTCCAGTTAATAACAAGCGAAAGACCTCTTCTGGTACGGGTTTATCTTTACCAGTTAATAATAGGTGAAAGACCTCTTATGGTATGGGTTCATTTCTTCCAGTTAGTAACAGGCGAAATACTTCTTCTGGTATGTGTTTAACTCTTGCAGTTAATAACAAGAGAAAGACCTCTTCTGGTATGGGTTCATATCTTCTAGTTAATAATAGGTGAAAGACCTTTTCTAGTATGGGTTCATATCTTCTAGTTAATAATAAGCGAAAGACCTCTTCTGGTATGGGTTTATCTCTTCCAGTTAATAATAGGTGAACGACCTCTTCTGGTATGGGTTCATCTCTTCCAGTTAGTAACAGGCGAAATACCTCTTCTGGTATGTTTATCTCTTCCAGTTAATAACAAGCGAAAGACCTCTTCTGGTATGGGTTCATCTCTTCCAGTTAATAATAGGGTAAAAACCTCTTCTGTTATGGGTTCATCTCTTCCAGTTAGTAATAGGAGAAATACCTCTTCTGGTATGGGTTTAACTCTTGCAGTTGATAATAAGAGAAAGACCTCTTCTGGTATGGGTTCATCTCTTCTAGTTAATAATAGGTGAAAGACCTTTTCTGGTAAGGGTTAATCTCTTCCAATTAAAAACAGGCGAAAGACATCTTCTGGTATGGGTTTATCTCTTACATCTAATAACAGTTGAAAGACCTATTATGGTATGTGTTCATCCCTTCCAGTTAATAGCTGGCGAAAGATCTCTTCTTCTATTGGTTTATCTCTTCCAGTTAATAAAATGTGAAAGACCTCTTCGGGTATGGGTTCATCTATTCCAATTAATAACAGGCAAAAGACCTCTTCTGGTATGAGTTCATCTCTTCTAGTTTATAATAGGCTTAAGACTTATTCTAGTACGAGTTTATCTCTTCCAGTTAATAACAGGAGAAAGACCTCTTCTAGTGTGGATTTATTCTTCCAAATAATAACAGGCGAAATAACTCTTCTGGTATGGGTTCATCTCTTCTAGTTAGTAACATGTGAAAGACTTCTTCTGGTATGGGTATATCTCTTCCAGTTATTAATAGGCGAAAGACATCTTCTGGTATTGGTTCATCTCTTCCAATTAATAATAGGCGAAAGACCTCATCTAGTATGGGTTCATCTCTTCCAGTTAATAACAAGCGAAAGACCTCTTCTGGTATGGGTTTATCTCTTCCAGTTAATAACAGGTGAAAGACCTCTTTTGGTATGGGTTCATCTCTTCAAGTTAGTAACAGGGAAAAGACCTCTTCTGGTATGGTTATCTCTTCTAGGTAATAATAGGTGAATGACCTCTTATGGTATGGTTATCTATTCTAGTTAATAACAAGCAAAATACCTCTTCTGGTATGGGTTCATCTCTTCCCGTTAATAATAGGCGAAAGACCTCATCTAGTATGGGTTAACCTCTTCCAGTTAATAACAGGCGAAAGACCTCTTCTCGAATGGGTTTATCTCTTCCAGTTAAAAACAGGCGAAAGACCTCTTCTTGTATGGGTTTATCTCTTCTAGTTAGTAACAGGCGAAAGACCTCTTATGGTATGGGTTTAATTCTTCCAATTAACAACAGGAGAAAGACCTCTTCTGGTATGGGTTCATCTCTTCTAGTTAATAATAGGCGAAAGACCTCTTCTGGTATGGGTTCATCTCTTCCAATTAATAACAGGCGAAAGACCTCTTCTGGTATGGGTTTATCTCTTCCAGTTAATAACAGGTGAAAGACCTTTTCTAGTATGGGTTCATATCTTCCAGTTAATAACAAGCGAAAGACCTCTTCTGGTACGGGTTTATCTCTACCAGTTAATAACATGTGAAAGACCTCTTATGGTATGGGTTCATCTCTTCCAGTTAGTAACAGGCAAAATACCTCTTCTTGTATAGGTTTAACTCTTGCAGTTAATAACAAGAGAAAGACCTCTTCTGGTATGGGTTCATCTCTTCCATTTAATAATAGGCGAAAGACCTTTTCTGGTATCAGTTCATCTCTTCTAATTAATTACAGGAGAAATTCATCTTCTGGTATGGGTTTATCTCTTCCAATTAATAACAGGTGAAAGACCTCTTATGGTATGTGTTCATCTCTTCCAGTTAATAGCAGGCGAAAGACCTCTTCATGTATTGGTTTATCTCTTCCAGTTAATAAAATGTGAAAGACCTCTCCGGGTATGGGTTCATCTACTCCAGTTAATAATAGGAAAAAGACCTCTTCTGGTATGAGTTCATCTCTTCCAGTTAATAAAAGGCGAAAGACCTCTTCTGGTATGGGTTTATCTCTTCCAGTTAATAACATGAGAAAGACCTCTTCTGGTGTGGATTTATTCTTCCAAATAATAATAGGCGAAATACCTCTTCTGGTATGGGTTCATAACTTCCAGTTAGTAACATGTGAATGACCTCTTCTAGTATGGGTATATCTCTTCCAGTTATTAATAGGCGAAAGACCTCTTCTGGTGTTGGTTCATCTCTTCTACTTAATAATAGGCGAAAGACCTCTTCTAGTATGGGTTCATCTCTTCCAGTTAATAACAAGCGAAAGACATCTTCTGGTATGGGTTCATCTCTTCCAGTTAATAATAGCTGAAAGACCTCTTCTGATATGAGTTCATTTCTTCAAGTTAGTAACAGGAAAAATACCTCTTCTGGTATGGTTATCTCTTTCAGGAAATAATAGCCGAAAGACCTCTTATGGTATGGTTATCTATTCTAGTTAATAACAAGCAAAATACCTCTTTTGGTATGGGTTCATCTCTTCCGGTTAATAATAGGCGAAAGACCTTATCTAGTATGGGTTAACCTCTTCCAGTTAATAACAGGCGAAAGACCTCTTCTCGTATGGGTTTATCTCTTCCAGTTAAAAACAGGCGAAAGACCTCTTCTTGTATGGGTTCATCTCTTCAAGTTAGTAACAGGCGAAAGACCCCTTCTGGTATGGGTTTAACTCTTCCAGTTAACAACAGGAGAAATACCTTTTATGGTATAGGTTCATCTCTTCCAGTTAATAATAGGCGAAAGACCTCTTCTGGTATGGGTTCATCTCTTCCAAATAATAACAGGCGAAATACCTCTTCTGGTATGGGTTTATCTCTTCCAGTTAATAACAGGTGAAAGACCTTTTCTAGTATGGGATCATATCTTCCAGTTAATAACAAGCGAAAGACCTCTTCTGGTACGGGTTTATCTCTACCAGTTAATAACAGGTGAAAGACCTCTTATGGCATGGGTTCATCTCTTCCAGTTAGTAACAGGCAAAATACCTCTTCTGGTATGTATTTAACTCTTGTAGTTAATAACAAGAGAAAGACCTCTTCTGGTATGGGTTCATATCTTCTAGTTAATAATAGGTGAAAGACCTTTTCTAGTATGGGTTCATATCATCTACTTAATAATAAGCGAAAGACCTCTTCTGGTATGGGTTTATCTCTTCTAGTTAATAATAGGTGAACGACCTCTTCTGGTATGGGTTCATCTCTTCCAGTTAGTAACAGGCCAAAGACCTCTTCTGGTATGTTTATCTCTTCCAGTTAATAACAAGCGAAAGACCTCTTCTGGTATGGGTTCATCTCTTCCAGTTAATAATAGGGTAAAAACCTCTTCTGTTATGGGTTCATCTCTTCCAGTTAGTAATAGGCGAAATACCTCTTCTGGTATGGGTTTAACTCTTGCAGTTGATAATAAGAGAAAGACCTCTTCTGGTATGGGTTCATCTCTTCTAGTTAATAATAGGTGAAAGACCTTTTCTGGTAAGGGTTAATCTCTTCCAATTAAAAACAGGCGAAAGACATCTTCTGGTATGGGTTTATCTCTTACAGTTAATAACAGTTGAAAGACCTATTATGGTATGTGTTCATCCCTTCCAGTTAATAGCTGGCGAAATATCTCTTCTTCTATTGGTTTATCTCTTCCAGTTAATAAAATGTGAAAGACCTCTTCGTGTATGGGTTCATCTATTCCAATTAATAACAGGCAAAAGACCTCTTCTGGTATGAGTTCATCTCTTCTAGTTAATAATAGGCTTAAGACTTATTCTAGTACGAGTTTATCTCTTCCAGTTAATAACAGGAGAAAGACCTCTTCTGGTGTGGATTTATTCTTCCAAATAATAACAGGCGAAATACCTCTTCTGGTATGGGTTCATCTCTTCTACTTAGTAACATGTGAAAGACCTCTTCTGGTATGGGTATATCTCTTCCAGTTATTAATAGGCGAAAGACCTCTTCTGGTATTGCTTCATCTCTTCCAATTAATAATAGGCGAAAGACCTCATCTAGTATGGGTTCATCTCTTCCAGTTAATAAAAAGCGAAAGACCTCTTCTGGTATGGGTTTATCTCTTCCAGTTAATAATAGGGTAAAACCCTCTTCTGTTATGGGTTCATCTCTTCCAGTTAGTAATAGGCGAAATACCTCTTCTGGTATGGGTTTAACTCTTGCAGTTGATAATAAGAGAAAGACCTCTTCTGGTATGGGTTCATCTCTTCTAGTTAATAATAGGTGAAAGACCTTTTCTGGTAAGGGTTAATCTCTTCCAATTAAAAACGGGCGAATTACATCTTCTGGTATGGGTTTATCTCTTACAGTTAATAACAGTTGAAAGACCTATTATGGTATGTGTTCATCCCTTCCAGTTAATAGCTGGCGAAATATCTCTTCTTCTATTGGTTTATCTCTTCCAGTTAATAAAATGTGAAAGACCTCTTCGGGTATGGGTTCATCTATTCCTATTAATAACAGGCAAAAGACCTCTTCTAGTATGAGTTCATCTCTTCTAGTTAATAATAGGCTTAAGACTTATTCTAGTACGAGTTTATCTCTTCCAGTTAATAACAGGAGAACGACCTCTTCTGGTGTGGATTTATTCTTACAAATAATAACAGGCGAAATACCTCTTCTGGTATGGGTTCATCTCTTCTAGTTAGTAACATGTGAAAGACCTCTTCTGGTATGGGTATATCTCTTCCAGTTATTAATAGGCGAAAGACCTCTTCTGGTATTGTTTCATCTCTTCCAATTAATAATAGGCGAAAGACCTCATCTAGTATGGGTTCATCTCTTCCAGTTAATAACAAGCGAAAGACCTCTTTTGGTATGGGTTTATCTCTTCCAGTTAATAACAGGTGAAAGACCTCTTCTGGTATGGGTTCATCTCTTCAAGTTAGTAACAGGGAAAAGACCTCTTCTGGTATGGTTATCTCTTCCAGGTAATAATAGGCGAAAGACCTCTTATGGTATGGTTATATATTCTAGTTAATAACAAGTAAAATACCTCTTTTGGTATGGGTTCATCTCTTCCGGTTAATAATAGGAGAAAGACCTCATCTAGTATGGGTTAAACTCTTCCAGTTAATAACAAGCGAAATACCTCTTCTCGAATGGGTTTATCTATTCCAGTTAAAAACAGGCGAAAGACCTCTTCTTGTATGGGTTTATCTCTTCTAGTTAGTAACAGGCGAAAGACCTCTTCTGGTATGGGTTTAACTCTTCCAATTAATAACAGGCGAAAGACCTCTTCTGGTATGGGTTTATCTCTTTCAGTTAATAACAGGTGAAAGACCTTTTCTAGTATGGGTTTATATCTTCCAGTTAATAACAAGCGAAAGACCACTTCTGGTACAGGTTTATCTCTACTAGTTAATAACAGGTGAAAGTGCTCTTATGGTATGGGTTCATCTCTTCCAGTTAGTAACAGGCGAAATACCTCTTCTGGTATGGGTTTAACTCTTGCAGTTAATAACAAGAGAAAGACCTCTTCTGGTATGGGTTCATCTCTTCCAGTTAATAATAGGCGAAAGACCTTTTCTGGTATGGGTTCATCTCTTCTAATTAATAAAAGGCGAAATTCATCTTCAGGTATGGGTTCATCTCTTCCATTTAATAACAGGTGAAAGACCTCTTATGGTATGTGTTCATCTCTTCCAGTTAATAGAAGGCGAAAGACCTCTTCATGTATTGGTTTATCTCTTCCAGTTAATAAAATGTGAAAGACCTCTCCGGGTATGGGTTCATCTACTCCAGTTAATAATAGGCAAAAGACCTCTTCTGGTATGAGTTCATCTCTTCCAGTTAATAAAAGGCGAAAGACCTCTTCTGGCATGGGTTTATCTCTTCTAGTTAATAACATGAGAAAGACCTCTTCTGGTTTGGATTTATTCTTCCAAATAATAACAGGCGAAATACCTCTTCTGGTATGGGTTCATCACTTCCAGTTAGTAGCATGTGAATGACCTCTTCTGGTATGGGTATATCTCTTCCAATTATTAATAGGCGAAAGACCTCTTCTGGTATTGGTTCATCTATTCTACTTAAAAATAGGCGAAAGAACTCTTCTAGTATGGGTTCATCTCTTCCAGTTAATAACAAGCGAAAGACCTCTTCTGGTATGGGTTTATCTCTTCCAGTTAATAACAGGTGAAAGACCTCTTCTGGTATGGGTTCATCTCTTCAAGTTAGTAATAGGGTAAAGACATCTTCTGGTATGGTTATTTCTTCCAGGTAATAATAGGTGAATGACCTCTTATGGTATGGTTATCTATTCTAGTTAATAACAAGCAAAAGACATCTTCTGGTATGGGTTCGTCTCTTTCGGTTAATAATAGGCGAAAGTCCTCATCTAGTATGGGTTAACCTCTTCCAGTTAATAACACGCGAAAGACCTCTTCTCAAATATGTTTATCTCTTCCAGTTAAAAACAGGCGAAAAACCTCTTCTTGTATGGGTTTATCTCTTCTAGTTAGTAACAGGCGAAAGACCTCTTCTGGTATGGGTTTTACTCTTCCAATTAACAACAGGAGAAAGACCTCTTCTGGTATGGGTTCATCTCTTCTAGTTAATAATAGGCGAAAGACCTCTTCTGGTATGGGTTCATCTCTTCCAATTAATAACAGGCGAAAGACCTCTTCTGGTATGGGTTTATCTCTTCCAGTTAATAACAGGTGAAAGACCTTTTCTAGTATGGGTTCATATCTTCCAGTTAATAACAAGCGAAAGACCTCTTCTGGTACGGGTTTATCTCTACCAGTTAATAACATGTGAAAGACCTCTTATGGTATGGGTTCATCTCTTCTAGTTAGTAACAGGAGAAATTCCTCTTCTGGTATGGGTTTAACTCTTGCAGTTAATAACAAGAGAAAGACCTCTTCTGGTATGGGTTCATATCTTCTAGTTAATAATAGGTGAAAGACCTTTTCAAGTATGGGTTCATATCTTCTAGTTAATAATAAGCGAAAGACCTCTTCTGGTATGGGTTTATCTCTTCTAGTTAATAATAGGTGAACGACCTCTTCTGGTATAGGTTCATCTCTTCCAGTTAGTAGCAGGCGAAAGACCTCTTCTGGTAAGGTTACCTATTCCAGTTAATAACAAGCGAAAGACCTCTTCTGGTATGGGTTCATCTCTTCCAGTTAATAATAGGGTAAAAACCTCTTCTGTTATGGGTTCATCTCTTCCAGTTAGTAATAGGCGAAATACCTCTTCTGGTATGGGTTTAACTCTTGCAGTTGATAATAAGAGAAAGACCTCTTCTGGTATGGGTTCATATCTTCTAGTTAATAATAGGTGAAAGACCTTTTCTGGTAAGGGTTAATCTCTTCCAATTAAAAACAGGCGAAAGACATCTTCTGGTATGGCTTCATCTCTTACAGTTAAAAACAGTTGAAAGACCTATTATGGTATGTGTTCATCCCTTTCAGTTAATAGCTGGCGAAAGATCTTTTCTTCTATTGGTTTATCTCTTCCAGTTAATAAAATGTGAAAGACCTCTTTGGGTATGGGTTCATCTATTCCAATTAATAATAGGCAAAAGACCTCTTCTGGTATGAGTTCATCTCTTCTAGTTAATAATAGGCTTAAGACTTATTCAAGTACGGGTTTATCTCTTCCAGTTAATAACAAGAGAAAGACCTCTTCTGGTGTGGATTTATTCTTCCAAATAATAACAGGCAAAATACCTCTTCTGGTATGGGTTCATCTCTTCTAGTTAGTAACATGTGAAAGACCTCTTCTGGTATGGGTATATCTCTTCCAGTTATTAATAGGCGAAAGAGCTCTTCTGGTATTGGTTCATCTCTTCCAATTAATAATAGGCGAAAGACCTCATCTAGTATGGGTTCATCTCTTCCAGTTAATAACAAGCGAAAGACCTCTTCTGGTATGGGTTTATCTCTTCCAGTTAATAACAGGTGAAAGACCTCTTCTAGTATGGGTTCATCTCTTCAAGTTAGTAACAGGGAAAAGACCTCTTCTGGTATGGTTATCTCTTCCAGGTAATAATTGGCGAAAGACCTCTTATGGTATGGTTATATATTCTAGTTAATAACAAGTAAAATACCCCTTCTGGTATGGTTTCATCTCTTCTGGTTAATAATATGCGAAAGACCTCATCTAGTATGGGTTAACCTCTTCCAGTTAATAATAGGCGAAATACCTCTTCTAGAATGGGTTTATCTCTTCCAGTTAAAAACAGGCGAAATACCTCTTCTTGTATGGGTTTATCTCTTCTAGTTAGTAACAGGCGAAAGACCTCTTCTGGTATGGGTTTAACTCTTCCAATTAACAACAGGAGAAAGACCTCTTCTGGTATGGGTTCATCTCTTCCAGTTAATAATAGGCGAAAGACCTCTTCTGGTATGGGTTCATCTCTTCCAATTAATAACAGGCGAAAGACCTCTTCTGGTATGGGTTTATCTCTTCCAGTTAATAAAAGGTGAAAGAACTTTTCTAGTATGGGTTCATATCTTCCAGTTAATAACAAGTGAAAGACCTCTTCTGGTACCGGTTTTTCTCTACTAGTTAATAACAGGTGAAAGACCTCTTATTGTATGGGTTCATCTCTTCCAGTTAGTAACAGGCGAAATACCTCTTCTGGTATGGGTTTAACTCTTGCAGTTAATAACAAGAGAAAGACCTCTTCTGGTATGGGTTCATCTCTTCCAGTTAATAATAGGCGAAAGACCTTTTCTGGTATGGGTTCATCTCTTTTAATTAATAAAAGGCGAAAATCATCTTCTGGTATGGGTTTATCTCTTCCAATTAATAACAGGTGAAAGACCTCTTATGGTATGTGTTCATCTCTTCCAGTTAATAGCAGGAGAAAGACCTCTTCATGTTATGGTTTAACTCTTCCAGTTAATAAAATGTGAAAGACCTCTCCGGGTATGGATTCATCTATTCCAGTTAATAACAGGCAAATGACCTCTTCTGGTATGAGTTTATCTCTTCCAGTTAATAAATGGCGAAAGACCTCTTCTGGTATGGGTTTATCTCTTCCAGTTAATAACATAAGAAAGACCTCTTCTGGTGTGGATTTATTCTTCCAAATAATAACAGGCGAAATACCTCTTCTGGTATGGGTTCATCACTTCCAGTTAGTAACATGTGAAAGACCTCTTCTGGTATGGGTATATCTCTTCCAGTTATTAATAGGCGAAAGACCTCTTCTTGTATTGGTTCATCTCTTCCACTTAATAATAGGCGAAAAACCTCTTCTAGTATGGGTCTATCTCTTCCAGTTAATAATAGGCGAAAGACCTCTTCTGGTATGGGTTCATCTCTTCCGGTTAATAATAGGCGAAAGACCTCATCTAGTATGGGTTAACCTCTTCCAGTTAATAACAGGCGAAAGACCTCTTCTCGAATGGGTTTATCTCTTCTAGTTAAAAACAGGCGAAAGACCTCTTCTTGTATGGGTTTATCTCTTCTAGTTAGTAACAGGCGAAAGACCTCTTCTGGTATGGGTTTAACTCTTCCAATTAACAACAGGAGAAAGACCTCTTCTGGTATGGGTTCATCTCTTCCAGTTAATAATAGGCGAAAGACCTCTTCTGGTATGGGTTCATCTCTTCCAACTAATAACAGGAGAAAGACCTCTTCTGGTATGGGTTTATCTCTTCCAGTTATTAACAGGTGAAAGACGTTTTCTAGTATGGGTTCATATCTTCCAGTTAATAACAAGCGAAAGACCTCTTCTGGTACGGGTTTATCTCTACCAGTTAATAACAGGTGAAAGACCTCTTCTGGTATGGGTTCATATCTTCTAGTTAATAATAGGTGAAAGACCTTTTCTAGTATGGGTTCATATCTTCTAGTTAATAACAAGCGAAAGACCTCTTCTGGTATGGGTTCATCTCTTCCAGTTAGTAACAGGCGAAAGACCTCTTCTGGTATGGTTATCTCTTCCAGTTAATAACAAGCGAAAGACCTCTTCTGGTATGGGTTTATCTCTTCCATTTAATAATAGGGTAAAAACCTCTTCTGTTATAGGTTCATTTCTTCCAGTTAGTAATAGGCGAAATACCTCTTCTGGTATGGGTTTAACTCTTGCAGTTGTTAACAAGAGAAAGACCTCTTCTGGTATGGGTTCATCTCTTCTAGTTAATAATAGGTGAAAGACCTTTTCTGGTAAGGGTTAATCTCTTCCAATTAAAAACATGCGAAAGACATCTTCTGGTATGGGTTTATCCCTTACAGTTAATAACAAGTGAAAGACCTATTATGGTATGTGTTCATCCCTATCAGTTAATAGCTGGCGAACAATCTCTTCTTCTATTGGTTTATCTCTTCCAGTTAATAAAATGTGAAAGCCCTCATCGGGTATGGGTTCATCTCTTCCGATTAATAACAGGCGAAAGACTCATTCTAGTACGGGTTCATCTCTTCTGGTGTGGATTTATTCTTCCAAATAATAACAGGCGAAATACCTCTTCTGGTATGGGTTCATCTCTTCTATTTAGTAACATGTGAAAGACCTCTTCTGGTATGGGTATATCTCTTCCAGTTATTAATAGGCGAAAGACCTCTTCTGGTATTGGTTCATCTCTTCCAATTAATAATAGGCGAAAGACCTCATCTAGTATGGGTTCATCTCTTCCAGTTAATAACAAGCGAAAGACCTCTTCTGGTATGGGTTTATCTCTTCCAGTTAATAACAGGTGAAAGACCTCTTTTGGTATGGGTTCATCTCTTCAAGTTAGTTACAGGGAAAAGACCTCTTCTGGTATGGTTATCTCTTCCAGGTAATAATAGGTGAATGACCTCTTATGGTATGGTTATCTATTCTAGTTAATAACAAGTAAAATACCTCTTCTGGTATGGGTTCATCTCTTCCGGTTAATAATAGGCGAAAGACCTCATCTAGTATGGGTTAACCTCTTCCAATTAATAACAGGCGAAAGACCTCTTCTCGAATGGGTTTATCTCTTCCAGTTAAAAACAGGCGAAAGACCTCTTCTTGTATGGGTTTATCTCTTCTAGTTAGTAACAAGCGAAAGACCTCTTCTGGTATGGGTTTAACTCTTCCAATTAACAACAGGAGAAAGACCTCTTCTGGTATGGGTTCATCTCTTCTAGTTAAATATAGGCGAAAGACCTCTTCTGGTATGGGTTCATCTCTTCCAATTAATAATAGGCGAAAGACCTCTTCTGGTATGGGTTTATCTCTTCCAGTTAATAACAGGTGAAAGACCTTTTCTAGTATGGGTTCATATCTTCCAGTTAATAACAAGCGAAAGACCTCTTCTGATACGGGTTTATCTCTACCAGTTAATAACATGTGAAAGACCTCTTATGGTATGGGTTCATCTCTTCCAGTTAGTAACAGGCGAAATACCTCTTCTGGTATGGGTTTAACTCTTGCAGTTAATAACAAGAGAAAGACCTCTTCTGGTATGGGTTCATCTTTTCCAGTTATTATTAGGCGAAAGACCTTTTCTGGTATCGGTTCATCTCTTCTGATTAATAACAGGAGAAATTCATCTTCTGGTATGGGTTTATCTCTTCCAATTAATAACAGGTGAAAGACCTCTTATGGTATGTGTTCATCTCTTCCAATTAATAGCAGGCGAAAGACCTCTTCTTGTATTGGTTTATCTCTTCCAGTTAATAAAATGTGAAAGACCTCTCCGGGTATGGGTTCATCTACTCCAGTTAATAATAGGCAAAAGACCTCTTCTGGTATGAGTTCATCTCTTCCAGTTAATAAAAGGCGAAAGACCTCTTATGGTATGGGTTTATCTCTTCTAGTTAATAACATGAGAAAGACCTCTTCTGGTGTGGATTTATTCTTCCAAATAATAACAGGCAAAATACCTCTTCTGGTATGGGTTCATCACTTCCAGTTAGTAACATGTGAATGACCTCTTCTTGTATGGGTATATCTCTTCCAGTTATTAATAGGCGAAAGACCTCTTCTGGTATTGGTTCATCTATTCTAATTAAAAATAGGCGAAAGACCTCTTCTAGTATGGGTTCATCTCTTATAGTTAATAACAAGCGAAATACCTCTTCTGGTATGGGTTTATCTCTTCCAGTTAATAACAGGTGAAAGACCTCTTCTGGTATGGGTTCATCTCTTCAAGTTAGTAACAGGGAAAAGACCTTTTTTGGTATGGTTATCTCTTCCAGGTAATAATAGGTGAATGACCTCTTATAGTATGGTTATCTATTCTAGTTAATAACAAGCAAAATACCTCTTCTGGTATGGGTTCATCTCTTTCGGTTAATAATAGGCGAAAAACCTCATCTAGTATGGGTTAACCTCTTCCAGTTAATAACAGGCGAAAGACCTCTTCTCGAATGGGTTTATCTCTTCCAGTTAAAAACAGGCGAAAGACCTCTTCTTGTATGGGTTTATCTATTCTAGTTAGTAACAGGCGAAAGACCTCTTCTGGTATGGGTTTAACTCTTCCAATTAACAACAGGAGAAAGACCACTTCTGGTATGGGTTCATCTCTTCTAGTTAATAATAGGCGAAAGACCTCATCTGGTATGGGTTCATCTCTTCCAATTAATAACAGGCGAAAGACCTCTTCTGGTATGGGTTTATCTCTTCCAGTTAATAACACGTGAAAGACCTTTTCTAGTATGGGATCATATCTTCCAGTTAATAACAAGCAAAAGACCTCTTCTGGTACGGGTTTATCTCTACCAGTTAATAATAGGTGAAAGACCTCTTATGGTATGGGTTCATTTCTTCCAGTTAGTAACAGGCAAAATACCTCTTCTGGTATGTGTTTAACTCTTGCAGTTAATAACAAGAGAAAGACCTCTTCTGGTATGGGTTCATATCTTCTAGTTAATAATAGGTGAAAGACCTTTTCTAGTATGGGTTCATATCTTCTAGTTAATAATAAGCGAAAGACCTCTTCTGGTATGGGTTTATCTCTTCCAGTTAATAATAGGTGAACGACCTCTTCTGGTATAGGTTCATCTCTTCCAGTTAGTAACAGGCGAAATACCTCTTCTGGTATGTTTATCTCTTCCAGTTAATAACAAGCGAAAGACCTCTTCTGGTATGGGTTCATCTCTTCCAGTTAATAATAGGGTAAAAACCTCTTCTGTTATGGGTTCATCTCTTCCAGTTAGTAATAGGCGAAATACCTCTTCTGGTATGGGTTTAACTCTTGCAGTTGATAATAAGAGAAAGACCTCTTCTGGTATGGGTTCATCTCTTCTAGTTAATAATAGGTGAAAGACCTTTTCTGGTAAGGGTTAATCTCTTCCAATTAAAAACAGGCGAAAGACATTTTCTGGTATGGGTTTATCTCTTACAGTTAATAACAATTGAAAGACCTATTATGGTATGTGTTCATCCCTTCCAGTTAATAGCTGGCGAAAGATCTCTTCTTCTATTGGTTTATCTCTTCCAGTTAATAAAATGTGAAAGACCTCTTCGGGTATGGGTTCATCTATTCCAATTAATAACAGGCAAAAGACCTCTTCTGGTATGAGTTCATCTCTTCTAGTTAATAATAGGCTTAAGACTTATTCTAGTACGAGTTTATCTCTTCCAGTTAATAACAGGAGAAAGACCTCTTCTGGTGTGGATTTATTCTTCCAAATAATAACAGGCGAAATAGCTCTTCTGGTATGGGTTCATCTCTTCTAGTTAGTAACATGTGAAAGACCTCTTCTGGTATGGGTATATCTCTTCCAGTTATTAATAGGCGAAAGACATCTTCTGGTATTGGTTCATCTCTTCCAATTAATAATAGGCGAAAGACCTCATCTAGTATGGGTTCATCTCTTCCAGTTAATAACAAGCGAAAGACCTCTTCTGGTATGGGTTTATCTCTTCCAGTTAATAACAGGTGAAAGACCTCTTCTGGTATGGGTTAATCTCTTCAAGTTAGTAACAGGGAAAAGACCTCTTATGGTATGATTATCTCTTCTAGGTAATAATAGGTGAATGACCTCTTATGGTATGGTTATCTATTCTAGTTAATAACAAGCAAAATACCTCTTCTGGTATGGGTTCATCTCTTCCCGTTAATAATAGGCGAAAGACCTCATCTAGTATGGGTTAACCTCTTCCAGTTAATAACAGGCGAAAGACCTCTTCTCGAATGGGTTTATCTCTTCCAGTTAAAAACAGGCGAAAGACCTCTTCTTGTATGGGTTTATCTCTTCTAGTTAGTAACAGGCGAAAGACCTCTTATGGTATGGGTTTAATTCTTCCAATTAACAACAAGAGAAAAACCTCTTCTGGTATGGGTTCATCTCTTCTAGTTAATAATAGGCGAAAGACCTCTTCTGGTATGGGTTCATCTCTTCCAATTAATAACAGGCGAAAGACCTCTTCTGGTATGGGTTTATCTCTTCCAGTTAATAATAGGTGAAAGACCTTTTCTAGTATGGGTTCATATCTTCCAGTTAATAACAAGCGAAAGACCTCTTCTGGTACGGGTTTATCTCTAGCAGTTAATAACATGTGAAAGACCTCTTATGGTATGGGTTCATCTCTTCCAGTTAGTAACAGGCGAAATACCTCTTCTTGTATAGGTTTAACTCTTGCAGTTAATAACAAGAGAAAGACCTCTTCTGGTATGGGTTCATCTCTTCCATTTAATAATAGGCGAAAGACCTTTTCTGGTATCGGTTCATCTCTTCTAATTAATAACAGGAGAAATTCATCTTCTGGTATGGGTTTATCTCTTCCAATTAATAAAAGGTGAAAGACCTCTTATGGTATGTGTTCATCTCTTCCAGTTAATAGCAGGCGAAAGACCTCTTCATGTATTGGTTTATCTCTTCCAGTTAATAAAATGTGAAAGACCTCTCCGGGTATGGGTTCATCTACTCCAGTTAATAATAGGCAAAAGACCTCTTCTGGTATGAGTTCATCTCTTCCAGTTAATAAAAGGCGAAAGACCTCTTCTGGTATGGGTTTATCTCTTCCAGTTAATAACATGAGAAAGACCTCTTCTGGTGTGGATTTATTCTTCCAAATAATAATAGGCGAAATGCCTCTTCTGGTATGGGTTCATAACTTCCAGTTAGTAACATGTGAATGACCTCTTCTAGTATGGGTATATCTCTTCCAGTTATTAATAGGCGAAAGACCTCTTCTGGTATTGGTTCATCTCTTCTACTTAATAATAGGCGAAGGACCCCTTCTAGTATGGGTTCATCTCTTTTAGTTAATAACAAGCGAAAGACATCTTCTGGTATGGGTTCATCTCTTCCAGTTAATAATAGGTGAAAGACCTCTTCTGGTATGAGTTTGTCTTTTCAAGTTAGTAACAGGAAAAATACCTCTTCTGGTATGGTTATCTCTTTCAGGAAATAACAGCCGAAAGACCTCTTATGGTATGGTTATCTATTCTAGTTAATAACAAGCAAAATACCTCTTTTGGTATGGGTTCATCTCTTCCGGTTAATAATAGGCGAAAGACCTTATCTAGTATGGGTTAACCTTTTCCAGTTAATAACAGGCGAAAGACCTCTTCTCGTATGGGTTTATCTCTTCCAGTTAAAAACAGGCGAAAGACCTCTTTTTGTATGGGTTCATCTCTTCAAGTTAGTAACAGGCGAAAGACCCCTTCTGGTATGGGTTTAACTCTTCCAGTTAACAACAGGAGAAATACCTCTTATGGTATAGGTTCATCTCTTCCAGTTAATAATAGGCGAAAGACCTCTTCTGGTATGGGTTCATCTCTTCCAAATAATAACAGGCGAAATACCTCTTCTGGTATGGGTTTATCTCTTACAGTTAATAACAGGTGAAAGACCTTTTCTAGTATGGGATCATATCTTCCAGTTAATAACAAGCGAAAGACCTCTTATGGTACGGGTTTATCTCTACCAGTTAATAACAGGTGAAAGACCTCTTATGGTATGGGTTCATCTCTTCCAGTTAGTAACAGGCAAAATACCTCTTCTGGTATGTATTTAACTCTTGTAGTTAATAACAAGAGAAAGACCTCTTCTGGTATGGGTTCATATCTTCTAGTTAATAATAGGTGAAAGACCTTTTCTAGTATGGGTTCATATCTTCTAGTTAATAATAAGCGAAAGACCTCTTCTGGTATGGGTTTATCTCTTCTAGTTAATAATAGGTGAACGACCTCTTCTGGTATGGGTTCATCTCTTCCAGTTAGTAACAGGCCAAAGACCTCTTCTGGTATGTTTATCTCTTCCAGTTAATAACAAGCGAAAGACCTCTTCTGGTATGGGTTCATCTCTTCCAGTTAATAATAGGGTAAAAACCTCTTCTGTTATGGGTTAATCTCTTCCAGTTAGTAATAGGCGAAATACCTCTTCTGGTATGGGTTTAACTCTTGCAGTTGATAATAAGAGAAAGATCTCTTCTGGTATGGGTTCATCTCTTCTAGTTAATAATAGGTGAAAGACCTTTTCTGGTAAGGGTTAATCTCTTCCAATTAAAAACACGCGAAAGACATCTTCTGGTATGGGTTTATCTCTTACAGTTAATAACAGTTGAAAGACCTATTATGGTATGTGTTCATCCCTTCCAGTTAATAGCTGGCGAAATATCTCTTCTTCTATTGGTTTATCTCTTCCAGTTAATAAAATGTGAAAGACCTCTTCGGGTATGGGTTCATCTATTCCAATTAATAACAGGCAAAAGACCTCTTCTGGTATGAGTTCATCTCTTCTAGTTAATAATAGGCTTAAGACTTATTCTAGTACGAGTTTATCTCTTCCAGTTAATAACAGGAGAAAGACCTCTTCTGGTGTGGATTTAATCTTCCAAATAATAACAGGCGAAATACCTCTTCTGGTATGTGTTCATCTCTTCTAGTTAGTAACATGTGAAAGACCTCTTCTGGTATGGGTATATCTCTTCCAGTTATTAATAGGCGAAAGACATCTTCTGGTATTGGTTCATCTCTTCCAATTAATAATAGGCGAAAGACCTCATCTAGTATGGGTTCATCTCTTCCAGTTAATAACAAGCGAAGGACCTCTTCTGGTATGGGTTTATCTCTTCCAGTTAATAACAGGTGAAAGACCTTTTTTGGTATGGGTTCATCTCTTCAAGTTAGTAACAGGGAAAAGACCTCTTATGGTATGGTTATCTCTTCTAGGTAATAATAGGTGAATGACCTCTTATGGTATGGTTATCTATTCTAGTTAATAACAAGCAAAATACCTCTTCTGGTATGGGTTCATCTCTTCCCGTTAATAATAGGCGAAAGACCTCATCTAGTAAGGGTTAACCTCTTCCAGTTAATAACAGGCGAAAGACCTCTTCTCGAATGGGTTTATCTCTTCCAGTTAAAAACAGGAGAAAGACCTCTTCTTGTATGGGTTTATCTCTTCTAGTTAGTAACAGGCGAAAGACCTCTTATGGTATGGGTTTAATTCTTCCAATTAACAACAGGAGAAAGACCTCTTCTGGTATGGGTTCATCTCTTCTAGTTAATAATAGGCGAAATACCTCTTCTGGTATGGGTTCATCTCTTCCAATTAATAACAGGCGAAATACCTCTTCTGGTATGGGTTTATCTCTTCCAGTTAATAACAGGTGAAAGACCTTTTCTAGTATGGGATCATATCTTCCAGTTAATAACAAGCAAAAGACCTCTTCTGGTACGGGTTTATCTCTACCAGTTAATAATAGGTGAAAGACCTCTTATGGTATGGGTTCATTTCTTCCAGTTAGTAACAGGCGAAATACCTCTTATGGTATGTGTTTAACTCTTGCAGTTAATAACAAGAGAAAGACCTCTTCTGGTATGGGTTCATATCTTCTAGTTAATAATAGGTGAAAGACCTTTTCTAGTATGGGTTCATATCTTCTAGTTAATAATAAGCGAAAGACCTCTTCTGGTATGGGTTTATCTCTTCCAGTTAATAATAGGTGAATGACCTCTTCTGGTATAGGTTCATCTCTTCCAGTTAGTAACAGGCGAAATACCTCTTCTGGTATGTTTATCTCTTCTAGGTAATAACAAGCGAAAGACCTCTTCTGGTATGGGTTCATCTCTTCCAGTTAATAATAGGGTAAAAACCTCTTCTATTATGGGTTCATCTCTTCCAGTTAGTAATAGGCGAAATACCTCTTCTGGTATGGGTTTAACTCTTGCAGTTGATAATAAGAGAAAGACCTCTTCTGGTATGGGTTCATCTCTTCTAGTTAATAATAGGTGAAAGACCTTTTCTGGTAAGGGTTAATCTCTTCCAATTAAAAACAGGCGAAAGACATCTTCTGGTATGGGTTTATCTCTTACAGTTAATAACAATTGAAAGACCTATTATGGTATGTGTTCATCCCTTCCAGTTAATAGCTGGCGAAAGATCTCTTCTTCTATTGGTTTATCTCTTCCAGTTAATAAAATATGAAAGACCTCTTCGGGTATGGGTTCATCTATTCCAATTAATAACAGGCAAAAGACCTCTTCTGGTATGAGTTCATCTCTTCTAGTTAATAATAGGCTTAAGACTTATTCTAGTACGAGTTTATCTCTTCCAGTTAATAACAGGAGAAAGACCTCTTCTGGTGTGGATTTATTCTTCCAAATAATAACAGGCGAAATAGCTCTTCTGGTATGGGTTCATCTCTTCTAGTTAGTAACATGTGAAAGACCTCTTATGGTATGGGTATATCTCTTCCAATTATTAATAGGCGAAAGACATCTTCTAGTATTGGTTCATCTCTTCCAATTAATAATAGGCGAAAGACCTCATCTAGTATGGGTTCATCTCTTCCAATTAATAACAGGCGAAAGACCTCTTCTGGTATGGTTATCTCTTCCAGTTAATAACTGGCGAAAGACCTCTTCTTGTATGGGTTCATCTCTTCTAGTTAATAATAGGCGAAAGACCTCTTCTAGTATGGGTTCATATCTTCCAGTTAATAACAAGCGACATACCTCTTCTGGTATGGCTTTCCTCTTCCAGCTAATAACAGATAAAAGACCTCTTCTGGTATGGATTCATCTCTTCCAGTTAGTAACAGGCGAAAGACCTCTTCTGGTATGGTTATCTATTCCAGTTAATAATTGGCGAAAGACCCTTTCTGGTATGGGTTCATCTCTTCGAGTTAATAATAGGTGAAACACCTCTTCTGGTATGGGTTCATCTCTTCTAGTTAATAATAGGCGAAAAACCTCTTCTAGTATGGGTTCATATCTTCCAGTTAATAGCAAGTGAAACACCTCTTCTGGTATGGGTTTGTCTCTTCCAGTTAATAACAGGTGAAAGACCTCTTCTGGTATGGGTTCACCTCTTCCAGTTAGTAACAGGGAAAAGACCTCTTCTGGTATGGTTATATCTTCCATTTAATAACAGACGAAAGACCTCTTCTGGTATGAATTCAGCTCTTCTAGTTAATAATAGGTGAAACACCTCTTCTAGTATGGGTTCATCTCTTCCAGTTAATAACAGGCGAAAGACCTCTTCTGGTATGGGTTCATCTCTTCTAGTTAATAATAGGTGAAACACCTCAAATGGTATAGGTTCATCTCTTCTAGTTAGTAACAGGAGAAAGACCTCTTCTAGTATGGGTTCATATCTTCTAGTTAATAATAAGTGAAAGACCTCTTCTGGTATGGGTTTGTCTCTACCAGTTAATAACAGGTGAAAGACCTCTTCTGGTATGGGATCATCTCTTCCAATTAGTAACATGTGAAAGACCTCTTCTGGTATGGGTTTATCTCTTCCAGTTAATAATTGGCGAAAGACATCTTCTTGTATGAGTTCAACTCTTCTAGTTAATAATAGGCAAAAGACCTCTTCTAGTATGGGTTCATATCTTCCAGTTAATAAAAAGCGAAATACCTCTTTTGGTATGGGTTTGTCTCTTCTAGTTAATAACAGGTGAAAGACCTCTTCTGGTATGGGATTATCTCTGGTAGTTAGTAACATGCGAAAGACCTTTTATGGTATGGGTTTATGTTCTCCAGTTAATAACAGGGGGAAGACCTCTTCGGGTATGGGTTCATCTCTTCTAGTTAATAATAGGCGAAAGACTTCTTAAAGCACGGGTTCATATCTTCCAGTTAATAACAAGCGACATACCTCTTCTTTTATGGCCTTATCTTTTACAATTAATAACAGATAAAAGACCTCTTCTGGTTGGGTTCATCTCTTCCAGTTAGTAACAGGCAAAAGACTTCTTCTGGTATGGTTATCTATTCCAGTTAATGATTGGCGAAAGACCTCTTCTGGTATGGTTATCTCTTCCAATTAATAATAGGTGAAACACCTCTTCTGGTATAGGTTCATCTCTTCTATTTGATAATAGGCGAAAGACCTCTTCTAGTATGGGTTCATATCTTCCAGTTAATACCAAGCGAAACACCTCTTATGGTATGGGTTTATCTCTTCCACTTAATAACAAGCGAAATACCTCTTCAGGTATGGGTTCATCTCTTCTAGTTAATAATAGGCGAAAGTCCTCTTCTAGTATGGGTTCATATCTTCCAGTTAATAACAAGCGACATACCTCTTCTGGTATAGATTTATCTCTTCCAGCTAATAACAGATAAAAGACCTCTTCTGGTATGGATTCATCTCTTCCATTTAGTAACAGGCGAAAGACCTCTTCTGGTATGGTTATCTATTCCAGTTAATAATTGGCGAAAGACCCTTTCTTGTATGGGTTCATCTCTTCCAGTTAATAATAGGTGAGACACCTCTTCTGGTATGGGTTCATCTCTTCTAGTTAAAAATAGGCGAAAGACCTCTTCTAGTATGGGTTCATATCAACCAGTTAATAGCAAGTGAAACACCTCTTCTGGTATGGGTTTGTCTCTTCTAGTTAATAACAGGTGAAAGACCTCTTCTGGTATGGGTTCACCTCTTCCAGTTAGTAACAGGGAAAATACCTCTTCTGGTATGGTTATATCTTCCATTTAATAACATACGAAAGACCTCTTCTGGTATGAATTCAGCTCTTCTAGTTAATAATAGGTGAAACACCTCTTCTAGTATGGGTTCATCTCTTCCAGTTAATAACAGGCGAAAGATCTCTTCTGGTATGGGTTCATCTCTTCCAGTTAATAATAGGTGAAACACCTCAAATGGTATAGGTTCATCTCTTCTAGTAGGTAACAGGAGAAAGACCTCTTCTAGTATGGGTTCATATCTTCTAGTTAATAATAAGTGAAAGACCTCTTCTGGTATGGGTTTGTCTCTACCAGTTAATAACAGGTGAAAGACCTCTTCTGGTATGGGATCATCTCTTCCAATTAGTAACATGCGAAAGACCTCTTCTGGTATGGGTTTATCTCTTCTAGTTAATAATTGGCGAAAGACCTCTTCTAGTATGGCTTGATATCTTCCAGTTAATAACAAGCGAAATACCTCTTTTGGTATGGGTTTGTCTCTTCTAGTTAATAACAGGTGAAAGACCTCTTCTGGTATGGGATTATCTCTTGTAGTTAGTAACATGCGAAAGACCTTTTATGGTATGGGTTTATCTTCTCCAGTTAATAACATGGGAAAGACCTCTTCGGGTATGGGTTCATCTTTTCTAGTTAATAATAGGCGAAAGACCTCTTATAGCATGGGTTCATATCTTCCAGTTAATAACAAGCGACATACCTCTTCTATTATGGCCTTATCTTTTCAAGTTAATAACAGATAAAACACCTCTTCTGGTTGGGTTCATCTCTTCCAGTTAGTAACAGGCGAAAGACCTATTCTGGTATGGTTATCTATTCCAGTTAATAATTGGCAAAAGACCTCTTCTGGTATGGTTATCTCTTCCAGTTAATAATAGGTGAAACACCTCTTCTGGTATGGGTTCATCTCTTCTAGTTAATACCAAGCGAAACACCTCTTCTTGTATGGGTTTGTTTCTTCCAGTAAATAACAGGTGAAAGACCTCTTCTGGTATGGGTTCATCTCTTCCAGTTAGTAACAGGGAAAAGACCTCTTCTAGTATGGTTATCTCTTCCAATTAATAACAGGCGAAAGACCACTTCTGGTATGGATTCATCTCTTCTAGTTAATAATAGGTGAAACACCTCTTCTGGTATGGGTTCATCTCTTCCAGTTAATAACAGGCGACAAACCACTTCTGGTATGGGTTTGTCTCTTCAAGTTAATAACAGGTGAAATACCTCTTCTGGTATGGGATCATCTCTTCCAGTTAGTAATAGGCAAAATACCTCTTCTTGTATGGGTTGATCTCTTCCAATTAATAACAGGAGAAAGACCTCTTCTGGAGTGGATTTATTCTACCAATAAATAGCCAGCGAAAGACCTCTTATGGTATGGGTTTATCTCTTCCAGTTAATAACAGGCGAAAGACCTCTTATGGTATGGGTTTATCTCTTCCAGTTAATAACAGGAGAAAGAACTCTTCTGGTATGGGTTAATCTCTTCTAGTTAATAATAGGCGAAAGACCTCTTCTAGTATGGGTTCATATCTTCCAGTTAATAATAAGTGAAAGACCTCTTCTGATATGGATTTGTCTCTTCCAGTTAATACCAGGTGAATGACCTCTTCTGGTATGGGATCATCTCTTCCAATTAGTAACATGCGAAAGACCTCTTCTAGTATGGGTTTATCTCTTCAAGTTAATAACAGGCGAAAGACCTCTTCTTGTATGGGTTTGTCTCTTCCAGTTAATAATAGGTGGAATACCTCTTCTGGTATGGGATTATCTCTTCCAGTTAGTAACAGGCGAAAGATATCTTCTGGTATGGTTATCTCTTCCAGTTAATAACAGGCGAAAGACCTCTTCTTTTATGGGTTCATCTCTTCCAGTTAATAATAGGTGAAACACCTCTTCTGGTTTGGGTTCATCTCTTCCAATTAATAACAGGCGAAACACCTCTTCTAGTATGAGTTTATCTCTTCCAGTTAATAACAAGCGAAAGACATCTTCAGGTATGGGGTTCATCTCTTCTAGTTAGTAACATGCGAAAGACCTCTTATGGTATGGGTTTATCTCTTCCAATTAATAACAGGCGAAAGAACTCTTCTGGTATGGGTTCATCTCTTCTAGTTAATAATAGGCGAAAGACCTCTTCTAGTATGGGTTCATATCTTCCAGTTAATAACAAGTGAAAGACCTCTTCCGGTATGGGTTTGTCTCTTCCCGTTAATAACATGTGAAAGACCTCTTCTGGTATGGGATCATCTCCTCCAATTAGTAACCTGCGAAAGACCTCTTCTAGTATGGGTTTATCTCTTCCAGTTAATAACAGGCGAAAGACCTCTTCTTGTATGGGTTCGTCTCTTCTAGTTAATAATAGGCGCAAGTCCTGTTCTCATATGAGTTCATCTCTTCTAGTTAATAATAGGAAAAAGACCTCTTCTAGTATGGGTTCATATCTTCCAGTTAATAAGAAGCGAAAGACCTCTTCTGGTATGGATTTATCTCTTCCAGTTAATAACAGATAAAAGATCTCTTCTAGTATGGGTTCATTTCTTCCAGTTAGTAACAGGCGAAAGACCTCTTCTGGTATGGTTATCTCTTCCAGTTAATAATAGGTTAAACACCTCTTCTGGTATGGATTCATCTCTTCTAGTTAATAATAGGTGAAACACCTCTTCTGGTATGTGTTCATCTCTTCTAGTTAGTAACATGCGAAATACCTCTTCTTGTATGGGTTTGTCTCTTCTAGTTAGTAACATGCGAAAGACCTCCTATGATATGGATTTATCTTCTCCAGTTAATAACAGGCGAAAGACCTCTTCGGGTATGGGTTTATCTTCTCCAGTTAATAACAGGCGAAAGACCTCTTCGGGTATGGGTTCATGTCTTCTAGTTAATAATAGGCGAAAGACCTCTTCTAGTATGGGTTCATATCTTCCACTTAATAACAAGCGAAATACCTCTTCTGGTATGGTTATCTATTCCAGTTAATAATTGGCGAAAGACCTCTTCTGGTATGGTTATATCTTCCAGTTAATAATAGGTGAAACACCTCTTCTGGTATGGGTTCATCTCTTCTAGTTGATAATAGGAGAAAGACCTCTTCTAGTATGGGTTCATATCTTCCAGTTAATACCAAGTGAAACACCTCTTCTGGTATGGGTTTGTTTCTTCCAGTAAATAAGAGGTGAAAGACCTCTTCTGGTATGGGTTCATCTCTTCCAGTTAGTAACAGGGAAAAGACCTCTTCTAGTATGGTTATCTCTTCCAGTTAATAACAGGCGAAAGACCACTTCGGGTATGGATTCATCTCTTCTAGTTAATAATAGGTGAAACACCTCTTCTGGTATGGGTTCATCTCTTCCAGTTAATAACAGGCGACATACCACTTCTGGTATGGGTTTGTCTCTTCAAGTTAATAACAGGTGAAATACCTCTTCTGGTATGGGATCGTCTCTTCCAGTTAGTAATAGGCAAAATACCTCTTCTTGTATGGGTTTATCTCTTCCAATTAATAACAGGAGAAAGACCTCTTCTGGTGTGGATTTATTCTACCAATAAATAGCCAGCGAAAGACCTCTTATGGTATGGGTTTATCTCTTCCAGTTAATAACAGGCGAAAGACCTCTTATGGTATAGGTTTATCTCTTCCAGTTAATAACAGGCGAAAGAACTCTTCTGGTATGGGTTCATCTCTTCTAGTTAATAATAGGCGAAAGACCTCTTCTGGTATGGGTTCATATCTTCCAGTTAATAATAAGTGAAAGACCTCTTCTGATATGGATTTGTCTCTTCCAGTTAATACCAGGTGAAGGACCTCTTCTGGTATGGGATCATCTCTTCCAATTAGTAACATACGAAAGACCTCTTCTAGTATGGGTTTATCTCTTCCAGTTAATAAAAGGCGAAAGACCTCTTCTTGTATGGATTCGTCTCTTCTAGTTAATAATAGGCAAAAGACCTCTTCTAGTATGGGTTCATATCTTCTAGTTAATAACAATCGAAATACCTCTTTTGGTATGGGTTTGTCTCTTCCAGTTAATAATAGGTGAAAGACCTCTTCTGGTATGGGATTATCTCTTCCAGTTAGTAACAGGCGAAAGATATCTTTCTGGTATGGTTATCTCTTCCAGTTAATAACAGGCGAAATACGTCTTATTTTATGGGTTCATCTCTTCCAGTTACTAATAGGTGAAACACCTCTTCTGGTATGGGTTCATCTCTTCCAATTAATAACAGACGAAACACCTCTTCTGGTATGAGTTTATCTCTTCCAGTTAATAACAAGCGAAAGACATCTTCAGGTATGGGGTTCGTCTCTTCTAGTTAGTAACATGCGAAAGACCTCTTATGGTATGGGTTTATCTCTTCCAGTTAATAAAAGGCGAAAGAACTCTTCTGGTATGGGTTCATCTCTTCTAGTTAATAATAGGCGAAAGACCTCTTCTAGTATGGGTTCATATCTTCCAGTTGAAACAACCGGCTGAAAATCATCAAACAATGAAGTCGCCATCGAACGTCTTTTATCCCACATGTAGGGAAAGGTAAACATCGAGAAAACCTGATGAGGGAGAAGTCACGGTCTTGCGACCGAGAGATCGGGTAAGGGAGTCTGTTACGCGAGGGGAAGGTATTAGCACCCCACAAGCCCGTAGTACTCTACGGTATCCACTCTTGTTGTCTATCTTATGGGTGTGTTTAATCTATGCTTACTGTTTACTATACTACTGGAAGGAATGCATGCAAAAGAAAGGAGAAAAGAATGTAGGGAAAATAAAATTTTGCTCGCCTGGGCCCTACCCCAATGCCTACGTATCCTTTTTGAGGAATCAGAGCTACCGTAGTTCGGCTCACATTTTTTTGTTTGTTTGTGTTTTTTGTGGACGAAGTTAATCCCGCCATCTGCTGCAGCTCTACCTTTGGAGACTTATGCGTTGGCACAAAAGTAAATTAATCGTGTCCTTACCTGAAAAGGTTTTTTAAGACAAAGGTGCTCGAGCGCACAAAAGATTTGAACTTGTTTTGTATTTTTGTTGTAGATGATGACTGATTGACCTCAAGAGAGAGATATTAGCCATTTTTCTACTTAGCCATGAAAGGAGTTTTTGAGAATTGAACCACACCTATGCTTGAGATGAAGAGCAATAAGATCGAGAAGAGACCCGCTTATCATTTCTCATACTAAGCAAAAGCGTGATTCGAATCAGTAGTTTTAAAGTATTTTGTATTTTTGAAAGAAAAAGAAGTTTTTGTTTTAAGTGCGAATGCAAAAGGGAAAGAAAAGTTAAAGGGGAATTAGCCTATTTCTAAACCTAATGTTATTGTGCGTTAGTAGCCATAAGATTTAGGCTAAAAGGGAAATTTCTATCGGATATTAGTATGCATGAATTTGAAAGCCTAATGTCTACTTTCAGTTCAATTAAATCGAAGATTAAATTTGAACCAAAATCTCCTAAAGAATCATGAAATAATATACGAATAAGTAAAATTAGGCAACAAGTATCAGGATATCGCATACAATCCATAAAAATTGCGAGCGAAACACATGACATAAAAATGAGTAAAACTAATGATTAAAATTGAAAAGGAAAAGTGAGAGAATTGAAAAGAAATCTCTTTTATTTACCAATATTGCCAAAGAAAATAAATCGCCAAAATTAACCGCAATCGAAATGAGTATGGGAAATAAGATCTCAGGAGGTGCGAACTAAATTCACTATGTGCTGCAAAAAAAAAGCAATGACATTAGGCCCCATCAAAAATGGACACAATCAACAAGAAAATAAAAATAACCATGATCCAAGAATTGACTAGTTTGGCCCATTCCATCACTAATTCCTCTTACAACAAAAACCCATATTTTTTTATATTATTTTCAGCATATTATTATTATTATTATAGAAAATATAAAATAATAAAACAATTATATTGTTTCAGTATATTATTATTATAAAATAAAAAATGTAAGATAATAGAACACTTATATAATTTCAGTATATTATTATTATAAGATAAAAAATGTAAGATAATAGAACAATTATATAATTTCAGTATATTATTATTATAAAATAAAAAATATAAGATAATAATACAATTATATAAAATGGAAAAAGAAAAAGGATATGAAATTGGAAAGGGATTTTAGGGATTGCAAAAAGAAAGTCTCTTCTCCTCTTCTCCTCGGAACACAATCGGTGCTGCCGGCCTTCTTCCGCTTCTTCCGACAACTCGGCGGCGCGGTCATCATCATCTTTGCTGATCTTCTTCTGCTCCTCCTATTCCCTCGCTCTTCTTCTCTGATGACTGTCCACCGTGAACCACCGCGTGTTTCCGTTCGACCTTCGGCCTCCTCTACTGGAAAACTCCGCTGGCTCTTCAATGGCGTCGGTGTTCCAAGAAAACCAGAGGTAAATTCTTCACTCTATTCTTATGCTTCTTCTATCTCTTCTTTCTTCTTTTCCGTTTCTTCTTCCTCAATTCCTTGACTCCGTCTTACCGTAGCTTGCTAACACGTTGCGATTTTGTTACCGGGATACAGTCAATAGATTAGACGATCAAACTAAGAACAGATGGACGTAGAATCTTACCGGCTAGAGATGCTCCAATGACTCTTGAACAGCGACACTGAAGTTGGTCAAACTAGATGAATTCAGGTACATCCCTTTCAATTATGTTCTTGTCCGTCTTTTGGGATTTCTTCCGCGATTCTGTGAATTGTTGTGGTTGTCGTCGAAGATTGCGCGTGTGTGTTGTTTTTGAAGAAAATGATGGTGATGTAGAGGTTTCTATAGAAATCTTGAAGATTAAGGTCGCAGATTGTTGAAGATTCTTGCGGAGATAAAGATTGTTGAGAGGTATTGACGGCGAGAAGAAGATGTTATGCGAAGAAGGTCGATGGTGCAGAACGGTTTATGGTGGTTCGGAGATACAGTAAAGAGAAGAGAGTATAGAGATTTGGAGAAAATAAATGCTTTTTGAGATTGAGGGTGGTGGAGGGTTGAAGAAGATTGAGGTTTAGAGAGGGAGAGAAGAGTGAGAGGATGAGGATGATGTTCGAGCGTGGGAATGATGAAAAATGAAGATTGGTGCTTGAGATTGAAGAGTGACATTTTGTTTTATGGTTGGATGGAATTTCCAAAGTTAGTTACAGACCACTGATTCCTGAAGCTTGTTACAAGATCCAATGGTGGAGATGAGTTCAGTTGAGAATTTCTGTTATTTCTAACTGATTTTCTGTTATGAAGCTTATTCTGAGCTGGCAAGGAATTAGTTATAGTTAGTTATGTTGTTTATGGTTTGTTGAGTTAGTTGTGTTATGGTCAAAAATCAGTTAGACTATTTTCAGTTATAATTGGTGATTCTGTTAGTTTTTTCTATTAGGACAGTTAGAGATTAGAAAGTTTGTTAGATTATAGTTTCTAATTTCTGTATTTCAAATTAAATTAACTTGATTACATATTGGTATTGAACCGGCTTGAGAAATGGTTGTTTATGCAGGTTCAGGAGGTACAACAAGGCAGCGTATTTGTGGTGGCACAGAACCATGGACGTCCCGATGGTAGTTTGGGGCAGCTCAAGCCTTGTTCCGAGATTCTGAAGGAAGGCACAATAAGAATACCGCAAGTGTGCTCCATGACGCACATCAATACCGTATTCTTGATGGAGAGTTCCTATCAATATCATCCCTCGACATAAAGACAGGCGTATCATCATCAAATATGGAGAAACCAGGTTTAACACTAGCTGAGGTGAGTTGCATGAGCTTGAAAACTCCGGGATGAAGGGACATTGTCATAGACAGTACATATCACACACTCAAACAATCACATCACTATTGAAATACTCAGTTTATACACAGTATCATACATACTACAAACACACTTATACACATCACACAATATAACAACAATTAAAAATATATGCGAAGACATAGTCAATCACATGCTCTAACATCATACTCACAAAATCATATAATAATCACACGCGCACACACATAGCTATTACAATAACACTGAGCGCAAATACAGCTAACATTCACATACTATAGTACACAATTAAAACAGCCTATGATAACAGAATTGAACAACAAACACACACATAATCTCCTTTAATAACACATGCTCATATCACTACACAATAACTCAGAAAGTTTAAACACCATTACATTATCACTTCACAAAATAGCAGTTCACATTTAACACTAGTATGCTCACTAAAATCAATCGTATTTTCTCATTGAAAACAACTACAAAAAAGCAAGCATGGAGATTACTTTGAGATGTTATGGAAGCTTGAAGTTTGGAACATGAAGAACGATTGAAAAAAAAAGTATAGATGTTATGTATAATTGTAATGAAATTTGGACTTGTATGTATTTGAATAATTGTAATGCTTGTTGATTTTATTTCCACATAATGAAATGGCCTTTGTATGAATTCAAATAAATGGTATGAATCCAAAATATTTGCAAGGTACCCAAAAGAGACATGAATCTTGAATGAATCCAAGAGAGGCTATTTGGACAATATTTTGATGGTTGGATGAATTTGATGCATGCTTTTTCATACTTGTGGTTTGAATTCCAAGAAAGGCCACGCAAATTTTTAAGAACTTTGATTAAATCCACTTCAAATATTCCAAATCCACTTCAAATATTGATGAATGAATTCTAATCAAACCACAATTTCAGTGAACCCCTAATTCAATTCAATTTTCCGATCTAAACCAAAATTGCGTGTCAAGCAATAAATATTTGAAATAACGACACCTTGATCACAATCAACATCTTGTACCATGTCCCGAATATATGAGCACTAGAATAACGACGTCTTAGACCCCTTCTCAATAGATGATAATGATTATACCCTGAGGGATTCCTTGCAGATGAATATGAAAGATGAGACATGCGAATACCTTGATATGGATTGAACCTTAGGTAGAATGCTGACAAGCTCAAATATGAAAATGTATAAACCCTGATTTTTAGCTCCGTCTCATAAAACCTTGCAACTTGACATTGAGAAGCAAAGAATAGCCTCGTAGCTTGATGATGATAAGGTCCATGAAATGAAAACCTAACTTCAAACAGATTATTAATGGAGAAATCAACCGAAACAAGCTTGTGTGAAGATGGGAGCCTTAAAGCCATACACCAACCCTTATTCCTCGAAATCCATGATCTTATGCCAATTTATCAATTAATGATGTATGATGTGTTAGATGACCTAATGTGAGAAAAATGCAAAAATGCGTAAGCTAGATAAAAGTAAAAGGGTAGGACAAATTTGGGGTATTACAGCTGCCCCTATTTAATCGTCTTAAACCTGAAAGTACGATTGGCACATGCCTTTCGGAAGTTCAAGGTTGAAGATGATTAAATATCAATGCCAAAAATTTGTCCTGAGGGAGAAAGAGTGTTTTATTTATTTATTTTTGTGTTATCTGCTGGGGAAAAGAAATTGTTTTTTTTTTAAGGGACGGAGATTGAACTTGTAACGTGGCGTGATGCCAATACAAGACAAATGGTTGGTATGAAAAGACAGCGGACGAGGTCTACGGGCGACCTACGATCCCAAGGTGATACGTGAGCGTGATTTGACAGAGAACCTAGCCAAAGGGCGATTCGACGAAGGTTTGAAGGAAGAACCTAGCTAAGAGGCGATCTCAGGTTCGACGATGACTTGAGGGAGGAACCTAGCCAAGAGGCGATCTCAGGTTCGACGATGATTTGAAGGAAGAACCTAGCAAAGAGGCGATCTCAGGTTCGACGATGATTTGAAGGAAGAACCTAGCCAAGAGGCGATCTCAGGTTCGACGAAGATTTGAAGGAAGAACCTAGCCAAGAGGCGGTCTCATGTTCGACAAAGGTTTGAAGGAAGAACCTAGCCAAGAGGCGATCTCAGGTTCGACAAAGGTTTAAAGGAAGAACCTAGCCAAGAGGCGATCTCAGGTTCGACGATGATTTGAAGGAAGAACCTAGCCAAGAGGCGATCTCAGGTTCGACAAAGGTTTGAAGGAAGAACCTAGCCAAGAGGAGATCTCAGGTTCGACAAAGGTTTGAAGGAAGAACCTAGCCAAGAGGCGATCTCAGATTCGACGATGATTTGAAGGAAGAACCTAGCCAAGAGGAAATCTCAGGTTCGACAAAGGTTTGAAGGAAGAACCTAGCCAAGAGGCGATCTCAGGTTCAACGATGATTTGAAGGAAGAACCTAGCCAAGAGGCGATCTCAGGTTCGACGAAGGTTTGAAGGAAGAACCTAGCCAAGAGGCGATCTCAGGTTCGACGATGATTTGAAGGAAGAACCTAGCCAAGAGGCGATCTCAGGTTCGACGAAGGTTTGAAGAAAGAACTTATCCAAGAGGCGATCTCAGGTTCGACGATGATTTGAAGGAAGAACCTAGCCAAGAGGCGACCTCAGGTTCGACGAAGGGAACATGAGTTATGACATGATGATTGTTTTAGATAAGCGACGCGGACGAGCATCAAGAAAGTTTAAACTCGGACGAGTGTTTGAATAACTGACCCGGGTGGGTGTTTAGGAAACTTGACACATACGATTGCTTAGGAATGGATACTGACGAGTGTTTAGGGAACCGACTACCAGACAAGAACTAGGTTTAGAACGGCAAAGTGTATTGATTTTGTTTGGCATTGAAAAGGTGAAGGTCACCGACTGGGAACTTTGAGCATGATACCCTCCTGTAGGGATGTATCGTTGTCCTTGAATAATTCAGGTCTTTGGTGTAAGGTACCTGGTCTGGCTTATGCTTTGTATGCATGTTTGAATTTCTTTTGATACAAAGATCCACTCTGATGGATCAGCTACGCGCTTTTGAGGATGCAATGATATGTAATGATAACTATATGCAATGTGAAGAAATAAACTTCATGGGGATAAAAGAAGGCTTGCTGGGAGCTATTGCTCATCACTGGGGATGTCAGTATGTACCGACGTTGGAAGCCTGCAGTACCAAAAGTTGTTGGGGATACTGACAAAAATTTGCCCTGGGGAGCTCTTGAAGACCTAAGATTGTTGATGACTCTTCTGGAGATTGAATTGCGGACGAAAAGAGTCTTTAGGTACACTGCTGGATTATGAATCGTACCGTTGAGAAGAGATAACCTGGCCGGACTTCCAAACATCCTGAACTGTTGAGGGGATGATATAAGTGAGTATGCTGAAGAATGAATACTGAACACCATGTGGATCCCTTCGAATACATGTTACAAGTTTACGCACACTGGGGAATTGTTTCTTGAATCACTTGGGGATAAGAGATGAGCGGGGACACCTATGAGTGCCCTGGTTGAACTCTGCGAATGCCCCGGTTTAGCTTTGCGAATGCCCCGGTTTGGCTCTGCGAATGCCCTAGTTTAGCTTTGCGAATGCCCCGGTTTGGCTCTGCGAATGCCCCGGTTTAGCTTTACTGGGGATGCTCTTGATTAACTCCCCTGAGGATGCCCTTGCGCGTGCTGAGTTAAAAGACGATTCTAGACTTTCTGAATTCACTTGGGGAATCGGACCTGAAGTTATTTGTGGTAGATGGAGGCAGCTTTGTGCGTTGGCGGGGTTAGGGTGACTGTCGTAAATTACTACCTGCAAGAAAAAACAACACTCGGAGTGCATATGACATCCCCACACGGTTATAAATTGACGTGACGTCAAGTTTTATCTTGGCTTGAGAATTTTTTATTCCCCATGTTTCTAATGCCATGTTTAATTATCAAATAAAACATATTCTGCATACAAAACATTTTATGATAATAAGAGGCAACTTTGATGAAAACATATTTTATTGATTGGCCTGTGAATAGGCATTCGTACAAGGAAGCAACTCCTATATGAGGTAGCTGCAAAATAGAAACGGAAAAGTACAACGGGCGTAAATGGCAATGAGAGATGCTCGAATTTCCATTAAAACCGGTATTGCTACAGTTCCCATATCCTAAGTTGTCTCAATGCCTTGCCTCCAAAGAGTAGTAGTTGGATCGGTCAATTCACTGCCAAGGTGCTATAGATGTGCGCGTGTCATTTGTGAAGAGCATTCAGACTGCAGCCTCTCGCTTAAAATCCCTAATTTTTGCTTGGATCGCCCTTTCAGGTTTTCGACCCAACGGGATACCCATTTTTGCCTAAGTCGCCCTTTCGAGTTTTCGACCTAGCGGGTTGTTATTTTTTTTCATTTTATCCCTAACTTTTGCCTGGGCTTTTGTGCCCACCGGGATGCCCATTTTTTGCCTAAGTCGCCCTTTCGGGTTTTCGACCTAGCGGGTCTTTTTATGCGTAGAATTTTTTGACTGAGTCTGAATTGACTGGGAGCGGAACGTCTCCCCCATCCATATCTGTCAGGATTAAGGCACCTCCTGAAAAAGCTCTCTTCACGATGTATGGTCCCTCGTAATTGGGAGTCCATTTGCCCCTTGGATCGGAATGGCTTTGTATGATGACCCTTCTTAGGACCAGATCACCAGGATAAAACTTTCGAGGACGAATCTTTTTGTCAAATGCTCTTTTCATTCTTTGTTGGTACAACTGGCCATGACAGATGGCCGCCAGCCGCTTTTCATCAATCAGATTGAGTTGGTCGTACCTCGTCTGAACCCACTCTGCCTCATCAAGCTTGGTCTCCATCAGCACTCTTAACGAAGGAATTTCTACTTCGACAGGGAGCACAGCATCAGTGCCGTAGACAAGTGAAAATGGGGTTGCCCCTGTCGAAGTGCGCACAGATGTCCTGTAGCCATGTAGAGCAAAAGGCAACATTTCATGCCAATCTTTATACGTTCTGACCATCTTCTGGACGATCTTCTTTATATTCTTATTAGCAGCCTCAACTGCACCATTCATTTTTGGTCGATAAGGTGGTGAATTGTGATGTTCGATCTTGAATTCTCCACACAATTCTTTCATCATGTTGTTGTTAAGATTAGAACCATTATCAGTGATGATTCTATGAGGGACTCCGTAACGACATATGATTTCCTTCCTGATGAAATTGGTGACGACCTGTTTGGTTACATTCTTGTAAGAAGCTGCTTCTACCCATTTGGTGAAATAGTCGATAGCCACTAGGATGAATCTATGACCGTTCGAAGCACTTGGTTCAATCCTTCCAATCATATCAATTCCCCACATTGCGAACGGCCACGGGGAGGTCATAACATTCAGCGGGGTTGGAGGAACATGAATTCTGTCTGCATATACTTGGCATTTGTGGCATGATTTCGTGTATACACAACAGTCGCTCTCCATCGTCGTCCAGAAGTACCCTGCTCGTAGGATTTTCTTTGCCATAGAATGCCCGCTTGAATGAGTCCCGAAAGAATCCTCATGGATTTCCTTTATGATCGACTCTGCTTCGTGTCTATCCACGTATCTGAGCAGAACCGAGTCATAATTTCTCTTATACAGGACGTCTCCTGATAAGAAGAACTTGGATGCTAACCTTCTAAGCGTACGCTTATCACAAATCGTAGCATTTTCGGGATACTCTTGCTTCTCGAGGTACCTTTTAACGTTGTAATACCACGACTTCTCATCAGTCATATCCTCGGTTGAGAGACAATGGGCAGGAAAGACATGTGCCGGCTCTTTGTACCCGAGGATGCGTATATTAGGCGCCTGATTTGGAAAGCTCACTGAAAACATGGATGCTAGTATGGCTAAAGCATCAGCCAGCTGGTTTTCATCTCTGGGAATATGCTCGAAGGTGATTTCCTCGAAAGCGGGTATTAGCTGCAAGATGTAATCTTTGTATGGAATCAAATTGGGGTGCTTCGTTTCCCAATCACCTCGTACCTGATGTATGACCAGAGCAGAGTCTCCAAAGACCTCCAGGATCTTGATTTTAAGGTCGATAGCTGCCTCAAGACCCATTACACATGCCTCATACTCTGCCACGTTATTTGTACAATCAAAACATAATCGGGCCGTAAATGGTGTATGAATATTACGTGGAGAAGTCAGTACTGCCCCAATGCCATGCCCTGCAGCGTTCGAAGCACCATCAAACATAAGAGTCCATCGTTCTTTTGGATCGAACCAATCATAATCATCGAGCTTCATAACATCCTCATCAGGGAAGTCAAATTTCATTGATTGGTATTCCTCTAACGGCTGATGAGCAAGATGATCCGCAAGAATGCTACCTTTGATAGCCTTTTGTGTAACATATTGAATGTCATATTCAGATAGAAGCATCTGCCATCGAGCAAGTCTGCCTGTTAGTGCTGGCTTCTCAAAGATATACTTTATCGGGTCCATTTTCGATATTAGAAGGGTCGTGTATGTCAACATATACTGCCTCAAACGTCGAGCAGCCCAAGCAAGCGCACAACAAGTTTTTTCAAGTAAAGAGTATCTAGATTTGCAATCAGTAAACTTTTTACTTAGATAATAGATGGCGTGCTCTTTACGTCCCGTTTCATCCTGCTGCCCGAGCACACAACCCATGGATCCTTCCAGCACCGTCAAGTACATAATAAGTGGCCTCCTAGGTACTGGGGGGATAAGGATTGGTGGCTCTTGGAGGTACTATCTAATCTTTTCAAAGGCTTCTTGGCAATTAGTATCCCATCGGACATCTTGATTCTTGCGCAGCAATTTAAAGATGGGTTCACAAATAGCTGTGAGATGAGAAATGAACCTGGCTATATAGTTCAATCTCCCGAGGAACCCCCTTACTTCTTTTTCATTTTTTGGTGCTGGCATATTCTGTATAGCTTTTACTTTGTCGGGATCTACCTCGATGCCTCGTTGACTTACGATAAAACCGAGTAGCTTGCCGGATCGCACTCCAAAGGTGCATTTATTCGGGTTAAGCCTTAGTCTAAACTTTTGCAGACGCGCAAATAACTTTCGTAGATGGACCAAGTGTTCTTCCTCGTTTTGTGATTTTGCAATCATATCGTCAACATACACTTCGACTTCCTTATGAATCATATCATGGAAAAGCGTCACCATGGCACGTTGATATGTTGCACCAGCATTTTTGAGGCCGAAAGGCATGACCTTATAACAGTAAGTACCCCATGGAGTAGTGAATGTCGTTTTTGTCATGTTTTCTGGGGCCATCTTTATCTGATTGTATCCCGAAAAACCATCCATAAAGGAGAAAACCGAGGACTGAGCCGTGTTATCAACCAACACGTCGATGTGCGGCAATGGGAAGTCGTCTTTTGGGCTTGCTTTATTCAGATCTCGATAATCCACACACATGCGCACCTTCCCATCTTTCTTAGGGACAGGTACGATGTTGGCAATCCAATCTGAGTATTCACATACCAACAAAAAGCCTGCATTCAACTGCTTTTCAACTTCTTCTTTGATTTTGAGAGACATATCTGGACGAGTTCTCCTTGGATTCTGCTTTATTGGAGGACATTCTGGCTTGAGTGGTAAGTGGTGCATGACTATATCCGTATCTAGACCAAGCATATCTTCACATGACCAAGCAAAGATGTCGGAATATTCTCTGAGAAGCTCAATCAACCCTTTCTTTATGTTATCTTGCAAAGCGGCCCCTATCTTGACCTCCTTTTTTATTGTGTCAGTGCTGAGATTGATGACTTCAATGGCTTCTGGATGAGGCAATATCACTTTTTCTTCTTGTTTCAATAGTCTCGCCAATTCCTCCGGAATTTCACAATCTTCCCCACTACCCTCATCGGCTTGGTCATTCGGATTCCCAAGGATATTGGTGCAAGGAACTGTAACATCACCGTTTTTTATGGAATTTGAGGCAGACCTGCATGATTTGATGAATCATGCCTTATTTTAGAATATGGATGCGAATTTGGGAAATGGTTAAAGAGTCAGAAAAACATTGCCATTTTATTTTACGAAAATAAGAAAAGACAGAGAGAAAAATTGTATGCAGAAATGACATTTTATTCAATTTTTAAACAATCATAGAAACATGAGGGGGCCTCTTCACAAGCCGTCAACATGCTTCGGGGAAAAGCATATGACTTATTTAAAACAAGAACATTACATGTCAAAGAAAACCACTTCGGGAATATCAGTGGCAGTCCAATTGTCGAGTTCCTGATCAGGCGCAATCTGGTAGATGTACTGAGCCATATCTGCATCGTCTTCACCATCAATTGCATGGATTTGTCCTTGAGCCTCCGGACCAGCCTTAACAAATATCTTTGAAAGTGGAGGAACTTGTTTTCCCCTGAGCATAATTGGACTTGTACCAACATGGTCTGAATACGGCAACCTGAACCCAAGTCCAGACTTGTCTTGCTTTTCGCGCACCTCTATCACTTTGCCCCAGTCTCCATTAGAGACTCCAGATTCTACAATAGCCTTGGCATCTTTCAAGGAAACCAACGGAACTCCAGACTTCTGTGTATTTTCCAGCATGGTGGGGACTCTGTCAACAGAAACGATTTCCAAGGTCTGAAAAGGGGTCTCATGAACTTCTCCGTCTACTTCGACATAACGGAAGGAAGTAAGATTGTTAATCACGACATCTTCTTCTCCGCCAATAATGACGACCTTGTCTTGGATAATGAACTTCAAACGTTGGTGCAGGGTTGAAGTAACGGCCCCTGCCACATGGATCCACGGGCGTCCCAGCAAGAAAGTGTAAGATGGACGAATGTCCATGACATAGAATGACAGGTAAAACACGTGGGGGCCGATTTTGATGGGTAGGTCAACTTCTCCTTCTACAGATCTCCTCGACCCATCAAAGGCTTTGACTGTTAGCATACTGGGTTTCATCATCACCCCGTCCATGTTTAGTTTGAGCAGAGTATGCTTAGGCATCACGTTCAGGGAAGATCCAGTGTCTACTAAGACCCGAGACATTACAGTATCTAAGCACCTGATGGAAATATGCAGCGCCTTATTATGAGCCCGACCCTCAGGAGGGAGCTCGTCATCACTGAAGCCTAGACAATTTCCTGCGGAGATATTTGTAACAACCCCTTCAAATTGGGCCACAGAGATCTCAGGATTTACATGGGAACCATGTAGAATTTTCATCAAGGCGGTTCGATGAGCTTCGGAATACAGGAGGAGGGATAAGATTGAGATCTTTGCGGGTGTCTGATTCAGCTGGTCAACCACCTTGAAATCGCTCTTCTTGATTACTCTGATTAACTGCTCCACTTGTTGTTCAAAAGACGTACCAGGAGAATCATTAATTGCCTGTTTCCCTTTATCTCTTACAGGAATCTCTTCGATAACTTCCTCAGGAGGTGGTGGAGTAGGAGCGAAGACTCTCCCACTTCGAGTTATTCTACTAGTCCCGGCAATGTTGGTTACATCCTTATTTTCGATCGGCGGACAAACAACTTTCTTTCCTCGAATGTAAACGGCATTGTATTCCCACGGCACTGCCCTGTTGTCAGTTAACGAGTTAGGAACAGAACTTGGAAGTGTTGACGCTTGGGTTGGAAGGGGAGCAACCGGATTCAGGTTTGGTGCAGGGAGCGTTGGAACCTGTATAACCAATGGAACTCTTGAAGCATTTCTCTGGACATTGGCCGGATAATACGGAATTTCCAAAATAGCGACATCACCTTCGGGAACGACTTTCTCAACTCTGACAATCCCTTCGTCCATCAGTTTTTGAATGGAATTTTTCAAATCGTCACATTCGTCTGGATTGGACGAGCACTTCAAACAAAAACTATGAAGCTCTTGTAGAACTTTCTGCTGTAAAAGATGCTCTCTTAGGGCTTCCATTGACATCTGAACCTCTTCAACTTGAGTCACTAAGTCATGGTCATTGTCAAACCCAATAGCGTTGGCAGCAGCCCCATGGTGGGGAGGCATAGGATTATTTTGAACATTGGGGCCTATAGGAGCAAAGCTTAACTCCTTGGCATCTAAAAGAGATTGCACCATGTATTTTAAAGCTTTGCAATTTTCGATCGAGTGGCCTGGAGCACCTGAATGGAATTCACAACGTGCGTTTACATCATAACCCCTTGGGAGTTCCACTGGCGGAGGAGCTAACTCTCGAAGTTGTACTAACTGACCGGCTAGCAATTGTGGAAGCAATTGAGCATACGGCATCGGGATTGGATCGATCCTCCTTTCGGTGTACCTTTGCTGCCTTTGTTGACCTCTCTGCCCCTGAGGCCTTTGGTTCTGTTGATAGTTTCGTGGCGGTGCGTATTGTTGTTGCGGAGCAGCCGCGGGGGTCTGGTAATATGGAACTTGTATAGTAGCCTTCCCCTTATCATCGGAGGCATTGCTCACCTCTCCTTCCTTTTTCTTGATGAAACCGCTAGAGTATGGTTTCTTCCCACCACCTGAGTTGTTGTTATTATTCGTGCCAGATGCACCTGAAATAGCCCCCACTTTAACACATATTTCAACCCGTTCCCCGATGATGACCATATCTGAAAACGAGTCAGAAGTACTACTGAGCATATGTTGCAAATACGGGCCTCGAAGGGTACTCATGAACAAATCCACTAGTTCTCGATCTAGGAGAGGAGGTTGAACTCTTGCGGCCAAACTGCGCCATCTCTGGGCGTACTCTTTGAAGGACTCACCAGTCTTTTGAGACATACCCTGCAGCTGCGCACAGCTAGGTGCCATGGTGGTGTTGTAGTGATAATGTTTTAAGAAAGCATCAACAAGCTCACTCCAATTACTAACATGAGTTTGTTCCAATTGCATGTACCATTCTAATGGAGCTTCAGCAAGACTGTCCTGAAAGAAATGCATAAGCAGCGGCTCATTGCTAGCATAAGCAGCCATCTTTCTGCAGTAAGATCGGAGATGAGTCTCTGGGCATGTAACTCCCTTATACTTGTCGAAATCGGGTACCTTAAACTTCGGCGGAATCACAACCCCCGGAACTAAACACATAGCAGCAACACTGAATCCTGGTTTCTTAGAAGTCTCCATAGCCTTTAAGCGTTCTTCCAGAGCCTTGTATATCTTAGCAGTTTCAGACAGATCAGCCGTAGAACCCTTTGGAGGGTCATCGAGATCAATGACATCATGGTGGTCATCTATAATCATCTGTGGGTTCTCCTTAGGAATTCCCCCATGATTATTCTTGGGTCCGCCATTCTCGGATGTGGAGGCAATGTCCACCAGTTTTGTGACGCTTATTCTGAGCTCTTCCTGCCCTTGGATGACGGCATGAAGAGTTTCCATGAGTTGGTTCATCCGGTCACCCATGGTGTCCATGTCTTTGCGGAGAGAGGCCTGGTTCTGCTCAATCTGTTCCATGATCCTCAACTTGTTGGCTCGAGTGCGATAAGGATGTATGGAAGTCGTCTTGTAGATTCTATAATAAAAGGCAAAATCATCAGATAAGAACTCCTTCCAGCAAACCTGCAATTTATGAAATGCATGATATGTATGATTCATGAAATGATTGTCCACTCTGGTTCTCCATGGTTCAACTACCGTCAATAGTAATCGAGCAACATGATGATAAGAATGACCACATGAAGAAGACATCCAAAGATAAGGGAAATTCCCACAGAACTGAATATAAGAAGGTTATGGGAGTGTGAGCAATTGGTAACAATAATGATTAGTTCGGGGGTAGGTTATTTTTCATGTCGCTTAGGCTCAAATAAAGTGCCTTAGCGACAATTTCAAAATTGTGCCTATCCGGACTTGGCGACAAGTAGGTGTTCAGCAGAGAGGATTGTCCTTCCAGAATTGGAACAATTTGGTAGTCCTAGAATGTGTAACTTGTAGCTGTAAGACTGAAATAGGGTCAAAATGATGAAAATGGTCCTCTAGATTCTTCAAAGAAGGCCAAGAACTTGAGCAGAAAACTTTGAATAGTGCAAATAAGTATGATTGTCTCCTTTGGTTTTCTTGAGAACATCACCGTTGCCAAATGTTATTGGCAAAAATTATGCCGGTGAGGTATCCAAAGTGGACATGCATATGCAAGGTTGATAATTTCATCTTTCTGACATTTTTTTTGTTGAGAAATAAACATGTTAGATGTAAATGCAAAATGATCATGGTGTTACTACTTCCATGATACCAATATCTGCTGTATTGTCTCTGCGTAGCTTGTAAGTACCAGGATCATAGGTCCAGAACATAAACCATACAATCTTATGAACAGATTCGGGACTCAGAAAATAAATTTGAGAACCTCTTAACCATTGACAGAGTTTCAGAGCATATCCAATAGAACCGATGGTCACTGTTTGAGCATAGTCATCATTTGAATATGAGTAATCATCTGAATATGAGTCACCATCTGTACCTGAGATAGAAATTCCCTCCCCACTCACGGGTGAAACTAGGTCAGGGTAAGATAATGGTAACTCGAAAATCACGGGTCCGCCTGAAAGTGCTATGGGCTTACCCACAGACGTGGGTGCCGATAGTAATTCATTTGAACCTCATCCGAGCGTGGTATGTGACATGACTGCACTAATTGGACCACGTCCTATAGCCGTCATGCCCCCACTCTATTCCTAGGTGTCCTAGTGCACTCTGGCCTGGGTACTGGGCCTTTTACCTCAAAAGTGACATCCCAACCCAATAAGAAGTAGATCTTGTACAGCAGTAGTATATGGAAGACAGTAAATACAATGCGTATGTATGCTTGAGTATATACAAAATGAATGAATAAACCGAAAGCGTGAAGATAAACACCCAAAGAAAATAAAAGAAGAGCTAGGAGCGACTCCGGGATGGACCAGCACTTGGTCGACCCATTCCCCAATGAAGTCGCCAGCTGAAACAACCGGCTGAAAATCATCAAACAATGAAGTCGCCATCGAACGTCTTTTATCCCACATGTAGGGAAAGGTAAACATCGAGAAAACCTGATGAGGGAGAAGTCACGGTCTTGCGACCGAGAGATCGGGTAAGGGAGTCTGTTACGCGAGGGGAAGGTATTAGCACCCCACACGCCCGTAGTACTCTACGGTATCCACTCTTGTTGTCTATCTTATGGGTGTGTTTAATCTATGCTTACTGTTTACTATACTACTGGAAGGAATGCATGCAAAAGAAAGGAGAAAAGAATGTAGGGAAAATAAAATTGTGCTCGCCTGGGCCCTACCCCAATGCCTACGTATCCTTTTTGAGGAATCAGAGCTACCGTAGTTCGGCTCACATTTTTTTGTTTGTTTGTGTTTTTTGTGGACGAAGTTAATCCCGCCTTCTGCTGCAGCTCGACCTTTGGAGACTTATGCGTTGGCACATAAGTAAATTAATCGTGTCCTTACCTGAAAAGGTTTTTTAAGACAAAGGTGCCCGAGCGCACAAAAGATTTGAACTTGTTTTGTATTTTTGTTGTAGATGATGACTGATTGACCTCAAGAGAGAGATATTAGCCATTTTTCTACTTAGCCATGAAAGGAGTTTTTGAGAATTGAACCACACCTATGCTTGAGATGAAGAGCAATAAGATCGAGAAGAGACCCGCTTATCATTTCTCGTACTAAGCAAAAGCGTGATTCGAATCAGTAGTTTTAAAGTATTTTGTATTTTTGAAAGAAAAAGAAGTTTTTGTTTTAAGTGCGAATGCAAAAGGGAAAGAAAAGTTAAAGGGGAATTAGCATATTTCTAAACCTAATGTTATTGTGCGTTAGTAGCCATAAGATTTAGGCTAAAGGGGAATTTTCTATCGGATATTAGTATGCATGAATTTGAAAGCCTAATGTCTACTTTCAGTTCAATTAAATCGAAGATTAAATTTGAACCAAAATCTCCTAAAGAATCATGAAATAATATACGAATAAGTAAAATTAGGCAGCAAGTATCAGGATATCGCATACAATCCATAAAAATTGCGAGCGAAACACATGACATAAAAATGAGTAAAACTAATGATTAAAATTGAAAAGGAAAAGTGAGAGAATTGAAAAGAAATCTCTTTTATTTACCAATATTGCCAAAGAAAATAAATCGCCAAAATTAACCGCAATCAAAATGAGTATGGGAAATAAGATCTCAGGAGGTGCGAACTAAATTCACTATGTGCTGCAAAAAAAAAGAAATGACATTAGGCCCCATCAAAAATGGACACAATCAGCAAGAAAATAAAAATAATCATGATCCAAGAATTGACTAGTTTGGCCCATTCCATCACTAATTCCTCTTACAACAAAAACCCATATTTTTTTATATTATTTTCAGCATATTATTATTATTATAGAAAATATAAAATAATAAAACAATTATATTGTTTCAGTATATTATTATTATAAAATAAAAAATGTAAGATAATAGAACAATTATATAATTTCAGTATATTATTATTATAAGATAAAAAATGTAAGATAATAGAACAATTATATAATTTCAGTATATTATTATTATAAAATAAAAAATATAAGATAATAATACAATTATATAAAATGGAAAAAGAAAAAGGATATGAAATTGGAAAGGGATTTTAGGGATTGCAAAAAGAAAGTCTCTTCTCCTCTTCTCCGCGGAACACAATCGGCGTCGCCGGCCTTCTTCCGCTTCTTCCGACAACTCGGCGGCGCGGTCATCATCATCTTCACTGATCTTCTTCTGCTCCTCCTATTCCCTCGCTCTTCTTCTCTGATGACTGTCCACCGTGAACTGCTGCGTGTTTCCGTTCGACCTTCGGCCTCCTCTACTGGAAAACTCCGCTGGCTCTTAAATGGCGTCGGTCTTCCAAGAAAACCAGAGGTAAATTCTTCACTCTATTCTTATGCTTCTTCTATCTCTTCTTTCTTATTTTCCGTTTCTTCTTCCTCAATTATTTGACTCCGTCTTACCGTAGCTTGCTAACGCGTTGCGATTTTGTTACCGGGATACAGTCAATAGATTAGACGATCAAACTAAGAACAGATGGACGTAGAATCTTACCGGCTAGAGATGCTCCAATGACTCTTGAACAGAGACACTGAAGATGGTCAAACTAGATGAATTCAGGTACATCCCTTTCAATTATGTTCTTGTCCGTCTTTTGGGATTTCTTCCGCGATTCTGTGAATTGTTGTGGTTGTCGTCGAAGATTGCGCGTGTGTGTTGTTTTTGAAGAAAATGATGGTGATGTAGAGGTTTCTATAGAAATCTTGAAGATTAAGGTCGCAGATTGTTGAAGATTCTTGCGGAGATAAAGATTGTTGAGAGGTATTGACGGCGAGAAGAAGATGTTATGAGAAGAGAGTATAGAGATTTGGAGAAAATAAATGCTTTTTGAGATTGAGGGTGGTGGAGGGTTGAAGAAGATTGAGGTTTAGAGAGGGAGAGAAGAGTGAGAGGATGAGGATGATGTTCGAGCGTGGGAATGATGAAAAATGAAGATTGGTGCTTGAGATTGAAGAGTGACATTTTGTTTTATGGTTGGATGGAATTTCCAAAGTTAGTTACAGACCACTGATTCCTGAAGCTTGATACAAGATCCAATGGTGGAGATGAGTTCAGTTGAGAATTTCTGTTATTTCTAACTGATTTTCTGTTATGAAGCTTATTCTGAGCTGGCAAGGAATTAGTTATAGTTAGTTATGTTGTTTATGGTTTGTTGAGTTAGTTATGTTATGGTTAAAAATCAGTTAGACTATCTTCAGTTATAATTGGTGATTCTGTTAGTTTTTTCTATTAGGACAGTTAGAGATTAGAAAGTTTGTTAGATTATAGTTTCTAATTTCTGTATTTCAAATTAAATTAACTTGATTACATATTGGTATTGAACCGGCTTGAGAAATGGTTGTTTATGCAGGTTCAGGAGGTACAACAAGGCAGCGTATTTGTGGTGGCACAGAACCATGGACGTCTCGATGGTAGTTTGGGGCAGCTCAAGCCTTGTTCCGAGATTCTGAAGGAAGGCACAATAAGAATACCGCAAGTGTGCTCCATGACGCACATCAATACCGTCTTCTTGATGGAGAGTTCCTATCAATATCATCCCTCGACATAAAGACAGGCGTATCATCATCAAATATGGAGAAACCAGGTTTAACACTAGCTGAGGTGAGTTGCATGAGCTTGAAAACTCCGGGATGAAGGGACATTGTCATAGACAGTACATATCACACACTCAAACAATCACATCACTATTGAAATACTCAGTTTATACACAGTATCATACATACTACAAACACACTTATACACATCACACAATATAACAACAATTAAAAATATATGCGAAGACATAGTCAATCACATGCTCTAACATCATACTCACAAAATCATATAATAATCACACGCGCACACACATAGCTATTACAATAACACTGAGCGCAAATACAACTAACATTCACATACTATAGTACACAATTAAAACAGCCTATGATAACAGAATTGAACAACAAACACACACATAATCTCCTTTAATAACACATGCTCATATCACTACACAATAACTCAGAAAGTTTAAACACCATTACATTATCACTTCACAAAATAGCAGTTCACATTTAACACTAGTATGCTCAATAAAATCAATCGTATTTTCTCATTGACAACAACTACAAAAAAGCAAGCATGGAGATTACTTTGAGATGTTATGGAAGCTTGAAGTTTGGAACATGAAGAACGATTGAAAAAAAAATGTATAGATGTTATGTATAATTGTAATGAAATTTGGACTTGTATGTATTTGAATAATTGTAATGTATGTTGATTTTATTTCCACATAATGAAATGGCCTTTGTATGAATTCAAATAAATGGTATGAATCCAAAATATTTGCAAGGTACCCAAAAGAGACATGAATCTTGAATGAATCCAAGAGAGGCTATTTGGACAATATTTTGATGGTTGGATGAATTTGATGCATGCTTTTTCATACTTGTGGTTTGAATTCCAAGAAAGGCCACGCAAATTTTTAAGAACTTTGATTAAATCCACTTCAAATATTCCAAATCCACTTCAAATATTGATGAATGAATTCTAATCAAACCACAGTTTCAGTGAACCCCTAATTCAATTCAATTTTCCGATCTAAACCAAAATTGCGTGTCAAGCAATAAATATTTGAAATAACGACACCTTGATCACAATCAACATCTTGTACCATGTCCCGATTATATGAGCACTAGAATAACGACATCTTAGACCCCTTCTCAATAGATGATAATGATTATGCCCTGAGGGATTCCTTGCAGATGAATATGAAAGATGAGACATGCGAATACCTTGATATGGAATGAACCTTAGGTAGAATGCTGACAAGCTCAAATATGAAAATGTATAAACCCTGATTTTTAGCTCCGTCTCATAAAACCTTGCAACTTGACATTGAGAAGCAAAGAATAGCCTCGTAGCTTGATGATGATAAGGTCCATGAAATGAAAACCTAACTTCAAACAGATTATTAATAGAGAAATAAACCGAAACAAGCTTGTGTGAAGATGGGAGCCTTAAAGCCATACACCAACCCTTATTCCTCGAAATCCATGATCTTATGCCAATTTATCAATTAATGATGTATGATGTGTTATATGACCTAATGTGAGAAAAATGCAAAAATGCGTAAGCCAGATAAAAGTAAAAGGGTAGGACAAATTTGGGGTATTACACCAGTTAATAACAAGTGAAAGACCTCTTCCGGTATGGGTTTGTCTCTTCCAGTTAATAACATGTGAAAGACCTCTTCCGGTATGGGTTTGTCTCCTCCAATTAATAACATGCGAAAGACCTCTTCTAGTATGGGTTTATCTCTTCCAGTTAATAACAGGCGAAAGACCTCTTCTTGTATGGGTTCGTCTTTTCTAGTTAATAATAGGAGCAAGTCCTCTTCTCATATGGGTTCATCTCTTCTAGTTAATAATAGGCAAAAGACCTCTTCTAGTATGGGTTCATATCTTCTAGTTAATAAAAAGCGAAAGACCTCTTCTGGTATGAATTTATATCTTCCAGTTAATAACAGATAAAAGACCTCTTCTAGTATGGGTTCATCTCTTACAGTTAGTAACGTGCGAAAGACCTCTTCTGGTATGGTTATCTCTTCCAGTTAATAATAGGTTAAACACCTCTTCTGGTATGGATTCATCTCTTCTAGTTAATAATAGGTGAAACACCTCTTCTGGTATGGGTTCATCTCTTCTAGTTAGTAACATGCGAAAGACCTCTTCTTGTATGGGTTTGTCTCTTATAGTTAGTAACATGCGAAAGACCTCCTATGGAATGGGTTTATCTTCTCCAGTTAATAACAGGCGAAAGACCGCTTCGGGTATGGGTTTATCTTCTCCAGTTAATAACAGGCAAAAGACTTCTTCGGGTATGGGTTCATGTCTTCTAGTTAATAATAGGCGAAAGACCACTTCTAGTATGGGTTCATATCTTCCACTTAATAACAAGCGAAATACCTCTTCTGGTATGGCTTTATCTCTTCCAGTTAATAACAGATGAAAGACCTCTTCTAGTATGGGTTCATCTCTTCCTGTTAGTAACAGGCGAAAGACCTTTTCTGATATGGGTTAATCTCTTCCAGTTAATAATAGGTTAAACACATCTTCTGGTATGGATTCATCTCTTCTAATTAAAATAGTGAAACACCTCTTCTGGTATGGGATAATCTTTTCCAGTTAGTAATAGGCGAAATACCTCTTCTTGTATGGGTTTATCTCTTCCAATTAATAACAGGAGAAAGACCTCTTCTGGTGTGGATTTATTCCTCCAATAAATAACCGGAGAAAGACCTCTTCTGGTTGGGTTCATCTCTTCCAGTTAGTAACAGGCGAAAGACCTCTACTGGTATGGGTTCATCTCTTCCAATTAATAACAGGCGAAACACCTCTTCTGTTATGGATTTATCTCTTCCAGTTAATAACAGATAAAAGACCTCTTCTGGTTGGGTTCATCTCTTCCAGTTAATAACAGGCAAAAGACCTTTTCTGGTATGGGTTCATCTCTTCCAGTTAATAATAGGGGAAACACATCTTCTGGTATGGGTTCATCTCTTCTAGTTAATAATAGGCGAAAGACCTCTTCTAGTATGGGTTCATATCTTCCATTTAATACCAAGCGAAACACGTCATCTGGTATGGGTTTGTTTCTTCCAGTAAATAACAGGTGAAAGACCTCTTCTGGTATGGGTTCATCTCTTCCAGTTAGTAACAGGGAAAAGACCTCTTCTAGTATGGTTATCTCTTCCAGTTAATAACAGGAAAAAGACCTCTTCTGGTATGGATTCATCTCTTCTAGTTAATAATAGGTGAAACACCTCTTCTGGTAAGGTTTCATCTCTTCGAGTTAATAACAGGAGAAAGACCTCTTCTGGTATGGGTTTGTCTCTTCAAGTTAATAACAGGTGTAAGACCTCTTCTAGTATGGGATCATCTCTTCAAGTTAGTAATAGGCGAAATACCTCTTCTTGTATGGGTTTATCTCTTCCAATTAATAACAGCAGAAAGACCTCTTATGGTGTGGATTTATTCTACCAATAAATAACCGGCGAAAGACCTCTTATGGTATGGGTTTATCTCTTCCAGTTAATAACAGGCGAAAAACCTCTTATGGTATGGGTTTATCTCTTCCAGTTAATAAGAGGCGAAAGACCTCTTCTAGTATGGGTTCATATCTTCCAGTTAATAATAAGTTAAAGACCTCTTCTGATATGGATTTGTCTCTTCTGGTATGGGATCATCTCTTCCAATTAGTAACATGTGAAAGACCTCTTCTGGTATGGGCTTATCTCTTCCAGTTAATAACAGGCGAAAGACCTCTTCTAGTATGGATTCGTCTCTTTTGGTTAATAATAGGCAAAAGACCTCTTCTAGTATGGGTTCATATCTTCTAGTTAATAACAAGAGAAATACCTCTTTTGGTATGGGTTTGTCTCTTCCAGTTAATAATAGGTGAAAGACCTCTTCTGGAATGGGATTATCTCTTCCAGTTAGTAACAGGCGAAAGATATCTTCTGGTATGGTTATCTCTTACAGTTAATAACAAGCGAAAGACCTCTTCTTTTATGGGTTCGTCTCTTCCAGTTAATAATAAGTGAAACACCTCTTCTGGTATGGGTTCATCTCTTCCAATTAATAACAGGCGAAACACCTCTTCTAGTATGAGTTTATCTCTTCCAGTTAATAACAAGCAAAAGACATCTTAAGGTATGGGGTCATCTCTTCTAGTTAGTAACATGCGAAAGACCTCCTATGGTATGGGTTTATCTTCTCCAGTTAATAACAGGCGAAAGACCTCTTCGGGTATGGGTTCATGTCTTCTAGTTAATAATAGGCGAAAGACCTCTTCTAGTATGGGTTCATATCTTCCACTTAATAACAAGCGAAATACCTCTTCTGGTATGGGTTCATCTCTTCCTGTTAGTAACAGGCGAAAGACCTTTTCTGATATGGGTTAATCTCTTCCAGTTAATAATAGGTTAAACACATCTTCTGGCATGGATTCATCTCTTATAGTTAAAAATAGTGAAACACCTCTTCTGGTATGGGATCATCTCTTCCAGTTAGTAATAGGTGAAATACCTCTTCTTGTATGGGTTTATCTCTTCCAATTAATAACAGGAGAAAGACCTCTTCTGGTGTGAATTTATTCTTCCAATAAATAACCGGAGAAAGACCTCTTCTGGTATGGTTTTGTCTCTTCCAGTTATTAACAGGTGAAAGACCTCTTCTGGTATTGGATCATCTCTTTCAGTTAGTAATAGGTGAAATACCTCTTCTTGTATGGGTTTATCTCTTCCAATTAATAACAGGAGAAAGACCTCTTCTGGTGTGGATTTAATCTTCCACTAAATAACTGGCGAAAGACCTCTTTTGGTATGGCTTCATCTCTTCCAGCTAGTAACATGGGAAATACCTCTTATGTTATGGGTTCATCTCTTCCAGTTAGTAACAGGGAAAATACCTCTTCTAGTATGGTTATCTCTTCCAGTTAATAACAGGCGAAAGACCTCTTCTGGTATGGATTCATCTCTTCTAGTTAATAATAGGCAAAAGACCTCTTCTGGTATGGGTTCATCATCTTCTAGTTAATAACAAGCGAAATACCTCTTTTGATATGGGTTTTTCTCTTCCAGTTCATAACAGGTGAAAGCCCCCTTCTGGTATGGGATCATCTCTTCCAATTAGTAACTGGCGAAAGACCTCTTCTTGTATGGGTTTATCTCTTCCAGTTAATAACAGGCGAAAGACCTCTTCTTGTATGGGTTCATCTCTTCCAATTAATAATAGGTGAATCACCTCTTCTGGTATGGGTTCATCTCTTCCAATTAATAACAGGCGAAACACCTCTTCTGATATGAGTTTATCTTTTCCAAATAATAACAAGCGAAAGACCTCTTCAGGTATTGGGTCATCTCTTCTAGTTAGTAACATGCGAAAAATCTCTTATGGTATGGGTTTATCTTCTCTAGTTAATAACAGGCGAAAGACCTCTTCGGGTATGGGTTCATCTCTTCTAGTTTATAATAGGCGAAATACCTCTTATAGTATGGGTTCATATCTTCCAATTAATAACAGGCAAAACACCTCTTCTCTTATGGCTTTATCTCTTCCAGTTAATAACAGATAAAAGACCTCTTCTGGTTAGGTTCATCTATTCCAGTTAGTAACAGGCGAAAGACCTCTTATGGTATGGGTTCATCTCTTCCAATTAATAACAGGCGAAACACCTCTTCTGTTATGGATTTATCTCTTCCAGTTAATAACAGATAAAAGACCTCTTCTGGTTGGGTTCATCTCTTCCAGTTAGTAACAGGCGAAAGACCTCTTCTGGTATGGTTATCTCTTCCAGTTAATAATAGGCGAAAGACCTTTTCTGCTATGGGTTCATCTCTTCCAGTTAATAATAGGTGAAACACCTCTTCTGGTATGGGTTCATCTCTTCTAGGTAATAATAGGCGAAATACCTCTTCTAGTATGGGTTCATATCTTCCAGTTAATACCAAGCGAAACACCTCTTCTGGTATGGGTTTGTTTCTTCCAGTTAATAACAGGTGAAAGACCTCTTCTTGTATGGGTCATCTCTTCCAGTTAGTAATAGGGAAAAGACCTCTACTAGTATGGTTATCTCTTCCAGTTAATAACAGGCGAAAGACCTCTTCTGGTATGGATTCATCTCTTCTAGTTAATAATAGGTGAAACACCTCTTCTGGTAAGGTTTCATCTCTTCGAGTTAATAACAGGAGAAAGACCTCTTCTGGTATGGGTTTGTCTCTTCAAGTTAATAACAGGTGTAAGACCTCTTCTGGTATGGGATCATCTCTTCAAGTTAGTAATAGGCGAAATACCTCTTCTTGTATGGGTTTATCTCTTCCAATTAATAACAGCAGAAAGACCTCTTATGGTGTGGATTTATTCTACCAATAAATAACCGGCGAAAGACCTCTTATGGTATGGGTTTATCTCTTCCAGTTAATAACAGGCGAAAAACCTCTTATGGTATGGGTTTATCTCTTCCAGTTAATAAGAGGCGAAAGACCTCTTCTAGTATGGGTTCATATCTTCCAGTTAATAATAAGTTAAAGACCTCTTCTGATATGGATTTGTCTCTTCTGGTATGGGATAATCTCTTCCAATTAGTAACATGTGAAAGACCTCTTCTGGTATGGGCTTATCTCTTCCAGTTAATAACAGGCGAAAGACCTCTTCTAGTATGGATTCGTCTCTTTTGGTCAATAATAGGCAAAAGACCTCTTCTAGTATGGGTTCATATCTTCTAGTTAATAACAAGAGAAATACCTCTTTTGGTATGGGTTTGTCTCTTCCAGTTAATAATAGGTGAAAGACCTCTTCTGGAATGGGATTATCTCTTCCAGTTAGTAACAGGCGAAAGATATCTTCTGGTATGGTTATCTCTTCCAGTTAATAACAAGCGAAATACCTCTTCTTTTATGGGTTCGTCTCTTCCAGTTAATAATAAGTGAAACACCTCTTCTGGTATGGGTTCATCTCTTCCAATTAATAACAGGCGAAACACCTCTTCTAGTATGAGTTTATCTCTTCCAGTTAATAACAAGCAAAAGACATCTTAAGGTATGGGGTCATCTCTTCTAGTTAGTAACATGCGAAAGACCTCCTATGGTATGGGTTTATCTTCTCCAGTTAATAACAGGCGAAAGACCTCTTTGGGTATGGGTTCATGTCTTCTAGTTAATAATAGGCGAAAGACCTCTTCTAGTATGGGTTCATATCTTCCACTTAATAACAAGCGAAATACCTCTTCTGGTATGGGTTCATCTCTTCCTGTTAGTAACAGGCGAAAGACCTTTTCTGATATGGGTTAATCTCTTCCAGTTAATAATAGGTTAAACACATCTTCTGGCATGGATTCATCTCTTATAGTTAAAAATAGTGAAACACCTCTTCTGGTATGGGATCATCTCTTCCAGTTAGTAATAGGTGAAATACCTCTTCTTGTATGGGTTTATCTCTTCCAATTAATAACAGGAGAAAGACCTCTTCTGGTGTGGATTTATTCTTCCAATAAATAACCGGAGAAAGACCTCTTCTGGTATGGTTTTGTCTCTTCCAGTTATTAACAGGTGAAAGACCTCTTCTGGTATTGGATCATCTCTTCCAGTTAGTAATAGGTGAAATACCTCTTCTTGTATGGGTTTATCTCTTCCAATTAATAACAGGAGAAAGACCTCTTCTGGTGTGGATTTAATCTTCCACTAAATAACTGGCGAAAGACCTCTTTTGGTATGGCTTCATCTCTTCCAGCTAGTAACATGGGAAATACCTCTTATGTTATGGGTTCATCTCTTCCAGTTAGTAACAGGGAAAATACCTCTTCTAGTATGGTTATCTCTTCCAGTTAATAACAGGCGAAAGACCTCTTCTGGTATGGATTCATCTCTTCTAGTTAATAATAGGCAAAAGACCTCTTCTGGTATGGGTTCATCATCTTCTAGTTAATAACAAGCGAAATACCTCTTTTGATATGGGTTTTTCTCTTCCAGTTCATAACAGGTGAAAGCCCCCTTCTGGTATGGGATCATCTCTTCCAATTAGTAACTGGCGAAAGACCTCTTCTTGTATGGGTTTATCTCTTCCAGTTAATAACAGGCGAAAGACCTCTTCTTGTATGGGTTCATCTCTTCCAATTAATAATAGGTGAATCACCTCTTCTGGTATGGGTTCATCTCTTCCAATTAATAACAGGCGAAACACCTCTTCTGATATGAGTTTATCTTTTCCAAATAATAACAAGCGAAAGACCTCTTCAGGTATTGGGTCATCTCTTCTAGTTAGTAACATGCGAAAAACCTCTTATGGTATGGGTTTATCTTCTCTAGTTAATAACAGGCGAAAGACCTCTTCGGGTATGGGTTCATCTCTTCTAGTTTATAATAGGCGAAATACCTCTTATAGTATGGGTTCATATCTTCCAATTAATAACAGGCAAAACACCTCTTCTGTTATGGCTTTATCTCTTCCAGTTAATAACAGATAAAAGACCTCTTCTGGTTAGGTTCATCTATTCCAGTTAGTAACAGGCGAAAGACCTCTTATGGTATGGGTTCATCTCTTCCAATTAATAACAGGCGAAACACCTCTTCTGTTATGGATTTATCTCTTCCAGTTAATAACAGATAAAAGACCTCTTCTGGTTGGGTTCATCTCTTCCAGTTAGTAACAGGCGAAAGACCTCTTCTGGTATGGTTATCTCTTCCAGTTAATAATAGGCGAAAGACCTTTTCTGCTATGGGTTCATCTCTTCCAGTTAATAATAGGTGAAACACCTCTTCTGGTATGGGTTCATCTCTTCTAGGTAATAATAGGCGAAATACCTCTTCTAGTATGGGTTCATATCTTCCAGTTAATACCAAGCGAAACACCTCTTCTGGTATGGGTTTGTTTCTTCCAGTTAATAACAGGTGAAAGACCTCTTCTTGTATGGGTCATCTCTTCCAGATAGTAATACGGAAAAGACCTCTACTAGTATGGTTATCTCTTCCAGTTAATAACAGGCGAAAGACCTCTTCTGGTATGGATTCATCTCTTCTAGTTAATAATAGGTGAAACACCTCTTCTGGTAAGGTTTCATCTCTTCGAGTTAATAACAGGCGAAATACCTCTTCTGGTATGGGTTTGTCTCTTCAAGTTAATAAAAGGTGAAAGACCTCTTCTGGTATGGGATCATCTCTTCCAGTTAGTAATAGGCGAAATACCTCTTCTTGTATGGGTTTATCTCTTCCAATTAATAACAGTAGAAAGACCTCTTATGGTGTGGATTTATTCTACCAATAAATAACCGGAAAAAGACCTCTTATGGTATGGGTTTATCTCTTCCAGTTAAAAACAGGCGAAAGACCTCTTATGGTATGGGTTTACCTCTTCCGGTTAATAACAGGCGAAAGAACTCTTCTGGTATGGGTTCATCTCTTCTAGTTAATAATAGGAGAAAGACCTCTTCTAGTATGGGTTCATATCTTCCAGTTAATAATAAGTGAAAGACCTCTTCTGGTATGGGTTTGTCTCTTCCAGTTAATACCAGGTGAAGGACCTCTTCTGGTATGGGATCATCTCTTCCAATTAGTAACATGTGAAAGACCTCTTTTGGTATGGTTTTATCTCTTCCAGTTAATAACAGGCGAAAGACCTCTGCTTGTATGGGTTCATCTCTTCTGGTTAATAATAGGCAAAAGACCTCTTCTAGTATGAGTTCATATCTTCTTGTTAATAACTAGTGAAATACCTCTTTTGGTATGGGTTTGTCTCTTCCAGTTAATAGCAGGTGAAAGACCTCTTCTGGTATGGGATTATCTCTTCCAGTTAGTAACAGGCGAAAGAACTCTTCTGGTATGGTTATCTCTTTCAGTTAATAACAGGCGAAAGACCTCTTCTTGTATGGGTTAATCTCTTCCAGTTAATAATAGGTGAAACACCTCTTCTGGTATGGGTTCATCTCTTCCAATTAATAACAGGCGAAACACCTCTTCTGGTATGGGTTTATCTCTTCCAGTTAATAACAAGCGAAAGACCTCTTCAGGTATGGGGTCATCTCTTCTAGTTAGTAACATGCGAAATACCTCTTATGGTATGGGTTTATCTTCTCCAGTTAATAACAGGCGAAAGACCTCTTCGGGTATGGGTTCATGTCTTCTAGTTAGTAATAGGCGAAAGAGCTCTTCTAGTATGGGTTCATATCTTCCACTTAATAACAAGCGAAATACCTCTTCTGGTATGGCTTTATCTCTTCCAGTTAATAACAGATGAAACACCTCTTCTGGTATGGGTTCATCTCTTCCTGTTAGTAACAGGCGAAAGACCTTTTCTGATATGGGTTAATCTCTTCCAGTAAATAATAGGTTAAACACATTTTCTGGTATGGATTCATCTCTTCTAGTAAAAAATAGTGAAACACCTCTTCTGGTATGGGTTCATCTCTTCCAGTTAATAACAAGAGAAAGACCTCTTTTGGTATGGGTTTGTCTCTTCCAGGTAATAACAGGTGAAAGACCTCTTCTAGTATGGGTTCATCTCTTCCAGTTAGTAATAGGCGAAATACCTCTTCTTGTATGGGTTTATCTCTTCCAATTAATAACAGGAGAAAGACCTCTTCTGGTGTGGATTTATTCTTCCAGTAAATAACCGGCGAAAAACCTCTTTTGGTATGGGTTCAACTCTTCCAGTTAGTAACATGGGAAAGACCACTTATGGTATGGGTTTATCTCTTCCAGTTAATAACAGGCGAAAGAACTCTTCTGGTATGGGTTCATCTCTTCTAGTTAATAATAGGCGAAAGACCTCTTCTAGTATGGGTTCATATCTTCCAGTTAATAATAAGTGAAAGACCTCTTATGGTATGGGTTTGTCTCATCCAGTTAATAATAGGTGAAACACCTCTTCTGGTATGGGTTTATCTCTTCCAGTTAATAACAGGTGAGAGAACTCTTCTTGTATGGGTTCATCTCTTCTAGTTAATAATAGGCAAAAGACCTCTTCTAGTATGGGTTCATATCTTCCAGTTAATAACAAGCGAAATACCTCTTTTGGTATGGGTTTGTCTTTTCCAGTCAATAACAGGTGAAAAACCTCTTCTAGTATGGGATTATCTCTTCCAGTTAGTAACAGGCGAAAGACCTCTTCTGGTATGGTTATCTCTTCCAGTTAATAACAGGCAACAGACCACTTCTTGTATGGGTTCGTCTCTTCTGGTTAATAATAGGCAAAAGACCTCTTCTAGTATGAGTTCATATCTTCTTGTTAATAACTAGCGAAATACCTCTTTTGGTATGCGTTTGTCTCTTCCAGTGAATAGCAGGTGAAAGACCTCTTCTTGTATGGGATTATCTCTTCCAGTTAGTAACAGGCGAAAGACCTCTTCTGGTATGCTTATCTCTTTCAGTTAATAACAGGCAAAAGACCTCTTCTTGTATGGGTTCAACTCTTCCATTTAATAGTAGGTGAAACACTTCTTCTGGTATGGGTTCATCTCTTCCAATTAATAACAGGTGAAACACCTCTTCTGGTATGGGTTTATCTCTTCCAGTTAATAACAAGCGAAAGACCTATTCAGGTATGGGGTCATCTCTTCTAGTTAGTAACATGCGAAAGACCTCTTATGGTATGGGTTTATCTTCTCCAGTTAATAACAGGCGAAAGACCTCTTCGGGTATGGGTTCATGTCTTCTAGTTAATAATAGGCGAAAGACCTCTTCTAGTATGGGTTCATATCTTCCACTTAATAACAAGCGAAATACCTCTTCTGGTATGGCTTTATCTCTTCCAGTTAATAACAGATGAAAGACCTCTTCTGGTATTGGTTCATCTCTTCCTGTTAGTAACAGGAGAAAGACCTTTTCTGATATGGGTTAATCTGTTCCAGTTAATAATAGGTTAAACACATCTTCTGGCATGGATTCATCTCTTCTAGTTAAAAATAGTGAAACACCTCTTCTGGTATGGGATCATCTCTTCCAGTTAGTAATAGGTGAAATACCTCTTCTTGTATGGGTTTATCTCTTCCAATTAATAACAGGAGAAAGACCTCTTCTGGTGTGGATTTATTCTTCCAATAAATAACCGGAGAAAGACCTCTTCTGGTATGGTTTTGTCTCTTCCAGTTAATAACAGGTGAAAGACCTCTTCTGGTATTGGATCATCTCTTCCAGTTAGTAATAGGAGAAATACCTCTTCTTGTATGGGTTTATCTCTTCCAATTAATAATAGGAGAAAGTGAAGTATTGAAAAACACAAGAAGGGGGGGTTGAATTGTAAAACTGAAAATCAATGCAATGAACAAGATATTTTTATCCTGGTTCGTTTGATCTCAAACTACTCCAGTCCACCCGTCAAGGTGATTTCGCCTCTCTCCCACGAGGTCTTAATCCACTATATTCAACTGAATATTACAGACTGCTTTAACAACTGCTAAAGCCTTCTTGATGCAAACCACAACCCGGTTTGTCAAGGAAACCCTTTCTTACAAAGAAGATAAATCTAAGTGTGTGAATGTTTTCTACAAAACTGTATCACAACTGTGATGTATACACAACTTAAAGCTTAGAAACTAGATTGCTAAACAATGATTGAATAAGAGAATGTGTAGTGTTTAGCAAACTGAGAAAAGGAAGATTATGATCAGCTTTTAGGCGTGTAAAGATTTGGAGAGCATTAGCCAATTCAATCTTCAAAGTCTTGTTTATATAGCACTGAGATGTTGAACGTTGGAGCAATATTCTTGATTCAATGCTAATAATAAACTTTCCTTATCGAGCAGATCTTGTCTGGAATGAGGCCGTTGGTATTAATTTGCTTTCAATGCATAATACCGTTGCTTACTTAATGCAAGTTCTGGCTTGGCTCATTCTGATTCTGCTTAGCTGCTGATGAACTATTGTGTTTCTTTATCAGAGTGTTGAGCGCAGTTCTGTTCATCAGGCTTCAGCATACACGTGAGTTAATCTTCTGATTCTGACATTCTGATATGGCAACTTCTGATGCTGATGTCAAGAACCAATTTCTGATGCTGATCAGGTGTGATCTTGCTTATACCAATCAGAGTATCTGCAAATCAGAACTTAATAATTTAGGCAGCAGATAGTTCATACATGAATCATATAAATACTATATCTTTTCATTTTGTTATCATTAAAACTTAAACATAGGGTAGTAGATTCAAACTTTGTTCTAACAATCTCCCCCTTTTTGATGATGACAAAAACTAGATATTTTTTAAATGAAAATAATGTGAAAAGGTATCAGAGAGATGCATCAGAGTAAGAGGTTATCAAAGATAAGGGATAAAGAGATATCAGAGTTGAGAGATACTCCCCCTGAGTTTATTACTTCCCTTTTTGATTACAAGTGTTCTTCAGGATCATATCTTTTTTCCTTTCTTTGAACATCAGAGTATCAGAGTCTTTGACTATCAGAAGCATTAGATCAGCATATCAGAGCAGAGCTTCAGATCAGCGTATCAGAGCTTTTCTTGTCAGAGCTTTGCTTTGGATCAGAGTATCAGAGCGGATCAGAGCTTCAGAGCTTTTAGTCTTCAGAGTGGCCAGGAGCTTCCTTGTACCTGTAGACTTTAAGCAAAACAGAAAACATTTTCAAGTATAATAGAGTTAGAATGTTCGAGAATTTCTGTCTTAGTAAACCGTTATTGTTAAAAATATCATTCTTGTTCTCCCCCTTTTTGTCAGCAATCAAAAAGTGTAGGTGATGTGCTAAAACAATTAAGATCAGAAAAACTTGTCATATTAAAAGGGTTCAGAATCAAACAAAACATATTCAAACAGTACATCAGAAAATTAAAGAAAACATGAAAATGACATGAATGAAAAAACTAAGGTTGGGGAGGAAAGCGTGTGAACAGGTTCTCCAGCATGGCTTTGATCTGATCAGCAGTCTCATTCTGCTTGTGCACCATGCTGACAACAGTGTCAATCTTGCTATCCTGCACATCCATTCTTTCTTTCATCTTCTGGTCGTTTTCATCCATCCTCTGCTGCAGACGCATGTCATTCAGCTTAAGCTCTTTCAGAGTCTGCCTGTCCAAGGCAGCTTGAGAAACATCAGAAGCAGGAAGCTTCTGAGAGCTTTCTGCAACATCTTTTGCTTGACTTGCTTCAGCTTGAATGGTCTTGTCTTCTTCTGGTTGCACCTTTGAAGCTAGCTGTTTCTCAGACCAAGGTTCACTATCCAGAGGGAGCACAGCTTCCTGAGGCAGCTGACTTTCAACTTCCTTCAGCAGCTTGCTGAAGTTCTGTTGTGCCTGCTCATAGTTGATATCCTGCAACTTGAGGGCTTCAGCACGTACCCAAATTCTGAATTGTAACCAGAGCTGGTCAGAAGCAGCTGGGTCAATCATTCCAGGACAGACTTGCTTCAGAGAAGCAATCCATTGCTGCAAACCTGTTTCAAAATTCATAATACCAGAGCCAACATCTGGTTGTTTTGGTTTTGGGATGGCTATTTTGTGTTTCAGATCAGCAAGACGGTCAAGGCTGGTTAAGTCTATGAAGGTCCTGCTGGGGTTTTCGGTGGTTTGCTTGGCAGCTGTTTGTTTTGGAAATGGAGTGGGAGAATCAGAAATTATGATTGAACTGTTTGGTGTTTTGGGAGTATTGGGTGGTGTAGATTCTGGTGAGGATGGCAACTGGGCCATGGTGACTATTTTTCCACATGGCAGCTGGATTGCCAGAGATTGTGGTTCAGATGATTGAGGTGAATGAGGTTCAGAAGGTGGAGGAGTTTGAGTTTCAGAGTGATGAAACTCAGGTTGAGGTGATGGTGGATGAATTTCTGGTTGAGGAGAGGGAGACGGAATTGCTGGTTGAGGAGAAGTTGTTGGAATTTCTGGTTGTTCAGGGATAAGGGGTTCTTCTGGAATGGATGAGAGAGGTTGTTGTTGTTCTGGTTCTTCAGCAGATTGCTGTGGTTCTGGTTGTGGAGGAGGGACAATTTGTGGTTCAGAGTTTGGATTGGCGGAGTGATCAGAAGTGTGTTGATCAATGTCAGACAGCACTTTGTCAATTGCTGATGTTGTTGAGATTGTTGGTTTGAGATGTTTGGTTCTGGGTCTTCTGAGTTTTAATGCCTCAGAAGGGTTATCTTCTGGTTCAGTTTCATCTATTGTTGGGATGGGGATTGAGATTCTATGAGAGGTTGGAGGTGGAATAGATGCTGGAATAGTAGAAGAATTTAAAACAGAAGCAGCAAATAAATTACCTCTTTTCTTGGGTGTCTGCTGGGATGATCCTTCTGAAGGTGCCTTCCTCTTCTTCGTCTTCTTCAGAGTCACTTCTGGTTGACGTTGATGCAGATCTTTGATAATCAGATTTGGATCTGTACCATCTGCCTTGCACGCGTCTAAGTATCTGAGAACCACCTCTGGTTTAGATTCTATCTCAGAAAATAAAGGAAAGTCACTCAATGGAACTCTTCTGCTGGTGATATCAGCAATAGGAGTAGCTCTGGGTTCCTTTTTGATATTCTCTATCAACTTCATTTTCTTCAAGTTCTTCGCGTTCAGAGGCTTCCCAACCGTTGGTTCAATGGTGCTTAACTCTTGAGCTTCTATCAGATGCTCTATCAGCCTATTCTCTGTCAGAATATCTGATATCAACCTTCCAAAGGGTATCCAATCCCTCTTTGTTCTTTCTTCTTCCCTGGTTTCCTTCACACTTGTTTTGAGGTGGTTGAACAGAAGATGAGCCAAGTTGATTTTTACCTTCTGATCAATAAAGTAGATCAGAAACTGCTGATCCACATTTATGTAATCAGGTGAACTAGTTGGCTTCCTATGGTTGAAGCACCCCAGAATTATCTTTGCCCAAACTCTGTGATGATCCTTCAGATCTTTGATCTTGCTGCTGGGCACCCCATGGGTGAAAATCCTTTCAGCTATCACGCCCACGTCAGCACATCTCTCAGCCATATCAATACAGCGGACGCCACCACCACTGTAACCGATTAACCTTGCTATGTGATCCCAGTGATCACAATCTTCTTCCCCATAACAAGGAGGTGACTAGATGCGTTGAAGCCTTCACATGAATCCAGAACTCCTTGACTAACATAGGGAATGTTGGTCCAACCAACCTGTCAAAATACCTTTCCCATTTCTGTGCCCTAACTTCTTCTGTTAGGTAAAAACCGTTCTCCTTCAAGCTTCCAAAATCAATGATCAATTCAGATAACACTTCAAGATTCTTCACAGGAGTGAGGAGTGTTCTGAATGGCACTTGATACTGTTCAGATGATGCTTTCTTCTGAGGACCTGCAGAAGCACTGCTGGAGGTTGCCATGTTCACACTAAAAGATTTTGAGAAGAAACTGAGAAAAAGGGTTTGCAAGAGATGAACACAGAAAAATGCAGAGAATGCTTGAGAATTAGTGAGAAACTGTAAAGAATTGGAATGAGAGGTTAATGTGTTTAAATAGAGTTTAGAATATTTTGAAAAAATAAACGTTTTTAAGAAAGAGAAAAATCATGATTGCGTTTTAAAAGCATGATTACATTTATTAAATGCTTGCTGATTTTGGGGGATTTTAGAAAGATACTTAAAAACGGTTACCAGACATGTGTCTCAATGCACCCAATCAGTGTTTTGCCTTCTCGGAAGCGTGCACGCATTCTGCTTCAGAGATTTGCTGATGATTGGATGACACTTGTTTGATGTAGTGATCAACACGTCTGTCTTTGAGCTTAGACTCTCAGATCTTTAGACTTGCATCTGATACAATCTGCATGTTCTATCTTTCTGAAAGAAGATTGATCAGAAGTTCATAGTAAAACAATTACATTCTGAAGGTGAATATATGGAATTAAAACATTTTCACTCTGGGCAAACTTTCATGCTAAGATGTTTCAGAATGAAATTAAACCTATCTTCTGAAAGGGGTTTAGTAAAGATATCAGCCCATTGATGGTCTGTATCTATAAATTTTAAGTTCAAAAATCCTTTTTGAATATAGTCCCTAATGAAGTGATGTTTTATTTCTATATGCTTAGCTCTAGAATGTAAAATAGGATTCTTACTTAAGCAAATAGCAGAAGTATTATCACAGAGTATAGGAATGTTACTCTCAAAAATCTGGAAGTCTTCAAGCTGACTTTTCATCCAGAGCATTTGTGTGCTACACCCTGCTGCTGCTATGTACTCAGCTTCTGCTGTTGATAGCGCAATTGTTGATTGCCTTTTGCTGGACCAAGAGATCAGATTTTCTCCCAGAAACTGGCAGCTTCCAGAAGTACTTTTACGCTCCACTCTGTCTCCAGCAAAATCAGCTTTGCAGTAGCCTACTAAGCTGTAATCACTAGATTTTCTATAAAACAAACCCAGATTAGTAGTACCTTTCAGATACTTGAAAATTCGCTTAACAGCTGTTAAGTGAGATTCTCTAGGATCTGAATGGAATCTAGCACAAATACAAACACTGAATAATATGTCAGGTCTTGAAGCAGTCAGATAGAGGAGAGAACCAATCATACCTCTGTAGACTTTCTGTTCTACATTTTTGCTTACCTCTTCTCTTTCCAGAATGCACGTGGGATGCATTGGAATCTTTGATGGCTTACATTCTGAGAGGTCAAATTTCTTCAGAAGATCTCTGATGTATTTGCTCTGATGAATGTAAGTTCCCTATGGAGTTTGATTGATCTGAATTCCTAGAAATAATTTCAGTTCCCCCATGAGGCTCATCTCAAATTCTGCCTGCATACACTTAACAAATTTTCTTCCAAGAGAAGGATTAGTAGAACCAAAAATAATATCATCAACATAAATTTGACAGACTAAGATGTCATTCTTAACTGATTTACAGAATAGAGTAGTGTCCACTTTCCCTCTGGTGAATTCATTTTCTAATAGAAAGTTACTTAGCCTTTCATACCAAGCTCTGGGAGCTTGTTTCAGACCATATAATGACTTCTTTAGTTTGAAAACATGTTCTGGATGTTTTGTATTTTCAAAACCAGGGGGTTGGTGTACATAAACTTCTTCTTCTATATAACCATTTAAGAATGCACTTTTGACATCCATCTGATACAGAGTGATGCCTCTATTAATAGCAAATGAAATTAAAAGTCTGATAGATTCTAACCTGGCGACTGGGGCAAAGGTTTCTGCATAGTCTATCCCCTCTTGCTGACTATAACCTTGTGCAACCAGTCGTGCCTTGTTTCTGATGACTTCACCTTGTTCATTTAGCTTGTTTCTGAACACCCATCTTGTTCCAATGACGTTGAATCCTTTTGGTCTGGGAACGAGATCCCATACGTCGTTTCTGGTGAATTGATTCACCTCTTCTTGCATTGCCAGAATCCAGTCATTATCCAGAAGTGCTTCATCAATAGAGGAAGGTTCAATCAGAGACACAAGTCCCATGAGAGTTTCTTCAGAGTTTCTGAAGCTTGCTCTTGTTCTGACTGGATCTTCCTTTCTTCCTAAGATAGTCTCTTTTGGGTGATCCAAGTCGCTTCTGGGTAATCTCTTCTGAGGTTGATCAGCAGCTGTTGTAGGATTGCTAGCAGTGCTCCTTTCAGACGTTGAAGGAGTGTCTATGTTGAGAGCTTCTGATGACTTGTCTTCAGAACCTGTAAATTCAATTTCCATACCTGCAAAAACTTCATTCTGCTTTGACTTTTCAGAGTCAAGCTTATCATCAAAACGAACACTGATTGATTCTTCCACAATCTGTGTTTCTGTATTGTATACTCTGTACCCTCTTGAGCGTTCAGAGTATCCTAACATAATACACTTCTGTGCTTTAGAGTCAAACTTGTTCAAATAATTCTTTGTATTTAATATAAAGCAAGTACATCCAAATGGATGAAAATATGAAATGTTGGGCTTTCTGTTCTTCCACAATTCATATGGAGTCTTTTCCAGAATAGGTCTTATTGAGATTCTATTCTGAATGTAGCACGCTGTGTTTATTGCCTCTGCCCAGAAGGTCTTAGCAACGTTTGTCTCATTGATCATGGTTCTGGCCTTTTCTTGCAATGTTCTGTTCTTTCGTTCTACAACTCCATTTTGTTGGGGAGTTCTAGGACAAGAGAAATCATGCAGAATGCCTCTGTCATTAAAGAATGACTCAAAATCTTTGTTTTCAAATTCTCCACCATGATCACTTCTGACTTTAATGATTCTAAGACCCTTTTCATTCTGAACTTGGTTACAGAAGGTAACAAACACAGAGTGTGACTCGTCCTTGTGTCTTAAGAACTTTACCCATGTCCATCTGCTATAGTCATCTACGATTACTAACCCATACTTCTTGCCACTGATTGAAGCAGTTTTAACTGGTCCAAATAAGTCAATGTGCAGAAGTTCTAATGGCTTAGAGGTAGAAACAACATTTTTGGATTTAAAAGAAGGTTTTGCAAACTTGCCTTTCTGACATGCTTCACACAGAGCATCTGAATTGAACTTCAAATTAGGAAGTCCTCTGACCAGATTGAGTTTGTTAATCTGAGATATTCTTCTCATACTAACATGCCCTAATCTTCTGTTCCAGATCCACTGCTCGTTGTTAACAGACAGAAGGCATTTTACATTCTGACTCTTTAGTTCAGAAAGTTTGATTTTGTAAATGTTGTTTTTCCTCTTACCATTAAACAGGATAGTCCCATCTTTCTGACTAACAACTTTACATGATTTTTGATTAAAGATTATATCATAACCGTTATCACTTAATTGACTTATGGATAACAGATTATGCATCAATCCATCTACTAGCAGAACATTATTAATAGAGGGAAGATTTCCATTACCTACAGTTCCAGAGCCAATTATCTTTTCCCTCTAATTGCCTCCAAAGCCAACGTGGCCTCCAGGCTTAAGTTCCAGGCTTTGGAACATATGCCTTCTTCCCGTCATGTGTCGCGAGCAGCCAGAGTCCAGGTACCATGACTGGTGTTTCTGACTTGCTGCTAAAGATATCTGCAACATGTATTATTTTATCCTTAGGTACCCAGATTTTCTTGGGTCCTGATTTGTTAGTTTTACCAAAACTCTGGTTGAATTTTGGTTTCACAGAGTGCTTACTGCTAGTGTATTTAATATCATGTGTGTGACCATACACAAAATGTGTATTCAGAGGAGTGTGTTTAATGGTTAAGTCCATGACATTCTTTGGTGTAGGAACCTTACCTTGGTATCCTATTCCTTTCCTGCCGTTTCTGCTAACTCCATAGATCATTGAAGCCATTTTGCTTCTATCTATGCTTTTAGCAAGGAACTTCTGGAAACTGTGATCATACTCCTTGATGATGTCATCAGCGTTGCTAGGAGTTTCAGAAATTGGTTCCTTCTGAGAGTTTTGAAAGTGTTTTCTAATTTTGAAATCTTATTTCTCAGCTCAGAATTCTCCAATTTGAGACTCCCAGTCTTATTAGAGTCAGATTCAAGATTCCTTTTCAGGTCTCTGAATTTAACTCTAATATGCTGATACCGTTCCAGAATCTCATTAAGGCTTTCAGCAAGTTCAGCCTTGGTAAAGTTAACAGCAAAGTTAGGAAATACCTCTTCAGTATCTGATTCTGAGTCTGATTCAGAAGCTTCACTATCTTCTGAGATGTTAGCCATGAGAGCTATGTTTGCCCTCTCATCATCTGATTCTGAGTTAGCTTCAGACGAGTCAGAGTCATCCCATGTAGCCATGAGACTTTTCTTCTTCTCTCTTCCAAACTTCTTTTTAGGCTTTTCCCTATGAAGCTTTGGGCAGTCACTCTTATAGTGTCCTTGCTCATTGCACTCATAGAAGATGATGTCCTTGGTGTTTGGCTTGCTACTAGAGGAGCCTTCAGATCTTCTGTATCCAGAGGAAGAATTTGTCCTTCTGTATCTGGAAGAAGACTCGTTCTGATCAGATCTTCTGGGATTCGTGAACTTCCTTTGTCTTTGCTTCCACAGTTGATTTACTCTTCTGGAGAGGAGGGAGAGTTCGTCTTCTTCTGATGAGGATCCATCAGATGTTTCTTCAACTGCCTGCAAAACTTTAGACTCAAATTTTTTGTTAGATTTTAATGCTAAAGGCTTACCTTGCTTCTGAGGCTCGTCAACTTCTAGCTCTATCTCATGACTTCTGAGGGAGCTGATAAGTTCCTCCAGAGTGATTTTGTTGAGATCTTTAGCTAGCTTCAGAGCTGTAACCATTGGTCTCCACTGCTTGGGTAAACTTCTGATGATTTTCTTGACATGGTCAGCAGTAGAGTATCCTTTGTCCAGAACCTTGAGACCAGCTACCAGAATCTGGAATCTTGAGAACATTGTTTCAATGGATTCAGATTCTTCCATTTTGAACGCCTCATACTTCTGAATGAGCGCCAGAGCTTTAGTTTCTTTGACCTGAACGTTGCCCTCATGCGTCATTCTGAGTGAGTCAAAAATGTTCTTTGCTGTGTCTCTGTTGGAGATCTTTTCATATTCAGTATAGGAGATGGCGCTGAGGAGGATGGTTCTGGCCTTGTGGTGATTCTTGAAGTCACGCTTTTGTTGGTCAGACATTGTTTTTCTATCAATCTTCTGACCGCTTGCATTCACAGGGTGCGTGTATCCATCTGTCACCATATCCCACAGATCAGCATCATGTTCCAGAAAGAAGCTTTCAATTATGTCTTTCCAGTAATCAAAGTTTTCTCCATCAAAGACTGGAGGTTTGCCGCTGAATCTGTCTCTGTCCTCATTGTTGTCATTGCTGGTGTGAGAGTAGTTTCCTGCCATTGTGTTTTTCTGACGCTGGATCTTGTACTGACACGGTTAAGTGTTTTAGCTCAGAACCAGGCGCTCTGATACCAATTGAAGTAGTGAAAAACACAAGAAGGGGGGGTTGAATTGTAAAACTGAAAATCAATGCAATGAACAAGATATTTTTATCCCGGTTCGTTTGATCTCAAACTACTCCAGTCCACCCGTCAAGGTGATTTCGCCTCTCTCCAACGAGGTCTTAATCCACTATATTCAACTGAATATTACAGACTGCTTTAACAACTGCTAAAGCCTTCTTGATGAAAACCACAACCCGGTTTGTCAAGGAAACACTTTCTTACAAAGAAGATAAATCTAAGTGTGTGAATGTTTTCTACAAAACTGTATCACAACTGTGATTTATACACAACTTAAAGCTTAGAAACTAGATTGCTAAACAATGGTTGAATAAGAGAATGTGTAGTGTTTAGCAAACTGAGAAAAGGAAGATTATGATCAGCTTTTAGGCGTGTAAAGATTTGGAGAGCATTAGCCAATTCAATCTTCAAAGTCTTGTTTATATAGCACTGAGATGTTGAACGTTGGAGAAATATTCTTGATTCAATGCTAATAATAAACTTTCCTTATCGAGCAGATCTTGTCTGGAATGAGGCCGTTGGTATTAATTTGCTTTCAATGCACAGTACCGTTGCTTACTTAATGCAAGTTCTGGCTTGGCTTATTCTAATTCTGCTTAGCTGTTGATGAACTGTTGTGTTTCTTTATCAGAGTGTTGAGCGCAGTTCTGTTCATCAGGCTTTAGCATACACGTGAGTTAATCTTCTGATTCTGACATTCTGATATGGCAACTTCTGATGCTGATGTCAAGAACCAATTTCTGATGCTGATTAGGTGTGATCTTGCTTATACCAATCAGAGTATCTGCAAATCAGAACGTAATAATTTAGGCAGCAGACAGTTCATACATGAATCATATAAATTATATATCTTTTCACTTTGTTATCATCAAAACTTAAACATAGGGTAGTAGATTCAAACTTTGTTCTAACAGAAAGACCTCTTCTGGTGTGGATTTAATATTCCACTAAATAACCGGCGAAAGACCTCTTTTGTTATGGCTTCATCTCTTCCAGCTAGTAACATGGGAAAGACCTCTTATGTTATGGGTTCATCTCTTCCAGTTAGTAACAGGGAAAAGACCTCTTCTAGTATGGTTATCTCTTCCAGTTAATAACAGGCGAAAGACCTCTTCTGGTATGGATTCATCTCTTCTAGTTAATAATAGGCAAAAAACCTCTTCTGGTATGGGTTCATCATCTTCTAGTTAATAACAAGCGAAATACCTCTTTTGATATGGGTTTTTCTCTTCTAGTTCATAACAGGTGAAAGACCTCTTCTGGTATGGGATCATCTCTTCCAATTAGTAACAGGCGAAATACCTCTTCTTGTATGGGTTTATCTCTTCCAGTTAATAACAGGCGAAAGATCTCTTCTTGTATGGGTTCATCTCTTCCAATTAATAATAGGTGAATCACCTCTTCTGGTATGGGTTCATCTCTTCCAATTAATAACAGGCGAAACACCTCTTCTAGTATGAGTTTATCTCTTCCAGTTAATAACAAGCGAAAGACCTCTTCAGGTATGGGGTCATCTCTTCTAGTTAGTAACATGCGAAAAACCTCTTATGGTATGGGTTTATCTCTTCCAATTAATAACAGGCGAAAGACCTCTTCGGGTATGGGTTCATCTCCTCTAGTTTATAATAGGCGAAATACCTCTTATAGTATGGGTTCATATCTTCCAATTAATAACAGGCGAAACACCTCTTCTGTTATGGCTTTATCTCTTCCAGTTAATAACAGATAAAAGACCTCTTCTGGTTGGGTTCATCTATTCCAGTTAGTAACAGGTGAAAGACCTCTTATGGTATGGGTTCATCTCTTCCAATTAATAATAGGCGAAGCACCTCTTCTGTTATGGATTTATCTCTTCCAGTTAATAACAGATAAAAGACCTCTTCTGGTTGGGTTCATCTCTTCCAGTTAGTAACAGGCGAAAGACCTCTTCTGGTATGGTTATCTCTTCCAGTTAATAACAGGCGAAAGACCTTTTCTGCTATGGGTTCATCTCTTCCAGTTAATAATAGGTGAAACACCTCTTCTGGTATGGGTTCATCTCTTCTAGTTAATAATAGGCGAAATACCTCTTCTAGTATGGGTTCATATCTTCCAGTTAATACCAAGCGAAACTCCTCTTCTGGTATGGGTTTGTTTCTTCCAGTTAATAACAGGTGAAAGACCTCTTCTGGTATGGGTCATCTCTTCCAGTTAGTAACAGGGAAAAGACCTCTACTAGTATGGTTATCTCTTCCAGTTAATAACAGGCGAAAGACCTCTTCTGGTATGGATTCATCTCTTCTAGTTAATAATAGGTGAAACACCTCTTCTGGTAAGGTTTCATCTCTTCGAGTTAATAGCAGGCGAAAGACCTCTTCTGGTATGGGTTTGTCTCTTCAAGTTAATAAAATGTGAAAGACCTCTTCTGGTATGGGATCATCTCTTCCAGTTAGTAATAGGCGAAATACCTCTTCTTGTATGGGTTTATCTCTTCCAATTAATAACAGCAGAAAGACCTCTTATGGTGTGGATTTATTCTACCAATAAATAACCGGCAAAAGACCTCTTATGGTATGGGTTTATCTCTTCCAGTTAAAAACAGGCGAAAGACCTCTTATGGTATAGGTTTATCTCTTCCGGTTAATAACAGGCGAAATAACTCTTCTGGTATGGGTTCATCTCTTCTAGTTAATAATAGGTGAAAGACCTCTTCTAGTATGGGTTCATATCTTCCAGTTAATAATAAGTGAAAGACCTCTTCTGGTATGGGTTTGTCTCTACCAGTTAATACCAGGTGAAAGACCTCTTCTGGTATGGGATCATCTCTTCCAATTAGTAGCATTCGAAATACCTCTTTTGGTATGGGTTTATCTCTTCCAGTTAATAACAGGCGAAAGACCTCTTCTTGTATGGGTTCATCTCTTCTGGTTAATAATAGGCAAAAGACCTCTTCTAGTATGAGTTCATATCTTCTTGTTAATAACTAGTGAAATACCTCTTTTGGTATGGGTTTGTCTCTTCCAATTAATAGCAGGTGAAAGACCTCTTCTGGTATGGGATTATCTCTTCCAGTTAGTAACAGGCGAAAGAACTCTTCTGGTATGGTTATCTCTTTCAGTTAATAGCAGGCGAAAGACCTCTTCTTGTATGGGTTCATCTCTTCCAGTTAATAATAGGTGAAACACCTCTTCTGGTATGGGTTCATCTCTTCCAATTAATAACAAGCGAAACACCTCTTCTGGTATGGGTTTATCTCTTCCAGTTAATAACAAGCGAAAAACCTCTTCAGGTATGGGGTCATCTCTTCTAGTTAGTAACATGCGAAAGACCTCTTATGGTATGGGTTTATCTTCTCTAGTTAATAACAGGCGAAAGACCTCTTCGGGTATGGGTTCATGTCTTCTAGTTAGTAATAGGCGAAAGAGCTCTTCTAGTATGGGTTCATATCTTCCACTTAATAACAAGCGAAATACCTCTTCTGGTATGGCTTTATCTCTTCCAGTTAATAACAGATGAAACACCTCTTCTGGTATGGGTTCATCTCTTCCTGTTAGTAACAGGCGAAAGACCTTTTCTGATATGGGTTAATCTCTTCCAGTTAATAATAGGTTAAACACATCTTCTGGTATAGATTCATCTCTTCTAGTTAAAAATAGTGAAACACCTCTTCTGGTATGGGTTCATCTCTTCCAGTTAATAACAAGAGAAAGACCTCTTTTGGTATGGGTTTGTCTCTTCCAGTTAATAACAGGTGAAAGACCTCTTCTAGTATAGGTTCATCTCTTCCAGTTAGTAATAGGCGAAATACCTCTTCTTGTATGGGTTTATCTCTTCCAATTAATAACAGGAGAAAGACCTCTTCTGGTGTGGATTTATTCTTCCAGTAAATAACCGGCGAAAGACCTCTTTTGGTATGGGTTCAACTCTTCCAGTTAGTAACATGGGAAAAACCACTTATGGTATGGGTTTATCTCTTCCAGTTAATAACAGGCGAAAGAACTCTTCTGGTATGGGTTCATCTCTTCTAGTTAATAATAGGCGAAAGACCTTTCTAGTATGGGTTCATATCTTCCAGTTAATAATAAGTGAAAGACCTCTTATGGTATGGGTTTGTCTCATCCAGTTAATAATAGGTGAAACACCTCTTCTGGTATGGGTTTATCTCTTCCAGTTAATAACAGGTGAAAGAACTCTTCTTGTATGGGTTCGTCTCTTCTAGTTAATAATAGGCAAAAGACCTCTTCTAGTATGGGTTCATATCTTCCAGTTAATAATAAGTAAAAGACCTCTTATGGTATGGGTTTGTCTCATCCAGTTAATAACAGGTGAAACACCTCTTCTGGTATGGGTTTATCTCTTCCAGTTAATAACAGGTGAAAGAACTCTTCTTGTATGGGTTCGTCTCTTCTAGTTAATAATAGGCAAAAGACCTCTTCTAGTATGGGTTCATATCTTCCAGTTAATAATAAGCGAAATACCTCTTTTGGTATGGGTTTGTCTCTTCCAGTTAATAACAGGTGAAAGACCTCTTCTAGTATGGGATTATCTCTTCCAGTTAGTAACAGGCGAAAGACCTCTTCTAGTATGGTTATCTCTTCCAGTTAATAACAGGAGAAAGACCTCTTCTGGTGTGGATTTATTCTTCCAGTAAATAACCGGCGAAAGACCTCTTTTGGTATGGGTTCAACTCTTCCAGTTAGTAACATGGGAAAAACCACTTATGGTATGGGTTTATCTCTTCCAGTTAATAACAGGCGAAAGAACTCTTCTGGTATGGGTTCATCTCTTCTAGTTAATAATAGGCGAAAGACCTTTCTAGTATGGGTTCATATCTTCCAGTTAATAATAAGTGAAAGACCTCTTATGGTATGGGTTTGTCTCATCCAGTAAATAATAGGTGAAACACCTCTTCTGGTATGGGTTTATCTCTTCCAGTTAATAACAGGTGAAAGAACTCTTCTTGTATGGGTTCGTCTCTTCTAGTTAATAATAGGCAAAAGACCTCTTCTAGTATGGGTTCATATCTTCCAGTTAATAACAAGCGAAATACCTCTTTTGGTATGGGTTTGTCTCTTCCAGTTAATAACAGGTGAAAGACCTCTTCTAGTATGGGATTATCTCTTCCAGTTAGTAACAGGCGAAAGACCTCTTCTGGTATGGTTATCTCTTCCAGTTAATAATAGGCGACAGACCACTTCTTGTATGGGTTCGTCTCTTCTTGTTAATAATAGGCAAAATACCTCTTCTAGTATGAGTTCATATCTTCTTGTTAATAACTAGCGAAATACCTCTTTTGGCATGCGTTTGTCTCTTGCAGTGAATAGCAGGTGAAAGACCTCTTCTGGTGTGGGATTATCTCTTCCAGTTAGTAACAGGCGAAAGACCTCTTCTGGTATGCTTATCTCTTTCAGTTAATAACAGGCGAAAGACCTCTTCTTGTATGGGTTCATCTCTTCCATTTAATAGTAGGTGAAACACCTCTTCTGGTATGGGCTTATCTCTTCCAGTTAATAACAAGCGAAAGACCTATTCAGGTATGGGGTCATCTCTTCTAGTTAGTAACATGCGAAATACCTCTTATGGTATGGGTTTATCTTCTCCAGTTAATAACAGGCGAAAGACCTCTTCGAGTATGGGTTCATGTCTTCTAGTTAATAATAGGCAAAAGACCTCTTCTAGTATGGGTTCATATCTTCCACTTAATAACAAGCGAAATACCTCTTCTGGTATGGCTTTATCTCTTCCAGTTAATAACAGATGAAATACCTCTTCTGGTATGGGTTCATCTCTTCCTGTTAGTAACAGGAGAAAGACCTTTTCTGATATGGGTTAATCTCTTCCAGTTAATAATAGGTTAAACACATCTTCTAGTATGGATTCATCTCTTCTAGTTAAAAAATAGTGAAACACCTCTTCTGGTATGGGTTCATCTCTTCCCATTAATAACAGGAGAAAGACCTCTTCTGGTATGGGTTTGTCTCTTCCAGTTAATAACAGGTGAAAGACCTCTTCTGGTATGGGATCATCTCTTCCAGTTAGTAATAGGCGAAATACCTCTTCTTGTATGGGTTTATCTCTTCCAATTAATAACAGGAGAAAGACCTCTTCTGGTGTGGATTTATTCTTCCAGGAAATAACCGGCGAAAGACCTCTTTTGGTATGGGTTCATATCTTCCAGTTAGTAACATGGGAAAGACCTCTTATGGTATGGGTTTATCTCTTCCAGTTAATAACAGGCGAAAGAACTCTTCTGGTATGGGTTCATCTCTTCTAGTTAATAATAGGCGAAACACCTCTTCTAGTATGGGTTCATATCTTCCAGTTAATAATAAGTGAAAGACCTCTTATGGTATGGGTTTGTCTCATCCAGTTAATAACAGGTGAAACACCTATTCTGTTATGGGTTTATCTCTTCCAGTTAATAACAGGTGAAAGAACTCTTCTTGTATGGGTTCGTCTCTTCTAGTTAATAATAGGCAAAAGACCACTTCTAGTATGGGTTCATATCTTTCATTTAATAACAAGCGAAATACCTCTTTTTGTATGGGTTTGTCTCTTCCAATTAATAACAGGTGAAAGACCTCTTCTAGTATGGGATTATCTATTCCAGTTAGTAACAGGCGAAAGACCTCTTCTAGTATGGTTAGCTCTTCCAGTTAATAACAGGTGAAAGACCGCTTCTTGTATGGGTTCATCTCTTTCAAGTAATAATAGGTGAAACACCTCTTCTGGTATGTGTTCATCTCTTCAAGTTAATAACAGGCGAAACATCTCTTCTGGTATGGGTTTATTTCTTCCAGTTAATAACAAGCGAAAGACCTCTTCAGGTATGGGTCATCTCTTCTAGTTAGTAACATGCGAAAGACCTCTTATGGTATGGGTTTATCTTCTCCAGTTAATAACAGGCGAAAGACCTCTTTGGGTATGGGTTCATCTCTTCTAGTTAATAATATACGAAAGACCTCTTTTAGTATGGGTTCGTATCCTCCAGTTAATAACAAGCGAAATACCTCTTTTGGTATCGGTTTGTCTCTTCCAGTTAATAACAGATGAAAGACCTATTCTGGTATGGGATTATCTCTTCCAGTTAGTAACAGGCGAAAGACCTCTTCTGGTTTGGTTATCTCTTCTAGTTAATAACAGGCGAAAGACCTCTTCTTGTATGGGTTAATATCTTCCACTTAATAATAGGTGAAACACCTCTTCTGGTATGGGTTCATCTCTTCCAATTAATAACAGGCGAAACACCTCTTCTAGTATGGGTTTATCTCTTCCAGTTAATAACAAGCGAAAGACCTTTTCAGGTATGGGGTCATCTCTTCTAGTTAGTAACATGCGAAAGACCTCTTATGGTATGTGTTTATCTTCTCCAGTTAATAACAGGCGAAAGACCTCTTCGGGTATGGGTTCATCTCTTCTAGTTAATAATAGGCGAAAGACCTCTTCTTGTATGGGTTCATATCTTCCAGTTAATAACAAGCGAAATACCTCTTCTGGTATGGCTTTATATCTTCCAGTTAATAACAGATGAAAGACCTCTTCTGGTATGGGTTCATCTCTTCCAGTTAGTAACAGGCGAAAGACCTCTTCTGGTATGGTTATCTCTTCCAGTTAATAAAAGGAGAAAGACCTTTTCTGGTATGGGTTCATCTCTTCCAGTTAATAATAGGTGAAACACCTCTTCTGGTATGGATTCATCTCTTATAGTTAATAATAGTTGAAACACCTCTTCTGGTATGGGTTCATCTCTTCCAGTTAATAACAGGCGAAATACCTCTTCTGGTATGGGTTTGTCTCTTCCAGTTAATAACAGGTGAAATACCTCTTCTGGTATGGAATCATCTCTTCCGGTTAGTAAAAGGCGAAATACCTCTTCTTGTATGGGTTTATCTCTTCCAATTAATAACAGGAGAAAGACCTCTTATGGTGTGGATTTATTCTTCCAGTAAATAATCGGCGAAAAACCTCTTTTGGTATGGGTTCATCTCTTCTAGTTAGTAACATGGGAAAGACCTCTTATGGTATGGGTTTAACTCTTCCAGTTAATAACAGGAGAAATAACTCTTCTGGTATGGGTTCATCTCCTCTATTTAATAATAGGCGAAAGACCTCTTTTAGTATGGGTTCATATCTTCCAGTTAATAATAAGTGAAAGACTTCTAATGGTATGGGTTTGTCTCTTCCAGTTAATAACAGGTGAAAGACCTCTTCTGGTATGGGATCATGTCTTTCAATTAGTAACATGCGAAAGACCTCTTATGGTATGGGTTTATCTCTTCCAGTTAATAACAGGCGAAAGAACTCTTCTTGTATGGGTTCGTCTCTTCTAGTTAATAATAGGTGAAACACCTCTTCTGTTATGTGTTCATCTCTTCCAATTAATAACAGGCGGAACACCTCTTCTGGTATGGGTTTGTCTCTTCCAGTTAATAACAAGCGAAAGACCTCTTCAGGTATGAGGTCATCTCTTCTAGTTAGTAACATGCGAAAGACCTCTTATGGTATGGGTTTATCTTCTCTAGTTAATAACAGGCGAAATACCTCTTCGGGTATGGGTTCATCTCTTCTAATTAATAATAGATGAAAGACCTCTTCTGGTATGGGTTCATCTCTTCCAGTTAGTAACAGGCGAAAGACCTCTTCTGGTATGGTTATCTCTTCCAGTTAATAAAAGGAGAAAGACCTTTTCTGGTATGGGTTTATCTCTTCCAGTTAATAATAGGTGAAACACCTCTTCTGGTATGGATTCATCTCTTATAGTTAATAATAGTTGAAACACCTCTTCTGGTATGGATTCATCTCTTCCAGTTAATAACAGGCGAAATACCTCTTCTGGTATGGGTTTGTCTCTTCCAGTTAATAACAGGTGAAAGACCTCTTCAGGTATGGGGTCATCTCTTCTAGTTAGTAACATGCGAAAGACCTCTTATGGTATGGGTTTATCATCTCTAGTTAATAACAGGCGAAATACCTCTTCGGGTATGGGTTCATCTCTTCTATTTAATAATAGATGAAAGACCTCTTCTGGTATGGGTTCATCTCTTCCAGTTAGTAACAGGCGAAAGACCTCTTCTGGTATGGTTATCTCTTCCAGTTAATAAAAGGAGAAAGACCTTTTCTGGTATGGGTTTATCTCTTCCAGTTAATAATAGGTGAAACACCTCTTCTGGTATGGATTCATCTCTTATAGTTAATAATAGTTGAAACACCTCTTCTGGTATGGATTCATCTCTTCCAGTTAATAACAGGCGAAATACCTCTTCTGGTATGGGTTTGTCTCTTCCAGTTAATAACAGGTGAAATACCTCTTCTGGTATGGAATCATCTCTTCCGGTTAGTAAAAGGCGAAATACCTCTTCTTGTATGGGTTTATCTCTTCCAATTAATAACAGGAGAAAGACCTCTTATGGTGTGGATTTATTCTTCCAGTAAATAATCGGCGAAAAACCTCTTTTGGTATGGGTTCATCTCTTCTAGTTAGTAACATGGGAAAGACCTCTTATGGTATGGGTTTATCTCTTCCAGTTAATAACAGGCGAAATAACTCTTCTGGTATGGGTTCATCTCCTCTATTTAATAATAGGCGAAAGACCTCTTCTAGTATGGGTTCATATCTTCCAGTTAATAATAAGTGAAAGACTTCTAATGGTATGGGTTTGTCTCTTCCAGTTAATAACAGGTGAAAGACCTCTTCTGGTATGGGATCATGTCTTTCAATTAGTAACATGCGAAAGACCTCTTCTGGTATGGGTTTATCTCTTCCAGTTAATAACAGGCGAAAGAACTCTTCTTGTATGGGTTCATCTCTTCTAGTTAATAATAGGTGAAACACCTCTTCTGGTATGTGTTCATCTCTTCCAATTAATAACAGGCGGAACACCTCTTCTGGTATGGGTTTGTCTCTTCCAGTTAATAACAAGCGAAAGACCTCTTCAGGTATGGGGTCATCTCTTCTAGTTAGTAACATGCGAAAGACCTCTTATGGTATGGGTTTAACTTCTCTAGTTAATAATAGGCGAAATACCTCTTCGGGTATGGGTTCATCTCTTCTATTTAATAATAGATGAAAGACCTCTTCTGGTATGGGTTCATCTCTTCCAGTTAGTAACAGGCGAAAGACCTCTTCTGGTATGGTTATCTCTTCCAGTTAATAAAAGGAGAAAGACCTTTTCTGGTATGGGTTTATCTCTTCCAGTTAATAATAGGTGAAACACCTCTTCTGGTATGGATTCATCTCTTATAGTTAATAATAGTTGAAACACCTCTTCTGGTATGGATTCATCTCTTCCAGTTAATAACAGGCGAAATACCTCTTCTGGTATGGGTTTGTCTCTTCCAGTTAATAACAGGTGAAAGACCTCTTCTGGTATGGAATCATCTCTTCCGGTTAGTAAAAGGCGTAATACCTCTTCTTGTATGGGTTTATCTCTTCCAATTAATAACAGGAGAAAGACCTCTTCTGGTGTGGATTTATTCTTCCAGTAAATAATCGGCGAAAAACCTCTTTGGGTAAGGGTTCATCTCTTCCAGTTAGTAACATGGGAAAGACCTCTTATGGTATGGGTTTATCTCTTCCAGTTAATAACAGGCGAAAGAACTCTTCTGGTATGGGTTCATCTCTTCTATTTAATAATAGGCGAAAGACCTCTTCTAGTATGGGTTCATATCTTCCAGTTAATAATAAGTGAAAGACTTCTTATGGTATGGGTTTGTCTCTTCCTGTTAATAATAGGTGAAAGACCTCTTCTGGTATGGGATCATCTCTTTCAATTAGTAACATGCGAAAGACCTCTTCTGGTATGGGTTTATCTCTTCCAGTTAATAACAGTCAAAAGAACTCTTCTTGTATGGGTTTGTCTCTTCTAGTTAATAACAGGTGAAACACCTCTTCTGGTATGGGTTCATCTCTTCCAATTAATAACAGGCGAAACACCTCTTATGGTATGGGTTTGTCTCTTCCAGTTAATAACAGGTGAAAGACCTCTTTTGGTATGAGATTATCTCTTCCAGTTAGTAATAGGCGAAAGACCTCTTCTGGTATGGTTATCTCTTCTAATTAATAACAGGAGAAAGACCACTTCTTGTATGGGTTCATCTCTTCCAGTTAATAATAGGTGAAACACCTCTTCTGGTATGGGTTCATCTCTTCCAGTTAATAACAGGCGAAACACCTCTTCTTGTATGGGTTTATCTCTTCCAGTTAATAACAAGCGAAATACCTCTTCAGGTATGGGGTCATCTCTTCTAGTTAGTAACATGCGAAAGACCTCTTATGGTATGGGTTTATCTTCTCCGGTTAATAACAAGCGAAAGACCTCTTCGAGTATGGGTTCATCTCTTCTAGTTAATAATAGGCGAAAGACCTCTTCTAGTATGGGTTCATATCTTCCATTTAATAACAAGCGAAATACCTCTTCTGGTATGGCTTTATCTCTTCCAGTTAATAACAGATAAAAGCCCTCTTCTATAATGGGTTCATCTCTTCCAGTTAATAATAGGCGAAAGACCTTTTCTGATATGGGTTTATCTCTTCCAGTTAATAATAGGTGAAACACCTCTTTTGGTATGGATTCATATCTTCTAGTTAATAATAGGTGAAACACCTCTTCTGGTATGGGTTTATCTCTTCCTGTTAATAACAAGCGAAAGATCTCTTCTTGTACGGGTTCATATCTTCCAGTTAATATCAGGCTAAAGACCTCTTCTGGTATTGGTTTATCTCTTCCAGTGAATAATAGGTGAAAGATCTCTTCGGGTATGGGTTCATCTCTTCCAGTTAACAACAGGCGAAAGACCTCTTCTGGTATGAGTTTATCTCTTCCAGTTAATAATCGGTGAAAGACTTCTTCTTGTATGGGTTTATCTCTTCAAGTTAATAATAGTAGAAAGTCTTCTTCTGGTGTGGATTTATTCTTCCTGTAAAAAATTGGTAAAAGACCTATTCTGGTATGGGTTCATCTCTTCCAATTAGTAACATGCAAAAGACCTCTTCTGGTATGGGTTTATCTCTTCCAATTAATAATAGGTGAAAGACCTCTTCTGGTATGGGTTCATCTCTTCTATTTAATAATAGGTGAAAGAACTCTTCTAGTATAAGTTCATATCTTCCAGTTAATAATAAGTGAAAGACTTCTTATGGTATGGGTTTGTCTCTTCCAGTTAATAACAGGTGAAAGACCTCTTCTGGTATGGGATCATCTCTTTCAATTAGTAACATGCGAAAGACCTCTTATGGTATGGGTTTATCTTCAATAGTAAATAACAGGCGAAAGACCTCTTGGGGTATGGGTTCATCTCTTCTAGTTAATAGTAGGCGAAAAACCTCTTCTAGTATGGGTTCATATATTCAAGTTAAGAACAAGCGAAATACCTCTTTTTGTATGGGTTTGTCTCTTCCAGTTAATAACAGGTGAAAGACCTCTTCTGGTAAGGGATTATCTCTTCCAGTTAGTAACAGGAGAATGACCTCTTCTGGTATGGTTATCTCTTCCAGTTAATAACAGGTGAAATACCTCTTCTTGTATGGGTTAATCTCTTACAGTTAATAATAGGTGAAACACCTCTTCTAGTATAGGTTTATATCTTCCAATTATTAAAAGGCGAAACACCTCTTCTGGTATGGGTTTATCTCTTCCAGTTAATAAAAAGCGAAAGACCTCTTCAGGTATGGGGTCATCTCTTCTAGTTAGTAACATGCGAAAGACCTCTTATGGTATGGGTTTATCTTCTCCAGTTAATAACAGGCGAAAGACCTCTTAGGGTATGGGTTCATCTCTTCTAGTTAATAATAGGCGAAAGAGCTCTTCTAGTATGGGTTGATATCTTCCAGTTAATAACAAGCGAAATACCTCTTCTGGTATGGCTTTCTCTCTTCCAGTTAATAACAGATGAAAGACCTCTTCTGGTATGGGTTTATCTCTTCCAATTAGTAACAGGCGAAAGACCTCTTCTGGTATGGTTATCTCTTCCAGTTAATAAAAGGCGAAAGACCTTTTCTGGTATGGGTTCATCTCTTCCCATTAATAATAGGTGAAACACCTCTTCTGGTATGGGTTCATCTCTTCCAGTTAATAATAGGAGAAAGACCTCTTCTGGTATGGGTTTATCTCTTCCAGTTAATAACAGGTGAAAGACCTCTTCTGGTATGGGATCATCTCTTCCAGGTAGTAATATGCAAAATAGCTCTTCTTGTATGGGTTTATCTCTTCCAACTAATAACAGGAGAAAGACCTCTTCTGGTGTGGATTTATTCTTCCAGTAAATAATCGGCGAAAGACCTCTTTTGGTATGGGTTCATCTCTTCCAGTTAGTAACATGGGAAAGACCTCTTATGGTATGGGTTTATCTCTTCCAGTTAATAACAGGCGAAATAACTCTTTTGGTATGGGTTCATCTCTTCTATTTAATAATAGGTGAAAGACCTCTTCTAGTATGGGTGCACTTCTTCCAGTTAATAATAAGTGAAAGACTTCTTCTGGTATGGGTTTGTCTCTTCCAGTTAATAAAAGGTGAAAGACCTCTTCTGGTATGGGATCATTTCTTTCAATTAGTAACATGCGAAAGACCTTGTCTGTTATGGGTTTATCTCTTCTAGTTATAGCAGGCAAAAGAACTCTTCTTGTATGGGTTCGTCTCTTCTAGTTAATAATAGGTGAAACAACTCTTCTGGTATGGGTTCATCTCTTCCAATTAATAACAGGCGAAACACCTCTTCTGGTATGGGTTTATCTCTTCCAGTTAATAACAGGTGAATGACCTCTTCTGATATGGGATTATCTCTTCCAGTTAGTTACAGGCGAAAGACCTCTTCTGGTATGGTTATCTCTTCCAGTTAATAACAGGAGAAAGACCTCTTCTTGTATGGGTGCATCTCTTCCAGTTAATAATAGGTGAAACACCTCTTCAGGTATGGGTTCATCTCTTCTAGTTAATAACAAGCGAAACACCTCTTCTGGTATGGGTTTATCTCTTCCAGTTAATAACAAGCAAAAGACCTCTTCAGGTATGGGGTCATCTCTTCTAGTTAGTAACATGCGAAAAACCTCTTATGGTATGGGTTTATCTTCTCCAGTTAATAACATGAGAAAGACCTCTTCGGGTATGGGTTCATCTCTTCTAGTTAATAATAGGCAAAAGGCCTCTTCTAGTATGGGTTCATATCTTCCAGTTAATAACAAGCGAAATACCTCTTCTGGTATGGCTTTATCTCTTCCAGTTAATAACAGATAAAAGCCCTCTTCTGGTATGGGTTCATCTCTTCCAAATAGTAAGAGGCGAAAGACCTATTCTGGTATGGTTATCTCTTCCAGTTAATAATAGGCGAAAGACCTTTTCTGGTATGGGTTCATCTCTTCCAGTTAATAATAGGTGAAACACCTCTTATGGTATGGATTCATATCTTCTAGTTAATAATAGGTGAAACACCTCTTCTGGTATAGGTTTATCTCTTCCAATTAATAACAAGCGCAAGATCTCTTCTGGTACGGGTTCATATCTTCCAGTTAATATCAGGGTAAAGACCTCATCTGGTATTGGTTTATCTCTTCCAGTTAATAATAGGTGAAAGATCTCTTCGGGTATGAGTTCATCTCTTTCAGTTAATAACCGGCAAAAGACTTCTTCTTGTATGGGTTTATCTCTTCAAGTTAATAACAGGAGAAAGACCTCTTCTGGTGTGGATTTATTCTTCCAGTAAAAAATTGGTAAAAGACCTATTCTGGTATGGGTTCATCTCTTCCAATTAGTAACATGCAAAATACCTCTTCTGGTAAGGGTTTATCTCTTCCAATTAATAATAGGTGAAAGACCTCTTCTGGTATGGGTTCATCTCTTCTAGTTAAAAATAGTGAAACACCTCTTCTGGTATGGGTTCATCTCTTCCCGTTAATAACAGGAGAAAGACTTCTTCTGGTATGGGTTTGTCTCTTCCAGTTAATAACAGGCGAAAGACCTCTTCTGATATGGGATCATCTCTTCCAGTTAGTAATAGGCGAAATACCTCTTCTTGTATGGGTTTATCTCTTCCAATTAATAACAGGAGAAATACCTCTTCTGGTGTGGATTTATTATTTCAGTCAATAACCGGCGAAAGACCTATTTTGGTATGGGTTCATATCTTCTAGTTAGTAACATGGGAAAGACCTCTTATGGTATGGGTTTATCTCTTCCAGTTAATAACAGGCGAAAGAACTCTTCTGGTATGGGTTCATCTCTTCTAGTTAATAATAGGCGAAACACCTCTTCTAGTATGGGTTCATATATTCCAGTTAATAATAAGTGAAAGACCTCTTATGGTATGGGTTTGTCTCATCCAGTTAATAACAGGTGAAACACCTATTCTGGTATGGGTTTATCTCTTCCAGTTAATAACAGGTGAGAGAACTCTTCTTGTATGGGTTCGTCTCTTCTAGTTAATAATAGGAAAAAGACCTCTTCTAGTATGGGTTCATATCTTCCAATTAATAACAAGCGAAATACCTCTTTTGGTATGGGTTTGTCTCTTCCAGTTAATAACAGGTGAAATACCTCTTCTAGTATGGGATTATCTCTTCCAGTTAGTAACAGGCGAAAGACCTCTTCTGGTATGGTTATCTCTTCCAGTTAATAACAGGCGACAGACCTTTTCTTGTATGGGTTCGTCTCTTCTGGTTAATAATAGGCAAAAGACCTCTTCTAGTATGAGTTCATATCTTCTTGTTAATAACTAGCGAAATACCTCTTTTGGTATGCGTTTGTCTCTTCCAATGAATAGCAGGTGAAAGACCTCTACTGGTGTGGGATTATCTCTTCCAGTTAGTAACAGGCGAAAGACCTCTTCTGGTATGCTTATCTCTTTCAGTTAATAACAGGCAAAAGACCTCTTCTTGTATGGGTTCATCTCTTCCATTTAATAATAGGTGAAACACCTCTTCTTGTATGGGTTCATCTCTTCCAATTAATAACAGGTGAAACACCTCTTCCGGTATGGGCTTATCTCTTCCAATTAATAACAAGCGAAAGACCTATTCAGGTATGGGGTCATCTCTTCTAGTTAGTAACATGCGAAAGACCTCTTATGGTATGGGTTTATCTTCTCCAGTTAATAACAGGCGAAAGACCTCTTCGAGTATGGGTTCATGTCTTCTAGTTAATAATAAGCGAAAGACCTCTTCTAGTATGGTTTCATATCTTCCACTTAATAACAAGCGAAATACCTCTTATGGTATGGCTTTATCTCTTCCAGTTAATAACAGATGAAAGACCTCTTCTGGTATGGGTTCATCTCTTCCTGTTAGTAACAGGAGAAAGACCTTTTCTGATATGGGTTAATCTCTTCCAGTTAATAATAGGTTAAACACATCTTCTAGTATGGATTCATCTCTTCTAGTTAAAAAATAGTGAAACACCTCTTCTGGTATGGGTTCATCTCTTCCCGTTAATAACAGGAGAAAGACCTCTTCTGGTATGGGTTTGTCTCTTCCAGTTAATAACAGGTGAAAGACCTCTTCTGGTATGGGATCATCTATTCCAGTTAGTAATAGGCGAAATACCTCTTCTTGTATGGGTTTATCTCTTCCAATTAATAACAGGAGAAAGACCTCTTCTGGTGTGGATTTATTCTTCCAGGAAATAACCGGCGAAAGACCTCTTTTGGTATGGGTTCATATCTTCCAGTTAGTAACATGGGAAAGACCTCTTATGGTATGGGTTTATCTCTTCCAGTTAATAACAGGCGAAAGAACTCTTCTGGTATGGGTTCATCTCTTCTAGTTAATAATAGGCGAAACACCTCTTCTAGTATGGGTTCATATCTTCCAGTTAATAATAAGTGAAAGACCTCTTATGGTATGGGTTTGTCTCATCCAGTTAATAACAGGTGAAACACCGATTCTGTTATGGGTTTATCTCTTCCATTTAATAACAGGTGAAATAACTCTTCTTGTACGGGTTCGTCTCTTCTAGTTAATAATAGGCAAAAGACCTCTTCTAGTATGGGTTCATATCTTCCATTTAATAACAAGCGAAATACCTATTTTGGTATGGGTTTGTCTCTTCCAGTTAATAACAGGTGAAAGACCTCTTCTAGTATGGGATTATCTCTTCCAGTTAGTAACAGGCGAAAGACCTCTTCTAGTATGATTAGCTCTTCCAGTTAATAACAGGCGAAAGACCTCTTCTTGTATGGGTTCATCTCTTTCAGTTAATAATAGGTGAAACACCTCTTCTGGTATGTGTTCATCTCTTCAAGTTAATAACAGGCGAAACACCTCTTCTGGTATGGGTTTATTTCTTCCAGTTAATAACAAGCGAAAGACCTCTACAGGTATGGGTCATCTCTTCTAGTTAGTAACATGCGAAAGACCTCTTATGGTATGGGTTTATCTTCTCCAGTTAATAACAGGCGAAAGACCTCTTTGGGTATGGGTTCATCTCTTCTAGTTAATAATAGGCGAAAGACCTCTTTTAGTATGGGTTCATATCTTCCAGTTATTAACAAGCGAAATACCACTTTTGGTATCGGTTTGTCTCTTCGAGTTAATAACAGGTGAAAGACCTATTCTGGTATGGGATTATCTCTTCCAGTTAGTAAAAGGCGAAAGACCTCTTCTGGTTTGGTTATCTCTTCTAGTTAATAACAGGCTAAAGACCTCTTCTTGTATGGGTTAATCTCTTCCACTTAATAATAGGTGAAACACCTCTTCTGGTATGGGTTCATCTCTTCCAATTAATAACAGGCGAAACACCTCTTCTAGTATGGGTTTATCTCTTCCAGTTAATAACAAGCGAAAGACCTCTTCAGATATGGGGTCATCTCTTCTAATTAGTAACATGCGAAAAACCTCTTATGGTATGGGTTTATCTTCTCCGGTTAATAACAGGCGAAAGACCTCTTCGGGTATGGGTTCATCTCTTCTAGTTAATAATAGGCGAAAGACCTCTTCTAGTATGGGTTCATATCTTCCAGTTAATAACAGGCGAAATACCTCTTCGGGTATGGGTTCATCTCTTCTATTTAATAAAAGATGAAAGACCTCTTCTGGTATGGGTTCATCTCTTCCAGTTAGTAACAGGCGAAAGACCTCTTCTGGTATGGTTATCTCTTCCAGTTAATAAAAGGAGAAAGACCTTTTCTGGTATGGGTTCATCTCTTCCAGTTAATAATAGGTGAAACACCTCTTCTGGTATGGATTCATCTCTTATAGTTAATAATAGGTGAAACACCTCTTCTGGTATGGGTTCATCTCTTCCAGTTAATAACAGGTGAAATACCTCTTCTGGTATGGGTTTGTCTCTTCCAGTTAATAACAGGTGAAAGACCTCTTCTGGTATGGAATCATCTCTTCCGGTTAGTAAAAGGCGAAATACCTCTTCTTGTATGGGTTTATCTCTTTCAATTAATAACAGGAGAAAGACCTCTTCTGGTGTGGATTTATTCTTCCAGTAAATAATCGGCGAAAAACCACTTTGGGTAAGGGTTCATCTCTTCCAGTTAGTAACATGGGAAAGACCTCTTATGGTATGGGTTTATCTCTTCCAGTTAATAACAGGCGAAAGAACTCTTCTGGTATGGGTTCATCTCTTCTATTTAATAATAGGCGAAAGACCTCTTCTAGTATGGGTTCATATCTTCCAGTTAATAATAAGTGAAAGACTTCTTATGGTATGGGTTTGTCTCTTCCAGTTAATAATAGGTGAAAGACCTCTTCTGGTATGGGATCATCTCTTTAAATTAGTAACATGGGAAAGACCTCTTATGGTATGGATTTATCTCTTCCAGTTAATAACAGGCAAAAGAACTCTTCTTGTATGGGTTTGTCTCTTCTATTTAATAATAGGTGAAACACCTCTTCTGGTATGGGTTCATCTCTTCCAATTAATAACAGGCGAAACACCTCTTATGGTATGGGTTTGTCTCTTCCAGTTAATAACAGGTGAAAGACCTCTTCTGGTATGGGATTATCTCTTCCAGTTAGTAATAGGCGAAAGACCTCTTCTGGTATGGTTATCTCTTCCAGTTAATAACAGGAGAAAGGCCACTTCTTGTATGGGTTCATCTCTTCCAGTTAATAATAGGTGAAACACCTCTTCTGGTATGGGTTCATCTCTTCCAGTTAATAACAGGCGAAACACCTCTTCTGGTATGGGTTTATCTCTTCCAGTTAATAACAAGCGAAATACCTCTTCAGGTAAGGGGTCATCTCTTCTAGTTAGTAACATGCGAAATACCTCTTATGGTATGGGTTTATCTTCTCCAGTTAATAACAAGCGAAAGACCTCTTCGGTTATGGGTTCATCTCTTCTAGTTAATAATAGGCGAAAGACCTCTTCTAGTATGGGTTCATAACTTCCATTTAATAACAAGCGAAATACCTCTTCTGGTATGGCTTTATCTCTTCCAGTTAATAACAGATAAAAGCCCTCTTATGGTATGGGTTCATCTCTTCCAGTTAATAATAGGTGAAACACCTCTTCTGGTATGGATTCATATCTTCTAGTTAATAATAGGTGAAACACCTCTTCTGGTATGGGTTTATCTCTTCCTGTTAATAACAAGCGAAAGATCTCTTCTTGTACGGGTTCATATCTTCCAGTTAATATCAGGCTAAAGACCTCTTCTGGTATTGGTTTATCTCTTCTAGTTAATAATAGGTGAAAGATCTCTTCGGGTATGGGTTCATCTCTTCTAGTTAACAACAGGCGAAATACCTCTTCTGGTATGAGTTCATCTCTTCCAGTTAATAAGCGGTGAAAGACCTATTCTGGTATGAGTTTATCTCTTCCAGTTAATAACAGGCGAAAGACCTCTTCTGGTATGGGTTTTTCTCTTCCAGTTAATACCAGGTGAAAGACCTCTTCTGGTATGGGATCATCTCTTCCAATTAGTAACATGCGAAAGACCTCCTCTGGTATAGGTTTATCTCTTCCAGTTAATAACAGGCGAAAGACCTCTTCTTGTATGGGTTCGTATCTTCTAGTTAAAAATAGGAAAAAGACCACTTCTAGTATGGGTTCATATCTTCCAGTTAATAACAATCGAAATACCTCTTTTGGTATGGGTTTGTCTCTTCCAGTTAATAACAGGTGAAAGACCTCTTTTGGTATGGGATTATCTTTTCCGGTTCGTAACAGGCCAAAGACCTCTTCTGTTATAGTTATCTCTTCCAGTTAATAACAGGCGAAAGACCTCTTCTTGTATGGGTTCATCTCTTCAAGTTAATAATAGGTGAAACACCTCTTCTGGTATGGGTTCATCTCTTCAAATTAATAACAGGTGAAACACCTCTTCTGGTATGGGTTTATCTCTTCCAGTTAATAACAAGCGAAAGATCTCTTCAGGTATGGGGTCATCTCTTCTAGTTAGTAACATGCGAAAGACCTCTTATGGTATGGGTTTATCTTCTTCAGTTAATAACAGGCGAAAAACCTATTCGGGTGTGGGTTCATCTCTTCTAGGTAATAATAGGCGAAAGACCTCTTCTAGTATGTTATTATCTCTTCTAGTTAATAACAAGCGAAATACCTCTTCTGGTATGGCTTTATCTCTTCCAGTTAATAACAGATGAAAGACCTCTTCTGGTATGGGTTCATCTCTTCCAGATAGTAACAAGCGAAAGACCTCTTCTGGTATGGTTATCTCTTCCAGTTAATAAAAGGTGAAAGACCTTTTCTGGTATGGGTTCATCTCTTCCAGTTAAAAATAGGTGAAACACCTCTTCTGGTATGGATTCATCCCTTCTAGTTAATAATAGGTGAAACATCTCTTCTATTATGGGTTCATCTCTTCCAGTTAATAACATGCGAAAGACCTCTTCTGGTATGGGTTTGTCTCTTCCTGTTAATAACAGGTGAAAGACCTCTTCTGGTATGGGATCATCTCTTCGAGTTAGTAATAGGCGAAATACCTCTTCCAGTATGGGTTTATCTCTTCCAATTAATAACAGGAGAAAGACATCTTCTGGTGTGGATTTATTCTTCCAGTAAATAACTGGCGAAATACCTCTTTTGGTATGGGTTCATCTCTTCCAGTTAGTAACATGTGAAAGACTTCTTATGGTATGGGTTTATCTCTTCCAGTTAATAACAGCCGAAAGAACTCTTCTGGTATGGGTTCATCTCTTCTATTTAATAATAGGCGAAAGACCTCTTCTAGTATGGGTTCATATCTTCCTGTTAATAATAAGTGAAAGACCTCTTATGGTATGGGTTTGTCTATTCCAGTTAATAACAGGTGAAAGACCTCTTCTGGAATGGGATCATCTCTTTCAATTAGTAACATGTGAAAGACCTCTTCTGGTATGGGTTTATCTCTTCCAGTTAATAACAGGCAAAATAACTCTTCTTGTATGGGTTCGCCTCTTCTAGTTAATAATAGGCAAAAGACCTCTTCTAGTATGGGTTTATATCTTCTAGTTAATAACAAGCGAAATACCTCTTTTGGTATGGGTTTGTCTCTTCCAGTTAATAACAGGTGAAAGACATCTTCTGGTATGGGATTATCTCTTCCAGTTAGTAACAGGCGGAAGACCTCTTCTGGTATGGTTATCTCTTCCAGTTAATAATAGGAGAAGACCTCTTCTTGTATGGGTTCATCTCTTCCAGTTAATAATACGTAAAACACCTCTTCTGGTATGGGTTCATCTCTTCCAGTTAATAACAGGCGAAACACCTCTTCTGGTATGGGTTTATCTCTTCCTGTTAATAACACGCGAAAGACCTCTTCAGGTATGGGGTCATCTCTTCTAGTTAGAAACATGCAAAAGACCTCTTATGGTATGGGTTTATCTTCTCCAGTTAATAACAGGCGAAAGACCTCTTCGGGTATGGGTTCATCTCTTCTAGTTAATAATAGGAGAAAGACCTCTACTAGTATTGGTTCATACCTTCCAGTTAATAACAAGCGAAATCCCTCTTCTGGTATGGCTTTATCTCTTCCAGTTAATAACATATCAAAGACTTCTTCTGGTATGGGTTCATCTCTTCCAGTTATTAACAAGCGAAATACCTCTTCTGGTATGGTTATCTCTTCTAGTTAATAATAGGCGAAAGACCTTTTCTGGTATGGGTTCATCTCTTCCAGTTAATAATAGGTGAAACACCTCTTCTGGTATGGATTAATCTCTTCTAGTTAATAATAGGTGAAACACCTCTTCTGTTATGGGTTTATCTGTTCCAGTTAATAACAAGCGAAAGATCTCTTCTGGTACGGGTTCATATCTTCCAGTTAATATCAGGCTAAAGACCTCTTCTGGTATGGGTTTAACTCTTCCAGTTAATAACAGGTGAAAGATCTCTTCGGTTATGGGTTCATCTCTTCCAGTTAACAACATGCGAAAGACCTATTCTGGTATGAGTTCATCTCTTCCAGTTAATAACCGGAGAAATACCTCTTCTTGTATGGGTTTATCTCTTCAAGTTAGTAACAGGAGAAAGACCTCTTCTGGTGTGGATTTATTCTTCCAGTAAAAAATTGGTAAAAGACCTATTCTGGTATGGGTTCATCTCTTCCAATTAGTAACATGCACAAGACTACTTCTGGTATAGGTTTATCTCTTGCAATTAATAAGAGGTGAAAGACCTCTTCTGGTATGGGTTCATCTCTTCTAGTTAAAAATAGGCGAAAGACCTCTTCTAGTATGGGTTCATTTCTTCTAGTTAATAACAATCGAAAGACCTCTTCTGGTATAGGCTTATCTCTTCAAGTTAATAACAGGTGAAAGACATCTTCGTGTATAGGTTCATCTCTTCCAGTTAGTAACAGTCAAAAGACCTCTTTTGGTATTATTATCTCTTCCAATTAATAACAGATGAAAGACCTCCTCTGATATGGGTTCATCTCTTCAAGTTAATAATAGGTGAAATACCTCTTCTAGTATGGGTTAATCTCTTCCAGTGAATAACAGGCGAAAGACCTCTTCTGGTATGGGTTCATTTCTTCCAGTTAATAATAGGTGAAAGACCTCTTTTGGTATGGGTTCATCTCTTCCAGTTAATAACAGGAGAAAGACCTCTTCTGGTATGGGTTCATCTCTTCCAATTTGTAAAAGGCGAAAGACCTCTTATGGTATGAGTTTATCTCTTCCAGTTAATAACAGGCGAAAGACCTTTTCTGGTATGGGTTCATCTCTACCAGTTAATAATAGGAGAAAACCTCTTCTAGTATGGCTTCATCTCTTCTAATTAATAACATGAGAAATAACTCTTCTAGTATGGGTTCATCTCTTCCAATTAATAACAGGTGAAAGACATCTTCTAGTGTGGGTTCATCTCATCCAGTTAATAACAGGCGAAAGACCTCTTCTGTTATGGGTTTATCTCTTCCACTTAATAATAAGCGAAAGATCACTTCTGGTACGGGTTCATGTATTCCAGTTAATAGCAGGCTAAAGACCTCTTCTGGTATGGGTTCATCTCTTCCAGTTCATAACAGGAAAAAGTCCTCTTCTGGTATGAGTTCATCTCTTCCAGTTAATAATAGGCGAAAGACCTCTTCTTGTATGGGTTTATCTCTTCAAGTTAATAACAGGAGAAAGACCTCTTTTGGTGTGGATTTTTTCTTCCAGTAAATAATTGGTTAAACACCTCTTCTGGTATGAGTTTATCTCTTCCAGTTAGTAACGTGCGAAAGACCTCTTCTGGTATGGGTTTATCTCTTCCAATTAATAATAGACGAAAGACCTCTACTGGTATGGGTTCGTCTCTTCCAGTTAATAACTGGAGAAAGACCTCTTCTAGTATGAGCTCATTTCTTCCAAATAATAAAAAGCGAAATACCTCTTCTTGTATGGGTTTATCTCTTCCAATTAATAATAGGAGAAAGACCTCTTCTGGTGTGGATTTATTTTTCCAGTAAATCACCGGCGAAAGACCTCTTCTGGTGTGGGTTTATCTGTTCTAATTAATAACAGGCGAAAGACCTCTTCTGGTATGGGTTCATCTCTTCTAGTTAATAATAGGTGAAAGACCTCTTCTAGTATGAGTTCATCTCTTCCAGTTAATAACAATAGAAATTCCTCTTCTGGTATGGGTTTATCTCTTCCAGTTAATAACAGGTGAAATATCTCTTCTGGTATGGGTTCATCTCTTCCACATAGTAACAAGAGAAAAACCTTTTCTGCTATGGTTATCTATTCCAGTTAATAACAGGCGAAAGACCTGCTATGGTATGGGTTCATCTCTTCCAGTTAATAATAGGTGAAAGACCTCTTCTGGTATGGGTTCATCTCTTCCAGTTAATAACAGGCGAGAGATCTCTTCTGGTATGGGTTCATCTCTTCCAATTAGTAAAAGGAAAAAGACCTCTTCTGGTATGGGTTTATCTCTTCCAGTTAATAACAGGCGAAAGACCACTTCTGGTATGGGTTCATATCTACAAGTAAATAATAGGCGAAAACCTCTTCTGGTATGGCTTCATCTCTTTTAATTAGTAACAGGAGAAAGAACTCTTCTAGTATGGGTTTATCTCTTCCAATTAATAATAGGTGAAATACCTCTTCTAGTATGGGTTCATCCCTTAGTTAATAACAGGCGAAAGACCTCTTCTAGTATGGGTTTATCTCTTCCACTTAATAATATGCGAAAGATCACTTCTGGTACGGGTTCATCTCTTCCAATTAATAGCATGCTAAAGAACTCTTCTGGTATGGGTTTATCTCTTCCAGTTAATATCAGGTGAAAGATCTCTTAGGGTATGGGTTCATCTCTTCCAGTTCATAACATGCGAAAGACCTCTTCTGGTATGAGTTCATCTCTTCCAGTTAATAATAGGCGAAAGACCTCTTCTTGTATGGGTTTATCTCTTCAAGTTAATAACAAGAAGAAGACCTCTTTTGGTGTGGATTTATTCTTCTAGTAAATAATTGGTAAAATACCTCTTCTGGTATGGGTTTATATCTTCCAGTTAGTAACGTGCGAAAGACCTCTTCTGGTATGGATTTATCTCTTCCAATTAATAACAGGCGAAAGACCTCTTCTAGTATGTGTTCATCTCTTCCATTTAATAACAGGCAAAAGACCTCTTCTAGTATGAGTTCATCTCTTCTTGTTAATAATAAGCGAAAGACCTCTTCTTGTATAGGTTTATCTCTTCCAGTTAATAACAGGAGAAAGACCTCTTCTGGTGTGGAATTATTCTTCCAGTAAATTGACGGCGAAAGACCTCTTCTGGTATGGGTTCATCTCTTCTAGTTAGTAACATGTGAAAGACCTCTTCTGGTATGGGTTTATCTGTTCTAATTAATAACAGGGAAAAGACTTCTTCTGGTATGGGTTAATCTCTTCTAGTTAATAATAGGTGAAAGACCTCTTCTAGTATGAGTTCATCTATTCCAATTAATAACAATAGAAATTCCTCTTCTGGTATGGGTTTATCTCTTCTAGTTAATAAGAAGCGAAAGATCTCTTCTGGTATGGGTTCATATCTTCCAGTTAATATCAGGCTAAAAACCACTTCTGGTATGGGTTTATCTCTTCCAGTTAATAACAGGCGAAAGACCTCTTCCGATATGGGTTTATCTCGTCCACTTAATAACAAGCGAAATATCTCTTCTGGTATGGGTTCATCTCTTCCAGTTAATAATAGGGGAAAGACTTCTTCTGGTATGGGTTCATCTTTTGCAGTTAATAACAGGCGAAAGAACTCTCCTGGTATGGGTTTATCTCTTCCACTTAATAATAAGAGAACGATCTCTTCTGGTACGGTTCATCTCTTCCAGTTAAGAGCAGGCTAAAGACCTCTTCTGGTATGGGTTTATCTCTTCCTATTAATAACAGGCGAAAGACCTCTTCTAGTATGTGTTCATCTCTTCCAGTTAATAACAAGCGAAAGACCTCTTCTTGTATGGGTTTATCTCTTCCAGTGAATAACAGGAGAAAGACCTCTTCTGGTGTGGATTTATTCTTCCAATAAATAGTCGGCGAAAGACCTCTTCTAGTATGGGTTCATCTCTTCTAGTTAGTAACATGCGAAAAACCTCTTTTGGTATTCGTTTATTTGTTCTAGTTAATAACAGGCGAAAGACCTCTTATGGTATGGGTTCATTTGTTCTAGTTAACAATAGGTGAAAGACCTCTTCTAGTATGTGTTCAGCTCTTCCAGTTAATAACAATAGAAATTCCTCTTCTTGTATGGGTTTATCTCTTCCAGTTAATAATAGGTGAAATATCTCTTCTGGTATGGGTTCATCTCTTCCGGTTAGTAACAGGTGAAAGACCTCTTCTGGTATGGTTATCGATTCCAGTTAATAACAGGAGAAAGACCTCTTCTGGTATGAGTTTATCTCTTCCACTTAATAACAAGCGAAAGATCTCTTCTAGTATGGGTTCATCTCTTCCAGTTAATAGAAGGCTAAAGACCTCTTCTGGTATGGGTTCATCTCTTCTAGTTAGTAACATGTGAAAGACCTCTTCTGGTATGGTTTTATCTGTTCTACTTAATAATAGTAGAAAGACCTCTTCTGGCATGGGTTTATCTCTTCCACTTAATAACAAGCGAAAGATCTCTTCTGGTACGGGTTCATCTCTTCCAGTTAATAGCAGGCTAAAGACCTCTTCTGGTATGGGTTTATCTCTTCCAGTTAGTAACGTCCGAAAGACCTCTTCTGGTATGGGTTTATCTCTTCCTATTAATACAGGCGAAAGACCTCTTATGGTATGGGTTCATCTCTTCCAATTAATAACAGGCGAAAGACCTCTTCTAGTATGCGTTCATCTCTTCCAGTTAATAACAAGCGAAAGACCTCTTCTTGTATGGGTTTATCTCTTCTTGTATGCGAGGGGAAGGTATTATCACCCCTCACATCTGTTGTACTCAACGGGATCCATTTTGTTTGTTTGTCTTAAAAGGGTGTGTTTATCTACAACTATGCTTGTACTCATCACTTCCAGTTACTAACAGGAGAAAGACCTCTTCTGGTATGGTTAACTATTCCAGTTAATAACAAGTGAAAGACCTCTTCTGGTATGGGTTCATCTCTTCTAGTTAATAATAGGTGAAAGACTTCTTCTGGTATTGGTTCATCTCTTCCAGTTAATAACAGCCGAAAGACCTCTTCTGGTATGGGTTTATCTCTTCCAGTTAATAACAAGCGAAAGATCTCTTCTGGTATGGGTTCATATATTCCAGTAATAGCAGGCTACAGACCTCTTCTGGTAGTGGTTTATCTCTTCCAGTTAATAACAGGTGAAAGATCTCTTCGGGTATGGGTTCATGTCTTCCAGTTAATAACAGGCGAAAGACCTCTTCTGGTATGGGTTTATCTCTTCCAATTAATAATAGGTTAAAGACCTCTTCTAGTATAAGTTCATCTCTTCTAGTTAAATATAGGCGAAAGTCCTCTTCTAGTATGGGTTCATATCTTCTAGTTAATAAAAAGCAAAAGACCTCTTTTGGTATGGGCTTATCTCTTCAAGTTAATAACAGGTGAAAGACCTCTTCTGGTATAGGTTCATCTTTTCCAGTTAGTAACAGGCAAAAGACCTCTTTTGGTATTGTTATCTCTTCTAGTTAATAATAGGTGAAGGACCTCTTCTGGTATGGGTTCATTTCTTCCAGTTAATATTAGGTGAAAGACCTCATCTGGTATGGGTTCAACTCTTCTAGTTAATAACAGGCGAAAGACCTCTTCTGGTATGGGTTCCACTCTTCCAATTAATAACAGGAGAAAGACCTCTTCTGGTATGGGTTTATCTCTTCCAGTTATTAACAGGCGAAAGACCTCTTCTGTTATGGGTTCATCTCTACGAGTTAATAATAGGTGAAAACCTCTTCTGGTATGGCCTCATCTCTTCTAATTAATAACAGGAGAAAGAACTCTTCTAGTATGGGTGTATCTCTTCCTATTAAAGAAAGGTGAAAGACCTCTTCTAGTATGGGTTCATCTCTTCTTGTTAATAACATTCGAAACACTTCTTCTGGTATGGGTTGATCTCGTCCAGTTAATAACAGGTGAAAGATCTCTTCGAGTATGGGTTCATCTCTTCCAGTTTATAACAGGCGAAAGACCTCTTCTGGTATGGTTTTATCTCTTCAAGTTAATAACAGGGGAAAGACCTCTTCTGGTATGGGTTTATCTCTTCCAATTAATAATTGGTGAAAGACCTCTTCTAGTATAAGTTCATCTCTTCTAGATAAAAATAGGCAAAAGTCCTCTTCTAGTATGGGTTCATATCTTCTAGTTAATAAAAAGCGAAAGACCTCTTCTGGTATGGGCTTATCTCTTCAAGTTAATAACAGGTGAAAGAGCTCTTCTGGTATAGGTTCATCTTTTCCAGTTAGTATTAGGCAAAAGACCTCTTTTGGTATTGTTATCTATTCCAGTTAATAACAGGTGAAAGACCTCTTCTGGTATGGGTTCATCTCTTCCAGTTAATAACAGGCGAAAGACCTCTTCTGGTATGGGTTCATCTCTTACAATTAGTAACAGGCGAAAGACCTCTTCTGGTATGGGTTTATCTCTTCCAGTTAATAATAGGCGAAATACCTCTTCTGGTATGGGTTCATCTCTACCAGTTAATAATAGGAGAAAACCTTTGTTGGTATGGCTTCATCTCTTCTAATTAATAATAGGATAAAGAACTCTTCTAGTATGGGTTTATCTCTTCCAATTAATGACAGGTGAAAGACCTCTTCTAGTATGGGTTCATCTCTTCTAGTTAATAACAGGCAAAAGACTTCTTCTGGTATGAGTTTATCTCTTCCAATTAATAACAGTTGAAAGACCTCTTCTGGTATGGGTTCATCTCTTCCGGTTAATAAAAGGCGAAAGACCTCATCTGGTATGAGTTCATCTCTTCCATTTAATAATAGGCGAAAGACCACTTCTATTATGGGTTTATCTCTTACAGTTAATAACAGGAGAAAGACCTCTTCTGGTGTGGATTTATTCTTCCAGTTTATAACAGACGAAAGACCTCTTTTGGTATGGGTTCATCTCTCTCCCAATTAGTAATAAGCGAAAGACCTCTTCTGTTATGGGTTTATCTCTTCCAGTTAATAACAGGTGAAAGACCTCTTCTGGTATGAGTTCATTTCTTCATGTTAATAATAGGTGAAAGACCTCTTTTGGTATGGGTTCATCTCTTCCAGTTAATAACAGGCGAAAGACCTCTTCTGGTATGGGTTCATCTCTTCCAATTAGTAACAAGCGAAAGACCTCTTCTGGTATGGGTTTATCTCTTCTAGTTAATAACAGGTGAAAGACCTCTTCTGGTATGGGTTCATCTCTACCACTTAATAATAGGCGAAAGACCTCTTCTGGTATGGCTTCATCTCTTCTAATTAAAAATAGGAGAAAGACCTCTTCTAGTATTGGTTTATCTCTTCCAATTAATAACATGTGAATTACCTCTTCTGGTATGGGTTCATCTCTTCTAGTTAAAAATAGGCGAAAGACCTCTTCTTGTATGGTTTCATATCTTCTAGTTAATAAAAAGATAAAGACCTCTTCTGGTATGGGTTTATCTCTTTAAATTAATAATAGGTGAATTACCTCTTCTGGTATGGGTTCATCTCTTCTAGTTAGTAACAGGCAAAAGACCTCTTCTGGTATGGTTATCTCTTCCAGTTAATAATAGGCGAAAGACCTCTTCTTGTATGGGATCATCTCTTCCAGTTAGTAACAGGCGAAAGACATCTTCTTGTATGGGTTTATCTATTCCAGTTAATAACAGGTGAAAGATCTCTTCTGGTATGGGTTCATCTCTTCCAATTACTAACAGGCGAAAGACCTCTTCTGGTATGGTTAACTATTCCAGTTAATAACAAGCGAAAGACCTCTTCTGGTATGGGTTCATCTCTTCTAGTTAATAATAGGTGAAAGACTTCTTCTGGTATGGGTTCATCTCTTCTTGTTAATAACAGCCGAAAGACCTCTTCTGGTATGGGTTTATCTCTTCGAGTTAATAACAAGCGAAAGATCTCTTCTTGTATGGGTTCATATATTCCAGTTAATAGCAGGCTACAGACCTCTTCTGGTATGGGTTTATCTCTTCCAGTTAATAACAGGTGAAAGATCTCTTCGGGTATGGGTTCATGTCTTCAAGTTAATAACAGGCGAAAGACCTCTTCTGGTATGGGTTTATCTCTTCCCATTAATAATAGGTGAAAGACCTCTTCTAGTATAAGTTCATCTCTTCTAGTTAAATATAGGCGAAAGTCATCTTCTAGTATGGGTTCATATCTTCTAGTTAATAAAAAGCGAAAGACCTCTTCTGGTATGGGCTTATCTCTTCAAGTTAATAACAAGTGAAAGACCTCTTCTAGTATAGGTTCATCTTTTCCAGTTAGTAACAGGCAAAAGACCTCTTTTGGTATTATTATCTCTTCCAATTAATAATAGGTGAAAGACCTCTTCTGGTATGGGTTCATTTCTTCCAATTAATATTAGGTGAAAGACCTCATCTGGTATGGGGTCATATCTTCCAGTTAATAACAGGCGAAAGACCTCTTCTGGTATGGGTTCATCTCTTCCAATTAATAACAGGCGAAAGACCTCTTCTGGTATGAGTTTATCTCTTCCAGTTAATAACAGGCGAAAGACCTCTTCTGGTATGCGTTCATCTCTACCAGTTAATAATAGGCGAAAACCTCTTCTGGTATGGCTTCATCTCTTCTAATTAATAATAGGAGAAAGAACTCTTCTAGTATGGGGTTATCTCTTCCATTTAATGAAAGGTGAAAGACCTCTTCTAGTATGGGTTCATCTCTTCTAGTTAATAACAGTCGAAAGACTTCTTCTGGTATGGGTTTATCTCTTCCAATTAATAACAGTTGAAAAACCTCTTCTGGTATGGGTTTATCTCTTCCGGTTAATAAAAGGCGAAAGACCTCTTCTGGTATGAGTTCATCTCTTCCAGTTAATAATAGCCGAAAGACCACTTCAGGTATGGGGTTATCTCTTCCAGTTAATAACAGGAGAAAGACCTCTTCTGGTGTGGATTTATTCTTCCAGTTTATAACAGACGAAAGACCTCTTCTGTTATGGGTTCATCTCTCTTCCAGTTAGTAATAGGCGAAAGACCTCTTCTGTTATGGGTTTATCTCTTCCAGTTAATAACAGGCGAAAGACCTCTTATGGTATGAGTTCATTTCTTCATGTTAATAATAGTTGAAAGACCTCTTCTGGTATGGGTTCATCTCTTCCAATTAATAACAGGCGAAAGACCTCTTCTGGTATGGGTTCATCTCTTCCAATTAGTAACAGGCGAAAGACCTCTTCTGGTATGGGTTTATCTCTTCCAGTTAATAACAGGCGAAAGACCTCTTCTGGTATGGGTTCATCTCTACCAGTTAATAATAGGTGAAAGACCTCTTCTGGTATGGCTTCATCTCTTCTAGTTAATAACAGGCGAAAGACCTCTTCTTTTTATGGGTTAATCTCTTCCAATTAGTAACAGGAGAAAGACCTCTTCTGGTATGGGTTTATCTCTTCCAGTTAATAACAGGCGAAAGACCTCTTCTGGTTTGGGTTCATCTCTTCCAATTAGTAAAAGGTGAAAGACCTCTTCTGGTATGGGTTTATCTCTTCCAATTAATAACAGGTGAAATACCTCTTCTGGTATGAGTTCATCTCTTCCAGTTAATAATAGGCGAATAACCACTTCTTGTATGGGTTTATCTTTTCAAGTTAATAACAGAAGAAAGACCTCTTCTAGTGTGGATTTATTCTTCCAGTAAATAATTGGTGAAAGACCTCTTCTGGTATGGGTTCATCTCTTCCAATTAGTAACATACGAAAGACCTCTTCTGGCATGGGTTTATCTCTTCTAATTAATAACAGGAGAAAGACCTCTTCATGTATGGGTTCATCTGTTCTAGTTAAAAATAGGCGAAAGACCTCTTCTAGTATGGGTTCATATCTTCTAGTTAATAAAAAGCGAAAGACCTCTTGCAGTATGGGCTTATCTCTTCCAGTTAATAATAGGTGAAGGACTTCTTCTACTATGAGTTCTTCTCTTCCAGTTAATAATAGGTGAAATACCTATTCTAGTATGGGTTCATCTCTTCCAATTAATAACTGGCGAAATACCTCTTCTGGTATGTGTTCATTTCTTCATGGTAATAATAGGTGAAAGATCTCTTCTGGTATGGGTTCATCTCTTTCAGTTAATAACAGGCGAAAGACCTCTTCTGGTATGGGTTCATCTCTTCCAATTAGTAACAGGCAAAAGACCTCTTCTGGTATGGGGTTATCTCTTCCAGTTAATAAAATTCGAAAGACCTCTTCTTCTATGGGTTCAACTCTTCTAGTTAATAATTGGTGAAATACCTCTTCTAGTATGGGTTCATATCTTCCAGTTAATAACAAGCGAAAGACCTCTTCTGGTATGGGTTTATCTCTTCCAATTAATAACAGGTGAATTACCACTTCGGGTATGGGTTCATCTCTTCCAGTTAGTAACAGGCGAAAGACCTCTTCTGGTATGGTTATCTCTTCCAGTTAATAATAGGCAAAAGACCTCTCCTGGTATGGGTTCATCTCTTCCAGTTAGTAACAGGCGAAAGACATCTTCTTGTATGGGTTTATCTCTTCCAGTTAATAACATGTGATAGATCTCTTCTGGTATGGGTTCATCTCTTCCAGTTAATAACAGGCGAAAGACCTCTTCTGGTATGGGTTTATCTCTTCCAATTAATAATAGGTGAAAGACCTCTTCTAGTATAAGTTCATCTCTTCTAGTTAAATATAGGCAAAAGTCCTCTTCTAGTATGGGTTCATATCTTCTAGTTAATAAAAAGCGAAAGACCTCTTCTGGTATGGGCTTATCTCTTCAAGTTAATAACAAGTGAAAGACCTCTTCTGGTATAGGTTCATCTTTTCCAGTTAGTAACAGGCAAAAGACCTTTTTTGGTATTGTTATCTCTTCCAGTTAATAATAGGTGAAAGACCTCTTCTGGTATGGGTTCATTTCTTCCAATTATGATTAGGTGAAAGACTTTATCTGGTATGGGTTCATATCTTCCAGTTAATAACAGGCGAAAGACCTCTTCTGGTATGGTTCATCTCTTACAATTAATAACAGGCGAAAGACCTCTTCTGGTATGGGTTTATCTCTTCCAGTTAATAACAGGCGAAATACCTCTTCTGGTATGGGTTCATCTCTACCAGTTAATAATAGGCGAAAACCTCTTCTGGTATGGCTTCATCTCTTCTAATTAATAATAGGAGAAAGAACTCTTCTAGTATGGGTTTATCTCTTCCAATTAATGAAAGGTGAAAGACCTCTTCTAGTATGGGTTCATCTCTTCTAGTTAATAACTGTCGAAAGACTTCTTCTGGTATGGGTTTATCTCTTCCAATTAATAACAGTTGAAAGACCTCTTATGGTATGGGTTCATCTCTTCCAATTAGTAACAGGCAAAAGACCTCTTCTGGTATGGGATTCTCTCTTCCAGTTAATAAAATTTGAAAGACCTCTTCTGCTATGGGTTCAACTCTTCTAGTTAATAATTGGTGAAAGACCTCTTCTAGTATGGGTTCATATCTTCCAGTTAATAACAAGCGAAAGACCTCTTCTGGTATGGGTTTATCTCTTCCAATTAATAACAGGTGAATTACCTCTTCTGGTATGGGTTAATCTCTTCCAGTTAGTAACAGGCGAAAGACCTCTTCTGGTATGGTTATCTCTTCCAGTTAATAATAGGCAAAAGACCTCTTCTGGTATGGGTTCATCTCTACCAGTTAATAATAGGCGAAAACCTCTTCTGGTATGGCTTCATCTCTTCTAATTAATAATAGGAGAAAGAACTCTTCTAGTATGGGTTTATCTCTTCCAATTAATGAAAGGTGAAAGACCTCTTCTAGTATGGGTTCATCTCTTCTAGTTAATAACAGTCGAAAGACTTCTTCTGGTATGGGTTTATCTCTTCCAATTAATAAGAGTTGAAAAACCTCTTCTGGTATGGGTTTATCTCTTCCGATTAATAAAAGGCGAAAGACCTCTTCTGGTATGAGTTCATCTCTTCCAATTAATAATAGCCGAAGGACCACTTCAGGTATGGGTTTATCTCTTCCAGTTAATAACAGGAGAAAGACCTCTTCTGGTGTGGATTTATTCTTCCAGTTTATAACAGACGAAAGACCTCTTCTGTTATGGGTTCATCTCTCTTCCAGTTAGTAATAGGCGAAAGACCTCTTCTGTTATGGGTTTATCTCTTCCAGTTAATAACAGGAGAAAGACCTCTTATGGTATGAGTTCATTTCTTCATGTTAATAATAGGTGAAAGACCTCTTCTGGTATGGGTTCATCTCTTCCAATTAATAACAGGCGAAAGACCTCTTCTGGTATGGGTTCATCTCTTCCAATTAGTAACAGGCGAAAGACCTCTTCTGGTATGGGTTTATCTCTTCCAGTTAATAACAGGCGAAAGACCTCTTCTGGTATGGGTTCATCTCTACCAGTTAATAATAGGTGAAAGACCTCTTCTGGTATGGCTTCATCTCTTCTAGTTAATAACAGGCGAAAGACCTCTTCTTTTATGGGTTTATCTCTTCCAATTAGTAACAGGAGAAAGACCTCTTCTGGTATGGGTTTATCTCTTCCAATTAATAACAGGCGAAAGACCTCTTCTGGTTTGGGTTCATCTCTTCCAATTAGTAAAAGGCGAAAGACCTCTTCTGGTATGGGTTTATCTCTTCCAGTTAATAACAGGTGAAATACCTCTTCTTGTATGAGTTCATCTCTTCCAGTTAATAATAGGCGAAAGACCACTTCTTGTATGGGTTTATGTTTTCAAGTTAATAACAGAAGAAAGACCTCTTCTAGTGTGGATTTATTCTTCCAGTAAATAATTGGTGAAAGACCTCCTCTGGTATGGGTTCATCTCTTCCAATTAGTAACATACGAAAGACCTCTTCTGGTATGGGTTTATCTCTTCTAATTAATAACAGGCGAAAGACCTCTTCTGGTATGGGTTCATCTGTTCTAGTTAAAAATAGGCGAAATACCTCTTCTAGTATGGGTTCATATCTTCTAGTTAATAAAAAGTGAAAGACTTCTTCCAGTATGGGCTTATCTCTTCCAGTTAATAATAGGTGAAGGACTTATTCTACTATGAGTTCATCTCTTCCAGTTAATAATAGGTGAAATACCTATTCTAGTATGGGTTCATCTCTTGCAATTAATAACTGGCGAAATACCTCTTCTGGTATGTGTTCATTTCTTCATGGTAATAATAGGTGAAAGATCTCTTCTGGTATGGGTTCATCTCTTTCAGTTAATAACAGGCGAATGACCTCTTCTGGTATGGGTTCATCTCTTCCAACTAGTAACAGGTAAAAGACCTCTTCTGGTATGGGGTTATCTCTTCTAGTTAATAAAATTCGAAAGACCTCTTCTGCAATGGGTTCAACTCTTCTAGTTAATAATTGGTGAAAGACCTCTTCTAGTATGGGTTCATATCTTCCAGTTAATAACAAGCGAAAGACCTCTTCTGGTATGGGTTTATCTCTTCCAATTAATAACAGGTGAATTACCACTTCGGGTATGGGTTCATCTCTTCTAGTTAGTAACAGGCGAAAGACCTCTTCTGGTATGGTTATCTCTTCCAGTTAATAATAGGCAAAAGACCTCTCCTGGTATGGGTTCATCTCTTCCAGTTAGTAACAGGCGAAAGACATCTTCTTGTATGGGTTTATCTCTTCCAGTTAATAACAGGTGAAAGATCTCTTCTGGTATGGGTTCATCTCTTCCAGTTAATAATAGGCGAAAGACCTCTTCTGGTATGGGTTTATCTCTTCCAATTAATAATAGGTGAAAGACCTCTTCTAGTATAAGTTCATCTCTTCTAGTTAAATATAGGCAAAAGTCCTCTTCTAGTATGGGTTCATATCTTCTATTTAATAAAAAGCGAAAGACCTCTTCTGGTATGGGCTTATCTCTTCAAGTTAATAACAAGTGAAAGACCTCTTCTGGTATAGGTTCATCTTTTCCAGTTAGTAACATGAAAAAGACCTCTTTTGGTATTGTTATCTCTTCCAGTTAATAATAGGTGAAAGACCTCTTCTGGTATGGGTTCATTTCTTCCAATTAATATTAAATGAAAGACCTCATCTAGTATGGGTTCATATCTTCCAGTTAATAACAGGCGAAAGACCTCTTCTGGTATGGGTTCATCTCTTCCAATTAATAACAAGCGAAAGACCTCTTCTGGTATGGGTTTATCTCTTCCAGTTAATAACAGGCGAAATACCTCTTCTGGTATGGGTTCATCTCTACCAGTTAATAATAGGCGAAAACCTCTTCTGTTATGGCTCCATCTCTTCTAATTAATAATAGGAGAAAGAACTCTTCTAGTATGGGTTTATCTCTTCCAATTAATGAAAGGTGAAAGACCTCTTCTAGTATGGGTTCATCTCTTCTAGTTAATAACAGTCGAAAGACTTCTTCTGGTATGGGTTTATCTCTTCCAATTAATAACAGTTGAAAGACCTCTTCTGGTATGGGTTCATCTCTTCCAATTAGTAACAGGCAAAAGACCTCTTCTGGTATGGGGTTATCTCTTCCAGTTAATAAAATTCGAAAGACCTCTTCTGCTATGGGTTCAACTCTTCTAGTTAATAATTGGTGAAAGACCTCTTCTAGTATGGGTTCATATCTTCCAGTTAATAACAAGCGAAAGACCTCTTCTGGTATGGGTTTATCTCTTCCAATTAATAACAGGTGAATTACCTCTTCTGGTATGGGTTCATCTCTTCCAGTTAGTAACAGGCGAAATACCTCTTCTGGTATGGTTATCTCTTCCAGTTAATAATAGGCGAAAGACCTCTCCTGGTATGGGTTCATCTCTTCCAGTTAGTAACAGGCGAAATACATCTTCTTGTATGGGTTTATCTCTTCCAGTTAATAACAGGTGAAAGATCTCTTCCGGTATGGGTTCATCTCTTCCAGTTAATAACAGGCGAAAGACCTGTTATGGTATGGGTTTATCTCTTCCAATTAATAATAGGTGAAAGACCTCTTCTAGTATAAGTTCATCTCTTCTAGTTAAATATAGGCAAAAGTCCTCTTCTAGTATGGGTTCATATCTTCTAGTTAATAAAAAGCGAAAGACATCTTCTGGTATGGGCTTATCTCTTCAAGTTAATAACACGTGAAAGACCTCTTATGGTATAGGTTCATCTTTTCCAGTTAGTAACAGGAAAAAGACCTCTTTTGGTATTGTTATCTCTTCCAGTTAATAATAGGTGAAAGACCTCTTCTGGTATGGGTTCATTTCTTCCAATTAATATTAGGTGAAAGACCTCATCTGGTATGGGTTCATATCTTCCAGTTAATAACAGGCGAAAGACCTCTTCTGGTATGGGTTCATCTCTTCCAATTAATAACAGGAGAAAGACCTATTCTGGTATGGGTTTATCTCTTCCAGTTAATAACAGGCGAAATACCTCTTCTGGTATGGGTTCATCTCTACCAGTTAATAATAGGCGAAAACCTCTTCAGGTATGGCTTCATCTCTTCTAATTAATAATAGGAGAAAGAACTCTTCTAGTGTGGGTTTATCTCTTCCAATTAATGAAAGGTGAAAGACCTCTTCTAGTATGGGTTCATCTCTTCTAGTTAATAACAGTCGAAAGACTTCTTCTGGTATGGGTTTATCTCTTCCAATTAATAACAGTTGAAAGACCTCTTCTGGTATGGGTTCATCTCTTCCGGTTAATAAAAGGAGAAAGACCTCTTCTGGTATGAGTTCAACTCTTCCAGTTAATAATAGACGAAAGACCACTTCAGGTATGGGTTTATCTCTTCCAGTTAATAACAGGAGAAAGACCTCTTCTGGTGTGGATTTATTCTTCCAGTTTATAACAGACGAAAGACCTCTTCTGTTATGGGTTCATCTCTCTTCCAGTTAGTAATAGGCGAAAGACCTCTTCTGTTATAGGTTTATCTCTTCCAGTTAATAACAGGCGAAAGACCTCTTATGGTATGAGTTCATTTCTTCATGTTAATAATAGGTGAAAGACCTCTTCTGGTATGGGTTCATCTCTTCCAATTAATAACAGGCGAAAGACCTCTTCTGGTATGGGTTCATCTCTTCCAATTAGTAACAGGCGAAAGACCTCTTCTGGTATGGGTTTATCTCTTCCAGTTAATAACAGGCGAAAGACCTCTTCTGGTATGGGTTCATCTCTACCAGTTAATAATAGGTGAAAGACCTCTTCTGGTATGGCTTCATCTCTTCTAGTTAATAACAGGCGAAAGACCTCTTCTTTTATGGGTTTATCTCTTCCAATTAGTAACAGGAGAAAGACCTCTTCTGGTATGGGTTTATCTCTTCCAATTAATAACAGGCGAAAGACCTCTTCTGGTTTGGGTTCATCTCTTCCAATTAGTAAAAGGCGAAAGACCTCTTCTGGTATGGGTTTATCTCTTCCAGTTAATAACAGGTGAAATACCTCTTCTTGTATGAGTTCATCTCTTCCAGTTAATAATAGGCGAAAGACCACTTCTTGTATGGGTTTATCTTTTCAAGTTAATAACAGAAGAAAGACCTCTTCTAGTGTGGATTTATTCTTCCAGTAAATAATTGGTGAAAGACCTCCTCTGGTATGGGTTCATCTCTTCCAATTAGTAACATACGAAAGACCTCTCCTGGTATGGGTTCATCTCTTCCAGTTAGTAACAGGCGAAATACATCTTCTTGTATGGGTTTATCTCTTCCAGTTAATAACAGGTGAAAGATCTCTTCCGGTATGGGTTCATCTCTTCCAGTTAATAACAGGCGAAAGACCTGTTATGGTATGGGTTTATCTCTTCCAATTAATAATAGGTGAAAGACCTCTTCTAGTATAAGTTCATCTCTTCTAGTTAAATATAGGCAAAAGTCCTCTTCTAGTATGGGTTCATATCTTCTAGTTAATAAAAAGCGAAAGACATCTTCTGGTATGGGCTTATCTCTTCAAGTTAATAACACGTGAAAGACCTCTTATGGTATAGGTTCATCTTTTCCAGTTAGTAATAGGAAAAAGACCTCTTTTGGTATTGTTATCTCTTCCAGTTAATAATAGGTGAAAGACCTCTTCTGGTATGGGTTCATTTCTTCCAATTAATATTAGGTGAAAGACCTCATCTGGTATGGGTTCATATCTTCCAGTTAATAACAGGCGAAAGACCTCTTCTGGTATGGGTTCATCTCTTCCAATTAATAACAGGAGAAAGACCTATTCTGGTATGGGTTTATCTCTTCCAGTTAATAACAGGCGAAATACCTCTTCTGGTATGGGTTCATCTCTACCAGTTAATAATAGGCGAAAACCTCTTCAGGTATGGCTTCATCTCTTCTAATTAATAATAGGAGAAAGAACTCTTCTAGTGTGGGTTTATCTCTTCCAATTAATGAAAGGTGAAAGACCTCTTCTAGTATGGGTTCATCTCTTCTAGTTAATAACAGTCGAAAGACTTCTTCTGGTATGGGTTTATCTCTTCCAATTAATAACAGTTGAAAGACCTCTTCTGGTATGGGTTCATCTCTTCCGGTTAATAAAAGGAGAAAGACCTCTTCTGGTATGAGTTCAACTCTTCCAGTTAATAATAGACGAAAGACCACTTCAGGTATGGGTTTATCTCTTCCAGTTAGTAACAGGAGAAAGACCTCTTCTGGTGTGGATTTATTCTTCCAGTTTATAACAGACGAAAGACCTCTTCTGTTATGGGTTCATCTCTCTTCCAGTTAGTAATAGGCGAAAGACCTCTTCTGTTATAGGTTTATCTCTTCCAGTTAATAACAGGCGAAAGACCTCTTATGGTATGAGTTCATTTCTTCATGTTAATAATAGGTGAAAGACCTCTTCTGGTATGGGTTCATCTCTTCCAATTAATAACAGGCGAAAGACCTCTTCTGGTATGGGTTCATCTCTTCCAATTAGTAACAGGCGAAAGACCTCTTCTGGTATGGGTTTATCTCTTCCAGTTAATAACAGGCGAAAGACCTCTTCTGGTATGGGTTCATCTCTACCAGTTAATAATAGGTGAAAGACCTCTTCTGGTATGGCTTCATCTCTTCTAGTTAATAACAGGCGAAAGACCTCTTCTGGTATGGGTTTATCTCTTCCAATTAATAACAGGCGAAAGACCTCTTCTGGTTTGGGTTCATCTCTTCCAATTAGTAAAAGGCGAAAGACCTCTTCTGGTATGGGTTTATCTCTTCCAGTTAATAACAGGTGAAATACCTCTTCTTGTATGAGTTCATCTCTTCCAGTTAATAATAGGCGAAAGACCACTTCTTGTATGGGTTTATCTTTTCAAGTTAATAACAGAAGAAAGACCTCTTCTAGTGTGGATTTATTCTTCCAGTAAATAATTGGTGAAAGACCTCCTCTGGTATGGGTTCATCTCTTCCAATTAGTAACATACGAAAGACCTCTTCTGGTATGGGTTTATCTCTTCTAATTAATAACAGGCGAAAGACCTCTTCTGGTATGGGTTCATCTGTTCTAGTTAAAAATAGGCGAAAGACCTCTTCTAGTATGGGTTCATATCTTCTAGTTAATAAAAAGTGAAAGACCTCTTCCAGTATGGGCTTATCTCTTCCAGTTAATAATAGGTGAAGGACTTCTTCTACTATGAGTTCATCTCTTCCAGTTAATATTAGGTGAAATACCTATTCTAGTATGGGTTCATCTCTTCCAATTAATAACTGGCGAAATACCTCTTCTGGTATGTGTTCATTTCTTCATGGTAATAATAGGTAAAAGATCTCTTCTGGTATGGGTTCATCTCTTTCAGTTAATAATAGGCTAATGACCTCTTCTCGTATGGGTTCATCTCTTCCAATTAGTAACAGATAAAAGACCTCTTCTGGTATGGGGTTATCTCTTCCAGTTAATAAAATTCGAAAGACCTCTTCTGCTATGGGTTCAACTCTTCTAGTTAATAATTGGTGAAAGACCTCTTCTAGTATGGGTTCATATCTTCCAGTTAATAACAAGCGAAAGACCTCTTCTGGTATGGGTTTATCTCTTCCAATTAATAACAGGTGAATTACCACTTCGGGTATGGGTTCATCTCTTCTAGTTAGTAACAGGCGAAAGACCTCTTCTGGTATGGTTATCTCTTCCAGTTAATAATAGGCAAAAGACCTCTCCTGGTATGGGTTCATCTCTTCTAGTTAGTAACAGGCGAAAGACATCTTCTTGTATGGGTTTATCTCTTCCAGTTAATAACAGGTGAAAGATCTCTTCTTGTATGGGTTCATCTCTTCCAGTTAATAATAGGCGAAAGACCTCTTCTGGTATGGGTTTATCTCTTCCAATTAATAATAGGTGAAAGACCTCTTCTAGTATAAGTTCATCTCTTCTAGTTAAATATAGGCAAAAGTCCTCTTCTAGTATGGGTTCATATCTTCTATTTAATAAAAAGCGAAAGACCTCTTCTGGTATGGGCTTATCTCTTCAAGTTAATAACAAGTGAAAGACCTCTTCTGGTATAGGTTCATCTTTTCCAGTTAGTAACAGGAAAAAGACCTCTTTTGGTATTGTTATCTCTTCCAGTTAATAATAGGTGAAAGACCTCTTCTGGTATGGGTTCATTTCTTCCAATTAATATTAAATGAAAGACCTCATCTAGTATGGGTTCATATCTTCCAGTTAATAACAGGCGAAAGACCTCTTCTGGTATGGGTTCATCTCTTCCAATTAATAACAAGCGAAAGACCTCTTCTGGTATGGGTTTATCTCTTCCAGTTAATAACAGGCGAAATACCTCTTCTGGTATGGGTTCATCTCTACCAGTTAATAATAGGCGAAAACCTCTTCTGTTATGGCTCCATCTCTTCTAATTAATAATAGGAGAAAGAACTCTTCTAGTATGGGTTTATCTCTTCCAATTAATGAAAGGTGAAAGACCTCTTCTAGTATGGGTTCATCTCTTCTAGTTAATAACAGTCGAAAGACTTCTTCTGGTATGGGTTTATCTCTTCCAATTAATAACAGTTGAAAGACCTCTTCTGGTATGGGTTCATCTCTTCCAATTAGTAACAGGCAAAAGACCTCTTCTGGTATGGGGTTATCTCTTCCAGTTAATAAAATTCGAAAGACCTCTTCTGCTATGGGTTCAACTCTTCTAGTTAATAATTGGTGAAAGACCTCTTCTAGTATGGGTTCATATCTTCCAGTTAATAACAAGCGAAAGACCTCTTCTGGTTTGGGTTTATCTCTTCCAATTAATAACAGGTGAATTACCTCTTCTGGTATGGGTTCATCTCTTCCAGTTAATAACAGGCGAAATACCTCTTCTGGTATGGTTATCTCTTCCAGTTAATAATAGGCGAAAGACCTCTCCTGGTATGGGTTCATCTCTTCCAGTTAGTAACAGGCGAAATACATCTTCTTGTATGGGTTTATCTCTTCCAGTTAATAACAGGTGAAAGATCTCTTCTGGTATGGGTTCATCTCTTCCAGTTAATAACAGGCGAAAGACCTGTTATGGTATGGGTTTATCTCTTCCAATTAATAATAGGTGAAAGACCTCTTCTAGTATAAGTTCATCTCTTCTAGTTAAATATAGGCAAAAGTCCTCTTCTAGTATGGGTTCATATCTTCTAGTTAATAAAAAGCGAAAGACATCTTCTGGTATGGGCTTATCTCTTCAAGTTAATAACACGTGAAAGACCTCTTATGGTATAGGTTCATCTTTTCCAGTTAGTAACAGGAAAAAGACCTCTTTTGGTATTGTTATCTCTTCCAGTTAATAATAGGTGAAAGACCTCTTCTGGTATGGGTTCATTTCTTCCAATTAATATTAGGTGAAAGACCTCATCTGGTATGGGTTCATATCTTCCAGTTAATAACAGGCGAAAGACCTCTTCTGGTATGGGTTCATCTCTTCCAATTAATAACAGGAGAAAGACCTCTTCTGGTATGGGTTTATCTCTTCCAGTTAATAACAGGCGAAATACCTCTTCTGGTATGGGTTCATCTCTACCAGTTAATAATAGGCGAAAACCTCTTCAGGTATGGCTTCATCTCTTCTAATTAATAATAGGAGAAAGAACTCTTCTAGTGTGGGTTTATCTCTTCCAATTAATGAAAGGTGAAAGACCTCTTCTAGTATGGGTTCATCTCTTCTAGTTAATAACAGTCGAAAGACTTCTTCTGGTATGGGTTTATCTCTTCCAATTAATAACAGTTGAAAGACCTCTTCTGGTATGGGTTCATCTCTTCCGGTTAATAAAAGGCGAAAGACCTCTTCTGGTATGAGTTCAACTCTTCCAGTTAATAATAGACGAAAGACCACTTCAGGTATGGGTTTATCTCTTCCAGTTAATAACAGGAGAAAGACCTCTTCTGGTGTGGATTTATTCTTCCAGTTTATAACAGACGAAAGACCTCTTCTGTTATGGGTTCATCTCTCTTCCAGTTAGTAATAGGCGAAAGACCTCTTCTGTTATGGGTTTATCTCTTCCAGTTAAAAACAGGCGAAAGACCTCTTCTGGTATGAGTTCATTTCTTCATGTTAATAATAGGTGAAATACCTCTTCTGGTATGGGTTCATCTCTTCCAATTAATAACAAGCGAAAGACCTCTTCTGGTATGGGTTCATCTCTTCCAATTAGTAACAGGCGAAAGACTTCTTCTGGTATGGGTTTATCTCTTCCAGTTAATAACAGGCGAAAGACCTCTTCTGGTATGGCTTCATCTCTACCAGTTAATAATAGGTGAAAGACCTCGTCTGGTATGGCTTCATCTCTTCTAGTTAATAACAGGCGAAAGACCTCTTCTTGTATGGGTTCATCTCTTCCAATTAGTAGCAGGCGAAAGACCTCTTCAGGTATGGGTTTATCTCTTCCAGTTAATAACAGGCGAAAGACCTCTTCTGGTTTGGGTTCATCTCTTCCAATTAGTAACAGGCGAAAGACCTCTTCTGGTATGGGTTTATCTCTTCCAATTAATAACAGGTGAAATACCTCTTCTGGTATGAGTTCATCTCTTCCAGTTAATAATAGGCGAAAGACCTCTTCTTGTATGGGTTTATCTTTTCAAGTTAATAACAGAATAAAGACCTCTTCTAGTGTGGATTTATTCTTCCAGTAAATAATTGGTGAAAGACCTCTTCTGGTATGGATTCATCTCTTCCAATTAGTGACATGCGAAAGACCTCTTCTGGTATGGGTTTATCTCTTCTAATTAATAAAAGGCGAAAGACGTCTTCGGGTATGGGTTCATCTCTTCCAGTTAGTAACAGGCGAAAGACATCTTCTGGTTTGGTTATCTATTCTAGTTAATAACAAGCGAAAGACCTCTTCTAGTATGGATTCATCTCTTCTAGTTAATAATAGGTGAAAGACTTCTTCTGGTATGGATTCATCTCTTCCAGTTAATAACAGGCGAAAGACCTCTTCTGGTATGGGTTTATCTCTTCCAGTTAATAACAAGCGAAAGATCTCTTCTGGTACGGGTTCATATCTTCCAGTTAATAGCAGGCTAAAGACTTCTTATGGTATGGGTTTATCTCTTCCAATTAATAACAGGTGAAAGATCTCTTCGGGTATGGGTTCATCTCTTCCAGTTAATAACAGGTGAAAGATCTCTTCTGGTATGGGTTTATCTCTTCAAGTTAATAACAGGAAAAAGACCTCTTCTGGTGTGGATCTATTCTTCCAGTAAATAATTGGTGAAAGACCTCTTCTGCTGTGGGTTCATCTCTTTCAATTAGTAACATGCGAAAGACCTCTTCTGGTATGGGTTTATCTCTTCCAATTAATAATAGGTGAAACACCTCTTCTGGTATGGGTTGATCTCTTCTAGTTAAAAATAGGCGAAAGACCTCTTCTAGTATGGGTTCATATCTTCTAGTTAATAAAAAGCGAAAGACCTCTTCTGGTATGGGTTTATCTCTTCCAATTAATAACAGGTGAATTACCTCTTCTGGTATGGGTTCATCTCTTCCAGTTAGTAACAGGCGAAAGACCTCTTCTGGTATGGTTATCTCTTCCAGTTAATAATAGGCGAAAGACCTCTTCTTGTATGGGTTCATCTCTTCCAGTTAGTTACAGGCGCAAGACATCTTCTTGTATGGGTTTATCTCTTCCAGTTAATAACAAGTGAAAGATCTCTTCTGGTATGGGTTCATCTGTTCCAGTTACTATCAGGCGAAAGACCTCTTCTAGTATGGTTATCTATTCCAGTTAATAACAAGAGAACGACCTCTTATGGTATGGGTTCATCTCTTCCAGTTAATAACAGGCGAAAGACCTCTTCTGGTATAAGTTTATCTCTTCCAGTTAATAATAGGTGAAAGACCTCTTCTGGTATGGGTTCATTTCTTCCAATTAATATTAGGTGAAAGACCTCATCTGGTATGGGTTCATATCTTCCAGTTAATAACAGGCGAAAGACCTCTTCTGGTATGGGTTCATCTCTTCCAATTAATAACAGGAGAAAGACCTCTTCTGGTATGGGTTTATCTCTTCCAATTAATAACAGGCGAAATACCTCTTCTGGTATGGGTTCATCTCTACCAGTTAATAATAGGCGAAAACCTCTTCAGGTATGGCTTCATCTCTTCTAATTAATAATAGGAGAAAGAACTCTTCTAGTGTGGGTTTATCTCTTCCAATTAATGAAAGGTGAAAGACCTCTTCTAGTATGGGTTCATCTCTTCTAGTTAATAACAGTCGAAAGACTTCTTCTGGTATGGGTTTATCTCTTCCAATTAATAACAGTTGAAAGACCTCTTCTGGTATGGGTTCATCTCTTCCGGTTAATAAAAGGCGAAAGACCTCTTCTGGTATGAGTTCAACTCTTCCAGTTAATAATAGACGAAAGACCACTTCAGGTATGGGTTTATCTCTTCCAGTTAATAACAGGAGAAAGACCTCTTCTGGTGTGGATTTATTCTTCCAGTTTATAACAGACGAAAGACCTCTTCTGTTATGGGTTCATCTCTCTTCCAGTTAGTAATAGGCGAAAGACCTCTTCTGTTATGGGTTTATCTCTTCCAGTTAAAAACAGGCGAAAGACCTCTTCTGGTATGAGTTCATTTCTTCATGTTAATAATAGGTGAAATACCTCTTCTGGTATGGGTTCATTTCTTCCAATTAATAACAAGCGAAAGACCTCTTCTGGTATGGGTTCATCTCTTCCAATTAGTAACAGGCGAAAGACTTCTTCTGGTATGGGTTTATCTCTTCCAGTTAATAACAGGCGAAAGACCTCTTCTGGTATGGCTTCATCTCTACCAGTTAATAATAGGTGAAAGACCTCGTCTGGTATGGCTTCATCTCTTCTAGTTAATAACAGGCGAAAGACCTCTTCTTGTATGGGTTCATCTCTTCCAATTAGTAGCAGGCGAAAGACCTCTTCAGGTATGGGTTTATCTCTTCCAGTTAATAACAGGCGAAAGACCTCTTCTGGTTTGGGTTCATCTCTTCCAATTAGTAACAGGCGAAAGACCTCTTCTGGTATGGGTTTATCTCTTCCAATTAATAACAGGTGAAATACCTCTTCTGGTATGAGTTCATCTCTTCCAGTTAATAATAGGCGAAAGACCTCTTCTTGTATGGGTTTATCTTTTCAAGTTAATAACAGAATAAAGACCTCTTCTAGTGTGGATTTATTCTTCCAGTAAATAATTGGTGAAAGACCTCTTCTGGTATGGATTCATCTCTTCCAATTAGTGACATGCGAAAGACCTCTTCTGGTATGGGTTTATCTCTTCTAATTAATAAAAGGCGAAAGACGTCTTCGGGTATGGGTTCATCTCTTCCAGTTAGTAACAGGCGAAAGACATCTTCTGGTTTGGTTATCTATTCTAGTTAATAACAAGCGAAAGACCTCTTCTAGTATGGATTCATCTCTTCTAGTTAATAATAGGTGAAAGACTTCTTCTGGTATGGATTCATCTCTTCCAGTTAATAACAGGCGAAAGACCTCTTCTGGTATGGGTTTATCTCTTCCAGTTAATAACAAGCGAAAGATCTCTTCTGGTACGGGTTCATATCTTCCAGTTAATAGCAGGCTAAAGACTTCTTATGGTATGGGTTTATCTCTTCCAATTAATAACAGGTGAAAGATCTCTTCGGGTATGGGTTCATCTCTTCCAGTTAATAACAGGTGAAAGATCTCTTCTGGTATGGGTTTATCTCTTCAAGTTAATAACAGGAAAAAGACCTCTTCTGGTGTGGATCTATTCTTCCAGTAAATAATTGGTGAAAGACCTCTTCTGGTGTGGGTTCATCTCTTTCAATTAGTAACATGCGAAAGACCTCTTCTGGTATGGGTTTATCTCTTCCAATTAATAATAGGTGAAACACCTCTTCTGGTATGGGTTGATCTCTTCTAGTTAAAAATAGACGAAAGACCTCTTCTAGTATGGGTTCATATCTTCTAGTTAATAAAAAGCGAAAGACCTCTTCTGGTATGGGTTTATCTCTTCCAATTAATAACAGGTGAATTACCTCTTCTGGTATGGGTTCATCTCTTCCAGTTAGTAACAGGCGAAAGACCTCTTCTGGTATGGTTATCTCTTCCAGTTAATAATAGGCGAAAGACCTCTTCTTGTATGGGTTCATCTCTTCCAGTTAGTTACAGGCGTAAGACATCTTCTTGTATGGGTTTATCTCTTCCAGTTAATAACAAGTGAAAGATCTCTTCTGGTATGGGTTCATCTGTTCCAGTTACTATCAGGCGAAAGACCTCTTCTAGTATGGTTATCTATTCCAGTTAATAACAAGAGAACGACCTCTTATGGTATGGGTTCATCTCTTCCAGTTAATAACAGGCGAAAGACCTCTTCTGGTATAAGTTTATCTCTTCCAGTTAATAACAAGAGAAAGATCTCTTCTGGTACGGGTTCATATCTTCCGGTTAATAGCAGGCTAAAGACCTCTTCTAGTATGGGTTTATCTCTTCCAATTAATAACAGGTGAAAGATCTCTTCGAGTATGGGTTCATCTCTTCCAGTTAATAACAGGAGAAAGACCTCTTCTGGTATGGTTTTATCTCTTCAAGTTAATAACAGGGGAAAACCTATTCTGGTATGGGTTCATCTCTACCAGTTAATAATAGGCGAAAACCTCTTCTGGTATGGCTTCATCTCTTCTAATTAATAATAGGAGAAAGAACTCTTCTAGTGTGGGTTTATCTCTTCCAATTAATGAAAGGTGAAAGACCTCTTCTAGTATGGGTTCATCTCTTCTAGTTAATAACAGTCGAAAGACTTCTTCTGGTATGGGTTTATCTCTTCCAATTAATAACAGTTGAAAGACCTCTTCTGGTATGGGTTCATCTCTTCCGGTTAATAAAAGGCGAAAGACCTCTTCTGGTATGAGTTCAACTCTTCCAGTTAATAATAGACGAAAGACCACTTCAGGTATGTGTTTATCTCTTCCAGTTAATAACAGGAGAAAGACCTCTTCTGGTGTGGATTTATTCTTCCAGTTTATAACAGACGAAAGACCTCTTCTGTTATGGGTTCATCTCTCTTCCAGTTAGTAATAGGCGAAAGACCTCTTCTGTTATGGGTTTATCTCTTCCAGTTAATAACAGGCGAAAGACCTCTTTTGGTATGAGTTCATTTCTTCATGTTAATAATAGGTGAAATACCTCTTCTGGTATGGGTTCATCTCTTCCAATTAATAACAAGCGAAAGACCTCTTCTGGTATGGGTTCATCTCTTCCAATTAGTAACAGGCGAAAGACTTCTTCTGGTATGGGTTTATCTCTTCCAGTTAATAACAGGCGAAAGACCTCTTCTGGTATGGCTTCATCTCTACCAGTTAATAATAGGTGAAAGACCTCGTCTGGTATGGCTTCATCTCTTATAGTTAATAACAGGCGAAAGACCTCTTCCTGTATGGGTTCATCTCTTCTAATTAGTAGCAGGCGAAAGACCTCTTCAGGTATGGGTTTATCTAATCCAGTTAATAACAGGCGAAAGACCTCTTCTGGTTTGGGTTCATCTCTTCCAATTAGTAACAGGCGAAAGACCTCTTCTTGTATGGGTTTATCTCTTCCAGTTAATAACAGGTGAAATACCTCTTCTAGTATGAGTTCATCTCTTCCAGTTAATAATAGGCGAAAGACCTCTTCTTGTATGGGTTTATCTTTTCAAGTTAATAACAGAAGAAAGACCTCTTCTAGTGTGGATTTATTCTTCCAGTAATTAATTGGTGAAAGACCTCTTCTGGTATGGATTCATCTCTTCAAATTAGTAACATGCGAAAGACCTCTTCTGGTATGGGTTTATCTCTTCTAATTAATAAAAGGCGAAAGACGTCTTCGGGTATGGGTTCATCTCTTCCAGTTAGTAACAGACGAAAGACATCTTCTGGTTTGGTTATCTATTCTAGTTAATAACAAGCGAAAGACCTCTTCTAGTATGGATTCATCTCTTCTAGTTAATAATAGGTGAAAGACTTCTTCTGGTATGGGTTCATCTCTTCCAGTTAATAACAGGCGAAAGACCTCTTCTGGTATGGGTTTATCTCTTCCAGTTAATAACAAGCGAAAGATCTCTTCTGGTACGGGTTCATATCTTCCAGTTAATAGCAGGCTAAAGACCTCTTATGGTATGGGTTTATCTCTTCCAATTAATAACAGGTGAAAGATCTCTTCGGGTATGGGTTCATCTCTTCCAGTTAATAACATGCGAAAGACCTCTTCTGGTATGGGTTTATCTCTTCCAATTAATAATAGGTGAAACACCTCTTCTGGTATGGGTTCATCTCTTCTAGTTAAAAATAGGCGAAAGACCTCTTCTAGTATGGGTTCATATCTTCTAGTTAATAAAAAGCGAAAGACCTCTTCTGGTATGGGTTTATCTCTTCCAATTAATAACAGGTGAATTACCTCTTCTGGTATGGGTTCATCTCTTCCAGTTAGTAACAGGCGAAAGACCTCTTCTGGTATGGTTATCTCTTCCAGTTAATAATAGGCGAAAGACCTCTTCTTGTATGGGTTCATCTCTTCCAGTTAGTTACAGGCGCAAGACATCTTCTTGTATGGGTTTATCTCTTCCAGTTAATAACAAGTGAAAGATCTCTTCTGGTATGGGTTCATCTGTTCCAGTTACTATCAGGCGAAAGACCTCTTATAGTATGGTTATCTATTCCAGTTAATAACAAGAGAACGACCTCTTATGGTATGGGTTCATCTCTTCCAGTTAATAACAGGCGAAAGACCTCGTCTGGTATAAGTTTATCTCTTCCAGTTAATAACAAGAGAAAGATCTCTTCTGGTACGGGTTCATATCTTCCGGTTAATAGCAGGCAAAAGACCTCTTCTAGTATGGGTTTATCTCTTCCAGTTAATAACAGGTGAAAGATCTCTTCGAGTATGGGTTCATCTCTTCCAGTTAATAACAGGAGAAAGACCTCTTCTGGTATGGTTTTATCTCTTCAAGTTAATAACAGGGGAAAACCTATTCTGGTGTGGATTTATTCTTCCAGTAAATAATTGGTGAAAGACCTCTTCTGGTATGGGTTCATCTCTTTCAATTAGTAACATGCGAAAGACCTTTTCTGGTATGGGTTTATCTCTTCCAATTAATAATAGGTGAAAGACCTCTTCTCGTATAAGTTCATCTATTCTAGATAAAAATAGGCGAAAGTCCTCTTCTAGTATGGGTTCATATCTTCTAGTTAATAAAAAGAGAAAGACCTCTTCTGGTATGGGCTTATATCATCAAGTTAATAACAGGTGAAAGACCTCTTCTGGTATTGGTTCATCTTTTCCAGTTAGTAACTGGCAAAAGACCTATTTTGGTATTATTATCTCTTCCAGTTAATAATTGGTTAAAGACCTCTTCTGGTATTGGTTCATTTCTTCCAGTTAATATTAGGTGAAAGACCTCATCTGGTATGGGTTCATCTCTTCCAGTTAATAACAGGAGAAAGTCCTCTTCTGGTATAGCTTCATCTCTTCTAATTAATAATAGGAGAAATAACTCTTCTAGTATGGGTTCATCTCTTCTAGTTAATAACAGGCGAAAGACTTCTTCTGGTATGGGTTTATCTCTTCCAATTAATAATAGTTGAAAGACGTCTTCTGGTATGTGTTCATCTCTTCCGGTTAATAAAAGGCGAAAGACCTCTTCTGGTATGAGTTTATCTCTTCCAGTTAATAACAGGAGAAAGACCACTTCTGGTATGGGTTTATCTCTTCCAGTTAATGACAGGAGAGAGTTCCCTTCTAGTGTGGATTTATTCTTCCAGTTTATAACAGACGAAAGACTTCTTCTGGTATGGGTTCATCTCTCTTCCAGTTAGTAATACGCGGAAGACCTCTTCTGTTATGGGTTTATCTCTTCCAATTAATAACAGGCGAAATACCTCTTCTAGTATGAGTTCATTTCTTCATGTTAATAATAGGTGAAAGACCTCTTCTGGTATGGGTTCATCTCTTCCAGTTAATAACAGGCGAAAGACCTCTTCTGGTATGGGTTCATCTCTTCCAATTAGTAACAGGCGAAAGACCTCTTCTGGTATGGGTTTATCTCTTCCAGTTAATAACAGGCGAAAGACCTCTTCTGGTATGGGTTCATCTCTACAAGTTAATAATAGGCGAAATACCTCTTCTGGTATGGCTTCATCTCTTCTAATTAATAATAGGCGAAATACCTCTTCTGGTATGGCTTCATCTCTTCTAATTAATAATAGGCGAAATATCTCTTCTGGTATGGGTTCATCTCTTCTAGTTAAAAATAGGCGAAAGACCTCTTCTTGTATGGTTTCATATCTTCTAGTTAATAAAAATCGAAAGACCTCTTCTGGTATGGGTTTATCTATTCCAATTAATAACATGTGAATTACCTCTTCAGATATGGGTTGATCTCTTCCAATTAGTAACAGGCGAAAGACCTTTACTGGTATGGTTATCTCTTCCAGTTAATAATAGGCGAAAGGCCTCTTCTTATATGGGTTCATCTCTTCTAGTTAGTAACAGGCGAAAGACATCTTCTTGTATGGGTTTATCTTTTCCAGTTAATAACAGGTGAATAATCTCTTCTGGTATGGGTTCATCTCTTCCAGTTACTAACAGGCGAAAGACCTCTTCTGGTATGGTTATCTATTCCAGTTAATAACAAGCGAAAGACCTCTTCTGGTATGGGTTCATCTCTTCCAGTTAATAATAGGTGAAATACTTCTTCTGGTATGGGTTCATCTCTTCCAGTTAATAACAGGCGAAAGACCTCTTCTGGTATGGGTTTGTCTCTTCCAGTTAATAACAAGAGAAATATCTCTTCTGGTACGGGTTCATATCTTCCAGTTAATAGCAGGCTAAAGACCTCTTCTAGTATGGGTTTATCTCTTCCAGTTAATAACAGGTGAAAGATCTCTTCGAGTATGGGTTCATCTCTTCCAGTTAATAACAGGCGAAAGACCTCTTCTGGTATGGATTTATCTCTTCAAGTTAATAACAGGGGAAAACCTATTCTGGTGTGGATTTATTCTTCCAGTAAATAATTTGTGAAATACCTCTTATGGTATGGGTTCATCTCTTTCAATTAGTAACATGGGAAAGACCTTTTCTGGTATGGGTTTATCTCTTCCAATTAATAATAGGTGAAAGACCTCTTCTAGTATAAGTTCATCTCTTCTAGATAAAAATAGGCGAAAGTCCTCTTCTAGTATGGGTTAATATCTTCTAGTTAATAAAAAGCGAAAGACCTCTTCTTGTATGGGCTTATCTTATGAAGTTAATAACAGGTGAAAGACCTCTTCTGGTATAGGTTCATCTTTTCCAGTTAGTAACTGGAAAAAGACCTATTTTGGTATTATTATCTCTTCCAGTTAATAATTGGTGAAAGACCTCTTCTGGTATTGTTTCATTTCTTCCAGTTAATATTAGGTGAAAGACCTCATCTGGTATGGGTTCATCTCTACCAGTTAATAACAGGAGAAAGACCTCTTCTGGTATGGCTTCATCTCTTCTAATTAATAATAGGAGAAAGAACTCTTCTAGTATGGGTTTATCTCTTCCAATTAATGACAGGTGAAAGACCTCTTCTAGTATGGGTTCATCTCTTCTAGTTAATAACAGGCGAAAGACTTCTTCTGGTATGGGTTTATCTCTTCCAATAAATAACAGTTGAAAGACCTCTTCTGGTATGTGTTCATCTCTTCTGGTTAATAAAAGGCGAAAGACCTCTTCTGGTATGAGTTTATCTCTTCCCGTTAATAACAGGAGAAAGTCCACTTCTGGTATGGGTTTATCTCTTCCAGTTAATGACAGGAGAAAGACCTCTTCTGGTGTGGATTTATTCTTCCAGTTTATAACAGACGAAAGACCTCTTCTGGTATGGGTTCATCTCTCTTCCAGTTAGTAATACGCGGAAGACCTCTTCTGTTATGGGTTTATCTCTTCCAATTAATAACAGGCGAAATACCTCTTCTGGTATGAGTTCATTTCTTCATGTTAATAATAGGTGAAAGACCTCTTCTGGTATGGGTTCATTTCTTCCAGTTAATAACAGGCGAAAGACCTCTCCTTGTATGGGTTCATCTCTTCCAATTAGTAACAGGCGAAAGACCTCTTCTGGTATGGGTTTATCTCTTCCAGTTAATAACAGGCGAAAGACCTCTTCTGGTATGGGTTCATCTCTACCAGTTAATAATAGGCGAAAGACCTCTTCTGGTATGGCTTCATCTCTTCTAATTAATAATAGGAGAAAGACCTCTTATAGTATGGGTTTATCTCTTCTGCTATGGGTTCATCTCTTCTAGTTAAAAATATGCGAAAGACCTCTTCTTGTATGGTTTCATATCTTCTAGTTAATAAAAATCGAAAGACCTCTTCTGGTATGGTTTTATCTCTTCCAATTAATAACATGTGCATTACCTCTTCTGGTATGGGTTCATCTCTTCCAGTTAGTAACAAGCGAAAGACCTCTTCTGGTATGGTTATCTCTTCCAGTTAATAATAGGCGAAAGGCCTCTTCTTGTATGGGTTCATCTCTTCTAGTTAGTAACAGGCGAAAGACATCTTCTTGTATGGGTTTATCTCTTCCAGTTAATAACAGGCGAATAATCTCTTCTGGTATGGGTTCATCTCTTCCAGTTACTAACAGGCGAAAGACCTCTTCTGGTATGGTTATCTATTCCAGTTAATAACAAGCGAAAGACCTCTTCTGGTATGGGTTCATCTCTTCCAGTTAATAATAGGTGAAAGACTTCTTCCGGTATGGGTTCATCTCTTCCAGTTAATAACAGGCGAAAGACCTCTTCTAGTATGGGTTTATCTCTTCCAGTTAATAATAGGTGAAAGATCTCTTCGAGTATTGGTTCATCTCTTCCAATTAATAACAGGCGAAAGAACTCTTCTGGTATGGATTTATCTCTTCAAGTTAATAACAGGGGAAAACCTATTCTGGTGTGGATTTATTATTCCAGTAAATAATTTGTGAAAGACCTCTTATGGTATGGGTTCATCTCTTTCAATTAGTAACATGCGAAAGACCTTTTCTGGTATGGGTTTATCTCTTCCAATTAATAATAGGTGAAAGACCTCTTCTAGTATAAGTTCATCTCTTCTAGATAAAAATAGGCGAAAGTCCTCTTCTAGTATGGGTTCATATCTTCTAGTTAATAAAAAGCGAAAGACCTCTTCTGGTATGGTCTTATCTTATCAAGTTAATAACAGGTGAAAGACCTCTTCTGGTATAGGTTCATCTTTTCCAGTTAGTAACTGGCAAAAGACCTATTTTGGTATTATTATCTCTTCCAGTTAATAATTGGTGAAAGACCTCTTCTGGTATTGTTTCATTTCTTCCAGTTAATATTAGGTGAAAGACCTCATCTGGTATGGGTTCATCTCTTCCAGTTAATAACAGGAGAAATACCTCTTCTGGTATGGCTTCATCTCTTCTAATTAATAATAGGAGAAATAACTCTTCTAGTGTGGGTTTATCTCTTCCAATTAATGACAGGTGAAAGACCTCTTCTAGTATGGGTTCATCTCTTCTAGTTAATAACAGGCGAAAGACATCTTCTGGTATGGGTTTATCTCTTCCAATTAATAACAGTTGAAAGACCTCTTCTGGTATGTGTTCATCTCTTCCGGTTAATAAAAGGCGAAAGACCTCTTCTGGTATGAGTTTATCTCTTCCCGTTAATAACAGGAGAAAGTCCACTTCTGGTATGGGTTTATCTCTTCCAGTTAATGACAGGAGAAAGACCTCTTCTGGTGTGGATTTATTCTTCCAGTTTATAACAGACGAAAGACCTCTTCTGGTATGGGTTCATCTCTCTTCCAGTTAGTAATACGCGGAAGACCTCTTCTGTTATGGGTTTATCTCTTCCAATTAATAACAGGCGAAATACCTCTTCTGGTATGAGTTCATTTCTTCATGTTAATAATAGGTGAAAGACCTCTTCTGGTATGGGTTCATCTCTTCCAGTTAATAACAGGCGAAAGACCTCTCCTGGTATGGGTTCATCTCTTCCAATTAGTAACAGGCGAAAGACCTCTTCTGGTATGGGTTTATCTCTTCTAGTTAATAACAGGCGAAAGACCTCTTCTGGTATGGGTTTATCTCTTCTAGTTAATAACAGGTGAAATACCTCTTCTTGTATGAGTTCATCTCTTCCAGTTAATAATAGGCGAAAGACCACTTCTTGTATGGGTTTATCTTTTCAAGTTAATAACAGAAGAAAGACCTCTTCTAGTGTGGATTTATTCTTCCAGTAAATAATTGGTGAAAGACCTCCTCTGGTATGGGTTCATCTCTTCCAATTAGTAACATACGAAAGACCTCTTCTGGTATGGGTTTATCTCTTCTAATTAATAACAGGCGAAAGACCTCTTCTGGTATGGGTTCATCTGTTCTAGTTAAAAATAGGCGAAAGACCTCTTCTAGTATGGGTTCATATCTTCTAGTTAATAAAAAGTGAAAGACCTCTTCCAGTATGGGCTTATCTCTTCCAGTTAATAATAGGTGAAGGACTTCTTCTACTATGAGTTCATCTCTTCCAGTTAATATTAGGTGAAATACCTATTCTAGTATGGGTTCATCTCTTCCAATTAATAACTGGCGAAATACCTCTTCTGGTATGTGTTCATTTCTTCATGGTAATAATAGGTGAAAGATCTCTTCTGGTATGGGTTCATCTCTTTCAGTTAATAACAGGCGAATGACCTCTTCTCGTATGGGTTCATCTCTTCCAATTAGTAACAGGTAAAAGACCTCTTCTGGTATGGGGTTATCTCTTCCAGTTAATAAAATTCGAAAGACCTCTTCTGCTATGGGTTCAACTCTTCTAGTTAATAATTGGTGAAAGACCTCTTCTAGTATGGGTTCATATCTTCCAGTTAATAACAAGCGAAAGACCTCTTCTGGTATGGGTTTATCTCTTCCAATTAATAACAGGTGAATTACCACTTCGGGTATGGGTTCATCTCTTCTAGTTAGTAACAGGCGAAAGACCTCTTCTGGTATGGTTATCTCTTCCAGTTAATAATAGGCAAAAGACCTCTCCTGGTATGGGTTCATCTCTTCCAGTTAGTAACAGGCGAAAGACATCTTCTTGTATGGGTTTATCTCTTCCAGTTAATAACAGGTGAAAGATCTCTTCTGGTATGGGTTCATCTCTTCCAGTTAATAATAGGCGAAAGACCTCTTCTGGTATGGGTTTATCTCTTCCAATTAATAATAGGTGAAAGACCTCTTCTAGTATAAGTTCATCTCTTCTAGTTAAATATAGGCAAAAGTCCTCTTCTAGTATGGGTTCATATCTTCTATTTAATAAAAAGCGAAAGACCTCTTCTGGTATGGGCTTATCTCTTCAAGTTAATAACAAGTGAAAGACCTCTTCTGGTATAGGTTCATCTTTTCCAGTTAGTAACAGGAAAAAGACCTCTTTTGGTATTGTTATCTCTTCCAGTTAATAATAGGTGAAAGACCTCTTCTGGTATGGGTTCATTTCTTCCAATTAATATTAAATGAAAGACCTCATCTAGTATGGGTTCATATCTTCCAGTTAATAACAGGCGAAAGACCTCTTCTGGTATGGGTTCATCTCTTCCAATTAATAACAAGCGAAAGACCTCTTCTGGTATGGGTTTATCTCTTCCAGTTAATAACAGGCGAAATACCTCTTCTGGTATGGGTTCATCTCTACCAGTTAATAATAGGCGAAAACCTCTTCTGTTATGGCTCCATCTCTTCTAATTAATAATAGGAGAAAGAACTCTTCTAGTATGGGTTTATCTCTTCCAATTAATGAAAGGTGAAAGACCTCTTCTAGTATGGGTTCATCTCTTCTAGTTAATAACAGTCGAAAGACTTCTTCTGGTATGGGTTTATCTCTTCCAATTAATAACAGTTGAAAGACCTCTTCTGGTATGGGTTCATCTCTTCCAATTAGTAACAGGCAAAAGACCTCTTCTGGTATGGGGTTATCTCTTCCAGTTAATAAAATTCGAAAGACCTCTTCTGCTATGGGTTCAACTCTTCTAGTTAATAAGTGGTGAAAGACCTCTTCTAGTATGGGTTCATATCTTCCAGTTAATAACAAGCGAAAGACCTCTTCTGGTTTGGGTTTATCTCTTCCAATTAATAACAGGTGAATTACCTATTCTGGTATGGGTTCATCTCTTCCAGTTAGTAACAGGCGAAATACCTCTTCTGGTATGGTTATCTCTTCCAGTTAATAATAGGCGAAAGACCTCTCCTGGTATGGGTTCATCTCTTCCAGTTAGTAACAGGCGAAATACATCTTCTTGTATGGGTTTATCTCTTCCAGTTAATAACAGGTGAAAGATCTCTTCTGGTATGGGTTCATCTCTTCCAGTTAATAACAGGCGAAAGACCTGTTATGGTATGGGTTTATCTCTTCCAATTAATAATAGGTGAAAGACCTCTTCTAGTATAAGTTCATCTCTTCTAGTTAAATATAGGCAAAAGTCCTCTTCTAGTATGGGTTCATATCTTCTAGTTAATAAAAAGCGAAAGACATCTTCTGGTATGGGCTTATCTCTTCAAGTTAATAACACGTGAAAGACCTCTTATGGTATAGGTTCATCTTTTCCAGTTAGTAACAGGAAAAAGACCTCTTTTGGTATTGTTATCTCTTCCAGTTAATAATAGGTGAAAGACCTCTTCTGGTATGGGTTCATTTCTTCCAATTAATATTAGGTGAAAGACCTCATCTGGTATGGGTTCATATCTTCCAGTTAATAACAGGCGAAAGACCTCTTCTGGTATGGGTTCATCTCTTCCAATTAATAACAGGAGAAAGACCTCTTCTGGTATGGGTTTATCTCTTCCAGTTAATAACAGGCGAAATACCTCTTCTGGTATGGGTTCATCTCTACCAGTTAATAATAGGCGAAAACCTCTTCAGGTATGGCTTCATCTCTTCTAATTAATAATAGGAGAAAGAACTCTTCTAGTGTGGGTTTATCTCTTCCAATTAATGAAAGGTGAAAGACCTCTTCTAGTATGGGTTCATCTCTTCTAGTTAATAACAGTCGAAAGACTTCTTCTGGTATGGGTTTATCTCTTCCAATTAATAACAGTTGAAAGACCTCTTCTGGTATGGGTTCATCTCTTCCGGTTAATAAAAGGCGAAAGACCTCTTCTGGTATGAGTTCAACTCTTCCAGTTAATAATAGACGAAAGACCACTTCAGGTATGGGTTTATCTCTTCCAGTTAATAACAGGAGAAAGACCTCTTCTGGTGTGGATTTATTCTTCCAGTTTATAACAGACGAAAGACCTCTTCTGTTATGGGTTCATCTCTCTTCCAGTTAGTAATAGGCGAAAGACCTCTTCTGTTATGGGTTTATCTCTTCCAGTTAAAAACAGGCGAAAGACCTCTTCTGGTATGAGTTCATTTCTTCATGTTAATAATAGGTGAAATACCTCTTCTGGTATGGGTTCATCTCTTCCAATTAATAACAAGCGAAAGACCTCTTCTGGTATGGGTTCATCTCTTCCAATTAGTAACAGGCGAAAGACTTCTTCTGGTATGGGTTTATCTCTTCCAGTTAATAACAGGCGAAAGACCTCTTCTGGTATGGCTTCATCTCTACCAGTTAGTAATAGGTGAAAGACCTCGTCTGGTATGGCTTCATCTCTTCTAGTTAATAACAGGCGAAAGACCTCTTCTTGTATGGGTTCATCTCTTCCAATTAGTAGCAGGCGAAAGACCTCTTCAGGTATGGGTTTATCTCTTCCAGTCAATAACAGGCGAAAGACCTCTTCTGGTTTGGGTTCATCTCTTCCAATTAGTAACAGGCGAAAGACCTCTTCTGGTATGGGTTTATCTCTTCCAATTAATAACAGGTGAAATACCTCTTCTGGTATGAGTTCATCTCTTCCAGTTAATAATAGGCGAAAGACCTCTTCTTGTATGGGTTTATCTTTTCAAGTTAATAACAGAATAAAGACCTCTTCTAGTGTGGATTTATTCTTCCAGTAAATAATTGGTGAAAGACCTCTTCTGGTATGGATTCATCTCTTCCAATTAGTGACATGCGAAAGACCTCTTCTGGTATGGGTTTATCTCTTCTAATTAATAAAAGGCGAAAGACGTCTTCGGGTATGGGTTCATCTCTTCCAGTTAGTAACAGGCGAAAGACATCTTCTGGTTTGGTTATCTATTCTAGTTAATAACAAGCGAAAGACCTCTTCTAGTATGGATTCATCTCTTCTAGTTAATAATAGGTGAAAGACTTCTTCTGGTATGGATTCATCTCTTCCAGTTAATAACAGGCGAAAGACCTCTTCTGGTATGGGTTTATCTCTTCCAGATAATAACAAGCGAAAGATCTCTTCTGGTACGGGTTCATATCTTCCAGTTAATAGCAGGCTAAAGACCTCTTATGGTATGGGTTTATCTCTTCCAATTAATAACAGGTGAAAGATCTCTTCGGGTATGGGTTCATCTCTTCCAGTTAATAACATGCGAAAGACCTCTTCTGGTATGGGTTTATCTCTTCCAATTAATAATAGGTGAAACACCTCTTCTGGTATGGGTTCATCTCTTCTAGTTAAAAATAGGCGAAAGACCTCTTCTAGTATGGGTTCATATCTTCTAGTTAATAAAAAGCGAAAGACCTCTTCTGGTATGGGTTTATCTCTTCCAATTAATAACAGGTGAATTACCTCTTCTGGTATGGGTTCATCTCTTCCAGTTAGTAACAGGCGAAAGACCTCTTCTGGTATGGTTATCTCTTCCAGTTAATAATAGGCGAAAGACCTCTTCTTGTATGGGTTCATCTCTTCCAGTTAGTTACAGGCGCAAGACATCTTCTTGTATGGGTTTATCTCTTCTAGTTAATAACAAGTGAAAGATCTCTTCTGGTATGGGTTCATCTGTTCCAGTTACTATCAGGCGAAAGACCTCTTCTAGTATGGTTATCTATTCCAGTTAATAACAAGAGAACGACCTCTTATGGTATGGGTTCATCTCTTCCAGTTAATAACAGGCGAAAGACCTCGTCTGGTATAAGTTTATCTCTTCCAGTTAATAACAAGAGAAAGATCTCTTCTGGTATGGGTTCATATCTTCCGGTTAATAGCAGGCAAAAGACCTCTTCTAGTATGGGTTTATCTCTTCCAGTTAATAACAGGTGAAAGATCTCTTCGAGTATGGGTTCATCTCTTCCAGTTAATAACAGGAGTAAGACTCTTCTGGTATGGTTTTATCTCTTCAAGTTAATAACAGGGGAAAACCTATTCTGGTGTGGATTTATTCTTCCAGTAAATAATTGGTGAAAGACCTCTTCTGGTATGGGTTCATCTCTTTCAATTAGTAACATGCGAAAGACCTTTTCTGGTATGGGTTTATCTCTTCCAATTAATAATAGGTGAAAGACCTCTTCTCGTATAAGTTCATCTATTCTAGATAAAAATAGGCGAAAGTCCTCTTCTAGTATGGGTTCATATCTTCTAGTTAATAAAAAGAGAAAGACCTCTTCTGGTATGGGCTTATCTCATCAAGTTAATAACAGGTGAAAGACCTCTTCTGGTATTGGTTCATCTTTTCCAGTTAGTAACTGGCAAAAGACCTATTTTGGTATTATTATCTCTTCCAGTTAATAATTGGTTAAAGACCTCTTCTGGTATTGGTTCATTTCTTCCAGTTAATATTAGGTGAAAGACCTCATCTGGTATGGGTTCATCTCTTCCAGTTAATAACAGGAGAAAGTCCTCTTCTGGTATAGCTTCATCTCTTCTAATTAATAATAGGAGAAATAACTCTTCTAGTATGGGTTCATCTCTTCTAGTTAATAACAGGCGAAAGACTTCTTCTGGTATGGGTTTATCTCTTCCAATTAATAATAGTTGAAAGACGTCTTCTGGTATGTGTTCATCTCTTCCGGTTAATAAAAGGCGAAAGACCTCTTCTGGTATGAGTTTATCTCTTCCAGTTAATAACAGGAGAAAGACCACTTCTGGTATGGGTTTATCTCTTCCAGTTAATGACAGGAGAGAGACCTCTTCTAGTGTGGATTTATTCTTCCAGTTTATAACAGACGAAAGACTTCTTCTGGTATGGGTTCATCTCTCTTCCAGTTAGTAATACGCGGAAGACCTCTTCTGTTATGGGTTTATCTCTTCCAATTAATAACAGGCGAAATACCTCTTCTAGTATGAGTTCATTTCTTCATGTTAATAATAGGTGAAAGACCTCTTCTGGTATGGGTTCATCTCTTCCAGTTAATAACAGGCGAAAGACCTCTTCTGGTATGGGTTCATCTCTTCCAATTAGTAACAGGCGAAAGACCTCTTCTGGTATGGGTTTATCTCTTCCAGTTAATAACAGGCGAAAGACCTCTTCTGGTATGGGTTCATCTCTACAAGTTAATAATAGGCGAAATACCTCTTCTGGTATGGCTTCATCTCTTCTAATTAATAATAGGAGAAAGACCTCTTCTAGTATGGGTTTATCTCTTCCAATTAATAACAGGTGAATTACCTCTTCTGGTATGGGTTCATCTCTTCTAGTTAAAAATAGGCGAAAGACCTCTTCTTGTATGGTTTCATATCTTCTAGTTAATAAAAATCGAAAGACCTCTTCTGGTATGGGTTTATCTATTCCAATTAATAACATGTGAATTACCTCTTCAGATATGGGTTGATCTCTTCCAATTAGTAACAGGCGAAAGACCTTTACTGGTATGGTTATCTCTTCCAGTTAATAATAGGCGAAAGGCCTCTTCTTATATGGGTTCATCTCTTCTAGTTAGTAACAGGCGAAAGACATCTTCTTGTATGGGTTTATCTTTTCCAGTTAATAACAGGTGAATAATCTCTTCTGGTATGGGTTCATCTCTTCCAGTTACTAACAGGCGAAAGACCTCTTCTAGTATGGTTATCTATTCCAGTTAATAACAAGCGAAAGACCTCTTCTGGTATGGGTTCATCTCTTCCAGTTAATAATAGGTGAAATACTTCTTCTGGTATGGGTTCATCTCTTCCAGTTAATAACAGGCGAAAGACCTCTTCTGGTATGGGTTTGTCTCTTCCAGTTAATAACAAGAGAAAGATCTCTTCTGGTACGGGTTCATATCTTCCAGTTAATAGCAGGCTAAAGACCTCTTCTAGTATGGGTTTATCTCTTCCAGTTAATAACAGGTGAAAGATCTCTTCGAGTATGGGTTCATCTCTTCCAGTTAATAACAGGCGAAAGACCTCTTCTGGTATGGATTTATCTCTTCAAGTTAATAACAGGGGAAAACCTATTCTGGTGTGGATTTATTCTTCCAGTAAATAATTTGTGAAATACCTCTTATGGTATGGGTTCATCTCTTTCAATTAGTAACATGGGAAAGACCTTTTCTGGTATGGGTTTATCTCTTCCAATTAATAATAGGTGAAAGACCTCTTCTAGTATAAGTTCATCTCTTCTAGATAAAAATAGGCGAAAGTCCTCTTCTAGTATGGGTTCATATCTTCTAGTTAATAAAAAGCGAAAGACCTCTTCTTGTATGGGCTTATCTTATGAAGTTAATAACAGGTGAAAGACCTCTTCTGGTATAGGTTCATCTTTTCCAGTTAGTAATTGGAAAAAGACCTATTTTGGTATTATTATCTCTTCCAGTTAATAATTGGTGAAAGACCTCTTCTGGTATTGTTTCATTTCTTCCAGTTAATATTAGGTGAAAGACCTCATCTGGTATGGGTTCATCTCTACCAGTTAATAACAGGAGAAAGACCTCTTCTGGTATGGCTTCATCTCTTCTAATTAATAATAGGAGAAAGAACTCTTCTAGTATGGGTTTATCTCTTCCAATTAATGACAGGTGAAAGACCTCTTCTAGTATGGGTTCATCTCTTCTAGTTAATAACAGGCGAAAGACTTCTTCTGGTATGGGTTTATCTCTTCCAATAAATAACAGTTGAAAGACCTCTTCTGGTATGTGTTCATCTCTTCCGGTTAATAAAAGGCGAAAGACCTCTTCTGGTATGAGTTTATCTCTTCCCGTTAATAACAGGAGAAAGTCCACTTCTGGTATGGGTTTATCTCTTCCAGTTAATCACAGGAGAAAGACCTCTTCTGGTGTGGATTTATTCTTCCAGTTTATAACAGACGAAAGACCTCTTCTGGTATGGGTTCATCTCTCTTCCAGTTAGTAATACGCGGAAGACCTCTTCTGTTATGGGTTTATCTCTTCCAATTAATAACAGGCGAAATACCTCTTCTGGTATGAGTTCATTTCTTCATGTTAATAATAGGTGAAAGACCTCTTCTGGTATGGGTTCATTTCTTCCAGTTAATAACAGGCGAAAGACCTGTCCTGGTATGGGTTCATCTCTTCCAATTAGTAACAGGCGAAAGACCTCTTCTGGTATGGGTTTATCTCTTCCAGTTAATAACAGGCGAAAGACCTCTTCTGGTATGGGTTCATCTCTACCAGTTAATAATAGGCGAAAGACCTCTTCTGGTATGGCTTCATCTCTTCTAATTAATAATAGGAGAAAGACCTCTTATAGTATGGGTTTATCTCTTCTGCTATGGGTTCATCTCTTCTAGTTAAAAATAGGCGAAAGACCTCTTCTTGTATGGTTTCATATCTTCTAGTTAATAAAAATCGAAAGACCTCTTCTGGTATGGTTTTATCTCTTCCAATTAATAACATGTGAATTACCTCTTTTGGTATGGGTTCATCTCTTCCAGTTAGTAACAAGCGAAAGACCTCTTTTGGTATGGTTATCTCTTCCAGTTAATAATAGGCGAAAGGCCTCTTCTTGTATGGGTTCATCTCTTCTAGTTAGTAACAGGCGAAAGACATCTTCTTGTATGGGTTTATCTCTTCCAGTTAATAACAGGCGAATAATCTCTTCTGGTATGGGTTCATCTCTTCCAGTTACTAACAGGCGAAAGACCTCTTCTGGTATGGTTATCTATTCCAGTTAATAACAAGCAAAAGACCTCTTCTGGTATGGGTTCATCTCTTCCAGTTAATAATAGGTGAAAGACTTCTTCCGGTATGGGTTCATCTCTTCCAGTTAATAACAGGCGAAAGACCTCTTCTAGTATGGGTTTATCTCTTCCAGTTAATAATAGGTGAAAGATCTCTTCGAGTATTGGTTCATCTCTTCCAATTAATAACAGGCGAAAGAACTCTTCTGGTATGGATTTATCTCTTCAAGTTAATAACAGGGGAAAACCTATTCTGGTGTGGATTTATTATTCCAGTAAATAATTTGTGAAAGACCTCTTATGGTATGGGTTCATCTCTTTCAATTAGTAACATGCGAAAGACCTTTTCTGGTATGGGTTTATCTCTTCCAATTAATAATAGGTGAAAGACCTCTTCTAGTATAAGTTCATCTCTTCTAGATAAAAATAGGCGAAAGTCCTCTTCTAGTATGGGTTCATATCTTCTAGTTAATAAAAAGCGAAAGACCTCTTCTGGTATGGTCTTATCTTATCAAGTTAATAACAGGTGAAAGACCTCTTCTGGTATAGGTTCATCTTTTCCAGTTAGTAACTGGCAAAAGACCTATTTTGGTATTATTATCTCTTCCAGTTAATAATTGGTGAAAGACCTCTTCTGGTATTGTTTCATTTCTTCCAGTTAATATTAGGTGAAAGACCTCATCTGGTATGGGTTCATCTCTTCCAGTTAATAACAGGAGAAATACCTCTTCTGGTATGGCTTCATCTCTTCTAATTAATAATAGGAGAAAGAACTCTTCTAGTGTGGGTTTATCTCTTCCAATAAATGACAGGTGAAAGACCTCTTCTAGTATGGGTTCATCTCTTCTAGTTAATAACAGGCGAAAGACATCTTCTGGTATGGGTTTATCTCTTCCAATTAATAACAGTTGAAAGACCTCTTCTGGTATGTGTTCATCTCTTCCGGTTAATAAAAGGCGAAAGACCTCTTCTGGTATGAGTTTATCTCTTCCCGTTAATAACAGGAGAAAGTCCACTTCTGGTATGGGTTTATCTCTTCCAGTTAATGACAGGAGAAAGACCTCTTCTGGTGTGGATTTATTCTTCCAGTTTATAACAGACGAAAGACCTCTTCTGGTATGGGTTCATCTCTCTTCCAGTTAGTAATACGCGGAAGACCTCTTCTGTTATGGGTTTATCTCTTCCAATTAATAACAGGCGAAATACCTCTTCTGGTATGAGTTCATTTCTTCATGTTAATAATAGGTGAAAGACCTCTTCTGGTATGGGTTCATCTCTTCCAGTTAATAACAGGCGAAAGACCTCTCCTGGTATGGGTTCATCTCTTCCAATTAGTAACAGGCGAAAGACCTCTTCTGGTATGGGATTATCTCTTCTAGTTAATAACAGGCGAAAGACCTCTTCTGGTATGGGTTCATCTCTACCAGTTAATAATAGGCGAAAGACCTCTTCTGGTATGGCTTCATCTCTTCTAATTAATAATAGGAGAAAGACCTCTTATAGTATGGGTTTATCTCTTCTGCTATGGGTTCATCTCTTCTAGTTAAAAATAGGCGAAAGACCTCTTCTTGTATGGTTTCATATCTTCTAGTTAATAAAAATCGAAAGACCCCTTCTGGTATGGGTTTATCTCTTCCAATTAATAACATGTGAATTACCTCTTCTGGTATGGGTTCATCTCTTCCAGTTAGTAACAGGCGAAAGACCTCTTCTGGTATGGTTATCTCTTCCAGTTAATAATAGGCGAAAGGCCTCTTCTTGTATGGGTTCATCTCTTCTAGTTAGTAACAGGCGAAAGACATCTTCTTGTATGGGTTTATCTCTTCCAGTTAATAACAAGTGAATAATCTCTTCTGGTATGGGTTCATCTCTTCCAGTTACTAACATACGAAAGACCTCTTCTGGTATGGTTATCTATTCCAGTTAATAACAAGCGAAAGACCTCTTCTGGTATGGGTTCATCTCTTCCAGTTAATAATAGGTGAAAGACTTTTTCCGGTATGGGTTCATCTCTTCCAGTTAATAATAGGCGAAAGACCTCTTCTAGTATGGGTTTATCTCTTCCAGTTAATAATAGGTGAAAGATCTCTTCGAGTATGGGTTCATCTCTTCCAATTAATAACAGGCGAAAGAACTCTTCTGGTATGGATTTATCTCTTCAAGTTAATAACAGGGGAAAATCTATTCTGGTGTGGATTTATTATTCCAGTAAATAATTTGTGAAAGACCTCTTATGGTATGGGTTCATCTCTTTCAATTAGTAACATGCGAAAGACCTTTTCTGGTATGGGTTTATCTCTTCCAATTAATAATAGGTGAAAGACCTCTTCTAGTATAAGTTCATCTCTTCTAGATAAAAATAGGCGAAAGTCCTCTTCTAGTATGGGTTCATATCTTCTAGTTAATAAAAAGCAAAAGACCTCTTCTGGTATGGGCTTATCTCTTCAAGTTAATAACAGGTGAAAGACCTCTTCTGGTATAGGTTCATCTTTTCCAGTTAGTAACTGGCAAAAGACCTATTTTGGTATTATTATCTCTTCCAGTTAATAATTGGTGAAAGACCTCTTCTGGTATTGTTTCATTTCTTCCAGTTAATATTAGGTGAAAGACCTCATCTGGTATGGGTTCATCTCTTCCAGTTAATAACAGGAGAAATACCTCTTCTGGTATGGCTTCATCTCTTCTAATTAATAATAGGAGAAAGAACTCTTCTAGTGTGGGTTTATCTCTTCCAATTAATGACAGGTGAAAGACCTATTCTAGTATGGGTTCATCTCTTCTAGTTAATAACAGGCGAAAGACATCTTCTGGTATGGGTTTATCTCTTCCAATTAATAACAGTTGAAAGACCTCTTCTGGTATGTGTTCATCTCTTCCGGTTAATAAAAGGCGAAAGACCTCTTCTGGTATGAGTTTATCTCTTCCCGCTAATAACAGGAGAAAGTCCACTTCTTGTATGGGTTTATCTCTTCCAGTTAATGACAGGAGAAAGACCTCTTCTGGTGTGGATTTATTCTTCCAGTTTATAACAGACGAAAGACCTCTTCTGGTATGGGTTCATCTCTCTTCCAGTTAGTAATACGCGGAAGACCTCTTCTGTTATGGGTTTATCTCTTCCAATTAATAACAGGCGAAATACCTCTTCTGGTATGAGTTCATTTCTTCATGTTAATAATAGGTGAAAGACCTCTTCTGGTATGGGTTCATCTCTTCCAGTTAATAACAGGCGAAAGACCTCTCCTGGTATGGGTTCATCTCTTCCAATTAGTAACAGGCGAAAGACCTCTTCTGGTAAGGGTTTATCTCTTCCAGTTAATAACAGGCGAAAGACCTCTTCTGGTATGGGGTCATCTCTACCAGTTAATAATAGGCGAAAGACCTCTTCTGGTATGGCTTCATCTCTTCTAATTAATAATAGGAGAAAGACCTCTTATAGTATGGGTTTATCTCTTCTGCTATGGGTTCATCTCTTCTAGTTAAAAATGGGCGAAAGACCTCTTCTTGTATGGTTTCATATCTTCTAGTTAATAAAAATCGAAAGACCTCTTTTGGTATTGGTTTATCTCTTCCAATTAATAACATGTGAATTACCTCTTCTGGTATGGGTTCATCTCTTCCAGTTAGTAACAGGCGAAAGACCTCTTCTGGTATGGTTATCTCTTCCAGTTAATAATAGGCGAAAGGCCTCTTCTTGTATGGGTTCATCTCTTCTAGTTAGTAACAGGCGAAAGACATCTTCTTGTATGGGTTTATCTCTTCCAGTTAATAACAGGTGAATAATCTCTTCTGGTATGGGTTCATCTCTTCCAATTACTAACAGGCGAAAGACCTCTTCTGGTATGGTTATCTATTCCAGTTAATAACAAGCGAAACACCTCTTCTGGTATGGGTTCATCTCTTCCAGTTAATAATAGGTGAAAGACTTCTTCCGGTATGGGTTCATCTCTTCCAGTTAATAACAGGCGAAAGACCTCTTCTGGTATGGGTTTATCTCTTCTAGTTAATAACAAGAGAAAGATCTCTTCTGGTACGGGTTCATATCTTCCGGTTAATAGCAGGCTAAAGACCTCTTCTAGTATGGGTTTATCTCTTCCAGTTAATAACAGGTGAAAGATCTCTTCGAGTATGGGTTCATCTCTTCCAGTTAATAACAGGCGAAAGACCTCTTCTGGTATGGATTTATCTCTTCAAGTTAATAACAGGGGAAAACTTATTCTGGTGTGGATTTATTCTTCCAGTAAATAATTTGTGAAAGACCTCTTATGGTATGGGTTCATCTCTTTCAATTAGTAACATGCGAAAGACCTTTTCTGGTATGGGTTTATCTCTTCCAATTAATAATAGGTGAAAGACATCTTCTAGTATAAGTTCATCTCTTCTAGATAAAAATAGGCGAAAGTCCTCTTCTAGTATGGGTTCATATCTTCTATTTAATAAAAAGCGTAAGACCTCTTCTGGTATGGGCTTATCTTATCAAGTTAATAACAGGTGAAAGACTTCTTCTGGAATAGGTTCGTCTTTTCCAGATACTAACTGGCAAAAGACCTATTTTGGTATTATTATCTCTTCCAGTTAATAATTGGTGAAAGACCTCTTCTGGTATTGTTTCATTTCTTCCAGTTAATAGTAGGTGAAAGACCTCATCTGGTATGGGTTCATCTCTTCCAGTTAATAACAGGAGAATGACCTCTTCTGGTATGGCTTCATCTCTTCTAATTAATAATAGGAGAAAGAACTCTTCTAGTATGGGTTTATCTCTTCCAATTAATGACAGGTGAAAGACCTCTTCTAGTATCGGTTCATCTCTTCTAGTTAATAACAGGCGAAAGACTTCTTCTGGTATGGGTTTATCTCTTCCAATAAATAACAGTTGAAAGACCTCTTCTGGTATGTGTTCATCTCTTCCGGTTAATAAAAGGCGAAAGACCTCTTCTGGTATGAGTTTATCTCTTCCACTTAATAACAGGAGAAAGTCCACTTCTGGTATGGGTTTATCTCTTCCAGTTAATGACAGGAGAAAGACCTCTTCTGGTGTAGATTTATTCTTCCAGTTTATAACAGACGAAAGACCTCTTCTGGTATGGGTTCATCTCTCTTCCAGTTAGTAATACGCAGAAGACCTCTTCTGTTATGGGTTTATCTCTTCCAATTAATAAAAGGCGAAATACCTCTTCTGGTATGAGTTCATCTCTTCAAGTTAATAACAGGCGAAAGACCTCTCCTTGTATGGGTTCATCTCTTCCAATTAGTAACAGGCGAAAGACCTCTTCTGGTATGGGTTTATCTCTTCCAGTTAATAACAGGCGAAAGACCTCTTCTGGTATGGGTTCATCTCTACCAGTTAATAATAGGCGAAAGACCTCTTCTGGTATGGCTTCATCTCTTCTAATTAATAATAGGAGAAAGACCTCTTCTAGTATGGGTTTATCTCTTCTGCTATGGGTTCATCTCTTCTAGTTAAAAATAGGCGAAAGACCTCTTCTTGTATGGTTTTATATCTTCTAGTTAATAAAAATCGAAAGACCTCTTCTGGTATGGGTTTATCTCTTCCAATTAATAACATGTGAATTACCTCTTCTGGTATGGGTTCATCTCTTCGAGTTAGTAACAGGCGAAAGACCTCTTCTGGTATGGTTATCTCTTCTAGTTAATAATAGGCGAAAGGCCTCTTGTTGTATGGGTACATCTCTTCCAGTTATTAACAGGCGAAAGACATCTTCTTGTATGGGTTTATCTCTTCCACTTAATAACAGGTGAATAATCTCTTCTGGTATGGGTTCATCTCTTCCAGTTACTAAGAGGCGAAAGACCTCTTCTGGTATGGTTATCTATTCCAGTTAATAACAAGCGAAAGACCTCTTCTGGTATGGGTTCATCTCTTCCAGTTAATAATAGGTGAAAGACTTCTTCTGGTATGGGTTCATCTCTTCCAGTTAATAATAGGCGAAAGACCTCTTCTGGTATGGGTTCATATCTTCCATTTAATAGCAAGTGAAAGATCTCTTCTGGTACGGGTTCATATCTTCCAGTTAATAGCAAGTGAAAGATCTCTTCGGGTATGGGTTCATCTCTTCCAGTTAATAACAGGCGAAAGACCTCTTCTGGTATGGGTTTATCTCTTCCAATTAATAATTGGTGAAAGACCTCTTCTAGTATAATTTCATCCCTTCTAGTTAAAAATAGGCGAAAGTCCTCTTCTAGTATGGGTAGATATCTTCTAGTTAATAAAAAGCGAAAGACCTCTTCTGGTATGGGCTTATCTCTTCAAGTTAATAACAGGTGAAAGACCTCTTCTGGTATAGATTCATCTTTTCCAGTTAGTAATAGGCAAAAGACCTCTTTTGGTATTGTTATCTCTTCCAGTTAATAACAGGTGAAAGACCTCTTCTGGTATGGATTCATTTCTTCCAGTTAATATTAGGTGAAAGACCTCTTCTAGTATGGGTTCATCTCTTCTAGTTAATAACAGGTGAATGACTTCTTCTGGTATGGGTTTATCTCTTCCAATTAATAACAATTGAAAGACCTCTTCTGTTATGAGTTCATCTCTTCCAGTTAATAACAGGCGAAAGACCTCTTCTGGTATGGATTTATTCATCCAGTTTATAACAGACGAAAGACCTCTCCTGTTATGGGTTCATCTCTCTTCCAGTTAGTAATAGGAAAAAGACCTCTTCTGTTATGGGTTTATCTCTTCCAATTAATGACAGGTGAAAGACCTCTTCTAGTATGGGTTCATCTCTTCTAGTTAATAACAGGTGAATGACTTCTTCAAGTATGGGTTTATCTCTTCCAATTAATAACAATTGAAAGACCTCTTCTGTTATGAGTTCATCTCTTCCAGTTAATAACAGGCGAAAGACCTCTTCTAGTATGGATTTATTCTTCCAGTTTATAACAGACGAAAGACTTCTCCTGTTATGGGTTCATCTCTCTTCCAGTTAGTAATAGGAAAAAGACCTCTTCTGGTATGGATTTATTCTTCTAGTTTATGACAGGTGAAAGACCTCTTCTAGTAATAGGCAAAAGACCTCTTCTGTTATGGGTTTATCTCTTCCAGTTAATAACAGGCGAAAAACCTCTTCTGGTATGAGTTCATTTCTTCATGTTAATAATAGGTGAAAGACCTCTTCAGGTATGGGTTCATCTCTTCTAGTTAATAACAGGCGAAAGACCTCTTCTGGTATGGTTTCATCTCTTCCAATTAGTGACAGGCGAAAGACCTCTTCTGGTATGGGTTTATCTCTTCCAGTTAATAACAGGCGAAAGACCTCTTCTTGTATGGGTTCATCTCTACCAGTTAATAATAGGTGAAAGACCTCTTCTGGTATGGCTTCATCTCTTCTAGTTAGAAATAGGCGAAAGTCCTCTTCTAGTATGGGTTTATCTCTTCTAATTAATACCAGGTGAATTACCTCTTCTGGTATGGGTTCATCTCTTCTAGTTAAAAATATGCGAAATACCTCTTCTAGTATGGGTTCATATCTTCTGGTATGGGTTTATCTCTTCCAATTAATAACAGGTGAATTACCTCTTCTGGTATGGGATCATCACTTCCAGTTAGTAACAGGCGAAAGACCTCTTCTGGTATGGTTATCTCTTCCAGTTAATAATAGGCGAAAGACCTCTTCTTGTATGGGTTCATCTCTTCCAGTTAGTAACAGGAGAAACACATCTTCTTGTATGGGTTTATCTCTTCCAATTAATAACAGGTGAAAGATCTCTTCTAGTATAGGTTCATCTCTTCTAGTTACTAACAAGCGAAAGACCTCTTCTGGTATGGTTAACTATTCCAGTTAATAACAAGCGAAAGACCTCTTCTGGTATGGGTTCATCTCTTCTAGTTAATAATAGGTGAAACACTTCTTCTGGTATGGGTTCATCTCTTCTAGTTAATAACAGCCGAAAGACCTCTTTTGGTATGGGTTTATCTCTTCCAGTTAATAACAAGCGAAAGATATCTTCTGGTATGGGTTCATATATTCCAGTTAATAGCAGGCTACAGACCTCTGTTGGTATGGGTTTATCTCTTCCAGTTAATAACAGGTGAAAGATCTCTTCGGGTATGGGTTCATCTCTTCATGTTAATAACAGGAGAAAGACCTCTTCTTGTATGGTTTTATCTCTTCCAATTAATAATATGTGAAAGACCTCTTCTAGTATAAGTTCATCTCTTCTAGTTAAAAATAGGCGAAAGTCCTCTTCTAGTATGGGTTCATATCTTCTTGTTAATAAAAAGCGAAAAACCTCTTATTGTATGGGCTTATCTCTTCAAGTTAATAACAGGTGAAAGACCTCTTCTGGTATAGGTTCATCTTTTCCAGTTAGTAATAGGCAAAAGACCTATTTTGGTATTGTTATCTCTACCAGTTAATAATAGGTGAAAGACCTCTTCTGGTATGGGTTCATTTCTTCCAGTTAATATTAGGTGAAAGACCTCTTCTGGTATGGGTTCATCTCTTCCAATTAGTAACAGGCGAAAGACCTCTTCTGGTATGGGGTCATCTCTTCCAGTTAATAACAGGCGAAAGACCTCTTCTGGTATGGGTTCATCTCTTCCAATTAGTAACAGGCGAAAGATCTCTTCTGGTATGGGTTTATCTCTTCCAGTTAATAACAGGCGAAAGAACTCTTCTGGTATTGGTTCATCCCTACCAGTTAATAATAGGTGAAAGACCCCTTCTAGTATAATTTCATCTCTTCTAATTAAAAATAGGCGAAAGTCCTCTTCTAGTATGGGTTCATATCTTCTAGTTAATAAAAAGCGAAAGACCTCTTATGGTATGGGATTATCTCTTCAATTTAATAACAGGTGAAAGACCTCTTCTGGTATAGGTTCATCTTTTCCAGTTAGTAAGAGGCAAAAGACCTCTTTTGGTATTGTTATCTCTTCCAGTTAATAACAGGTGAAAGACCTCTTCTGGTCTGGGTTCATTTCTTCCAGTTAATATTAGGTGAAAGACCTCTTCTGGTATGGGTTCATCTCTTCCAGTTAATAACAGGCGAAAGACCTCTTGTGGTATGGTTCATCTCTTCAAATTAGTAACAGGCAAAAGACCTCTTCTGGTATGGGTTTATCTCTTCCAGTTAATAACAGGCGAAAGACCTCTTCTGGTATGGGTTCATCTCTACCAGTTAATAATAGGCGAAAACCTCTTCTGGTATGGCTTCATCTCTTCTAATTAATAATAGGAGAAAAACTCTTCTAGTATGGGTTTATCACTTCCAATTAATGACAGGTGAAAGACCTCTTCTAGTATGGGTTCATCTCTTCTAGTTAATAACAGGCGAAAGACTTCTTCTGGTATGGGTTTATCTCTTCCAATTAATAACAGTTGAAAGACCTCTTCTGGTATGAGTTCATCTCTTCCTGTTAATAACATGCGAAAGACCACTTCTGGTATGGGTTTATCTATTCCAGTTAATAACAGGCGAAAGACCTCTTCTGGTATGGGTTCATCTCTTCCAATTAGTAACAGGCGAAAGACCTCTTCTGGTATGGGTTTATCTCTTCCAGTTAATAACAGGCGAAAGACCTCTTCTTGTATGGGTTCATCTCTACCAGTTAATAATAGGCGAAAGACCTCTTCTGGTATGGCTTCATCTCTTCTAACTAATAACAGGAGAAAGACCTCTTCTAGTATGGGTTTATCTCTTCTAATTAATACCAGGTGAATTACCTCTTCTGGTATGGGTTCATCTCTTCTAGTTAAAAATAGGTGAAATACCTTTTCTAGTATGGGTTCATATCTTCAAGTTAATAAAAAGCGAAAGACCTCTTCTGGTATGGGTTTATCTCTTCCAATTAATAAAAGGTGAATTACCTCTTTTGGTATGGGTTCATCTCTTCCAGTTAGTAACAGGCGAAAGACCTCTTCTGGTATGGTTATCTCTTCCAATTAATAATACGCGAAATACCTCTTCTTGTATGGGTTCATCTCTTCCAGTTAGTAACAGGCGAAACACATCTTCTTGTATGGGTGTATCTCTTCCAATTAATAACAGGTGAAAGATCTCTTCTGGTATAGGTTCATCTCTTCCAGTTACTAACAAGTGAAAGACCTCTTCTGGTATGGTTAACAATTCCAGTTAATAACAAGCGAAAGACCTCTTCTGGTACGGGTTCATCTCTTCCAGTTAATAGCAGGCAACAGACCTCTTTTGGTATGGGTTTATCTCTTCCAGTTAATAACAGGTGAAAGATCTCTTCGGGTATGGGTTCATCTCTTCCAGTTAATAACAGGAGAAAGACCTCTTCTGGTATGGGTTTATCTCTTCCAATTAATAATATGTGAAAGACCTCTTCTAGTATAAGTTCATCTCTTCTAGTTAAAAATAGGCGAAAGTCCTCTTCTAGTATGGGTTCATATCTTCTTGTTAATAAAAAGCGAAAAACCTCTTATGGTATGGGCTTATCTCTTCAAGTTAATAACAGGTGAAAGACCTCTTCTGGTATAGGTTCATCTTTTCCAGTTAGTAATAGGAAAAAGACCTCTTTTGGTATTGTTATCTCTTCCAGTTAATAATAGGTGAAAGACCTCTTCTGGTATGGGTTCATTTCTTCCAGTTAATATTAGGTGAAAGACCTCATATGGTATGGGTTCATCTCTTCCAGTTAATAACAGGCGAAATACCTCTTCTGGTATGGGTTCATATCTTCCAATTAGTAACAGGCGAAACACCTCTTCTGGTATGGGTTTATCTCTTCCAGTTAATAACACGCGAAAGACCTCTTCTGGTATGAGTTCATCTCTTCCAATTAGTAACAGGCAAAAGACCTCTTCTAGTGTGGATTTATTCTTCCAGTAAATAATTGGTGATAGACCTCTTCTGGTATGGGTTCATCTCTTCCAATTAGTAACATGCGAAAGACCTCTTCTGGTATGGGTTTATCTCTTCTAATTAATAACAGGGTAAAGACCTCTTCTGGTATGGGTTCGTCTCTTCTAGTTAAAAATAGGCGAAAGACCACTTCTAGTATGGGTTCATATCTTCTAGTTAATAAAAAGTGAAAGACCTCTTCCAGTATGGGCTTATCTCTTCAAGTTAATAACAGGTGAAAGAACTCTTCTGGTATAGGTTCATTTCTTCCAGATAGTAACAGGCAAAAGACCTCTTTTGGTATTGTTATCTCTTCCAGTTAATAACAGGTGAAAGACTTCTTCTGGTATGGGTTCATCTCTTCCGGTTAATAATAGGTGAAATACCTCTTCTAGTATGGGTTCATCTCTTCCAATTAATAACTGGTGAAATACCTCTTCTGGTATGGGTTCATTTCTTCATGTTAATAATAGGTGAAAGACCTCTTCTGGTATGGGTTTATCTCTTCCAGTTAATAACACGCGAAAGACCTCTTCTGGTATGGGTTCATCTCTACCAGTTAATAATAGGCGAAAACCTTTTTTGGTATGGCTTCATCTCTTCTAATTAATAACAGGAGAAAGAACTCTTCTAGTATGGGTTTATCTCTTCCAATCAATGACAGGTAAAAGACCTCTTCTAGTATGGGTTCATCTCTTCTAGTTAATAACAATCGAAAGAATTCTTTTGGTATGGGTTTATATCTTCCAATTAATAACAGTTGAAAGACCTCTTCTGGTATGGGTTCATCTCTTCCGGTTAATAAAAGGCGAAAGACCTCTTCTGGTATGAGTTCATCCCTTCCAGTTAATAATAGGCGAAAGACCACTTCTAGTATGGGTTTATATCTTCCAGTTAATAATAGGAGAAAGACCTCTTCTAGTGTGGATTTATTCTTCCAGTTTATAACAGACGAAAGACCTCTTCTGTTACGGGTTCATCTCTCTTCCAGTTAGTAATAGGCGAAAGACCTCTTATGGTATGGCTTCATCTCATCTAGTTAATAACAGGCGAAAGTCCTCTTCTGGTACGGGTTCATCTCTTCCAATTAGTAACAGGCGAAACACCTCTTCTGGTATGGGTTTATCTCTTCCAGTTAATAACAGGCGAACGACCTCTTCTGGTATGGGTTCATCTCTTCCAATTAGTAACAGGCAAAAGACCTCTTCTGTTGTGGATTTATTCTTCCAGTAAATAATTGGTGATGGACCTCTTCTGGTATGGGTTCATCTCTTCCAATTAGTAACATGCGAGAGACCTCTTCTAGTATGGGTTTATCTCTTCTAATTAATAACAGGGTAAAGACGTCTTCTGGTATGGGTTCATCTCTTCTAGTTAAAAATAGGCGAAAGACCTCTTCTAGTGTGGGTTCATATCTTCTAGTTAATAAAAAGCGAAATACCTATTCCAGTATGGGCTTATCTCTTCAAGTTAATAACAGGTGAAAGAACTCTTCTAGTATAGGTTCATTTCTTCCAGAAAGTAACAGGCAAAAGACCTCTTTTGGTATTGTTATCTCTTCCAGTTAATAACAGGTGAAAGACTTCTTCTGGTATGGGTTCATCTCTTCCAGTTAATAATAAGTGAAATGCCTCTTCTAGTATGAATTCATCTCTTCCAATTAATAACTGGTGAAATACCTCTTCTGGTATGGGTTCATTTCTTCATGTTAATAATAGGTGAAAGACCTCTTCTGGTATGGGTTCATCTCTTCCAGTTAATAACAGGCGAAAGACCTCTTCTGGTATTGGTTCATCTCTTCCAATTAGTAACAGGCAAAAGACCTCTTCTGGTATAGGGTTATCTCTTCCAGTTAATAAAAGGTGAAAGACCTCTTCTGCTATGGGTTCAACTCTTCTAGTTAATAATTGGTGAAAGACCTCTTCTAGTATGGGTTCGTATCTTCTAGTTAATAACAAGCGAAAGACCTCTTCTGGTATGGGTTTATCTCTTCCAATTAATAACAAGTGAATTACCTCTTCTGGTATGGGTTCATCTCTTCTAGTTAGTAATAGGCGAAAGACCTCTTCTGGTATGGTTATCTCTTCCAGTTAATAATAGGCGAAAGACCTCTTCTGGTATGGGTTCATCTCTTCCAGTTAGTAACAGGCGAAAGACATCTTCTTGTATATGTTTATCTCTTCCAGTTAATAACATGTGAAAGATATCTTCTGGTATGGGTTCATATCTTCCAATTAGTAACATGCGAAAGACCTCTTCTAGTTTGGTTATCTATTCCAGTTAATAATAGGCGAAAGACCTCTTCTGGTATGGATTCATCTCTTCTAGTTAAGAATAGGTGAAAGACTTCTTCTGGTATGGGTTCATCTCTTCCAGTTAATAACAAGCGAAAGACCTCTTCTGGTATGGGTTTATCTCTTCTAGTTAATAAAAAGCGAAATATCTCTTCTTGTACGGGTTCATATCTTCCAGTTAATAGCAGGCTAAAGACCTCTTCTGGTATGGGTTTATCTCTTCCCGTTAATAACAGGTGAAAGATCTCTTCGGGTATGGGTTCATCTCTTCCAGTTAATAACAGGCGAAAGATCTCTTCTGGTATGGGTTTATCTCTTCAAGTTAATAACAGGAAAAAGACCTCTTCTGGTGGGGATTTTTTCTTCCAGTAAATAATTGGTGAAACACCTCTTCTGGTATGGGTTAATCTCTTTCAATTAGTAACATGCGAAAGACCTCTTCTGGTACGAGTTTATCTCTTCCAATTAATAATAGGTGAAAGACCTCTTCTGGAATGGGTTCATCTCTTCTAGTTAAAAATAGGCAAAAGAACTCTTCTACTATGGGTTCATATCTTCTAGTTAATAAAAAGAGAAAGACTTCTTCTGGTATGGGTTTATATCTTCCAATTAATACCAGGTGAATTACCTCTTCTGGTATGGGTTCATCTCTTCCAGTTAGTAACAGGCGAAAGACCTCTTCTGGTATGGTTATCTCTTCCAATTAATAATAGGCGAAAGACCTCTTCTTGTATGGGTTCATCTCTTCCAGTTAGTTACAAGCAAAAGACATCTTCTTGTATGGGTTTATCTCTTCCAGTTAATAACAGGTGAAAGATCTCTTCTGGTATGGGTTCATCTCTTCCAGTTACTAATAGGCGAAAGACCTCTTCTAGTATGCTTATCTATTCCAGTTAATAACAAGTGAACGACCTCTTCTGTTATGGTTCATCTCTTCCAGTTAATAATAGGTGAAAGACTTCTTCTGGTATGGGTTCATCTCTTCCAGTTAATAACAGGCGAAAGACCACTTCTGGTATGGGTTCATCTCTACCAGTTAATAATAGGAGAAAACCTCTTCTGGTATGGCCTCATCTCTTCTAATTAATAACAGGAGAAAGAACTTTTCTAGTATGGGTTTATCTCTTCCAATTAATGACAGGTGAAAGACCTCTTCTAGTATGGGTTCATCTCTTCTAGTTAATAACAAGCGAAAGACTTCTTCTGGTATGGGTTTATCTCTTCCAATTAATAACAGTTGAAAGACCTCTTCTGGTATGGGTTCATCTGTTTCGGTTAATAAAAGGCGAAAGACCTCTTCTGGTATGAGTTCATCTCTTCTAGTTAATGACAGGCGAAAGACCACGTCTGGTATGGGTTTATCTCTTCTAGTTAATAACAGGAGAAAGACCTCTACTGGTGTGGATTTATTCTTCCAATTTATATGAGACGAAAGACCTCTTATGGTATGGGTTCATCTCTCTTCCAGTTAGTAATAGGCGAAAGACCTCTTATGTTATGGGTTTATCTCTTCCAGTTAATAACAGGCGAAAGACCTCGTCTGGTATGGGTTCATCTCTACCAGTTAATAATAGGCGATAAACCTCTTCTGGTATGGCTTCATCTCTTCTAATTAATAATAGGAGAAATACCTCTTCTAGTATGGGTTTATCTATTCCAATTAATAACAGGTGAAAGACCTCTTCTAGTATGGGTTCATCTCTTCCAGTTAATAACAGGCGAAAGACTTCATCTGGTATGGCTTTATCTCTTCTAATTAATAACAGTTGAAAGACCTCTTCTGGTATGGGTTCATCTCTTCCAGTTAATAACAGGCGAAAGACCTCTTCTGGTATGATTTCATCTCTTCCAGTTAATAACAGGCAAAAGACCTCTTCTTGTATGGGGTTATCTCTTCAAGTTAATAACATAAGAAAGACCTATTCTGGTGTGGAATTATTCTTCCAGTAAATAATTGGTGAAAGACCTCTTCTGGTATGGGTTCATCTCTTCGAATTAGTAACATGCGAAAGACCTCTTCTGGTATGGGTTTATCATTTCTAATTAATAACAGGCGAAAGACCTCTTCTGGTAAGGGTTCATCTTTTCTAGTTAAAATTAGGCGAAAGACCTCTTCTATTATGGGTTCATATCTTCTAGTTAATAAAAATCGAAAGACCTCTTCCAGTATGGGCTTATCTCTTCAAGTTAATAACAGGTTAAAGACCTCTTCTAGTATAGGTTCATTTCTTCCAGTTAGTAACAGGAAAAAGACCTCTTTTGGTATTGTTATCTCTTCCAGTTAATAAAAGGTGAAAGACTTCTTATGGTGTGGGTTCGTCTCTTCCAGTTAATAATAGGTGAAATACTTCTTCTAGTATGGGTTCATCTCTTCCAGTTAATAACTGGAGAAATACCTCTTCTGGTATGGGTTCATTTCTTCATGTTAATAATAGGTGAAAGACCTCTTCTGGAATGGGTTCATCTCTTCCAATTAGTAACAGGCGAAAGACCTCTTCTGGTATGGATTCATCTCTTCCAATTAGTAACAGGCGAAAAACCTCTTCTGGTATGGGTTTATTCTTCCAGTTAATAACAGGCGAAAGACCTCTTCTGGTAAGGGTTCATCTCTACCAGTTAATAATAGGAGAAAGACTTCTTCTGGTATGGGTTCATCTCTTCCAGTTAATAACAGGCGAAAGACCACTTCTGGTATGGCTTCATCTCTTCTAATTAATAACAGGAGAAAGACCTCTTCTAGTATGGGATTATCTCTTCCAATTAATAACAGGTGAAAGACGTCTTCTAGTATGGGTTCATCTCTTCCAGTTAATAACAGGCGAAAGACTTCATCTGGTATGGCTTTATCTCTTCTAATTAATAACAGTTGAAAGACCTCTTCTGGTATGGGTTCATCTCTTCCAGTTAATAACAGGCGAAAGACCTCTTCTGGTATGAGTTCATCTCTTCCAGTTAATAACAGGCAAAAGACCTCTTCTTGTATGGGTTTATCTCTTCAAGTTAATAACATAAGAAAGACCTCTTCTGGTGTGGATTTATTCTTCCAGTAAATAATTGGTGAAAGACCTCTTCTTGTATGGGTTCCTCTCTTCCAATTAGTAACATGCGAAAGACCTCTTCTGGTATGGGTTTATCTTTTCTAATTAATAATAGGCGAAAGACCTCTTCTGGTAAGGGTTCATCTTTTCTAGTTAAAATTAGGCGAAAGACCTCTTCTATTATGGGTTCATATCTTCTAAATAATAAAAATCGAAAGACCTCTTCCGGTATGGGCTTATCTCTTCAAGTTAATAACAGGTGAAAGACCTCTTCTGGTATAGGTTCATTTCTTCCAGTTAGTAACAGGCAAAAGACCTCTTTTGGTATTGTTATCTCTTCCAGTTAATAACAGGTGAAAGACCTCTTATGGTATGGTTTTGTCTCTTCCAGTTAATAATAGGTGAAATACCTCTTCTAGTATGGGTTCATCTCTTCCAGTTAATAACTGGCGAAATACCTCTTCTGGTATGGGTTCATTTCTTCATGTTAATAATAGGTGAAAGACCTCTTCTGGAATGGGTTCATCTCTTCCAATTAGTAACAGGCGAAAGACCTCTTCTGGTATGGGTTCATCTCTTCCAATTAGTAACAGGCGAAAGACCTCTTCTGGTATGGGTTTATTCTTCCAGTTAATAACAGGCGAAAGACCTCTTCTGGTAAGGGTTCATCTCTACCAGTTAATAATAGGAGAAAGACTTCTTCTGGTATGGGTTCATCTCTTCCAGTTAATAACAGGCGAAAGACCACTTCTGGTATGGCTTCATCTCTTCTAATTAATAACAGGAGAAAGACCTCTTCTAGTATGGGTTTATCTCTTCCAATTAATAACAGGTGAAAGACCTCTTCTAGTATGGGTTCATCTCTTCCAGTTAATAATAGACGAAAGACTTCATCTGGTATGGCTTTATCTCTTCTAATTAATAACAGTTGAAAGACCTCTTCTGGTATGTGTTAATCTCTTCCAGTTAATAACAGGCGAAAAACCTCTTCTGGTATGAGTTCATCTCTTCCAGTTAATAACAGGCAAAAGACCTCTTCTTGTATGGGTTTATCTCTTCAAGTTAATAACATAAGAAAGACCTCTTCTGGTGTGGATTTATTCTTCCAGTAAATAATTGGTGAAAGACCTCTTCTGGTATGGGTTCATCTCTTCGAATTAGTAACATGTGAAAGACCTCTTCTGGTATGGGTTTATCTTTTCTAATTAATAACAGGCGAAAGACCTCTTCTGGTAAGGGTTCATCTTTTCTAGTTAAAATTAGGCGAAAGACCTCTTCTATTATGGGTTCATATCTTCTAGTTAATAAAAATCGAAAGACCTCTTCCGGTATGGGCTTATCTCTTCAAGTTAATAACAGGTGAAATACCTCTCCTGGTATAGGTTCATTTCTTCCAGTTAGTAACAGGCAAAAGACCTCTTTTGGTATTGTTATCTCTTCCAGTTAATAACAGGTGAAAGACTTCTTATGGTATGGGTTCGTCTCTTCCAGTTAATAATAGGTGAAATACTTCTTCTAGTATGGGTTCATCTCTTCCAGTTAATAACTGGAGAAATACCTCTTCTGGTATGGGTTCATTTTTTCATGTTAATAATAGGTGAAAGACCTCTTCTGGAATGGGTTCATCTCTTCCAATTAGTAACAGGCGAAAGACCTCTTCTGGTATGGGTTCATCTCTTCCTATTAGTAACAGGCGAAAGACCTCTTCTGGTATGGGTTTATTCTTCCAGTTAATAACAGGCGAAAGACCTCTTCTGGTAAGGGTTCATCTCTACCAGTTAATAATAGGAGAAAGACTTCTTCTGGTATGGGTTCATCTCTTCCAGTTAATAACAGGCGAAAGACCACTTCTGGTATGGCTTCATCTCTTCTAATTAATAACAGGAGAAAGACCTCTTCTAGTATGGGTTTATCTCTTCCAATTAATAAAAGGTGAAAGACCTCTTCTAGTATGGGTTCATCTCTTCCAGTTAATAACAGACGAAAGACTTCATCTGGTATGGCTTTATCTCTTCTAATTAATAACAGTTGAAAGACCTCTTCTGGTATGGGTTCATCTCTTCCAGTTAATAACAGGCGAAAGACCTCTTCTGGTATGAGTTCATCTCTTCCAGTTAATAACAGGCAAAAGACCTCTTCTTGTATGGGTTTATCTCTTCAAGTTAATAACATAAGAAAGACCTCTTCTGGTGTGGATTTATTCTTCCAGTAAATAATTGGTGAAAGACCTCTTTTGGTATGGGTTCATCTCTTTGAATTAGTAACATGCGAAAGACCTCTTCTGGTATGGGTTTATCTTTTCTAATTAATAACAGGCGAAAGACCTCTTCTGGTAAGGGTTCATCTTTTCTAGTTAAAATTAGGCGAAAGACCTCTTCTATTATGGGTTCATATCTTCTAGTAAATAAAAATCGAAAGACCTCTTCCGGTATGGGCTTATCTCTTCAAGTTAATAACAGGTGAAAGACCTCTTCTGGTATAGGTTCATTTCTTCCAGTTAGTAACAGGAAAAAGACCTCTTTTGGTATTGTTATCTCTTCCAGTTAATAACAGGTGAAAGACTTCTTATGGTATTGGTTCATCTCTTCCAGTTAATAATAGGTGAAATACTTCTTCTAGTATGGGTTCATCTCTTCCAGTTAATAACTGGAGAAATACCTCTTCTGGTATGGGTTCATTTCTTCATGTTAATAATAGGTGAAAGACCTCTTCTGGAATGGGTTCATCTCTTCCAATTAGTAACAGGCGAAAGACCTCTTATGGTATGGGTTCATCTCTTCCAATTAGTAACAGGCGAAAGACCTCTTCTGGTATGGGTTTATTCTTCCAGTTAATAACAGGCGAAAGACCTCTTCTGGTAAGGGTTCATCTCTACCAGTTAATAATAGGAGAAAGACTTCTTCTGGTATGGGTTCATCTCTTCCAGTTAATAACAGGCGAAAGACCACTTCTGGTATGGCTTCATCTCTTCTAATTAATAACAGGAGAAAGACCTCTTCTAGTATGGGATTATCTTTTCCAATTAATAACAGGTGAAAGACCTCTTCTAGTATGGGTTCATCTCTTCCAGTTAATAACAGGGGAAAGACTTCATCTGGTATGGCTTTATCTCTTCTAATTAATAACAGTTGAAAGACCTCTTCTGGTATGGGTTCATCTCTTCCAGTTAATAACAGGCGAAAGACCTCTTCTGGTATGAGTTCATCTCTTCCAGTTAATAACAGGAAAAAGACCTCTTCTTGTATGGGTTTATCTCTTCAAGTTAATAACATAAGAAAGACCTCTTCTGGTGTGGATTTATTATTCGAGTAAATAATTGGTGAAAGACCTCTTCTGGTATGGGTTCATCTCTTCCAATTAGTAACATGCGAAAGACCTCTTCTGGTATGGGTTTATCTTTTCTAATTAATAACAGGCGAAAGACCTCTTCTGGTAAGGGTTCATCTTTTCTAGTTAAAATTAGGCGAAAGACCTCTTCTATTATGGGTTCATATCTTCTAGTTAATAAAAATCGAAAGACCTCTTCCGGTATGGGCTTATCTCTTCAAGTTAATAACAGGTGAAAGACCTCTTCTGGTATAGGTTCATTTCTTCCAGTTAGTAACAGGCAAAAGACCTCTTTTGGTATTGTTATCTCTTCCAGTCAATAACAGGTGAAAGACCTCTTATGGTATGGGTTCGTCTCTTCCAGTTAATAATAGGTGAAATACCTCTTCTAGTATGGGTTCATCTCTTCTAGTTAATAACTGGCGAAATACCTCTTCTGGTATGGGTTCATTTCTTCATGTTAATAATAGGTGAAAGACCTCTTCTGGTACGGGTTCATCTCTTCCAATTAGTAACAGGCGAAACACCTCTTCTGGTATGGGTTTATCTCTTCCAGTTAATAACAGGCGAACGACCTCTTCTGGTATGGGTTCATCTCTTCCAATTAGTAACAGGCAAAAGACCTCTTCTGGTGTGGATTTATTCTTCCGGTAAATAATTGGTGATAGACCTCTTCTGGTATGGGTTCATCTCTTCCAATTAGTAACATGCGAGAGACCTCTTATGGTATGGGTTTATCTCTTCTAATTAATAACAGGGTAAAGACGTCTTCTGGTATGGGTTCATCTCTTCTAGTTAAAAATAGGCGAAAGACCTCTTCTAGTATGGGTTCATATCTTCTAGTTAATAAAAAGCGAAAGACCTCTTCCAGTATGGGCTTATCTCTTCAAGTTAATAACAGGTGAAAGAACTCTTCTGGTATAGGTTCATTTCTTCTAGATAGTAACAGGAGAAATACTGTTATCTCTTCCAATTAATAACAGGTGAAAGACTTCTTCTGGTATGGGTTCATCTCTTCCAGTTAATAATAGGTGAAATACCTCTTCTAGTATGGGTTCATCTCTTCCAATTAATAATTGGTGAAATACCTCTTCTGGTATGGGTTCATTTCTTCATGTTAATAATAGGTGAAAGACTCTTCTGGTATGGGTTTATCTCTTCCAGTTAATAACACGCGAAAGACCTCTTCTGGTATGGGTTCATCTCTACCAGTTAATAATAGGCAAAAACCTTTTCTGGTATGTCTTCATCTCTTCTAATTAATAACAGGAGAAAGAACTCTTCTAGTATGGGTTTATCTCTTCCAATTAATGACAGGTAAAAGACCTCTTCTAGTATGGGTTCATCTCTTCTAGTTAATAACAATCGAAAGAATTCTTATGGTATGGGTTCATCTCTCTTCCAGTTAGTAATAGGTGAAACACCTCTTTTGTTATGGGTTTATCTCTTCCGGTTAATAAAAGGCGAAAGACCTCTTCTGGTATGAGTTCATCCCTTCCAGTTAATAATAGGCGAAAGACAACTTCTGGTATGGGTTTATATCTTCCAGTTAATAACAGGATAAAGACCTCTTCTGGTGTGGATTTATTATTCCAGTTTATAACAGAGGAAAGACCTCTTCTAGTATGGGTTCATCTCTCTTCCAGTTAGTAATAGGCGAAAGACTTCATCTGGTATGGCTTTATCTCTTCTAATTAATAACAGTTGAAAGACCTCTTCTGGTATGGGTTCATCTCTTCCAGTTAATAACAGGCGAAAGACCTCTTCTGGTATGAGTTCATGTCTTCCAGTTAAAAACAGGCAAAAGACCTCTTCCTCTATGGGTTTATCTCTTCAAGTTAATAACATATGAAAGACCTCTTCTGGTGTAGATTTATTCTTCCAATAAATAATTGGTGAAAGACCTCTTCTGGTATGGGTTCATCTCTTCGAATTAGTAACATGCGAAAGACCTCTTCTGGTATGGGTTTATCATTTCTAATTAATAACAGGCAAAAGACCTCTTCTGGTAAGGGTTCATCTTTTCTAGTTAAAATTAGGCGAAAGACCTCTTCTATTATGGGTTGATATCTTCTTGTTAATAAAAATCGAAAGATCTCTTTCGGTATGGGCTTATCTCTTCAAGTTAATAATAGGTGAAAGACCTCTTCTGGTATAGGTTCATTTCTTCCAGTTAGTAACAGGCAAAAGACCTCTTTCGGTATTGTTATTTCTTCCAGTTAATAACAGGTGAAAGACTTCTTATGGTATGGGTTCGTCTCTTCCAGTTAATAATAGGTGAAATACCTCTTCTAGTATGGGTTCATCTCTTCCAGTTAATAACTGGCGAAATACCTCTTCTGGTATGGGTTCATTTCTTCATGTTAATAATAGGTGAAAGACCTCTTCTGGAATGGGTTCATCTCTTCCAATTAGTAACAGGCGAAAGACCTCTTCTGGTATGGGTTCATCTCTTCCAATTAGTAACAGGCGAAAGACCTCTTCTGGTATGGGTTCATTTCTTCATGTTAATAATAGGTGAAAGACCTCTTCTGGAATGGGTTCATCTCTTCCAATTAGTAACAGGCGAAAGACCTCTTATGGTATGGGTTCATCTCTTCCAATTAGTAACAGGCGAAAGACCTCTTCTGGTATGGGTTTATTCTTCCAGTTAATAACAGGCGAAAGACCTCTTCTGGTAAGGGTTCATCTCTACCAGTTAATAATAGGAGAAAGACTTCTTCTGGTATGGGTTCATCTCTTCCAGTTAATAACAGGCGAAAGACCACTTCTGGTATGGCTTCATCTCTTCTAATTAATAACAGGAGAAAGACCTCTTCTAGTATGGGATTATCTTTTCCAATTAATAACATGTGAAAGACCTCTTCTAGTATGGGTTCATCTCTTCCAGTTAATAACAGGGGAAAGACTTCATCTGGTATGGCTTTATCTCTTCTAATTAATAACAGTTGAAAGACCTCTTCTGGTATGGGTTCATCTCTTCCAGTTAATAACAGGCGAAAGACCTCTTCTGGTATGAGTTCATCTCTTCCAGTTAATAACAGGAAAAAGACCTCTTCTTGTATGGGTTTATCTCTTCAAGTTAATAACATAAGAAAGACCTCTTCTGGTGTGGATTTATTATTCGAGTAAATAATTGGTGAAAGACCTCTTCTGGTATGGGTTCATCTCTTCCAATTAGTAACATGCGAAAGACCTCTTCTGGTATGGGTTTATCTTTTCTAATTAATAACAGGCGAAAGACCTCTTCTGGTAAGGGTTCATCTTTTCTAGTTAAAATTAGGCGAAAGACCTCTTCTATTATGGGTTCATATCTTCTAGTTAATAAAAATCGAAAGACCTCTTCCGGTATGGGCTTATCTCTTCAAGTTAATAACAGGTGAAAGACCTCTTCTGGTATAGGTTCATTTCTTCCAGTTAGTAACAGGCAAAAGACCTCTTTTGGTATTGTTATCTCTTCCAGTCAATAACAGGTGAAAGACCTCTTATGGTATGGGTTCGTCTCTTCCAGTTAATAATAGGTGAAATACCTCTTCTAGTATGGGTTCATCTCTTCTAGTTAATAACTGGCGAAATACCTCTTCTGGTATGGGTTCATTTCTTCATGTTAATAATAGGTGAAAGACCTCTTCTGGTACGGGTTCATCTCTTCCAATTAGTAACAGGCGAAACACCTCTTCTGGTATGGGTTTATCTCTTCCAGTTAATAACAGGCGAACGACCTCTTCTGGTATGGGTTCATCTCTTCCAATTAGTAACAGGCAAAAGACCTCTTCTGGTGTGGATTTATTCTTCCGGTAAATAATTGGTGATAGACCTCTTCTGGTATGGGTTCATCTCTTCCAATTAGTAACATGCGAGAGACCTCTTATGGTATGGGTTTATCTCTTCTAATTAATAACAGGGTAAAGACGTCTTCTGGTATGGGTTCATCTCTTCTAGTTAAAAATAGGCGAAAGACCTCTTCTAGTATGGGTTCATATCTTCTAGTTAATAAAAAGCGAAAGACCTCTTCCAGTATGGGCTTATCTCTTCAAGTTAATAACAGGTGAAAGAACTCTTCTGGTATAGGTTCATTTCTTCTAGATAGTAACAGGCAAAAGACCTCTTTTATTATTGTTATCTCTTCCAATTAATAACAGGTGAAAGACTTCTTCTGGTATGGGTTCATCTCTTCCAGTTAATAATAGGTGAAATACCTCTTCTAGTATGGGTTCATCTCTTCCAATTAATAATTGGTGAAATACCTCTTCTGGTATGGGTTCATTTCTTCATGTTAATAATAGGTGAAAGACTCTTCTGGTATGGGTTTATCTCTTCCAGTTAATAACACGCGAAAGACCTCTTCTGGTATGGGTTCATCTCTACCAGTTAATAATAGGCAAAAACCTTTTCTGGTATGTCTTCATCTCTTCTAATTAATAACAGGAGAAAGAACTCTTCTAGTATGGGTTTATCTCTTCCAATTAATGACAGGTAAAAGACCTCTTCTAGTATGGGTTCATCTCTTCTAGTTAATAACAATCGAAAGAATTCTTATGGTATGGGTTCATCTCTCTTCCAGTTAGTAATAGGTGAAACACCTCTTTTGTTATGGGTTTATCTCTTCCGGTTAATAAAAGGCGAAAGACCTCTTCTGGTATGAGTTCATCCCTTCCAGTTAATAATAGGCGAAAGACAACTTCTGGTATGGGTTTATATCTTCCAGTTAATAACAGGATAAAGACCTCTTCTGGTGTGGATTTATTATTCCAGTTTATAACAGAGGAAAGACCTCTTCTAGTATGGGTTCATCTCTCTTCCAGTTAGTAATAGGCGAAAGACTTCATCTGGTATGGCTTTATCTCTTCTAATTAATAACAGTTGAAAGACCTCTTCTGGTATGGGTTCATCTCTTCCAGTTAATAACAGGCGAAAGACCTCTTCTGGTATGAGTTCATGTCTTCCAGTTAAAAACAGGCAAAAGACCTCTTCCTCTATGGGTTTATCTCTTCAAGTTAATAACATATGAAAGACCTCTTCTGGTGTAGATTTATTCTTCCAATAAATAATTGGTGAAAGACCTCTTCTGGTATGGGTTCATCTCTTCGAATTAGTAACATGCGAAAGACCTCTTCTGGTATGGGTTTATCATTTCTAATTAATAACAGGCAAAAGACCTCTTCTGGTAAGGGTTCATCTTTTCTAGTTAAAATTAGGCGAAAGACCTCTTCTATTATGGGTTGATATCTTCTTGTTAATAAAAATCGAAAGATCTCTTTCGGTATGGGCTTATCTCTTCAAGTTAATAATAGGTGAAAGACCTCTTCTGGTATAGGTTCATTTCTTCCAGTTAGTAACAGGCAAAAGACCTCTTTCGGTATTGTTATTTCTTCCAGTTAATAACAGGTGAAAGATTTCTTATGGTATGGGTTCGTCTCTTCCAGTTAATAATAGGTGAAATACTTCTTCTAGTATGGGTTCATCTCTTCCAGTTAATAACTGGAGAAATACCTCTTCTGGTATGGGTTCATTTCTTCATGTTAATAATAGGTGAAAGACCTCTTCTGGAATGGGTTCATCTCTTCCAATTAGTAACAGGCGAAAGACCTCTCCTGGTATGGGTTCATCTCTTCCAATTAGTAACAGGCGAAAGACCTCTTATGGTATGGGTTTATTCTTCCAGTTAATAACAGGCGAAAGACCTCTTCTGGTAAGGGTTCATCTCTACCAGTTAATAATAGGAGAAAGACTTCTTCTGGTATGGGTTCATCTCTTCCAGTTAATAATAGGCGAAAGACCACTTCTGGTATGGCTTCATCTCTTCTAATTAATAACAGGAGAAAGACCTCTTCTAGTATTGGTTTATCTCTTCCAATTAATAATAGGTGAAAGACCTCTTCTAGTATGGGTTCATCTCTTCCAGTTAATAACAGGCGAAAGAATTCATCTGGTATGGCTTTATCTCTTCTAATTAATAACAGTTGAAAGACCTCTTCTGGTATGGGTTCATCTCTTCCAGTTAATAACAGGCGAAAGACCTCTTCTGGTATGAGTTCATCTCTTCCAGTTAATAACAGGCAAAAGACCTCTTCTTGTATGGGTTTATCTCTTCAAGTTAATAACATAAGAAAGACCTCTTCTGGTGTGGATTTATTCTTCCAGTAAATAATTGGTGAAAGACCTCTTCTGGTATGGGTTCATCTCTTCGAATTAGTAACATGCGAAAGACCTCTTCTGGTATGGGTTTATCTTTTCTAATTAATAACAGGCGAAAGACCTCTTCTGGTAAGGGTTCATCTTTTCTAGTTAAAATTAGGCGAAAGACCTCTTCTATTATGGGTTCATATCTTCTAGTTAATAAAAATCGAAAGACCTCTTCCGGTATGGGCTTATCTCTTCAAGTTAATAACAGGTGAAAGACCTCTTCTGGTATAGGTTCATTTCGTCCAGTTAGTAACAGGAAAAAGACCTCTTTTGGTATTGTTATCTCTTCCAGTTAATAACAGGTGAAAGACCTCTTATGGTATGGGTTCGTCTCTTCCAGTTAATAATAGGTGAAATACTTCTTCTAGTATGGGTTCATCTCTTCCAGTTAATAACTGGCGAAATACCTCTTCTGGTATGGGTTCATCTCTACCAGTTAATAATAGGCAAAAACCTTTTCTGGTATGTCTTCATCTCTTCTAATTAATAACAGAAGAAAGAACTCTTCTAGTATGGGTTTATCTCTTCCAATTAATGACAGGTAAAAGACCTCTTCTAGTATGGGTTCATCTCTTCTAGTTAATAACAATCGAAAGAATTCTTATGGTATGGGTTCATCTCTCTTCCAGTTAGTAATAGGTGAAAGACCTCTTCTGTTATGGGTTTATCTCTTCCGGTTAATAAAAGGCGAAAGACCTCTTCTGGTATGAGTTCATCCCTTCCAGTTAATAATAGGCGAAAGACCACTTCTGGTATGGGTTTATATCTTCCAGTTAATAACAGGATAAAGACCTCTTCTGGGGTGGATTTATTATTCCAGTTTATAACAGAGGAAAGACCTCTTCTAGTATGGGTTCATCTCTCTTCCAGTTAGTAATAGGCAAAAGACTTCATCTGGTATGGCTTTATCTCTTCTAATTAGTAACAGTTGAAAGACCTCTTCTGGTATGGGTTCATCTCTTCCAGTTAATAACAGGCGAAAGACCTCTTCTGGTATGAGTTCATCTCTTCCAGTTAAAAACAGGCAAAAGACCTCTTCCTCTATGGGTTTATCTCTTCAAGTTAATAACATATGAAAGACCTCTTCTGGTGTAGATTTATTCTTCCAGTAAATAATTGGTGAAAGACCTCTTCTGGTATGGGTTCATCTCTTCGAATTAGTAACATGCGAAAGACCTCTTCTGGTATGGGTTTATCATTTCTAATTAATAACAGGCAAAAGACCTCTTCTGGTAAGGGTTCATCTTTTCTAGTTAAAATTAGGCGAAAGACCTCTTCTATTATGGGTTGATATCTTCTTGTTAATAAAAATCGAAAGATCTCTTTCGGTATGGGCTTATCTCTTCAAGTTAATAACAGGTGAAAGACCCCTTCTGGTATAGGTTCATTTCTTCCAGTTAGTAACAGGCAAAAGACCTCTTTCGGTATTGTTATTTCTTACAGTTAATAACAGGTGAAAGACTTCTTATGGTATGGGTTCGTCTCTTCCAGTTAATAATAGGTGAAATACTTCTTCTAGTATGGGTTCATCTCTTCTAGTTAATAACTGGAGAAATACCTCTTCTGGTATGGGTTCATTTCTTCATGTTAATAATAGGTGAAAGACCTCTTCTGGAATGGGTTCATCTCTTCCAATTAGTAACAGGCGAAAGACCTCTCCTGGTATGGGTTCATCTCTTCCAATTAGTAACAGGCGAAAGACCTCTTATGGTATGGGTTTATTCTTCCAGTTAATAACAGGCGAAAGACCTCTTCTGGTAAGGGTTCATCTCTACCAGTTAATAATAGGAGAAAGACTTCTTCTGGTATGGGTTCATCTCTTCCAGTTAATAATAGGCGAAAGACCACTTCTGGTATGGCTTCATCTCTTCTAATTAATAACAGGAGAAAGACCTCTTCTAGTATGCGTTTATCTCTTCCAATTAATAATAGGTGAAAGACCTCTTCTAGTATGGGTTCATCTCTTCCAGTTAATAACAGGCGAAAGAATTCATCTGGTATGGCTTTATCTCTTCTAATTAATAACAGTTGAAAGACCTCTTCTAGTATGGGTTCATCTCTTCCAGTTAATAACAGGCGAAAGACCTCTTCTGGTATGAGTTCATCTCTTCCAGTTAATAACAGGCAAAAGACCTCTTCTTGTATGGGTTTATCTCTTCAAGTTAATAACATAAGAAAGACCTCTTCTGGTATGGATTTATTCTTCCAGTAAATAATTGGTGAAAGACCTCTTCTGGTATGGGTTCATCTCTTCGAATTAGTAACATGCGAAAGACCTCTTCTGGTATGGGTTTATCTTTTCTAATTAATAACAGGCGAAAGACCTCTTCTGGTAAGGGTTCATCTTTTCTAGTTAAAATTAGGCGAAAGACCTCTTCTATTATGGGTTCATATCTTCTAGTTAATAAAAATCGAAAGACCTCTTCCGGTATGGGCTTATCTATTCAAGTTAATAACAGGTGAAAGACCTCTTCTGGTATAGGTTCATTTCGTCCAGTTAGTAACAGGAAAAATACCTCTTTTGGTATTGTTATCTCTTCCAGTTAATAACAGGTGAAAGACCTCTTATGGTATGGGTTCGTCTCTTCCAGTTAATAATAGGTGAAATACCTTTTCTAGTATGGGTTCATCTCTTCCAGTTAATAACTGGCGAAATACCTCTTCTGGTATGGGTTCATTTCTTCATGTTAATAATAGGTGAAAGACCTCTTCTAGTATGGGTTCATGTCTTCCAATTAATAACAGGCGAAAGACCTCTTCTGGTATGGGTTCATCTCTTCCAATTAGTAACAGGCGAAAGACCTCTTCTGGTATGGGTTTATTCTTCCAGTTAATAACAGGCGAAAGACCTCTTCTGGTAAGGGTTCATCTCTACCAGTTAATAATAGGAGAAAGACTTCTTCTGGTATGGGTTCATCTCTTCCAGTTAATAACAGGCGAAAGACCACTTCTGGTATGGGTTCATCTCTACTAGTTAATAATAGGAGAAAACCTCTTCTGGTCTGGCTTCATCTCTTCTAATTAATAACAGGAGAAAGAACTCTTCTAGTATGGGTTTATCTCTTCCAATTAATGACAGTTGAAAGACCTCTACTAGTATGGGTTCATCTCTTCTAGTTAATAACAAGCGAAAGACTTCTTCTGGTATGGGTTTATCTCTTCCAATTAATAACAGTTGAAAGACCTCTTCTGGTATGGGTTCATCTCTTCCGGTTAATAAAAGGCGAAAGACCTCTTCTGGTATTAGTTCATCTCTTCTAGTTAATGACAGGCGAAAGACCACTTCTGGTATGGGTTTATCTCTTCCAGTTAATAACAGGAGAAAGACCTCTACTGGTGTGGATTTATTCTTCCAATTTATATGAGACGAAAGACCTCTTCTAGTATGGGTTCATCTCTCTTCCAGTTAGTAATAGGCGAAAGACCTCTTCTGTTATGGGTTTATCTCTTCCAGTTAATAACAGGCGAAAGACCTCTTCTGGTATGGGTTCATCTCTACCAGTTAATAATAGGCGAAAGACCTCTTCTGGTATGGCTTCATCTCTTCTAATTAATAATAGGAGAAAGACCTCTTCTAGTATGGGTTTATCTCTTCCAATTAATAACAGGTGAAAGACCTCTTCTAGTATGGGTTCATCTCTTCCAGTTAATAACAGGCGAAAGACTTCATCTGGTATGGGTTAATCTCTTCTAATTAATAACAGTTGAAAGACCTCTTCTGGTATGGGTTCATCTCTTCCAGTTAATAACAGGCGAAAGACCTCTTCTTGTATGAGTTCATCTCTTCCAGTTAATAACAGGCGAAAGACCTCTTCTTGTATGGGTTTATCTCTTCAAGTTAATAACATAAGAAAGACCTCTTCTGGTGTGGATTTATTCTTCCAGTAAATAATTGGTGAAAGACCTCTTCTGGTATTGGTTCATCTCTTCCAATCAGTAACATGCGAAAGACCTCTTCTGGTATGGGTTTATCTTTTCTAATTAATTACAGGCGAAAGACCTCTTCTGGTAAGGGTTCATCTCTTCTAGTTAAAATTAGGCGAAATACCTCTTCTATTATGGGTTCATATCTTCTAGTTAATAAAAATCGAAAGACCTCTTCCGGTATGGGCTTATCTCTTCAAGTTAATAACAGGTGAAAGACCTCTTCTGGTATAGGTTCATTTCTTCCAGTTAGAACAGGCAAAAGACCTCTTTTGGTATTGTTATCTCTTCCAGTTAATAACAGGTAAAAGACTTCTTCTGGTATGGGTTCGTCTCTTCCAGTTAATAATAGGTGAAATACCTCTTCTATTATGGGTTTATCTCTTCCAATTAATAACCGGTGAAAGACCTCTTCTAGTATGGGTTCATCTCTTCCAGTTAGTAACAGGCGAAAGACCTCTTCTGGTATGGTTATCTCTCCCAGTTAATAATAGGCGAAAGACCTCTTCTGGTATGGGCTCATCTCTTCCAGTTAGTAACAGGCGAAAGACCTCTTCTGGTTTGGTTATCTATTCCAGTAAATAACAGGCGAAAGACCTCTTCTGGTATGGGTTCATCTCTTCCAGTTAATAATAGGTGAACGACTTCTTCTTGTATGGGTTCATCTCTTCCAGTTAATAACAGCCTAAAGACCTCTTCTGGTATGGCTTTATCTCTTCCATTTAATAACAAGCGAAAGATCTTTTATGGTATGGGTTCATATATTCCAGTTAATAGCAGGCTACAGACCTCTTCTGGTATGGGTTTATCTCTTCTAGTTAATAACAGATGAAAGATCTCTTTGGGTATGGGTTCATCTCTTCCATTTAATAACAAGCGAAAGACCTCTTCTGGTATGGGTTTATCTCTTCCAATTAATAATAGGTGAAAGACCTCTTCTGGTATAAATTCATCTCTTCTAGTTAAAAATATGCGAAAGTCCTCTTCTAGTATGGGTTCATATCTTCTAGTTAATTAAAAGCGAAAGACCTCTTCTGGTATGGGCTTATCTCTTCAAGTTAATAACAGGTGAAAGACATCTTCTTGTATAGGTTCATCTTTTCCAGTTAGTAACAGGCAAAAGACCTATTTTTGGTATTGTTATCTCTTCCAGTTAATAATAAGTGAAAGACCTCTTCTGGTATTTGTTCATTTATTCCAGTTAATATTAGGTGAAAGACCTCATCTGGTATGGGTTCATCTCTTCCAGTTAATAACAGGCGAAAGACCTCTTCTGGTACGGGTTCATCTCTTCCAATTAGTAAACAGCGAAATACCTCTTCTGGTATAGGTTTATCTCTTCCAGTTAATAACAGGCGAAAGACCTCTTCTGGTATAGGTTCATCTCTACCAGTTAATAATAGGCGAAAGACCTCTTCTGGTATGGCTTCATCTCTTCTAATTAATAACAGGAGAAAGACTTCTTCTAGTATGGGTTTATCTCTTCCAATTAATAACAGGTGAAAGACCTCTTCTAGTATGGTTCATCTCTTCCAATTAATAACAGGCGAAAGACTTCATCTGGTATGGGTTTATCTCTTCTAATTAATAACAGTTGAAAGACCTCTTCTGGTATGGGTTCATCTCTTCCAGTTAATAACAGGCGAAAGACCTCTTCTGGTATGAGTTCATCTCTTCCAGTTAATAACAGGCGAAAGACCTCTTCTTGTATGGGTTTATCTCTTCAAGTTAATAACAGAAGAAATACCTCTTCTGGTGTGGATTTATTCTTCCAGTAAATAATTGGTGAAAGACCTCTTCTGGTATGGGTTCATCTCTTCCAATTAGTAACATGCGAAAGACCTCTTCTGGTATGGGTTTATCTTTTCTAATTAATAACAGGCGAAAGACCTCTTCTGGTAAGGGTTCATCTCTTCTAGGTAAAATTAGGCGAAAGACCTCCTCTATTATGGGTTCATATCTTCTAGTTAATAAAAATCGAAAGACCTCTTCCGGTATGGGATTATCTCTTCAAGTTAATAACAGGTGAAAGACCTCTTCTGGTATAGGTTTATTTCTTCCAGTTAGTAACAGGCAAAATACCTCTTTTGGTATTGTTATCTCTTCCAGTTAATAATAGGTGAGAGACTTCTTCTGGTATGGGTTCGTCTCTTCCAGTTAATAATAGGTGAAATACCTCTTCTAGTATGGGTTCATCTCTTCCAGTTATTACTGGCGAAATACCTCTTCTGGTATGGGTTCATTTCTTCATGTTAATAATAGGTGAAAGACCTCTTCTGGTATGGGTTCATCTCTTCCAGTTACTAACAGGCAAAAGACCTCTTCTGGTATGGGTTCATCTCTTCCAATTAGTAACAGGCGAAAGACCTCTTCTAGTATGGGTTTATTGTTCCAGTTAATAATAGGCGAAAGACCTCTTCGGGTATGGGTTCATCTCTACCAGTTAATAATAGGCGAAAGACTTCTTCTTGTAAGGGTTCATCTCTTCCAGTTAATAACAAGCGAAAGACCACTTCTGGTATGGGTTCATCTCTACCAGTTAATAATAGGAGAAAACATCTTCTGGTCTGGCTTCATCTCTTCTAATTAATAACAGGAGAAAGAACTCTTCTAGTATGGGTTTATCTCTTCCAATTAATGACAGGTGAAAGATCTCTTCTAGTATGGGTTCATCTCTTCTAGTTAATAAGAAGCGAACGACTTCTTCTGGTATAGGTTTATCTCTTCCAATTAATAACAGTTGAAAGACCTCTTCTGGTATGGGTTCATCTCTTCCGGTTAATAAAAGGCGAAAGACCTCTTCTGGTATGAGTTCATCTCTTCTAGTTAATGACAGGCGAAAGACCACTTCTGGTATGGGTTTATCTCTTCCAGTTAATAACAGGAGAAAGACCTCTACTGGTGTGGATTTATTCTTCCAATTTATATGATACGAAAGACCTCTTCTGGTATGGGTTCATCACTCTTCCAGTTAGTAATAGGCAAAAGACCTCTTCTGTTATGGGTTTATCTCTTCCAGTTAATAACAGGCGAAAGACCTCTTCTGGTATGGGTTTATCTCTACCAGTTAATAATAGGCGAAAGACATCTTCTGGTATGGCTTCATCTCTTCTAATTAATAACAGGAGAAAGACCTCTTCTAGTATGGGTTTATCTCTTCCAATTAATAACAGGTGAAAGACCACTTCTAGTATGGGTTCATCTCTTCCAGTTAATAACATGCGAAAGACTTCATTTGGTATGGGTTTATCTCTTCTAATTAATAACAGTTGAAAGACCTCTTCTGGTATGGGTTCATCTCTTCTAGTTAATAACAGGCGAAAGACCTCTTCTTGTATGAGTTCATCTCTTCCAGTTAATAACAGGCGAAAGACCTCTTCTTGTATGGGTTTATCTCTTCAAGTTAATAACATAAGAAAGACCTCTTCTGGTGTGGATTTATTCTTCCAGTAAATAATTGGTGAAAGACCTCTTCTGGTATTGGTTCATCTCTTCCAATCAGTAACATGCGAAAGACCTCTTCTGGTATGGGTTTATCTTTTCTAATTAATTACAGGCGAAAGACCTCTTCTGGTAAGGGTTCATCTCTTCTAGTTAAAATTAGGCGAAATACCTCTTCTATTATGGGTTCATATCTTCTAGTTAATAAAAATCGAAAGACCTCTTCCGGTATGGGCTTATCTCTTCAAGTTAATAACAGGTGAAAGACCTCTTCTGGTATAGGTTCATTTCTTCCAGTTAGAACAGGCAAAAGACCTCTTTTGGTATTGTTATCTCTTCCAGTTAATAACAGGTAAAAGACTTCTTCTGGTATGGGTTCGTCTCTTCCAGTTAATAATAGGTGAAATACCTCTTCTATTATGGGTTTATCTCTTCCAATTAATAACCGGTGAAAGACCTCTTCTAGTATGGGTTCATCTCTTCCAGTTAGTAACAGGCGAAAGACCTCTTCTGGTATGGTTATCTCTCCCAGTTAATAATAGGCGAAAGACCTCTTCTGGTATGGGCTCATCTCTTCCAGTTAGTAACAGGCGAAAGACCTCTTCTGGTTTGGTTATCTATTCCAGTAAATAACAGGCGAAAGACCTCTTCTGGTATGGGTTCATCTCTTCCAGTTAATAATAGGTGAACGACTTCTTCTTGTATGGGTTCATCTCTTCCAGTTAATAACAGCCTAAAGACCTCTTCTGGTATGGCTTTATCTCTTCCATTTAATAACAAGCGAAAGATCTTTTATGGTATGGGTTCATATATTCCAGTTAATAGCAGGCTACAGACCTCTTCTGGTATGGGTTTATCTCTTCCAGTTAATAACAGATGAAAGATCTCTTTGGGTATGGGTTCATCTCTTCCATTTAATAACAAGCGAAAGACCTCTTCTGGTATGGGTTTATCTCTTCCAATTAATAATAGGTGAAAGACCTCTTCTGGTATAAATTCATCTCTTCTAGTTAAAAATATGCGAAAGTCCTCTTCTAGTATGGGTTCATATCTTCTAGTTAATTAAAAGCGAAAGACCTCTTCTGGTATGGGCTTATCTCTTCAAGTTAATAACAGGTGAAAGACATCTTCTTGTATAGGTTCATCTTTTCCAGTTAGTAACAGGCAAAAGACCTATTTTTGGTATTGTTATCTCTTCCAGTTAATAATAAGTGAAAGACCTCTTCTGGTATTTGTTCATTTATTCCAGTTAATATTAGGTGAAAGACCTCATCTGGTATGGGTTCATCTCTTCCAGTTAATAACAGGCGAAAGACCTCTTCTGGTACGGGTTCATCTCTTCCAATTAGTAAACAGCGAAATACCTCTTCTGGTATAGGTTTATCTCTTCCAGTTAATAACAGGCGAAAGACCTCTTCTGGTATAGGTTCATCTCTACCAGTTAATAATAGGCGAAAGACCTCTTCTGGTATGGCTTCATCTCTTCTAATTAATAACAGGAGAAAGACTTCTTCTAGTATGGGTTTATCTCTTCCAATTAATAACAGGTGAAAGACCTCTTCTAGTATGGTTCATCTCTTCCAATTAATAACAGGCGAAAGACTTCATCTGGTATGGGTTTATCTCTTCTAATTAATAACAGTTGAAAGACCTCTTCTGGTATGGGTTCATCTCTTCCAGTTAATAACAGGCGAAAGACCTCTTCTGGTATGAGTTCATCTCTTCCAGTTAATAACAGGCGAAAGACCTCTTCTTGTATGGGTTTATCTCTTCAAGTTAATAACAGAAGAAATACCTCTTCTGGTGTGGATTTATTCTTCCAGTAAATAATTGGTGAAAGACCTCTTCTGGTATGGGTTCATCTCTTCCAATTAGTAACATGCGAAAGACCTCTTCTGGTATGGGTTTATCTTTTCTAATTAATAACAGGCGAAAGACCTCTTCTGGTAAGGGTTCATCTCTTCTAGGTAAAATTAGGCGAAAGACCTCCTCTATTATGGGTTCATATCTTCTAGTTAATAAAAATCGAAAGACCTCTTCCGGTATGGGATTATCTCTTCAAGTTAATAACAGGTGAAAGACCTCTTCTGGTATAGGTTTATTTCTTCCAGTTAGTAACAGGCAAAATACCTCTTTTGGTATTGTTATCTCTTCCAGTTAATAATAGGTGAGAGACTTCTTCTGGTATGGGTTCGTCTCTTCCAGTTAATAATAGGTGAAATACCTCTTCTAGTATGGGTTCATCTCTTCCAGTTATTACTGGCGAAATACCTCTTCTGGTATGGGTTCATTTCTTCATGTTAATAATAGGTGAAAGACCTCTTCTGGTATGGGTTCATCTCTTCCAGTTAGTAACAGGCAAAAGACCTCTTCTGGTATGGGTTCATCTCTTCCAATTAGTAACAGGCGAAAGACCTCTTCTAGTATGGGTTTATTGTTCCAGTTAATAATAGGCGAAAGACCTCTTCGGGTATGGGTTCATCTCTACCAGTTAATAATAGGCGAAAGACTTCTTCTTGTAAGGGTTCATCTCTTCCAGTTAATAACAAGCGAAAGACCACTTCTGGTATGGGTTCATCTCTACCAGTTAATAATAGGAGAAAACATCTTCTGGTCTGGCTTCATCTCTTCTAATTAATAACAGGAGAAAGAACTCTTCTAGTATGGGTTTATCTCTTCCAATTAATGACAGGTGAAAGATCTCTTCTAGTATGGGTTCATCTCTTCTAGTTAATAAGAAGCGAACGACTTCTTCTGGTATAGGTTTATCTCTTCCAATTAATAACAGTTGAAAGACCTCTTCTGGTATGGGTTCATCTCTTCCGGTTAATAAAAGGCGAAAGACCTCTTCTGGTATGAGTTCATCTCTTCTAGTTAATGACAGGCGAAAGACCACTTCTGGTATGGGTTTATCTCTTCCAGTTAATAACAGGAGAAAGACCTCTACTGGTGTGGATTTATTCTTCCAATTTATATGATACGAAAGACCTCTTCTGGTATGGGTTCATCACTCTTCCAGTTAGTAATAGGCAAAAGACCTCTTCTGTTATGGGTTTATCTCTTCCAGTTAATAACAGGCGAAAGACCTCTTCTGGTATGGGTTTATCTCTACCAGTTAATAATAGGCGAAAGACATCTTCTGGTATGGCTTCATCTCTTCTAATTAATAACAGGAGAAAGACCTCTTCTAGTATGGGTTTATCTCTTCCAATTAATAACAGGTGAAAGACCACTTCTAGTATGGGTTCATCTCTTCCAGTTAATAACAGGCGAAAGACTTCATTTGGTATGGGTTTATCTCTTCTAATTAATAACAGTTGAAAGACCTCTTCTGGTATGGGTTCATCTCTTCTAGTTAATAACAGGCGAAAGACCTCTTCTTGTATGAGTTCATCTCTTCCAGTTAATAACAGGCGAAAGACCTCTTCTTGTATGGGTTTATCTCTTCAAGTTAATAACATAAGAAAGACCTCTTCTGGTGTGGATTTATTCTTCCAGTAAATAATTGGTGAAAGACCTCTTCTGGTATTGGTTCATTTCTTCCAATCAGTAACATGTGAAAGACCTCTTCTGGTATGGGTTTATCTTTTCTAATTAATAACAGGCGAAAGACCTCTTCTGGTAAGGGTTCATCTCTTCTAGTTAAAATTTGGCGAAATACCTCTTCTATTATGGGTTCATATCTTCTAGTTAATAAAAATCAAAATACCTCTTCCGGTATGGGCTTATCTCTTCAAGTTAATAACAGGTGAAAGACCTCTTCTGGTATAGGTTCATTTCTTCCAGTTAGAACAGGCAAAAGACCTCTTTTGGTATTGTTATCTCTTCCAGTTAATAACAGGTGAAAGACTTCTTCTGGTATGGGTTCGTCTCTTCCAGTTAATAATAGGTGAAATACCTCTTCTAGTATGGGTTTATCTCTTCCAATTAATAACCGGTGAAAGACCTCTTCTAGTATGGGTTCATCTCTTCTAGTTAAAAATAGGCGAAAGAACTCTTCTGGTATGGGTTCATATCTTCTAGTTAATAAAAATCGAAAGACCTCTTCTGGTATGGGTTTATCTCTTCCAATTAATAACAGGTGAATTACCTCTTCTGGTATGGGTTCATCTCTTCCAGTTAGTAACAGGCGAAAGACCTCTTCTGGTATGGTTATCTCTCCCAGTTAATAATAGGCGAAAGACCTCTTCTGGTATGGGCTCATCTCTTCCAGTTAGTAACAGGCGAAAGACCTCTTCTGGTTTGGTTATCTATTCCAGTAAATAACAGGCGAAAGACCACTTCTGGTATGGGTTCATCTCTTCCAGTTAATAATAGGTGAATGATATCTTCTTGTATGGGTTCATCTCTTCCAGTTAATAACAGCCTAAAGACCTCTTCTGGTATGGCTTTATCTCTTCCATTTAATAACAAGCGAAAGATCTTTTATAGTATGGGTTCATATATTCCAGTTAATAGGAGGCTACAAACCTTTTCTGGTATGGGTTTATCTCTTCCAGTTAATAACAGATGAAAGATCTCTTTGGGTATGGGTTCATCTCTTCCATTTAATAACAAGCGAAAGACCTCTTCTGGTATGGGTTTATCTCTTCCAATTAATAATAGGTGAAAGACCTCTTCTGGTATAAATTCATCTCTTCTAGTTAAAAATATGCGAAAGTCCTCTTCTAGTATGGGTTCATATCTTCTAGTTAATTAAAAGCGAAAGACCTCTTCTGGTATGGGCTTATCTCTTCAAGTTAATAACAGGTGAAAGACCTCTTCTGGTATAGGTTCATCTTTTCCAGTTAGTAACAGGCAAAAGACCTCTTTTTGGTATTGTTATATTTTCCAGTTAATAATAAGTGAAAGACCTCTTCTGGTATTGGTTCATTTATTCCAGTTAATATTAGGTGAAAGACCTCATCTGGTATGGGTTCATCTCTTCCAGTTAATAACATGCGAAAGACCTCTTCTGGTATGGGTTCATCTCTTCCAATTAGTAAACAGCGAAATACCTCTTCTGGTATGGGTTTATCTCTTCCAGTTAATAACAGGCGAAAGACCTCTTCTGGTATGGGTTCATCTCTACCAGTTAATAATAGGCGAAATACCTCTTCTGGTATGGCTTCATCACTTCTAATTAATAACAGGAGAAAGACCTCTTCTAGTATGGGTTTATCTCTTCCAATTAATAACAGGTGAAAGACCTCTTCTAGTATGGGTTCATCTCTTCTAGTTAATAACAGTCGAAAGACTTCTTCTGGTATGGGTTTATCTCTTCCAATTAATAACAGTTGAAAGACCTCTTCTGGTATGGGTTCATCTCTTCCGGTTAATAAAAGGCGCAAGACCTCTTATGGTATGAGTTCATCTCTTCCAGTTAATAATAGGCGAAAGACCACTTCTGGTATGGGTTTATCTCTTCCAGTTAATAATAGGAGAAACACCTCTTCTAGTGTGGATTTATTCTTCCAGTTTATAATAGACGAAAGACCTCTTCTGTTATGGGTTCAACTCTCTCCCAGTTAGTAATAGGCGAAAGACCTCTTCTGTTATAGGTTTATCTCTTCCAGTTAATAACAGGCGAAAGACCTCTTCTGGTATGATTTCATTTTTTCATGTTAATAATAGGTGAAAGACCTCTTCTAGTATGGGTTCATCCCTTCCAGTTAATAATAGGCGAAAGACCTCTTATGGTATGGGTTCATCTCTTCCAATTAGTAACAGACGAAAGACCTCTTCTGGTATGGGTTTATCTCTTCTAGTTAATAACAGGCGAAAGACCTCTTCTGGTATGGGTTCATCTCTACCAGTTTATAATAGGCAAAAGACCTCTTCTGGTATGGCTTCATCTCTTCTAGTTTATAACAGGCGAAAGACCTCTTCTGGTCTGGGTTTATCTCTTCCAGTTAATAACAGGAGAAAGACCTCTTCAGGTATGTGTTCATCTCTTCCAGTTAATAAAAGGCGAAAGACCTCTTCTTGTATGGGTTTATCTGTTCAAGTTAATAACAGAAGAAAGACCTCTTCTGGTGTGGATTTATTCTTCCAGTAAATAATTGGTGAAAGACCTCTTCTGGTATGGGTTCATCTCTTCCAATTAGTAACAGGCGAAAGACCTCTTCTGGTTTGGTTATCTATTCCAGTTAATAACAGGCGAAAGACCTCTTCTGGTATGGATTCATCTCTTCTAGTTAATAATAGGTGAAAGACTTCTTCTGGTATGGGTTCATCTCTTCCAGTTAATAACAGGCGAAAGACCTCTTCTGGTATGGGTTTATCTCTTCCAGTTAATAACATGCGAAAGACCTCTTCTGGTATGGGTTCATCTCTACCAGTTAATAATAGGCGATATACCACTTCTGGTATGGCTTCATCTCTTCTAGTTTATAACAGGCGAAAGACCTCTTCTGGTATGGGTTCATCTCTTCCAATTAGTAACAGGCGAAAGACCTCTTCTGGTATGGGTTTATCTCTTCCAGTTAATAACAGGCGAAAGACCTCTTCTGGTATGGGTTCATCTCTTCCAATTAGTAACAGGCGAAAGACGTCTTCTGGTATGGGTTTATCTCTTCCAGTTAATAACAGGCGAAATACCTCTTCTGGTATGAGTTCATCTCTTCAAGTTAATAACAGGCTAAAGACCTCTTCTTGTATGGGTTTATCTCTTCAAGTTAATAACAGAAGAAAGACCTCTTCTGGTGTGGATTTATTCTTCCAGTAAATAATTGGTGAAAGACCTCTTCTGGTATGGGTTCATCTCTTCCAATTAGTAACATGTGAAAGACCTCTTCTGGTATGGGTTTATCTCTTCTAATTAATAATAGGCGAAAAACCTCTTCTGGTATGGGTTCATCTCTTCTAGTTAAAAATAGGCGAAAGACCTCTTCTAGTATGGGTTCATATCTTCTAGTTAATAAAAAGGGAAAGACCTCTTCCAGTATGGGCTTATCTCTTCAAGTTAATAATAGGTGAAAGAAATCTTCTGGTATAGGTTCATTTCTTCTAGTTAGTAACAGGCAAAAGACCTCTTTTGGAATTGTTATCTCTTCCAATTAATAACAGGTGAAAGACTTCTTCTGGTATGGGTTCATCTCTTCCAGTTAATAATAGGTGAAATACCTCTTCTAGTATGGGTTCATCTCTTCCAATTAATAACTGGCGAAATACCTCTTCTGGTATGGGTTCATTTCTTCATGTTAATAATAGGTGAAAGACCTCTTCTGGTATGGGTTCATCTCTTCCAGTTAATAACAGGCGAAAGACTTCTTCTGGTATGGCTTCATCTCTTCTAGTTTATAACAGGCGAAAGACCTCTTCTGGTATGGGTTCATCTCTTCCAATTAGTAAAAGGCGAAAGACCTCTTCTGGTATGGGTTTATCTCTTCCAGTTAATAACAGGCGAAAGACTTCTTCTGGTATGGGTTCATCTCTTCCAATTAGTAACAGGCGAAAGACCTCTTCTGGTATGGGTTTATCTCTTCCAGTTAATAACAGGCGAAATACCTCTTCTGGTATGAGTTCATCTCTTCAAGTTAATAACAGGCTAAAGACCTCTTCTTGTATGGGTTTATCTCTTCAAGTTAATAACAGAAGAAAGAACTCTTCTGGTGTGGATTTATTCTTCCAGTAAATAATTGGTGAAAGACCTCTTCTGGTATGGGTTCATCTCTTCCAATTAGTAACATGTGAAAGACCTCTTCTGGTATGGGTTTATCTCTTCTAATTAATAATAGGCGAAAAACCTCTTCTGGTATGGGTTCATCTCTTCTAGTTAAAAATAGGCGAAAGACCTCTTCTAGTATGGGTTCATATCTTCTAGTTAATAAAAAGGGAAAGACCTCTTCCAGTATGGGCTTATCTCTTCAAGTTAATAATAGGTGAAAGAAATCTTCTGGTATAGGTTCATTTCTTCTAGTTAGTAACAGGCAAAAGACCTCTTTTGGAATTGTTATCTCTTCCAGTTAATAACAGGTGAAAGACTTCTTCTGGTATGGGTTCATCTCTTCCAGTTAATAATAGGTGAAATACCTCTTCTAGTATGGGTTCATCTCTTCCAATTAATAACTGGCGAAATACCTCTTCTGGTATGGGTTCATTTCTACATGTTAATAATAGGTGAAAGACCTCTTCTGGTATGGGTTCATCTCTTCCAGTTAATAACAGGCGAAAGACCTCTTCTGGTATGGGTTCATCTCTTCCAACTAGTAACAAGTAAAAGACCTCTTCTGGTATGGGGTTATCTCTTCCAGTTAATAAAAGGAGAAAGACCTCTTCTGCTATGGGTTCATCTCTTCTAGTTAATAATTGGTGAAATACCTCTTCTAGTATGGGTTCATATCTTCCAGTTAATAACAAGCGAAATACCTCTTCTGGTATGGGTTTATCTCTTCCAATTAATAACAGGTGAATTACCTCTTCTGGTATTGGTTCATCTCTTCCAGTTAGTAATAGGCGAAAGACCTCTTCTGGTATGGTTATCTCTTCCAGTTAATAATAGGTGAAAGACCTCTTCTGGTATGGGTTCATCTCTTCAAGTTAGTAACAGGCGAAAGACATCTTCTTGTATGGGTTTATCTCTTCCAGTTAATAACAGGTGAAAGATCTCTTCTAGTATGGGTTCATCTCTTCCAGTTAGTAACAGGCGAAAGACCTCTTCTGGTTTGGTTATCTATTCCAGTTAATAACAGGCGAAAGACCTCTTCTGGTATGGATTCATCTCTTCTAGTTAATAATAGGTGAAATACTTCTTCTGGTATGGGTTCATCTCTTCCAGTTAATAACAGGCGAAAGACCTCTTCTGGTATGGGTTTATCTCTTCCAGTTAATAACAAGCGAAAGATCTCTTCTGGTACGTGTTCATATCTTCAAGTTAATAGCAGGCTAAAGACCTCTTCTGGTATGGGTTTATCTCTTCCAGTTAATAACAGGTGAAAGATCTCTTCTAGTATGGGTTCATCTCTTCCAGTTAGTAACAGGCGAAAGACCTCTTCTGGTTTGGTTATCTATTCGAGTTAGTAACAGACGAAAGACTTCTTCTAGTATGGATTCATCTCTTCTAGTTAATAATAGGTGAAAGACTTCTTTTGGTATGGGTTCATCTCTTCCAGTTAATAACAGGCGAAAGACCTCTTCTGGTATGGGTTTATCTCTTCCAGTTAATAACATGCGAAATACCTCTTCTGGTATGGGTTCATCTGTACCAGTTAATAATAGGCGAAAGACCTCTTCTGGTATGGCTTCATCTCTTCTAGTTTATAACAGGCGAAAGACCTCTTCTGGTATGGGTTCATCTCTTCCAATTAGTAAAAGGCGAAATACCTCTTCTGGTATGGGTTTATCTCTTCCAGTTAATAACAGGCGAAAGACCTCTTCTGGTATGGGTTCATCTCTTACAATTAGTAACAGGAGAAAGACCTCTTCTGGTATGGGGAGAATTTTTGAGAGAGGCTACGAATCTTCCTGTGTAACAAAATCTGCAGGTAATCGAACCAGGTTTCGTGAAGAAGATGAAGAGGTGTCCTAACGTGATTGGCCTGTTTGAGAATTAGCGTGTTTTTCTTATTTTCAAGCATATTCATTGGTTTTCCCATATATTATTTATTTCTTATTCCAATGACAAATTGAACAAACTGGCTGGTTGGTGAACGCGTTAGTGCAAGACCCCTTGGGACCTGGGTTTGAATCCCAGGTCCCCCAAAACCTTGCTGTGTTTTTCCTTCAGGTATTCACATGCAGCGCTTCAGGCAGGGACTACCATACGTCCTCAGATCTCAACATGCTAGGTGGTTCCAGATCCAGATCCAATAGTCCAGGATGGAGGTTCACCATGAACCCTGGTCAACAAGCGCACATGCAATCTGAAAGTCAAAGCAGGCTGGAATATGTTTGGGCCAAGAAAATGCTGACCAAACCTCCTGATTTGGGGCCCAACCCCCCTTTGGTTTACTTCTTTTCTATTTTCTTTCTTTAATTTGCTTTCATTATTTTTATTGTTAATTAATCAACCCTTAATTTTTTTTCCTAAAAATCAGAAAACACAAAAATAATATTTAGTAACTTCACCATTTTATTTTTGTAAATAAATTATTAACCAAATAATTTAGTTTTTTTAATTAGGTTTAATCTTAACATTTTTGCAATAAATTAAAATTGACTTAGAATTAGGTTTTTTTATATTTCTGATTTTATTTCCTCAATTAAAATAAAACTCAAAAATATTTTCTTTAATTCCATTATTAATTTAGCTTTAATTCTTAATTCCAAAAAAGACCAAAAACATGCTTTATTAAAAAAAAGGGGGTCAAAACCCTAAAGGACAATCTGATTCAACTTTTCTCGCGCGTATTATTTTGATCCATATATTGTAATTGCTCCGAGGATGTAATAGTTTTAACTTAGGATTTATTTACCGTTTTTATTTACTTTCCGCATTTACTTTTAAGGGTTTGTCTTTGGCGATGTAAATACCCGATGCCTTGTAATAGCTTAGTTTTATTTTCCGCAATTTATTTTCCACAACCATTAACTGCTAGATGTATGCTAACTAGGCTATGCATGACAAGATTAATTATTAACTTAAAATCAATAATAGCTCACCATGACATGCAAAGATAACATAAACTGAAAATTGACACACTTGCACATGCCACTCCTAGGGTACGCCTCACTTGGTTGCCTCGAACGTGGTCATTGAGTATAGGATGTTTTAGGGGTCGCCCTCCTGTCTAGAGATCATAGTTGCCTCGAAACGGTTGCCTCGGATAAAAATGATCTAAGACATTAGGGTTACCACTAAAGCGTCCTAACGTTGCTTTAGTGACCACTCGTCCCTAAAATCGAATTGACCCGAAAACTCCGACGACGATGCTACCTACTCCTTCATAGTGGGATAGCATTGTCTAAAGGGACATTTACACAGTTTAATTCCTTTTGAGTAAGGTAGAAGTTCTTAGGTACTTGCTCTTTCAAAACAAAACAAATTTTTCACACTTACACTTTTCAAACAAAGTTTTCAACAACACTTCATACACTCTTGAGGACAGAAACAAGAGTTAAATCAAAGTTTTAAAACAAAACTCTTTTCAAAACCCATAAACACAAGAAAAGCAAAACTTTTTGAAAACACTTTGAGCAAGTACCTAAGAGCCCGTGGATAACCACGGATAGAAAGGGTGCTAACACCTTCCCTTTCTATAATCTACCTCCCGAACCCGAGAAACATCTCGAAAAGGAATTTTTCTGTGCTTATATCCTTTCCTTGTTGGATAAAATAAAAGACGGTGGTGACTCTTACTTACCGTGACACTTTGCAAAAACAAACGCAAACGCAAACCAGCATTCCAAAACAGTCAGTTCTATTCCCACCGATCACAGGGTTCATTTCTTCCAGTTAATATTAGGTGAAAGACCTCTTCTAGTATGGGTTCATCTCTTCCAGTTAATAACAGGCGAAAGACCACTTCAGGTATGGGTTCATCTCTACCAGTTAATAATTGGAGAAAACCTCTTCTGGTATGGCTTCATCTCTTCTAATTAATAATAGGAGAAAGAACTCTTCTAGTATGGGTTTATCTCTTCCAATTAATGACAGGTGAAACACCTCTTCTAGTATGGGTTCATCTCTTCTATTTAATAACAGGCGAAAGACTTCTTTTGGTGTGGGTTTATCTCTTCCAATTAATAACTGTTGAAAGACCTCTTATGGTATGGGTTCATCTCTTCCGGTTAATAAAAGGCGAAATAACTCTTCTGGTATGAGTTCATCTCTTCGAGTTAACGACAGGCGAAATACCACTTCTGGTATGGGTTTAACTCTTCCAGTTAATAACAGGAGAAAGACCTCTACTGTTGTGGATTTATTCTTCCAATTTATAAGAGACGAAATGCCTCTTCTAGCATGGGTTCATCTCTCTTCCAGTTAGTAATAGGCGAAAGACCTCTTCTGTTATGGGTTTATCTCTTCTAGTTAATAACAGGCGAAAGACCTCTTCTGGTATGATTTCATTTCTTCATGTTAATCATAGGTGAAAGACCTCTTCTGGTATGGGTTCATCTCTTCCAATTAATAACAGACAAAAGACCTCTTCTGGTATGGGTTCATCTCTTCCAATTAGTAACAGGCGAAAGACCTCTTCTGGTATGGGTTTATCACTTCCAGTTAATAACAGGCGAAATACCTCTTCTGGTATGGGTTCATCTCTACCAGTTAATAATAGGCGAAAGACCTCTTCTGGTAATGCTTCATCTCTTCTAATTAATAACAGGAGAAAGACCTCTTCTAGTATGGGTTTATCTCTTCCAATTAATAACAGGTGAAAGACCTCTTCTAGTATGGGTTCATCTCTTCCAGTTAATAACAGGCGAAAGACTTCATCTGGTATGGGTTTATCTCTTCTAATTAATAACAGTTGAAATACCTCTTCTGGTATGGGTTCATCTCTTCCAGTTAATAACAGGCGAAAGACCTCTTCTGGTATGAGTTCATCTCTTCTAGTTAATAACAGGCGAAATACCTCTTCTTGTATGGGTTTATCTCTTCAAGTTAATAACAGAAGAAAGACCTCTTCTAGTGTGGATTTATTCTTCCAGTAAATAATTGGTGAAAGACCTCTTCTGGTATGGGTTCATCTCTTCCAATTAGTAACATGCGAAAGACCTCTTCTGGTATGGGTTTATCTCTTCTAATTAATAACAGACGAAAGACCTCTTCTGGTAAGGGTTCATCTCTTCTAGTTAAAAATAGGCGAAAGACCTCTTCTAGTATGGGTTCATATCTTCTAGTTAATAATAAGCGAAAGACCTCTTCCGGTATGGGCTTATCTCTTCAAGTTAATAAGAGGTGAAAGACCTCTTCTGGTATAGCTTCATTTCTTCCAGTTAATAATAGGCAAAAGACCTCTTTTGGTATTGTTATCTCTTCCATTTAATAACAGGTGAAAGACTTCTTCTAGTATGGGTTTGTCTCTTCCAGTTAATAATAGGTGAATTACCTCTTCTAGTATGGGTTCATCTCTTCCAGTTAATAACTTGCGAAATACCTCTTCTAGTATGGGTTCATTTCTTGATGTTAATAATAGGTGAAAGACCTCTTCTGGTATGGGTTCATCTCTTCCAGTTAGTAACAGGTGAAATACCTCTTCTGGTATGGGTTCATCTCTTTCAATTAGTAACAGGCGAAAGACCTCTTCTGGTATGGGTTTATCTCTTCCAGTTAATAACAGGCGAAAGACCTCTTCTGGTATGGGTTCATCTCTACCAGTTAATAATAGGTGAAAGACCTCTTCTGTTATGGCTTCATCTCTTCTAATTAATAACAGGAGAAAGACCTCTTCTAGTATGGGTTTAACTCTTCCAATTAATAACCAGTGGAAGACCTCTTCTAGTATGGGTTCATCTCTTCCAGTTAATAACAGGCGAAAGACTTCATCTCGTATGGGTTTATCTCTTCTAATTAATAACAACTGAAAGACCTCTTCTGGTATGGGTTCATCTCTTCCAGTTAATAACAGGCGAAAGACCTCTTCTGGTATGAGTTCATCTCTTCGAGTTAATAACAAGCGAAAGACCTCTTCTTGTATGGGTTTATCTCTTCAAGTTAATAATAGAAGAAATACCACTTCTGGTGTGGATTTACTCTTTCAGTAAATAATTGGTGAAATACCTCTTCTGGTATGGGTTCATCTCTTCCAATTAGTAACATGCGAAAGACCTCTTCTAGTATGGGTTTATCTCTTCTAATTAATAACAGGCGAAAGACCTCTTATGGTAAGGGTTCATCTCTTCTAGTTTAAAATAGGCGAAAGACCTCTTCTAGTATGGGTTCATATAAACTAGTTAATAAAAAGCGAAATACCTCTTCCGGTATGGGCTTATCTCTTCAAGTTAATAACAGGTGAAAGACCTCTTCTAGTATAGGTTCATTTCTTCAACTTAGTAACAGGAAAAAGACCTCTTTTGGTATTGTTATCTCTTCTAGTTAATAACAGGTGAAAGGCTTCTTCTGGTATGGGTTCGTCTCTTCCAGTTACTAATAGGTGAAATACCTCTTCTAGTATGGGTTCATCTCTTCCAATTAATAACTGGCGAAATACCTCTTCTGGTGTGGGTTCATTTCTTCATGTTAATAATAGGTGAAAGACCTCTTCTGGTATGGGTTCATCTCTTCCATTTAGTAACAGGAGAAATACCTCTTCTGGTATGGGTTCATCTCTTCCAATTAGTAACAGGCGAAAGACCTCTTCTGGTATGGGTTTATCTCTTCCAATTAATAACTGGCGAAATACCTCTTCTGGTGTGGGTTCATTTCTTCATGTTAATAATAGGTGAAAGACCTCTTCTGGTATGGGTTCATCTCTTCCAGTTAGTAACAGGTGAAATACCTCTTCTGGTATGGGTTCATCTCTTCCAATTAGTAACAGGCGAAAGACCTCTTCTGGTATGGGTTTATCTCTACCAGTTAATAATAGGTGAAAGACCTCTTCTGTTATGGCTTCATCTCTTCTAATTAATAACAGGAGAAAGACCTCTTCTAGTATGGGTTTAACTCTTCCAATTAATAACCAGTGAGAGACCTCTTCTATTATGGGTTCATCTCTTCCAGTTAATAACAGGCGAAAGACTTCATCTCGTATGGGTTTATCTCTTCTAATTAATAACAACTGAAAGACCTCTTCTGGTATGGGTTCATCTCTTCCAGTTAATAACAGGCGAAAGACCTCTTCTGGTATGAGTTCATCTCTTCTAGTTAATAACAAGCGAAAGACCTCTTCTTGTATGGGTTTATCTCTTCAAGTTAATAATAGAAGAAATACCACTTCTGGTGTGGATTTACTCTTTCAGTAAATAATTGGTGAAAGACCTCTTCTGGTATGGGTTCATCTCTTCCAATTAGTAACATGCGAAAGACCTCTTCTGGTATGGGTTTATCTCTTCTAATTAATAACAGGCGAAAGACCTCTTATGGTAAGGGTTCATCTCTTCTAGTTAAAAATAGGCGAAAGACCTCTTCTAGTATGGGTTCATATCTTCTTGTTAATAAAAAGCGAAATACCTCTTCCGGTATGGGCTTATCTCTTCAAGTTAATAACAGGTGAAAGACCTCTTCTAGTATAGGTTCATTTCTTCAACTTAGTAACAGGAAAAATACCTCTTTTGGTATTGTTATCTCTTCTAGTTAATAACAGGTGAAAGGCTTCTTCTGGTATGGGTTCGTCTCTTCCAGTTACTAATAGGTGAAATACCTCTTCTAGTATGGGTTCATCTCTTCCAATTAATAACTGGCGAAATACCTCTTCTGGTGTGGGTTCATTTCTTCATGTTAATAATAGGTGAAAGACCTCTTCTGGTATGGGTTCATCTCTTCCATTTAGTAACAGGAGAAATACCTCTTCTGGTATGGGTTCATCTCTTCCAATTAGTAACAGGCGAAAGACCTCTTCTGGTATGGGTTTATCTCTTCCAGTTAATAATAGGCGAAAGACCTCTTCTGGTATGGGTTCATCTCTACCAGTTAATAATAGGCGAAAGACCTCTTCTGGTATGGCTTCATCTCTTCTAATTAATAACAGGAGAAAGACCTCTTCTAGTATGGGTTTATCTCTTCCAATTAATAACCAGTGAAAGACCTCTTCTAGTATGGGTTCATATCTTCCAGTTAATAACAGGCGAAAGACTTCATCTGGTATGGGTTTATCTCTTCTAATTAATAACAGTTGAAAGACCTCTTCTGGTATGGGTTCATCTCTTCCAGTTAATAACAGGAAAAAGACCTCTTCTGATATGAGTTCATCTCTTCCAGTTAATAACAGGCGAAATACCTCTTCTTGTATGGGTTTATTTCTTCAAGTTAATAATAGAAGAAATACCACTTCTGGTGTGGATTTACTCTTTCAGTAAATAATTGGTGAAAGACCTCTTCTGGTATGGGTTCATCTCTTCCAATTAGTAACCTGCGAAAGACCTCTTCTGGTATGGGTTTATCTCTTCTAATTAATAACAGGCGAAAGACCTCTTATGGTAAGGGTTCATCTCTTCTAGTTAAAAATAGGCGAAAGACCTCTTCTAGTATGGGTTCATATCTTCTAGTTAATAAAAAGCGAAATACCTCTTCCGGTATGGGCTTATCTCTTCAAGTTAATAACAGGTGAAAGACCTCTTCTAGTATAGGTTCATTTCTTCAACTTAGTAACAGGAAAAAGACCTCTTTTGGTATTGTTATCTCTTCTAGTTAATAACAGGTGAAAGGCTTCTTCTGGTATGGGTTCGTCTCTTCCAGTTACTAATAGGTGAAATACCTCTTCTAGTATGGGTTCATCTCTTCCAATTAATAACTGGCGAAATACCTCTTCTGGTGTGGGTTCATTTCTTCATGTTAATAATAGGTGAAAGACCTCTTCTGGTATGGGTTCATCTCTTCCATTTAGTAACAGGAGAAATACCTCTTCTGGTATGGGTTCATCTCTTCCAATTAGTAACAGGCGAAAGACCTCTTCTGGTATGGGTTTATCTCTTCCAGTTAATAACAGGCGAAAGACCTCTTCTGGTATGGGTTCATCTCTACCAGTTAATAATAGGCGAAAGACCTCTTCTGGTATGGCTTCATCTCTTCTAATTAATAACAGGAGAAAGACCTCTTCTAGTATGGGTTTATCTCTTCCAATTAATAACCAGTGAAAGACCTCTTCTAGTATGGGTTCATATCTTCCAGTTAATAACAGGCGAAAAACTTCATCTAGTATGGGTTTATCTCTTCTAATTAATAACAGTTGAAAGACCTCTTCTGGTATGGGTTCATCTCTTCCAGTTAATAACAGGCGAAAGACCTCTTCTGGTATGAGTTCATCTCTTCTAGTTAATAACAAGCGAAAGACCTCTTCTTGTATGGGTTTATCTCTTCAAGTTAATAATAGAAGAAATACCACTTCTGGTGTGGATTTACTCTTTCAGTAAATAATTGGTGAAAGACCTCTTCTGGTATGGGTTCATCTCTTCCAATTAGTAACATGCGAAAGACCTCTTCTGGTATGGGTTTATCTCTTCTAATTAATAACAGGCGAAAGACCTCTTATGGTAAGGGTTCATCTCTTCTAGTTAAAAATAGGCGAAAGACCTCTTCTAGTATGGGTTCATATCTTCTAGTTAATAAAAAGCGAAATACCTCTTCCGGTATGGGCTTATCTCTTCAAGTTAATAACAGGTGAAAGACCTCTTCTAGTATAGGTTCATTTCTTCAACTTAGTAACAGGAAAAAGACCTCTTTTGGTATTGTTATCTCTTCTAGTTAATAACAGGTGAAAGGCTTCTTCTGGTATGGGTTCGTCTCTTCCAGTTACTAATAGGTGAAATACCTCTTCTAGTATGGCTTCATCTCTTCCAATTAAAAACTGGCGAAATACCTCTTCTGGTGTGGGTTCATTTCTTCATGTTAATAATAGGTGAAAGACCTCTTCTGGTATGGGTTCATCTCTTCCATTTAGTAACAGGAGAAATACCTCTTCTGGTATGGGTTCATCTCTTCCAATTAGTAACAGGCGAAAGACCTCTTCTGGTATGGGTTTATCTCTTCCAGTTAATAACAGGCGAAAGACCTCTTCTGGTATGGGTTCATCTCTACCAGTTAATAATAGGCGAAAGACCTCTTCTGGTATGGCTTCATCTCTTATAATTAATAACAGGAGAAAGACCTCTTCTAGTATGGGTTTATCTCTTCCAATTAATAACCAGTGAAAGACCTCTTCTAGTATGGGTTCATATCTTCCAGTTAATAACAGGCGAAAGACTTCATCTGGTATGGGTTTATCTCTTCTAATTAATAACAGTTGAAAGACCTCTTCTGGTATGGGTTCATCTCTTCCAGTTAATAACAGGCAAAAGACCTCTTCTGATATGAGTTTATCTCTTCTAGTTAATAACAGGCGAAATACCTCTTCTTGTATGGGTTTATCTCTTCAAGTTAATAATAGAAGAAATACCACTTCTTGTGTGGATTTACTCTTTCAGTAAATAATTGGTGAAAGACCTCTTCTGGTATGGGTTCATCTCTTCCAATTAGTAACCTGCGAAAGACCTCTTCTGGTATGGGTTTATCTCTTCTAATTAATAACAGGCGAAAGACCTCTTATGGTAAGGGTTCATCTCTTCTAGTTAAAAATAGGCGAAAGACCTCTTCTAGTATGGGTTCATATCTTCTAGTTAATAAAAAGCGAAATACCTCTTCCGGTATAGGCTTATCTCTTCAAGTTAATAACAGGTGAAAGACCTCTTCTAGTATAGGTTCATTTCTTCAACTTAGTAACAGGAAAAAGACCTCTTTTGGTATTGTTATCTCTTCTAGTTAATAACAGGTGAAAGGCTTCTTCTGGTATGGGTTCGTCTCTTCCAGTTACTAATAGGTGAAATACCTCTTCTAGTATGGGTTCATCTCTTCCAATTAATAAATGGCGAAATACCTCTTCTGGTGTGGGTTCATTTCTTCATGTTAATAATAGGTGAAAGACCTCTTCTGGTATGGGTTCATCTCTTCCATTTAGTAACAGGAGAAATACCTCTTCTGGTATGGGTTCATCTCTTCCAATTAGTAACAGGCGAAAGACCTCTTCTGGTATGGGTTTATCTCTTCCAGTTAATAACAGGCGAAAGACCTCTTCTGGTATGGGTTCATCTCTACCAGTTAATAATAGGCGAAAGACCTCTTCTGGTATGGCTTCATCTCTTCTAATTAAAAATAGGAGAAAGACCTCTTCTAGTATCGGTTTATCTCTTCCAATTAATAACCAGTGAAAGACCTCTTCTAGTATGGGTTCATCTCTTCCAGTTAATAACAGGCGAAAGACTTCATCTGGTATGGGTTTATCTCTTCTAATTAATAACAGTTGAAAGACCTCTTCTGGTATGGGTTCATCTCTTCCAGTTAATAACAGGCAAAAGACCTCTTCTGATATGAGTTCATCTATTCCAGTTAATAACAGGCGAAATACCTCTTCTTGTATGGGTTTATTTCTTCAAGTTAATAATAGAAGAAATACCACTTCTGGTGTGGATTTACTCTTTCAGTAAATAATTGGTGAAAGACCTCTTCTGGTATGGGTTCATCTCTTCCAATTAGTAACCTGCGAAAGACCTCTTCTGGTATGGGTTTATCTCTTCTAATTAATAACAGGCGAAAGACCTCTTATGGTAAGGGTTCATCTCTTCTAGTTAAAAATAGGCGAAAGACCTCTTCTAGTATGGGTTCATATCTTCTAGTTAATAAAAAGCGAAATACCTCTTCCGGTATAGGCTTATCTCTTCAAGTTAATAACAGGTGAAAGACCTCTTCTAGTATAGGTTCATTTCTTCAACTTAGTAACAGGAAAAAGACCTCTTTTGGTATTGTTATCTCTTCTAGTTAATAACAGGTGAAAGGCTTCTTCTGGTATGGGTTCGTCTCTTCCAGTTACTAATAGGTGAAATACCTCTTCTAGTATGGGTTCATCTCTTCCAATTAATAACTGGCGAAATACCTCTTCTGGTGTGGGTTCATTTCTTCATGTTAATAATAGGTGAAAGACCTCTTCTGGTATGGGTTCATCTCTTCCATTTAGTAACAGGAGAAATACCTCTTCTGGTATGGGTTCATCTCTTCCAATTAGTAACAGGCGAAAGACCTCTTCTGGTATGGGTTTATCTCTTCCAGTTAATAACAGGCGAAAGACCTCTTCTGGTATGGGTTCATCTCTACCAGTTAATAATAGGCGAAAGACCTCTTCTGGTATGGCTTCATCTCTTCTAATTAAAAACAGGAGAAAGACCTCTTCTAGTATCGGTTTATCTCTTCCAATTAATAACCAGTGAAAGACCTCTTCTAGTATGGGTTCATCTCTTCCAGTTAATAACAGGCGAAAGACTTCATCTGGTATGGGTTTACCTCTTCTAATTAATAACAGTTGAAAGACCTCTTCTGGTATGGGTTCATCTCTTCCAGTTAATAACAGGCAAAAGACCTCTTCTGATATGAGTTCATCTCTTCCAGTTAATAACAGGCGAAATACCTCTTCTTGTATGGGTTTATTTCTTCAAGTTAATAATAGAAGAAATACCACTTCTGGTGTGGATTTACTCTTTCAGTAAATAATTGGTGAAAGACCTCTTCTGGTATGGGTTCATCTCTTCCAATTAGTAACCTGCGAAAGACCTCTTCTGGTATGGGTTTATCTCTTCTAATTAATAACAGGCGAAAGACCTCTTATGGTAAGGGTTCATCTCTTCTAGTTAAAAATAGGCGAAAGACCTCTTCTAGTATGGGTTCATATCTTCTAGTTAATAAAAAGCGAAATACCTCTTCCGGTATGGGCTTATCTCTTCAAGTTAATAACAGGTGAAAGACCTCTTCTAGTATAGGTTCATTTCTTCAACTTAGTAACAGGAAAAAGACCTCTTTTGGTATTGTTATCTCTTCTAGTTAATAACAGGTGAAAGGCTTCTTCTGGTATGGGTTCGTCTCTTCCAGTTACTAATAGGTGAAATACCTCTTCTAGTATGGGTTCATCTCTTCCAATTAATAACTGGCGAAATACCTCTTCTGGTGTGGGTTCATTTCTTCATGTTAATAATAGGTGAAAGACCTCTTCTGGTATGGGTTCATCTCTTCCATTTAGTAACAGGAGAAATACCTCTTCTGGTATGGGTTCATCTCTTCCAATTAGTAACAGGCGAAAGACCTCTTCTGGTATGGGTTTATCTCTTCCAGTTAATAACAGGCGAAAGAATTCTTCTAGTATGGGTTCATCTCTACCAGTTAATAATAGGTGAAAGACCTCTTCTGGTATGGCTTCATATCTTCTAATTAATAACAGGAGAAAGACCTCTTCTAGTATGGGTTTATCTCTTCTAGTTAATAACAGGAGAAAGACTTCATCTGGTATGGGTTTATCTCTTCTAATTAATAACAGTTGAAAGACCTCTTCTGGTATGGGTTCATCTCTTCTAGTTAATAACAGGCAAAAGACCTCTTCTGATATGAGTTCATCTCTTCCAGTTAATAACAGGCGAAATACCTCTTCTTGTATGGGTTTATCTGTTCAAGTTAATAACAGAAGAAAGACCACTTCTGGTGTGGATTTATTCTTTCAGTAAATAATTTGTGAAAGACCTCTTCTGGTATGGGTTTATCTCTTCCAATTAGTAACATGCGAAAGACCTCTTCTGGTATGAGTTTATCTCTTCTAATTAATAACAGGCGAAAGACCTCTTCTGGTAAGGGTTCATCTCTTCTAGTTAAAAATAGGCGAAAGACCTCTTCTAGTATGGGTTCATATCTTCTAGTTAATAAAAAGCGAAATACCTCTTCCGCTATGGGCTTATCTCTTCAAGTTAATAACAGGTGAAAGACCTCTTCTAGTATAGGTTCATTTCTTCCACTTAGTAACAGGCAAAAGACCTCTTTTGGTATTGTTATCTCTTCCAGTTAATAACAGGTGAAAGACTTCTTCTGGTATGGGTTCGTCTCTTCCAGTTAATAATAGGTGAAATACCTCTTCTAGTATGGGTTCATCTCTTCCAATTAATAACTGGCGAAATACCTCTTCTGGTATGGGTTCATTTCTTCATGTTAATAATAGGTGAAAGACCTCTTCTGGTATGGGTTCATCTCTTCCATTTAGTAACAGGAGAAATACCTCTTCTGGTATGGGTTCATCTCTTCCAATTAGTAACAGGCGAAAGACCTCTTCTGGTATGGGTTTATCTCTTCCAGTTAATAACAGGCGAAAGACCTCTTCTGGTATGGGTTCATCTCTACCAGTTAATAATAGGCGAAAGACCTCTTCTGGTATGGCTTCATCTCTTCTAATTAAAAACAGGAGAAAGACCTCTTCTAGTATCGGTTTATCTCTTCCAATTAATAACCAGTGAAAGACCTCTTCTAGTATGGGTTCATCTCTTCCAGTTAATAACAGGCGAAAGACTTCATCTGGTATGGGTTTATCTCTTCTAATTAATAACAGTTGAAAGACCTCTTCTGGTATGGGTTCATCTCTTCCAGTTAATAACAGGCAAAAGACCTCTTCTGATATGAGTTCATCTCTTCCAGTTAATAACAGGCGAAATACCTCTTCTTGTATGGGTTTATTTCTTCAAGTTAATAATAGAAGAAATACCACTTCTGGTGTGGATTTACTCTTTCAGTAAATAATTGGTGAAAGACCTCTTCTGGTATGGGTTCATCTCTTCCAATTAGTAACCTGCGAAAGACCTCTTCTGGTATGGGTTTATCTCTTCTAATTAATAACAGGCGAAAGACCTCTTATGGTAAGGGTTCATCTCTTCTAGTTAAAAATAGGCGAAAGACCTCTTCTAGTATGGGTTCATATCTTCTAGTTAATAAAAAGCGAAATACCTCTTCCGGTATGGGCTTATCTCTTCAAGTTAATAACAGGTGAAAGACCTCTTCTAGTATAGGTTCATTTCTTCAACTTAGTAACAGGAAAAAGACCTCTTTTGGTATTGTTATCTCTTCTAGTTAATAACAGGTGAAAGGCTTCTTCTGGTATGGGTTCGTCTCTTCCAGTTACTAATAGGTGAAATACCTCTTCTAGTATGGGTTCATCTCTTCCAATTAATAACTGGCGAAATACCTCTTCTGGTGTGGGTTCATTTCTTCATGTTAATAATAGGTGAAAGACCTCTTCTGGTATGGGTTCATCTCTTCCATTTAGTAACAGGAGAAATACCTCTTCTGGTATGGGTTCATCTCTTCCAATTAGTAACAGGCGAAAGACCTCTTCTGGTATGGGTTTATCTCTTCCAGTTAATAACAGGCGAAAGAATTCTTCTAGTATGGGTTCATCTCTACCAGTTAATAATAGGTGAAAGACCTCTTCTGGTATGGCTTCATATCTTCTAATTAATAACAGGAGAAAGACCTCTTCTAGTATGGGTTTATCTCTTCTAGTTAATAACAGGAGAAAGACTTCATCTGGTATGGGTTTATCTCTTCTAATTAATAACAGTTGAAAGACCTCTTCTGGTATGGGTTCATCTCTTCTAGTTAATAACAGGCAAAAGACCTCTTCTGATATGAGTTCATCTCTTCCAGTTAATAACAGGCGAAATACCTCTTCTTGTATGGGTTTATCTGTTCAACTTAATAACAGAAGAAAGACCACTTCTGGTGTGGATTTATTCTTTCAGTAAATAATTTGTGAAAGACCTCTTCTGGTATGGGTTTATCTCTTCCAATTAGTAACATGCGAAAGACCTCTTCTGGTATGAGTTTATCTCTTCTAATTAATAACAGGCGAAAGACCTCTTCTGGTAAGGGTTCATCTCTTCTAGTTAAAAATAGGCGAAAGACCTCTTCTAGTATGGGTTCATATCTTCTAGTTAATAAAAAGCGAAATACCTCTTCCGCTATGGGCTTATCTCTTCAAGTTAATAACAGGTGAAAGACCTCTTCTAGTATAGGTTCATTTCTTCCACTTAGTAACAGGCAAAAGACCTCTTTTGGTATTGTTATCTCTTCCAGTTAATAACAGGTGAAAGACTTCTTCTGGTATGGGTTCGTCTCTTCCAGTTAATAATAGGTGAAATACCTCTTCTAGTATGGGTTCATCTCTTCCAATTAATAACTGGCGAAATACCTCTTCTGGTATGGGTTCATTTCTTCATGTTAATAATAGGTGAAAGACCTCTTCTAGTATGGGTTCATCTCTTCCAGTTAGTAACAGGCGAAATACCTCTTCTGGTATGGGTTCATCTCTTCCAATTAGTCACAGGTGAAAGACCTCTTCTGGTATGGTTTTATCTCTTCCAGTTAATAACAGGCGAAAGAACTCTTCTGGTATGGGTTCATCTCTACCAGTTAATAATAGGCGAAAGACCTCTTCTGGTATGGCTTCATCTCTTCTAATTAATAACAGGAGAAAGACCTCTTCTAGTATGGGTTTATCTCTTCAAATTAATAACTAGTGAAAGACCTCTTCTAGTATGGGTTCATCTCTTCCAGTTAATAACAGGCGAAAGACTTCATCTGGTATGGGTTTATCTTTTCTAATTATTAACGGTTGAAAGACCTCTTCTGGTATGGGTTCATCTCTTCCAGTTAATAACAGGCGAAAGACCTCTTCTGGTATGAGTTCATCTCTTCCAGTTAATAACAGGCGAAAGACCTCTTCTTGTATGGGTTTATCTCTTAAAGTTAATAACAGAAGAAAGACCACTTCTGGTGTGGATTTATTCTTTCAGTAAATAATTGGTGAAAGACCTCTTCTGGTATGGGTTCATCTTTTCCAATTAGTAACATGCGAAAGACCTCTTCTGGTATGGGTTTATCTCTTCTAATTAATAATAGGCGAAAGACCTCTTCTGGTAAGGGTTCATCTCTTCTAGTTAAAAATAGGCGAAAGACCTCTTCTAGTATGGGTTCATATCTTCTAGTTAATAAAAAGCGAAATACCTCTTCCGGTATGGGCTTATCTCTTCAAGTTAATAACAGGTGAAAGACCTCTTCTAGTATAGGGTCATTTCTTCCACTTAGTAACAGGAAAAAAACCTCTTTTGGTATTGTTATCTCTTCCAGTTAATAACAGGTGAAAGACTTCTTCTGGTATGGATTCGTCTCTTCCAGTTAATAATAGGTGAAATACCTCTTCTAGTATGGGTTCATCTCTTCCAGTTAATAACTGGCAAAATACCTCTTCTGGTATGGATTCATTTCTTCATGTTAATAATAGGTGAAAGACCTCTTCTGGTATGGGTTCATCTCTTCCAGTTAGTAACAGGCGAAAGACCTCTTCTGGTATGGGTTCATCTCTACCAGTTAATAATAGGCGAAATACCTCTTCTGGTATGGCTTCATCTCTTCTAATAAATAACAGGAGAAAGACCTCTTCTAGTATGGGTTTATCTCTTCCAATTAATAACTGGTGAAAGACCTCTTCTAGTATGGGTTCATCTTTTCTAGTTAAAAATAGGCGAAAGACCTCTTCTAGTATGGGTTCATATCTTCTAGTTAATAAAAAGCGAAAGACCTCTTCTGGTATGGGTTTATCTCTTCCAATTAATAACAGGTGAATTACCTCTTCTGGTATGGGTTCATCTCTTCCAGTTAGTAACAGGCGAAAGACCTCTTCTGGTATGGTTATCTCTTCCAGTTAATAATAGGCGAAAGACCTCTTCTTGTATGAGTTCATCTCTTCCAGTTAGTAACAGGAGAAAGACATCTTCTTGTATGGGTTTATCTCTTCCAGTTAATAATAGGTGAAAGATCTCTTCTGGAATGGGTTCATCTCTTCCAATTACTAACAGGCGAAAGACCTCTTCTGGTATGGTTAACTATTCCAGTTAATAACAAGCGAAAGATCTCTTCTGGTGTGGGTTCATATATTCTATTTAATAGCAGGCTACAGACCTTTTCTGGTATGGGTTTATCTCTTCCAGTTAATAACAGGTGAAAGATCTCTTCGGGTATGGGTTCATCTCTTCCAGTTAATAACAGGCGAAAGACCTCTTCTGGTATGGGTTTATCTCTTCCAATTAATAATAGGTGAAAGACCTCTTCTAGTATAAGTTCATCTCTTCTAGTTAAAAATAGGCGAAAGTCCTCTTCTAGTATGGGTTCATATCTTCTAGTTAATAAAAAGCGAAAGACCTCTTCTGGTATGGGCTTATCTCTTCAAGTTAATAATAGGTGAAATACCTCTTCTGGTATAGGTTCATCTTTTCCAATTAGTAACAGGCGAAAGACCTCTTTTGGTATGGGATTATCTCTTCCAGTTAATAACAGGCGAAATACCTCTTCTGGTATAGGTTCATTTCTTCCAGTTAATATTAGGTGAAAGACCTCATCCGGTATGGGTTCATCTCTTCAAGTTAATAACAGAAGAAAGACCTCTTCTGGTATGGATTTATTCTTCCAGTAAATAATTGGTTAAAGACCTCTTTTGGTATGGGTTCATCTCTTCTAGTTATAAATAGGTGAAAGACCTCTTCTAGTATGGGTTCATATCTTCTAGTTAATAAAGAGCGAAAGACTTCTTCCAGTATGGGCTTATCTCTTCAAGTTAGTAACAGGCAAAAGACCTCTTTTGGTATTGTTATCTCTTCCAGTTAATAATAGGTGATAAACTTCTTCTGGTATGGGTTCATCTCTTCCAGTTAATAATAGGTGAAATACCTCTTCCAGTATGGGTTCATCTCTTCCAATTAATAACTGGCGAAATACGTTTTCTGGTAAGGGTTCATCTCTTCCAATTAACAACTGGCGAAATACCTCTTCTGGTATGGGTTCATCTCTTCCAGTAAATAACAGGCGAAAGACCTCTTCTGGTGTGGGTTCATCTCTTCCAATTAGTAACAGGCAAAAGACCTCTTCTGGTATGGGGTTATCTCTTCCAGTTAATAAAAGGCGAAAGACCTCTTCTGCTATGGGTTTAACTCTTCTAGTCAATAATTTATGAAATACCTCTTCTAGTATGGGTTCATATCTTCCAGTTATCTCTTCCAATTAATAACAAGTGAATTACCTCTTCTGGTATGGGTTCATCTCTTCCAGTTAGTAACAGGCGAATGACCTCTTCTGGAATGGTCACTCTTCCAGTTAATAATAGGCGAAAGACCTCTTCTGGTATGGGTTCATCTCTTCCAGTTAGTAACAGGCGAAAGACATCTTCTTGTATGGGTTTATCTCTTCCAGTTAATAACAGGTGAAAGATTTCTTCTGGTATGGGTTCATCTCTTCCAGTTAGTAACAGGGGAAAGACCTCTTCTGGTTTGGTTATCTATTCCAGTTAATAACAGGGGAAAGACCTCTTCTGGTATGGATTCATCTCTTCTAGTTAATAATAGGTGAAAGACTTCTTCTTGTATGGGTTCATCTCTTCCAGTTAATATTAGGTGAAAGGCCTCATTTGGTATGGGTTCATTTCTTCAAGTTAATAACAGAAGAAAGACCTCTTCTGGTGTGGATTTATTCTTCCAGTAAATAATTGGTTAAAGACCTCTTCTGGTATGGGTTCATGTCTTCCAATTAGTAACATGCGAAAGACCTCTTCTGGTATGGATTTATCTCTTCTAATTAATAACACGCGAAAGACCTCTTCTGGTATGGGTTCATCTCTTCTAGTTAAAAATAGGTGAAAGACCTATTCTAGTATGGGTTCATATCTTCTACTTAATAAAAAGCGAAAGACCTCTTCCAGTATGGGCTTATCTCTTCAAGTTAGTAACAGGCAAAAGACCTCTTTTGGTATTATTATCTATTCCAGTTAATAACTGGTGATAAACTTCTTCTGGTATGGGTTCATCTCTTCCAGTTAATAATAGGTGAAATACCTCTTCTAGTATGGGTTCATCTCTTCCAATTAACAACTGGCGAAATACCTCTTCTGGTATGGGTTCATCTCTTCCATTTAATAACAGGTGAAAGACCTCTTCTGGTGTGGGTTCATCTCTTACAATTAGTAACAGGCAAAAGACCTCTTCTGGTATGGGGTTATCTCTTCCAGTTAATAAAAGGCGAAAGACCTCTTTTGCTATGGGTTTAACTCTTCTAGTTAATAATTGGTGAAAGACCTCTTCTAGTATGGGTTCATATCTTCCAGTTAATAACAAGTGAAAGACCTCTTCTTGTATGGGTTTATCTCTTCCAATTAATAAAATGTGAATTACCTCTTCTGGTATGGGTTCATCTCTTCCAGTTAGTAACAGGCGAAAGACCTCTTCTGGTATGGTTATCTCTTCCAGTTAATAATAGGCGAAAGACCTCTTCTGATATGGGTTCATCTCTTCCAGTTAGTAACATGCGAAAGACATCTTCTTGTATGCGTTTATCTCTTCCAGTTAATAACAGGTGAAAGATCTCTTCTGGTATGGGTTCATCTCTTCCAGTTAGTAACAGGCGAAAGACCTCTTCTGGTTTGGTTATCTATTCCAGTTAATAACAGGCGAAAGACCTCTTCTGGTATGGATTCATCTCTTCTAGTTAATAATAGGTGAAGGACCTCTTCTGGTATGGGTTTATCTCTTCCAGTTAATAACAAGCGAAAGATCTCTTCTGGTACGGGTTCATATCTACCAGTTAATAGCAGGCTAAAGAACTCTTCTGGTATGGGTTCATCTCTTCTAGTTAAAAATAGGTGAAAGACCTCTTCTAGTATCGGTTCATATCTTCTACTTAATAAAAAGCGAAAGACCTCTTCCAGTATGGGCTTATCTCTTCAAGTTAGTAACAGGCAAAAGACCTCTTTTGGTATTGTTATCTATTCCAGTTAATAACTGGTGATAGACTTCTTCTGGTATGGGTTCATCTCTTCCAGTTAATAATAGGTGAAATACCTCTTCTAGTATGGGTTGCAATTAACAACTGGCGAAATATCCCTTCTGGTATGGGTTCTTCTCTTCCATTTAATAACAGGCGAAAGACCTCTTCTGGTGTGGGTTCATCTCTTACAATTAGTAACAGGCAAAAGACCTCTTCTGGTATGGGGTTATCTCTTCCAGTTAATAAAAGGCGAAAGACCTCTTTTGCTATGGGTTTAACTCTTCTAGTTAATAATTGGTGAAATACCTCTTCTAGTATGGGTTCATATCTTCCAGTTAATAACAAGTGAAAGACCTCTTCTGGTATGGGTTTATCTCTTCCAATTAATAACATGTGAATTACCTCTTCTGGAATGGGTCATCTCTTCCAGTTAGTAACAGACGAAAGACCTCTTCCAGTATGGTTATCTTTTCCAGTTAATAATAGGCGAAAGACCTCTTCTGGTATGGATTCATCTCTTCTAGTTAATAATAGGTTAAGGACTACTTCTGGTATGGGTTCATCTCTTCCAGTTAATAACAGGCAAAAGACCTCTTCTGGTATGGGTTTATCTCTTCCAGTTAATAACAAGCGAGAGATCTCTTCTGGTACGAGTTCATATCTACCAGTTAATAGCAGGCTAAAGAACTCTTCTGGTATGGGTTCATCTCTTCAAGTTAAAAATAGGTGAAAGACCTCTTCTAGTATGGGTTCATATCTTCTACTTAATAAAAAGCGAAAGACGTCTTCCAGTATGGGCTTATCTCTTCAAGTTAGTAACAGGCAAAAGACCTCGTTTGGTATTGTTATCTATTCCAGTTAATAACCGGTGATAGACTTCTTCTGGTATGGGTTCATCTCTTCCAGTTAATAATAGGTGAAATACCTCTTCTAGTATGGGTTCATCTCTTCCAATTAACAACTGGCGAAATGCCTCTTCTGGTATGGGTTCTTCTCTTCCATTTAATAACAGGCGAAAGACCTCTTCTGGTGTGGGTTCATCTCTTACAATTAGTAACAGGCAAAAGACCTCTTCTGGTATGGGGTTATCTCTTCCAGTTAATAAAAGGCGAAATACCTGTTTTGCTATGGGTTTAACTCTTCTAGTTAATAATTGGTGAAATACCTCTTCTAGTATGGGTTCATATCTTCCAGTTAATAACAAGTGAAAGACCTCTTCTGGTATGGGTTTATCTCTTCCAATTAATAACATGTGAATTACCTCTTCTAGTATGGGTTCATCTCTTCCAGTTAGTAACAGGCGAAAGACCTCTTCCAGTATGGTTATCTTTTCCAGTTAATAATAGGCGAAAGACCTCTTCTGGTATGGATTCATCTCTTCTAGTTAATAATAGGTGAAGGACTTCTTCTGGTATGGGTTCATCTCTTCCAGTTAATAACAGGCGAAAGACCTCTTCTGGTATGGGTTTATCTCTTCCAGTTAATAACAAGCGAAAGATCTCTTCTGGTACAGGTTCATATCTACCAGTTAATAGCAGGCTAAAGAACTCTTCTGGTATGGGTTCATCTCTTCTAGTTAAAAATAGGTGAAAGACCTCTTCTAGTATGGGTTCATATCTTCTACTTAATAAAAAGCGAAAGACCTCTTCCAGTATGGGCTTATCTCTTCAAGTTAGTAACAGGCAAAAGACCTCTTTTGGTATTGTTATCTATTCCAATTAATAACCGGTGAAAGACTTCTTCTGGTATGGGTTCATCTCTTCCAGTTAATAATAGGTGAAATACCTCTTCTAGTATGGGTTCATCTCTTCCAATTAACAACTGGCGAAATACCTCTTCTGGTATGGGTTCATCTCTTCCATTTAATAACAGGCGAAAGACCTCTTCTGGTGTGGGTTCATCTCTTACAATTAGTAACAGGCAAAAGACCTCTTCTGGTATGGGGTTATCTCTTCCAGTTAATAAAAGGCGAAAGACCTCTTTTGCTATGGGTTTAACTCTTCTAGTTAATAATTGGTGAAAGACCTCTTCTAGTATGGGTTCATATCTTCCAGTTAATAACAAGTGAAAGACCTCTTCTGGTATGGGTTTATCTCTTCCAATTAATAACATGTGAATTACCTCTTCTGGTATGGGTTCATCTCTTCCAGTTAGTAATAGGCGAAAGACCTCTTCTGGTATGGTTATCTTTTCCAGTTAATAATAGGCGAAAGACCTCTTCTGGTATGGGTTCATCTCTTCCAGTTAGTAACATGCGAAAGACATCTTCTTGTATGGGTTTATCTCTTCCAGTTAATAACAGGTGAAAGATCTCTTCGGGTATGGGTTCATCTCTTCCAGTTAGTAACAGGCGAAAGACCTCTTCTGGTTTGGTTATCTATTCCAGTTAATAACAGGCGAAAGACCTCTTCTGGTATGGATTCATCTCTTCTAGTTAATAATAGGTGAAAGACTTCTTCTGGTATGGGTTCATCTCTTCCAGATAATAACAGGCGAAAGACCTCTTCTGGTATGGGTTTATATCTTCCAGTTAATAACAAGAGAAAGATCTTTTCTGGTACGGGTTCATATCTACCAGTTAATAGCAGGCTAAAGAACTCTTCTGGTATGGGTTCATCTCTTCTAGTTAAAAATAGGTGAAAGACCTCTTCTAGTATGGGTTCATATCTTCTACTTAATAAAAAGCGAAAGACCTCTTCCAGTATTGGCTTATCTCTTCAAGTTAGTAACAGGCAAAAGACCTCTTTTGGTATTGTTATCTATTCCAGTTAATAACCGGTGATAGACTTCTTCTGGTATGGGTTCATCTCTTCCAGTTAATAATATGTGAAATACTTCTTCTAGTATGGGTTCATCTCTTCCAATTAACAACTTGCGAAATACCTCTTCTGGTATGGGTTCATCTCTTCCATTTAATAACAGGCGAAAGACCTCTTCTGGTGTGGGTTCATCTCTTACAATTAGTAACAGGCAAAAGACCTCTTCTGGTATGGGGTTATCTCTTCCAGTTAATAAAAGGCGAAAGACCTCCTTTGCTATGGGTTTAACTCTTCTAGTTAATAATTGGTGAAAGACCTCTTATAGTATGGGTTCATATCTTCCAGTTAATAACAAGTGAAAGACCTCTTCTGGTATGGGTTTATCTCTTCCAATTAATAACAGGTGAATTACCTCTTCTGGTATGGGTTCATCTCTTCCAATTAGTAACAGGCGAAAGACCTCTTCTGGTATGGTTATCTCTTCCAGTTAATAATAGGCGAAAGACCTCTTCTAGTATGGGTTCATCTCTTCCAGTTAGTAACAGGCGAAAGAGATCTTCTTGTATGGGTTTATCTCTTCCAGTTAATAACAGGTGAAAGATCTCTTCTGGTATGGGTTCATCTCTTCCAGTTAGTAACAGGCGAAAGACCTCTTCTGGTTTGGTTATATATTCCAGTTAATAAACGGCGAAAGACCTCTTTTGGTATGGATTCATCTCTTCTAGTTAATAATAGGTGAAAGACTTCTTCTGGTATGGGTTCATCTCTTCTTGTTAATAACAGGCGAAAGACCTCTTCTGGTATGGGTTTATCTCTTCCAGTTAATAACAAGCGAAAGATCTCTTCTGGTACGGGTTCATATCTTCCAGTTAATAGCAGGCTAAAGAACTCTTCTGGTATGGGTTTATCTCTTCCAGTTAATAACAGGTGAAAGATCTCTTCGTGTATGGGTTCATCTCTTCCAGTTAATAACAGGCGAAAGATCTCTTCTGGTATGGGTTTATCTCTTCTAGTCAATAATTTATGAAATACCTCTTCTAGTATGGGTTCATATCTTCCAGTTATCTCTTCCAATTAATAACAAGTGAATTACCTCTTCTGGTATGGGTTCATCTCTTCCAGTTAGTAACAGGCGAATGACCTCTTCTGGAATGGTCACTCTTCTAGTTAATAATAGGCGAAAGACCTCTTCTGGTATGGGTTCATCTCTTCCAGTTAGTAACAGGCGAAAGACATCTTCTTGTATGGGTTTATCTCTTCCAGTTAATAACAGGTGAAAGATTTCTTCTGGTATGGGTTCATCTCTTCCAGTTAGTAACAGGGGAAAGACCTCTTCTGGTTTGGTTATCTATTCCAGTTAATAACAGGGGAAAGACCTCTTCTGGTATGGATTCATCTCTTCTAGTTAATAATAGGTGAAAGACTTCTTCTTGTATGGGTTCATCTCTTCCAGTTAATATTAGGTGAAAGGCCTCATTTGGTATGGGTTCATTTCTTCAAGTTAATAACAGAAGAAAGACCTCTTCTGGTGTGGATTTATTCTTCCAGTAAATAATTGGTTAAAGACCTCTTCTGGTATGGGTTCATCTCTTCCAATTTGTAACATGCGAAAGACCTCTTCTGGTATGGGTTTATCTCTTCTAATTAATAACACGCGAAAGACCTCTTCTGGTATGGGTTCATCTCTTCTAGTTAAAAATAGGTGAAAGACCTATTCTAGTATGGGTTCATATCTTCTACTTAATAAAAAGCGAAAGACCTCTTCCAGTATGGGCTTATCTCTTCAAGTTAGTAACAGGCAAAAGACCTCTTTTGGTATTATTATCTATTCCAGTTAATAACTGGTGATAAACTTCTTCTGGTATGGGTTCATCTCTTCCAGTTAATAATAGGTGAAATACCTCTTCTAGTATGGGTTCATCTCTTCCAATTAACAACTGGCGAAATACCTCTTCTGGTATGGGTTCATCTCTTCCATTTAATAACAGGTGAAAGACCTCTTCTGGTGTGGGTTCATCTCTTACAATTAGTAACAGGCAAAAGACCTCTTCTGGTATGGGGTTATCTCTTCCAGTTAATAAAAGGCGAAAGACCTCTTTTTCTATGGGTTTAACTCTTCTAGTTAATAATTGGTGAAAGACCTCTTCTAGTATGGGTTCATATCTTCCAGTTAATAACAATTGAAAGACATCTTCTGGTATGGGTTTATCTCTTCCAATTAATAAAATGTGAATTACCTCTTCTGGTATGGGTTCATCTCTTCCAGTTAGTAACAGGCGAAAGACCTCTTCTGGTATGGTTATCTCTTCCAGTTAATAATAGGCGAAAGACCTCTTCTGGTATGGGTTCATCTCTTCCAGTTAGTAACATGCGAAAGACATCTTCTTGTATGCGTTTATCTCTTCCAGTTAATAACAGGTGAAAGATCTCTTCTGGTATGGGTTCATCTCTTCCAGTTAGTAACAGGCGAAAGACCTCTTCTGGTTTGGTTATCTATTCCAGTTAATAACAGGCGAAAGACCTCTTCTGGTATGGATTCATCTCTTCTAGTTAATAATAGGTGAAGGACTTCTTCTGGTATGGGTTCATCTCTTCCAGTTAATAACAGGCGAAAGACCTCTTCTGGTATGGGTTTATCTCTTCCAGTTAATAACAAGCGAAAGATCTCTTCTGGTACGGGTTCATATCTACCAGTTAATAGCAGGCTAAAGAACTCTTCTGGTATGGGTTCATCTCTTCTAGTTAAAAATAGGTGAAAGACCTCTTCTAGTATCGGTTCATATCTTCTACTTAATAAAAAGCGAAAGACCTCTTCCAGTATGGGCTTATCTCTTCAAGTTAGTAACAGGCAAAAGACCTCTTTTGGTATTGTTATCTATTCCAGTTAATAACCGGTGATAGACTTCTTCTGGTATGGGTTCATCTCTTCCAGTTAATAATAGGTGAAATACCTCTTCTAGTATGGGTTCCAATTAACAACTGGCGAAATATCCCTTCTGGTATGGGTTCTTCTCTTCCATTTAATAACAGGCGAAAGACCTCTTCTGGTGTGGGTTCATCTCTTAAAATCAGTAACAGGCAAAAGACCTCTTCTGGTATGGGGTTATCTCTTCCAGTTAATAAAAGGCGAAAGACCTCTTTTGCTATGGGTTTAACTCTTCTAGTTAATAATTGGTGAAAGACCTCTTCTAGTATGGGTTCATATCTTCCAGTTAATAACAAGTGAAAGACCTCTTCTGGTATGGGTTTATCTCTTCCAATTAATAACATGTGAATTACCTCTTCTGGTATGGGTTCATCTCTTCCAGTTAGTAACAGACGAAAGACCTCTTCCAGTATGGTTATCTTTTCCAGTTAATAATAGGCGAAAGACCTCTTCTGGTATGGATTCATCTCTTCTAGTTAATAATAGGTTAAGGACTTCTTCTGGTATGGGTTCATCTCTTCCAGTTAATAACAGGCGAAAGACCTCTTCTGGTATGGGTTTATCTCTTCCAGTTAATAACAAGCGAGAGATCTCTTCTGGTACGGGTTCATATCTACCAGTTAATAGCAGGCTAAAGAACTCTTCTGGTATGGGTTCATCTCTTCAAGTTAAAAATAGGTGAAAGACCTCTTCTAGTATGGGTTCATCTCTTCCAATTAACAACTGGCGAAATACCTCTTCTGGTATGGGTTCATCTCTTCCATTTAATAACAGGCGAAAGACCTCTTCTGGTGTGGGTTCATCTCTTACAATTAGTAACAGGCAAAAGACCTCTTCTGGTATGGGGTTATCTCTTCCAGTTAATAAAAGGAGAAAGACCTCTTTTGCTATGGGTTTAACTCTTCTAGTTAATAATTGGTGAAAGACCTCTTCTAGTATGGGTTCATATCTTCCAGTTAATAACAAGTGAAAGACCTCTTCTGGTATGGGTTTATCTCTTCCAATTAATAACATGTGAATTACCTCTTCTGGTATGGGTTCATCTCTTCCAGTTAGTAATAGGCGAAAGACCTCTTCTGGTATGGTTATCTTTTCCAGTTAATAATAGGCGAAAGACCTCTTCTGGTATGGGTTCATCTCTTCCAGTTAGTAACATGCGAAAGACATCTTCTTGTATGGGTTTATCTCTTCCAGTTAATAACAGGTGAAAGATCTCTTCTGGTATGGGTTCATCTCTTCCAGTTAGTAACAGGCGAAAGACCTCTTCTGGTTTGGTTATCTATTCCAGTTAATAACAGGCGAAAGACCTCTTCTGGTATGGATTCATCTCTTCTAGTTAATAATAGGTGAAAGACTTCTTCTGGTATGGGTTCATCTCTTCCAGATAATAACAGGCGAAAGACCTCTTCTGGTATGGGTTTATATCTTCCAGTTAATAACAAGAGAAAGATCTCTTCTGGTACGGGTTCATATCTACCAGTTAATAGCAGGCTAAAGAACTCTTCTGGTATGGGTTCATCTCTTCTAGTTAAAAATAGGTGAAAGACCTCTTCTAGTATGGGTTCATATCTTCTACTTAATAAAAAGCGAAAGACCTCTTCCAGTATTGGCTTATCTCTTCAAGTTAGTAACAGGCAAAAGACCTCTTTTGGTATTGTTATCTATTCCAGTTAATAACCGGTGATAGACTTCTTCTGGTATGGGTTCATCTCTTCCAGTTAATAATAGGTGAAATACCTCTTCTAGTATGGGTTCCAATTAACAACTGGCGAAATATCCCTTCTGGTATGGGTTCTTCTCTTCCATTTAATAACAGGCGAAAGACCTCTTCTGGTGTGGGTTCATCTCTTAAAATTAGTAACAGGCAAAAGACCTCTTCTGGTATGGGGTTATCTCTTCCAGTTAATAAAAGGCGAAAGACCTCTTTTGCTATGGGTTTAACTCTTCTAGTTAATAATTGGTGAAAGACCTCTTCTAGTATGGGTTCATATCTTCCAGTTAATAACAAGTGAAAGACCTCTTCTGGTATGGGTTTATCTCTTCCAATTAATAAAATGTGAATTACCTCTTCTGGTATGGGTTCATCTCTTCCAGTTAGTAACAGGCGAAAGACCTCTTCTGGTATGGTTATCTCTTCCAGTTAATAATAGGCGAAAGACCTTTTCTGGTATGGGTTCATCTCTTCCAGTTAGTAACATGCGAAAGACATCTTCTTATATGCGTTTATCTCTTCCAGTTAATAACAGGTGAAAGATCTCTTCTGGTATGGGTTCATCTCTTCCAGTTAGTAACAGGCGAAAGACCTCTTCTGGTTTGGTTATCTATTCCAGTTAATAACAGGCGAAAGACCTCTTCTGGTATGGATTCATCTCTTCTAGTTAATAATAGGTGAAGGACTTCTTCTGGTATGGGTTCATCTCTTCCAGTTAATAACAGGCGAAAGACCTCTTCTGGTATGGGTTTATCTCTTCCAGTTAATAACAAGCGAAAGATCTCTTCTGGTACGGGTTCATATCTACCAGTTAATAGCAGGCTAAAGAACTCTTCTGGTATGGGTTCATCTCTTCTAGTTAAAAATAGGTGAAAGACCTCTTCTAGTATCGGTTCATATCTTCTACATAATAAAAAGCGAAAGACCTCTTCCAGTATGGGCTTATCTCTTCAAGTTAGTAACAGGCAAAAGACCTCTTTTGGTATTGTTATCTATTCCAGTTAATAACCGGTGATAGACTTCTTCTGGTATGGGTTCATCTCTTCCAGTTAATAATAGGTGAAATACCTCTTCTAGTATGGGTTCCAATTAACAACTGGCGAAATATCCCTTCTGGTATGGGTTCTTCTCTTCCATTTAATAACAGGCGAAAGACCTCTTCTGGTGTGGGTTCATCTCTTAAAATTAGTAACAGGCAAAAGACCTCTTCTGGTATGGGGTTATCTCTTCCAGTTAATAAAAGGCGAAAGACCTCTTTTGCTATGGGTTTAACTCTTCTAGTTAATAATTGGTGAAAGACCTCTTCTAGTATGGGTTCATATCTTCCAGTTAATAACAAGTGAAAGACCTCTTCTGGTATGGGTTTATCTCTTCCAATTAATAAAATGTGAATTACCTCTTCTGGTATGGGTTCATCTCTTCCAGTTAGTAATAGGCGAAAGACCTCTTCTGGTATGGTTATCTTTTCCAGTTAATAATAGGCGAAAGACCTCTTCTGGTATGGGTTCATCTCTTCCAGTTAGTAACATGCGAAAGACATCTTCTTGTATGGGTTTATCTCTTCCAGTTAATAACAGGTGAAAGATCTCTTCTGGTATGGGTTCATCTCTTCCAGTTAGTAACAGGCGAAAGACCTCTTCTGGTTTGGTTATCTATTCCAGTTAATAACAGGCGAAAGACCTCTTCTGGTATGGATTCATCTCTTCTAGTTAATAATAGGTGAAAGACTTCTTCTGGTATGGGTTCATCTCTTCCAGATAATAACAGGCGAAAGACCTCTTCTGGTATGGGTTTATATCTTCCAGTTAATAACAAGAGAAAGATCTCTTCTGGTACGGGTTCATATCTACCAGTTAATAGCAGGCTAAAGAACTCTTCTGGTATGGGTTCATCTCTTCTAGTTAAAAATAGGTGAAAGACCTCTTCTAGTATGGGTTCATATCTTCTACTTAATAAAAAGCGAAAGACCTCTTCCAGTATTGGCTTATCTCTTCAAGTTAGTAACAGGCAAAAGACCTCTTTTGGTATTGTTATCTATTCCAGTTAATAACCGGTGATAGACTTCTTCTGGTATGGGTTCATCTCTTCCAGTTAATAATAGGTGAAATACCTCTTCTAGTATGGGTTCCAATTAACAACTGGCGAAATATCCCTTCTGGTATGGGTTCTTCTCTTCCATTTAATAACAGGCGAAAGACCTCTTCTGGTGTGGGTTCATCTCTTAAAATTAGTAACAGGCAAAAGACCTCTTCTGGTATGGGGTTATCTCTTCCAGTTAATAAAAGGCGAAAGACCTCTTTTGCTATGGGTTTAACTCTTCTAGTTAATAATTGGTGAAAGACCTCTTCTAGTATGGGTTCATATCTTCCAGTTAATAACAAGTGAAAGACCTCTTCTGGTATGGGTTTATCTCTTCCAATTAATAAAATGTGAATTACCTCTTCTGGTATGGGTTCATCTCTTCCAGTTAGTAACAGGCGAAAGACCTCTTCTGGTATGGTTATCTCTTCCAGTTAATAATAGGCGAAAGACCTTTTCTGGTATGGGTTCATCTCTTCCAGTTAGTAACATGCGAAAGACATCTTCTTATATGCGTTTATCTCTTCCAGTTAATAACAGGTGAAAGATCTCTTCTGGTATGGGTTCATCTCTTCCAGTTAGTAACAGGCGAAAGACCTCTTCTGGTTTGGTTATCTATTCCAGTTAATAACAGGCGAAAGACCTCTTCTGGTATGGATTCATCTCTTCTAGTTAATAATAGGTGAAGGACTTCTTCTGGTATGGGTTCATCTCTTCCAGTTAATAACAGGCGAAAGACCTCTTCTGGTATGGGTTTATCTCTTCCAGTTAATAACAAGCGAAAGATCTCTTCTGGTACGGGTTCATATCTACCAGTTAATAGCAGGCTAAAGAACTCTTCTGGTATGGGTTCATCTCTTCTAGTTAAAAATAGGTGAAAGACCTCTTCTAGTATCGGTTCATATCTTCTACATAATAAAAAGCGAAAGACCTCTTCCAGTATGGGCTTATCTCTTCAAGTTAGTAACAGGCAAAAGACCTCTTTTGGTATTGTTATCTATTCCAGTTAATAACCGGTGATAGACTTCTTCTGGTATGGGTTCATCTCTTCCAGTTAATAATAGGTGAAATACCTCTTCTAGTATGGGTTCCAATTAACAACTGGCGAAATATCCCTTCTGGTATGGGTTCTTCTCTTCCATTTAATAACAGGCGAAAGACCTCTTCTGGTGTGGGTTCATCTCTTAAAATTAGTAACAGGCAAAAGACCTCTTCTGGTATGGGGTTATCTCTTCCAGTTAATAAAAGGCGAAAGACCTCTTTTGCTATGGGTTTAACTCTTCTAGTTAATAATTGGTGAAAGACCTCTTCTAGTATGGGTTCATATCTTCCAGTTAATAACAAGTGAAAGACCTCTTCTGGTATGGGTTTATCTCTTCCAATTAATAACATGTGAATTACCTCTTCTGGTATGGGTTCATCTCTTCCAGTTAGTAACAGACGAAAGACCTCTTCCAGTATGGTTATCTTTTCCAGTTAATAATAGGCGAAAGACCTCTTCTGGTATGGATTCATCTCTTCTAGTTAATAATAGGTTAAGGACTTCTTCTGGTATGGGTTCATCTCTTCCAGTTAATAACAGGCGAAAGACCTCTTCTGGTATGGGTTTATCTCTTCCAGTTAATAACAAGCGAGAGATCTCTTCTGGTACGGGTCCATATCTACCAAGTTAATAGCAGGCTAAAGAACTCTTCTGGTATGGGTTTATCACTTCAAGTTAAAAATAGGTGAAAGACCTCTTCTAGTATGGGTTCATATCTTCTACTTAATAAAAAGCGAAAGACGTCTTCCAGTATGGGCTTATCTCTTCAAGTTAGTAACAGGCAAAAGACCTCGTTTGGTATTGTTATCTATTCCAGTTAATAACCGGTGATAGACTTCTTCTGGTATGGGTTCATCTCTTCCAGTTAATAATAGGTGAAATACCTCTTCTAGTATGGGTTCATCTCTTCCAATTAACAACTGGCGAAATACCTCTTCTGGTATGGGTTCTTCTCTTCCATTTAATAACAGGCGAAAGACCTCTTCTGGTGTGGGTTCATCTCTTACAATTAGTAACAGGCAAAAGACCTCTTCTAGTATGGGGTTATCTCTTCCAGTTAATAAAAGGCGAAATACCTCTTTTGCTATGGGTTTAACTCTTCTAGTTAATAATTGGTGAAAGACCTCTTCTAGTATGGGTTCATATCTTCCAGTTAATAACAAGTGAAAAACCTCTTCTGGTATGGGTTTATCTCTTCCAATTAATAACATGTGAATTACCTCTTCTGGTATGGGTTCATCTCTTCCAGTTAGTAACAGGCGAAAGACCTCTTCCAGTATGGTTATCTTTTCCAGTTAATAATAGGCGAAAGACCTCTTCTGGTATGGATTCATCTCTTCTAGTTAATAATAGGTGAAGGACTTCTTCTGGTATGGGTTCATCTCTTCCAGTTAATAACAGGCGAAAGACTTCTTTTGGTATGGGTTTATCTCTTCCAGTTAATAACAAGCGAAAGATCTCTTCTGGTACGGGTTCATATCTACCAGTTAATAGCAGGCTAAAGAACTCTTCTGGTATGGGTTCATCTCTTCTAGTTAAAAATAGGTGAAAGACCTCTTCTAGTATGGGTTCATATCTTCTACTTAATAAAAAGCGAAAGACCTCTTCTAGTATGGGCTTATCTCTTCAAGTTAGTAACAGGCAAAAGACCTCTTTTGGTATTGTTATCTATTCCAATTAATAACCGGTGAAAGACTTCTTCTGGTATGGGTTCATCTCTTCCAGTTAATAATAGGTGAAATACCTCTTCTAGTATGGGTTCATCTCTTCCAATTAACAACTGGCGAAATACCTCTTCTGGTATGGGTTCATCTCTTCCATTTAATAACAGGCGAAAGACCTCTTCTGGTGTGGGTTCATCTCTTACAATTAGTAACAGGCAAAAGACCTCTTCTGGTATGGGGTTATCTCTTCCAATTAATAAAAGGCGAAATACCTCTTTTGCTATGGGTTTAACTCTTCTAGTTAATAATTGGTGAAAGACCTCTTCTAGTATGGGTTCATATCTTCCAGTTAATAACAAGTGAAAGACCTCTTCTGGTATGGGTTTATCTCTTCCAATTAATAACAGGTGAATTACCTCTTCTGGTATGGGTTCATCTCTTCCAATTAGTAACAGGCGAAAGACCTCTTCTGGTATGGTTATCTCTTCCAGTTAATAATAGGCGAAAGACCTCTTCTAGTATGGGTTCATCTCTTCCAGTTAGTAACAGGCGAAAGAGATCTTCTTGTATGGGTTTATCTCTTCCAGTTAATAACAGGTGAAAGATCTCTTCTGGTATGGGTTCATCTCTTCCAGTTAGTAACAGGCGAAAGACCTCTTCTGGTTTGGTTATCTATTCCAGTTAATAAACGGAGAAAGACCTCTTTTGGTATGGATTCATCTCTTCTAGTTAATAATAGGTGAAAGACTTCTTCTGGTATGGGTTCATCTCTTCTTGTTAATAACAGGCGAAAGACCTCTTCTGGTATGGGTTTATCTCTTCCAGTTAATAACAAGCGAAAGATCTCTTCTGGTACGGGTTCATATCTTCCAGTTAATAGCAGGCTAAAGAACTCTTCTGGTATGGGTTTATCTCTTCCAGTTAATAACAGGTGAAAGATCTCTTCGTGTATGGGTTCATCTCTTCCAGTTAATAACAGGCGAAAGATCTCTTCTGGTATGGGTTTATCTCTTCAAGTTAATAACAGGAAAAAGACCTCTTCTAGTGTGGATTTATTCTTCCAGTAAATAATTGGTGAAAGACCTCTTCTGGTTTGGGTTCATCTCTTTCAATTAGTAACATACGAAAGACCTATTCTGGTATGGATTTATCTCTTCCAATTAATAATAGGTGAAAGACCTCTTCTGGTATGGGTTCATCTCTTCTAGTTAAAAATAGGTGAAAGACCTCTTCTAGTATGGGTTCATATCTTCTACTTAATAAAAAGCGAAAGACCTCTTCTGGTATGGGTTTATCTCTTCCAATTAATAACAGGTGAATTACCTCTTTTGGTATGGGTTCATCTCTTCCAGTTAGTAACAGGCGAAAGACCTCTTCTGGTATGGTTATCTCTTCCAGTTAATAATAGGCAAAAGACCTCTTCTTGTATGGGTTCAACTATCCAGTTAGTTACAGGCGAAAGACCTCTTCTGGTATGGGTTTATCTCTTCCAGTTAATAACAAGCGAAAGATCTCTTCTGGTACAGGTTCATATCTTCCAGTTAATAGCAGGCTAAAGACCTCTTCTGGTATGGGTTTATCTCTTCCAGTTAATAACATGTGAAAGATCCCCTCGGGTATAGGTTCATCTCTTCCAGTTAATAATAGGCGAAAGATCTCTTCTGGTATGGGTTTATCTCTTCAAGTTAATAACAGGAAAAAAGACCTCTTCTGGTGTGGATTTATTCTTCCAGTAAATAATTGGTGAAAGACCTCTTCTGGTATGGGTTCATCTCTTTCAATTAGTAACATGCGAAAGACCTATTCTGGTATGGGTTTATCTCTTCCAATTAATAATAGGTGAAAGACCTCTTCTGGTATGGGTTCATCTCTTCTAGTTAAAAATAGGCGAAAGACCTCTTCTAGTATGGGTTCATATCTTCTAGTTAATAAAAAGCGAAAGACCTCTTCTGGTATGGGTTTATCTCTTCCAATTAATAACAGGTGAATTACCGCTTTTGGTAAGGGTTCATCTCTTCTAGTTAGTAACAGGCGAAAGACCTCTTCTGGTATGGTTATCTCTTCCAGTTAATAATAGGCAAAAGACCTCTTCTTGTATGGGTTCATCTCTTCCAATTTACTACAGGCGAAAGACCTCTTCTGGTATGGGTTTATCTCTTCCAGTTAATAACAAGCGAAAGATCACTTCTGGTACGAGTTCATATCTTCCAGTTAATAGTAGGCTAAAGACCTCTTCTGGTATGGGTTTATCTCTTCCAGTTAATAACAGGTGAAAGATCTCTTCGGGTATGGGTTCATCTATTCCAGTTAATAACAGGCGAAAGATCTCTTCTGGTATGGGTTTATCTCTTCAAGTTAATAACAGGAAAAACACATCTTCTGGTATGGATTTATTCTTCCAGTAAATAATTGGTGAAAGACCTCTTCTGGTATGGGTTCATCTCTTCCAATTAGTAACATGCGAAAGACCTCTTCTGGTATGGGTTTATCTCTTCTAATTAATAACAGGAGAAAGACCTCTTCTGGTATGGGATCATCTCTTCTAGTTAAAAATAGGCGAAAGACCTCTTCTAGTATGGTTTCATATCTTCTAGTTAATAAAAAGCGAAAGACATCTTCTAGTATGGGCTTATCTTTTCAAGTTAGTAACTGGCAAAAGACCTCTTTTGGTATTGTTATCTCTTCCAGATAATAACAGGTGAAAGACTTCTTCTGGTATGGGTTCATCTCTTCCAGTTAATTAATAGGTGAAATATCTCTTCTAAAATGGGTTCATCTCTTCCAATTAATAACTGGCGAAATACCTCTTCTGGTATGGGTTCATTTCTTCATGTTAATAATAGGTGAAAGACCTCTTCTGGTATGGGTTCATCTCTTCCAGTTAATAATAGGCGAAAGACCTCTTCTGGTGTGGCTTCATCTCTTCCAATTAGTAACAGGCAAAAGACCTCTTCTGGTATGGGGTTATCTCTTCCAGTTAATGAAAGGCGAAAGACCTTTTCTGCTATGGGTTCAACTCTTCTAGTTAATAATTGGTGAAAGACCTCTTCTAGTATGGGTTCATATCTTCCAGTTAATAACAAGCGAAAGACCTCTTCTGGCATGGGTTTATCTCTTCCAATTAATAACAGGTGAATTACCTCTTCTGGTATGGGTTTATCTCTTCCAGTTAGTAACAGGCGAAAGACCTCTTCTGGTATGGTTATCTCTTCCAGTTAATAATAGGCGAAAGACCTCTTCTAGTATGGGTTCATCTCTTCCAGTTAGTAACAGGCGAAAGACATCTTCTTGTATGGGTTTATCTCTTCCAGATAATAACAGGTGAAAGATCTCTTCTGGTATGGGTTCATCTCTTCCAGTTAGTAACAGGCGAAAGACCTCTTCTTGTTTGGTTATCTATTCCAGTTAATAACAGGCGAAAGACCTCTTCTTGTATGGATTCATCTTTTCTAGTTAATAATAGGTGAAAGACTTCTTCTGGTATGGGTTCATCTCTTCCAGTTAATAACAGGCGAAATACCTCTTCTGGTATGGGTTTATCTCTTCCAATTAATAACAAGCAAAAGATCTCTTCTGGTACAGGTTCATATCTTCCAGTTAATAGCAGGCTAAAGACCTCTTCTGGTATGGGTTTATCTCTTCCAATTAATAACAGGTGAAAGATCTCTTCGTGTATGGGTTCATCTCTTCCAGTTAATAACAGGCGAAAGATCTCTTCTGGTATGGGTTTATCTCTTCAAGTTAATAACAGGAAAAAGACCTCTTCTAGTGTGGATTTATTCTTCCAGTAAATAATTGGTGAAAGACCTCTTCTGGTTTGGGTTCATCTCTTTCAATTAGTAACATACGAAAGACCTATTCTGGTATGGATTTATCTCTTCCAATTAATAATAGGTGAAAGACCTCTTCTGGTATGGGTTCATCTCTTCTAGTTAAAAATAGGTGAAAGACCTCTTCTAGTATGGGTTCATATCTTCTACTTAATAAAAAAAGAAAGACCTCTTCTGGTATGGGTTTATCTCTTCCAATTAATAACAGGTGAATTACCTCTTTTGGTATGGGTTCATCTCTTCCAGTTAGTAACAGGCGAAAGACCTCTTCTGGTATGGTTATCTCTTCCAGTTAATAATAGGCAAAAGACCTCTTCTTGTATGGGTTCAACTATCCAGTTAGTTACAGGCGAAAGACCTCTTCTGGTATGGGTTTATCTCTTCCAGTTAATAACAAGCGAAAGATCTCTTCTGGTACAGGTTCATATCTTCCAGTTAATAGCAGGCTAAAGACCTCTTCTGGTATGGGTTTATCTCTTCCAGTTAATAACATGTGAAAGATCCCTTCGGGTATAGGTTCATCTCTTCCAGTTAATAATAGGCGAAAGATCTCTTCTGGTATGGGTTTATCTCTTCAAGTTAATAACAGGAAAAAAGACCTCTTCTGGTGTGGATTTGTTCTTCCAGTAAATAATTGGTGAAAGACCTCTTCTGGTATGGGTTCATCTCTTTCAATTAGTAACACGCGAAAGACCTATTCTGGTATGGGTTTATCTCTTCCAATTAATAATAGGTGAAAGACCTCTTCTGGTATGGGTTCATCTCTTCTAGTTAAAAATAGGCGAAAGACCTCTTCTAGTATGGGTTCATATCTTCTAGTTAATAAAAAGCGAAAGATCTCTTCTGGTATGGGTTTATCTCTTCCAATTAATAACAGGTGAATTACCGCTTTTGGTAAGGGTTCATCTCTTCTAGTTAGTAACAGGCGAAAGACCTCTTCTGGTATGGTTATCTCTTCCAGTTAATAATAGGCAAAAGACCTCTTCTTGTATGGGTTCATCTCTTCCAATTTACTACAGGCGAAATACCTCTTCTGGTATGGGTTTATCTCTTCCAGTTAATAACAAGCGAAAGATCACTTCTGGTACGAGTTCATATCTTCCAATTAATAGCAGGCTAAAGACCTCTTCTGGTATGGGTTTATCTCTTCCAGTTAATAACAGGTGAAAGATCTCTTCGGGTATGGGTTCATCTATTCCAGTTAATAACAGGCGAAAGATCTCTTCTGGTATGGGTTTATCTCTTCAAGTTAATAACAGGAAAAACACATCTTCTGGTATGGATTTATTCTTCCAGTAAATAATTGGTGAAAGACCTCTTCTGGTATGGGTTCATCTCTTCCAATTAGTAACATGCGAAAGACCTCTTCTGGTATGGGTTTATCTCTTCTAATTAATAACAGGAGAAAGACCTCTTCTGGTATGGGTTCATCTCTTCTAGTTAAAAATAGGCGAAAGACCTCTTCTAGTATGGTTTCATATCTTCTAGTTAATAAAAAGCGAAAGACATCTTCTAGTATGGGCTTATCTTTTCAAGTTAGTAACTGGCAAAAGACCTCTTTTGGTATTGTTATCTCTTCCAGATAATAACAGGTGAAAGACTTCTTCTGGTATGGGTTCATCTCTTCCAGTTAATTAATAGGTTAAATATCTCTTCTAAAATGGGTTCATCTCTTCCAATTAATAACTGGCGAAATACCTCTTCTGGTATGGGTTCATTTCTTCATGTTAATAATAGGTGAAAGACCTCTTCTGGTATGGGTTCATCTCTTCCAGTTAATAATAGGCGAAAGACCTCTTCTGGTGTGGCTTCATCTCTTCCAATTAGTAATAGGAAAAAGACCTCTTCTGGTATGGGGTTATCTCTTCCAGTTAATGAAAGGCGAAAGACCTTTTCTGCTATGGGTTCAACTCTTCTAGTTAATAATTGGTGAAAGACCTCTTCTAGTATGGGTTTATATCTTCCAGTTAATAACAAGCGAAAGACCTCTTCTGGCATGGGTTTATCTCTTCCAATTAATAACAGGTGAATTACCTCTTCTGGTATGGGTTTATCTCTTCCAGTTAGTAACAGGCGAAAGACCTCTTCTGGTATGGTTATCTCTTCCAGTTAATAATAGGCGAAAGACCTCTTCTAGTATGGGTTCATCTCTTCCAGTTAGTAACAGGCGAAAGACATCTTCTTGTATGGGTTTATCTCTTCCAGATAATAACAGGTGAAAGATCTCTTCTGGTATGGGTTCATCTCTTCCAGTTAGTAACAGGCGAAAGACCTCTTCTTGTTTGGTTATCTATTCCAGTTAATAACAGGCTAAAGACCTCTTCTAGTATGGATTCATCTCTTCTAGTTAATAATAGGTGAAAGACTTCTTCTGGTACGAGTTCATATCTTCCAGTTAATAGCAGGCTAAAGACCTCTTCTGGTATGGGTTTATCTCTTCCAGTTAATAACAGGTGAAAGATCTCTTCGGGTATGGGTTCATCTCTTCTAGTTAATAACAGGCGAAAGATCTCTTCTGGTATGGGTTTATCTCTTCAAGTTAATAACAGGAAAAAAACCTCTTTTGGTGTGGATTTATTCTTCCAGTAAATAATTGGTGAAAGACCTCTTCTGGTATGGGTTCATCTCTTCCAATTAGTAACATGCGAAAGACCTCTTCTGGTATGGGTTTATCTCTTCTAATTAATAACAGGAGAAAGACCTCTTCTGGTATGGGTTCATCTCTTCTAGTTAAAAATAGGCGAAATACCTCTTCTAGTATGGGTTCATATCTTCTAGTTAATAAAAAGCGAAAGACCTCTTCTAGTATGGGCTTATCTTTTCAAGTTAGTAACTGGCAAAAGACCTCTTTTGGTATTGTTATCTCTTCCAGTTAATAACAGGTGAAAGACTTCTTCTGGTATGGGTTCATCTCTTCTAGTTAATAATAGGTGAAATATCTCTTCTAGTATGGGTTCATCTCTTCCAATTAATAACTGGCGAAATACCTCTTCTGGTATGGGTTCATTTCTTCATGTTAATAATAGGTGAAAGACCTCTTCTGGTATGGGTTCATCTCTTCCAGTTAATAACAGGCGAAAGACCTCTTCTGGTGTGGCTTCATCTCTTCCAATTAGTAACAGGCAAAAGACCTCTTCTGGTATGGGGTTATTTCTTCCAGTTAATAAAAGGCGAAAGACCTCTTCTGCTATGGGTTCAACTCTTCTAGTTAATAATTGGTGAAAGACCTCTTCTAGTATGGGTTCATATCTTCTAGTTAATAACAAGCGAAAGACCTCTTTTGGTATGGGTTTATCTCTTCCAATTAATAACAGGTGAATTACCTCTTCTGGTATGGGTTCATCTCTTCCAGTTAGTAACAGGCGAAATACCTCTTCTGGTATGGTTATCTCTTCCAGTTAATAATAGGCAAAAGACCTCTTCTGGTATGGGTTCATCTCTTCCAGTTAGTAACAGGCGAAAGACATCTTCTTGTATGGGTTTATCTCTTCCAGTTAATAACAGGTGAAAGATCTCTTCTGGTATGGGTTCATCTCTTCCAGTTAGTAACAGGCGAAAGACCTCTTCTTGTTTGGTTATCTATTCCAGTTAATAACAGGCGAAAGACCTCTTCTAGTATGGATTCATCTTTTCTAGTTAATAATAGGTGAAAGACTTCTTCTGGTATGGGTTCATCTCTTCCAGTTAATAACAGGCGAAAGACCTCTTCTGGTATGGGTTTATCTCTTCCAATTAATAACAAGAGAAAGATCTCTTCTGGTACGGGTTCATATCTTCCAGATAATAGCAGGCTAAAGAACTCTTCTGGTATGGGTTTATCTCTTCCAGTTAATAACAGGTGAAAGATCTCTTCGGGTATGGGTTCATCTCTTCCAGTTAATAACAGGCGAAAGATCTCTTCTGGTATGGGTTTATCTCTTCAAGTTAATAATAGGAAAAAGACCTCTTCTGGTGTGGATTTATTCTTCCAGTAAATAATTTGTGAAAGACCTCTTCTGTAATGGGTTCATCTCTTTCAATTAGTAACATGCGAAAGACCTATTCTGGTATGGGTTTATCTCTTCCAATTAATAATAGGTGAAAGACCTCTTCTGGTATGTGTTCATATCTTCTAGTTAAAAATAGGTGAAAGACCTCTTCTAGTATGGCTTCATATCTTCTAGTTAATAAAAAGCGAAAGACCTCTTCTGGTATGGTTTATCTCTTCCAATTAATAACAGGTGAATTACCTCTTCTGGTATGGGTTCATATCTTCCAGTTAGTAACAGGCGAAAGACCTCTTCTGGTATGGTTATCTCTTCCAGTTAATAATAGGCAAAAGACCTGTTCTTGTATGGGTTCATCTCTTCCAGTTAGTTACAGGCGAAAGACCTCTTCTGGTATGGGTTTATCTCTTCCAGTTAATAACAAGCGAAAGATCTCTTCTGGTACAGGTTCATATCTTCCAGTTAATAGCAGGCTAAAGACCTCTTCTGGTATGGGTTTATCTCTTCAAGTTAATAACAGGTGAAAGATATCTTCGGGTATGGGTTCATCTCTTCCAGTTAATAACAGGCGAAAGATCTCTTCTGGTATGGGTTTATCTCTTCAAGTTAATAATAGGAAAAAGACCTCTTCTGGTGTGGATTTATTCTTCCAGTAAATAATTGGTGAAAGACCTCTTCTGGTATGGGTTCATCTCTTTCAATTAGTAACATGCGAAAGACTTATTCTGGTATGGGTTTATCTCTTCCAATTAATAATAGGTGAAAGACCTCTTCTGGTATGGGTTCATCTCTTTTAGTTAAAAATATGCGAAAGACCTCTTCTAGTATGGGTTCATATCTTCCAGTTAATAACAAGCGAAAGACCTCTTCTGGTATGGGTTTATCTCTTCCAATTAATAACAGGTGAATTACCTCTTCTGGTATGGGTTCATCTCTTCCAGTTAGTAACAGGCGAAAGACCTCTTCTGGTATGGGTTCATCTCTTCCAGTTAGTAACAGGCGAAAGACATCTTCTTGTATGGGTTTATCTCTTCCAGATAATAATAGGTGAAAGATCTCTTCTGGTATGGGTTCATCTCTTCCAGTTAGTAACAGGCGAAAGACCTCTTCTTGGTTGGTTATCTATTCCAGTTAATAACAGGTGAAAGACCTCTTCTAGTATGGATTCATCTCTTCTAGTTAATAATAGGTGAAAGACTTCTTCTGGTATGGGTTCATCTCTTCCAGTTAATAACAGGCGAAAGACCTCTTCTGGTATGGGTTTATATCTTCCAATTAATAACAAACGAAAGATCTCTTCTGGTACAGGTTCATATCTTCCAGTTAATAGCAGGCTAAAGACATCTTCTGGTATGGGTTTATCTCTTCCAGTTAATAACAGGTGAAAGATCTCTTCGGGTATGGGTTCATCTCTTCTAGTTAATAACAGGCGAAAGATCTCTTATGGTATGGGTTTATCTCTTCAAGTTAATAACAGGAAAAAAGACCTCTTCTGGTGTGGATTTATTCTTCCAATAAATAATTGGTGAAAGACCTCTTCTGGTATGGGTTCATCTCTTTCAATTAGTAACATGCGAAAGAACTATTCTGGTATGGGTTTATCTCTTCCAATTAATAATATGTGAAATACCTCTTCTGGTATGGGTTCATCTCTTCTAGTTAAAAATAGGCGAAAGACCTCTTCTAGTATGGGTTCATATCTTCTAGTTAATAAAAAGCGAAAGACCTCTTCTGGTATGGGTTTATCTCTTCCAATTAATAACAGGTGAATTACCTCTTCTGGTATGGGTTCATCTCTTCCAGTTAGTAACAGACGAAAGACCTGTTTTGGTATGGTTATCTCTTCCAGTTAATAATAGGCAAAAGACCTCTTCTTGTATGGGTTCATCTCATCCAGTTAGTTACGGGCGAAAGACCTCTTCTGGTATGGGTTTATCTCTTCCAGTTAATAACAAGCGAAAGATCTCTTCTGGTACGAGTTCATATCTTCCAGTTAATAGCAGGCTAAAGACCTCTTATGGTTTGGGTTTATCTCTTCCAGTTAATAACAGATGAAAGATCTCTTCGGGTATGGGTTCATCTCTTCCAGTTAATAACAGGCGAAAGATCTCTTCTGTTATGGGTTTATCTCTTCAAGTTAATAACAGGAAAAAAGACCTCTTCTGGTGTGGATTTATTCTTCCAGTAAATAATTGGTGAAAGACCTCTTCTGGTATGGGTTCATCTCTTTCAATTAGTAACATGCGAAAGACCTATTCTGGTATGGGTTTATCTCTTCCAATTAATAATAGGTGAAAGACCTCTTCTGGTATGGGTTCATCTCTTCTAGTTAAAAATAGGCGAAAGACCTCTTCTAGTATGGGTTCATAACTTCTAGTTAATAAAAAGCGAAAGACCTCTTCTGGTATGGGTTTATCTCTTCCAATTAATAACATGTGAATTACCTCTTCTGGTATGGGTTCATCTCTTCTAGTTAGTTACAGGCGAAATACCTCTTCTGGTATGGTTATCTCTTCCAGTTAATAATAGGCAAAAGACCTCTTCTTGTATGGGTTCATCTCTTCCAGTTAGTTACAGGCGAAAGACCTCTTCTGGTATGGGTTTATCTCTTCCAGTTAATAACAAGCGAAAGATCTCTTCTGGTACGAGTTCATATCTTCCAGTTAATAGCAGGCTAAAGACCTCTTCTGGTATGGGTTTATCTCTTCCAGTTAATAACAGGTGAAAGATCTCTTCGGGTATGGGTTCATCTCTTCTAGTTAATAACAGGCGAAAGATCTCTTCTGGTATGGGTTTATCTCTTCAAGTTAATAACAGGAAAAAAACCTCTTTTGGTGTGGATTTATTCTTCCAGTAAATAATTGGTGAAAGACCTCTTCTGGTATGGGTTCATCTCTTCCAATTAGTAACATGCGAAAGACCTCTTCTGGTATGGGTTTATCTCTTCTAATTAATAACAGGAGAAAGACCTCTTCTGGTATGGGTTCATCTCTTCTAGTTAAAAATAGGCGAAAGACCTCTTCTAGTATGGGTTCATATCTTCTAGTTAATAAAAAGCGAAAGACCTCTTCTAGTATGGGCTTATCTTTTCAAGTTAGTAACTGGCAAAAGACCTCTTTTGGTATTGTTATCTCTTCCAGTTAATAACAGGTGAAAGAATTCTTCTGGTATGGGTTCATCTCTTCTAGTTAATAATAGGTGAAATATCTCTTCTAGTATGGGTTCATCTCTTCCAATTAATAACTGGCGAAATACCTCTTCTGGTATGGGTTCATTTCTTCATGTTAATAATAGGTGAAAGACCTCTTCTGGTATGGGTTCATCTCTTCCAGTTAATAACAGGCGAAAGACCTCTTCTGGTGTGGCTTCATCTCTTCCAATTAGTAACAGGCAAAAGACCTCTTCTGGTATGGGGTTATTTCTTCCAGTTAATAAAAGGCGAAAGACCTCTTCTGCTATGGGTTCAACTCTTCTAGTTAATAATTGGTGAAAGACCTCTTCTAGTATGGGTTCATATCTTCTAGTTAATAACAAGCGAAAGACCTCTTTTGGTATGGGTTTATCTCTTCCAATTAATAACAGGTGAATTACCTCTTCTGGTATGGGTTCATCTCTTCCAGTTAGTAACAGGCGAAATACCTCTTCTGGTATGGTTATCTCTTCCAGTTAATAATAGGCAAAAGACCTCTTCTGGTATGGGTTCATCTCTTCCAGTTAGTAACAGGCGAAAGACATCTTCTTGTATGGGTTTATCTCTTCCAGTTAATAACAGGTGAAAGATCTCTTCTGGTATGGGTTCATCTCTTCCAGTTAGTAACAGGCGAAAGACATCTTCTTGTTTGGTTATCTATTCCAGTTAATAACAGGCGAAAGACCTCTTCTAGTATGGATTCATCTTTTCTAGTTAATAATAGGTGAAAGACTTCTTCTGGTATGGGTTCATCTCTTCCAGTTAATAACAGGCGAAAGACCTCTTCTGGTATGGGTTTATCTCTTCCAATTAATAACAAGAGAAAGATCTCTTCTGGTACGGGTTCATATCTTCCAGATAATAGCAGGCTAAAGAACTCTTCTGGTATGGGTTTATCTCTTCCAGTTAATAACAGGTGAAAGATCTCTTCGGGTATGGGTTCATCTCTTCCAGTTAATAACAGGCGAAAGATCTCTTCTGGTATGGGTTTATCTCTTCAAGTTAATAATAGGAAAAAGACCTCTTCTGGTGTGGATTTATTCTTCCAGTAAATAATTTGTGAAAGACTTCTTCTGTAATGGGTTCATCTCTTTCAATTAGTAACATGCGAAAGACCTATTCTGGTATGGGTTTATCTCTTCCAATTAATAATAGGTGAAAGACCTCTTCTGGTATGTGTTCATATCTTCTAGTTAAAAATAGGTGAAAGACCTCTTCTAGTATGGCTTCATATCTTCTAGTTAATAAAAAGCGAAAGACCTCTTCTGGTATGGTTTATCTCTTCCAATTAATAACAGGTGAATTACCTCTTCTGGTATGGGTTCATATCTTCCAGTTAGTAACAGGCGAAAGACCTCTTCTGGTATGGTTATCTCTTCCAGTTAATAATAGGCAAAAGACCTGTTCTTGTATGGGTTCATCTCTTCCAGTTAGTTACAGGCGAAAGACCTCTTCTGGTATGGGTTTATCTCTTCCAGTTAATAACAAGCGAAAGATCTCTTCTGGTACAGGTTCATATCTTCCAGTTAATAGCAGGCTAAAGACCTCTTCTGGTATGGGTTTATCTCTTCAAGTTAATAACAGGTGAAAGATATCTTCGGGTATGGGTTCATCTCTTCCAGTTAATAACAGGCGAAAGATCTCTTCTGGTATGGGTTTATCTCTTCAAGTTAATAATAGGAAAAAGACCTCTTCTGGTGTGGATTTATTCTTCCAGTAAATAATTGGTGAAAGACCTCTTCTGGTATGGGTTCATCTCTTTCAATTAGTAACATGCGAAAGACTTATTCTGGTATGGGTTTATCTCTTCCAATTAATAATAGGTGAAAGACCTCTTCTGGTATGGGTTCATCTCTTTTAGTTAAAAATATGCGAAAGACCTCTTCTAGTATGGGTTCATATCTTCTAGTTAATAAAATGCGAAAGACCTCTTCTGGTATGGGTTCATCTCTTCCAATTAGTAACAGGCGAAAGACCTCTTCTGGTATGGGTTTATCTCTTCCAGTTAATAACAGGCGAAAGACCTCTTCTGGTATGGGTTCATCTCTACCAGTTAATAATATGCGAAAGACCTCTTCTAGTATGGCTTCATCTCTTCTAATTAATAACAGGAGAAATACCTCTTCTAGTATGGGTTTATCTCTTCCAATTAATAACCGGTGAAAGACCTCTTCTAGTATGGGTTCATCTCTTCCAGTTAATAGCAGGCTAAAGACCTCTTTTGGTACGGTTTTATCTCTTCCAGTTAATAACAGCTGAAAGATCTCTTCGGGTATGGGTTCATCTCTTCCAGTTAATAACAGGCAAAAGACCTCATCTGGTATGGTTTTATCTCTTCAAGTTAATAACAGGGGAAATACCTATTCTGTTGTGGATTTATTCTTCCAGTAAATAATTGGTGAAAGTCCTCTTCTGGTATGGGTACATCTCTTTCAATTAGTAACATGCGAAAGACCTCTTCTGGTATGGGTTCATCTCTACCAGTTAATAATAGGAGAAAACCTCTTCTGGTATGGCTTCATCTCTTCAAATTAATAACAGGAGAAAGAACTCTTCTAGTATGGGTTTATCTCTTCCAATTAATGACAGGTGAAAGACCTCTTCTAGTATGGGTTCATCTCTTCCAGTTAATAATAGGTGAAAGACCTCTTCTCGTATAAGTTCATCTCTTCTAGTTAAAAATAGGGGAAAGTCCTCTTCTACTATGGGTTCATATCTTCTAGTTAATAAAAATTGAAAGACCTCTTCTGGTATGGGCTTATCTCTTCAAGTTGATAACAGGTGAAAGACCTCTTCTGGTATAGGTTCATCTTTTCCAGTTAGTAACAGGCAAAAGACCTCTTTTGGTATTGTTATCTCTTCCAGTTAATAACAGGTGAAAGAGCTCTTCTAGTATGGGTTTACTTCTTCCAGTTAATATTAGGTGAAAGACCTCTTCTGGTATGGGTTCATCTCTTCCAGTTAATAACAGGCCAAAGACCAATTATGGTATGGGTTCATCTCTACCAGTTAATAATAGGAGAAAACCTTCTCTGGTATGGCTTCATCTCTTCAAATTAATAACAGGAGAAAGAAATCTTCTAGTATGGGTTTATCTCTTCCAATTAATGACAGGTGAAAGACCTCTTCTAGTATGGGTTCATCTCTTCCAGTTAATAACAGGCGAAAGACCTCTTCTGGTATGGGTTCATCTCTCTTCCAGTTAGTAATAGGAAAAAGACCTCTTCTAATATGGGTTTATCTCTTCCAGTTAATAACAGGCGAATGACCTCTTCTGGTATGAGTTCATTTCTTCATGTTAATAATAGGTGAAAGACCTCTTCTGGTATGGGTTCATCTCTTCCAATTAATAACAGGCAAAAGACCTCTTCTGGTATGGGTTCATCTCTTCCAATTAGTAACAGGCGAAAGACCTCTTCTGGTATGGGTTTATCTCTTCCAGTTAATAACAGGCGAAAGACCTCTTTTGCTATGGGTTCATCTCTACTAGTTAATAATAGGCGAAAAACCTCTTCTGGTATGGGTTCATATCTTCCAGTTAATAACAGGCGAAAGACTTCATATGGTATGGGTTTATCTCTTCTAATTAATAACACTTGAAAGACCTCTTCTGGTATGGGTTCATCTCTTCCAGTTAATAACAGGCGAAAGACCTCTTCTGGTATGAGTTCATCTCTTCCAGTTAATAACAGGAGAAAGACCTCTTCTTGTATGGGTTTATCTCTTCAAGATAATAACAGAAGAAAACCTCTTCTGGTGTGGATTTATTCTTCCAGTAAATAATTGGTGAAAGACCTCTTCTGGTATGGGTTCATCTCTTCCAATTAGTAACATGCGAAAGACCTCTTCTGGTATGGGTTTATATCTTCTAATTAATAACAGGCGAAAGACCTCTTCTAGTATGGGTTCATCTCTTCTAGTTAAAAATAGGCGAAAGACCTCTTCTAGTATGGGTTCATATCTTAGGGTAAATAAAAAGCGATAGACCTCTTCCGGTATGGGCTTATCTCTACAAGTTAATAACAGGTGAAAGATCTCTTCTGGTATAGGTTCATTTCTTCCAGTTAGTAACAGGAAAAAGACCTCTTTTGGTATTGTTATCTCTTCCAATTAATAATATGTGAAAGACTTCTTCTGGTATGGGTTCGTCTCTTCCAGTTAATAATAGGTGAAATACCTCTTCTAGTATGGGTTCATCTCTTCCAGTTAATAACAGGCGAAAGATCTCTTCTGGTATGGGTTTATCTTTTCTAATTAATAACAGTTGAAAGACCTCTTCTGGTATGGGTTCATCTCTTCAAGTTAATAACAGGCGAAAGACCTCTTCTGTTATGGGTTCATCTCTTTCAATTAGTAACATGCGAAAGACCTATTCTGGTATGGGTTTATCTCTTCCAATTAATAATAGGTGAAAGACCTCTTCTGGTATGGGTTCATCTCTTCTAGTTAAAAATAGGCGAAAGACCTCTTCTAGTATGGCTTCATATCTTCTAGTTAATAAAAAGCAAAAGACCTCTTCTGGTATGGTTTTTAACCTTCCAATTAATAACAGGTGAATTACCTCTTCTGGTATGGGTTCATCTCTTCCAGTTAGTAACAGGCGAAAGACCTCTTCTGGTATGGTTATCTCTTCCAGTTAATAATAGGCAAAAGACTTCTTCTTGTATGGGTTCATCTCTTCCAGTTAGTTACAGGCGAAAGACCTCTTCTGGTATGGGTTTATCTCTTCCAGTTAATTACAAGCGAAAGATCTCTTCTGGTACGGGTTCATATCTTCCAGTTAATAGCAGGATAAAGACCTCTTCTGGTATGGGTTTATCTCTTCCAGTTAATAACAGGTGAAAGATCTCTTCGGGTATGGGTTCATCTCTTCCAGTTAATAACAGGCGAAAGATCTCTTCTGGTATGGGTTTATCTCTTCAAGTTAATAACAAGAAAAAGACCTCTTATGGTGTGGATTTATTCTTCCAGTAAATAATTTGTAAAAGACCTCTTCTGGTATGGGTTCATCTCTTTCAATTAGTAACATGCGAAAGACCTATTCTGGTATGGGTTTATCTCTTCCAATTAATAATAGGTGAAAGACCTCTTCTGGTATGGGTTCATCTCTTTTAGTTAAAAATATGCGAAAGACCTCTTCTAGTATGGGTTCATATCTTATAGTTAATAAAAAGCGAAAGACCTCTTCTGGTATGGGTTCATCTCTTCCGATTAGTAACAAGCGAAAGACCTCTTCTGGTATGGGTTTATCTCTTACTGTTAATAACAGGCGAAAGACCTCTTCTGGTATGGGTTCATCTCTACCAGTTAATAATATGCGAAAGACCTCTTCTGGTATGGCTTCATCTCTTCTAATTAATAACAGGAGAAAGACCTCTTCTAGTATGGGTTTATCTCTTCCAATTAATAACCGGTGAAAGACCTCTTCTAGTATGGGTTAATCTCTTCCAGTTAATAGCAGGCTAAAGACCTCTTCTGGTATGGGTTTATCTCTTCCAGTTAATAACCGGTGAAAGATCTCTTCGGGTATGGGTTCATATCTTCCAGTTAATAACAGGCAAAAGACCTCTTCTGGTATGGTTTTATCTCTTCAAGTTAATAACAGGAGAAAGACCTATTCTGGTGTGGATTTATTCTTCCGATAAATAATTGGTGAAAGTCCTCTTCTGGTATGGGTACATCTCTTTCAATTAGTAACATGCGAAAGACCTCTTCTGGTATGGGTTTATCTCTTCCAATTAATAATAGGTGAAAGACCTCTTCTCGTATAAGTTCATCTCTTCTAGTTAAAAATAGGGGAAAGTCCTCTTCTAGTATGGGTTCATATCTTCTAGTTAATAAAAATCGAAAGACCTCTTCTGGTATGGGCTTATCTCTTCAAGTTGATAACAGGTGAAAGACCTCTTTTGGTATAGGTTCATCTTTTCCAGTTAGTAACGGGCAAAAGACCTCTTTTGGTATTGTTATCTCTTCTAGTTAATAACAGGTGAAAGAGCTTTTCTAGTATGGGTTCATTTCTTCCAGTTAATATTAGGTGAAAGACCTCTTCTGGTATGGCTTCATCTCTTCAAATTAATAGTAGGAGAAAGAACTCTTCTAGTATGGGTTTATCTCTTCCAATTAATGACAGGTGAACGACCTCTTCTAGTATGGGTTCATCTCTTCCAGTTAATAACAGGCGAAAGACCTCTTCTGGTATGGGTTCATCTCTCTTCCAGTTAGTAATAGGCGAAAGACCTCTTCTGTTATGGGTTTATCTCTTCCAGTTAATAACAGGCGAATGACCTCTTCTGGTATGAGTTCATTTCTTCATGTTAATAATAGGTGAAAGACCTCTTCTGGTATGGGTTCATCTATTCCAATTAAAAACAGGCAAAAGACCTCTTCTGGTATGGGTTCATCTCTTCCAATTAGTAACAGGCGAAAGACCTCTTCTGGTATGGGTTTATCTATTCCAGTTAATAACAGGCGAAAGACCTCTTTTGCTATGGGTTTATCTCTACCAGTTAATAATAGGCGAAAGACCTCTTCTGGTATGGCTACATCTCTTCTAATTAATAACAGGAGAAAGACCTCTTCTAGTATGGGTTTATCTCTTCCAATTAATAACAGGTGAAAGACCTCTTCTAGTATGGGTTCATCTCTTACAGTTAATAACAGGCGAAAGACTTCATATGGTATGGGTTTATCTCTTCTAATTAATAACAGTTGAAATACCTCTTCTGGTATGGGTTCATCTCTTCCAGTTAATAACAGGCGAAAGACCTCTTCTGGTATGAGTTCATCTCTTCCAGTTAATAACAGGCGAAAGACCTCTTCTTGTATGGGTTTATCTCTTCAAGATAAAAACAGAAGAAAGACCTCTTCTGGTGTGGATTTATTCTTCCAGTAAATAATTGGTGAAAGGCCTCTTCTGGTATGGGTTCATCTCTTCCAATTAGTAACATGTGAAAGACCTCTTCTGGTATGGGTTTATATCTTCTAATTAATAACAGGCGAAAGACCTCTTCTGGTAAGGGTTCATCTCTTCTAGTTAAAAATAGGCGAAAGACCTCTTCTAGTATGGGTTCATATCTTCGAGTAAATAAAAAGCGAAAGACCTCTTCCGGTATGGGCTTATCTCTTCAAGTTAATAACAGGTGAAAGACCTCTTCTGGTATAGGTTCATTTTATCCAAATAGTAACAAGCAAAAGATCTCTTTTGGTATTGTTATCTCTTCCAGTTAATAACAGGTGAAAGACTTCTTCTGGTATGGGTTCGTCTCTTCCAGTTAATAATAGGTGAAATACCTCTTCTAGTATGGGTTCATCTCTTCCAGTTAATAACTGGCAAAATACCTCTTCTGGTATTGGTTCAATTCTTCATGTTAATAATAGGTGAAAGACCTCTTTTGGTATGGGTTCATCTCTTCCAGTTAGTAACAGGCGAAAGACCTCTTCTGGTATGGGTTCATCTCTTCCAATTAGTAACAGGCGAAAGACCCCTTCTGGTATGGGTTTATCTCTTCCAGTTAATAAAAGGCGAAAGACCTCTTCTGGTATGGGTTCATCTCTACCAGTTAATAATAGGCGAAAGACCTCTTCTAGTATGGCTTCATCTCTTCTAATTAATAACAGGAGAAAGACCTCTTCTAGTATGGGTTTATCTCTTCCAATTAATAACTGGCGAAAGACCTCTTCTAGTATGGGTTAATCTCTTCCAGTTAATAACAGGCAAAAGACTTCATCTGGTATGGGTTTATCTCTTCTAATTAATAACAGTTGAAAGACCTCTTCTGGTATGGGTTCATCTCTTCCAGTTAATAACAGGCGAAAGACCTCTTCTGGTACGAGTTCATCTCTTCCAGTTAATAACAGGCGAAAGACCTCTTCTTGTATGGGTTTATCTCTTCAAGTTAATAACAGAAGAAAGACCTCTTATGGTGTGGATTTATTCTTCCAGTAAATAATTGGTGAATGACCTCTTATGGTATGGGTTCATCTCTTCCAATTAGTAACATGCGTAAGACCTCTTCTGGTATGGGTTTATCTCTTCTAATTAATAACAGGCGAAAGACCTCTTCTGGTAAGGGTTCATCTCTTCTAGTTAAAAATAGGCGAAAGACCTCTTCTAGTATGGGTTCATATCTTCTAGTTAATAAAAAGTGAAAGACCTCTTCCGGTATGGGCTTATCTCTTCAAGTTAATAACAGGTGAAAGACCTCTTCTGGTATAGGTTCATTTCTTCAAGTTAGTAACTGGCAAAAGACCTCTTTTGGTATTGTTATCTCTTCCAGTTAATCACAGGTGAAAGACTTCTTCTGGTATGGGTTCGTCTCTTCCAGTTAATAATAGTTGAAATACCTCTTCTTGTATGGGTTCATCTCTTCCAGTTAATAACTAGCAAAATACCTCTTCTGGTATGGGTTCATTTCTTCATGTTAATAATAGGTGAAAGACCTCTTCTGGTATGGGGTTCATCTCTTCCAGTTAGTAACAGGCGAAAGACCTCTTCTGGTATGGGTTCATCTCTTCCAATTAGTAACAGGCGAAATACCTCTTCTTGTATGGGTTTATCTCTTCCAGTTAATAACAGGCGAAAGACCTCTTCTTGTATGGGTACATCTCTACCAGTTAATAATAGGCGAAAGACCTCTTCTGGTATGGCTTCATCCCTTCTAATTAATAACATGAGAAAGACCTCTTCTAGTATGGGTTTATCTCTTCCGATTAATAACCGATGAAAGACCTCTTCTAGTATGGGTTCATCTCTTCTAGTTAATAAGAGGCGAAAGACTTCATCTGGTATGGGTTTATCTCTTCTAATTAATAACAGTTGAAAGACCTCTTTTGGTATGGGTTCATCTCTTCCAGTTAAAAACAGGCGAAAGACCTCTTCTGGTATGAGTTCATCTCTTCTAGTTAATAACAGGCGAAAGACCACTTCTTGTATGGGTTTATCTCTTCCAATTAATAACAGGAGAAAGAACTTTTCTGGTGTGGATTTATTCTTCCAGTATATAACAGACGAAAGACCTCTTCTGGTATGGGTTCATCTCTTCAAGGTAGTAACAGGCGAAAGACCTCTTCTGGTATGGGTTTATCTCTTCCAATTAATAACAGGCGAAAGATCTTTTCTGGTATGGGTTCATGTCTTCTAGTTAATAATAGGATAAATACCTTTTTTAGTATGATTTCATCTCTTCCAGTTAATAACAAGCGAAAGACCTCTTCTAGTATGGGTTTATCTCTTCCAGTTAATAACAGGTGAAAGACCTCTTATGGTATGGGTTCATCTCACCCAATTAATAATAGGCGAAAGACCTCTTTTGGTATGGGTTTATCTTTTCCAGTTAATAACAGGTGAAAGACCTCTTCTGGTATGGGTTCATCTCTTCTAGTTACTAATAGGCGAAAGACCTCTTTTGGTATGAGTTCATCTCTTCCAATTAATAACTGGCGAAAGACCTCTTCTGGAATGGGTTTATCTCTTCCAGTTAATAATAGGAAAAAGACCTCTTTTGGGGTGGATTTATTTTTCTAGTTAATAACAGGAAAAAGACCTCTTTTGGTGCAGATCTATTTCTTATAGTTAAAGATAAATCAAGACCTCTACTATTTCAGTTTAAATCGAATAATGATTTTTTCCTAATTCTTTTCCGGTACATACTTTCTCTGGTTCAGTCTAAATCGACTCAAAGATTAATTTTGATACTTCTTCTAGTTAAAGTCAACAGTTATTTTGGATGGCATCTATAATCCCATTTCAGTCAACTCTCAGTCACCACTCTAAATGGCATCTATAAGCCCATTCCCAGTATAATCAACCAACATCGTTACTTCTTGTACAGGCTAGTGCAAATTTCTAGGCACTTAAGTTTTCAATCATCTTTTACCTTCAAGTCATGAGTTGTAGACAAGCCTATCTAACTTTTCAGGTGTAAGAAGATTGAACAGGGGAAGTTGTTTTACCCCAATATTTTCCCTCCCATTTTTTCTCAAAACATTCTTTCAATGTTCCTCAAATACTCAAGACACTCAAGGGTTGACTAGTCAAAATGCTTCTCCTATGCCAAAAGCCTACAACTAGGGTTTGGAGTTTATCAAAGAAATTTGGTTTGCAAAGGTCTCAAGTGGCTCCCTTGGTTATCCTTAGGTCCTCAACAAGTTTCATGTCAAGTTCCAAGCCCTACATCACAAGTTTTCTCAGTCAATGGCTCAAATTTTGAAAATCAACTATATTGGTCAAAAAGTCAATTATGGTCAACATACAGTCAAACTTCAATATTTTTGGTAAACATCAACATTTTGAAGTGATATTCATCATTTGATCAAGGGTTGATCATGATTCCTCAAGGAAAGTCCTCAGATCATAAAAAGTCAATAATTGTCAAATTAGGGTTTTCTTAGGAGAAGTCAACTGCACTTTGACCAAGAATAACTTTCACGTGCTTCGTTAACTTTTCCCAAACCAAATACCATTTGGAAGAAAACTCAGTTCTCTACAACTTTTTATTTATGCTCAACTCCAAAAAGTGCTTCATTTGAAATATATGAGCTAATACTATATAGCTCATTAATTCAGCAAAATACATTTTTTGTCAAGGCAACTTACATCAAGATAATGTCTCCAAATGCAAATATGATCAAGATAGAAAGTGTAGAGTACATATTGAGCTTTTCAAAAAGTCAAATATCACCTTAAAAATATGAAAATTGAGAAAGTTATGAGTTGCACAAGTTGGGAAATTTTCAAGAAATGCATGAAATGCTAAATGTGCAAACTTGAAATTTTGGACTTGTGACCTAACTTTTTGGACTTCAAACATGTCCACGATCTTATCTTGTCTTTTATTTTCTTACTATTTTATTTATATTTATTTTGTTTTTATTCAAATAAATGCAAAATAAATTAAATAAAAACACAAAAATCATTGGCTATGCATATGGGCTGGATTTGATCAATCTTGAAGCCCATTAATTTGTGCAAGATACACACAAATGGTCCAGGTTCATTACACATTCAAAAAGGGCAAGAATCACTCAAAAATGGCAACTTCTTAATGTGTTTTATTATTGTCTCAATGGACATGAATTCTTTGTTCCTTTCCATACATGTTCACTCCTCTCTTCCCTCTTTATAAATACACAAGCTTAACATCACAAAGGGACACAAAATTCTTGCACACAAAAGCCTTCTCAAAATTCTCTAAAAAATCAAAAAGTTGGTGAAAATCGTGTCTCACTTTCCAGTCCATACCAGTCCAAACCAGTGATCAAACATCACCCCTGAGTTTCCCAGGAGTCTTCCAGAGCCCAGGTTCAAGCCTCACATATCCCAGATCCTCCTCATAACCCTCCTACGGTCTTGGTAAAATTTAGATTTTCAAACTCTATGAATATGTGATTTAAATCAGTTTTATGCATGAATTCATATTGCTATTGATGTTTTGAGTAAATCTAATGGATTCGATCCAGGTACAAGGTGTTTTGTATTTTTCTTGTTTTTATCTTTTCAGATTCAATGCTAAGTAGATCTGTACGTGCATCATACACCTCCAATTCCTGACCATCAGATCTCATCAAGCATGATCTGAATGCCTCAAGCGCACACCCCACCATGCACCTTCAAGGAGCCTCTCGTCTTTTTTTTGCACCCCTCTAACCCCTTTTTAAAGCGAGGCCCATTTACGTTTTTTTAATATTATTTGTTTTGCTTAATCAACATTTTTTTAATCAGTTTCCTTTAATTAATAAAAATCAGAAAACCCCAAAAATATATTTGAAGTTTTTTTATTATTAATTAAATTAATTTTGTTAATTTTAATTAATTATTTAATAATTTTATAAACTAAGTAGAATTAGTTTTACATTAATTTAATTATTATTTTTCTTAAACAAAAACATTTTTCTAATCTTAGAATCTTTTAGGGTTTTTCATCCTTTACCGTTTCATCTCTGCACGTTACCTATTTCTTTCACATTTTTATTTTCATGAACAATTATGTAACTGTTGAAGGAATGTAATAGTTAAAATTAGGACTCTTTACATTTTTATTTCTCCATTTTGGCTTGTACTTCATTCATCTCGAAGCGATGTAATATCTTAGACTTTACTTTCAACATTTTTATTTTTCTTCCCTATTTATATAATTAACTGCTAGATGTATGCTAATAGGCTTGTATGCAAAGACTTAAAAACAAATGCAAGAAAATATAACACCCAAGATAAACATAACTGAAAAATAACACACTTCGCACACACGCACCTCTAAGGTATCTACACTTGTTGCCTTCAGAATAAACAGTCATGTCCCTCGAATGTGGGACACTTTAGCAAAGACCCTCAGTTGAAAAGATCGTAGTCCCTCGACGACCCTTCGATGCTGCCTTCGGTAAATGATCTAGTCACTTATGATAAAATTGCTAAAGTGCCCCACAAGTTTCCTTTATGACTGTATGATGACCTGCGCCTGTCCCTCAAAACATCCAACGACGGGGATACCTACTTACTAATAGTAGGATAACATTGTTTAAAGTAAAAGAGGAAAAGAACAAAGACCATTCGAGTAGGTAGACCGTTCATAGTTTCTTGCTCACAAAAACAAACAAAACAATTTTCTCACACATGCACAAACTCTTCTCTAAAATATTTTCAAAGACAAAATATTTTGTGTACGTTCTCAACGATACGTGAAACATTACAACGTTCTCCGCACTAAGGCATCTTTTCAAAATATTTTCAAATACACTTACACAAAAAAGCATTTTCAAAAGTGAGCTAGCAACTAATAGCCCGTAGATAACTACGGATGGAAAGGGTGATAATACCTTCCCTTTCAATCACCTACCCCCAGAACTCAAAATCTTTAAAAAAGGTCTTTCCTGTTCTTTTAACCCTTTCCTTTGTTGGATAAAAGAAAAGTCGATAGCGACTCTTGCTAACCACAACAATTGCGATAAAATGCAAAACCAGTAAAGTCAGTTCTCCCACCGTATTACACTAACGGGGAAGGTCTATTGCCTCTTCAAAACCATGCAAGCAATAAGAAAAATATATCGAAGCTTCTTCACACAAGTGATCAAAGAATTAATCTCCAAGCATTCCATGTTGTGAAAGTTACATAGATATTCTATCACAAAATCTTGGCTAAAAATGGCAACAAAAACGAATACCAAGCATAAAATTAAGAGAAAATTCTAATAAAATTCTAAAGAGAAAACCTAAAAAAAGTTCCTAAAATATTCTAACTATTTTTTAGGTTATTTATCATGAAATAAAAATTAACAAAAGCCAATAAAAGGAAATTGGTAAAGAAAAATAAAATGAAAATGTAAAGAGTTCAGGGGTGTGAAAACTGAAATTATGGGATGCAGTAATCAAGGCACATGCCCATCTGCAGAAGTGATCCAAGAAGATCCTTTTGTGTATGGATCCATGTTGTACCATAAACATAATTAACATGGTCTAGAAGGATCTTCGGCCCAGCTGAACCTAACACCATCAATAATCTGATTGAAATTTTTTTATTTACCATTGAATTGAAAATTTAAACAATAAATAAATAAAATGATGAAGCATTATTTAGAAGGGAATTAGAGTCAAGTGCATGCCCTTTCAACTTCTCATACAGACCTTCCCTCCTCTCTCTTTCTCAGCACCGCAACTCCATCATGATTCTTTGTCACCGACGATTCTCTTCAATCAGTAACGGATACACATAGCTTTCATATCCGTCGCGACTGCCGTACGCTGCTCCACACCTTAACATATCTGATTTTCTATAAGGATCATCAACTCCACTAATCTTCAACGATTCTCTTCGTCTCACTTTTTCACTCTCCACCTCAGAAGCATCGCATTCATTTTCAAACATTCTTGACTCCGGCGTGCATCTCCTTAGTTCGGGTTTAGAGCTTTCTAATGGATTCAATTCATTTCAACACAAACGAATGTATATGATTCACATGGTGAAGAAAAGCTATGAAGAACGGAAGATCATTTACCAACCTGAGAACTCTGGTGGCTCTTCGACGCAATGAAGACGATGAGGACCCCTCAGATTTGTCTTTCCCATTCATCCTTCTCTTTCGAATTTTGGTTTCTGCGTTTCTTGTATTATTGTAAATACTTGATGCAGAGATGAAGTTTCGAGGAATTTATTATTGTCGTTGCTGAAGTTTGTTGATGATTGAAGATTTGATGATGATTGGATGCATAATCGATGTTGGTTTTGCGGATTCGAAATAACTAAAGCTTGGAGATGAAGATGAGAATTCTTCAGAAGGTTGTTGAACAAATGATTGAGGGAGATTAGAGAGGTGAGTTTTGATAGATTTTTCTGTGGTTTTTGCATGAATCGTGAATGATTGAATCTCCCCCCTTTTCTTCTCCCAGTTTTCTGTTATGAATTTGTTAGCTTTCTGCTGGAAGTTGGTTAGGATAAAAAAAATTGTTAGAGAGCTTTTAAAGTTTCTGTTTTTCGAAGTTGGAGTCATGTTAGTTAGTTAAGTTCTGTTAACAATTAGGAAGGTTAGAAACTATTAGAAATCAGTTAGGGGTTTTTCTGTTATGGTTATTTTTCTGTTAGCTGGTTTTGAAGGTTAGTTAGAGACTCTGAAATTTTTTTAGGATAAGTTACGAGGTAGTAATTTGGTTAGGATGGTTAGTATGAGGTGGTAGTTAGAGAGTTTTGTTAATTGTTTAGGGAGATAGTTAAAAGGTAGATGCGTTAGTTAGAAATAGGAAGGTTAGGAATTGAAACATCAAAACTGGAAATTGGTGAAAGGTTTGAAAATAGTTAAAAAGTTGTTGGTGCAATTAGAAAAATAGTTAGGAGGTTAGATGAAGGTGGAATTCTGTTTATGATGAGTTGGAGGTTTTGTTTGAGGTTCTGTTATGGTTCAGTTATTAGCTAAACGAACTATTTCTGTTTGTTTGATTTTTCTGTCATGAATGGTTTATACGAATTCAAGGCAGCTTATAGCTTGATTTTGTCGAATTGGTTTCACTAATGGAGATTGGCTAATTGCAACAGGGTTTGGTTAATGTTTGGGCTGGTTCAACCTTGAATTGCAGCTTGGAGTTTTATTCATTCGAGAGTGAAAAATGGTATTTTGACTGAATCATGAAATACAATGCAAAGAGATTGATTAAGAAGATTATTTGGTGAGTTTTCTTTGTATACTAGTGTGTTTTTCTTGTATGAATTTTCCCTCCCAATCTTAATCTGAAATCACGTATCTAACAGGAAGTTTGTTAGGCTTGAATAAGTTTGAGCTTTTGGTTTAAATTTGTTGGTTAGAGAAAGAATGATGATGATTGAACATTGAACTGTCAAACGTTGTCCAAAAAGGGCCTTTTACACTTTCCTCTTATAACTTGATTACTTTTTCTTTTGTATTTCTTACTTTCCATTTCTACCGCGGGCTACTCATAGCATATTTCTGCTTGTGTTTGTGGCCAGGTTTGGTGATGATAATTTGGAGTATCAACTGGTGATGTCTCGACATAGTTATGGTAGCTACTGCAAAGTTTTTCAATGCGTGCTTGCTGGTCTGATGCACTATTATCTTGGGTCTTAGGTCATGTCAAAAGTTTTGACATTTGGCTATTTGTTTGCAAAATGTACTTCTTAATGTAATATTTCAATTGCTTTTGTAGTGGGCTATAATCGGTTTCCTTTTTTGTATTAACTTCACATGGATATTCAATACAGCTGACTCTTGAATTTAAACAAATTCCCTTCATTCGCTCAAATTGGATTCCCAATTCCCTATTTTTGTTTTACAGTTCATTTGAATGAATGTGATGAAAATCCTAAAAGGGACTAGAATGGACTTTGGCAAAAAAAAATCAAAAGGTATTTAACTTGAAATACCTTCAAAACTATACTATGTAGTGCCTCATTTTCTTGCTTAAACTCCAAAGTTATGACTTGCAACCCAAGCAACTTTAATGGACCGGTTTTGACTGAGTAATGAAAGCTAACATCCCTCAATGGTTCACTTTTCACAATGACATGCACTTCAAGTAACTGTTGTCTGAAGGAACTACCTTTGAACATTGATACTCAAAACCTTAATTAATGGATGATAGATTGGTAAAACCTTGATTGTAGCTCATACAATCAGGCCGCTCTCGAATGAAGGCTTCTTTGTATTTCATAATGAAGAGCTTCTTTTGCATAAAACTTGATTGACTATGGATACCAAGATCTTTTCTCCAACTTGCACTTTAAACCCTTGGCTGAAGCCTTGAGATGATGATGTAGATTGATGAACAAGCTCCACAAAAAATCCTATTAAATAACACATAATTGGGGAAATAAACCCTAATTAAGTGACAATGATGAGCACAAGAAGATGATGTTTGTAGACTCTCCATGTTATAGATCATGGTCTCTTCGATGATATCTTGGGATAACTTGTATTGCAAGCAATAATGAGCATTTCATGTGTTAAAGGAGGCTAGATAAAATTCATGAGAATGGCTTTATATGACATATATCCAAGTCTTTGTAGATTAACCAGATAGTCTTGAGTGTAAAACCTTGGCTTGGAACCAAACCATGTGAAAGAAAGAGGAACCCTAATTCCAAAGTGGACCCTTAATCCTATGACCATTGATTCCAAATATCGAGCCTTATTGTTAATGAATGCACGTAATGCTAGATGACCTAATGGAGGGTATGTACATGATGATTATGAGATGCATAAGCTAGATGTTTCTTGAAAGAAGGGTAGGACAAATTTGGGGTATTATACTGTCAGTCATGGAAACTTGAATGACTTCGCGGTTGAATCTTTCAATATATTCCCGTAGAGACCCGTCTTTTCCTTGAATAATTTCTTCTAGCGACACCTCATACTTCGGATGTCAGCAAGAATAAGTAAAGTTCCTGAAGAATTTCCTCCCCCGGTTCTTCAAATATGTGATTAACTCGTATGAGATGCTTTTGTACCAAGCCATAGCCCATTTTCAGAGAGTAGAGGAAAAAGTCGACAGTTAATGGCTCCTCGAACGCCTTTGTAATCAGGCAGGGCATTGATGTTCTCGATGTGCTCATATGGATTAGTGGTGCCATCATACGTCCCGAGATTCAGGGATTTCTCCAGCCCGACGAGCAGGGGTGAAGAATGGAAAAACACAAGAAGGGAGTTTTAATTGGGGTTTTCAAAAGTAAAATAGTAGACACATTGGTTATCCTAGTTCGTTTGAACTCAAACTACTCTAGACTACCCACCAAGGTGATTTCGCCTCTCTCAAATGAGGTCTTAATCCACTAATCAAAACTTGATTACACAGATACAATGACTACTGTCAATGTCTTATTGAGTTTAAGCCACAACTCAGTTTTCTCAAGGTATTACAAGATAAATTAATTTAGAGTGTGTAAAAAGATGTTTTCTAAACAAAACTATATGACAACAGTGATGTGTACACAATTAAAAAGCATAAGATAGAACTGAATAATAATATTTTTCAGTACGCAGTAGTGTTGTATTATTTATTCTTCAAGTCTTCTTTATATAGGCGATGCATGAGAGACATGAGAAGACGCTTTTGGAAGGTTGATAAAGTGTAGTTAATGTACTTTACAAAAATAAAGATCTTGTTTTGGTTCTGCCGTTACATTTTGATTTGTAATGAATAAGTTGTAATGTATCAGAACATTTCTTTCTTGGGATCATCAGAAGAAGAATATTACCGTTGATACTTCTTTTGTTCTTATAGAACTTTACTTATCAGAATATCAGAGTTTTGCTCGCAGCGTTGGTTCATTCATAAGTTGTAACATTAGACCTTCTTTATTTAAGCGTGTTACAGGATTTGCTTCTAAGTATAATGTGTCACAACAGAGCTTCAAAAATGTAACTCTCTCATCTTTTATGCTTCTTACATCAGAATTTCCCTACATATTAAAATACATTATTAGAGAGCATATTTGTTCTTTATATATATCATGTGTTTTTTATCATCAAAACTCTTACAAGGATGTAGAACCAAACTATGTTTTAACAAGGGGTGTCTCCATGATTTCTCTAGATAATGGACCGCAGGGGTCGTCCTCGTCACTCCAGTCTGGTGATGGGGATTGAGAGTGAATTTAACTTCCTCATCAAGGATTATCCACCCGTCAGGGAGAGGCATTTCTCGGCAGGTCCTTCAGTTTGGGAGAAAGCGGGTGCTGATTCTCTGATCGTTTATTGCCCCTAGTATTTTTGATAACCGGGGACCAGCATTCTTTACGTGGAGGAGTTCGGTCGTGCTTCTTGATCAGTTATGTTTTTGGTTTTTCTGGTCCTTGATGACAGATAGGTCATAAAGGAAATGGCCTACGAGACCCACATCGTCGGTACCTTCTGGGTGTGAACCTCGAGAAGTTCCCTTTTCTAATGCCTCAATCCTATTATTTTGTTTGATTAGAGAATTAGTTTCGTTGAGTTCTACGAGCAGGGAAACTATGGCAGGATCAATGTTAGTCGATGTTAGAACTGGCTGGAGGATCACTGGTGGTTCTTGTAGGATTGACTTTCTTGGACTTCCGATTTTCCAAGAAATGAATGTCGTCATCTTCCGCCTCGACCGAGGAAGGAGAGGCAGTGCAGTCGTCCCTTTGCAAGGGAGTCTCTTAAAGGTGGGGCATATATGTGTTGTCGTCAGTGCCCACTGATCTTATTGGTGTCGAGGACATGTAATGGGCCAATAGATGACGTATGTGAGGCTGGAATCAAGGAAGAGATGGGTATACTTACAAGGCACTCTGATGCTCAAGTAAGTAAGAGTGAAAAGAGATATAAGAGAGAGAGAGAGAGAGAGAGAGAGAGTTTAGCGTGTTAGATTTAATCTTGAATACCTGACCCTCACAAGTGTGAGGTTTATGTAATTCCCCTGACACTTGGCCATTGGTTCCAATTTTTGGGCCTGTATATCAGGTCCCCAAAAATAGGTAACCTTCATTGCTAAGGGTATGATGGTGCAAGTAATATGAGAGGAGAATGAAATGGTTTACAAGTATTATTTATGAAGGATTATCCTCATGCATACTACGTCCATTATTTTACACATCACTTGCAACATGATTTAGTTATTGCTTCAAGAGAAATCAAACTAATAAATAAATTCCTTGAAAAGCTAACTTATATGGTCAATGTTGTTTGTTCTTCCCCTAAGCGGCATGATGAGTTACAAGAAACCCAATTAAAAGAAATTGAACATTTGTTAGAGATTGAGGTGAAAATCAAATTGGTACTTTGAAACGAGTTAGGACTAATAATTGGAGATCACATTTCAATTCTATTTTTAGCTTGATGAATATTTATGAATCAATTTGTCATGTTTTAAAAACATTATCAAAGGAAGGAGAAAATTATAATACATGTGGGGATGGTGATAATGGTTACAATTACTTTAAAGAATTTGATTTTATATTGATGTTGTATTTGATGAAAGAAATTATGGGGATTGTTGTACCCCAAAATTTTTCCTCTACTTTTTCAATATATTCCTCACAAATGATCTCTACTTCTCAAGGATTCTCAAGGAATGGATCAGACAAAATCATCTCTGAAGCACTGGGACTCCAAATTAGGGTTTTAACTGAGAATGACCAATCTTTGATTTTTGACCTAGTACATGACTTGTTGGTTCGAAACATGATCTTAAGGGTTCAGGTACATCATTTTAACTTAATACCATATTTCAATTCATCTCCCAAGATCAGTGGGTTGAGAGATGAAATTTGGTCAACTGACAAAAAAGTCAACTGTACACTGAAAAGTCAAACTTTGACTTTTTGATCAAATTTGAGTTTCAAAAATCCCATTTCACCGATACATTCAAAATATGAAATTTGATCATCAAGAAATCAAGAAAAACAAAAATCAAAATTTGCAACACTTGGAAAAAATTTCTAAGCATTTTATATACATGTTAATTTCATTTATTCATGACATCTTTTCACCACAATTCAAATTGCTACAAGCTTTCAATTAAATAACAAGGCTTCATTTTTAAAGTTAAAAATTGCAAGTTAAAAATCCTAAGTTTTGTCTTGTTTTAACTTTTCCATTTGACTCAAATCTTCAAACCTTTCCACTATGTTGGCCACAAAACCAGACTTGTATCATGTTACAAATGTTGCTGCCCAGGAAAGTCCCAAAGTCCTATATGCTGCCAAGTCCAAGTGTGTTGTACTGTCCACATAACTACCCAAAACCTTGTTAAAAGACAGTTTGTTGTCCTTGTTGTTCCCCAAAATTTTTCCTCTCATTTTCTTTCAAGATCTTCACTTACATCGGTGGTTGCAAACATTTGCTTGAGGAAAATAAAATTTGAAGATGAATGAAATGTCCTTCGATTGGAACATCAGAATTTCCTTCGATTGGAACATCAGAGCTTCCTTCGATTGAAACATCAGAGCTTCCTTCGATTGGAACATCAGAGCTTCCTTCGATTGAACATCAGAGCTTCCATCGATTGGAACATCAGAGTTTCCTTCAATTGGAACATCAGAGCTTCTTTCAATTGGGACATCAGAGTTTCCTTTGATTGGAAAATCATAATAAAGTATCCTTCAAATGGAATATCAGTGGAGAGGTGTGTTAATCTAAAATGTTCTGATGAGGGAAGTTCTGAAAACTTCAAATCAGAACCCAGGGCCATCAAGAATAATAATGCTTGGGGGCTGATCGAAGAAACTCTGATGCTGAGAATATGAGAAATTCAAATAAGGACTCAGAGCAATCGAAGAGAGTAGAACAACACTTCGACCAGTCAATAAGATAATGCTTCGATTGGTCAAGTACAAAGCCATCAAAGAGAGCATAACTTGAGACTTAATCGGAGGAACCATGATGAAAACCTTGATCCAAATTCGAACAAAACACCTATCATAACCTGTCCAAATTCACTCAAAGTTCAAAATGGCATGTTTTCCATGCAAATATGGCAAGAATTCAATTTTGATCGCGGCTTCAATTCCTGAGTTAAGGGCCAGATTCATTCCTTGTTTGTTCTTAACTCCACAAGAGCTTATTCGACTAGGGTGATTTTCTTCAAATCAAGCGATCGAAGCAGAGGGTGGCTCAACCGAAGGAACCATGATAATGAAAATGGTGCAATTCGAATTAGAATTTAGAGCCTTCGAAGGAAACAATGCTCTTATGAGGAAAGCTCTGAGTAATTCGAATTAGAGCTTAGAGCCTTCGAAGAGAACAAATTCGAAGGGAAATCGATCTGCAGGGGCATGTCAGCTTTCAATTTCCATCATATTGGAGGCCCAAACAACTCATAACAGGCTGGCAGTATATAAAATGGTGACCTAAAATCCCTTTCCTATATACAAATGTTGACCTAAAATCCCTTGCTTATATAAACCTCATAATCTTAGAGAAAAAGGACACATATATTGCCTCACAAAAAACACAACCTGCCCCATTAAGTTCCAGAAAGTAGCATCAAAATTCCAAAGTTGTCAAAACTCCATACCTTTGCACGCACCTTCCGTCTAGATTAACACTTCGATCGTGTTCTTGGAGTTCACACAGACGCACACTCACTCATGCCCCAACCATCTCACACTCATGACTGCAGATCAAGGCGCCTCCAATGGTAAAAATGTTCAATCACATTTAATCTTAAATTAAACTCATGATTGCATGTTCATGATTTTTGTTGTTATTTATGAGCGATTTAACAAAGTGTATGCAAGTTGCAGTGTCTAAATGTTCGAACACCATGGATAGGTTTTCGAAGCTGGTTACCTTCCAAACCCATGATACAGGTTGTTGCAAATCGAAACAACCCCAGATCCGGGTTTAGGGATTGATTTCGAATGGAATGTTTTCTGTTTTGTTTGGTTTCGAACTAACTAATTTGTAAGACCCAAAGTAGGTTTCATGTATTTCGAATGAATAAGCAGCTCAGATGGTGAAAGGGAATTTGTGCAATCGAAGGGACCAGGGTTCGAAATCTCAGGCCTTATGTTTTCAATTTCTAACGAATTTTCTTGCAGATCTAGCGCCCCAAGGCCCTCGAACGATGCCTTCGATCAGCCCTCTAGATCGAAAGGAAACTCGGGCTCTTTTCGATCCAGGCTTGCCTTTTTTTCAAAATTGCACTGCATGTCCCTTCGGCTGTGTTGTTTTACTTATGTTATCTCTTCTAGCTTTTTTAACATAACATCAAAAATCAAAAAATAATAAAAAGGCATTAGGTTTAGTTTTTTTATTAAACTAACTTTTTAAATTAATTATTTAATCATTTTAACCCTTTTTTTATAAATTAAAATTAATTAGAAATTATGTTAAAATTTTTAAATCTTTTCTCAATAAAATACCAAAAATATTTTCTAAATCAATTATATTTTTTAGGTTTTTCAACTTGTTCCCGTTTTAATATTCGCGCGTTTATTATTCTCCATTTTATTATTCTTTTCAATTATTGTATCTGTACACAGTTTGTAATAGCATTTAACTTAGGGTTCATTTACTGTTATTATCCCCAAAGTTTTGGTTATGTATCCCCCTCCCTGAAGCCCTGTAATAGCGTATGATATTTTTGTTTGCTTTATCATTTTTACTACTGTTAATTGCTTAGATTAATAGGATTACATGAAAAAGACAGAAAAGAAAACGATTAGATAACCCTAAATACGCAAGATGAATGAACTGAATCAATACACTTGCACATTCTCACCCCAAGGGTATCTCCCACTTCGGTTGCCTTCGAAAACGGTCACAATCATCGAAACCTGAGAATTTTTAGTGGTTGTCCTTTAGTTCAAGAGATCATAAGTCCCACGATGACCCTTTCGATGTCGCCCTATTAAAAGGTGATCTTAGAACTTTAGGACAATTACTAAAAGTTCTTTCCCAGTTGCCTTAGCGACCGTAAACGTCACTTCGATAGTCCCTCAACATCCAAACAATAAGGCTACCTACTTACTAATAGTAGAATAACACTATCTAAAGGAAAGGAGGAAAAGAACACATTTTTCGAGTAGGTAGATAATTGTTAAGTACTTTCTCAAAAATAACCTTTTTCATACTACACTTTCAAAACCCTTTTCAAAAAAATGCCTTATCAGCACTCTTGAGGACTGATACAAGAGTTATCATAAAGCAAACAAACTTTTCAAAACACACAAACACGAAATCAATTTTCAAAAATGAGCAAATACTTAAGAGACCGTGGAAAACCACTGATGGAAAAGGTGCTAACACCTTTCCTTTCCATGATCTACCCCCCTTACTCAGAAACTCTCACAAAAGCTCTTTTCTGTTCTTTTCACACTTTCCTTTGTTGGATAAAAGAAAAGTTGGTGAGGACTCTTGCTTACCGCGACATTTGCGAATACAAAATGCAAAACCAGTATAATAGTCGGTTCTACCACCGTATCATAGAATTGGCGACTCTGCTAGGGAAATTTTAAAAAACGGGGTTTACCTTAGGGTCTAGTTCATTTCTAAATTTCTTTCCTTGTTTGTTTTGATTGCTTTACTTTTAAAGGTTTTCTTGGGATATTATAGATCCTATACCCGGATCTGGGGCATCTTTTTAGGTAAACAACAATAGATCGTGGAGATTGTACAGTGTAGACTGATATGGTTGAAGCGATAGCTATGTTGGTGTGACACTTTGGTTGGTACCGGTATCCCTTGTGTTTAATCGAGGAGAATACGGGAGCCGCCGCATGGTGTCGTGAAGCACTAACAAACCTTAGAACCTTAGTTGAACAAACTTGGCCATTAGAAAGCAGTGAGATAGCCGGCCTCGGTGTAAATCTGGGAATTGGTTGATACTCGATACTACACTCACTGAGATCGGACTTTCAGGATGTTTTGGATGCAAGAAAAGATTGCTAAGCTGAAATAATACCGATAAAAAAAATCAGTGATATTGAGATTCCTTAGAACCCGGTTACTATTTCTAAGACAGGTTGAACCAAATGAACATTAAAGAGGGTACTTACCTTAAACCTCATGCAAGCCTTTGAACCTAAGGTCTATTGTGTGATTTGCTTGTGTTCATCTGTCATTTAAGCATAATCATGATATCATAAACATCATAACATCCATATTTCAATTTACTAACCATTTCAAGGACTTAGGGAATTTATCTTTGTTCTATTTTGCAGATCATGGCTTCCACTCGTAGAAACAATATCTGAATCATCTTTGTGAGAATACCTCTCCAACTCAAAATTCTAGTATCAAGGGTTCCAGAAACTTCTTCATTCACCAAAAAATTTGGTCGACTTCTAAACCTAGTTACCTCGGGCTTTGATGAGAAGATGATGAGTGTATTCTTTCAGCTCTTTGAACCTAAGCACCATTGCTTCACCATTCTGGACTATCAGCTCGTACCCACCATGGAAGAATTCTCTCAGTTATTTGTCATACCTATTCTTGATCAGTTGCCTTTCACCAGTTTGGAAGAAGCTCCAAAGCCGGAGTTCATTGCAGAAGTTTTGCATCTGAAACGGTTCGACATTGTATCCAACTGGGAAACAAGAATCGGAGATAAGGGTTTTCTAGCCAAGTTCCTAATAGAGAAGGCTCAGCTATTTTGATTTGGACTTCCAGGCTTTTGAGGAGGTCTTGGCCCTTCTAATCTATGGGTTAGTACTGTTCCCTAATCCAGACTTACTCATAGATGTGAATGCTATCAAGGTCTTCCTCTCTCGCAACCCTGTGCCCACTTTACTCGGAGACATCTTGCATACCCTCCACACTCGTACCACGAAGAAAAGAGGGATTCTTATGTGCTGTCAAGGTGGTTTTTTTCTCACCTCCCTAAATCAATACTGAAGAATGAAGAAGGCTTGGGTTGGTCGCAAATGATAATGTCACTTTCTCATGCGGATATTCTCTGGTATTCCCGATCTATTGGAGATATTTCTTTTATTGACGGCTGCGGGGAATTCCCTAATGTCCCACTACTTGGCATTAGGGGAGGTATAACTTATAATCCTTCTCTGGCTCTACAAAAATTTGGTTATGCTCGAAGGGATGGTCCTCACGAGATACTTATCCAGGGCATTATGTTTAACTATGAGGATGATGTTCAAGGCCATCGTCAGAGGTTCATACAAGCTTGGGGCATGGTAAACAGATTTGATACCAAGACTTTGGAGCTAAAGACTTCCATCCATATGGAACCTTATCTCCAATGAGTACGAGCTCGTGCTCAGAACCTTGTGATGCCATATATAGCCATATTACTAGTGATTGTGGAGCCCATTACCTAAGTGGATGTTTCTTATACAGTTCTCCATCCCGACATGCCCAATGATTTTGAAGAGTTGTAGAGATCCTGGATTTAGCTGAAGAAAGAACGGGATACATTTAGAGATCATTTCTATACCCATGAGAGGAAAGTGTTAGAGCTCACGAAGCAACTTCACGAATAAAAAGGTCTTAATGTCTATCTCAGCACGAAGAGGAAGCGCCCATGGGAAACCTATTTTCTTAGTTTTTAAAAATTTTCAATTGTAAGCCTAAAAGGAAATTGTATTGTGAATTCTACTAATAAAATCTTTGTTTCATTTTGGCTCACAAATTTAAATTTCCCAAAGTCCTTGAAAACATTGCATACGCATATCATACATGTCATTGCATAAGCAGGTCTTCAGTACAGGTTTCTTATTTCTTTCCGATGTTTATTTCAGCAAAAGAAATGGCTCTCGAACAAACAGTGAAGGACCTTCAAGCTCAGAATGCTCAGCTCCAAGAAATGATCATGGCCCTAGATAAGGGGAAAAAGGAGCTTAAGGCCTTGAGTTTCAAAGATAAGACCAAGAAGCCCAAGAAACCAACTGGTGTAGTGAATTTAGGAAGAAGGATCAGAGGACCAGTGCGGAGAGCTTCAGAACTAGCAACTTTGTCAAAGGAAGGGGACACTCAGGAAGGGGAGACAAGAGAGAAAGACCTCAACCCGAAGGGATCTGATAATGAATCTGATTATAATGAGGAGCAGTGTCCTCTTGCTGATTATAAATACAAACAACTGGAGGTTCGTCTGAACGCAATGGAAATCCAAAGGGTACCTGGGCTGGATTTTGAAGAGCTAGGTTTGTTTTCTGGGGTTGTTATCCCGCAGAAGTTTAAGGTTCCGGTGTTTGCTAAGCACGATAGGGTCTCATGTCCCAAGATGCATCTCCGATCTTATGTGAGGAAGATTCATCCCCACACCGCTGACAGGTATTTGTGGATCCACTTCTTCCAAGACAATCTATCCAGGACTCAGCTAGAGTGGTTCTATCAGCTGGAGGGAACCAATATTCGTAACTGGGAAGACCTGACTATTGCTTTCTATAAGTAATACCAATATAATGCTGACCTTGCTCTGACCCATACACAACTCCAAAGTATGTCCATGGGTTCTAGCGAGGGCTTTAAAGACTACGCCCGGGAGTGGAGAGACTTAGCAGGAAGAGTCCAGCCTCCTCTGTCCGATAGAGAGTTGGTGGACATGTTTTTGGGTACTCTATCTAGTTCGTTTTTCAACCATCTGATTGGAAGCTCCTCAGCTGGTTTTACTAAGCTAATCTTAACTGGAGAAAGAGTGGAAGCTGTGATTAAGAGTGGTAAGATTCAAAAGGATACCTCTTCAAGTGCAGGAAAGAGACCTTTTATGGGAAAGAAAGAGGCCAGTGCTGCTTACAGTCAAAGAAATCAGGGCAGAACCGAACGCCATCCAACGGTAGGGGTTGCAATGATATCCAAGCCTATAGCTACTCAACAGCGGAACAATCAACCCAGAGCAAAAAGGCCTGTAAGACAGTTTACCCTAATCAATATGACCTTGTCTCAAGTTTTACAACACTTACTGAAATCCAATCTGGTAACTTTGAGGGAAGCTCCCAAAAATCCCAACACCGCATATCCTCACTATAATCCAAAGGCTTTGTGTGCCTACCATTCTGAAAGTCCAAGCCATGATACAAACGATTGTTGGGATTTGAAGAACAAGGTGCAGGATCTGATTGAGGCAAAGGAGATTGAATTCGATGCGCCAGAAACTCCTAACGTTATAACTTCCCCCTTCCCAAGCACGACCATGGTGTTAATGATGTTGACGATGATATGTTTGTTGCTACTATTTGGGAACTTGTTACCCCTATCATGACTATTAAAAGGAATCTGTTGCAAGCCAGTTTATTTCCATGTTATGGTGAAGGTTTCCACTTTTGTTTATCTCTACCAAATGGTTGCCTTTTGTTGAAAGAAGGTGTTCAGCGCCTGATAGATGATAAAGAAATTTTATTTGAGAAGACTCCAGTCACAAGTGTTTCATGTAAATACATTTCTATTATAACCATTTATGCCAACCTTCCCAGGGTCTCCACCAAAAGATCCGTCAGGATTATACCTGTTCCAAAGTTTGCTCCCCTGATCATCACCATGTCGGGGCCAATACCACATTCCTCGGATAAAGCTGTTCCCTAGAATTATGGGGCTAACTTCTATTACCATGGCGTCAAGCAAGACCTATTGGCTACTTAAGGCAAAGTTACTGAAGGTACTGATTCTGAATTTGGCAATATAGTTGGGACCAGTAAAATAACAAGAAGCGAAAGAGTTTTCTCTCCCGAGAGCTCTCCTCCTAAAGTTGTTACTACTCTTGTGATCATTCTTGTTGTTGCTCTTGCTAATATTCCTATGACAACTCCTGTTTCTAGCCCTGCTAACACCCCTTCCACCGAGTCGGCCGAGACTCAGGACAAAGAGATATTGGTTGAGCCTGTCCAGACGAAGGCGCATTTATAATCCATTCCTAAGGTTTCTAAGAAGGAAATGGAAGAAATCCTGAAAATAATTAAAAAGAGCGACTACAATGTGGTTGAACAACTAGAGAAGACTCCTTCCAAGATCTCAATGTTGGCCCTACAATTGTGCTCTAAAGCCTATGCAAAGGCTTTGGTAAAATTCCTCAAGACAACTCATGTGCCACAAGAAACCTCCGCTAATCAATTCGAATATTGTGTGGCTAGTTTAACCATTAATGATGTACTAGTTTTTTCTAATGCTGATTTGACACCCATAGGAAAAAAACACAATGATGCGCTTCATGTCTCCATCGAATTCAGGGGCACTACTTTTTTCCCATGTTCTAGTGGATACCATTTCATTGCTGAATGTTCTGCCCAAGAAGACTCTTGACAGATTAGATTGTGAAGGTTTGACTCTGAAGCCCAGTAACATTGTGGAGAGGGCTTTCGATGGTTCCCAAACATTTGAATCCACCTTCTACGTGATGGACATCCGACCATATTATTCATGTTTGTTGGGTCGCCCTTGGATCCATGAGGCTGGAGCTGTTACTTCCACTCTGCATCAGATGTTGAAATATCTGGTGAAGGGAAAGATTGTCACAATGTATGGTGAGGAGGAGTACATGGTAAGCCACCAAAACTCTTTCAGGTATGTCTAAATGGATGGCGAGTTTATCGAGACCCCTTGTCAGAACTTTAAAGAGGTCCCTCAGACCATGGCTGCAACTGAGGTCGTTACTAGTGTGCCAAAGATCAGTAGACCTCCATTGAAGATGGCTTCCCTCAAGGACGCCAAAGTAGTAATTGAAGATGGTGGGTGTACCATTTGGGGCCAACTCTTTGACATTCCATAAAAATCTGATAAGTTTGGTTTGGGCTTTACTTCAGAAGCTCAAAGGGTTATTCGTCGTGCTCGTGTCGGAGGACCTCCCATACGCATCAGCAATCATGGGGTCAAGACTTTAGAAGACAGTGATGGTGACTATGACATGGACAGCTGGATCTTCCCTACTACCAATGGTGGACCCAGTAACTGGACAGCTAAAGACTTTGTGCCGATTATTTTTATTCAGAAGTAACTGTCTTTTTGTTTTTCTGGATATGTAATAAATGAACAATATAAACTATATGGCCATGTGTCTTACCTGAGGCACAATGGTTTATTTGTGAGGGTTATCATTTTTCAATCTCATATGTCATTAATAAAGCATTGGACGTTTTTGCATACAAATTTTGTGCTCTTTGTTTTTCTTTTTTGCTTTTACTTTATCAATGCGGCTATGCTCTTACACACACTCACGTATCAAACTGCAGACCCACATCCTCTCTGGATCCCATTGATAAAGGTTCTTCTATTGCCAGTTATGACTTTGAAAATCCAATCAACCAAGTCGAGGACGAAGGCTAGGAAGATTGTGAGGTACCAGGACAACTTGCTAGACTGTTACAATAGGAGGAAAGGGCTATACGGCCTCATAAAGAGCCAGTTGAGACAGTGAACCTGGGAACAGATGAGGACAGAAAAGAAGTCAAGATAGTTGCAAATTTGGATCTTAGTGTCACACATCGATTGATTCAGATGTTGCATGATTATGTCAAGATCTTTTCCTGGTCATACAAAGACATGCCATGACTTGACAATGATATTGTGTTTCATCACCTGCCGACAAAAGAGGACTTCCCTCCAGTAAAACATAAGGTTCACCGTATGCGTAGTGAGATGTAAAAAAAAATCAAGGTAGAAGTTATGAAGCAGTTTAACGCTGGGTTCTTAGTTGTCACCTTTTATCCACTATGGGTTGCTAACGTAGTTATGGTGCCTAAGAAAGACGGCAACGTACGTATGTGTGTGGATTAGAGACCTGAATAGGTCAAGCCCCAAGGATGACTTCCCGCTTCCCCATATTGATGTTCTGGTTGACAACACCGCACAACATAAGGTATTCTCCTTCATGGATGGCTTCTAAGGGTATAATCAGATCATAATGGCACATGAGGAAATGGAGAAGACAACTTTCTTCACACAGTGGGGAACTTTCTGCTACAAGGTTATGCCCTTTGGGTTGAATAATTTTGGGGCAACCTATCAGCGAGCCATGGTAGCTTTGTTCCATGACATGATTCACCATGAGATAGAGGTCTATGTTGACGAAATGATAGCCAGATATCAAACTGAAGAAGAGCACCTCGATCACTTGCAAAAGTTGTTTGATACAAGTTAAGGCTAAATCTGAACAAGTGCACCTTTGGGGTAAGCTCCGGTAAAGTCCTAGGTTTCATTGTCAATGACAAGGGTATTCAAGTAGACCCTACAAAGGTAAAAGATATACAAGATATGCCAGCTCCTCGCACTGAGAAGGAAGTTAGAGGTTTCTTGGGACGCCTAAATTACATTTCCAGGTTCATTTCCCATCTAACTGCTACTTGTGAGCCAATCTTCAAACTCCAAAAGAAATATCAAGTGGTAAAGTGGAACGAAGAATTCCAGACTGCCTTTGACAGAATCAAGAAATATCTTCAAGAGCCTCCAATTTTAATGTCGCTAGTTGAAGGAAAACCTCAGATCATGTACTTAATGGTATTAGAGAACTCAATGGGGTGTGTGCTGGGACAGCATGACAAGTATGGTCGAAAAGAGCATGCAATATACTACCTTTGAAAAAAAATTACTGACTGTGAAACAAGATACTCACTGCTCGAGAAAACTTGTTGCACTTTGGAATGGGATGCTTGCCGACTATGAGAGTATATGTTGACTCACACTACCTTGTTGATCTCTAAAATGGATCCTATCAATTACATATTCGAGAAGCCCGCTCTCTCCGGAAGAATAGCAAGATGGTAGATAATCCTGACCGAATATGATATCCAGTACACAACCCAGAAAGCAATCAAGGGAGTGTATTAGTTTATCATTTGGCTCATCAGGCTATGGACGACTACCAATCCATGAATTTTGAGTTCCCGGATGAAAACATCATGTTAGTGACTGATTGTGAAGAACTTGGACCGAATGAAGGACCTGAAAAAGGATCCCAATGGACCATGGTTTTTGACGGATCTTCCGATGCACTTGGCAAAGGTATCGGTGCTTTAATCATATCTCCCAATGGCTGTCATACCCCTTTCCCTGTTAGGATATGCTTCAATTGCACCAACAATATGGATGAGTATGAAGCATGTATCATGGGTCTCAAAGCTGAAATTGATCTAAGGATCAAGTTCTTAAGTTTATTCAGAGACTCGGCTTTGGTAATCAGCAAGATCAAAGGAGAATGGGACACGAAGCATCCTAATCTCATCCCATACTAAGAGCGTGTGTTGAAATTAAACCCATACTTTGAAGAGATTACTTTTGAGCATTTTCCACGAGAGGAAAATAAATTAGCGGACGCGCTGGCCACTATTTCATCCATGTTCAAGGTTAGGTGGGATAATGAGGATCTTCGAATCACTATTGAGAGAATGGATGAACCAGCATACTGTCACGAAATTGATACTGAAGAAGTAGTGACCAAACCTTGGTTCCATGAAGTCAAAATATATCTCGAAGGCCAAGAGTATCCTGAAGGAGCTTCAATCAATGATAAGAAGTTCCTAAGACGGTTCTCTGCCAAATTCTTTCTCAGTAACGGGATCCTCTACAAGCGCAACCACGACTCTACTTTGCTTAAGTGTGTAGACAAGAATGAAGCGGAGAAGATTATGGCTAATTTACATGAAGGTACCTTTGGAATCCATTCTAGTGGACACACTATGGCTAAAAAGATCCTAAGGGCATGATACTATTGGTCCACTATGGAAGCAGGTTATTATCAACATTCGCGGACTTGTCACAAGTTCCAGATTTATACTGATAAGGTGCACATACCTATGGTTCCTCTAAACATCTTGACTGCTCCTTGGCCCTTTGCAATGTGGGGTATTGACATGATCGGAAAAATCATACCTACCGCTTCCAACGGGCATCGCTTCATCCTTGTTGCCATTGATTACTTCACGAAGTGGGTTGAGGCTGCCTCTTTTGCTACTGTAACCAAGAATATTGTGGCGCGGTTCATCAAGCATAACCTTATCTGTCGATATGGTATCCCCGAAAGAATCATTACATATAATGGTACAAATCTCAATAACACTATGATCACCGTACTTTGTAAGCAATTCAAGATCCAGCATCATACCTCTTCCCCTGACTGGCCGAAGATGAATGAGCTGTAGAGGTTGCTAATAATAACATTAAAAAGATCATACAGAAGATGACGGTTACATATAAATACTGACATAAGATGTTACAATTTTCTCTTCATGGTTACCGCACCTCAGCATGTATGTCAACATGAGCAACATCTTTCTCCCTGGTGTATGGTATGGAGGTTGTCCTACCTATTGAGGTCCAGATCCCTTCTTTGAGAATCATGATGGATGCAGGTTTGAACAAAGATGGTTGGGTTTAGAATCGACTTACCAATTGAACCTGATTAATGAGAAAAGGCTCGCGGCTGTCTGTCATGGACAGCTGTACCAGAACTGTGTGATTAGGGCTTTTAACAAGAAGGTCAGACGTCAGGTATATCAAGTTGGTGATATAGTAATCAAGTGCATCATACTGCCACAAGGTGATTCAAGGGGTAAATGGACTACCACATACGAAGGGCCATTTGTGATCAAGAACATATTTTCTGGTGGAGGCATGATCTTAACCACTATGGACGGTGACGACCTTCCTCACACTGTGAATGCGGACATAGTTAAAAGATACTACGCGTAAATAAAGACCCGCTAGGTTGACTAGCCTAGGAAAAAAATAAGAGCATCTCGGCGAACCCAAAGGGTTCGGGCAAAAATTAGGGATAAAATACAAAAAAATTATACACCCAGCAAGTCGAAAACCTGAAAGGGCGACTTGGGAAAAAAAGGGTATCCCGATGGACTGAAAACCTAAAAGGGCGGACCAGGCAAAATTTAGGGATTTAAAGCCTATAACTATGTTCTGTTGGATCGCCTTACAGCCAGACTCCAGTATCAACTATCAAGCTCAAACGGTACCAATCAATCCAGTCAACTTCGGACAAGTAGCAACGTGATGAGACGCTCATGGACATAAGGGAAATAGAAGAATTGAAACTAAATGGGATTATTAAACATATCTGTTTTCTCTTTATATTATTAGTTTCCACTTTTACAACGGAATTCTCTTACTAGAATGTCAGTTTCTTTTGTATAAAAATTCCAGTTATAGGCAAATTTCTTCAAGTCAATACAAATACTTTCTTTGAAAGTATAAAACCTTTTGTTTTCTATTTTTCTATTTTGTTTGGAAAAAACGTCCAGTGATTATTTCGACATATGCATTTGAATATGATTATTGTTTACAAATACTTGCATAAAAAACAAAAGGACAGTTGCTAATGACTTTAAGAAACGGGACAATGCCAAAAAAGCCATCAGTAGTCCCCGCAGTTACTTTCTCCAGCAGGTACAGGGGCATAGACATCTTGATGTGAAGTCACCGCTGCAGCCTCAGCGAAGTACCTTCTCCAACAAAGTTCCCTCAGAGAGGTTAAATCAATGCTCCCCAGCTGAGTTTTACAAATCTCAAATAGTTTACAAATCCACATCCCCGATAGAGTTTATTTCTTTAGTTGCGGAAGTTTATCCCCCAACGGAGTTTATTTCTCTACATTGGTAAAATCTTCCAACAGAGCATCTTCTCCCAAGTGGAGAATTCTCAAGCAGAAGTCAAAGATCCCTGGCAGAGTATCCTCGAACAGAAAGAGGAAATCCACGGCAAATCAGCTCCATTCATCATCCCCAGCGGAAATGAAAGAATCACTTTCTACCAAGCAGCAGTCCAGGATTCAGCTTCCTAGTACTCTCCAGCAGAAGTCAGGGACTTATTTTCCCAGACTAGGAAATGTCGCAACAGAATTCCATGTTCATACATCATGGCATGCACATACATTTTGCATATAGCACAATCTAATTTATTTTGAGAACATCATTACACGATGAATTTCATACATCATGATATTGCATATTACTAAGACTTTACCTTTTCAAGAAAGATCAATCAACAAACATCACAAACTACTTATATGACCTACAGTCTTTTCAAAGGTTACCTCTGACGAAGGGCTATTCCATCATTTTCTTCATAAGATCATATTCAGAAGACCCCTACTTGTTCAGTTTAAATCAACCAATGATTTTATTCTGATTCATTTCCAGTAGACACTTTCTTTGGTTCAGTTAAATCGATCCTAAGATTTCTCTGATTCTATTCTAGTGGAAGATAGCACAATACCTCTGCTGGTTCAGTTTAAATCTACCAATCATTCATCCTGATTCTTTTGCAGTGGATACTTTCTCTGGTTCAGTCAAATCAACACTAAGATTTTCTGATTCTTATCCAATTAAAGATACTGTAAAGCCTGGAGTCCAACCAGATAGCAATTTATTTTGTTAATTACTATGAAGCCTGGACCCGACCAGATGATAGTATTGTAAGTTCGAAGTGCACCTAAGAGGGGTGATGAATTAGGTACTTAAAAGTTTTACCGTTTTAGTGATGATGGATATTATTTTTCTGGTTTAGTGTATGAGTTTACAAATGTGTTTCTTTCTTTTCTTGTTTATGACTAGTAATGAAAGCAGTGAATGCGGAAAAGTAAAGAACACAAATATGTATCTTGGTTCCCCTTATAGTCCGAGAGTACTCCAGTCCCCTTTCAACATGAAAGAGATTTCCTTATTGTTAGATCTCTAGACAAGACACCCTAGTCCTTCTATACAAGACTCTAACCAATAAAACCACCAAGAACAATCCTCTTGGACCAAGAACAATCCTCTTGGACCAAGAACAATCCTCTTGTATTTTCACTATGTCAACAATGAGAATAATCTTCTCAAGGTGACCTTACTTGTATCCAACAATCCTGGAAAAACAAGGTTATAAAACCACTTAAACTTATTTTCAACAATCCTGAAAAATAAGAAAGTGTATAGCAATATTTGATTGATAGAGTTTGTAGTGCAATAATCACTTTGAGTGATTTTATCAATGACTTGATCTTCTCTTACAATAACAATAATATACAATAACTCAATAGTATATAATGCTCAAAGTTTTATGTTTAACAATATATGAAAATGTGCAAAAAAACATTGTGTATGAAAGTTAAGAGAAAGCTTGAGTTTTGATATTTTAAAAATCAGAAACTATTGATTGGAAGAGGTACAAAATGAATTTTAAAATTCAGTATTTATATGTTCATAGAACCTCTTTGAAACAACATAAATTTCTGCAAATGAATCATGAACAATTGCCAAGTTTCAATGAAAAGTTTCCATGAAATGGTGTTATGAAAAGGTATTTTGAAATTTGCTGATTTTCAAAAGCGTTCAACATGAAATCAATTGCACCCTTGTGTAAATTGATTGCACGGGTTTTAACAGGTAAAAAATTCAAATATTTTCAGTGAGCAATTGATTGCACATGTGTGTAAATCAATTGCACTTTAAAAAAGTAGCAAAATTTGATAGAGAGCAATCGATTGAACAAACATGAAAATTGATTGCACTTAGAAACAGTAGCTAACATTTTGAAAACGTGAAGCATGCAATCGATTGCACCAACATGCAAATCGATTACATCCAAGTGAAAATTGAATTTTTGCTTAGAAAACTTGAGAAAAAGTTTGGACAAGATAAGAACACTTCTTTTGATCATTGAGCATCTAAGACTTAAGTTCATAGAAAGAATTGTTATTATACCTTATGAAATTTGCCAAGAGATTAAACCAAATACTTTTATCCATTGATGCTTTTAGCTTGATCAACATATTTTCCTTCTTGCCAATAAAGTTTGTCTTCATCAAAACAAAATGCATTGAAAATCATTTCAGAAGCTTGATAATACATTATCCCCCTTTTTGATGACGACAAACAATCTTTCTTGAAGATTTGTTATTTTCGGAAATAGACTTCTCCCCATAAGATGTATAACTCCCACTTTGTATGAGAAGGTTGGAAACTCTTGAAATTGTTCATCTTGTTGAAGAGTACCTTAGAAGTTTAAGACAGGAAATAAACAAGCATAAAGTGCCACATCCTTCTCCCCCTTTGACATTATCAAAAAGAAGGGAAAGATGCATAAAAAATGGACAAAATATATGTAATAATATTGAAATATTAACCATAGCCATATTGCTTCATGATACTTTTTCCCATTCTTTGATAAATGCACATAGTATTTGTCTTCATCAAAACATAATATTGAAGATACTCGACTCTTTTAGAAAGAATGAGAAACTCTTATGTGAATGCTCCCCCTATCTTTGATAGCTCCCTCTTGATCAAAGTTCTCCCTTGAATCATAGAGAATTTTCATCTTTATTTGGGCTACAATAGTTAAAGACAAGCATACACACACACACACACACACACACACACACACACACACACACACACACACACACACACACACACACACACACACACACACACACACACACACACACACACACACACACACACACACGAACACACACATATATATATATATATATATATATATATATATATATATATATATATATATATATATATATATATATATATATATATATATATCTTCTCCCCCTTTGTCATTATCAAATTGGATGGGAAAAGCCTTCAAATATATGTGATACGGTGGCAAAACCGACTGTTTGATACTAGTTTTGCATTTTGTATTCACAAATGTTGCGGTAAGTAAGAGCCACCACTAACTTTTCTTTTATCCAAATTAAGGAAAGGGTGAAAAGAACAGAAAAAGACTTTTTTCGAGATTTTCTGAGTAAGGGGGGTAGATTATGGAAAGGGAAGGTGTTAGCACCATTTCCATCTGTAGTTCTCTACGGGCTCTTAGAGGTTTGCTCATTTTGAAATACCTTTGTGCTTTTTGTATGAAAATGTTTTGAAAACGCCTTAGTATGGCGAACTTTGTAATGTTTCTCGGGATAGTGGAGAAAGTATACAAAGTGTTTTGCAATTGTTTTTGAAAATCACTTTTTGTGTAAGTGCAAAATGTTTGAGGAAACTTCTAATAGCTATCTACTTTCTTACTCGAAAAGGGTCGTTCTTTTACTATTTTCCTTTAGGCAATCCTATCCTACTATTAGCGAGTAGGTATATTTTTCGTCAGATGTTTGAGGGACATTCGAAAGGGACGTTACAGTCACAAAGGCAATTTATGGAGACGCTTTAGCAATTTGTTTAGGGACTAGATCATTTATTGAGAAGGAAACTGTAGGGTCATCGAGGGACTATGATCTTTTTGATTTACGAGTCTTTGCTAAAGCATTCCTACCTCATGACTATTTTATTTGTAAAGGAAACCAAATTGGGGCACCCTGGAGGTGTATCTGTGCAATTGATTCAACTTAGTTATTTTTGTATTTTTGTTAAGTTTGCTAACGTTTGATTATTGGTCTTATCATACACGCCTAATTACTAGAAATTAATATATATTGCAGAATATTAAAGTGCAGGAATTTTAAATCTATGTTATTACAATGCTTTGGGGAGGGGATTTACATTGTACAAGAATGAGGGGGATAAATCAGTAAATGTCCTAGTTTTAATCTATTACATCCAGTGGGCAGATACATCAATAATAAAAATATGGAATTAAATAAACGCGCGTGAAATTTAAAATAACGTCTAAAAATATCCTAAGAAATAAAAATCTTTTTGGTTGTTTTTTATTATGAAAAGAAAATTAAATTTGAATTAAGTCCTAAATTCTAATTTGTTTTAAGTTAAGAAAATGGTTAAAATTTAATTGATCAATTAATTAAGAAATTAATTATTTAATTAAAATGTTTAAGCTTAATTTTTGTGATTTTTTTTATTTAATATCAATTTGAATAGAAAAAGAGTCAATAAAGAAATGAAACAAAGAATAAAATACAAAAAAAAGGATTCCTTCGATTGCAGGGAGAATGGACTTTTCGACCCAAAGGGAGAACTGACTTTTCGATCCAGAAGGGATGTTGCCTTTCGATTCTGAGAAGGGTGTTATCCTTTGATCCAGCGACATGATATGGCTTTCGATCCAGAGGGTAGATACTGTGAGGGCACATAGTTTGAAAAGGTGTGTTAGCAAAAACAAAGAAGCAAGACCTGGGTATCGAAACCCAGGTCCTTCAATCCTGCGCACGCTGGGTCTATTCAGGCTATATCTCCAACAAATGTTAGCAACAAAACAAAAGCAGACCTGGGGTCGAACCCATGTCTTTAGTCTTGGAAAAAAAATCGAATGAAATTACAGATGTGTCATGCAAATGTAGAGTTTGTTCTTTTACCAATTCTTACCAACGATTGATGGATAAATATGTGGTGATGGGTATGGATATCCTTGTTTGAGGATTGCTTCGATTTGGCCTTCGGACCTGGGTACCTTTGTTTAAAGGTTGCTTTGATTTGGATCACTTATGAGTTTTTTTATAACTTTTGTGGGTTTATGGGCAGCGTATCTCCAATGTGGGTGTAATTCTCCATTTGGCTTGCAAGCATGCTTCTTATATAGAGTAGAGAGGAGGGGACACGCAGACAATTGTTTAAAATGCCATAAACAAATTTTTTCAAAGCCATGAATAAAGTTTTGTAACATTGGCCAAAAACATGGGATCTTGTCCTCTTTTGAAATTTGAATGTATGTGGACATTTTGGCTCCTTCGAATGCCTTCGATTTTCATCCTTCGATTGGGCCTTAAATTTCCTTTTTTTGAATGGGCCTCATGTTGTCTCTTTTCGACTGAGCCCCTTGTGTAGCCTTGGAAAGGGCCTTCTGTGTGCTCCTTCGAATGGCTCTGATTCAGCCCCTTTGAATGGCCAGTAATAAGTGTCCTTCAAATGGAATTTTGGAAAGCCATAGTGTAGAAATTGAGCTGTCAAAACTTAGCATGAGGGAAGTTCCTTCCTTGTACAGGAATGCACGTAGCAGGTGTTTCCCTTATAGGAGTTAAGAAAATTCCTGCCTTGTGCAGGCAGGCATGCAGGCCATTTGTCCCAATGGGGGCCTGTGTGAAAGAAACCAAAGGTTCTTAAAATGAAGGAGGCCCAGAGATAGTTCCAAATGAAAGAAGCCAGAGGTGCTTCAAACGAAGGAAGCCAGAAGGAACTCCCCTTCTTTCTGAATCGAAGGGTGCCATTTCAAAGGAAAACAAAGATCAATCGAAGACTTGCAGACTAAAGCTTGATCGAAGGGTGTTAAATGCCCAATCGAAGACTAGTGAGTCAAGCTTGTATCGAATGTTTTTAAGGGCTCAGTCGAAACTTGTTGTTATGCCAATCGAAAGGCACTGTTTAACTGCCAATCGAAAGACATTGTTGAACTACCAATTGAAAGGCACTTTGCTAATATTCAAAAAATTCATCTTTCTTTAACCAAGTGTTTGTAACCACCATGTGAGGGAAAAATATTGCGAAAATATGGGAGGGAAATTTTTGGGGTACAACAGCTGCCCCTGTTCAATCTTCTTAAACCTGAGGATGTAGATTGGCTTGTATGCCTTTCGTAATCTGAAGGTGGAAGATCATTGAACACTAGAGTGCCCAGAAATTTTCACTCGTCTGAAGTGATACTGTTGGTGAATAATATTGGGAATGGGCTTACAGATGCCATTTGGAAGATATGATAGAAGACTATCGGAGATGGGCTTGAAGATGCCATCCAAGGAATATGATGGAGAGTCGTCGGAGATGGGCTTAAAGATGTTGTCTCAAGTAGATATTGACTTCTTAAGAGGTCTCTTTATGGGGATTCCTATTCCTGCTGTCTGAGGAGGATTCTGTTTGGGAATGTTTTGGGGGAATAGAGTCTAGGAGCTTCGGTTGTCCATTACTCTACTGGGGAGGTATCTCTTGATTGGAGAGATGAAAGCAATTTGTTATCTGGTCGAGATCCAAGATTCACAATGACTCGCTGAGGATAATAAGGATGATTGTTATCTTGTCGTATTCCAGGCTTCACAGTGACTTATTGGGGAATATGAAATTAACTACTATTTGGTCGGTTCAAGGGTTTGCAATAATTATAGACATTGAACTGTTATCTGGTCGTATCCAGGCTTCGGCTTGAATCTGAGGTATACCGTTATCTGGTCGGGTCCAGGCTTTGGTTTCATAAGTTATACTATCATCTGGTCAGGTCCAGGCTTCCTAGTAATAAACTGTTATCTGGTCGGACTCTGGGCTTTACAACGTCTTTAACTATTGTCTGGTTGAAATCCAGCCTTCATAGTGGCTTGAACTGTTATCTAGTCGGATTCCAGGCTTCACAGTAATTGACAGAGTAAACTGTTATCTGGTCGGATTCAAGGCTTTGCAACAACTTAAACGGCTATCTGGTCGGATCGAAGCTTCACAGTGTCTTGAATTGTAGATTGAATGTTATCCGGTTAAATCCGGGCTTCAGCAATGATGTTAACTGCTCTCTGGTCCGTTCCAGGCTTCATAGTGTTGTAAACTACTATCTGGTCAGATTCTAGACTTTGCAGCAACTTATACTATTATTTGGTCGGATCCAGGCTTGCCAGCGTCTTAAGTTGTAGATTTACTGTTATTCGGTTGGAATCCGGGCTTCAATAATGATGTTAACTGCTATCTGGTCAGGTTCCAGGCTTCACAGCAACTTATATTGTTATCCAGTCGGATCCAGGCTTCGCAACGTCTTGAATTGTAGATTGAGTGTTATCCGGTCAGAATTCAGCCTTCAACAATGATGTTAACTGCTATCTGGTCGGGTTCCAGGCTTCACAGCAACTTATATTGTTATCTGGTCGAATCCAGGCTTCACAGCATCTTGAATTGTAGATTGACTGTTATCTGGTCGGAATCCAAACTTTACAGTGATTGATGAGCTTGTTACTTTAGATAGTTTCCATGTCTTATTTCAGGAACTATTCTGGAACTTATTGTAAATTGATGGTGACATTTGACTCCTTACCTTTCTTGAAAAGGTAAGGAGTTAGATGTATGAAATGTCATGAAGCATGAAATTCATTGGGTAATGATGTTCTCAAAATAAATGAGATTGTGTTGTATGCAATATGTATGCGCCTGCCATGATGTATGAACATGGAATGCTATTGTGAATTTCCTAGTCTGGGAAAATAAATCCATGACTAATGCTGGAGAGTATTGGGAAGCTGAATCCTTCGTTTCCATTGGGGATGACGAATGGAGAAGATTTTCCTGGGATTTCCTCCTTCCGTTTGAGGGTACTCTGTCGCGGATCTTTGACTTCTACTTGAGAATGACTCTGTGGGGAAGGAGATGCTTTTGTTGGGAGATTTTACCCATGTAGAGAAATAAACCATGTTGGGGGATAAACTTCTGTAGCTAGAGAAATAAACTCTATCGGGGATAAGGCTTTATAAACTATTCGAGGTTATAAAAACTTAGTTGGATTCAGCTCTCTGATGGAATTTGCTGCAGGAGGTAATTCCTGCTTTGGGGAAGAAGAGATCAAAATTTTGGTTGTTTTCACTTTGTGGGGATATATATCACTAGGACGTATGCTGGGGATGTAGCGGTGACTTTGCAGTAAAACGTCACTGCCTTTGTACCTGCTGGAGAACATATTTGTGGGGACTGAAAAATGCATTTTAGACTTGGTCGCATTCCTTAAAGTCATTAGCAACTGTCTTTCTGTTTTTTATGCAAATATTTGTAAACAGTAACCATGTTCAAATGCATATGTAAAAAATAATCACTGGACATTTTTTGCAAAACAAAACATAAAAAACGAAAAGTTTTGTACTTTCAAAGAAATAATTTGTATTGATTTTGAAGTTTTGCCTATAATAGGCATTTTTGTACAAAGAGACTAACATTCTAGTAGGAGAATGTCGTAGTGAAAATGAAAACTATACAAAATAGTGTACAAAGAGAAAACAGCTGTGTATAATAATCCCATTGAGGTTCAATTCTGCTATTACCCTTATGTCCTTGAGCGTCTCATCACTTTACTACTTGTATGAAGTTGACTAGATCGATTGGTACTGTTTGAGCTTCATAGTTGATACTGAAGTCTGACGGCAAGGTGATCCAAAGAGACATAGTTATACACTTTAAATCCTTAACTTTTGTCGGGACCGCCCTTTCAGGTTTTCAGTCCACTGTGATACCCTTTTTTCCCAAGCCGCCTTTTTAGGTTTTCGACTTGCCGGGTGTACATATTTTTTTATGTTTATCCCTAATTTTTCCCGAATCCTTTTGGTTCGCTGGGATGCCCTTATTTTTTCCTAGGCCAGTCAACCTATCGGGTCTTTATTTATGCGTAGTATTTTTTTAACTATGTCCGCATTCACAGGGTGAGGAAGGTCGTCACCATCCATGGTGGTTAAAATCATGGCTCCACCAGAAAAAATGCTTTTGATTATAAATGGCCCTTCGTATGTGGGAGTCCATTTGCCCTTGGAATCACCTTGTGGCAGTATGATGTGCTTGATTACTAGATCACCCACTTGATATACCTGACGTTTCACCTTTTTGTTAAAAGCCTTGATCATACGCTTCTGGTACATCTGACCATGACAGATAGCCGCTAACCTTTTCTCATCAATCAGATTCAGTTGGTCAAGTTGAGTCTGGATCCAATCATCTTAGTTCAAACCTGCATCCTTCATGATTCTCAAATAAGGGATCTGGACCTCAATAGGTAGGATAGCCTTCATACCATACACCAGAGAATAAGGTGTTTCCCCTGTTGACGTACGTGCTGAGGTGCGGTACCCTTGAAGAGAAAATGGTAGCATCTCATGCCAGTCTTTATATGTCATTGTCATCTTCTGTATGATTTTTTTAATGTTCTTGTTATCAGCCTCCACAATGCCATTCATCTTCGGCCGGTAGGGAGAAGAGTTATGATGCTGAATCTTGAATTGCTTACAGAGTTCGATGATCATAGTATTATTGAGATTTGTACCATTGTCTGTGATGATTCTTTCTGGAACACCATACCAACATATAAGGTTGTGCTTGATGAACCGCACCACAACATTCTTGGTAACAGTAGCAAAAGACGCAGCCTCAACCCACTTTGTGAAGTAATCAATGGCGACTAGGATAAAGCGGTGCCCGTTTGAAGCGGTAGGTCTGATTTCTCCGATCATGTCGATGCCCCACATTGCAAAAGGCCAAGGAGCAGTCAAGACGTTCAAGGGAACCAGAGGTACATGTACTTTATTAGCATAGATCTGGCACTTGTGGCAAGTCCAGGAATGCTGATAACAGTCTGCTTCCATAGTGGACCTGTAATATCCTGCCCGTAGGATCTTTTTAGCCATGGTGTGTCCACTATAATGGGTGCCAAAGGTACCTTCATGTAAATCTGTCATAATCCTATCTACTTCGCTCTTGTCTACACACCGAAGTAAAGTAGAGTCGTGATTGCGTTTGTAGTGGATTCCATTACTGAGGAAGAACTTTGCGGAGAACCTTCTCAGAAACTTTTTATCATTGACAAATGCCCCCTCAGGATATTCTTGAGCCTTAAGATACCTTTTCACTTCATGGAACCAAGGTTTGTCTGTTACCCCTTCATTATCAATCTCACAACAATATGTTGGTTCATCCAATCTCTCAATAGTGATTTGTGGAGCTTCATTGTCACATCTGAACTTGAACATCGACGACATAGTAGCTAGTGCATCCGCTAACTGGTTCTCTTCTCGTGGAAAATGTTCAAAGGTGACTTCTTCAAAGTGTAGGAGCAATGTCAGCACATGTTCTCTGCAGGGGATGAGATTAGGGTGCTTCGTGTCCCACTCTCCTTTGATTTTACTTATTACCAAGGTCGAATCTCTGAAATCACTTAAAAGCTTGATCCTCAATTCGATAGCAGCTTTGAGACCAATGATGCATGCTTCATACTCAGCCATATTGTTGGTACAGTTGAAACATAGTCTGGCAGTGAAAGGAGTATGACAACCCTCGTGAGATATGATTACAACACCGATACCATTGCCAAGTGCATTGGAAGCTCCATCAAAAACCAGAGTCTATCGGGATTCTTTCTCAGGTCCTTCATCTAGTCCAGGTTCTTCACAATCAGTTACTAACATGATGCTCTCGTCGGGGAACTCAAAATTCATGGACTGGTAGTCATCCACGGCCTGGTGGGCCAAATGATCAGCTAATACACTTCCCTTGATTGCTTTCTGGCTTGTATATTGGATATCGTATTCGGTCGGGATCATTTGCCATCTCACTATTCTTCTGGAGAGAGAGGGATTCTTGAAGATGTACTTGATCGGATCCATATTAGATATCAACAAAGTAGTGTGGTGCAACATATATTGTCTCAGTCGGCGAGTAGCCCATGCCAAAGCGTAACAAGTTTTCTCGAGCAATGAGTATCTTTTTCACAGTCGGTAAACTTTTTGCTTAGGTAGTATATTGCATGCTCTTTTTGACCGGACTCATCATGCTGTCCCAACACACACCCCATTGAATTATCTAACACTATTAAGTACATTATCAAAGGTCTTCCTTCAATTGGCCGCATCAGAATTGGAGGCTCTTGAAGGTATTCCTTGATTATGTCGAAGGCAGTCTGGCATTCATCATTCCACTTTACTACTTGATCTTTCTTCAGGAGTTTGAAGATTGGCTCACAAGTAGCAGTTAGATGGGAAATGAACCTGGCAATGTAATTTAGGCATCCCAAGAAACCTATAACTTCCATCTCAGTGCGAGGAGTCGGCATTTCTTGTATAGCTTTTACCTTTGCAGGGTCTACCTGAATACCCTTGTCACTGACAATGAAACCTATGAGTTTACCAAACCTTACTCCAAAGGTGCACTTGTTCAGATTTAATCTCAACTTGTACGCCTTCAACCTATCGAACAATTTTTGCAAGTGATCAAGGTGTTCTTCTTTCGTTTGAGATCTGGCTATCATGTCGTCAACATAGACCTCTATCTTATGGTGAATCATATCATAGAACGAAGCTACCATGGCTCGTTGATAGGTTGCCCCTACATTCTTCACTCCAAATGGCATTACCTTGTAACAGAAAGTGCCCCACTGTGTGACGAAGGTTATCTTCTTCATGTCTTCGGGTGCCATCTTGATCTGATTGTAACCAGAGAATCCGTCCATATAGGAGAAGATCTTATAGTGTAAGGTGTTGTCAACCAGAACATCAATGTGGGGAAGCGGAAAGTCATCCTTGGGGCTTTCCCTATTCAAGTCTCTATAGTCCACACACATACGTACCTTGTCTTCCTTCTTAGGCACCGGAACTACGTTAGCAACCCATTTTGGATAGGAGGTAACAACTAAGAACCCAGTTGTGATACGGTGGGAGAACTGACTTGAGGCTTTGCGTTTCTGTTTGCAAATGTTTCGGTTTAGCAAGAGTCGCCACCGACTTTTTATTTTATCCTAAGGAAAGGTCAAAAAGCACAGGAAAGACCTTTGAGATGTTTTCTTGGGTTCGGGGAGTAGATTATAGAAAGGGAAGGTATTAGCACCCTTTCTATCCATGGTTATCCATGGGCTCTTAGTTATTTGTTTAGATCACTTGCTTTGCTTTTCAATTGTTTGAAATGATGCTCTTCAATTGTTTGAAATGGTGCTTTGTGTGTGGTTTTGAAAGATGTTTTGAAAAGAGGCCATCGTTGTGGCAACCTTTGTAATGATTCTTGTTTAAATGTATACAAAGGTGTTTTTGTCTTTTTGAAAAGTTTTTAATATTTGAAAGTAGGTTTTTGAAATTGTGTTGTGGAGTGTGTTTTGAAGATAGCAAGGATGTTTTTGCAAGCTTGATCAAGTAACTAAGAGTTGTCTACCCTATTTTACTCAAAGATCTTTCTTATGTTTTTAACCCTTTTAACAGTTTTGTTTCACCATTGTATTTGGTGAACAACCTTGTGTTAGGATGTTGAACGGGACAGGCACGGGTCATCGTATAGACCATGATAGCAATTGTGTCAAGTATTTTTGGCAATTTTTTTTAGGGACTTGATCATTTTGTTTAGGCAACTCAGATAGCGTCATCGAGGGACTATGATCTTTTTGTTTTGCTTTTGTTTTGCCAAAGTACTTGACATGCATATCATGGCCCATTTTTGAAGGCAACAAGTGGATTGAAACCCTAGGGGTGCAAGTGTGCATTGTGTTTGTTTTTCATGCATTGTTATCTTGGATTAGGTCAAGCTAATTGTTGATTTTATTTTGCATGCAAACCCTAGGTCTAATCATGGCATATTTGAAAGCTTAAAGGTGCGAGAATTTAAATTCTACACTATTACAACATGATATAGGGAGGGGGGTACAAATTTGAATTGGGGATTATTTTGCAAAAAATTAAATCCTAAATTATTACAACCAAATTGAATGTACAAGATACAATATTTAAATGTACAATAAATAAATAAAATACAATAAATAAATGTTAAATAAAATGTGTTATGCAAAAAAGGATTTTTATGTATGTAAAAAGTATTTTTAAACATGAAGTGTAAATAATAATAAAGAAAGATATTTTAATTATTTTGTTCTTTAGGGAAAAAACCCTAATTTTTTAAATAAATAGTATTATTTATTATTCATATACAATAATGTATTAATTTGTACAAAAATATAAGTATATTAAAAAAAAGTATTTTTGGTATAAAATATTAATAAAAATAAAAATGTATTATTTTTGTATTTTTTGTCTTAATTATTTAATAAAATATGTATGTATATGTATTAAATATATTAAATATACTAAGTGTGTATAAAAATAAAATAAATTATTTAGAAAATGGTATATATTTCAAGAAAATGTTTTCAAGTATGTACAAAATAATAAATAAAGATAAACATATTTTTTACATTATTTTTGAGTTTTAATAAAAGGGATATAAAGTATTTAAATCATTTTTATACTAGTAAAATAAAAATAAATATCAAATAAATATGAAAAAAATATAAAAATAATTTTTTGGCATTTTTTTATATTTGGACATAAAATAATAAAGTCAGAATAAAAATAAAAATACAAAAATGACAAATATACAAAGAAATGGGCCAGGGGGGTGTAAACTGAAAAGGCAGGTGTTAGAAGTAAAAGCAACCAGGCCCAGCCTAATCAACTTCATCTTCTTCCTCAGTTCAAAAAAAACACGCATTATGTAAATCAACTGCTATCTCCTGATTCCTTGACTTTTTGACAAAACTCATAACATGAAACTTGTAGAGCATCAAATAATGAATCTAACCATGTAAAAAACTTAAGCTAACTCTCAAAGACCAGAGAGAATTTCTCTGGCCCTAATTCTTAACCTAGTTTTTTCAGAAAGTTCATCAACAAAATTCTCCTAGCATGATTAATATAAATGAAAACTAAGCACATGTATGGTTTCGGGGCTATGAATACAACATCTTTCATTCACAAACCTAAGTCTAACTATTCCTAAATAGAGAGATAGAAGTTCATGAAATACCTGTTTCAGTTGACTTCGAGCTGGACAATGCAGCAACTTCCAAGGGTGCTTGAGGTTCTTTTGAGCTTGCCTGATGTCCAATGAAGCTTTCCCAATGCTCACTTTGTTTTGAAGTAGCTTGAATCGTGCTACAGAACTCAACCTACAAAGCTTTGAAACAAAAATGGCAATGTGTGTTAATGGTGTTACAGCTAGCAATGAGGGTCTGGAATAGTTCAGGTGTGTTGGTTGGAAGGTGTTTGAAGTATCTTTGGGCAAAACGCACGATGGAATTTGATGATGGCTTGCAAAATGCAGAACTGGCCCTGTTTTGCGAGAAAATGGGGAATTTATGCACAAGGGGTTTTGAGAGGTTCGGGACTCGTGTTTCTGGCTTGTTAGGGTGTATGAAACTTGTTTGACAACTTTGTTTTGGTTGCTTTTATCAGATGAGAGAGATGCCTTGTGTTTTGCAAGTTTTCTTCTTTTTGAAGCAAAAGAATGAAAGTGAGGTTATAGACTTGTACAGGCCATCCTATCCCCCTGCACACAACCCTCTTGGCCCCTCTAATTGATGGATTTTTTTTGCAGCATCAGATCTGGTTCAATGCTCTAGGATATTGTTTTGACATAAAGCAAAGTTCAAGCAAAAATGGCATTGTAACTTTTTCCATTTAAGGCTTAATCTAGTGTACAATACCCTAATGACCAAGACAATGCCTTGGCTCAATGGATATGAATTAAATTATGGAGTACAAACTGGTTTAGAGGCCTGTAATTGTGAACCAAGCTAGCTAGATCAGATTTGGCAAGTGGTATGAACATGTATTAGCCATGGATCAAAGTGAGTTTTTTCCAACTTCAAGCATTCGATTCTCCCTAACCACAAAGGTGTTTGAGGAGTTCTTGGACAATTTGGAAAGCTTGAAACATGTACTACAATCCATCTTTGAAATGCAACTTGAAACTCCAAGTGGAACTATGTGAAAAATGGCCAAAAAGATGGGTCAAAATCCTGCCTAAACTAGGGCAAAAGTTTTCTAAGTTAAAAGTTTTAGGTACCCTTGTTCCAAAAATCATAACTTGAAATACAAGCCTATTTTGAGAAAACTTTGTGAATCAAAGTTGTATACTTTGTGATGGAATACAACTTTCATGTTGCAAGTTTTGTTTGAATCCATTTTCATCTTGGTGAAAAAATGGGACAAAGTTAGGAAAAAATAAGAAAATTTTATAACTTAGAAAAATTCTAAGTTATGAAAATTTTCCATTTAAAACCCTAATTTGCATTTTTGGGTTTCTTGATGAACAAGTTTCATAATTTGACATATTTTGTTGAAAAATGACCCTTGGCACTTGATTTTGACCAAAAAGTCAAAGTTTGACTTTTCAGTATATAGTCAAATTTTGATCAGTTGACTGAAAAATTCAGCTGTCAATCCTATGCATTTGAGATCTTTTGAACTTGTTGAATGGGTAAAGATGATTTCATTGAGTCCTTGAGTCCATGGTTGAGCTTGATTTGCCATTGGTTAGGTCAAACAGTCAGAAATTGCCTTTGTACAGTCAAAACCCTAAAAAATGACCATTTTGCCCTTTTGATGTTCTGATCAAATTTCTTATGGAATTGTGATCCAAACTTGATAAAATGGTTCATATGAGTTCATAATGTTGATGTGGGTCAAAATTCATGAGGTTTGACTGTCATTTGGCCATAGTTGACTTTTTCCCCAATACAGCTGATTTCTAGGTATACTGTCCAATTGACTGGGCAAAAATTTGAATCAAGGCTTGAAACTTGGTGTGAACAAACTTGTGAGTCCAACATGAAGTATGGAAGTCAATTTGGGCATTGTAGGTCAAAATATCCCTGTGTAAACTCAAACCCTAATTTAGGTCAACAGTGCAAGGAGGTGTCTTGAGCAGAGCAAACCCTAGCTTGATCTTGAATTCCAAGAGTCTTGTGATGAGAAATGTTGATGAAATGAGAGGGCAAATTTGGGGGTATAACAGTTGCCCCTGTTCAATCTTCTTGAACCTGAAGAGTTAGATTGGCAAGTTTGCCTTTCGCGGCTCGAAGGTAAAAGAGGATTGAACACTAGAGTGCCCGTAAATTTGCACTCGTCAAAATATAGCTGAGGAAATGGGCTTAAAGATGCCATTTGGAGATGGTAGAATCTTGTTGGAGATGGGCTTAAAGATGACACCCGAGAATGTATGTTGAACTGTAATGTTGTAGGTCGGAAGAATGAGCATCAAGATGGTATCTGTGTCTGGAATGCATTTGAACTGTATCTGGAGGCTGAGCCTGTATGAGCAAAGGAATGGCGTCCGTGTCTGGAGCGTATCTGAGCCGTAACTGTATTTGAACTTTGAATGAATATCAGAATGACTGTCGTGTCTGGAGTGTATCTGTATTGTATCTGAGGTTGAGATCTGTATGAGTAGCAGAATGACTTCCGTGTCTGGAGTATATCTGAGACTGTAACTGGGATCTGAATAAGTGACAGAATGATTTCCATGGCGACTGCACTGGGGATAATCAAACTGCTGGTGTAAAGGTCAGAATGGCATCCGTGTTTAGAGCATATCTGAACTTGAAGTTGATAGTTGAATCTGAATGAGAGATAGAATGGCCGCCGTGTCTGGAGCGTATCTAGTCTGTATCGGATTGCTGAAGTCTGAATGAGTAGTAGAATGACCGCCGTGTCTAGGGTGTATCTGTACTGTATTTTGACTTGAAATTGTAAATGAGTAATAGAATGACCTCCGTGTCTAGGGTGTATCCATACTGTAACTGAATAATTGTTATTAACAGCCTTTTAATCTTATCCTGAAAAGGGTAAAATGTTAGCTAAAACCCAAAGTTATGTTGCATGATATGTATGATGCAATGAATTGCATTTCATCAATGTTTATGATATATGAATGTAATGGATTTGCATGTAAGTTGAGTAGATGTCTTGCTGAGGAAAATAAATCCTTGACAACTGGAGATAATGAAATCTTTGATTGCTGTCGGGGAAAGTAAATCCTTGACCGATGTTGGGGATTCCAAAAATCTTTGAATATTTGAAGATGAGAAATCCTTGCTGACTACTTGGGGATTAAAGATCTCTAATTGTTGAGAAGGAGAAATCCTTAGACCACTGCTGGAGATTGAAAATCCTCGGCGACTTGTGGGGATTAACAAGGCCTTTGATGACTTCTGCATGGAATGAGAATATTTCATGACTTTCCTGGGATATAGGGAAAACTCTGAAAAATCTCTACTGGGGGAGTTAAAACCTAGGAGGCTTCTGCTTGGAGAAAGGAGATCGAGAATCTTCGATCTTGCTGGGAGATAACTCTGTGGGGGGAAATGTTCACTATTCTGGCTCCACTGGGGCTAGGATTTCTAGGGTTTTTGGGCTCCACGGGGGATCTTGAAGCTTAACTCTGATGGGAATTTTGAAACTTAACTTAGCTTGGGAATCAAATTTAGAACGCACTGGCTCCACTGAGGATCTTGAAGCTTAACTTCGCTGGGGAAATATACTCCAAATTTTAGCTTTGTTGAGAATCTGCATGACGTATCGTAGGGGATTTCTTATGAAATGGCATAAAGATAACTTCCTACACCTTCAACCTATCAGTAATTATCCTTTTTCAATTTCGTTTTATTTGTAAGTAGTGATTATATTCAAATGCATATGCCTATTTAACAAAACATTGGACGTTTTTCAAATAAAACATAAGTGTAAACAAGAAAAGAAAGGCAAGCAAATTTCTGCACTTTGAAGTATCTTTGTATTTAACTTTCATGAGTATCTTTGTACAAAGGAGACATACATCCTAGTAAGAGAATGTTGTCGTAAAAATTGAAAAAGTTTTATACAAAAGAAAGATGGCTATGTGTAACAATTCAATGGGATTCCCATTCTGCTATAGCCTTCACAACTCTGAATATCTTGTCCATTCGCTGCTTCGTCCGTCGATGACTGGATTGATCAGAAGCTTGGATCTTGTTGGTGAAGATATTGTTCTTAAAGTGATCCGACGAGACATAGTCATACGCTTTAATTCCCTAACTTTTTCCTGGACCGCCCTTTCGGTTTTTCGATCCACCAGGAAACCCTTTTTTGCCCAAATCGCCCTTTCGGGTTTTCAACTTGCCGGGTGTACAGATTTTTTGTTTTATCCCTAATTTTTGCATGAACCTCCCTTTCGGGTTTTCGACTCACCGGGATGCCCATTTTTGCCCAAGTCGCCCTTCCGGGTTTTCAACTTACCGGGTCGTTTTATGCGTAGTAACTTTTGACTATGTTTGCGTTCGCAGGGTGCGGCAAGTCGTCATCGTCCATGGTGATCAGAATCATTGCCCCACCAGAAAATATGCTTTTGATCACAAATGGTCCTTCGTAGGTAGGAGTCCACTTTCCCCTGGGATCACTTTGCGGCAAGATGATCCGCTTGATTACAAGATCTCCGACTTGATATATCTGACGCCTGACTTTCTTATTGAAAGCCTTGATTATCCGTTGATATGTCTGACCATGACAGACAGCAGTAAGTCGCTTCTCGTCGATCAAATTAAGTTGATCAAGTCGGTTCTGAATCCAATCGTCTTCACTCAAACCAACGTCCTTCATAATCCTTAAGGAAAGAATTTGAACTTCCATAGGTAAAACAGCTTCCATACCATACACCAAAGAAAATGGGGTTGCCCCTGTTGAAGTACGTGTTGTGGTACGATATCCATGCAGAGAAAACGGTAACATCTCATGCCAGTCTTTATAGGTGACTGTCATCTTCTGAATGATCTTCTTAATATTTTTGTTCGCGGCTTCAACAGCACCGTTCATCTTCGGTCGATAGGGAGATGAATTGTGATGATAAATCTTGAATTGTTCGCATAGAGCGGTGATCATAGTGTTGTTCAAATTTGTACCGTTGTCCGTGATAATGCTGTCGGGGACACCATACCGGCATATGAGGTTCTTCTTGATGAAGCGGGCAACCACATTCTTCGTAACTGAGGCGTAGGAAGTTGCCTCGACCCAGTGAAGTAGTCAATAGCGACCAAGATGAGGCGATGTCCATTGGATGTCGTGGGCTTGATCTCTCCAATCATATCAATGCCCCACATTGCAAATGGCCAAGGAGCTGTTAGAATGTTAAGAGGAACAGGAGGAATATGTACCTTGTTGGTATAGACTTGGCATTTGTAGCAGGTACGGGAATATTGATGGCAGTCAGCTTCCATGGTAGACCAGCAGTAGCCTGCCCTTAGAATCTTCTTAGCCATCATATGTCGGCTCAAGTGGATGCCAAATATGCCACTGTGTATCTCGGTCATGATCAACTCTGCTTCAGCTTTATCCACACAACAAAGTAAAACACAATCATGGTTGCGCTTATAAAGAATGTCATTGCTTAGGAAGAACTTGGCAGCAAATCTCCTTAAGTACTTTTTATCATTGACGGAAGCTCCTTCAGGGTATTCTCTAGTTTGGAGATACCTTTTGATTTCATGAAACCAGGGTTGTTCCACTACTTCTTCGGTATTAATCTCATGACAGTGCGCAGGTTCGTCCATTCGCTCGATGGTAATTTGGGGAGCCTCGTTATCCCAGTTGAGTTTAAACATGGAAGACATTGTAGCCACAGCATCTGCTAGCTGATTTTCTTCTCGCGGGAAATGCTCGAAGGTGATCTGCTCGAAATGAGGCAACAATGTTAAGACATTTTCTTTGTATGGGATAAGATTAGGATGCTTGATGTCCCACTCTCCTTTGACTTGACTGATAACCAAAGCCGAGTCCCCAAATACGACCAAAGATTTGATTCCCAAGTCTATAGCAGCCTTGAGACCAAAGATGCAAGCTTTATACTCAGCCATGGTGTTGGTACAGCTGAAGCAAAGTCAGGCAGTGAAGGGTGTATGGCAACCTTCCGGAGAAATGAGTACCGCACTGATACCATTTCCAAGTGCATTTGAAGCACCATCAAAGTACAGGGTCCATCGGGATCCTTGTTCAGGTCCGTCATACGGTCCGTTACTTTCAATGTTGTCCAATGTCATGATGTCCTCGTCAGGGAAGTCGAATCTCATAGATTGGTAATCTTCGACGGCTTGATGAGCTAGATGGTCAGCTAGTATACTCCCTTTTATAGCTTTTTGGGTAGTATACTGGATATCATACTCAGTCAGGATCATTTTCCATCTAGCGATTCTTCCAGATAAAGCAGGCTTCTCGAAGATATACTTGATCGAATCCATTTTGGAAATCAGCAAAGTGGTGTGAGTCAACATATACTGCCTTAGTCGGCGAGCAGCCCATACCAAAGTGCAACAAGTTTTCTCGAGCAGTGAGTAGCGAGTCTCACAGTCGGTAAACTTTTTGCTAAGGTAATAAATGGCATTCTCTTTTCGGCCAGACTCGTCATGTTGGCCCAGCACGCACCCCATTGAGTTATCCAAAACAGTCAGATACATGATTAACGGCCTTCCTTCGACGGGTGGCATCAGAATAGGGGGTTCTAGCAAATACTCCTTGATTTTATCAAAAGCAACTTGACAATCATTGTTCCATTCAACCACCTGATCTTTCTTCAACAGCTTGAAGATTGGCTCACAGGTATATGTTAGGTGAGAGATGAACCTCGCAATATAGTTTAAGCGTCCCAAGAATCCTCTAACCTCCTTTTCAGTACGGGGGGCAGGAATTTCTTGTATAGCCTTTACTTTAGCTGGATCAACCTCAATGCCTTTGTTGCTGATAATAAATCACAAAAGTTTACCAGACCTAACCCCAAAATTGCACTAGCTTGGGTTCAGTCTGAGCTTATACTCCTTCAACCTGGCAAACAGCTTTTGCAAATTGTCAAGGTTTTCTTCTTCTGTCTGTGATCGAGCTATCATATCGTCTACGTAAACTTCGATCTCATGATGTATCATATCATGAAACAAAGCTACCATGGCGCGTTGATAGGTTGCCCCTGCATTCTTCAGTCCGAATGGCATCACTTTGTAGCAGAAGGTACCCCATTGCGTGACAAAGGTTGTTTTCTCCATGTCCTCGGGGGCCATTTTGATCTGGTTGTATCCCGAGAATCCATCCATGAAGGAAAACACCTTCTGCTGAGCTGTGTTGTCAACCAAGATGTTGATATGTGGCAGTGGAAATCGTCTTTAGGGCTAGCCCTATTTAAATTCCGATAGTCCACACACATTCTTACTTTGCCGTCCTTCTTAGGCACGAGCACAATGTTAGCAACCCATTATGGATAGGAAGTAACATCCAGAAAGCCAGCATTGAATTGCTTCATCACTTCAGCCTTAATCTTCTCAGACATGTCAGGCCTCATTCGGCGGACCTTTTGCTTGACCGATGGACAGTCTTCTCTTGTAGGGAGACGGTGAACCACGATATCTGTGTCTAACCCTGGCATGTCTTCATAAGACCAGGCGAAGATTTCAACATATTCGTTCAGCAACTGCACTAAGCACTCCTTGACACTTGGTTCCAGGTTCGCACCCACTTTTACTTCTTTCATGTCTTCCTCTGTCCCCAAGTTGATGGTTTCTAGCAACTCTTCATGAGGCAGAATGACCCTTTCTTCTTGTTGTAGAAGTCTGGCTAACTCTCCCGGCACTTCACAGTCTTCGTTAACTCCGTACTCAGCATGATTGACCAAATCTTCATAGTTGTCAAAGGCTAAAGCAGAAAGGTCACTCATGGAATCCAGAGTGGATGGGTACCTGTATTTGTGAGTGTGGGTGTGTGTAAGGGATAGCCATCCTTAAACAAACAAAATGCAAAAGGAAAGAAAATGAACACAGCAGTTTATATATGAAAAACGTCCAATGATTCATTAAAACATGGCATATGGTAATGAAGAAAATCAAGCCCTTACAAATGGACCTACATGCCCCGGGCAAAGCATGAGGTGAAAATAGTGTGCGAATTGTTTTAGCTATTACAGACCATAAATGGGAAATTGTTCAAAGATAAAATTACTGGCTGATAAAGGTGATGGGAATAAAATCCTTTGATTCCCAGTTACTCAAACCCCCTTCGACGGTCGGAAAGACCCAATCCTCAAAGTGGCTCTCTGCATCTTCATCTTCTACAACATTGATTCCATGATGTGAGATCTTGACGGGTAGTCCTCCAGCCTTGGAGCGACGCATAGCCTTTTGTCCTGCAGCAGTGAACCCTAACCCAAACTTGTCCGTCTTATAGGGAAAGTCAGGCAATTGTCCCCATACTGTGCTCTTCCCTTCTTTAATTATAGCCTCTGCGTCCTTGAGAGATGCCATCCTAGATACATGCTTGGGAACGACAGGCACCTCAACCATTGTCTTCGCAACTGCTACCTCAGGGGAAACTTCCTCAAAATGCTGGAAAGGCGTTTCGATGAACTCGCGCCATCCAACTCCACATAGCAGGAGGAATTGAGATGACTTATCATGTACTCTTCCTCGCCGTGCACTATTATAATCTTACCCTTAACAGGATATTTCAGCATTTAGTGCAGAGATGAGGTAACTGCCCCGGCATAATGGATCCACGGTCTTCCTAACAAACACGAATATGACGGATGGATGTCCATCACGTAAAAGGTGGAGTTGAAAACCTCTGTGCCTACTTTGATAGGAATATCAACCTCTCCATGAACCATTCTTTTGGAACCATCAAAAGCCCTAACAACGATGTTGCTAGGTTTGAGGGTCAATCCTTCACAGTCCAAACGGTCTAAGGCTTTCTTCGGCAGCACATTCAAGGAAGAACCAGTATCAACCAAGACATGGGCGAGGGTGGTTCCCCTGTATTCAACTGAGACGTGCAACGCGTCATTGTGTTTCCTTCCTTTGGGAGTCAAGTCAGCATCGGAAAAGCCAAGGCCATTATCAGCAGTAAGACTGGCCACACATTCCTGAAACTGGTCAGCCGAATTCTCCTGGGGTACATGTGCCGCCTTCAAGAACTTGATTAGGGCCTTAGCATGGGCCTCAGAACATAGCAGAAGAGCCAACATTGAAATTTTAGAAGGGGTCTGCCCTAACTGTTCCACAATGTCGTAGTCACTTTTTCTGATTATTTTTAAGATTTCATCCATTTCTTTCTGAGTGGTTTCGGGGATAACCACATCATGAGCCTTCGTCCTGACAGACACTTCTAGTATCCCCTTACCCTTATTTGTAGTATCAGCAGATGGTCTTACTTCAGGAGTATCTAATTCTTCAATCATTGGGCCTTGCACATATGGTCCAACAGGTACAGAAGCTTTCAAGGGTCCGAAAATTGCTCGAGGGGGAGCAATCTCCGGAGAAAAGATCCGGTCGCTGCGGGTTATCTTGTTTGTACCTGCAATGTTCCCTATATCATGGTTTTCTTCCTCAGAATTCTCTTGGACTGCTTCGATTTGTTTGATACCATGGTAGAAGATTTCTCCCCCATAGTTCCATGGTATCGTTTTGCTTGATTGGTACAGGACAGGTCCCGGCATGGTGATCTTTAAAGGTACACATTTAGAGTTGGGTGTAATCCTGACAGGCCTTTTACAAGCCTTGGGAGGATTGTCGGAAATGGTTATGATTGCAATATCGTTGGTTGAAGTAGCAAAAGTATCAGGAGTAACAGGATTGAAGGTATCAACAGGGGTTTTCTGGAAAAGTATCTCTTGGGTATCCATCAGGCGTTGGACATCTGACTTCAACATTGGGCAATCACCTCGTATGTTCAAACAAAAATAACAGTCTTTACCACAACCAGGAAAGATCTCGGCTCTCATCAAATTTTCTTTAATCACAAGTAACGGCGTCAACAGGTCAACAACATCAGTAACATGAAGGTCCTCCATAACAGCATGAACATTATTACCATGCTTGGGCATCAGAGCAGAAATCACATTGGGCTTCTCAGGCGCATCGAATTCTACTTCTTTGGCATCAATCAAGTCCTGAATTTTGTTCTTAAGCGCCCATCAATTATTGGTATCGTGTCCAACACTGTCAGAATGGAAAGCACATTTGGCATTGGAGTGGTAGTATGGAGAGCAGGTGTTAGGATTCTTTGTCGCTTCCTTTAAATTGGTAAGATTCAGCTTCAAAAAATTAGGGAGTACCTGAGCTGGCGTCATGTTGATGCGGGTGAACTGCCATTGTGGCCTTTCTACCCGTTGTTGATTAGGTCTCGACTGATTTTTACGAGGTTGATCATTTTACGAGTTTTGAATCATCACAGCCCCTACAGTCGGTCGGCGCTCGGTTCTTCCCTGACCCTTCTGAGAATACACAGCAGATGCTTCCTTCTTAGCTGGGAAGGGTTTCTTAACAGCTGTGGATGCGGAAGCATCCTTCTGAATCTTTCCACTTTTAATACCGGCCTCGACCCTTTCGCCGGTCAAAATTAGCTCAGTAAATCCCGCGGAAGAACTCCCGTTTAGATGATTGAAGAAGGGGCCAGACAGGGTCCCTAGAAACATGTCAACTAACTCCCTATCTGACAACGGTGGTTGCACCCTTCCAGCTAGATCACACCACTTCTGGGCGTACTCTTTAAACCCTTCATTGGAAGCCATACCCATACTTTGTAACTGAGTACGAGTGGGCGCCAAATCAGCATTGTATTGATATTGACGATAAAAAGTTGCTGCTAAGTCTTCCAAATTGTGAACCTCTGATCTCTCGAGCTGATAGAACCAGTCCAACTGCGTGCCAGACAAACTGTCTTGAAAAAAATGTACCCAGAGGTCTTTATCAGATGAGTGGGGTTGGATTTTTCTGACATACGATCTCAGGTGCATCTTTGGGCACGACAGACCGTTATACTTGGCAAATGTTGGCACCTTGAATTTAGGAGGGATAACAATCCCAGCTACCAGCTCTAGTTCTTCAAAATTCAAACTAGGGACCCTCTACAACTCCATGGCTTCCAGTCTATCCTCAAGATTCTTATATTTATCATCCGCTGGAGGATATTGTTGTTCGGAGTAGTCTTCATCTTCTTCCTCATCCTCATATTCAACCTCAGATTCGGAAGGTACAGCAGTCCCTTTCCCTTTACCGGCCCCTTCGTCAGACGTTGAGGGGAACTCAAGAACCTTTCTGGCATTGCTTTCAAACCTTCTTCCAAAAGTGGCTACTCCAGGTCTCTTTTTCTTTTTATCTTTATTCTTCTCCAACAGAGCTTTTAGATCCTCTTGACCCTTTGCTAAGGTCATGAGGAGTTGCTGGAATTGTGAATTTTGTGCCTGCAGATCCTTTACCGTCTGCTCCAAATCCATCTTGCTGAAATAAACAGCAGAAAGATAAGGAAACCTGGTGTGAAGACCTGTTTATGCATATGATGAATGGTATGTTATTCATGTAATGCATTCAAGGATTCAGAAATTCAAATTTGTTGCAAACAAAAAGGAACACATGTCATATTAAGAAGAAATTGTTAGTACATAAGTGCCCCATGGGAAAAATATTACAAAATTCTTAATGTAAAAAGACATTGCGCATCCTCTTTGGTGCGATGTAAGTGTTGAGAGTTTCCTCCTCATGAAGTCGGCGGGTAAGCTCCAAAACCATCTTCTCACTGGCATAGAAGTTGGCTTCAAAAGTATTATGTTCTTCCTTGAGTTGGATCCAACTCTTTTACATTTCTTCCCATGATGTTGGCATGTCACGATGTAGGATGGTGTATGGAACCTCTCCTTTTATGACAGGCTCTTTGATCACGGGGAGAATGTGAGGGTATGGCATCATAAGATTCTGGGCGCGGGTTCGTACCCACTTGAGATAAGGCTCAAGGGGGATGGAATTCTTGTGCCCCAGCGTCTTACTATCTACCTTGTTGGGCATCCTCCAAGCTCTGATGAATCTTTGTCGAAGTCCTTGCACATCGTTGTCGAAGTCAAAAACTAGGTCAAGAATCAGCATGTCATAAGGGCCATCCCTCTGAGTATATCCAAACTGTCTCAATGCTAGACAGGGGTTGTAGGTGATACCTCCCCTAATGCCAAGTAGTGGGACATTAGGAAATTCCCCACAACGATCAAGGATGATGACATTTTCTCTGGACCGAGAACACCAATGTACATCAGAATGTGTGAGAGTCATCAATCGTTGTGACCACCTTAAACCCTGCTCATTCTTCAAAACTGATTGTGGAAGGTGAGAAATAAACCACCTTGCTAGGAGAGGAGTACAGCACATGAGAACACCTCTTTTCCTCATTGTTCGTGTGTAAAATGAGTGTAGGATGTCCCCAAGCAATGTAGGTATGGGATTCCTGGACATAAAAATCTTGACAGCATTCACATCTATAAGTTGATCAGGATTTGGGAACAACACCAACCCATAGACGAGGAGTGCCACAATCTCTTCAAAGGCTTGTAGATCAAGAGAATTCCAACATTCTTGTGCCTTCTCAAACAGGAACTTTGCCAAGAATCCCTTGATACCACTTCTGATTTCCCAATGCCCCTTGATGTCAGATGGTTGCAAGTGTAATGCTTGAGCAACATCTTCAGGCTTTGGTTCTTTTTCCGTACCGTTGTAGGGTAGTTGATTAAGAATAGGAATTCTCAAGAGTTGAGAAAACTCCTCCAAAGTAGGTACCAACTGGTAATCAGTGAATGTGAAACAGTGGTGTAGGGGGTCAAAGAACTGGAAGAGGACTTTCACCAAGTCTTCTTCAATATTGGAGTTGACCAAGTTGAGAAGTCTACCATGTCTTTCACTGAAGAGAGAATTCTCTGGAATCTTGGAAGTAAGCTCCTTGAGTTGAGGAGGGATTCTCAAAAGGTTGACTTGAATTGTTTTCCTGCGAAGAGATTCCATGACCTACAAAACAAGAACAAAGATGAAGATCTAAACCCTTGAAATGGTTAGTGGATGCATATGATGCTTTATGATGTTTATGATGTATGCACAAGCACATATACAAGAAAGTCACACAAAACCCTAGTTTCAGGCTTGCATGAGGTTTCATAGGTAAGTACCCTCTTGAGTTTAGTTGGCTCAAACCTGTCCTATAAATAGTAATCGGGTTCTAAGGAGCTCAATATCACTGGATTGTTTTCTATGTTCATTGTTTTGGTTTAGACACTTAACTAGCGACCAAAATATTCCAAGAAAATAACCCTCAATGAGTGTAGTATCGAGTATCTACCAACTTCGGACTGCACCAAAGCCGGTCATCTCACTACCCCTAATAAAAGGCCAAGATGGTCAAGTAAGGTTCTAAGAGTTCATTAGTGCTTCATGACATCACTCAGCGGCCCCGTATTCTCTTTGATTGACTCAAAGGCTACCGGTACTCACAAATATGTCGCACTAATATAGCTATTGCTTCAACCATGTCGGTATACCCCGCACAGTTTCCACAATGTATTGCTATTTACCTATGAATGTTTCCAAAATTCGTGTAGAGGATTTCAAGCCCAAACAAGAGAACCAAATGTAAAGCAATCAAAGCAAACAATATAATCATGCAAAAGGTGATCTAAGCCCTAAGGTTACTCCACTTTTAAAATAATTTCCCCAGCAGAGTCGCCAGTTCTGTGATACGGTGGGAGAACTGACTTGAGGTTTTGCGTTTGTGTTCGCAAATGTTTCGGTTTAGCAAGAGTCGCCACCGACTTTTTATTTTATCCTAAGGAAAGGTCAAAAAGCACAGGAAAGACCTTTGAGATGTTTTCTTGGGTTCGGGGAGTAGATTATAGAAAGAGAAGGTATTAGCACCCTTTCTATCCATGGTTATCTATGGGCTCTTAGTTATTTGTTTAGATCACTTGCTTTGCTTTTCAATTGTTTGAAATGGTGCTCTTCAATTGTTTGAGATGGTGTTTTGTGTGTGGTTTTGAAAGATATTTTGAAAAGAGGCCATCGTTTTGGCAACCTTTGTAATGATTCTTGTTTGAATGTATACAAAGGTGTTTTTGTCTTTTGAAAAGTTTTCAATATTTGAAAGTAGGTTTTTGAAATTGTGTTGTGGAGTGTGTTTTGAAGATAGCAAGGATGTTTTTGCAAGCTTGATCAAGCAACTAAGAGTTGTCTACCCTATTTTACTCAAAGATCTTTCTTATGTTTTTAACCCTTTTAATAGTGTTGTTTCACCATTGTATTTGGTGAACAACCTTGTGTTAGGATGTTGAACGGGACAGTCACGGGTCATCGTATAGACCATGATAGCAATTGTGTCAAGTATTTTTGGCAATTTTTTTTAGGGACTTGATCATTTTGTTTAGGCAACCCAGATAGCGTCATCGAGGGACTATGATCTTTTTGTTTTGCTTTTGTTTTGCCAAAGTACTTGACATGCATATCATGGCCCATTTTTGAAGGCAGCAAGTGGATTGAAACCCTATGGATTAGGTAAAGCTAATTGTTTTTCATGCATTGTTATCTTGGATTAGGTCAAGCTAATTGTTGATTTTATTTTGCATACAAACCCTAGGTCTAATCATGGCATATTTGAAAGCTTAAAGGTGCGAGAATTTAAATTCTACACTATTACAACATGATATAGGGAGGGGGGTACAAATTTGAATTGGGGATTATTTTGCAAGAAATTAAATCCTAAATTATTACAACCAAATTGAATGTACAAGATACAATATTTAAATGTACAATAAATAAATAAAATACAATAAATAAATGTTAAATAAAATGTGCTATGCAAAAAAGGATTTTTATGTATGTAAAAAGTATTTTTAAACATGAAGTGTAAATAATAATTAAAAAAAGATATTTTAATTATTTTGTTCTTTAGGGCAAAAACCCTAATTTTTTAAATAAATAGTATTTGATGCTCCTGAGAATTCCAATGTGATATCTGCTCTGATGCCCAAGAACGGTCATAATGTTCATGCCGTTATGGAAGACCTTCATGTTACTGATGTTGCTGACCTTTTGACTCTCTTACCAGTGATTAAAGAGAATTTGATGAGAGCCGGGATATTCCCAGGCTGCGGAAAAGACTGCTACTTTTGTTTAAACATACGAGTTGACTGCCCAATGTTGAAATCAGGTGTCCAACGCCTGATGGATACCCAAGAGATACTCTTCCAAAAAAACCCTGTTGATACCTTCACTCTTGTTACTCCTGTTACTTTTGTTACTTCAACCAATGATATTGCAATTATAACCATTTCCGACAATCCTCCCAAGGCTTGCAAAAGGCCTGTCAGGATTACGCCTGACCCTAAATTTGTACCATTAAAAATCACCATGCCGGGACCTGTCCCGTATCAATCTAGCAAGACGATACCATGGAACTATGGAGGAGAAATCTTTTATCATGGTATCAAACAAATTGAAGCAGTCCAAGAGAATTCTAAAGAGGAAATCCCTGACATAGGGAACATCGCGGGAACAAGCAAGATAACCCGCAGCAGCCAGATCTTTTCTCCGGAGATTGCTCCCCCTCGAGCAGTTTTCAGACCCTCGAAAGCTTCTGCACCTGTTAGGTCATCTGTGCAAGACCTGGTAATTGAAGAATTAGATACTCCTGAAGTAAGACCATCTGTTGATACTACCAATAAGGGTAAGGGGATACTCTAAGAGCCTATCGGGACGAAGGCTCATGTTGTGGTTATCCCTGAAACCACTCAGAAAGAAATGGATGAAATCTTGAAAATAATCAGAAAGAGTGACTACGACGTCGTGGAACAACTAGGGTAGACCCCTTCTAAAATTTCAATGTTGGCTCTTCTACTCTTCTCTGAGGCCCATGCTAAGGCCCTGATCAAATTTTTGAAAGAGGCACACGTGCCCCAAGAAACTTCGGCTGACCAGTTTCAGGAGTGTGTGGTCAGTCTTACTGCTGATAATGGCGTTGGCTTTTCCGATGCTGACTTGACTCCCAAAGGAAGGAAACACAACGACGCGCTACATGTCTCAGTTGAATGCAGGGGAACCACTCTCTCCCATGTCTTAGTTGATACCGGGTCTTCCTTGAATATGCTGCCGAAGAAAGCGTTGGACCGTTTGGACTGCGAAGGATTAACCCTCAAACCTAGTAACATCGTTGTTAGGGCCTTTGATGGGTCCAAAAGAATGGTTCATGGAGAGGTTGACATTCCTATCAAAGTAGGCACAGAAGTTTTCAACTCCACCTTTTACGTGATGGACATTCGTCCGTCATATTCATGTTTGTTAGGAAGACCGTGGATCCATTATGCTGGGGAAGTTACCTCCTCTTTGCACCAAATGCTGAAATATCATGTTAAGGGTAAGATTATAACAGTGCATGGCGAGGAAGAGTGCATGATAAGTCATCTCAATTCCTTCCGCTATGTGGAATTGGATGGCGAGTTCATTGAAACACCTTTCCAACATTTTGAGGAAGTTTCTCCTGAGGTAGCAGTTGCAAAGACAATGGATGAGGTGCCTATCGTTCCCAAGCATGTGCCTAGGATGGCATCTCTCAATGATGCAGAGGCGGTGATCAAAGAAGGGAAGAGTGTTAGAAAAATGTTTGAATCTACTACCCTATATTTAAGTTTTGATGATAACAAAGTGAAAAGATATAGTATTTATAAGTTTCATGAATGAACTATCTGCTGCCTAAAATTATTATGTTCTGACTTGCAGATACTCTGATTGATATAAGCAAGATCACATCTATTCAGCATCAGAACTTGATTTCAGACACCAGCATCAGAAGTTGCTACATCAGAACGTCAAGATCAGATGATCAACTCACGTACATGCTGAAGCCTGATGAACAAGACTGCGCTCAACACTCTGATACAGAAACACAATAGTTCATCAGCAGCGAAGCAGAGTCAGAATGAGCCAAGCCAGAACTTGCGTTAAGTAAGCAACGGTACTGTGCATTGAAAGCTAATTAATTCCAACGGCCTCATTCCAGACAAGATCTGCTCAATAAGGAAAGCTTGTTATTAGCATTGAATCAAGAATATTGCATCCAACATTCATCATCTCAGTGCTATATAAACAAAGCTTTGAAGATTGAAATGGTTAATGCTCTCCAAATCTCTACACGCACAAAAGCTGAACCATAATCTTCGTCCTATCAGTTTTGCTAAACCATACACTCTGATATTCCATTACTGTTTAGCAATCTAGTTTCTAAGCTTCATTTTGTGTATACATCACAGTTGTGATAAAGTTTTGTAGAAAACATCCACACACACAGTTTTATCTCTTTGTAAGAAAGTGTTACCTTGACAAACCGGGTTGTGGTTTGAATCAAGAAGGCTTTAGCAGTTGTTAAAGCAGTCTGTAATATTCAGTTGAATATAGTGGATTAAGACCTCGTTGGAGAGAGGCGAAATCACCTTGACGGGTGGACTGGAGTAGTTTGAGATCAAACGAACCAGGATAAAAATATCGTGTTCATTGCTTTAGATTTCAGTTTTACAATTCAACCCCCCTTCTTGTGTTTTTCACCACTTCAATTGGTATCAGAGCGCCTGGTTCTGAGCTAAAACACTTAACCGTGTCAGTACAAGATCCAGCGTCAGAAAAACACAATGGCAGGAAACAATTCTCACATCAGCAATGACAACAATGAGGACAGAGACAGATTCAGTGGCAAACCTCCAGTCTTTGATGGAGAAAACTTTGATTACTGGAAAGACAAAATTGAAAGCTTCTTTCTAGCACATGATGCTGATCTGTGGGATATGGTGACAGATGGATACACGCACCCTGTGAATGCAAGTGGTCAGAAGATTGATAGAAAAACAATGTCTGATCAACAAAAGCGTGACTTCAAGAATCACCACAAGGCCAGAACCATCCTCCTCAGTGCCATCTCCTATACTGAGTATGAAAAGATCTCCAACAGAGACACAGCAAAAAATATCTTTGATTCTCTCAGAATGACGCATGAGGGCAACGTTCAGGTCAAAGAAACAAAAGCTCTGGCGCTCATTCAGAAGTATGAGGCGTTCAAAATGGAAGAATCTGAATCCATTGAAACTATGTTCTCTAGATTCCAGATTCTGGTAGCTGGTCTCAAAGTTCTGGACAAAGGATACTCTACTGCTGACCATGTCAAGAAAATCATCAGAAGTTTACCCAAGCAGTGGAGGCCTATGGTTACTGCTCTAAAGCTAGCTAAAGATCTCAACAAAATCACTCTGGAGGAACTTATCAGCTCCCTCAGAAGTCATGAGATAGAGCTAGAAGCTGATGACCCTCAGAAGCAAGGTAAGCCTTTAGCATTAAAATCTAACAGAAAATTTGAGTCTAAAGTTTTGCAGGCAGTTGAAGAAACATCTGATGGATCCTCATCAGAAGAAGACGAACTTTCCCTTCTCTCCAGAAGAGTAAATCAACTGTGGAAGCAAAGACAAAGGAAGTTCAGGAATCCCAGAAGATCTGATCAGAACGAGTCTTCTTCCAGATACAGAAGGACAGATTCTTCCTCTGGATACAGAAGATCTGAAGGCTCCTCCAGTAGCAAGAAGCCAAACACCAAAGACATCATCTGCTATGAGTGCAATGAGCAAGGACACTACAAGAGTGACTGCCCAAAGCTTCAGAGGGAAAAGCCCAAAAAGAAGTTTGGATGAGAGAAGAAGAAAAGTCTCATGGCCACATGGGATGACTCTGACTCGTCTGAAGCTGACTCAGAATCAGATGATGAAAGGGCAAACATAGCTCTCATGGCTAACATTTCAGAAGATAGTGAAGCTTCTGAATCAGACTCAGAATCAGACACTGAAGAGGTATTTCCTAACTTCGCTGTTAACTTTACAAAGGCTGAACTTGCTGAAAGCCTTAATGAGATTCTGGAACGTTATCAGCAAATTAGAGCTAAATTCAGAGACCTGAAAAGGAATCTTGAATCTGACTCTAATAAGTCTGAGAGTCTCAAATTGGAAAATTCTGAGCTGAGAAATAAGATTTCAAAATTAGAAAACACTTTACAAAACTCTCAGAAGGAACCAATTTCTGAAACTCCCAGCAACGCTGATGAGATCATCAAGGAGTATGATCACAGTTTCCAGAAGTTCCTAGCTAAAAGCATAGATAGAAGCAGAATGGCTTCAATGATCTATGGAGTTAGCAGAAACGGCAGGAAAGGAATAGGATACCAAGGTAAGGTTCCTACACCAAAGAATGTCATGGACTTAACCATTAAACACACTCCTCTGAATTCACACTTTGTGTATGGTCACACACATGATATCAAATATACTAGCAGTAAGCACTCTGTGAAACCAAAATTCAACCAGAGTTTTGGTAAAACTAACAAATCAGGACCCAAGAAAATCTGGGTACCTAAGGATAAAATAATACATGTTGCAGATATCTTTAGCAGCAAGTCAGAAACACCAGTCATGGTACCTGGACTCTGGCTGCTCACGACACATGACGGGAAGAAGGCATATGTTCCAAAGCCTGGAACTTAAGCCTGGAGGCCACGTTGGCTTTGGAGGCAATCAGAGGGGAAAGATAATTGGCTCTGGAACTGTAGGTAATGGAAATCTTCCCTCTATTAATAATGTTCTGCTAGTAGATGGATTAATGCATAATATGTTATCCATAAGTCAATTAAGTGATAACCGTTATGATATAATCTTTAATCAAAAATCATGTAAAGCTGTTAGTCAGAAAGATGGGACTATCCTGTTTAATGGTAAGAGGAAAAACAACATTTACAAAATCAAACTTTCTGAACTAAAGAGTCAGAATGTAAAATGTCTTCTGTCTGTTAACAACGAGCAGTGGATCTGGAACAGAAGATTGGGGCATGTTAGTATGAGAAGAATATCTCAGATTAACAAACTCAATCTGGTCAGAGGACTTCCTAATTTGAAGTTCAATTCAGATGCTCTGTGTGAAGCATGTCAGAAAGGCAAATTTGCAAAACCTTCTTTTAAATCCAAAAATGTTGTTTCTACCTCTAAGCCATTAGAACTTCTGCACATTGACTTATTTGGACCAGTTAAAACTGCTTCAGTCAGTGGTAAGAAGTATGGGTTAGTAATCGTAGATGACTATAGCAGATGGACATGGGTAAAGTTCTTAAGACACAAGGACGAGTCACACTCTGTGTTTGTTACCTTCTGTAACCAAGTTCAGAATGAAAAGGATCTTAGAATCGTTAAAGTCAGAAGTGATCATGGTGGAGAATTTGAAAATAAATATTTTGAGTCATTCTTTAATGACAGAGGCATTCTGCATGATTTCTCTTGTCCTAGAACTCCCCAACAAAATGGAGTTGTAGAACGAAAGAACATAACATTGCAAGAAATGGCCAGAACCATGATCAATGAGACAAACGTTGTTAAGACTTTCTGGGCAGAGGCAATAAACACAGCGTGCTACATTCAGAATAGAATCTCAATAAGACCTATTCTGGAAAAGACTCCATATGAATTGTGGAAGAACAGAAAGCCCAACATTTCATATTTTCATCCATTTGGATGTACTTGCTTTATATTAAATACAAAGAATTATTTGAACAAGTTTGACTCTAAAGCACAGAAGTGTATTATGTTAGGATACTCTGAACGCTCAAGAGGGTACAGAGTATACAATACAGAAACACAGATTGTGGAAGAATCAATCAGTGTTCGTTTTGATGATAAGCTTGACTCTGAAAAGTCAAAGCAGAATGAAATTTTTGCAGGTATAGAAATTGAATTTGCAGGTTCTGAAGACAAGTCATCAGAAGCTCTCAACACAGACATTCCTTCAACGTCTGAAAGGAGCACTACTAGAAATCCTACAACAGCTGCTGATCAACCTCAGAAGAGATTACCCAGAAGCAGCTTGGATCACCCAGAAGAGACTATCCTAGGAAGAAAGGAAGATCCAATCAGAACAAGAGCAAGCTTCATAAACTCTGAAGAAACTCTTATGGGACTTGTGTCTCTGATTGAACCTTCTTCTATTGATGAAGCACTTCTGGATAATGACTGGATTCTGGCAATGCAAGAAGAGCTGAATCAATTCACCAGAAACGACGTATGGGATCTCGTTCCCAGACCAAAAGGATTCAACGTCATTGGAACAAGATGGGTGTTCAGAAACAAGCTAAATGAACAAGGTGAAGTCATCAGAAACAAGGCACGACTGGTTGCACAAGGTTATAGTCAGCAAGAGGGGATAAACTATACAGAAACCTTTGCCCCAGTCGCCAGGTTAGAATCTATCAGACTTTTAATTTCATTTGTTGTTAATAGAGGCATCACTCTGTATCAGATGGATGTCAAAAGTGCATTCTTAAATGGTTATATAGAAGAAGAAGTTTATGTTCACCAACCCCCAGGTTTTGAAAATACAAAACATCCAGAACATGTTTTCAAACTAAAGAAGTCACTGTATGGTCTGAAACAAGCTCCCAGAGCTTGGTATGAAAGGCTAAGTAACTTTCTGCTGGAAAATGAATTCACCAGAGGGAAAGTGGACACTACTCTATTCTGTAAATCAGTTAAGAGTGACATCTTAGTCTGTCAAATTTATGTTGATGATATTATTTTTGGTTCTACTAATCCTTCTCTTGGAAGAAAATTTGCTAAGTGTATGCAGGCAGAATTTGAGATGAGCCTCATGGGGGAACTGAAATTCTTTCTAGGAATTCAGATCAATCAAACTCCAGAAGGAACTTACATTCATCAGAGCAAATACATCAGAGATCTTCTGAAGAAATTTGACCTCTCAGAATGTAAGCCATCAAAGATTCCAATGCATCCCACGTGCATTCTGGAAAGAGAAGAGGTAAGCAAAAATGTAGAACAGAAAGTCTACAGAGGTATGATTGGTTCTCTCCTCTATCTGACTGCTTCAAGACCTGACATATTATTCAGTGTCTGTATCTGTGCTAGATTCCAATCAGATCCTAGAGAATCTCACTTAACAGCTGTTAAGCGAATTTTCAAGTATCTGAAAGGTACTACTAATCTGGGTTTGTTTTATAGAAAATCTAGTGATTACAGCTTAGTAGGCTACTGTGATGCTGATTTTGCTGGAGACAGAGTGGAACGTAAAAGTACTTCTGGAAGCTGCCAGTTTCTGGGAGAAAATCTGATCTCTTGGTCCAGCAAAAGGCAATCAACTATTGCTCTGTCAACAGCAGAAGCTGAGTACATAGCAGCAGCAGGATGTAGCACACAAATGCTCTGGATGAAAAGTCAGCTTGAAGACTTCCAGATTTTTGAGAGTAACATTCCTATACTTTGTGATAATACTTCTGCTATTTGCTTAAGTAAGAATCCTATTTTACATTCTAGAGCTAAGCATATAGAAATAAAACATCACTTCATTAGGGACTATATTCAGAAAGGTATTTTGAACTTAAAATTTATAGATACAGACCATCAATGGGCTGATATCTTTACCAAACCCCTTTCAGAAGATAGGTTTAATTTCATTCTGAAACATCTCAGCATGAAAGTATGTCCAGAATGAAAATTTTTTAATTCCATATATTTACCTTCAGAATGTAATTATTTCACTTTGAACTTCTGATCAATCTCCTTTCAGAAAGATAGAACATGCAGATTGTATCAGATGCAAGTCTAAAGATCTGAGAGTCTAAGCTCAAAGACAGACGTGCTGATCACTACATCAAACAAGTGTCATCCAATCATCAGCATATCTCTGAAGCAGAACGCGTGCACGCTTCTGAGAAGGCAAAGCGCTGATTGGGTGCATTGAGACACATGTCTGGTAACCGTTTTTAAGTATCTTTCTCAAATCCCCCAAAATCAGCAAGCATTTAATGAAAAGTAATCATGCTTTTAAATGGCAATCATGATTTTTCTCTCTCTTAAAAACGTTTATCTTTTCAAAATAGTTTTGAAAACTCTATTTAAGCACACTAATCTCTCATTCTCATTCTTTACGCTTTCTCACTAATACTCAAGCATTTTCTGCATATTTCTGTGTTCATCTCTTGCAACCTATTTTCATCAGTTCATTCTCAAAAACCCTTTTAGTGTGAACATGGCAACCTCCAGTAGCGTTTCTGCAGGTAATCAGAAGAAAGCAACATCTGATCAATATCAAGTGCCACTCAGAACTCTCCTCACTCCGGTGAAGAACCTTGAAGTGCTCTCTGAGTTAATCATTGATTTTGAAAGCTTGAAGGAGAATGGTTTTGACCTAACTGAAGAAGTTAGGGCTCAAAAGTGGGAAAGGTATTTCGATAGGTTGGTTGGACCAACATTCCCAGCGCTGGTCAAGGAATTTTGGATTCACGCCAAGGTTTCAACACATCTAGTCATCTCCTCTGTTATGGGGAAGAAGATTGTGATTTCTGAAGATCTCATTGCAAGGCTAATCGGTCAAAGTGGTGGTGGCATCCGTTGTGTGGACATGGCTGAAAGATGTGCTGATATAGGTGTGGTAGCTAACAGGATTTTCACTCTTGGGATGCCCAGCAGCAAGATTAAGGATCTGAAGGATCATTTCAGAGTATGGGCTAAGATTATTCTGGGGTGCTTCAACCACAGGAAACCAACAAGTTCTCCTGATTACATAAATGTGGATCAGCAGTTTCTGATCTACTTTATTGATCAGAAGATAAAGATCAATCTGGCTCACTTCCTGTTCAACCACCTCAGAACCAGTGTAAAAGAAACAAGGGAAGAAGAAAGAACCAAGAGGGATTGGATACCTTTTGGAAGGCTGATATCAGATATTCTGACAGAGAATAGGCTGATTGAACATCTGATAGAAGCTCAAGAGCTGAGCACTATTGAACCAACAATTGGGAAACCTTTGAATGCAAAGAATCTGAAAAAGATGAAGCTGATAGAGAATATTCAGAAGGAACCCAGAGCTACTTCCACTGCTGATATCTCCAGCAGAAGAGTGCCTCTGAGTGATTTTCCGTCATTTTCGGAAATTGAATCCAAACCAGAGGTGTATCTCAGGTACTTGGATGCGTACAAGGCAGATGGTACAGATCCAAAGCTGAATATCAGAGATCTGCATCAACCCCAACCAGAAGTGACTCTGAAGAAGACAAAGAAGAGGAAAGCGCCATCAGAAGGATCATCTCAGCAGACTCCAAAGAAAAGAGGTATTTCATCTGCTGCCCCTGTTTTAATTTCATCTACTATTCCAACATCTATACCTCCTCAAACCTCTCATAGAATATCAATTCCCATCCCTACCATTGATGAAACCGTACAAGAAGAAGAAGACCCTTCTGAGGCATTAAAACTCAGAAGACCTAGAACCAAACACCCCAAACAACCAACAATTTCAACAACATCAGCACTTGACCAAGTGTTGTCTGATATTGAGCGTCAACATGCCCCTGCTCAACCAAACTCTGAACCACAAAATGTTCCTCCTCCACAACCAGAACCAGAACCAGAACAACAACAACAACCACTCTCAGAAGAACCTCTGATCCCTGAGCAATCAGAGATTCCACCTCCCTCTCCCCAACCAGAAATAAATCCACCTTCACCACAAACCGAGTTTCACCACTCTGAAACTCCTTCCCCTCATCAACCTGACCCTCACTCACCTCAACCATCACCGCTGGCAATCCAACTGCCATGTGGAACCACTGTTATCATTCCCCAGTTACCATCCTCATCAGAATCGACACCACCAAATACTCCCAAAACACCACCCACTCCAATCGAAATATCTGACTCTGATACCCCTTCTCCAAAACAAACAACCTCTGAAAACCCCAGCAGGACTTTCATTGACTTAACCAGTCTTGACCGTCTTGCTGATCTAAAACACAAAATTGCCATCCCAAAACCAAAGCAACCAGATGTTGGCTCTGGTATTTTGAATTTTGAAACAGGTGTGCTGCAATGGATTGCTTCTTTGAAGCAAGTCTGTCCTGGGATGATTGACCCAGCTGCTTCTGATCAGCTCTGGTCACAATTCAGACTTTGGGTACGTGCTGAAGCCCTCAAGTTGCAGGATATCAACTATGAGCAGGCACAACAAAATTTCAGCAAGATTCTGAATGAAGTTGGAAGTATGCTTCTGAAAGAGGACGTGCTCCCTCTGGACAGTGATCCTTGGTCTGAGAAACAGCAAGCTGCAAAGGTACAGGACAAGACCATTCAATCAGAAGAAGACAAGACCATTCAAGCTGAAGACAGTCAAGCAGAGGATGTTGCTGAAATTTCTGAGAAGCCTCCTCCTTCTGATGCTTCTCAAGCTGCCTTGGACAGGCAGACTCTGGAAGAACTAAGGCTGAATGACATGCGTCTACAGCAGCGAATGGATGAAAACGATCAGAAGATGAAAGAGAGAATGGATGTGCAGGACAACAAGATTGACACTGTTGTCAGCATGGTGCATAAGCAGAATGAGACTTCTGAAAAGATTCAAGCCATGCTGGAGAACCTGTTCACACGCTTGCCTCCTCAACCTTAAATCTTTTTTCATGCATGACCTTTTTCATGTTTTCCTTGATTTTCTGATGCACTGATTGATTATGTTTTGTAATATTTTCTTGTTTTGATTTTGAACTATATTAATATAATTAGTTTTTCTGATCTTAATTGTTTTAGCACATCACCAACACTTTTTGATTGCTGACAAAAAGGGGGAGAACAAGAATGATATTTAAATCAATAACGGCTAACTAGCCAGAAATTCTCAAACATTCTAACTTTATTACTTGAAATGTTTTTTCTGTTTTGTTTAAAGTCTACAGGCATAAGGAAGCTCCTGGACACTCTGAAGACTAGAAGCTCTGATCAATGTTGCTCTGATCAATATGAAGTTCTGATCGTCCTAATACTCTGACCCAAAGCAAAGCTCTGACAAGAAAAGCTCTGAAGCTGTGCTCTGACACAAAGCTTCTGATAAGTCAAAGACTCTGATAATCGGATGTTCAAAGAAAGAAAAAGATCTGATCCTGAAGAACACGTATAATCAAATGGAAGTAATAAACTCAGGGGGAGTATTTCCTTACTCCTTATTCTTTTACTTCTTATTCTGATACATTTTCCAGACACCTTTTCACGTTATTTTCATTTAAAATATCTAGTTTTTGTCATCATCAAAAAGGGGGAGATTGTTAGAACAATGTTTGAATCTACTACCCTATATTTAAGTTTTGATGATAACAAAGTGAAAAGATATAGTATTTATAAGTTTCATGAATGAACTATCTGCTGCCTAAAATTATTATGTTCTGACTTGCAGATACTCTGATTGATATAAGCAAGATCACATCTATTCAGCATCAGAACTTGATTTCAGACACCAGCATCAGAAGTTGCTACATCAGAACGTCAAGATCAGATGATCAACTCACGTACATGCTGAAGCCTGATGAACAAGACTGCGCTCAACACTCTGATACAGAAACACAATAGTTCATCAGCAGCGAAGCAGAGTCAGAATGAGCCAAGCCAGAACTTGCGTTAAGTAAGCAACGGTACTGTGCATTGAAAGCTAATTAATTCCAACGGCCTCATTCCAGACAAGATCTGCTCAATAAGGAAAGCTTGTTATTAGCATTGAATCAAGAATATTGCATCCAACATTCATCATCTCAGTGCTATATAAACAAAGCTTTGAAGATTGAAATGGTTAATGCTCTCCAAATCTCTACACGCACAAAAGCTGAACCATAATCTTCGTCCTATCAGTTTTGCTAAACCATACACTCTGATATTCCATTACTGTTTAGCAATCTAGTTTCTAAGCTTCATTTTGTGTATACATCACAGTTGTGATAAAGTTTTGTAGAAAACATCCACACACACAGTTTTATCTCTTTGTAAGAAAGTGTTACCTTGACAAACCGGGTTGTGGTTTGAATCAAGAAGGCTTTAGCAGTTGTTAAAGCAGTCTGTAATATTCAGTTGAATATAGTGGATTAAGACCTCGTTGGAGAGAGGCGAAATCACCTTGACGGGTGGACTGGAGTAGTTTGAGATCAAACGAACAAGGATAAAAATATCGTGTTCATTGCTTTAGATTTCAGTTTTACAATTCAACCCCCCCCCCCCTTCTTGTGTTTTTCACCACTTCAAAGAGTATAGTATAGGGGCAATTGCCTGATTTTCCCCATAAGACGGACAAATTTGGACTAGGGTTTACAACTGTAGGACAAAAGGCTATGCGTCGTTCCAAGACTGGAGGGCCACCTGTAAGGATCACTCATCACAGAATTAATGTTGTAGAAGATGAAGATGAAGAGGACAACTTCGCAGATTGGATCTTTCCAACCGCCGAAGGGGGTTTAAGAAACTGGGAAGCAAAGGATTTTATTCCCATCACCTTTATCAACCAGTAATTTTATCTTTGAACAATTTCCTATTTGTTGGTCTGTAATAGCTAAACAATTTGCACACTATTTTCACCTCATGCCTTTCCCGAGGCATGTAGGTTCATTTGTAAGGGCTTGATTTTCTTCATTATCATATGCCATGTTTTAATGAATCATTGGAAGTCTTCATCTAAACTGTTGTTTTCATTTTCTTTCCTTTTGCATTTTATTTTATTTAAGGATGGCTATCCCTTACACACACTCACAAATGCAGGTACCCATCCACTCCGGATTCCATGGCTGACTATTCTGCTTTAGCCTTCGATAACTTTGAAGATTTGGTCAATCATGCTGAGTACGAAGTTGACGAAGACTGTGAAGTGCCTGGAGAGTTAGCCAGAATTCTAGAACAAGAAGAGATGGCTATTATGCCTCATGAAGAGTTGCTAGAAACCATCAACTTGGGGACAGAAGAAGACAGGAAAGAAGTAAAACTGGGTGCCAACCTGGAACCAAGTGTCAAGGAGCGCTTAGTGCAGTTATTGAACGAATATGTTGAAATCTTCGCCTGGTCTTATGAAGACATGCCAGGATTGGACACAGATATCGTGGTTCACCGTCTCCCTACAAGAGAAGATTGTCCACCGATCAAGAAAAAGGTCCACCGAATGAGGCCTGACATGTCTGAGAAGATCAAGGCTGAGGTAATGAAGCAATTCAACGCTGGATTTCTGGCTGTTACTTCCTATCCACAATGGGTTGCTAACATTGTGCCCGTGCCTAAGAAGGACGGCAAAGTCATAATGTGTGTGGAGTATTGGGATTTAAACAGGGCTAGCCCTAAAGACGATTTTCCACTGCCACATATTGACATCTTGGTTGACAACACAGCTCAACACAAGGTTTTTTCCTTCATGGATGGATTCTCGGGATACAACCAGATCAAAATGGCCCCTGAGGACATGGAGAAAACTACTTTTGTCACGCAATGGGGTACCTTCTGCTACAAAGTGATGCCATTCGGACTGAAGAATGCAGGGGAAACCTATCAACGCGCCATGGTAGCTTTGTTTCATGATATGATACATCATGAGATTGAAGTCTACGTAGACGACATGATAGCCTGATCACAGACAGAGGAAGAACACCTTGGTCATCTACAAAAGCTGTTTGTCAGGTTGAAGGAGTTTAAGCTCAGACTGAACCCAAGCAAGTGCACTTTTGGAGTCAGGTCTGGTAAACTTTTGGGATTTATTGTCAGCAACAAAGGCATTGAGGTTGATCCAGCTAAAGTAAAGGCTATACAAGAAATGCCTTCCACCCGCACTGAAAAGGAGGTTAGAGGATTCTTGGGACGCTTAAACTATATTACGAGGTTCATCTCTCACCTGACATCTACTTGTGAGCCAATTTTCAAATTGTTGAAGAAAGATCAGGTAGTTGAATGGAACAATGATTGTCAGGTTTCTTTTGATAAGATCAAGGAGTATTTACTAGAACCTCCTATTTTGATGCCACCCTTCGAAGGAAGGCTGTTAATCATGTATCTGACTGTCTTGGATAACTCAATTGGGTGCGTATTGGGCCAACATGACGAGTCTAGCCGCAAAGAGCATGCCATTTATTACCTTAACAAAAAGTTTACCGACTGTGAGACTCGCTACTCACTGCTCGAGAAAACATGTTGCGCTTTGGTATGGGCTGCTCGCCGGCTAAGGCAGTATATGTTGACTCATACCACTCTGCTGATTTCCAAAATGGATCTGATCAAGTATATCTTCGAGAAGCCTGCTTTATCTGGAAGAATCACTATATGGAAAATGATCCTTACTGAGTATGATATCCAGTATACTACCCAAAAAGATATAAAGGGGAGTGTACTAGCTGACCATCTAGCTCATCAAGCCGTCGAAGATTACCAATCTATGAGATTCGACTTCCCTGACGAGGACATCATGACATTGGACAACATTGAAGGTAACGGACCATATGACGGACCTGAACAAGGATCCCGATGGACCCTGTACTTTGATGGTGCTTCAAATGCACTTGGCAACGGTATCGGTGCGGTACTCATTTCTCCGGAAGGCTGCCATACACCCTTCACTGCCTGACTTTGCTTCACCTGTACCAACAACATGGCTGAATATGAAGCTTGCATCTTTGGTCTCAAGGCCGCTATAGACTTGGGAATCAAATCTTTGGTCATATTTGGGGACTCGGCTTTGGTTATCAGTCAAGTCAAAGGAGAGTGGGACACTAAACATCCTAATCTTATCCCATACAAAGAACATGTCTTGACGTTGTTGCCTCATTTCGAGCAGATTACTTTCGAACACTTCCCGCGAGAAGAAAATCAGTTAGCCGATGCTCTGGATACAATGTCTTCCATGTTTAAACTCAACTGGGATAACGAGGCTCCCTAAATCACCATCGAGCGAATGGACGAACCTGCGCACTATCATGAGATTAATACCGAAGAAGTAGTGGAACCACCTTGGTTTCATGAAATCAAAATCTATCTCCAGACTAGAGAATATCCTGAAGGAGCTTCAGTCAATGATAAAAAGTTCTTAAGGAGATTTGCTGCCACGTTCTTCCTAAGCAATGGCATTCTTTATAAGCGCAGCCATGATTGTGTTCTACTTCGTTGTGTGGACAAGGTTGAAGCAGAGTTGATCATGACCGAAATACATAGAGGCACATTTGGCACCCACTTGAGCGGACATATGATGGCTAAGAAGATTCTAAGGGAAGGCTACTACTGGTCTACCATGGAAGCTGATTGTCATCAACATTCCTGTACCTGCCACAAATGCCAAGTCTACGCTGACAAGGTACATATTCCTCTTGTTCCTCTCAACGTTCTAACAGCTCCTTGGCCATTCGCGATGTAGGGCATTGACATGATTGGAGAGATCAAGCCCACGGAATCCAATGGACATCGCTTCATCCTGGTGGCTATTGATTACTTCACCAAATGGGTCGAGGCAGCTTCCTATGCCTCAGTTACAAAGAATGTGGTTGCCCGCTTCATCAAGCAGAACCTCATATGCTGATATGGTATCCCCGACAGGATCATCACAGACAACGGTACAAATTTGAACAACACCATGATCACCGCTCTATGCGAACAGTTCAAGATTTATCATCATAATTCATCTCGCTATCGGCCAAAGATGAACGGTGATGTTGAAGCCGCGAACAAAAACATCAAGAAGATCATTCAAAAGATGACAGTCACGTACAAGGACTGGCATGAGATGTTACCGTTTTCTCTGCTTGGATATCGTACCACGACACGTACTTCAACAGGGGCAACCCCCTTTTCTTTGGTATATAGCATGGAAGCTGTTCTACCTATGGAAGTTCAGATTCCTTCCTTGAGGATTATGAAGGATGCCGGTTTGAGTGAAGACGATTGGATTCAGACCCGGCTTGATCAACTTAACTTGATCGACGAGAAGCGACTTACTTCTGTTTGTCATGGTCAGACGTATCAAAAACGGATGATCAAGTCTTTCAACAAGAAAGTCAGACGTCAGGTATATCATGTCGGAGATCTTGTAATCAAGCGGATCATCTTACCGCAAAGTGATCCCAGGGGCAAGTGGACTCCTACTTACGAGGGACCATTTGTAATCAAGAGCATCTTTTCTGGTGGGGCAATGATTCTGACCACCATGGACGGCGACGACTTGCCACACCCTGCGAACATAGACATAGTCAAAAGATACTACGCATAAAATGACCCGGCAAGTTGAAAACCCAAAAGGATGACTTGGGCAAAAATGGGCATCCTGGTGAATCGAAAACCGGAAAGGGCAGTTCAGGCAAAAAGGGATAAAACAAAAAAATATGTACACCCGGCAAGTTGAAAACCCGAAAGGGCGATCTGGGCAAAAAAGGGTTTCCCGGTGGATCGAAAACCCGAAAGGGCGGTCCAGGCAAAAGTTAGGGAATTAAAGCGTATGACTATGTCTCTTCGGATCACTTTAAGGACAATCTCTTCACCAACAAAACTCCAAGCTACAGATCAATCCAGTCATCGGCGGACGAAGCAATGAATGGATAAAACACTCAGAATTGTGAAGGCTATAGCAGAATGGGAACCCCATGAAATTATTACACATAACCATCTTTCTGTTGTATAAAATTTTTTCTCAATTTTATGACAACATTCTCTTACTAGGATGTCTGTCTCCTTTGTACAAAGATACTTACAAAAGTTAATATAAAGATACTTCAAAGTGCAGAAATTTGTTTACCTCTCTTTTCTTTTTACACTTATGTTTTATTTGAAAACGTCCAATGTTTTGTTAAATAGGCATATGCATTTGAATATAATCACTGCTTACAAATAAAATGAAATTGAGAAAGGATAATTACTGATAGGATGAAAGTGTAGGAAGATATCTTTGTGCCATTTCAGAAGAAATCTCGTACAACACACCTTTCAGATCCTCAACAAAGTTAAAACCTTGGAGTACAAGTCCCCAGCGGAGTTAAGCTTCAAGATCCCCAGCGGAGCCAATGCAGAAGTTGTCAGAACCCTTGTAAATCCCCACAAGTCACTAAGGATTTTCAATCCGCAACACTGGTCCCTGGATTTCTCATTTCTCAAACAATCAGAGATTCTTTAATCCCCAAGCAGTCAGCAAGGATTTTTCATCTTCAGCAATCAAAGATTTTTGAATCCTCAGCATTGGTCAAAGATTCAGTTTCCCCGACAACAGTCAAGGATTTTATTGTCTCCAGTCATCAAGGATTTATTTTCCTCAGTAAGATAGCTACTCAGCATACATGCACATCCATTACATTCATATATCATGAACATTGATGAAACACATTTCATTGCATCATAAATATCATACAACATAACTTTGTGTTTTAGCTGACTTTTTACCCTTTTCAGGATAAGATTAAAAGGCTAGCGTTAACAATTATTCAGATACAGTATGGATACACCCCAGACACAACGGTCATTCTATTACTCATTCAGAACTCCAAGTCAAAATACAGTACGGATACACCCTAGACACGGCGGTCATTCTACTACTCATTCAGACTTCAGCAATCCGATACAGACTAGATACGCTCCAGACACGGCAGCCATTCTATCTCTCATTCAGATTCAACTACAAGTTCAGAATACGCTCCAAACACGGATGCCATTCTGGCCCTTTACACCAGCAGTTTGATTCTCCCGAGTGCAGTCGCCACGGAAATCATTCTGTCACTTATTCAGATCCCAGTTACAGTTCCAGATACACTCCAGACACGGAAGTCATTCTGCTACTCATACAGATTTCAGCTTCAGATACAATCCAGATACGCTCCAGACACGGTTGTCATTCTGTCACTCATTCAGAACTTATCCCCAACACACAGTTGCTCCATACACAGATGTTTCTCTGTTACCCATTCACAATACAGATACACTCCAGACACGGCAGTCATTCTGATATTCATTCAAAATTCAAATACAATTACAGCTCAGATACGCTCCAGACACGGACGCCATTCTTTTGCTCATACAGACTTCAGTCTCCAGCTGCAGTTCAAATGCACTCCAGACACGGATACCATTTTGATGCTCATTCTTCTGACCTACAAGATTGCAGTTAAACAAACATCCTTGGATGGCATCTTTAAGCCCATCTCCAGCAAGACTCTACCATCTCCAAATGGCATCTTTAAGCCCATTTCCTCAGCTATATTTTGACGAGTGCAAATTTACGGGCACTCTAGTGTTCAATCCTCCTTCACCTTCGAGTCGCGAAAGGCAAACTTGCCAATCTAACTCTTCAGGTTCAAGAAGATTGAACAGGGGAAAGTGTTGTACCCCAAAATTTTCCCTCTCACTTCATCAACATTTCTCATCAAAAGACTCTTGGAACTCAAGATTAACCTAGGGTTTGCTCTGCTCAAGACACCTCCTTGCACTGTTGACCTAAAGTAGGGTTTGAGTTTGCATAAGGATGTTTTGATCTATAATTCCCAAGATGACTTTCACGCTTCATGTTGGACTCACAAGCTTTCCCATACCAAGTTTCAAGCCTTGAATCAAATTTTTGCCCAGTCAATTGGACAGATGACCTAGAAATCAGTTGTATTGGGGAAAAAGTCAATTGTGGCCAATTGACAGTCAAACCTCATGAATTTTGACCCACATCAACATTATGAACTCATATGAACCATTTGATCAATTTTGGATCATAATTCCACAAGAAATTTGATCAGATCACCAAAAGGGCAAAATGGTCATTTTTAGGGTTTTGAGTGTACAAAGGCAATTTTTGACTGTTTGACCTAACCAATGGAAAATTAAGCTCAACCATGGACACAAGGACTCAATGACATTGTCTTGACCCATTCAACAAGTTCAAAAGATCTCAAATGCATAGGATTGACAGATGAATTTTGCAGTCAACTGATCAAGATTTGACTGTACACTGAAAAGTCAAACTTTGACTTTTTGGTCAAAATCAAGTGCCAAGGGTCATTTTTCATCAAGACATGTCAAATTGTGAAACCTTTTCATTAAGAAACCCAAAATTGCAAATTAGGGTTTAAAATGAAAAAATTTCATAACTTAGAAATTTTCTAAGTTATAAAATATTCCTATTTTTTCCTAACTTTGTCCCACATTTTCACCAAGATGCAAATGGATTCAAACAAAACTTATAACATGAAAGTTGTATTCCATCACAAAGTCTACAACTTTGAATCACAAAGTTTTCCCAAAAGAAGCTTGGATCTCAAGTTATGATTTTTGGAACAAGGGTACCTAAAACTTTTAACTTAGAGAAATTTTGCCCTAGTTTAGGCATGATTTTGACCCATCTTCTTGGCCATTTTTCACATGGTTCCACTTGGAGTCTTAAATTTCATTTCAAATATGGATTATAGTACATGTTTAGAAACAGTAGCTAACATTTTGAAAACGTGAAGCATGCAATCGATTGCACCAACATGCAAATCGATTGCACCCAAGTGAAAATTGAATTTTTGCTTAGAAAACATGAGATAAAGTTTGGACAAGATAAGAACACTTCTTTTGATTATTGAGAATCTAAGACTTAAGTTCATAGCAAGAATTATTATTATACCTTATGAAATTTTCCAAGAGCTTGAACCAAAGACTTTTATCCATTGATTCTTTTAGCTTGATCAACATCTTTTCTTTCTTGCTAATAAAGTTTGTCTTCATGAAAACAAAATGCATTGAGAATCATTTGAGAAGCTTGATATTACAAGTATAACTTTTGACACCAAATCCTGGACCGAACTAGATGACAGTATACATCATATTCAAGTTGAATCCTGGACCCGACCAGATAACAACTTAATTTCTTCAAATCACTGAAGCCTGGATACGACCAGATTACAATTCAATGTCAAATTACCGTAAAGCTTGGAACCAACCAGATGGTAGTTAATTTCATGTTCTCAAGTAGGTCGTTGTAAGGCCTGGAATACGACCAGATAGCAGTCAGCCTTATTATCCTCAACAAGTCTCTGTGAAGCCTGGATCCTGTCCAGATAACAGCTCACTTTCGTCTCATCAGTCAAGACATAACTCCACAATAGAGTAATGGACAACTGAAGCTTCTAGACTCTATTTCCCAAGACACAGACCAATATTCCTCAACGGAGTCCTCCTCAAATGACAGGAATAAGAATCCCCACAAAGGAATCTCTCGTGAAATCAGCATGTTCTCTAGATGGCATATTTCAGCCCATCTTTAGTGACTCTCTGTCATCCTTTCCAAATGGCACCTGTAAGCCCATTCCCGATATTATCAACCAACAATGTTACTTTAGGCGAGTGCAAATTTTTGGGCACTTTAGGATTCAATCATCTTCCACCTTCAGATCACGAAAGGCAGACAAGCCAATCTAAATCTTCAAGTTTAAGAAGATTGAACAGGGGCAATTGTTGTACCCCAAAATTTTCCCTCTCATTTTCTTTCAAGTTCTTCTCTTACATGGGTGGTTGTTAACATTTTCTTGAGGAAAGTAAAATTTGAAGATGAATGAATGTCCTTCGATTGGAACATCAAAGTTTCCTTCGATTAGAACACCAGAGCTTCCTTCGATTGGAACATCAGAGCTTCCATCGATTGGAACATCAGATCTTCCTTCGATTGGAACATCATAGTTTCCTATGATTGGGACATCAAAGCTTCCTTCCATTGGAACATCATACTTTCCTTCTATTGGAAAATCAGAGCTTCTTTCGATTGGAACATCAGAGTTTTCTTCGATTGGAACATCAGAATGAAGTATCCTTCGAATGGCATATCAGTGCAGAGGTGTCTTACTTTAAAATGTTCCGATGAGGGAAGTTCTGAACACTTTGAATCAGAAGCCAGAGCCATCAAGAAGAATAATGCTTAGGGGCTAATCGAAGAAATTCTGATGTTGAGAATATGAGCAATTTAAATCAGGACTCAGAGCCATCGAAGAGAGCAGAACAACACTTTGACCAGTTGTTGTACCCCAAAATTTTCCCTATCATTTCATCAACATTTCTCATCACAAGACTCTTGGAACTCAAGATTAAGATAGGGTTTGCTCTGCTCAAGACACCTCCTTGCACTGTTGACCTAAACTAGGGTTTGAGTTTGCACAGGGATGTTTTGACCTACAATGCCCAAGATGACTTTCATGCTTCATGTTGGACTCACAATCTTGCCCATACCAAGTTTCAAGCCTTGAATCAAATTTTTGCCCAGTCAATTGGACAGTTGACCTAGAAATCAGCTGTATTGGGGAAAAACTCAACTGTGGCCAATTGACAGTCAAACCTCATGAATTTTGACCCACATCAACATTATGAACTCATATGAACCATTTTATCAAGTTTGGATCACAATTCCACAAGAAATTTGATCAGATCACCAAAAGGGCAAAATGGTCATTTTTAGGGTTTTGAGTGTACAAAGGCAATTTTTGACTGTTTGACCTAACCAATTACAAATTAAGCTCAACCATGTACACAACGACTCAATGACATTGTCTTGACCCATTCAATAAGTTCAAAAGATCTCAAATGCATAGGATTGACAGATGAATTTTGCAATCAACTAATCAAGATTTGACTGTACACTGAAAAGTCAAACTTTGACTTTTTGGTCAAAATCAAGTGCCAAGGGTCATTTTTCATCAAGACATGTCAAATTATGAAACTTGTTCATCAAGAAACCCAAAATTGCAAATTAGGGTTTAAAATGAAAAAATTTCATAACTTAGAAATTTTCTAAGTTATAAAATATTCCTATTTTTTCCTAACTTTGTCCCACATTTTCACCAAGATTCAAATGGATTCAAACAAAACTTATAACATGAGAGTTGTAGTCCATCACAAATTCTACAACTTTTACTCACAAAGTTTTCCCAAAAGAAGCATGGATCTCAAGTTATGATTTTTGGAACAAGGGTACCTAAAGCTTTTAACTTAGAGAAATTTTGCCCTAGTTTAGGCATGATTTTGACCCATCTTCTTGGCCATTTTTCACATGGTTCCACTTGGAGTCTTAAATTTCATTTCAAATATGGATTATAGTACATGTTTAGAAACAGTAGCTAACATTTTGAAAACGTGAAGCATGCAATCGATTGCACCAACATGCAAATCGATTGCACCCAAGTGAAAATTGAATTTTTGCTTAGAAAACTTGAGATAAAGTTTGGACAAGATAAGAACACTTATTTTGATCATTGAGCATCTAAGACTTAAGTTCATAGCAAGAATTATTATTATACCTTATGAAATTTTCCAAGAGCTTGAACCAAAGACTTTTATCCATTGATTCTTTTAGCTTGATCAACATCTTTTACTTCTTGCTAATAAAGTTTGTCTTCATGAAAACAAAATGCATTGAGAATCATTTGAGAAGCTTGATATTACAAGTATAACTTTTGACACCGAATCCTGGACCGAACTAGATGACAGTATACCTCATATTCAAGTTGAAGCCTGGACCCGACCAGATAACAACTTAATTTCATCAAATCACTGAAGCCTGGATACGACCAGATTACAGTTCAATGTCAAATTACCATAAAGCCTGGAACCAACCAGTTGGTAGTTAATTTCATGTTCTCAAGTAGGTCGTTGTAAGTCCTGGAATACGACCAGATAGCAGTCAGCCTTATTATCCTCGGCAAGTCGCTGTGAAGCCTGGATCCCGTCCAGATAACAGCTCACTTTCGTCTCATCAGTCAAGACATAACTCCACAATAGAGTAATGGACAACTGAAGCTTCTAGACTCTATTTCCCAAGACACAGACCAATATTCCTCAACGAAGTCCTCCTCAAATGACAGGAATAAGAATCCCCACAAAGGAATCTCTCATGAAATCAGCATGTTCTCTAGATGGCATATTTCAGCCCATCTTCAGTGACTCTCTGTCATCCTTTCCAAATGGCACCTGTAAGCCCATTCCCGATATTATCAACCAACAGTGTTACTTTAGGTGAGTGCAAATTTTTGGGCACTCTAGGATTCAATCAACTTCCACCTTCAGATCACGAAAGGCAGACAAGCCAATCTAAATCTTCAAGTTTAAGAAGATTGAATAGGGGCAATTGTTGTACCCCCAAAAGTTTCCCTCTCATTTTATTTCAAGTTCTTATCTTACATGGGTGGTTGTTAACATTTGCTTGAGGTAAGTAAAATTTGAAGATGAATGAAATGTCCTTCGATTGGAACATCAAAGTTTCCTTCGATTAGAACACCAGAGCTTCCTTCGATTGGAACATCAGAGCTTCCATCAATTGGAACATCAGATCTTCCTTCGATTGGAACATCATAGTTTCCTATGATTGGGAAATCAAAGCTTCCTTCCATTGGAACATCATACTTTCCTTCTATTGGAAAATCAGAGCTTCTTTCGATTGGAACATCAGAGTTTTCTTCTATTGGAACATCAGAATGAAGTATCCTTTGAATGGCATATCAGTGCAGAGGTGTCTTAATTTAAAATGTTCCGATGAGGGAAGTTCTGAACACTTTGAATTAGAAGCCAGAACCATCAAGAAGAATAATTCTTAGGGGCTAATCAAAGAAACTCTGATGTTGAGAATATGAGCAATTTAAATCAGGACTCAGAGCCATCGAAGAGAGCAGAACAACACTTTGACCAATTGTTGTACCCCAAAATTTGCCCTATCATTTCATCAACATTTCTCATCATAAGACTCTTGGAACTCAAAATTAAGCTAGTGTTTGCTCTGCTCAAGACACCTCCTTGCACTGTTGACCTAAACTAGGGTTTGAGTTTGCACAGGGATGTTTTGACCTACAATGCCCAAGATGACTTTCATGCTTCATGTTGGACTCACAAGCTTGCCCATACCAAGTGTTGTACCACAAAATTTGCCCTCTATTTCTTCAGGAAATCATCTTGGATTCTCAGAGTCCCTCTGAAACAAATCCAAGTCCTGAATTGTCATTTTTGCCCAAGCAAACCATTTACAAGAGCAAAATGATCACACAAGCTCTAAAGGCAACGCTTTTATCTTGAGAAAAATTAAATTCTAAACATTTGGAATTTTTCTCTAAAAAATGGGTGTTTAAGAAGAAATTAGCGCTTCAGAACTTCTGGACCAAACTCCAGATAGAAGCGGTCAGAAGTTGCAAGCTTGACTCAACGCAGTCAGAAGTTGGCTCTTCAGCAGCTACATCAACTCAGAAGTTGCAAACGTGGTTCAACACGTAAGCCTCAAACAGAACATGACTCTTTCAGCAGTTACGTAAGTTCAGCCAGAGTTTGCTAAAGGAACGCAAAGGAAGCAAGGAAGTCTGAAGGCTCCTTCAGAACATGCTGAAATCAGAAAATGAAAAGGTCAGAAGAGTGGGTGTTACACTGATACAGAATCTCTAAATCCAGGATTTCCAGAAGCAAATCCAAGGAACGTGCCAGAAAGTCAGGAGAATCCCTAGAATTTTCTAAAACAACAAGAGACCAAGACCAGAGCATGGTTTACGTTATTTTTGGTAAAGCAGAACTGCTGGTTCAAGTTTGTTTCCCATTACCCGAATGTTGGTGTTGATAAGTCTCATCACCATTTAATGCTCATTAATGCTCCCAACCACTCCTGAATATTCATCCAAGGGATCTCTTCACGTGTGGCTTGGTAAACGCCTTTATGCAGGTTTAGGCATGGGTCTACGTGCCACCGTCCACCTAGGGGTCACTTCTCCCCAATCCATGTCTGTTGTTCCAGCCTACGCTGAAAGGCTATCTGTTATCACAACTTCCCAGGAATTTCTTTCAAAGAACAATTCAACCTCTATTGGCGCCTTTAATGTTCAATAAATCCACAAGAGCTTTGCCTATAAATAGAGAACCATTGTCCACTGAAAAGGGCGTCCAAAAAACAGAAAAATTGCTAGAAGAGAAACAGAAATCTTTAGCAAGAAAGTACTGTGAAACTCTGCCAAAATCTCCAGTGTTTCATAACTTTGAATTTCTTACTTTCAAACTTCATCAATACCTAGTTTTCTTTGTGACTAAAGAACACCCTTTCAACCTCTGACCCTACATATACATACACCTTCATCTACCCCTTTCAAAAAGAACCTGTCCAGAACACCATCAGAGCCAAAAGCTAGCTCTCATCCACAAACTTTTCCAACAGCCAGGTAAGCACCTGCTGACCTTCATCACGCCGCTAAGCATCATCAGCTTTACATGCTCAAATAAACATAATGTAAATATCATGTTGTTGCTGTTTGTGTTCTGAGGATTTTCATACCTCAGAACGTTTTGAGCCAGCATAGAACCTGCATGTGACCTTGTTTGTTCTATCCCCTGAAACACTTTGACAGTTGCTGAAGCTGTTCCAAATATGTTTTCTGTTTTATGGAAAAATAAAAAAATTGCAGATGTTCTGATTAGCACAGGGAGAAGCCAAGTGCTGACTTTGACGTTAGCACATCTGAAGCCTGTTTTGCTGTCAATAATATCAGAACTTCTGAGAATTATTGTATTTCCAGCAGGATCAGAACTTCTGACTTCCCCACTAACAAACTTTTGTCTTGCATCGCATGGGGGTCAGAACTTCTGATCTCCCCACTAACAGGTTTCTGTTTTGCAGGTGCAAGAGTCAGAAGTTCTGACTCATACAGTTTAACCAAAAGGTTAATCATCTGGCAGCGGGCCTGAGTCAGAACTTCTGATGACCTCTCAGCAGCGCGCTGGCTCCCTCTCTCTTTCTCTCTATCTTTTTTTTGTTATTTTATTTTCTTATCTATTTTTCTCGTTGAACCACCCCATGTACAAATGTGTATCCCCACCCCCTAATTGTTGTAATAGCGTAGGATTTTATATTTCTGCTTTTTATTGCTAGTAATTAGGATGTGTATGGCAAGATAAAATCAATGAAATAGAAAATCCTAATTCAAAGATAAACTCTTGTATGCAATAAAGCACACTTGCACACAAACACCCCTAGGGTTACATCCACTTGTTGCCTTCAAAAAAATGGGCCATGTTACGCATGCAAAGTATCTTGGTAAAACAAACAAAATCAAAAGAATAGTCCCTCGATGACGCTATCCAAAGTTGCCTTACAAAAATGATCTTAGTCCCTCAAGAAATGCTAAGATACTTTGCAAAATTGCTATCATGGTCTACACGATGACCCGCGCCCGTCCCGTTTACATCCTAACACAAGGTTGTTCACCAAATAAAATGGTGAAACAACACTGTTAAAAGGGTTAAAAACATAAGAAAGATCTTTGAGTAAAATAGGGTAGACAACTCTTAGTTACTTGATCAAAAATCTTGCAAAACATCCTTGCTATTTTTCAAAACACACTCCACAACACAATTTCAAAACAACTTTCAAAATATTGAAAACCTTTCAAAAAAAAAGACAAACACCTTTGTATACATTCAAACAAGAATCATTACAAAGGTTTCCACAACGATGGCCCCTTTTCAAAACATCTTTAAAAACCACACACAAAGCACCATTTCAAACAATTGAAAATGCAAAGCAAGTGATCTAAGCAAGTAACTAAGAGCCCATGGATAACCATGGATAGAAAGGGTGCTAATACCTTCCCTTTCTATAATCTACTCCCCGAACCCAAGAAAAAATCTCAAAGGTTTTTGCTGTGCTTTTTAACCTTTCCTTAGGATAAAATAAAAAGTCGGTGGCGACTCTTGCTAAACCGAAACATTTGCGAAAACAAACGCAAAACCCAAGTCAGTTCTCCCACCGTATCACTTGAACTGGCGACTCTACTGGGGACGATTTTAGAAATGGAGTAACCTTAGGGCTTAGATCACCTTTGCATGACTAATTGTTTGCTTTCATTGCTTTACATTTTGGTTCTCTTGTTTGGGCTTGAAATCCTACACCCGGATTTGGGGAAACATCCATAGATAGCAATACGTTGTGGAAACTGTGTGGGGTATACCGACACGGTTGAAGCAATAGCTATATTAGTGCGACATATTTGTGAGTACCGGTAACCCTTGAGTTCAATCAAGGAGAGTATGGGGCCGCTGAGTGATGTCATTAAGCACTAATGACCTAGAACCTTACTTGACCATCTTGGCCTTTCATTAGGGGTAGTGAGATGACCGGCTTTGGTACAGTCCAAAGTTGGTAGATACTCAATACTACACTCATTAAGGGTTGTTTTCTTGGAATATTTTGGTCGCTAGTTAAGTGGCTAAACCAAAACAATGAACATGGAAAAAATCCAATGATATTGAGCTCCTTAGAACCCGGTTACTATTTATAGGACAGGTTTTTAAGCCAACTACACTCAAGAGGGTACTTACCTATGAAACCTCATGCAAGCCTAAAACTAGGGTTTTATGTGAATTGCTTGGACATATGTTTGTGCATACATCATGAACATCATAAAGCATCATATGCATCCACTAACCATTTCAAGGGTTTGGATCTTCATCTTTGCTCTTGTTTTGTAGGTCATGGAAATTCTTCGCAGGAAAACTATCCAAGTCAACCTTGTGAGAATCCCACCTCAACTCAAGGAGCTCACATCCAAAATTCCAAAAAGATCTCCCTTCAGTGAAAGACATGGTAGACTACTCAGCCTAGTCAACACCAGCATTGAAGAAGACATGGTGAAAGTGTTGTTCCAGTTCTTTGACCCCCTTCACCACTGTTTCGCATTCCCCGACTACCAATTGGTGCCCACTTTGGAGGAATTTTCTCAACTCTTGAGAATTCCTATTCTTAATCAACTACCCTACAACGGTACGGAAAAAGAACCAAAGCCTGAAGATGTTGCTCAAGCACTACACTTGCAACCATATGACATCAAGGGGCATTGGGAAACTAGAAGTGGTGTCAAAGGCTTCTTGGCAAAATTCTTGTTTGAGAAGGCACAAGAGTGTTGGAATTCCTTGGACCTACAAGCTTTTAAAGAAATTGTGGCACTCCTCATTTATGGGTTGGTCTTGTTCCCAAATCCTGACCAACTTATAGATGTCAATGTTGTCAAGATTTTCCTATCCAGGAATCCCATACCAACATTGCTTAGGGACATCCTCCACTCATTTTACACACGAACAATGAGAAAGAGGGGTGTTCTCATGTGCTGTACTCCTCTCCTTGCAAGGTGGTTTATTTCGCACCTTCCACAATCTGTTTTGAAGAATGACCAAGGCCTAAGGTGGTCACAACGATTGATGACCCTCACACACTCTGATGTACATTGGTGTTCTCGGTTCAGAGAAAATGTCATCGTCATTGATCGTTGTGGAGAGTTCCCTAATGTTCCATTACTTGGCATTAGAGGAGGCATTACCTACAACCCTTGTCTAGCTTTGAGACAATTTGGATATGCACGGAGGGATGGCCCTCATGACATGCTGATTCCTGACCTAGTTTTTGACTTCGACAACGATACGCAAGGACTTCGCCAAAGATTCATCAGAGCTTGGAGGATGCCTAACAAGGTAGATAGCAAGACACTGGGACACAAGAACTCCATCCCTCTTGAGCCTTATCTCAAGTGGGTACGAACCCGAGCCCATAGTCTTATGATGCCTTACCCTCATATTCTCCCTTTGATTAAAGAGCCCGTTAAGGAAGGAGAGATTCCCTCCACCATCCTATATCCTGACATGCCAACATCATGGGAGGAGATGCAGAAGAGTTGGATCCAACTCAAGGAGGAACAGAATACTTTTGAAGCCAGCTTCTACGCCAGTGAGAAGAAGGTTTTGGAGCTTACCCGCCGACTCCATGAGGAGGAGACCCTTAACACCTACATCGCATCAAAGAGGATGCGCAACGTCTTTTTACCTTGAGAAGTTTTTGTAATATTTGGCCCATGGGGCATTTATGTACTAACAAAATTTCCTCTTATTAATAGGACGTGTGTTCTTTTTGTTTGCAACAATTTTGAATTTCTAAATCCTTGAACGCATTACATGAATAAACATATCATTCATCATATGCATAAGCAGGTCTCCACACCAGGTTTCCTTATCTTTCTGCTGTTTATGCCATCCAGATGGATCTCGAACAGACGGTCAAAGATCTGCAGTCTCAAAACTCACAGTTTCAACATCTGCTAATGACCTTGGCAAAGGGTCAGGAGGATCTAAAAGCACTGCTTGGGAACAAAGAGCAAGAGAAAGTGAAAAAGAAGAAGAAAAGAGTGGGGGTGGCTACCTTGGGAAGAAGGTTTGAGGGTGAAGCCAGAAGAGTTCTTGAATTTCCCTCTGCATCTGAAGAGGAAACCAGTAAGGGAAAAGGGGCTGCGGTACCTTCTAAATTAGAAGTTGAAGAGGAAGAGGCTGAAGAAGATGAAGACTACTCAGAGCAACAATACCCGCCCACGAATGACAAGTATAAAAACTTGGAGGATGGGCTGGCAGCTATGGAGCTGCAAAGGGTCCCCGGATTAGATTTCGAAGATTTGGGATTAATAGTTGGAATTGTGATCCCTCCGAAGTTTAAGGTGCCAATCTTTGCAAAGTATGATGAGTTGTCTTTCCCGAAGATGCACCTAAGGTCGTACGTCCGAAGAATTCAACCTCACACATCCGACAGAAATCTTTGGGTACACTTCTCTCAAGATAGCCTGTCTGGTACACAGCTAGACTGGTTTTACAAGCTTGAGAGGTCAGAGATACATAGTTGGGAGGATTTGGCCGCTGCTTTTTATCGCCAGTATCAATATAACTCTGACTTGGCGCCAACCCGTGCTCAGCTACAGAGTATGGGGATGGCCTCAGGTGAGGGATTCAAGGAATACGCCCAGAAATGGCGCGACTTAGTCGGAAGAGTGCAGCCACCTCTTTCTGATAGAGAACTAGTTGATATGTTCCTGGGAATACTATCTGGCCCGTTCTTCAACCATCTGATCGGGAGCTCTTCCGCAGGGTTTACTGAATTAATTCTGACTGGCGAACAGGTGGAAGTCGGTATAAAGAATGGGAAGATTCAAAAGGATGCCTCTGCATCTACAACTGTCAAGAAATCATTTCCAGCGAAGAAGGAAACGGCTGTTGTGTACTCTCAGAGAGGAGTGGGAAGAACTGAGTGCCGGCCGACTGTGGGGGCCGTGATAATCCAAAATTCATCAAATGATCAGCCTCGTGGCAATCAGTCCATACCAAATCAGTAACGGGTAGAGCGGCAACAACGGCAGTTCACCCGCATCAATATGACACCTGCGCAAGTTCTTCCCCATTTGTTGAAGTTGAATCTGACTGGTTTAAAGGAGGCACCGAAAAACCCTAACACGACATCTCCATACTATCATGCCAATGTCAAATGTGCCTACCATTCTGATAGCGCCGGACATGACACCAACAATTGTTGGGCGCTAAAGAATAAAATTCAAGACTTGATAGAGGCAAAAGAGGTTGAGTTCGATGCTCCAGAGAAGCCAAACATAATATCCGCTCCAATGCCGAAGCATGGTCGAAATGTCCATGCTATCGAAGAAGATCTGTATGTTTCTGATGTTGACGACCTGATGACTCTGCTGTTAACAATCAAGCTAAATCTGTTGAAGGCTGGGATTTTCCCAGGATGTAAAGAAGACTGCTACTGTTGTTACTCTCTACCAATTGACTGTCCATTGTTGAAGAAAGGCATCCAAGGCCTGATGGACAGCCAACAAATTCTTTTTGAAAAGATTCCTGCTATTCCAACCCCTATAGAAGATGTTTCAATAATTACCATTTCCACCAATCTTTCCAAGGCCGTCAAAAAGCCTGTTAAGATTACATCCTCTACAAAGATTGCTCCCTTGAAAATAACTATGCCAGGGCCTGTCCCCTACATTTATGACAAGACAATACCATGGAATTACGATGGAGAAATCTACTACCATGGTGTTAAACAAGTTGAGATAACCGAGGAAAGCTCTGATGAAGAAGATGTCGGTATTGGAAACATTGCCGATACAAGCAAGATCACCAGAAGTGGGAGAATATTTTCTCCAGAGATTGCCCCCCCAAAGGCACTCTTTGGACCCTCAGCTGCTGCCAAATACTCCTGCACCGATAAAACTTTCCGCAAGAACCCCATTGATTGAAGAAGCTGTTATTCCTGTTGTTGTCCCTCCTACTTCTGCTGATAAGGGGAAAGGGATCCAAGATAAGCTCGTCAGGACGAGGGCTCAACCCTTGGTCATCCCCGAAACCTCTAAGAAAGAGATGGAGGAGATTCTGAAAATAATTAAAAAGAGTGATTATGACGTGGTAGAGCAACTGGGGCAAACCCCCTAGAAGATCTCCATGTTAGCATTACTGCTTTGTTCAGAGGCGCACGCCAAAGCATTGATAAAATTTCTGAAGACAGCCCATGTGCCCTAGGAAACCTCAGTCGATCAATTCCAGGACTGTGTATCCAGCCTTATTGCCGACAACGGCCTAGGTTTTTCTGATGCTGACCTGACCCCAAAAGGAAGAAAGCACAATGACGCATTACATGTGTCAGTATAATGCCAAGGAACTACTCTGGCCCATGTTTTGGTCGACACGGGTTCCTCTCTGAACGTGCTGCCTAAGAAGGCTCTCGACCGATTGGATTGTGAAGGCTTGGAGCTAAGGCCAAGTAATATCATTGTAAGGGCATTTGATGGGTCAAAGAGAATGGTACATGAGGAGGTTGACATTCCCATTAAGGTAGGCACAAAAGTGTTCCCCTCAACTTTCTATGTGATGGACATCCGTCCGTCATACTCTTGCTTACTGGGGAGACCATGGACACATAATGCTGGCGCGGTCACCTCTTCCTTACATCAAATGCTGAAATACCTTGTCAAAGGAAAAATCATAACCGTCCACGGTGAAGAGGAATATATGATCAGCCACTTGAACTCCTTTCGGTATGTAGAGGTGGAGGGTGAATTCATTGAAACACCATTCCAGCACTTTGAGGAAGTCTCTCCTGAGGTGGCAGTAGCAAAAGTGGTAACTGAAGTACCCAAGCAGGTGGCCAGGATGGCATCTCTAAAGGACGTGAAGGCTGCGATGAAGGAAGGAAAGAGCTCAACTTGGGGGCAGTTGCCTGATATTCCTCACAAAATAGACAAGTTTGGTTTAGGATTCACTGCTGCAGGATAGAAAGCTATGCGCCGCTCAAAAGTTGAACGAGCACCCATCAAGATCTCTCCTTATGAAATCAATGCTTTGGAAGGTAAAGACGAAGAGGCCAACATTGAAGATTGGATCTTCCCAACCATCGAAGGGGGACTACGCAACTGGGTGGCAAAAGACTTCATCCCCATTACTTTTATTAATCAGTAATTATTTGTCAAACATTTCCTGTTGGTTTGTAATAATTACTTTTGAACAATATGCACGCTACTTTTTCGCCTCATGCCATTTCCCAGGGCATGTAGGTCCATTTGTAAGGGTTTTGATTATCTTCATATTCATATGCCATGTTTAATGATTCATTGGACGTTTTTCATTGATAAACTACTGTGTTCATTTTCTTTCCTTTTTCATTTTTGTTTGTTTAAAAGATGGCTATCCCTTACACACACCCATACTCACAAATGCAGGTACCCATCCACTCTGGATTCTATGGGTAACTATTCTTCTATATCCTTTAATAACTCTGAAGATCTGATCAATCAGACTGAGTATGAAGATGATGAAGATTATGAAATACCAGGAGAGCTAGCCAGACTTCTACAGCAAGAAGAAAGGGCCATCTTGCCTCATGAAGAGTTGTTGGAAACTGTCAACTTAGGAACAGAGGAAGACCGGAAAGAAGTCAAAGTGGGTGCCAATCTGGAACCAAGTGTCAAGGAACGTTTGATACAGTTGTTAAATGAATACATCGAAATCTTCGCCTGGTCTTATGAAGACATGTCGGGTTTAGACACAGATATAGTGGTTCACCGTCTTCCTACAAGAGAGGATTGTCCACCGATCAAGCAAAAAGTCCGCCGAATGAGGCCCGACATGTCTGAGAAGATTAAAGCAGAAGTAATGAAGCAATTCAACGCTGGCTTTCTGGCTGTTACATCCTATCCACAATGGGTTGCTAACATAGTGCCAGTACCTAAAAAAGACGACAAGGTCAGGATGTGTGTGGACTACCGGGATTTGAATAGGGCTACCCCTAAAGATGATTTTCCGCTACCGCACATCGACATTTTGATTGACAACACAGCTCAGCACAAGGTGTTTTCCTTCATGGATGGCTTCTCGGGCTACGACCAAATTAAAATGGCCCCCGAGTACATGGAGAAAACAACCTTTGTCACACAATGGGGTACCTTCTACTACAAGGTGATGTCGTTCGGACTGAAGAACGCAGAGGCAACTTATCAGCGCGCCATGGTAGCTTTATTTCATGATATGATACATCATGAGATCAAAGTTTACGTAGACGACATGATAGCTCGATCACAAACAGAGGAGGTACACCTTGAACATCTGGAAAAGCTGTTTGCCAGGTTGAAGGAGTACAAACTCAGGCTGAATCCAAGTAAGTGCACTTTTGGAGTTAGGTCTGGTAAACTTCTAGGATTTATCGTCAGCAACAAAGGCATTGAGGTCGATCCTGCAAAAGTGAAAGCAATACAAGAAATGCCTGCTCCCCGTACTGAAGAGGAGGTTAGAGGGTTCTTGGGGCGCTTAAACTACATTTCCAGATTTATCTCTCATCTGACGTCTACCTGTGAGCCAATTTTCAAACTATTGAAGAAAGATCAGGTAGTCGAATGGAACGACGATTTCCAAGCTGCTTTTGATAAGATCAAGGAGTATTTGCTAGAACCTCCTATTCTGATGCCACCCGTCGAAGGAAGACCGTTGATCATGTATCTGACCGTCTTGGATAACTCAATGGGGTGTGTTTTGGGCCAGCATGACGAGTCTGGTCGAAAAGAGCATGCCATTTATTACCTTAGCAAAAAGTTTACCGACTGTGAGACTCACTACTCACTGCTCGAGAAAACTTGTTGCGCTTTGGTATGGGCTGCTCGCCGACTAAGGCAGTATATGTTGACACATACCACTCTAATGATTTCCAAATTGGATCCTATCAAGTATATCTTCGAGAAGCCTGCTTTATCTGGAAGAATAGCTAGATGGCAAATGATCCTGACTGAGTATGACATCCAGTACACTACCCAAAAAGCTATAAAGGGGAGTGTACTAGCTGACCATCTAGATCATCAAGCTATCGAAGATTATCAATCCATGAGATTCGACTTCCCAGACGAGGACATCATGAACTTGGACAACATTGAAGGTAACGGACCGTATGACGGACCTGAAAAAGGATCCCGATGGACCCTGTACTTTGATGGTGCTTCAAATGCACTTGGAAAAGGTATCAGTGCGGTACTCATTTCCCTGGAAGGTTGTCACACACCTTTCACGGCCCGACTTTGCTTCAGCTGTACCAACAACATGGCTGAATATGAAGCTTGCATCTTTGGTCTCAAGGCTGCTATAGACTTGGAGATCAAATCTTTGATCGTATTTGGGGACTCGGCTTTGGTTATCAGTCAAATCAAAGGAGAGTGGGACACCAAACATCCCAATCTTATTCCATACAAAGAACATGTCCTGACATTGTTGCCTCATTTCAAGCAAATTACCTTCGAGCATTTCCCGCGAGAAGAGAATCAGCTAGCAGATGCTCTGGCAACAATGTCTTCCATGTTTAAACTCAACTGGGATAATGAGGCTCCCCAAATCACCATCGAGCGAATGGATGAACCTGCGCATTGTCACGAGATTAATACCGAAGAAGTAGTGGAACAACCCTGGTTCCATGAAATCAAAAGCTATCTCCAGACTAGAGAATACCCCGAAGAAGCTTCCGTCAATGACAAGAAGTTCTTAAGGAAATTTGCTGCCAAGTTCTTCCTAAGCAACGACATCCTCTATAAACGAAGCCATGATTGTGTTTTACTCTGATGTGTAGACAAAGCTGAAGCAGAGTTAATCATGATCGAGGTACACAGCGGTACATTTGGCACTCACTTGAGCGGGCATATGATGGCTAAGAAGATTCTAAGGGCAGGCTATTACTGGTCTACCATGGAAGCTGACTGTCATCAACATTCCCGTACTTGCCACAAATGTCAAGTCTACGCTGACAAGATTCATATTCCTCCGGTTCCTCTCAACGTTCTGACATCTCCTTGGCCATTTGCAATGTGGGGCATTGACATGATTGGAGAGATCAAGCCCACGACATCCAACGGACATTGCTTCATCCTAGTCGCCATTGACTATTTCACCAAATGGGTCGAAGCAGCTTCCTTCGCCTCCGTTACAAAAAATGTGGTTGCCCGCTTCATCAAGCAGAACCTCATATGTCGGTATGGTGTTCCTGACAGAATCATCACAGACAACAGTACAAATCTGAATAATACTTTGATCACCGCATTATGCGAACAGTTCAAGATTTATCATCACAATTCATCTCCCTATCGGCCAAAGATGAACGGTGCTGTTGAAGCTGCAAACAAAAACATCAAGAAGATCATTCAGAAAATGACAGTCACCTACAAAGACTGGCATGAGATGTTACCGTTTGCTCTGCACGGATACCGTACCCTGGCACGTACTTCAACCGGGGAAACCCCATTTTCTTTGGTATATGGCATGGAAGCTGTCCTACCCATGGAAGTTCAAATCCCTTCCTGAAGGATTATGAAGGACGCGGGTTTAAATGAAGACGATTGGATTCAGACCCGACTTGATCAACTCAATTTGATCGACGAGAAGCGACTCGATGCTGTTTACCGTGGTCAGACGTATCAAAAACGGATGATCAGGGCTTTCAACAAGAAGGTTAGACGTCAAGTATATCAAGTCGGAGATCTCGTAATCAAGCGGATTATCTTACCGCAAAGTGATCCCAGGGGCAAATGGACTCCTACATACGAAGGACCATTTGTGATCAAGAGCATATTTTCTGGTGGTGCAATGATTCTGACCACCATGGACGGCGACGATTTGCCGCACCCTGCGAACGCAGACATAGTCAAAAGATACTACGCATAAAATAACCCGACAAGTCGAAAACCCGAAAGGGCGGCTTGGGAAAAAATGGGCATCCCGGTGAACCGAAAACCCGAAAGGGCGGTTCATGCAAAAATTAGGGATAAAACCAAAAAAATATGTACACCCGGCAAGTCGAAAACCCGAAAGGGCGGCTTGGGCAAAAAGGGGTTTCCCGGTGGATCGAAAACCCGAAAGGGCGATTCAGGAAAAAGTTAGGGAATTAAAGCGTATGACTATGTCTCATTGGATCACTTTAAGGACAATCTCTTCATCAACTAGCTCCAAGCTTCTGATCAATCCAGTCATCGGCAGACGAAGCATTGAATGGACAAATATTCAGAGTTGTGAAGGCTATAGCAGAATGGGGATCCCATGGAATTGTTTCACATAGCCATCTTTCTTTTGTATAAATTTTTCAATTTTTACGACGACATCCTCTTACTAGGATGACTGTCTCCTTTGTACAAGTATACTCATAAGAAAGTTAATACAAATACTTTTCCAAATACAGAAATTTGCTTTGTCTTCCTTTTTCTTTTCTACACTTATGTTTTATTTGAGAAACGTCCAATGTATTGTTAAATAGGCATATGCATTTGAACATAATAATTTTCTTACAAATCAGGAAAAGATGATTACTGATGGGTTAAATGTACAGATAGGTATATTGATGCCCTCTCAGAAGGAATTCCCCGCAGATTTAAACTCCAAATTCCTCGGCAAAGTCAAAATCCAGAACTTAATTCCCCAAACAAAGTTAAACTTCAGGATCCTCAGCAGAAGGAGCTTTCTCAAAACTGATTTCCCCAGCCATAGGGCCTTCCAGAACTCAATTCCCCTCAGAGTTTCAGTATCCCCAGTGGAGCCTCAAAAATCTGAAAATCCAATCCCCAGTGGAGCTAAATATTCCAACTATCAATCCCCAGCAGAACCAGACTAGTGAACCTTCTCCCCACAGAGATACTTCCCACCAGACTCTGGATTCTCAGTCACGCTTCTCCAGCATAAGTCTATCAGGTCCTGAACTCCCCAATAGAGATCATCAGAAATTCTCATTCCACGCAGTTGTCCTAAGATCCCTCAACAATTGAAGATCTTGCATTCCCCAAGTAGAATGAAGACTCTCATTCTCAGTTCATCACAAGATATTCAAATGTTCCCCAGTGAAGATCTCCTCAGAACAGGAATCCCCAGTAGATTGGCATACAACCCAAGCTCCTGATTCTCCAGCAGTAGTCAACCAGGATGTCTCATCTTCAGCAATCAAAGATTCTTGCAATCCCCCACGGCAGTCAAGGACTCACTTTCCCTGGCGACAGTCAAGATTCTTTTATCTCCAGCCATCCAGGATTCATCTATCCTCAGCAAGACAGCTCTTCAGCTTACATGCGCATTCATTTACATTCATATCATAAACATTGATATAACATATATATTGTATCATACATATCATGCCACATAACTTTGTGTTATAGCTAACATTTCATCCTTTTCAGGATAAGAATCAAAAGGCTATCATTAACAATTATTCAGACACAGTATGGATACACCCCAGACACGGCGGTCATTCTATTACTCATTCAGAATTTCAAGTCAGATACAGTACAGATACACCCCAGACACGGCGGTCATTCTACTACTCATTCAGACTACAGCAATCAGATACAGACTAGATACGCTCCAGACACAGCAGCCATTCTATCTCTCATTCAGATTCACTTATCCACCTCAAGGTTCAATGCATTCCAAGCACGGATACCATTCTGACCTTTACCACAACAGTTTGATTCTCCCCAGTGCGTTCGCCACGGAAGTCATTCTGTCATTCATTCAGATCCTAGTTACAGTTTCAGATACACTCCAGACACGGAAGTCATTCTGCTAACTCATACAGATCTCAACTCCAAGATACAGTTTCAGATACACTCCAGACACGGCAGTCATTCTGATGTTCATTTTTCCTTCAAACGCAGTTACAACTCAGATACGCCCCAGACACGGAGGCCATTCTTTTGCTCATACAAACTCAGTCTTTAGATACAGTTCAAATGCATTCCAGACACGGATACCATTTTGATCCTCATTCTTCTGACCAGTCACATTGCAGTTCAACAAACGTTCATATGGCATCTTTAAGCCCATCCTCGACAAGATTATGTCACCCCTCCAGATGGCATCTTTAAGCCTATCTCAAAATGGCATCTCTAAGCCCATTCCCGCATCCATTGTTTTGACAAGTGCAAATTTAAGGGCACTCTAGTGTCCAATCTCCTTTTACCTTCGAGACGCGAAAGGCAAGCCTGCCAATCTAACTCTTCAGGTGCAAGAAGATTGAATAGGGGCAACTGTTGTACCCCAAAATCTGCCCTCTCTTTCTTCAGGAAATCATCTTGGATTCTCAGAGTCCCTCTGAAACAAATCCAAGTCTTGAATTGTCATTTTTGCCCAAGCAAACCATTTACAAGAGCAAAATGATCACACAAGCTCTAAAGGCAACGCTTTTATCTTGAGAAAAATTAAATTCTAAACATTTGGAATTTTTCTCTAAAAAATGGGTGTTTAAGAAGAAATTAGCGCTTCAGAACTTCTGGACCAAACTCCAGATAGAAGCGGTCAGAAGTTGCAACCTTGACTCAACGCAGTCAGAAGTTGGCTCTTCAGCAGCTACATCAACTCAGAAGTTGCAAACGTGGTTCAACACGTAAGCCTCAAACAGAACATGACTCTTTCAGCAGTTACGTAAGTTCAGCCAGAGTTTGCTAAAGGAACGCAAAGGAAGCAAGGAAGTCTGAAGGCTCCTTCAGAACATGCTGAAATCAGAAAATGAAAAGGTCATAAGAGTGGGTGTTATACTGATACAGAATCTCTAAATCCAGGATTTCCAGAAGCAAATCCAAGGAACGTGTCAGAAAGTCAGGAGAATCCCCAGAATTTGCTAAAACAACAAGAGACCAAGACCAGAGCATGGTTTACGTTATTTTTGGTAAAGCAGAACTGCTGGTTCAAGTTTGTTTCCCATTACCAGAATGTTGGTGTTGATAAGTCTCATCACCATTTAATGCTCATTAATGCTCCCAACCACTCCTGAATATTCATCCAATGGATCTCTTCACATGTGGCTTGGTAAACGCCTTTATGCAGGTTTAGGCATGGGTCTACGCGCCACCGTCCACCTAGGGGTCACTTCTCCCCAATCCATGCCTGCTGTTCCAGCCTAGGCTGAAAGGCTATCTGTTATCACAACTTCCCCGGAATTTCTTTCAAAGAACAATTCAACCTCTATTGGCGCCTTTAATGTTCAATAAATCCACAAGAGCTTTGCCTATAAATAGAGAACCATTGTCCATTGAAAAGGGCGTCCAAAAAACAGAAAAATTGCTAGAAGAGAAACAGAAATCTTTAGCAAGAAAGTGCTGTGAAACTCTGCCAAAATCTCCAGTGTTTCATAACTTTGAATTTCTTACTTTCAAACTTCATCAATACCCAATTTTCTTTGTGACTAAAGAACACCCTTTCAACCTCTGACCCTACATATACATACACCTTCATCTACCCCTTTCATAAAGAACCTGTCCAGAACACCATCAGAGCCAAAAGCTAGCTCTCATCCACAAACTTTTCCAACAGCCAGGTAAGCACCTACTGACCTTCATCACGCCGCTAAGCATCATCAGCTTTGCATGCTCAAATAAACATAATGTAAATATCATGTTGCTGCTGTTTGTGTTCTGAGGATTTTCATACCTCAGAACGTTTTGAGCCAGCATAGAACCTGCCTGTGACCTTGTTGGTTCTATCCCCTGAAACACTTTGACAGTTGCTGAAGCTGTTCCAAATATTTTTCTGTTTTGTGGAAAAATAACAAAATTGCAGATGTTCTGATTAGCACAGGGAGAAGCCAAGTGCTGACTTTGACGTTAGCACATCTGAAGCCTGTTTTGCTGTCAATAATATCAGAACTTCTGAGAATTATTGTATTTCCAGCAGGATCAGAACTTCTGACTTCCCCACTAACAAACTTTTGTCTTGCAGCGCATGGGGGTCAGAACTTCTGATCTCCCCACTAACAGGTTTCTGTTTTGCAGGTGCAAGAGTCAGAAGTTATGACTCATACAGTTTAACCAAAAGGATGATCATCTGGCAGCGGGCCTGAGTCAGAACTTCTGATGACCTCTCAGCAGCGCGCTGGCTCCCTCTCTCTTTATCTCTATCTTGTTTTTGTTATTTTCTTTTCTTATCTATTTTTCTCGTTGAACCACCCCATGTACAAATGTGTATCCCCACCCCCTAATTGTTGTAATAGCGTAGGATTTTATATTTCTGCTTTTTATTGCTAGTAATTAGGATGTGTATGGCAAGATAAAATCAATGAAATAGAAAATCCTAATTCAAAGATAAACTCTTGTATGCAATAAAGCACACTTGCACACAAACACCCCTAGGGTTACATCCACTTGTTGCCTTCAAAAAAATGGTCCATGTTACGCATGCAAAGTATCTTGGTAAAACAAACAAAATCAAAAGATCATAGTCCCTCGATGAAGCTATCCAAAGTTGCCTTACAAAAATGATCTTAGTCCCTCAAGAAATGCTAAGATACTTTGCAAAATTGCTATCATGGTCCATACGATGACCCGCGCCCGTCCCGTTTACATCCTAACACAAGGTTGTTCACCAAATACAATGGTGAAGCAACACTGTTAAAAGGGTTAAAAACATAAGAAAGATCTTTGAGTAAAATAGGGTAGACAACTCTTAGTTACTTGATCAAAAATCTTGCAAAACATCCTTGCTATTTTTCAAAACACACTCCACAACACAATTTCAAAACAACTTTCAAAATATTGAAAGCCTTTCAAAAAAAAAGACAAACACCTTTGTATACATTCAAACAAGAATCATTACAAAGGTTGCCACAACGATGGCCCCTTTTCAAAACATCTTTCAAAACCACACACAAAGCACCATTTCAAACAATTGAAAATGCAAAGCAAGTGATCTAAGCAAGTAACTAAGAGCCCATGGATAACCATGGATAGAAAGGGTGCTAATACCTTCCCTTTCTATAATCTATTCCCGAACCCAAGAAAGCATCTCAAAGGTTTTTTCTGTGCTTTTTAACCTTTCCTTAGGATAAAATAAAAAGTCGGTGGCGACTCTTGCTAAACCGAAACATTTGCGAAAACAAACGCAAAACCCAAGTCAGTTCTCCCATCGTATCACTTGAACTGGCGACTCTGCTGGGGACGATTTTAGAAATGGAGTAACCTTAGGGCTTAGATCACCTTTGCATGACTAATTGTTTGCTTTCATTGCTTTACATTTTGGTTCTCTTGTTTGGGCTTGAAATCCTACACCCGGATTTGGGGAAACATTCATAGATAGCAATACATTGTGGAAACTGTGCGGGGTATACCGACACGGTTGAAGCAATAGCTATATTAGTGCGACATATTTGTGAGTACCGGTAACCCTTGAGTTCAATGAAGGAGATGACCGGTACTAATGACCTAGGACCTTACTTGACCATATTGGCCTTTCATTAGGGGTAGTGAGATGACCGGCTTTGGTACAGTCCGAAGTTGGTAGATACTCGATACTACACTCATTGAGAATCATTTGAGAAGCTTGATATTACAAGTATAACTTTTGAAACCGAATCCTGGACCGAACTAGATGACAGTATACCTCATATTCAAGTTGAAGCCTGGACCCGACCAGATAACAACTTAATTTATTCAAATCACTGAAGCCTGGATACGACCAGATTACAGTTCAATGTCAAATTACCGTAAAGCATGGAACCAACCAGATGGTAGTTAATTTCATGTTCTCAAGTAGGTCGTTGTAAGGCCTGGAATACGACCAGATAGCAGTCAGCCTTATTATCCTCAGCAAGTCGCTGTGAAGCCTGGATCCTGTCCAGATAACAGCTCACTTTCGTCTCATCAGTCAAGACATAACTCCACAATAGAGTAATGGACAACTGAAGCTTCTAGACTCTATTTCCCAAAACAGAGACCAATATTCCTCAACGGAGTCCTCCTCAAATGACAGGAATAAGAATCCCCACAATGGAATCTCTCATGAAATCAGCATGTTCTCTAGATGGCATATTTCAGCCCATCTTCAGTGACTCTCTGTCATCCTTTCCAAATGGCACCTATAAGCCCATTCCCGATATTATCAACCAACAGTGTTACTTTAGGCGAGTGCAAATTTCTGGGCACTCTAGGATTCAATCATCTTCCACCTTCAGATCACGAAAGGCAGACAAGCCAATCTAAATCTTCAAGTTTAAGAAGATTGAACAGGGGCAATTGTTGTACCCCAAAAATTTTCCCTCTCATTTTCTTTCAAGTTCTTCTCTTACATGGGTGGTTGTTAACATTTGCTTGAGGAAAGTAAAATTTGAAGATGAATGAAATGTCCTTCGATTGGAACATCAAAGTTTCCTTCGATTAGAACACCAGAGCTTCCTTCGATTGGAACATCAGAGCTTCCATCGATTGGAACATCAGATCTTCCTTCGATTGGAACATCATAGTTTCCTATGATTGGGACATCAAAGCTTCCTTCCATTGGAACATCATACTTTCCTTCTATTGGAAAATCAGAGCTTCTTTCGATTGGAACATCAGAGTTTTCTTCGATTGGAACATCAGAACGAAGTATCCTTCGGATGGCATATCAGTGCAGAGGTGTCTTAATTTAAAATGTTCCGATGAGGGAAGTTCTGAACACTTTGAATCAGAAGCCAGAGCCATCAAGAAGAATAATGCTTAAGGGCTAATCGAAGAAACTCTGATGTTGAGAATATGAGCAATTTTAATCAGGACTCAGAGCCATCGAAGAGAGAAGAACAACACTTTGACAAGTTGTTGTACCCCAAAATTTTCCCTATCATTTCATCAACATTTCTCATCACAAGACTCTTGGAACTCAAGATTAAGCTAGGGTTTGCTCTGCTCAAGACACCTCCTTGCACTATTGACCTAAACTAGGGTTTGAGTTTGCACGGGGATGTTTTGACCTACAATGCCCAAGATGACTTTCATGATTCATGTTGTACTCACAAGCTTGCCCATACCAAGTTTCAAGCCTTGAATCAAATTTTTGCCCAGTCAATTGGACAGTTGACCCAGAAATCAGCTGTATTGGGGAAAAATTCAACTGTGGCCAATTGACAGTCAAACCTCATGAATTTTGACCCACATCAACATTATGAACTCATATGAACCATTTTATCAAGTTTGGATCACAATTCCACAAGAAATTTGATCAGATCACCAAAAGGGCAAAATGGTCATTTTTAGGGTTTTGAGTGTACAAAGGCAATTTTTGACTGTTTGACCTAACCAATGACAAATTAAGCTCAACCATGGACACAAGGACTCAATGACATTGTCTTGACCCATTCAACAAGTTCAAAAGATCTCAAATGCATAGGATTGACAGATGAATTTTGCAGTCAACTAATCAAGATTTAACTGTACACTGAAAAGTCAAACATTGACTTTTTGGTCAAAATCAAGTGCCAAGGGTCATTTTCATCAAGACATGTCAAATTGTGAAATTGTTCATCAAGAAACCCAAAATTGCAAATTAGGGTTTAAAATGAAAAAATTTCATAACTTAGAAATTTTCTAAGTTATAAAATATTCCTATTTTTTCCTAACTTTGTCCCACATTTTCAACAAGATTCAAATGGATTCAAACAAAACTTATAAAATGATAGTTGTAGTCCATCACAAATTCTACAACTTTTATTCACAAAGTTTTCCCAAAAGAAGCTTGGATCTCAAGTTATGGTTTTTGGAACAAGGGTACCTAAAACTTTTAACTTAGAGAAATTTTGCCCTAGTTTAGGCAGGATTTTGACCCATCTTCTTGGCCATTTTTCACATGGTTCCACTTGGAGTCTTAAATTGCATTTCAAAGATTGATTATAGTACATTTTTATAAACAGTAGCTAACATTTTGAAAATGTGAAGCATGCAATCGATTGCACCAACATGCAAATCGATTGCACCCAAGTGAAAATTGAATTTTTGCTAAGAAAACTTGAGATAAAGTTTGGACAAGATAAGAAAACTTCTTTTGATAATTGAGCATCTAAGACTTAAGTTCATAGCAATAATTATTATTATACCTTATGAAATTTTCCAAGAGCTTAAACCAAAGACTTTTATCCATTAATTCTTTTAGCTTGATCAACATCTTTTCCTTCTTGCTAATAAAGTTTGTCTTCATGAAAACAAAATGCATTGAGAATCATTTGAGAAGCTTGATATTACAAGTATAACTTTTGACATCGAAGCCTGGACCCAACTAGATGACAGTATACCTCATATTCAAGTTGAAGCCTGGACCCGACCAGATAACAACTTAATTTCTTCAAATCACTAAAGCCTGAATACAACCAGATTACAGTTCCATGTCAAATTACCGTAAAGCCTGGAACCAGCCAGATGGTAGTTAATTTCATGTTCTCAGTAGGTTGTTGTAAGGCCTGGAATACGACCAGATAGCAGTCAGCCTTATTATCCTCAACAAGTCGATGTGAAGCCTGGATCCCGTCCAAATAACAGCTCACTTTCGTCTCTTCAGTCAAGACATAACTCCACAATAGAGTAATGGACAACTTAAGCTCCTAGACTCTATTTCCCAAGAAACAGACCAATATTCCTCAACGGAGTCCTCTTCAAATGACAGGAATAAGAATCGCCACCAAGGAATCTCTCATGAAATCAGCATGTTCTCTAGATGGCATATTTCAGCCCATCTTCAGCGACTCTCTGTCATCCTTTCCAAATGGCATCTATAAGCCCATTCCCGATATTATCAACCAACAGTGTTACTTTAAGCGAGTGCAAATTTCTGGGCACTCTAGGATTCAATCATCTTCCACCTTCAGATCAAGAAAGGAATACAGGAAAATCTAAATCTTCAAGTTTAAGAAGATTGAACAGGGGCAATTGTTGTACCCCCAAAATTTTCCCTCTCATTTTCTTTCAAGTTCTTCTCTTACATGGGTGGTTGTTAACATTTGCTTGAGGAAAGTAAAATTTGAAGATGAATGAAATGTCCTTCGAAAGGAACATCAAAGTTTCCTTCGATTAGAACACCAGAGCTTCCTTCGATTGGAACATCAGAGCTTCCATCGATTGGAAGATCAAATCTTCCTTCGATTGGAACATCATAATTTCCTATGATTGGGACATCATAGCTTCCTTCCATTGGAATATCATACTTTCCTTCTATTGGAAAATCAGAGCTTCTTTCGATTGAAACATCAGAGTTTTCTTCGATTGGAACATCAGAATGAAGTATCCTTCGAATGGCATATCAGTGCAGAGGTATCTTAATTTAAAATGTTTTGATGAGGGAAGTTCTGAACACTTTAAATCAGAAGTCAGAGCCATCAAGAAGAATACTGCTTAGGGGCTAATCGAAGAAATTCTGATGTTGAGAATATGAGCAATTTAAATCAGGACTCAGAGCCATCGAAGAGAGCATAACAACACTTTGACCAGTTGTTGTACCCCAAAATTTTCCCTCTCATTTCATCAACATTTCTCATCACAAGACTCTTGGAGCTCAAGATTAAGCTAGGGTTTGCTCTGCTCAAGACACCTCCTTGCACTGTTGACCTAAACTAGGGTTTGAGTTTGCACAGGGATGTTTTGACCTACAATTCCCAAGATGACTTTCATGCTTCATTTTGGACTCACAAGCTTGCCCATACCAAGTTTCAAGCCTTGAATCAAATTTTTGCCCAGTCAATTGGACAGTTGACCTAGAAATCAGCTGTATTGGGGAAAAAGTCAATTGTGGTCAATTGACAGTCAAACCTCATGAATTTTGACCCAAATCAACATTATGAACTCATATGAACCATTTGATCAAGTTTGGATCACAATTCCACAAGAAATTTGATCAGATCACCAAAAGGTCGAAATGGTCATTTATAGGGTTTTGAGTGTACAAAGGCAATTTTTGATTGTTTGACCTAACCAATGGAAAATTAATCTCAACCATGGACAAAAGGACTCAATTACATTGTCTTGACCCATTCAACAAGTTCAAAAGATCTCAAATGCATAGGATTGACAGATGAATTTTGCAGTCAACTGATCAAGATTTGACTGTACACTGAAAAGTCAAACTTTGACTTTTTGGTCAAAATCAAGTGCCAAGGGTCATTTTTCATCAAGACATGTCAAATTGTGAAATTGTTCATCAAGAAACCCAAAATTGCAAATTAGGGTTTAAAATGAAAAATTCCATAACTTAGAAATTTTCTAAGTTATAAAATTTTCCTATTTTTTCCTAACTTTGTCCCACATTTTCACCAAGATTCAAATGGATTCAAACAAAACTTATAACATGAAAGTTGTAGTCCATCAAAAATTCTACAACTTTTATTCACAAAGTTTTCCCAAAATAAGCTTGGATCTCAAGTTATGATTTTTGGAACAAGGGTACCTAAAACTTTTAACTTAGAGAAATTTTGCCCTAGTTTAGGCAGGATTTTGACCCATCTTCTTGGCCATTTTTCACATGGTTCCACTTGGAGTCTTAAATTTAATTTCAAATATTGATTATAGTACATGTTTAGAAACAGTAGCTAACATTTTGAAAACGTGAAGCATGCAATCAATTGCACCAACATGCAAATCGATTGCACCCAAGTGAAAATTGAATTTTTGCTTAGAAAACTTGAGATAAAGTTTGGACAAGATAAGTATACTTCTTTTGATCATTGAGCATCTAAGACTTAAGTTCATAGCAAGAATTATTATTATACCTTATGAAATTTTCCAAGAGCTTGAACCAAAGACTTTTATCCATTGATTCTTTTAGCCTTATCAACATCTTTTCCTTCTTGCTAATAAAGTTTGTCTTCATGAAAACAAAATGCATTGAGAATCATTTGAGAAGCTTGATATTACAAGTATAACTTTTGACATCGAAGCCTGGACCCAACTAGATGACAGTATACCTCATATTCAAGTTGAAGCCTGGACCCGACCAGATAACAGCTTAATTTCTTCAAATCACTAAAGCCTGGATACGACCAGATTACAGTTCCATGTCAAATTACCGTAAAGCCTGGAACCAACCAGATGGTAGTTAATTTCATGTTCTTAAGTAGGTTGTTATAAGGCCTGGAATACGAACAGATAGCAGTCAACCTTATTATCCTCAACAAGTCGTTGTGAAGCCTGAATCCCGTCCAAATAACAGCTCACTTTCATCTCTTCAGTCAAGACATAACTCCACAATAGAGTAATGGACAAATGAAGCTCCTAGACTCTATTTCCCAAGACACAGACCATTATTCCTCAACGGAGTCCTCTTCAAATGACAGGAATAAGAATCCCCACAAAGGAATCTCTCATGAAATCAGCATGTTCTCTAGATGGCATATTTCAGCCCATCTTCAGCGACTCTCTGTCATCCTTTCCAAATGGCATCTATAAGCCCATTCCCGATATTATCAACCAACAATGTTACTTTAGGCGAGTGCAAATTTCTGGGCACTCTAGGATTCAATCATCTTCCACCTTCCGATCACGAAAGGCAGACAAGCCAATCTAAATCTTCAAGTTTAAGAAGATTGAACAGGGGCAATTGTTGTACCCCCAAAATTTCCCCTCTCATTTTCTTTCAAGTTCTTCTCTTACATGGGTGGTTGTTAACATTTTCTTGAAGAAAGTAAAATTTGAAGATGAATGAAATGTCCTTCGATTGGAACATCAAAGTTTCCTTCGATTAGAACACCAGAGCTTCCTTCGATTGGAACATCAGAGATTCCATCAATTGGAACATCAGATCTTCCTTCGATTGGAACATCATAGTTTCCTATGATTGGGACATCAAAGCTGCCTTCCATTGGAATATTATACTTTCCTTCTATTGGAAAATCAGAGCTTCTTTCGATTGAAACATCAGAGTTTTCTTCAATTGGAACATCCGAAAAAAGTATCCTTCGAATGGCATATCAATGCAGAGGTGTCTTAATTTAAAATGTTCTGATGAGGGGAGTTCTGAACACTTTGAATCAGAAGCCAGAGCCATCAAGAAGAATAATGCTTAAGAGCTAATCGAAAAAACTCTGATGTTAGGAATATGATCAATTTAAATCAGGACTCAGAGCCATCGAAGACAGCAGAACAACACTTTGACCAGTTGTTGTACCCCAAAATTTTCCCTCTCATTTCATCAACATTTTTCATCACAAGACTCTTGGAACTCAAGATTAAGTTAGGGTTTGCTCTGCTCAAGACACCTTATTGCATTGTTGACCTAAAATATGGTTTGAGTTTTCACAGGGATGTTTTGACCTACAATGCCCAAGATGACTTTCATGCTTCATGTTAGACTCACAATCTTACCCATACCAAGTTTCAAGCCTTGAATCAAATTTTTGCCCAGTCAATTGGACAGTTGACCTAGAAATCAGCTGTATTGGAGAAAAAGTCAACTGTGGCCAATTGACAGTCAAACCTAATGAATTTTGACCCACATCAACATTATGAACTCATATGAACCATTTGATCAAGTTTGGATCACAATTCCACAAGAAATTTGATCAGATCACCAAAAGGGCAAAATGGTCATTTTTAGGGTTTTGAGTGTAGAAAGGCAATTTTTGACTGTTTGACCTAACCAATGGCAAATTAGGCTCAACCATGGGCACAAGGACTCAATGACATTATCTTGACCCATTTAACAAGTTCAAAAGATCTCAAATGCATAGGATTGACAGATGAATTTTACAATCAACTGATCAAGATTTGATTGTACACTGAAAAGTCAAACTTTGACTTTTTTGTCAAAATCAAGTGCCAAGGGTCATTTTTGATCAAGACATGTCAAATTATGAAACTTGTTCATCAAGAAACCCAAAATTGCAAATTAGGGTTTAAAATGAAAAAAATTCATAACTTAGAAATTTTCTAAGTTATAAAATTTTCCTATTTTTTTCCTAACTTTGTCCCACATTTTCACCAAGATGAAAATGGATTCAAACAAAACTTATAACATGAAATTTGTAGTACATCACAAAGTCTACAACTTTTATTCACAAAGTTTTCCCAAAAGAAGCTTGGATCTCAAGTTATGAGTTTTGGAACAAGGGTACCTAAAACTTTTAACTTAGAGAAATTTTGCCCTAGTTTAGGCAGGATTTTGACCCATCTTCTTGGCCATTTTTCACATGGTTCAACTTGGAGTCTTAAATTGAATTTCAAATATGGACTATAGTACATGTTTCAAGCTTTCCAAATTGTCCAAGAACTCCTCAAACACCTTTGTGGTTAGGGATAATCGAATGCTTGAAGTTGGCAAAAACTCACTTTGTAACCATGGCCAATACATGTTCATACCATTTGCCAAATCTGACCAAGCTAGCATAGTTCACAATTACAGGCCTCTAAACCAGTTTGTAATCCATAATTTAATGAAAATCTATTGAGCTAATGCATTGTCTTGGTCATTAGGGTATTGTACACAAGTTTAATCCCTAAATGGTAAAAGGCACATTTCCATTTTTGCAAAAGGTTGCTTTATGTCAAACCACTAATCCTTGAGCCTTGAACAAGATCTTATGTTGTCAACCAAATCCACAAACTTGGGGCCAAGCTTACACAATGTATGCAGAGTTAGAGCTAGCCTGTACAGGCCTGCTCTTGGTCACTTCTCATTTTGCTTCATAACCAAACAACTTGTCAAAAACAAGGGAACTCACACATCTGATAAAACTAACTCAAGCAAAGTTATCAAACAAGTTTCTCATACCCTAACAAGTCAGAAGCACAAGCCTTTCACCCCTAAAGCACCCTCATACTCCAAAACCCCATTTTCTTGCAAAACAGGGCCAGTTCTGCATTTTGCAAGCCACCATCAAATTCCCTCGTGCGTTTTGTCCAAAATTACTTCAAACACATTCCAATCAATATACCTATGTTGACTAGACCATTCAAAAGTTTCTGTAACTCCATTAACACACATTGCCATTTTTGTTTGGAAGCTTTGCAGGTTGAGTTCTGTAGCACGATTCAGGCTACTTCAAAACAAACTAAGCATTGGGAAAGGTTCAGTGGACATCAGGCAAGCTCAAAAGAACCTCAAACACCATTGAAAGTTGCTGCATTGTCCAGCTCGAACTCAACTGAAACAGGTATTTCATGAACTTCTATCTCTCTATTTAGGAATAGTTAGACTTAGGTTTGTGAATGAAAGATGTTGTATTCATAGCCCTGAAACCATACATGTGCTCAGTTTTCATTTATATTAATCGTGTTAGGAGAATTTCATCCATGAACTTTCTGAAAAAACTAGGTTAGAAATTAGGGCCAGAGAAATTGTGTCTGGTTTTTGAGAGTTAGCTTGAGTTTTTTATATGGTTAGATTCGTTGTTTGATGCTCTATAAGTTTCATGTTTTGAGTTTTGTCAAAAGATCACAAATACAGGAGATACAGGTTTGTGTAGCTAGCGCGCGTTTTTTTCAAATTTCTGTGGACAGAGGAAGAAGATGAAGTAGCTGGGCTAGGCCTGGTTACTTCTTGCTTTTCACACCCCATTTTTCAGCTTCACACCCCCCTGGCCCAATTTTTGTATTTTTATTTCATTTCTGACTTTTATATTTTATTTTCAAACATAAAAAATGATCCAAAAATATTTTCATAATTTTTTACATTCATTTGGTTTTTATTTTTATTTTTACTAGCATAAAAACATTTTATATACTTTTATATTATTTTGTTTAAATTTAAAAATATTGAAAATAATACTTTTATTCCATTTCTTATTTTTATTCACATTGAAAACATTTTATTGAATATATTTTATTTTTGTAAATAATTTATTTTATTTTTTACATATTTAACATATTTAATATATATATATATATATATATATATATATATATATATATATATATATATATATATATATATATATATATATATATATATATATATACTTTTGTTTTTTTAAAAACTTAGAAATAAAAACACAAAAATATTATCTTTTATTTTTATTATTATTTATATTAAAAAATACCTTTTTTGGATATATTTCATTTTTATACATGTTAATACATTTTTGTACATAAATAATACATTATATTTATTTTCTTAAGAAATTAGGGTTTTTTGCCCTAAAAACAAATAAATTAACTTTTTATTTAGTTCTTTACATTTCTTTACATAAAAAATACTTTTTGCATACATGAACAAATAAAAACTTTTTTTACATAATACATTTTATTTAATATTTATTTATTGTATTTATTTAAATATTGTACATTTAAATGTTATGCCTTGCAAATTCAATTCGGATGTAATAGTAATTAGGATTTTATATTTCTTGTAAAATAATCCCCTATTCAAATTTGTACCCCCCTCCCTATATCATGTTGTAATAGTGTAGAATTTAAATTCTCGCACCCTTAAGCTTTCAATTATGCCATGATTAGAATTAGGGTTTGTATGCCAAATCAAAACCAACAAATAGTTTGACCTAATCAAAGACAAAATGCATGAAAATCAAACACAAAACACACTTGCACCCCTAGGGTTTCAATCCACTTGTTGCCTTCAAAAATGGGCCATGGTATGCATGTCAAGTACTTTGGCAAAACAAAAACAAAACAAAGATCATAGTCCCTCGATGACGCTATCTTAGTTGCCTAAACAAAAATGGTCAAGTCCCTCAAGAAAATTGCCAAAAATACTTGACACTGTTGCTATCATGGTCTATACAATGACCAGCGCCTGTCCCGTTTAACATCCTAATACAAGGTTGTTCACCAAATACAATGGTGAAACAATACTGTTAAAAGGGTTAAAAACATAAGAAAGATCTTTGAGTAAAATAGGGTAGATAAACTCTTAGTTACTTGATCAAAACTTGCAAAATACATCCTTGTTATCTTCAAAAACACACTTCACCACACAATTTCAAAACCCTACTTTCAAACATTGAAAACTTTTCAAAAGATAAAAACATCTTTGTATACATTCAAACAAGAATCATTACAAAGGTTGCCACAGCGATGGCCTCTTTTCAAAACATCTTTCAAAATCACACATAGAGCACCATTTCAAACAATTGAAGAGCACCATTTCAAACAATTGAAAAGCAAAGCAAGTGATCTAAGCAAGTAACTAAGAGCCCATGGATAACCATGGATAGAAAGGGTGCTAATACTTTCCTTTTCTATAATCTACTCCATGAACCCAAGAAAACATCTCAAAGGTCTTTCCTGTGCTTTTTGACCTTACCTTAGGATAAAATAAAAAGTCGGTGGCGACTCTTGCTAAACCGAAATATTTGCAAACACAAACGCAAAATCCCAAATCAGTTCTCCCACCGTATCACACAAGTCAATAAGATAATGCTTTGATTGGTCAAGTTTAAAGCCATCAAAGAGAGAAAAACTTGAGACTTAATCTAAGGAACCATGATGAAAGCCTTGAACCAAATTCGAACAAAATACCTATCATAACCTGTCCAGGTTCACTCAAAGTTCAAAATGTCATGTTTTCCTTTCAAATATGGCAAAAAATCAATTTTGAGCGTGGCTTCAGTTCCTGAGTTAAGGGCCAGATTCTTTCCTTGTTTGTTCTTAACTCCACAAGAGCTGATTCGACTAGGGTGATTTTCTTCAAATCAAGTGATCAAAGAAGAGGTTGGCTCAATCGAAGGAGCCATGATAATGAAAATGGTGCAATTCGAATTAGAATTCAGAGCCTTCGAAGGAAACAATGCTCTGATGAGGAAAGCTCTGAGTAATACAAATTGGAGCTTAGATCCTTCGAAGAGAACAAATTAGAAGGGAAATGGATCTGCAGGGGCATGTCAGCTTTCAATTTCCATCATATTTGAGGCCCATACAACTCATAACAGGTTGGAAGTAATGCATGAAAATAGATTGGCTTCTGATTGAATCAAATATAGCAAGTTTTTATGAAGAAATCAATTCAAATCTCTTCATCATAATGGACCAAGATTTGATACACAAATGTTGACTTAAAATCCCTTTCTTATATAAACCTCATAATCTCGGAGAAAAAGGACACCCATATACTGCCTCACAAAAAACGCAGCTTGCCCCACAAAGTTCCAGAAAGTAGCATCAAAATTCCAAAGTTATCAAAACTCCATACCTTTGCAAGCATCTTCCGTCCAGATTAACACTCTGAACGTGTTCTTGGAGTTCACACAGATGCACACTCACTCGTGCCCTAGCCATCTCACACCCAGGACTGCAGATCAAGGCGCCTCTAGTGGTAAAAATGTTCAATCTCATTTAATCTTAAATTAAACTCATGATTGCATGTTCATGCTTCTTGTTGTTATTTTTGAGTGATTTAAAAAAGTGTATGCAAGTTGCAGTGTCCAAATGTTCAAACACCGTGGATAGGGTTTTCGAAGCTGGTTACCTTCGAAACCCATGATACAGGTTGTTGCAAATCGAAACAACCCGATATCAGGGTTTAGGGATTGATTTCGAATGAAATGTTTTCTGTTTTGTTTGGTTTCAAACTAACTAATTTGCAGGACCCAAAGCAGGTTTCATGTATTTCGAATGAACAAGAAGCTCGGATGGTGAAAGGGAATTTGTGCAATCGAAGGGACCAGGGTTTGAATCCCAGGCCTTATGTTTTTAATTTATAGCGAATTTGCTTACATATCTAGTGCCCTAAGGCCCTCGAATGATGCCTTCGATTAGTCCTCTGGATCGAAAGGCAACTCGGGCTCTTTTCGATCCAGGCTTGCCTTTTTTTCAAAATTGTACTGCATGTTCCTTCGACTGTGTTGTTTTACTAATGTTATCTCTTCTAACTTTTTTTTAACATAACATCAAAAATCAAAAAATAATAAAAAGGCATTAGGTTTTGTTTTTTTATTAAACTAACTTTGTAAATTAATTATTTAGTCATTTTAACCCTTTTTTTCTAAATTAAAATTAGGTTAAAAATTTCAAATCTTTTCTCAATAAAATACCAAAAATATTTTTCTAAATCAATTAGATTTTTTAGGTTTTTCAACTTGTTCTCGTTTTAATATTCGTGCGTTTATTATTCTCCATTTTATTATTCTTTTCAATTATTGTATCTGTACACAGTTTGTAATAGCTTTTAACTTAGGGTTCATTTACTGTTTTTATCCCCAAATTTTTGGTTATGTATCCCCCTCCCCGAAGTTATGTAATAGCGTAGGATATTTCTGTTTGTTTATCGTTTTTACTACTGCTAATTGCTTAGATTAATAGGATTGCATGAAAAAGACTGAAAAGAAAACGATTAGATAACCCTAAATGCGCAATATAAATGAACCGAATCAATACACTTGCACATGCTCACCCCTAAGGTATCTCCCACTTCGGTTGCCTTCAAAAACAGTCACAATTCTCAAAACGTGAGAATTTTTAGTGGATGTCCTTTAGTTCAAGAGATCACAAGTCCCTCGACGACCCTTTCGATGCCGCCTCTGTTAAAAGGTGATCATAGAACTTTAGGATAATTACTAAAAGTTCTTTCCTAGTTGCCTTAGTGACCGTAAACGTCCCTTCGATAGTCCCTTAATATTCAAATAATAAGGCTACCTACTCACTAATAGTAGGATAGCACTATCTAAAGGATAGGAGGAAAAGAACACATTTTTCGAGTAGGTAGATAACTATTAAGTACTTGCTCAAAAATAACATTTTTCACACTACACTTTCAAAACTCTTTTCAAAAAAATGCTTTATCAACACTCTTGAGGACTGATACAAGAGTTATCATAGAGCAAACAAACTTTTAAAAATACACAAACACGAAAGCAATTTTCGAAAATGAGCAAGTACCTAAGAGCCCATGGAAAACCACGGATGGAAAGGGTGCTAACACATTATGTGATACGGTGGGAGAACTGACTTGGGTGTTTTGTGTTTTATCATAAATATTGCGGTTAACAAGAGTCTCCACCGACTTTTCTTTTATCCAAAAGGAAAGGTGAAAAAGCACAGGAAAGACCTTTGAGAATGTTTCTTGAGTTCAGGGGGTAGATTATGAAAAGGGAAGGTATTAGCACCCGTTTCATCCATGGTTTTCCATGGGCTCTTAGTTACTTGCTAGATCACTTGCTTTTGTTTGAAATTGTGCTTTGTATGGTTTTGAAAGTATTTTTGAAAAGAGGTCATTGTTTAGGAAAACTTTGTAATGATTCTCATTCGTAAGAATGTATACAAAGTGTTTGATATTTTGAAAATGTTTTCAAGTTTTGAAAGATGTTTTGAGAGTGTTGGTGTTTGTTTTGAAAATAGCAAGGATGTTTTTGTTTTGAAATGGAGCAAGTAACTAGAAACAATATTCCTACTCAAAAGTCTTTCATGTTCATTTCCTTTTTCCTTTGACATTGTTATCTTACCATTGATTTGGTAAGTAACCCTATCTTTGGATGTAAAAGGGACGGGTGTGGGTCATCGTATAACCATGATTAGCAATGTTGCAAGGTATCTTAGCATTTTCTTTAGGGGCTAAGATCATTTTGAAAGGCAACATGAATAGCGTCATCGAGGGACTATGATCTTGTATTTTGTTTGTTTTAGCTAAGATACCTCACATGCATAATCTGGCTATTTTTGTAAGGCAACCAAGTGGATTTACCTTAGGGGTGTATGTGTACAAGTGTATTTATTTTCATACTTGGTTTTTGTCTTGAATTAGGGTTCGCTAATTGTTGATTTTATCTTTCCATACAAACCCTAATTACTAGCATTTATATAAAGCTATAAATTGTAAAAAGTAAAATTACTATGCTAGTACATCATTAGGGGAGGGAGTGTACAAATTTACAAATGGGAATTGCAAGAAAATAAAACCTAATTATCTATTACAACCATATTAAATATTGTATAAAATTGAAAATAAAATGCAAGAATATAAATGAAAAAAGAAATGATTTTTGTTGTTTTTATGAAAAGGGTTTTAACCTAATTAAGAGAGATGATTAATGAAAAATAAAAAAAATTATACCTAAATAAGTTAAGAAGGAAATTAAGTTAAAAATGTGTTTTAGGTTTTTTTTGTGAAAAGGTTTTAACTTAATAAAAATAATATGAAAATTAATTAATTAAAATAAACATAAGTTCTAAACTAATTTTAATTAAGAAAATAAATAATTAAATCTATGTCTAGATATTAATTATTAAGAGAAATGTTTTTTAGTCTTTTTGTTTTATAGAGAAAATAAAATATATAAGTGTAAATAATAAATAAAAATATTTTTCAATTTTTATTAATAAAAATAATAATAGTAATAGTGAAGATAATAAAAGAAAATATGAAATGAAAATAAAATTAAAAAAAAAAAAAATGAAATAATAAAAGAAAATAATGGGCCAGGGATGCAAAAGGAAGGCAGGGGTTAAAAGCCAGCAAAAAAATGGAAGTCCCAACATAAGGGCCCAGGCGCTGCAAGTTTGTAACAAAAAAAAGAGAAAACATGTGAAAAATGAGAAAAGTGGCAGCGTTGGGGCTTGAACCCACGCCCTGAGCATGAAATACGCGCTGCCTTACTACTGGGGTGGCTATACATCCGTTTATTAAAATGAAATGATAAATATATAATGTAACATGCTTCCAAGGCCTGTACTTCGTCTTCAACCTTCAGCCAGCCAGAGTACCTGTAACTTCTTCATCCCTCAACAAAAATGGAAAGTTCAAACATGAAAGTTGTGGCATTTCTTCCCACGAATCCAACCATATAAATAACTAAAGCTATAAATCCAAAATGTGTGAGAATTTTTCTGGCCCTAGATTAAAACCTAAAAATTTCATAAACTTCAACTCTAAAATTCTCTAAGGCCAGGCCATATAAATGCAAACTATGTACATGTACAGCTTCATGGCAATGGTATCTACATTTTATCTTCACAAATCAGAATCAAATGATGCTTGTATGAAGAGATAGAAGTTTGAAAACTTACCTCTTGCAGCTGGAGTCGTGTATGGAGTTTGAGCAACCTTTGTGATGGCCTGATGATTTATGTAGCTTGCTTGGACCTCCTTGAGTGTGTTCCAACTCCTTATTTGCTTTGAGGATTGCTGAAACTCCCGACTCAAGTCAAGTTGCAAGCTTCAGTTTTGAAAATGGTGGATAGTGATGGAGGAGTTACAGTCAGGAAACAGGGGCCTGGATAACTTTGATATGATTTATATTAAGTGTTTCGATGGTTAAAACTCAATACGCACGAGTGGATTTGGAGATGGCTATGTGAGGTTCAAAATTGTCAAGTCATGGCATCATTATGAGTTGCAGAGTGTTTGGGAGTGTTTAGGGGTCTTTGAACTCGTGTTTTATGTTGCAATATACTTGTTTATATGTATGGAAAATGTTAGAGATCAAATGCACTCAAGGTACCTGAGTTCTAGCCTTTTGGCTCTATAACTTGCTTTCGAAGAAAAGTGAGATGACAAGTCTCAAAGTGTTGTACAAGCATGTTCTAAGTTCAAAGAGGATTTAGACACATTGCTTTTGGTTTATAGGGGTTGTGTGTGCAGAAAAAACAAGTGCAAAGCTTAAGAAGTTGACAATTGCAAAAGTGATGCTTTATCAAAATGGAAATGGCAACTTTGTGCCATAAATGGAAATGTAACTTGGATAAAGGCTCAAGTGCTTGCATTAAAGATCTAACAGCTGTGTAAACAAGTGACAAACAAGTTTGAGGCCTGCAAAGCAAAAATTATGCATCCTAGGCTTGGATTTGACTATTTGTTCATCATGAAATGGCTTGTAATTTAAGTTTGAAAACCCTAACTCCATCTCTTCGATTCTCCTTGCTCACAAATGATCTCAAGGAGTTCTTTGACATTTTGGAAAGCTTGTAATGTGCTATAAAACCCCTCTTTGAATCACTTTTGAAAATTCCCCTTGGAACTATATGAAAAATTGCCATGAAGTTAGGTCAAAATCCTGACCGAAACTAGGGAAAATTTTCACTAAGTGTTCAATTTCAAGACCATGACTTTATGAATTAATAACTTGAGATCTAAGCACTTTTAGAAGAAGTTGTATAAAGCAATGATGTAGATATCATGGAGATATACAACTTTAATGTTGAAAGTTTCTTCTGAATCATCTTGCATCATGGTGAAAAATTTGCTCAAAGTTGTGAAAAAACATGAAGTTTTAAACACTTAGAAAAATTTCTAAGTTAGAAAACTTTGACTTTTCAAAATGAAATATTGAATTTTTGATTTATTGATGAATAATTTTCATATTTTGACATGTTTTGATGAATTGTGATCTTTGACATTGGATTTTGACCAAAAAGTCAAAGTTTGACTTTTCAGTGTATGGTTGACTTTTGATCAGTTAACTGAAAATTCACTATCAATCCAATTTATCTTGAGCAATGTTTTGGGTCATGCCATTAGGTCAAAATTATCAAATTTAACTCTTGAGATCATGCTTCAAACCAATTGACCATTTGCTAGGTCAAAAATCAGAAATTGCCTTTCCTTAGTCAAAACCCTAATTTTGACCATTTTACCCTTTTGATGATTTGATCAAAATTCTTGAGGAATTATGGTCCAAACTTGATCAAATCATACATATGAGTTTATAATGTTGATTTGGATCAACAATTATGATGTTTGACTGTAAATTGGCCATAGTTGATTTTTCCCCAATACAGTTGATTTTTAGGTCAACTGCTTAATTGACTGAGCAAAAATGTGATTCAAGGCTTGAAACTTGGCATGAGTAATCTTGGAGGTCCATAATGACCCATGAAAGTCACATGAGGCATTGAAAGTTCAATTATCCTTGTGCAATCTCAAACCCTAATTTTAGTCATCAGTGCTTAAGTAGGTGTCTTGAGTTGATCAACCCTAGTGCAGTCTTGAACCAAGAGAGAACTTTATGAGAAAATATTTTATAAATGAGAGAAAAAATTTTGGGGTAAAACAACTGCCCCTGTTCAATCTTCTTAAACCTGAAGAGTTAGGTTGGTGGATTTGTCATTCGTGAGTTGAAGGTGGAACATGATTGGATACTATAGTGCCTAGAAATTTGCACTCGAGGATGTGGTGGTTAATGGTATAGGGAATGGGCTTAAAGATGCCATTTGTAGAGGTGATGGAAAGTTGTTGGAGATGGGCTTGTAGATGTTATCCAAAAATGATTGTTGAACCATATCTGCAAGTTGAATCTGAATGAGTATCAGAATGGCGTTTGTGTCTAGAATGGCATCTGTATCTGAAGTGTATCCGTACTGTATCTGAGAGTTGAATTTGAATGAGTATCAGAATGGCGTCCGTGTCTGAAGCGTATCAGAACTGTATCTGAGAGGGAATCTGAATGAGTATCAGAATGGCATCCGTGTCTGGAGCGTAAGTGAACTGTATCTGAGAGAGAATCTGAACGAGTATCAGAATAGCGTTTGTGTCTGAAGTGTATATGTACTGTATCTGAAAGCCGAATCTGAAGAACCCGTGCTGGATTGCTTTAGCTGGTCGTGCAGATAATTGTCCTGGCTTGTCTCAGGTATCAATCTCTGACCTTTGTAAATTGTTGATGATAGCTATCTGCTGACTGATCTTTCTTGGAGAGATGAAAGATTAGTTGTATGCAATGTCATGATGTATGAAATTCATTTTATAATGATGTTCTCAATAAAAATGAATGACATTATGTTGTATGCATTCGTGTTGTCAATGTTATGACGTATGGATGCGATGTATGGGTATGAAAGCTATGCTGCTGTAACAATGTTGGATTAGGGAAAATAAATCCCTGACTGTTGTTGGGGACGTGGAGTGTAAGTCTTCATGTTTTAAAGGGTTGATGAGTTGATGAGCTTCTATAAACTCTGTTTTAAGGGAAACGCCGTGTATGGCTTATGAAATATGTTGGGGAATCCTGAGAAATTGGACGATCTCTACCGGGGAGTGATAACTGGAAGTTTCGTTCCGCCGGGGATGTGAGAGAGCTTGATATCATTAAGCTGAACACTGTGGGGGATTTTATGGAATATTCTAAAGATATTATCCTATCTCTTAAAGCCATTAGTGATTGTCTTTCTATTTTCTGTTCCCTTTTGGTTCATTTGTAAACAGTAGTTACGTTCAAATGCATATGCTCAAAAATAAATCATTGGACGTTTTTTGTAAACAAAACACAAAAATAAAGAAAAACAGATAGTTTTTCACTTTCAAAGGATTATCTTTGTATTAACTTGAATAATTATTTTATATAATGAGACGAACATCCTAGTAAGAGAATGTCATCGTAAAAAATGAAAATTTGAAACAAAGAAAAGATAGCATGTGCAATAATCCCATGGGGTTCCCATTCTGTTATAGTTTTCGTGTCTCTGAGCATCTTATCCACTTGCTTCCTTGTTCGAAGTTGATTGGATTTATCAGAATCACTGAGCTTGTCAGTCGAAGCCAAAGGTTGTCCGTAAAGGTGATCCAACGGGACATATTCATACGCTTTAATTCCCTAACTTTTGCCTGGACCGCCCTTTCGAGTTTTCAGTCCATCGGGATACCCTTTTTTGCCCAAGTCGCCCTTTCGGGTTTTCAACTTGCCGGGTGTACATATTTTTTTGTTTTTATCCCTAATTTTTGCCTGGACCTTTTTGGTTCACCGGGATGCCCTTGTTTTTCCTAGGTGTGTCAACCTAGCGGGTCTCTTATGCGTAGTATCTTTTGAGTATGTCCGCCTTCACAGGGTGCGGCAGGTCGTTGCCATCCATAGTGGTCAAGATCATTGCTCCACCTATGAATATGTTTTTGATCACAAACGGTCCTTCGTATGTAGGAGTCCATTTGCCTCTGGGATCACCTTGCAGAAATATGATGCGCTTGATCACCAAATCTCCGACTCGATATACTTGGCGTCTGACCTTTTTGTTGAAAGCCTGGATCATCTGTTGTACCCCAAAATTTGGCCTCTTTTCATACACGCATATTATTGGTTTTATGGTTATGGAATAAAGGTATATTTATCAAGCTTCTTCAGGTTACAAGTGACGTTTATTTCGTCAATGGATATTCTCAGAATATTTTCCGTGCTGAAGATCGGTTCGCCGTTTTGCAATAATTCGGGGTTCAAAGATTCACAAGTCCAACCCGGCGCATCATATTCAGGTGTTCTTTCTCCAAGATATCTCTAATAACATATTCTCAAATTCAGGTTCGGCTCAAGAGCCAATTCTTTAAAGAAGGGCTCGGAATGTGTGAGTTTTCTCGAAGAAATGTGGTGAAAAAGTGTGCTGAAAGTGCAATTTTTACGCGCTAAAAAATTCATAACTTGAAGATCGTGGCTCGTTTTGAACTTGTTCCAGTGGGCAAAATTCCATATTGATGTCAGCTACGTTTTCATCTCTCATGGCTGGAAGCAAATTTCGATCAGAAGATCTTCAAAAATGCGTATTTATCAAGTATTTCCGTACAGAAAATTTGTGACAGAAATTTATTTGCGTCATGTTCAGAAAATCATAACCTGGTCGATTTTCATCGTATCGAGCTGGTTCCAGCACCCAAATTTCACAAATTGAGTTGGCTATGCTTTCAAAAGAGGTATCGAGTTCGAACAGTATTCAAAAGGCCTTCGCTTTTTGCTCAGAGTGCATGTGACGAGTCGAAAATCCTGAATGCTGAATATTATTTCATCTAGGCCGAAACTTCAAAAATTCATAACTCGGTCAATTTTTATCAGATCAGGCCCATCTTTTTACACAAGGTCATCGACTCAGAGATCTACAACTTTGCTTCAAAAGTCGAGACCTAATTATGCTCCGATCAATACCTGTTTTTTATTGAAGAACGTGTCAGAGTGACACTAGAGCCCAAAATAAGTCTGTCTGAGCTGAAACATCAAAAATTCATAACTAATTCACCGTTTATCTGATTGAGCCTATTTTCTGACAGGAGTTAGTTCTCGATGTAGGCTACAATTTGTTTTCATATTTCAACTTCAAAAATTGCACTTAAGCCCCTGCGATTTAGCCTGCAATATGACGAACTCATGTGAACATTGGAGGCCCAATTGCACATTCAAAGCCCATTTAATTGCTCTAATTTCCATTATATAATCTCATTCTTTTCACACAACATGGAGGAGAAAAAAAAAGCTTTTGCCACAACGCTGTCAAAATATCAAATTCTTTCAAGAACCTTAAAACCTTGAAATTCTTATTACAAATCCCCATCTCACTACAAACAAGCCATCCCTGTTACAAACCAACATCTCACTACTTCTCCAGTAAGGGTAAGGCTGGCTTGATCTCCATGATCAAAAGGACATAAAAGCATTCATATCACTACTTCTCCAGTAAGGGTAAGGCTGATTTGATCTCCATGATCAAAAGGGTATAATCATTCATACATGTCATATCGGTTTTAACATTAAATTTTTTCATATATTGGCTTTATTTGTATTTCATAATATATAGTAATTTATTTAATGTGTTCATGAGATTCAACACTGCATATTTAGACAGGATCTCATGCAGGTTCATTACAGAACGTTGAGGCCAAAATACAAATGGCCAAAACAGAACAACTTACACATGATACCAATACATGGCGAGGCAGACATCCTGAGAAGGTTAAGGAACGTTGAGGCCAAAACACAAATGGCCAAAATAGAACAGCCAATATATGGCGAGGCAGACATCCTGAGAAGGTTAAGGGCGTGGGTTCAACAACCACCCCTATTGGTTTTGATTTTATTCCTTTCTATTTATCCGTTTACCTATTTTTATTCTTTCTGTTTAAAATCCTTTTTCATAAAACTTAACATTTTTCACAAACCTTTGATTTTTTATAATAAACTCGAATAATTAATTTTAGGTTTTAATTTAATTTTAGGTAACTTTAATTGTTTTGTAAATAAATTAAAATTAATTAGAACAATTAGGATTTTGTTCCTAACTTAATTCTATTTTCTTTTTTCTTAAAATAACAAAACACAAAAATAGGCCATTTAATTTTTTTTTAACTAATTTAATTACTAATTAATTTTGTATTTAATTTTAAAACCTAAATTCTTTTCTTTAAAAAATATTAAAAACAACAAAAACAGTTTTTCTTTTGATTAGGTTAGAAGGGTCAAAACCCTAATTTTCTCCCGATCTAAATTTCATCGCATGCGTTATTATTATTTTTATCCCATTATTGTAACTGCTCACAAGGTGTAATAGTTTTAATTAGGACTTTTACTTTTCATTATCGCTTTATTTTCAAAGGGTTTTTTTTTGGCTATGTAAATACCCGAAGCCTTGTAATAGCGTAGTTTAATTTCCGCACTTTTAAATTCCGCAAATTATTAACTGTTTGATGTATGATAATAGGATGCATAACAAGAATGTATGACTAAATTTAAAACAGTTAGATCACCCTAAATGTGCAAATATAAAATAATCTGAAATTGAATCATTCGCACATGCGCACTCCTAGGGTACACTCCCACTTGGTTGCCTTCGGTAAACGGTCATTGAGTATAGAATGCTTTAGTGGTCATCCTTTTGTCTAAACAAAGATCAAAGTCCTGATTCGGAAAAGTTGCCTCGGAATTGTTGCCTCGAATAAATGATCTAAGACATTAGGGTTACTACTAAGGCGTCCTAACATTGCTTTAGTGATTGTACGTCCCTTTCGAATTGACCCTCAAAACTCCAACGACGGTGCTACCTACTCACTAATAGTAGGATAGCGTTGTCTAAAGGAAACAAACATAGAACAATTCCTTTTTCGAGTAGGTAGATTAGTTCTTAAGTACTTGCTCATTCCAAACAAAATTTTCACACTTACACTCCTTTATAAACAAAGTTTTCAAAAATCACTTCATTACACTCTTGAAGACAGAAGCAAGAGTTAAATCGAAGTTAAAACAAAAACTTTTCAAAGCCCACAAACACAAAGAAAACAATTTTGAAAATGATGAGCAAGTACCTAAGAGCCCGTAGATAACTACGGATAGAAAGGGTGTTAATACCCTCCCTTTCTATAATCTACCCCTCATACTCAGAAATATCTCGAAAAAGGAATTTTTCTGTGCTTTTTTCCTTTCCTTGTTGGATAAAATAAAAGTCGGTGGCGACTCTTGCTTACAGCGACATTTTGCAAACACAAAACGCAAAACGCAAACCAGCAAAATTTCCTTAACGAAATAGGGAAACCACATCCCGGTTCTAGCCACCGTATCACAGAACTGGCGACTCTGCTGGGGAGCTAAGAAGTGGGGTGTACCTTAGGAATAATTCATCATATTGTTTTCTATTGTTTGATTTGATTGCTTTATCTTTGTGGGCTTTGTATTGGAGTTACTATAGATCCTAACCCAGATCTGGGGATACATTTTAGGTAAGTAGCAATAGACTGTGAGGGAACTGTACGACGTAGACCGATACGGTTGAAGCAGTAGCTACGTTGGTGTGACACTTTAGTTGGTACAGATATCCCTCGTGGAGGAACAAGGAGAGTATGGGGCTGCTAAGGGGTCATTAAGCATCAACTGACCTTAGAACCTATAATTCACCAACTTGGACATAGAAAAGTAGCAGTATGCTACACTCATTAAGACCATACTCTCGTGATGATTCCGGCCGCAAGAAAAGGTTGCTAAACTGGAATTATGACCGATCGAGGATGGTCAGTGATATTGAGATCCTCTAGAACCTGGTTACTATTACTAGGACAGGTTGAACCAACTAAACTGAAAGAGGGTAATACCTAAACTCCATGCCAGCCTGAAATTTAAGGGCTATTGTGTGACTTGTGTGCTTTCAACTTGAACTACTTGCACATGTTTGTTATCTAACAACATGAGTTCTTTTCAGGTTTTGTTTACAGTCCTTATCCAATAACTTGGATTTCTTGCTGGATTTACTTACTTACATCACCTCGCGTTTTCTTAAACGCATAGCATACACATCATAACATCATACCATAGCATTTCCTTAACCATTTCAAGAATCTCAAGGGTTTGTGATGCAGGTTATGGTAAATCAAACATCTAGCAAGGGACAAAGGGGATTTATTTTCCTCTAGCCAAGGTTGTCTAGAAATCAAAACACGACAACTTGAGTCAGTGGCTATGACCCACTCGATATGGTGAGCTTGGCTCTTGAAGAAGGACTCTTGATGACACGAAGTTTCTTCAATCAAAGCTGCAAAATTTAAATTCTAACAGTTTCTTGTTTACACCGCGAGATCCTTGAAAACATTGCATACATATATCATACATATCATTGCATAACAGGTCTCCCAGTACAGGTCTCTCATGTTCTCACTGTTTATTTCAGCAATGGCTCTCCAACAAGACAACCAAGATCTTCAAACTCAAGAAGCTCAGTTCAGGGACGTATTCCTAAACTTATCCAAGGGGCAGGAAGAGTTGAAAACACTCCTCGTCGGGAACTTGGTCAAGAAAAGTCCTGAAGACAATAAGGATGAACGGATGGAATAAATGCAAGCTGAGTTAGGTGCCATGAAAACCCAGATGCTGGGGAAGATGGCTCTTATCCAAGGCTTAGCTCGGGAACAAGAAGAGCTGAGAACGATTATCAACCAGCTTCATCAAGACAGATACAACAGTATGAAGCAAACAGTCGAGGCCGGGTACCAAGTCATTGATCAACCTCCAAGAAGACAAAAGGTTGGTTTGGTTAAAAATGGACCTTTCCAAATTGCTACTACATCGCGGGTCCAACAACAACCTCGCCAAAAACAACGGGTTGATCAGAGTAACCCAGATACGCCCAAAAGGCAGTTCACCAAGCTCAACATGCGGTTGTCTCAAGCTTTACAGCACCTGTTGAGATTGAATCTGTTGACGCTAAGGTACCCTCCTCAAAATCCCCACATAGCCTCCCCAAGGTACAATCCTGATGGTAGGTGTGCATACCATTCCAACAGCCCGGGGCATGATACTGATGACTGTTGGGCATTGAAAAATAAAATTCAGGACTTGATTGATAAAGGAGTGCTGGAGTTTACACAAGATGGTCAGGCTGAGTTCTTCTACCATCCCTTCAAGGCACGTCCTCTGAAGTGACAAGACCAGACGAGAATACTTTTTGTTCATTAGAATTTTCAATGTGTAATTTTCTTTTGATTGTTCAAACATTTATCCATGTCAAATTTTGTTACTTCATCAATGCATTGCATATGTCTGTTTTGAATCAATCCATTCGTATTCACTATATTCAAATTGCTTTCATTTTTTGTGATGTTCAACTCTTGATTAAAAAATTCTAAGCCTTTAGAGGGAGGATGACGAAAACGATACCACGATCTCTACAATATGCTTTTGAACAAACCCCGCTGACGATGTACAGGCGTTGTTTCAAATCCTAAATAGTGGAGTTATAAGGAAGATAATCCCTAGTCAACCCCTTTGAGCCAAAGAAGTTGGAGTTTTTCTTTTCACACAAATTAAAACCCTTAATCACAACCTGGGGCAGGGTAGTTTCTCAGTTAATTCGGGTGAACAATGTATGGCATCAAAGAAGTCCTTACAAAATGAAAGACGATGATGGTTCCCTATAATTGTCAAGACAGGCAGTCATTATCTCTCGAAATAAAAGCCCATTAAGTCAAAACCTATGAAGGGTACTTACAAAAAACTGGGGCATCCCGCTGACTGTAATCACAAAAGAAACAGTTCAGGCAAAAGACATGGACAATAAAATAAAAAATAAAGAGGTCTTACAAACCCTCAACAAAAAAGGAAATGACTGCCTATTCAAAATAAATTGTCAGTATCCGAACAGTCACTGGAACATCAAGGACAATATTCCAGAACTCGACTGGGGTTCTAAATGCACAACTAGCTGAGTTTAGGATCGAAGAACATCACGGAGAACGGGTGGGTACAAATAAATTTTGAGCCTTTATCCTTTGTTTCTTGAACCTTGAACCAGGCCACGTTATAACCCTTAAAAGTCCTAGCTGAAGCATGGGTTAGTTCGAAAGCATACTGTTACAAAATGTATCCTGACTCCTGTAGGACTTACTGTAAATCTTGAGTTGACATCACACTTTTACAAAAAAAACTTGTTTACCAAAAAAATGCATTTTCAAAAATTTCAAGACAGACATAAGCTTTGCATTCTTAAAATAACATTCTTTGCATATGACTATTTGTTCAACAGCAGAGAAATTCGCACGACGAATATCTAGTGAACAAAAACCTTCTCAATAAAAAGGATCACCTCAAGTTGAAAAACACATCCAACCAAGGGGCGTGGCATGATCATTATCCATCATTTGGGGCAATCAAGTCAAGATTCAAGGAATCTTTCAAAGATGCCAAATAGCCAGGGGCAAATCTCCATCTGAGTCACTTGGGGCATTTGACATGAATTCCAGCAACAAATCTCGTATGATCAGATGAACATCTTTCGGTATCGTGGCAACACGACACTACCAACAGTGACAACTCCCTACACTCTGAGAGCGTGGACATAGTCAGAAAATACTGTGCATGAACAAAGACACTCTAGGTCGACTGGCCTAGGCAAAAATAAGGGCATCCCGGCGAACCAAAAGGGTCCAGGCAAAAATTAGGGATAAAAACAAAAAAATATATACACCCGGCAGGTCGAAAACCTGAAAAGGCGCCTTGGGAAAGAAAGGGTATCCCAGTGGATTGAAAATCTGAAGAGACAGTCCAGGCAAAAATTAGGGATCAAAGCGTATGACTATGTCCCGTCATCTCGTCACTTGCCTACTAGAAGAAGATTTGTCATTTCAATCGGCAGTTACCAAGCACCTCATAGGTTGGGATAATACTCGATGCACAAGGCCTCCACAGGCACCTTCTCCTGCAGAAACAGGGACAGAAAAGTCTCCATGCAAAGTCATCGTCATATCCTCAGCATGCGTCCCAATAACATTCACTCCCTGCAGAGTAAGAGAGAGACGATGGTGTTAATTCTCCCCAGCTGAGGCTTGCAACCGCGAATGAATCAGCCACATTCTCCCCAAGCAGAGTTTATCTACCACCAGCACTGGAAGATTATCCCCAGTGGAGTTTGGAAAATTATCCCCAGCGGAGTATAAAAATTATCCCCAATGGAGTTTGAAGAATCATCCCCAATAGACTCTGGAAGATTGTCCCCGGTAGAGTCTAAAAGGTTATTCCCCGAGAAGTCGCAACTGGAAAGTCATCCCCAACGGAGTTCATTCCTTTCACAAACATAAATTCAATCCCCAACAGGTTTCATTATCACCAGCAGTGGTAATTCATTCCCAGTTGAATTTATCAACGGAATCCTCAACATAGCACCTCTTCCCCACAGAGGCATTCTCTCGTCAGCTTATTCCCCAACGAAGTTATCCTCTCCTGTAGGTTTATTCTCACAATCATCTTCATCCACTATCCCTAGAGAAAATGAAGCATTCAATTCTTTTCTCCAGTAGCAATCCGGGATTTATTTTCCCCCAACTAAAAACATCACATTTCCATACATCATGACATGCATACACATCATACGACAAAATCTCATTTATTTTCAGAGCATCATCGCTTGATACATATCATGCATTACATATAGCTAACCTTTACCTTTCAGAAAAGATTCTCACAAAATTTAAGCTATGAAGCTTTTACCTCAGTTGAATTACGGACGAGTTCCTAAATCTCAGCAGAGATGTTTCCTCAGTTGAATTACAGACGAGTTCCTAAATCTCAGCAGATATGTTTCCTCGGTTGAATTATGGACGAGTTCCTAAATCTTAGCAGAGATGTTTCCTCAGTTGAACTACGGGCGAGTTCCTAAATCTCAGCAGAGATGTTTCCTCGGTTGAATTACGGACGAGTTCCTAAATCTCAGCAGATATGTTTCCTCAGTTGAATTACGGACGAGTTCCTAAATCTCAGCAGAGATGTTACCTTAATTGAATTACGGACGAGCTCCTAAATCTCGACAAAGATGTTTCCTAAGTTGAATTACGGACGAGTTCCTAAATCTCGACAAAGATGTTTCCTCGGTTGAATTAAGGACGAACTCCTAAATCTCAGCAAAGTTGTTTCTCAAGTCGAATTACGGACGAGTTCCTAAATCTCGACAGATGTGTTCCTAGGTTGAATTACGGACGAGCTCCTAAATCTCGACAGAAATATTTCCTCAGTTGAATTACGGACGAGCTCCTAAATCTCAGTAGAGATGGTTTCTTAGTTGAATTACGGACGAGCTTCTAAATCTCAGCGAAGATGTTTCTTCAGTCGAATTACGGATAAATTCCTAAATATCGACAAAAGTATTTCCTCAGTTGAATTACAGACGATGTTCCTAAATCTCAGCAGAGATGTTTCTTCAGTTGAATTACGGACGAGTTCCTAAATCTCGACAAAGATGTTTCCTCGGTTGAATTACGGACGAGTTCCTAAATCTCGACAAAGATGTTTCCTCGGTTGAATTATGGACGAGTTCCTAAATCTCAGCAGAGATGTTTTCTCAGTTGAATTATGGACGAGTTCCTAAATCTCAGTAGAGATGTTACCTCAGTTGAATTATGGACGAGTTCCTAAATCTCAGCAGAGATGATTCCTCAGTTGAATTACGGACGAGTTCCTAAATCTCAGCAAAGATGTTTCCTCAGTTGAATTACGGACGAGTTCCTAAATCTCGACAAAGATGTTTCTTCAGTTGAATTACAGACGATTTCTTAAATCTCACAGAGATATTTCCTCAGTTTAATTATGGACGAGTTCCTAAATCTCAGCAGAGATGTTTCCTCAGTTGAATTACGGATGAGTTCCTAAATCTCAATAGAGATGATTCCCCAGTTGAGTACGGATGACCAAAGTTCCTAAATATCAATAGAGACGACTCACCAACAGAATAACAAATGACGAAGTTCCTACAATTCTACTTCTCTCAACAAAGATCAGCCTTCCCCAGCAGAATCTTCCTCAACAACAGGTGTACAAGCTCTCACTAAGGAATCTCTTATGCGATCGACACTCCTTCAGATGGCATCTTTAAGTCCATCTCCCGTTATCTCCTCCAAATGGCATTTGTAAGCCCATTCCCGATAATACCTACATAGTCAAGCATCATTATAGACGAGTGCAAATTTCTGGGCACTCTAGTGTTCAATCATCTTCCACCTTCAGATCACGAAAGGCAGACGAGCCAATCTAAATCTTCAGGTTTAAGAAGATTGAACAGGGGCAACTGTTGTACCCCAAAATTTTCCCTCTTTTCATACACGCATATTATTGGTTTTATGGTTATGGAATAAAGGTATATTTATCAAGCTTCTTCAGGTTACAAGTGACGTTTATTTCGTCAATGGATATTCTCAGAGTATTTTCCCTACTGAAGATCGGTTCGCCGTTTTGCAACGATTCGGGGTTCAAAAATTCACAAGTCCAACCCGGCGCGTCATATTCAGGTGTTCTTTCTCCAAGTTATCTCTGATAATGTATTCTCAAATTCAGGTTCGGCTCAAGAGCCAATTCTTTAAAGAAGGGCTCGGAATGTGTGAGTTTTCTCGAAGAAATGTGGTGAAAAAGTGTGCTGAAAGTGCAGTTTTTACGCGCTAAAAAATTCATAACTTGAAAATCGTGGTTCGTTTTGAACCCATTCCAGTGGCCAAAATTCCGTACTGACGTCAGCTACGTTTTCATCTCTCACATCTGGAAGCAAATTTCAATCAGAAGGTCTTCAAAAATGCGGATTTATCAAGTATTTTCATACAGAAAATTTGTGACAGAAATTTATTTGCGTCATGTTCATAAAATCATAACTTGGTCAATTTTCATCGTATCGAGCTGGTTCTGGCGCCCAAATTTCACAAATTGAGTTGGCTATGTTTTCACAAGAGGTATCGAGTTCGAACTGTATTCAAAAGGCCTTCGTTTTTTGCTCAGAGTGCGTGTGACGCGCCGAAAATCCTGAATGCTGAATATTATTTCATATGGGCCGAAATTTCAAAAATTCATAACTCGGTCAATTTTTATCGGATCGGGCCCATCTTTTTACACAAGTTCACTGACTCAGAGATCTACAACTTTGCTTCAAAAGTCGAGACTGAATTTTTCTCCGATCAATACCAATATTTTATTGACGAACGTGTCAGAGTCGACACTAGAGCCCAAAATAAGTTTGTCTGAGCTGAAACTTCAAAAATTCATAACTAATTCACCATTTATCTGATTGAGCCCATTTTCGGACAGGAGTTAGTTCTCGATGTCGGCTATATTTTTTTTTCACATTTCAACTTCAAAAATTGCACTTAAGTATCAGCAATTTAGCCTGCAATGTGACGAACTCATGTGAACATTGGAGGCCCAATTGCACATTCAAAGCCCATTATCTTTGCTCTAATTTCTAATATATAATCTCATTCTTTTCACATAACAGGGAGGAGGGAAAAAAAGTTTTTGCCACAATGCTGTCAAAATATCAAATTCTTTCAAGAACCCTAAAACCTTGAAATCCTTATTACAAATCCTCATCTCACTACAAACAAGTCATCCCTGTTACAAACCAACATCTCACTACTTCTCCAGTAAGGGTAAGGCTGGCTTGATCTCCATGATCAAAAGGGCATAAAAGAATTCATATCACTACTTCTCCAGTAAGGGTAAGGCTGATTTGATCTCCATGATCAAAAGGGTATAATCATTCATATATACCATATCGGTTTTAACATTAATTTTTTACATATATTGGCTTTGTTTGTATTTCATAATATATAGTAATTTATTTAATGTGTTCATGAGATTCAACACTGCAGATTTAGACAGGATCTCATGTAGGTTCATTACAGAATGTTGAGGCCAAAATACAAATGGCCAAAACAGAACAACTTACACATGATACCAATACGTGGCGAGGCAGACATCCTGAGAAGATTAAGGAACGTTGAGGCCAAAACACAAATGGCCAAAACAGAACAGCCAACACATGACACCAATACATGGTGAGGCAGACATCCTGAGAAGGTTAAGGGCGTGGGTTCAACAACCACCCCTATTGGTTTTGATTTTCTTCCTTTCTATTTATCCGTTTACCTATTTTTATTCTTTCTGTTTAAAATCTTTTTTCATAAAACTTAACATTTTTCAAAAACCTTTGATTTTTTATAATAAACTCGAATAATTAATTTTAGGTTTTAATTTAATTTTAGGTAACTTTAATTGTTTTGTAAATAAATTAAAATTAATTAGAACAATTAGGATTTTGTTCCTAACTTAATTCTATTATCTTTTTTCTTAAAATAACAAAAAATAGGTCATTTAATTATTATTTTTTAACTAATTTAATTACTAATTAATTTTGTATTTAATTTTAAAACCTAAATTCTTTTCTTTAAAAAATATTAAAAACAACAAAAACAGTTTTTCTTTTGATTAGGTTAGAAGGGTCAAAACCCTAATTTTCTCCCGATCTAAATTTCATCGCGCGCGTTATTATTATTTGTATCCCATTATTGTGACTGCTCACAAGGTGTAATAGTTTTAATTAGGACTTTTACTTTTCATTATCGCTTTATTTTCAAAGGGTTTTTTTTGTCTATGTAAATACTCGAAGCCTTGTAATAGCGTAGTTTAATTTCCACACTTTTAAATTCCGCAAATTATTAACTGTTAGATGTATGATAATAGGATGCATGACAAGAATGTATGACTAAATTTAAAACAGTTAGATCACCCTAAATGTGAAAAGATAAAGTAATCTGAAATTGAATCATTCGCACATGCGCACTCCTAGGGTACACTCCCACTTGGTTGCCTTAGGTAAACGGTCATTGAGTATAGGATGCTTTAGTGGTCATCCTTTTGTCTAAACAAAGATCAAAGTCCCGATTCGAAAAAGTTGCCTCGGAATGGTTGCCTCGGAATTTTTGCCTCGAATAAATGATCTAAGACGTTAGGGTTACTACTAAGGCGTCCTAACATTGCTTTAGTGACTGTACGTCCCTTTCGAATTGACCCTCAAAACTCCAACGACGGTGCTACCTACTCGCTAATAGTAGGATAGCGTTATCTAAAGGAAACAAATATAGAACGATTCCTTTTTCGAGTAGGTAGATTAGTTCTTAAGTATTTGCTCATTCCAAAAAAAAATTTCACACTTACACTCCTTTATAAACAAAGTTTTCAAAAAACACTTCATTACACTCTTGAAGACAGAAGCAAGAGTTAAATCGAAGTTAAAACAAAAACTTTTCAAAGCCCATAAACACAAAGAAAACAATTTTGAAAATAATGAGCAAGTACCTAAGAGCCCGTAGATAACTACGGATAGAAAGGGTGCTAATACCTTCCCTTTCTATAATCTACCCCCCGTACTCAGAAATATCTCGAAAAAGGAATTTTTCTGTGCTTTTTTCCTTTCCTTGTTGGATAAAATACAAGTCGGTGGAGACTCTTGCTTACCGCGACATTTTGCGAACACAAAATGCAAAATACAATCCAGCAAAATTTTCGTAACGAAATAGGGAAACCACGTCCCGGTTCTGGCCACCGTATCACATCATCCTTTTTTGATACATCTGACCATGACAGACAGCGGTAAGCCTTTTCTCATCAATCAAGTTTAGTTGATCAATTCAAGTTTGGATCCAATCGTCTTCATTCAACCCTACATCCTTCATAATTCTCAGAGAGGGGATCTGGACCTCAATAGGCAAGACAGCCTCCATGTCGTATACTAGAGAATATGGTGTTGCCCCGGTTGATGTGTGTCCCGTGGTACGATAACTGTGGAGGGCGAATGGTAGCATCTCATGCCAGTCTTAGTATGTGATTGTCATTTTCTGTATGATCTTTTTGATGTTCTTCTTTGTGGCTTCGACAGCACCATTCAACTTTGGCCGATAAGGGGAAGAATTGTGGTGCTGGATCTTGAATTGCGCACACAGTTAGTGATCATAATGTTGTTGAGATTCGTACCATTGTTAGTGATGATCCTCTCTGGGATACCGTATCGACAGATGAGATTCTGTTTGATGAACCGGGAGACAACACTCTTGGTGACGGAAGCGAAAGAAGCCGCCTCAACCCACTTCGTGAAATAGTCAATGGCCACCAAGATGAAGTGGTGTCCATTAGAGGTTGCTGGCTTGATTTCCCCAATCATATTGATTCCCCACATATAAAAGGGCCAAGGAGCCGTCAAGATATTCAAAGTAACCGGAGGTACGTGCACCTTGTCGGCATAGATCTGACACTTGTGGCAGGTTCGAGAGTGTTGATAACAATCTGCTTCCATGGTTAACCAGTAATAACCTGCCCGTAGGATTTTCTTTGTCATCGTATGCCCATTGTAATGGGTGCCAAAAGTGCCTTCATGTAGATCAGCCATGATCTTCTCTGCCTCAACCTTGTCTATGCAATGGAGCAAAAGAGAGTTATGGTTGTGCTTGTAGAGAATATCATTACTAAGGAAGAACTTAGCAGAGAATCCCCTTAAGAACTTCTTGTCATTGACTGAAGCTCCTTCCGGATACTCTTGAGCCTCGAGATACCTTTTGACTTCGTGAAACCAAGGTCGGTCCACTACTTCTTCAGTATTGATCTTGTGAAAGTGAGTTGGTTCATCCATTTGTTCAATGGTGATTTGGGGAGCCTCATTATCCCATTTGAGTTTAAACATGGATGACATTGTGGCTAGCGCGTCTGCTAGTTGATTTTCTTCTCGCGGGAAATTCTCGAAGGTAATCTTCTCAAAGTGTGGGATTAATGTCAACACATGTTCTTTGTAGGGGATGAGGTTAGGGTGTTTGGTGTCCCAATATCCTTTGATCTGGCTGATGAACAAAGTTGAATCTCTGAATACACTTAACAACTTGATCCCTAAATCTATGGCGGCTTTGAGACCAAAAATGTATGCTTCATTTTTTGCCATGTTATTTGTACAGTTGAAGCAGAGTCTTGCACTAAAGGGAGTATGACATCCTTCTGGAGATATGAGTATAACACTGATGCCATTGCCAAGTGCATTGGATTCCCCATCAAAAACCAGGGTCCATCGGGATCTTTGTTCAGGTCCGTCATATGGTCTGAATTCTTCACAGTTGTCTACCATCATGATGTCTTCATCTGGGAATTCGAACTTCATGGTCTGGTAGTCATCCACAGCTTGATGATCAAGGTGATCGGCTAGTACACTTCCCTTTATTGCTTTCTAGGTAGTATACTAGATGCCATATTCTGTCAGGATCATCTGCCATCTTGCTATTCTCCCAGAGAGGGCAGGCTTCTCGAATATGTATTTTATTGGATCTCTTTTGGATATCAATAAGGTAGTATGGGTCACTATATACTGTCTAAGCCGGCGAGCAGCCCATGCCAGAGCGTATCAATTTTCTCGAGCAGTGAATATCTTGTTTCACAGTCGGTAAACTTTTTGCTCAGGTAATAAATAGCATGCTCTTTTCAGCCAGACTCGTCATGCTGCCCCATCACACACCCCCATTGAATTTTCCAAAACAAATGATACATGATCAATGGTCTTCCCTCGACTGGTGGCATCAAAATAGGAGGCTCTTGTAGTTACTCTTTGATCTTGTCGAAGGCAGTTTGGCATTCATTATTACATTTGACTACTTGATCTTTCTTTAGTAATTTGAAGATTGGTTCACAAGTAGCTGTTAAGTGAGAAATGAATCGGGCAATGTAGTTTAGTCGTCCTAAGAATCCTCTGACTTCCTTCTCAGTACGAGGAGCAGGAATTTCTTGTATTGCTTTCACCTTGGCAGGATCCACTTCGATACCTTTATCGCTGACGATAAAGCCTAAGAGTTTACTGGACCTTACCCTAAATGTGCATTTATTTGGGTTCAACCTCAGCTTATATTTCTTTAACCTCTCAAACAGTTTTTGTAAATGGTCCAAATGTTCCTCTTCTGTTTGAGATCTGGCTATCATGTCGTCCATATAGACCTTTATTTCATGATGTATCATGTCGTGAAATAGAGCTACCATGGCACATTGATAGGTTGCCCCAGCATTCTTCAACCCAAATGGAATAACCTTGTAACAGAATGTGCCCCATTGTGTGACAAATGTTGTTTTCTCCATGTCCTCAGGGGCCATTTCGATTTGATTGTAGCCTAAGAAACCATCCATGAAGGAAAACACTTTATGTTGTGTTGTATTGTCAACCAGAATATTGATGTTGGGAAGTGGGAAATCATCCTTAGGGCTTGCCCTATTCAAATCTCTGTAGTCCATGCACATTCGCACTTTGTCGTCCTTTTTAGGATCGGGAACAACATTGGTGACCCATTGCGGATAGGAGGTGACGGCCAAGAATTCGGCATTGAATTGTTTCATGACTTCTGCTTTGATTTTCTCTGACATGTCGGGTCGCATGCGAAGGACCTTTTTTTTACTGGAGGGCAGTCTTATTTTGTTGGTAGACGATGTACCACGATATATGCATCAAGTCCTGGCATGTATTCATACGACCAGGCAAAGACCTCAACATAATCATGTAGCAAATGAACCAGGCGCTTCTTGACACTGGATTCCAGATTGGTATCCACCTTGACTTCTTTCTTGTCCTCTTCGGTACCTAGGTTAATTGTTTCCACTGGTTCTTTGTGGGACTGAATGGTCCTCTCTTCTTGTTGTAGTAACCTGGCTAGTTCCCCTGGCACTTCACAATCTTCCTCACCTTCGTCTTTGGCTTGGTAGATTATATTTTCAGAGTCACAAAAGGCCATAGCAGAATCGTTACCCATGGGATCCCGGATGGATGTAGATCTGCATTTTGAATGTGAGTGTGTGCAAGAGTATAACTATCTTTGAAAGAAATAAAAATGTAAAAAAGAAAGACAAATAACACAAAGTTTGTATTCAAAAACGTCCATGATTCATTGATGACATATGAAAATGAGGTAACAACCCTTACAAATGGACCGTTGTGCCTTGGGTAAGACACATGGCTTTAAAAGTCTGAATTGTTTAATTATTACAGATCCGACAAAATTTAAAGACAATTACTGTTGAATAAAAGTAATTGGGACAAAATCTTTAGCTTCCCAGTTGCTGATTCCTCCATTGACAGTCGAGAAAATCCTATCCTCCAGGTCATAGTTGTCTTCATCATCCTCCACTATGTTGACACCGTGGTTGCTGATCTTCAAGGGTGGCCCCCCTACACGAGCACGGCGTACAACTTTCTGGGCTCCTGAAGTGAAACCCAAACCAAATTTGTCAGACTTGTATGGGATATCTGGGAGTTGGCCCCAAATAGTGCACCCATCTTCTTCTATCACTGCCTTGGCATCTTTCAGAGAAGACATCTTTAACGAAGGTCTTGTCATCTTCGGGATTTGAGAAACAGCTTTGGTTACTGCCACGGTTCGTGGGACTTCCTCAAAATGCTGAAACGGAATTTCAATGAATTCACCATCCAATTTCACGTATCTGAAGGAGTTTAAATGAATGACCATATATTCCTCTTCTCCATGGATAGTAATGATTTTTCCCCTTGCTTGAGTATTTCAGCATTTGATGTAATATAGAGGTGACAACACCAACATTGTGATTCCATGGTCGGCCCAATAAGCAGAAGTAGGAAGGGAGAATGTTTATCGCGTAAAAAGTTGAATCAAAGGTTTGGGTCCCAACTTTTATGGGGATGTCCACCTCCCCATGCACCATTCTCTTTGAACCGTTGAAGGCCCTTACCACTATGTTGCTGGGTTTTAAGGTTAAACCTTCACAGTCGAGTCTATCAAGAGCCTTCTTAGGCAGCACATTCAAGGAAGAACCGGTATCAACCAAGACATGGGCCAAGGTTGTGCCCCTGCATTCGACAGAGACATGCAATTCCTCTTTGTGCTTCCTCCCTCTAGGTGTCAAGTCAGCATCTGAAAAGCCTAAACTATTATCCGCGGTCAAGCTGGCCACTCAGTCTCGGAACTGATCAACAGAGGTTTCTTGTGGTACATGGGCACTTTTAAGGAATTTCACTAAGGCCTTCGCATGAGTCTCGGAGCACAACAATAAAGCCAGCATGGAAATCTTTGACGGAGTCTACCCTAGCTGTTCGACTATGTTCTAGTCGCTTCTCTTTATAATTTTCAGAATTTCTTCCATCTCACTTTTGGAGGCCTCAAGAATAGATATTATTTTCGCCTTCATCCGAATACGCTCAACCAAAATGCTTTTGCCCCGAATCTCAATCGACTCGGTGGTAGGAGTATCAGCAGGTGTAAATATAGGGATTGTAGTAGTAGTAGTGTCAGCAGGGGTAACCATGGGGATTGTAGTAGTAACAGGAACAATAACAAGGATGATTATAGGACCAGTAATCATTTTCGGAGGAGCAAATTCTGGAGAGAAAATTCTTCCACTTCGAGTTGTCTTAATGGTTCCCGCAATATTACTGGTGTCTGGGTCAGCCTTCTTAAGAATCGAGTCTTCATCACCCAGCCAATCTTGCTTGACTCCGTGATAGTAAACGTCACCCCCATAATTTCATGGGACAGTTTTATCTGATGAGTACGGGATTGGACCTGGCATAGTAATTATCAATGGAGCTACTTTAGGAACTGATGTAATCCTAACGGGTCTTTTGGTGGAGACCCTGAAGGATTGGCGGAAATGGTTACTATTGAAATATCTTTGTAAGAAACGGTTGGAACGAGAGTCTTTTCAAACAAAATCTCTTTGTCATCCATTAGGCGTTGAACACCTGCTTTCAATAAATGACAACTAGTTGGTAGGATAAATAGAAGTGGCAGCCTTCATTACAGCCTGGGAATAAATCTTCCTTTAGTAGGTTCTTCTTGATGGTCCGGATAGAAGTAACAAGTTCATCAACAGCATAAACAAACATATCATCTTCAACAGCATTAACACCGCGGCCATGCTTGGGCATAGGAGCGGTGATAACATTCGAGATTTAAGGAGCATCAAACTCAATTTATTTTTCTTCAAGAAGGTCTTGCACCTTGTTTTTCAAAGCCCAACAGTTGTTAGTATCATGGTCTGGCCTTTCTGAATGGTATGCACAACGAGCATTAGGATGGTAGTGAGGAGATGTTGTGTTAGGGTTCTTCAGAGCTTCTTTCAAATTTACCAGATTAGATCTCAACAAATGTGGAAGAACTTGAGATAGTGGCATATTAATCCGGGTAAATTGTCTTATTGGTCTTTCTGTTCTAGGCTGATCATTCCTTTGTTGAATAGGTGCAGGCTTAGGGATCATGTCAGCCCCACCATTGGACGGAATTCAATTATATCTTGATTCCTTTGAGGATACACAACACTAACTTCTTTCTTCCCAATAAATGGTTTTCTTACAGCGACGGAGGATGCGTCTTTTTGGATCATCCCACTCTTAATCCCAGCTTCCACTCTTTCTTCGGTCAAGGTTAATTCAGTGAAGCCTATTGAGGAGCTTCCAATTAAATGATTAAAGAAAGAACCGGACAGGGTACTCAGAAACATGTCTACTAGATCTCTTTCAGAAAGGGGAGGCTGGACTCATCCTGCTAAGTCCCTCCATTTCTAAGTGTAGTCTTAAAAACCTTCACTTAAAACCATAGCCATACTGTAGAGTTGAGTACGGGTGGGAGCAAGATTTGCGTTATACTGATATTATTATAGAAATCAGAGGGAAGGTCTTCCCAATTGTGGATATTGGACCTTTCCAGTTGATAGAACCAATCAAGTTGAGTTCTGGATAGATTGTCTTGGAATAAGTGGACCCATAAATCTCTGTCAGTAGTGTGAGGTTGTATCTTTCTCACATAGGATCAGAGATGCATTTTGGGACACGAAACTCCATCGTATTTAGAAAATATTGGTGCCTTGAATTTTGGTGGAATGACAATCCCAGACACCAAACCTAGTTCCTCAAAGTCTAGCCTGGGCACTTTCTGGATTTCCATTGCGCTTAGTCGTTCTTCCAGATGTTTGTATTTATCGTCAGCCGGGGGATACTGCTCTTTAGAGTAATCCTCTTCTTCTTCCTCTTCAGACTCTTGTTGGACAACCACTTCCTTGACTTTCCCATCTTGATTATCTTTTTCACCAAATGACGTTTAAAAGTCTAGGGTTTGTCTTGCTTGTCCTTGGAACCTTCTTCCCATATTCAGAACTCCGGTTACTTTCTTTTTCTTCTTCTTTTCTTCAATCAGCAAAGTTTTCAGATCTTCTTGTCCTTTGGCTAGAGTCAAGAACATCTGTTGAAACTGAGCATTCTACGCCTGGAGGTCTTTTACTGTCTGCTCGAGATCCATCTTACTGAAATAAATAGTAGAAATATGAGGAGACTTGTTGTAAGAAACCTGCTTATGTTATGATGAATGGTAAATGAATATGCAATGATTTCAAGGAAATTAGAGATTTAAATTCGCTTTAGACCAAAAAAGGAACACACGTTATAATAATAAATCAAAGCTTGAGTAAATCATGCCTCTTTAGGTCTTACAAAGAAGTACAAAAAGTCTAAGATAAAAAAGTTGTACGCATCCTCTTTGGTGAGATGTAGGCATTCAGGTTCCGCTCCTCATGAAGTTGCTTAGTGAGTTCCAAAACCTTCTTCTCGTTGGTATAGAATTGGGTCTCGAAAGTGTCTTGCTCCCCCTAAAGCTGTATCTAATGCCTTTGTAAGTCTTCAAGAGAGTTGGACATGTCAGGATGCAGGATAGTGTATGGAACATCTCCTTCCACAACAGGTTCTATGATTATCGAGAGAACGGAGGGGTAAGGTATCATAATAATTTGAGAACGAGCTCGTACCCATTTGAGGTAAGGCTCAAGAGGGATGGAATTCTTATGCCCCAATGTCTTGTTATCTACCTTGTTCAACATCCTCCAAGCTCGGATAAATCTCTGGCGATGACCTTGATCCTCGTTCTCGTAGTCAAATACCAAACCTTAAATGAGCATCTCATGTGGACCATCCCTTAGGGCGTAACCAAACTGTCTTAAGGCTAAACAGGGGTTATAGGTGATACCTCCTCTAATTCCAAGTAAAGGTACATTAGGGAATTCTCCATAATGGTCGACGATTATAACATTCTCTATAGATCGGGAACACCAATGAATGTTTGAATGTTTGAGCATCATCAACCTATGTGACCACCTTGAACCTTGCTCGTTCTTCAACATAGATTGGGGAAGATGAAAAGTAAACCATCTTGCCAAAAGAGGAGTGCAGCACATAAGGATACCTCTTTTCCTCATAGTGCGAGTGTGAAAATAATGTAGGATGTCCCATAGAAAAGTAGGCACCGGGTTACGAGACATGAATATTTTGACGGTGTTCACATCTATGAGTTGGTCAAGATTTGGAAACAAAACCATCCCATAGATGAGGAGAGCCACAATTTCCTCAAAATCTTGCAAATCCAAAGAGTTCCAACAGTTTTGGGCTTTCTCAAACAAGAACTTTGCTAGAAAACCCTTGGCACCACTCCTTATTTCCCAATTAGTCGTGACATCAGATGATTGCAAGTGTAGAGCTTGGGCAATATCTTCCGGCTTTGGATATCTTTCTGTACCGTTGAAAGGTAGTTGATTGAGAATGGGAATCCTCAAGAGTCGGGAGAATTCTTCCAAAGTTGGCACAAGTTCATAATCAGGAAATTTGAAGCAATGGTGTAAAGGATCAAAGAACTGAAAGAGCACCTTCATCATGTCCTCATCAGTGTTGGAGGTGACCAAGTTTAGCAGACGACCATGTCTTTTGGTAACTGGAGAATTTTCAGTAATCCTTTATGCTAGCTCTTTAAGTTGAGGAGGGATCCTTACAAGGTTGACTTGAATGGTTTTCCTGCGAATAAAATCCATGTCCTACAAAACAGAACAGAGATAAATCCCAAGATCCTTGAAATGGTTAGTGAATATGAGTATGTTGTTATGATGTTTATGATGTTATGTACAGGTATATATATAAAAACAAAGCAAACAAGTCCTTAGGTTTAGGCTTGCATGGAGTCTCATAGGTAAGTACCCTCTTGAAGTTTAGTTGGCTCAAACCTGTCCTAACAATAGTAATCGAGTTCTAAGGAGCTCAATATCACCGATTTGTGTCATTAGGCATTGTTTCAGCGCAAGCCTCTTTAATTCCGACCGAAATATCCCAAAAAATCAAACCTCAATGAGTATAGTATCGAGTATCTACCAACATCGGACTGCACCAAATCCGATCATCTCACTACGTCCCAATGGCCAAGTTGGTTATGTAAAGGTTCTAAAAGTTCATTAGTGCTTCATGACATCACTCAGTGGCCCCGTATTCTCCTTGACTACTCAAGGGCTATCGGTACCCACAAATACGTCGCACTAACGTAGCTATTGCTAATACCATGTCGATATACCCCGCACAATTTCCATAACGTATTACTACTTACCTAAAAGGTATCCCAAATCCGAGTAGAGGATTCAAACCCAAACAAAGAATCATAATGTAAAGCATACAAGTCAAACAATGAAAGCAAGTAAACGTGATCTAACCTTAAGGTAACCCCACTTTTAAAATTCTCCCCAGCAAAGTCGCCAGTTTTGTGATACGGTGGGAGAACTGACTTCGGTGTTTTGTGCTTTATCGCAAATGTTGTGGTTAGCAAGAGTCACCACCGACTTTTCTTTTATCCAAAAGGAAAGGTGAAAAAGCACAGGAAAGACCTTTGAGATTGTTTCTTGAGTTCGGGGGGTAGATTATGAAAAGGGAAGGTATTAGCACCCTTTTCATCCATGGTTTTCCATGGGCTCTTAGTTACTTGCTAGATCACTTGCTTTTTTTTGAAATTATGATTTCTGTGGTTTTGAAAGTATTTTTGAAAAGAGGCCATTGTTTAGGCAAACTTTGTAATGATTCTCGTTCGTAAGAATGTATACAAAGTGTTTGATCTTTTGAAAATGTTTTCAAGTTTTGAAAGATGTTTTGAGAGTGTTAGTGTTTGTTTTGAAAATAGCAAGGATGTTTTTGTTTTGAAATGGAGCAAGTAACTAGGAACAATCTTCCTACTCAAAAGTCTTTCATGTTCATATCTTTTTTCCTTTGACATTGTTATCTTGCCATTGATTTAGTAAGTAACCCTATCTTTGGATGTAAAAGGGACGGGCGTGGGTCATCGTATAACCATGATTATCAATGTTGCAAGGTATCTTAGCATTTTATTTAGGGACTAAGATCATTTTGAAAGGTAACATGGATAGCGTCATCGAGGGACTATGATCTTGTATTTTGTTTGTTTTAGCTAAGATACCTCACATGCATAATATGGCTATTTTTGTAAGGCAACCAAGTGGATTTTCCCTAGGGGTGTATGTGTGCAAGTGTATTGATTTTCATGCTTGGTTTTAGTCTTGAATTAGCGTTCGCTACTTGTTGATTTTATCTTTCCATACAAACCCTGATTACTAGCATTTATATAAAGCGGTAAATTGTGAAAAGAAAAATTACTATGCTATTACATCATTAGGGGAGGGGGTGTACAAATTTACAAATGGAGATTGCAAGAAAATTAAACCTAATTATTTATTACAACCATATTGAATATTATACAAAATTGAAAATAAAATGAAAGAATATAAATGGAAAGAGAAATGATTTTTGTTGTTTTTATGAAAGGGGTTTTAACCTAATTAAGAGAGATGATTAATGAAAAATAAACAAAATTTATACCTAAATTAATTAATAAGTAAATTAAGTTAAAAATGTGTTTTAGGGTTTTTTTTGTGAAAAGATTTTAACTTAATAAAAATAATATGAAAATTAATTAATTAAAATAAACCTAAGTTCTAAATTAATTTTAATTAAGAAAATAAATAATTAAACCTATGTCTAGATATTAATTACTAAAAAGAAATTAATTATTAAGAGAAATGTTTTTTAGTCTTTTTGTTTTATAGAGAAAATAAAATATATAAGTGTAAATAATAAATAAATTTTTTTTTGGATTTTTATTAATAAAAATAATAATAATAATAATAATAATAATAATAATAATAATAATAATAATAATAATAATAATAACAATAATAATAATAATGAAAATAATAAAAGAAAGTATGAAATGAAAATAAAATAAATTAAAGAAAATAAAATAATAAAAGAAAATAATGGGTCAGGGATGCAAAAGTAAGGCAGGGGGTTAAAAGCCAGCAAAAAAGGCCCAGCATAAGGGCCTGGGCGCTGCAAGTTTGTAACAAAAAAAAGAGAAAACATGTGAAAAATGAGAAAAGTGGCAGCGTTGGGGCTTGAACCCACGCCCTGAGCATGAAACACGTGCTGCCTTACTACTGGGGTGGCTATACATCCGTTTATTAAAATGAAATAATAAATATATAATGTAACATGCTTCCAAGGCCTGTACTTTGTCTTCAACCTTCAGCCAACCAGAGTACCTGTAACTTCTTCATCTCTCAACAAAAATGGAAAGTTCAAACGTGAAAGTTGTGGCATTTCTTCTCACGAATCCAACCATATAAATAACTAAAGCTATAAATCGAAGATAAGTGAGAATTTTTATGGCCCTAAATTAAAACCTAAAAATTTCAGAAACTCCAACTCTTAAATTCTCTAAGCTCAGGCCATATAAATGCAAACTATAGACATGTACAACTTCGTGGCAATGGTATCTACATTTAATCCTCACAAATCAGAATCAAATGATGCTTGTATGAAGAGATAGAAGTTTGAAAACTTACCTCTTATAGATGGAGTCGTGTATGGGGTTTGAGCAACCTTTATGATGGCCTGATGATTTCTTTAGCTTGCCTGGACCTCCTTGAGTGTGTTCCAACTCCTTCTTTGCTTTGAGGATGGCTGAAACTCCCAACTCAAGTCAAGTTGCAAACTTCAGTTTTGAAAATAGTGGATAATGATGCAGGAGTTAAAATCAGGAAACAGGGGCCTGGATCACTTTGATATGATGTATATTAAGTGTTTCGATGGTTAAAACTCAATACGCACGAGTGGATTTGGAGATGGCTATATGAGGTTCAAAACTGTCAAGTTATGATAGATTCTGAGTTGCTGATTGTTTGGGAGTGTTTTGGGGTCTTTGAAATCATGTGTTATGTTGAAATATACTTGTGTATATGTATGGAAAGGGTTAGAGATCAAATGCACTTAAGGTTTCTGAGTTCTAGCCTTTTGGCTCTATAACTTGCTTTTAAAGAAAAGTGAGAAGACAAGTCTTAAAGTGTTGTACAAGCATGTTATGAGTTCAAAGAGGCTTTATACACTTTGCTTTTGGTTTATAGGGGTTGTGTGTGCAGAAAGAACAAGCTCAAAACTTAAGAAGTTGACAATTGCAAAAGTGATGCTTTATCAAAATGGAAATGGCAACTTTGTGCCATAAATGGAAATGTAACTTGGATAAAGGCTCAAGTGCTTGGATTAAACCTCTAACAGCTGTGTAAACATTTAATTATGGAGTGACAAACAAGTTTGAGGCCTGAAAAGAAAAAATTATGCAGCCTAGGCTTGGATTTGAATTTTTGTTCATCATGAAATGGCTTGTAATTTAAGTGTGAAAACCCTAACTTCATATCTTTGACTCTCCTTGCTCACAAATGGTCTCAAGGAGTTCTTAGACATTTTGGAAATCTTGTAGTGTGATCTACAACCCCTATTTGAATCACTTTTGAAAATTCTCCTTGGAACTATATGAAAAAGTTCCATGAAGTTAGGTAAAAATCCTGACCAAAATTAGGGCAAAATTTCACTAAGTGTTCAATTTCAAGACCATGACTTTATGAATTAATAACATGATATCTAAGAAATTTTAGAAGAAGTTGTGTAAATAAATGTTGTAGATATCATGGAGATCTACAACTTTCATGTTGAAAGTTTCTTCTGAATCATCTTGCATCATGGTGAAAAATTTGCTCAAAGTTGTGAAAAAACATGAAGTTTTAAACACTTAGAGAATTTTCTAAGTTAGAAAACTTTGACTTTTCAAAATGAAATCTTGACTTTTTGATTTCTTGATGAATAAGTTTCATATTTTGAAATGTTTTGATGAATTGTGATCTTTGACAATGGATTTTGACCAAAAAGTCAAAGTTTGACTTTTCAGTGTAGAGTTGACTTTTAATCAATTGACTGAAAATTCACTATCAATCCAATTGATCTTGAGAAATATTTTGGGTCATGCCATTAGGTAAAAATGATGCAATTGAACTCTTGATATGATGATTCAAACCAATTGACCATTTGCTAGGTCAAAAATCAGAAATTGCCTTTCCTCAATCAAAACCCAAATTTTGACCATTTTGCCCTTTTGATGATTTGATTAAAATTCTTGAGGAATTATGGTCCGAACTTGATCAAATCATACATATGAGTTTATAATATTGATGTGGATCAAAAATTATGAAGTTTGACTGTAAATTGGCCATAGTTGACTTTTTCCCCAATATAGTTGATTTTTAGGTCAACTACTCAATTGACTGAGCAAAAATGTGATTCAAGGCTTTAAACTTGACATGAGTAATCTTGGAGGTCCATAATGATCCATGAAAGTCACATGAGGCATTGAAAGTTAAATTATCCATGTGCAATCTCAAACCCTAATTTTAGTCATCAGTGCTTAAGGAGGTGTCTTGAGTTGATTAACCCTAGTGCAGTCTTGAACCAAGAGAGATCTTTGTGAGAAAATATTTGATAAATGAGAGGGAAAATTTTGGGGTACAACACCTTCCCTTTCCATAATCTACCCCCTTTACTCAGAAACTCTCGAAAAAGGTCTTTTTTTGTTCTTTTCACCCTTTCCTTTGTTGGATAAATGAAAAGTCGGTGGCGACTCTTGCTTACCGCGACTTTTGTGAATATAAAATGCAAAACCAGTATAACAGTCAGTTCTACCACCGTATCATAGTCCTATATAAAAATAGTCATGTTATGCTTCCTCTAAACACTGTCACAGTCTGCTCCAAAACCTACAATGCTGGCCTGAAAAATCTGCATCATATCAGTCCCATGTTTGCACCAAATTTGCATATGAGAGTTGCATCTAAAAGGCAATGAGACAACATACCCAAATAGTTCAAAAACTTATTTGTTCCCCCCCCCCCCCCCCGAATCTCAGCCAAACTTCATCGATAAATAAATTGTTTTCACAACACATAAAGGGTTGGCTTTTAGAGAGAGAAAACAGAGAAAAACATAAGTCTTTGTAATCTTTGTTTATTCAAAAAACTATGCTCTATTTTTTATTTACCAAAAAGAAAATCCTCAACCCACCATTCCACCTTGCAATCTTTTTCCATAAACCAGCCATCCAAATACTTCATATCACATAGAGATTGTTCAAACACAAGAACAGTTTATGTTATGCCATTATCATCACCTTTCAAACACAAACAAAAGACAACATTGTATAACTTGACTGAGTTAGAGAGTGGTCCAGAAGCTTCCAATACAGAGGAAGGACTGGAGCAGTATCCTGGAGGATCACTGAAGCCATCACAACATTTTGAAAGAAGTTCAGATTCAAAGCAAATTGTTGTCTCAAGGTGAGTCTTCTTAACTATGATATTTTCATTTCAAACATCATTAGTGATTCATTGCTGAAGATAAATGTAGTAATCATTTCCTTTTGAAGCTAACCATTTACTTGTTGTTCATTTTTATCAATCATATGTTGTGAACTGACTTGTACAGATAATATAAAAATGTTTAAGGCAAAAACTGCAGCATGATTCAACACATACCCACATGAGTCGACTCATTTTAGTGATAGAACAGGGTATGAGTCGACACAAAACCTTATGTGTCGATATATACTGCTATCCAGACCCAAAATAGAAAGACAAAAGGTGTATGAGTCTATAGACAACACGAATATATCGATATAAACAAGAAATGAGTCAACACATCCCATTATGCATCGACGAATACTGAGTTAATTTGGGATTTTTCAAAACCAGGAATTGGAATGAGTAGACACATCCCACTATGCATCAACTCATACTGAGTCAATTTGGATTTTTCAGAAACAGAAAAGGGCATGTGTCGATGCATGCAGCTATGTGTCAATACATAATGTTTGTTTTACTTTCTTTGTACAGTATTTTCCTTTTATATTTTTATTACTATTCAATATGGTTGTAATAATTTAATCAGGGCTATGTTTCATCCCCGTTTGTAAATTGTACCCCCATCCCCCAAGTGATGTAATAGCTTAGGATTTTAATTTCCGCAATTTACCGCTTTAATATATTTATTAGTAATTAGGATGTGTACGGTAAGATAAAATCAAATGTTAGAAAACCCTAATCTCAAAGACAAAAATGCATGCAATCAAACAAACTTCACACACGTGCACCTTTAAGGTAATCTCATTTGTTGCCTACGAATAAATAGTCATGTACCTTATGGATTGTTTTAGCAAAAACCCTCGATAAAAAGATCGTAGTCCCTCGATGACCCTTCGATGTTTCCTTCAGTAAAACGATCTTAGTCCCTACAAAAATTCCTAAAGTGTCTCATAAGTTGCCTTCTATGACTAGACGACGACCCACGCCTGTCCCTTCATATCCAAAGATAGGGCTTCTTATCAATCAATGGTAAGGTAGCAATATCTAAAGAAGGAGGAAAAGAAAAAATACCTTTTGAGTAGGTAGAAGGCTCGTAGTTGCTTGCTCACAAACTAAAACCATATTTACACTCACACTTTCAAAACATCTTCAAAAACAAACATTTCCTTGAACTATTTTTCAAAAACAACACTTTGTATACATTCTTATAGAGACGAGAATCATTACAAAGTTTGCCGAAACAAAGGCGTTTTCAAAATATTTTCAAACTTACACCAATCACAAACACATTTCAAATAAATCATTTTCAAAGTGATCACGCAACTAAGAGCTCGTAGATAACTACAAATGAAAAGGGTTCTAACACCTTCCATTTTCATAACCTACCCCCTGAACTCAAGAAAATATCTCAAAAAGTCTTTCCTGTTCTTTTAACCCTTTCATTTATTGGATAAAAGAAAAGTCGGTGGCGACTCTTGCCATCTGCAACAATTGCGATAAAATGCAAAACACCCAAGTCAGTTCTCCCATCGTATTACAGAACTGGAGACTCTACTGTGGAGATACTTAATAGTGGGGTTACCTTAGATCTAGATCACTTTTAAATGCTTTCATTTTTTGATTTGATTTCTTTACATTTATGGGTCCTTGTTTGGGTTTTTGTTGATCCTCCACCCGGATCTAGAACATCATTAGGTAAGTAGAAATAGATTGTGGAAATTGTACGGTGTAGACCGATATGGTTGAAGCAATGTCTACGTTAGTGCGACGCATTTGTTGGTACTGGTATCCTTTGTGTTGAATCGAGGAGAATACGGGGCCGCTGAGCAGTGTCATAAAGCACTAACTTACCGTAGAAACTTTAATCAAACAACTTGCCCATTAGGAAGTAGTGAGATAGCCGAATTTGGTGCAAAGCCGGATATTGGTTGATACTCGATACTACGCTCATTGATATTGAACTTTTGGGATATTTCGGTTGCAAGAAAAGATTTATTGTGTTGAGACAATGCCCAATGAAGAAAGATCATCGATATTGAGATTCCCTAGAACCCGATTACTTTCTAGGACAGGTTGAACCGACTAAACTTCAAGAGGGTATTTACCAATGATCCTCATGCAAGCCTGAACCTAAGGACTTGTTTGCTTTGTGTGTATATGTTTACTTGTGAATAACATCATTACATCGTACCATCACATTTTCACTAACCATTTCAAAATATTTTTGGGATTTATCTTTGATCTGTTTTGTAGGTCATGACTTTCATTCGTAGGAATACCATCCAAGTCAATTTTGTGAAGCGCGACCTCAACTTCAAGAGTTAGCATCAAGATTTCCTGGAGATTCTCCCTTCACCAAGAAATATGGTCGAATTCTCAACTTGGCTACCTAAAACTTCCAAGAAGAAATGGTGTGTGTTCTTTTCCAATTCATTGATCCTATGCATCATTGCTTTACCTTTCCCGACTACAAATTGGTGCCTACATTAGAAGAATTTTCTCAATTGTTAGGAGTGTTTGTGCTTGATCAAATACCATTCACCAGTTTTGAGGATACTCCAAAGCATGAAGTTATTGCCAAAGCCTTGCATTTGAAGAGATCTGACATTGTGACAAATTGGGAGACAAGAAGTGGAGTTAAAGGTTTCTTTGCAATTTCAGCTTCGATAATTTCTTGTTGATGCTTGTCAATCAGCAGATTTGAAGAATTTATCAACTATTCAAAAATTATGTTTGTGTTTGGTTGTAACTAATAAGAATAAGATTTACTTCTTGATTAATAGACTACTCCATCTTATCATGACTCTTCCAGTTTCTACTGCCACAACTGAGAGATCTTTTTTGGCAATAAAAATTATCAAGACTAATTTTCAAAACAAGATGAAGACCAATTTCTCGAAGATAGCATGACTATTTATATTGAAATGGAAATTAATGCATGTATTAGTTCATATTCTATTATTGATGATTTTAAGTCACTCACTACACGTAGATTATTATTTTAAGATATGTAGTTTATTTTTTTAGTAATCAATTTTGTGTTTATGACGATTTAAACTTTATATACAATATAACTTTTGGAATTTTTTTTAGCAATAACTAAGTATTGAAAAAAAACACAAATAACCATGTTTTGGAGAAAATTACGCAAATAACCATGTTTCACAAAACCGCACAATGGAGGCGCCAAGTGAGATGGCACATGCACTCACCTATTTTCCCTAGGCGCCATCTCACTTGGCGCATGAAATTTGTTTTATCCAAGTGAGATGGCACATGAACTATAAAAAGAAGATGAGGCTCCATATGAGATAGCTACTACGTAAAATTGTGTTTTCTATAAATAAAACACCCATTTCTTCATCATTCTTCACACTTTCTTACACTGTCTTATTATTTTTTTCTCTATTATTTGCATCATGACATCTCCCATGACTTTCACCAGAGATGGATACGTTATTTTCTCAGCTATCAAACCTCCGATGAAAATGAAAATTTGGCACATTCACTCCATGGAGCGTCTGAAGAGAGAGTTGATGCAATGGCTAGAGGGAGACATCGTGGTTGGGGAACAAAGTATAAGGATCCAGAGAAGAAGAACAACCACGTTACTTGCAACTGGAAGAACTCAATCTTGGTTGGAGGAAGTTAAAACAGATAGACACGTAATGGTGATGATACATGGCTCAGATGAAATTGTTTTGACGGTTGTAATTCCTTAGACATTTTATCGTGTTTTTATTTGTTGTTTGCGTATGTTTTTTTGTAACAAATTCTCTTAATGAAAAAAATATATGTTTAGAACTTATAAAAGTGCAGATGATTTCCATACAATTTTTATGATGTCGAGCTTGTAGCCCGAGTTGGACAATATTTTCAATTGTGTCAGACCTGAAGACATATTAATAGTAATAATTTTTTTAATTGTGTCCGACCCGACGACAATTTTTGAAATTTTTTATTCCTTCACATTTGATAGTTGTGCCATACTATTTCCCTGTCATATGCAGGCCAATAATCAAGTTTCGCTACCATTGGGAAGCCATTGTTGTATAGGTTGAGCAAGGTTTTGGACTTGTAAATGGGAGATAGAAGTAGTAATGCATCTTGATGAGTATACGCACATGCCACAATGATATGAGAGCAAGGCATACGAAAGGCTTAAAACTTTCCACAATCGCACCAACGAGATGGTAGTATAACCTTGTACTCTTGTCTTGGCAGCCCCTCGTTGTGGTTGATTGTCTCTTTGACAATGAAGTTGTGGCTATGTCGGTGGAAACTTATAACAAGATGGGTGTTGGCTTTGGAACTTTCTACCTTAATATACTTCATGCAGTGCTCACTCCATAGTTATCCCGGTTGTAAAACCGCATTCCATATTTCACCTCTTTTGGCAAACAACAAAGCCATCCTAAAATATGTTGATTTCACTAAAGCGGTTACTGGGAAGTTTCGTATGCCTTTAAATACACTATTCATTGATTCGATAAGATTTGTTGTCATGCGGCCCCATCATTGTCCATTGTTGTATGACCTTGTCCATTTCTCCACTAGAATATTATTAATCCACCTATCTACATCCGGATTTGATAATATGATCTCGTTGCGATAGTGTTTGAATGAAGGTTGTGTTAATGTGTACCCCACATTCATAAATGTTTTCCTAAGAACCTTGTCTTTGATCTCCTACGTGAAATTTTGTACGATATGTCTAATGCTGTAGACATGCGTAGAAGGAGGGTCATGCCAACCATTTACAGGATTATTGTATGCACTCTCAATAGATTCATGTATGTCGGAGATCAAACAAAGACCAGGTTGAGGAGCCACTTGTGTTCTGAGATTCTTGAGAAGTAAACTTCAGGCACCACTAGTCTCTCCCTCGACTAGAGAAAAGGAAATTGGGAAAATGTTGTTATTTCCATCTTGTGCAACTACCATCAATAGCATACCTTTGTATTTCCCATACAACCATGTTCCATCTATTTGAATAATAGGTTTGCATGACGCAAAACATGTGATGCAAGGTTGAAAAGCCCACAACAGTCGACTAAATATCCCATTTCCGTCGACATGAGTACCATCTGGGGCGTACATCGGCAATGTTTCCATAATATAAATAGTTCCCAGAGAATATGTCTGAAGTGCATACAGGTAGCACGGTTGTTCTTTTTATGACTCCTCCTAGTTTATGTATACCTTTTCAATTGCCTTGGCCTTTGCTAACCATGCCTTTTTGTATGACGGAGTATAATTGTATACCGTAGTGATGTGAGAGATTATGGTTTTCACCTTCAATGACAGATCATTGCTGATGAGAGGTAGGATTTCTTGATATATTAGATCATAATTTAGTTTACAATGACCTTGTGATTGATTAGAATTGGCGCACGTGCGGGTGGACACATAACCTATCACCCAACAATCACCTCTCAACCTGTATGATGCAGTGAGCATGAACATACAATTTGGGTGAACACACCTGATCTTGTACCTTTCTGGGGTTTACCCAATCCACCTTAAAATCGACAGAGTTTATCATGTGAAACTTTTTTATAGCTCGCATACAATCTTCTCTATTACAAAATTTGTCTTTCTCTTTTCAATTTTCATCTGACTGCATATACGAGTTGAAAAAAACATCAGATTACGATTCATCTCCGCCCATGTTGAAGTTTGTCATGTGTGAAGATTGTGTGTAGATCTCATTCTAAGTTATTTCAGGTTTCCCATCATCTTCAGAATCATCGTTGACCATGTCGTCAAACTCTAACTCTTCATCATCCTCTTCTTCGTCAACGACATCTACTTCTGCATATTTGTCTTTGAGAGGATCAACCACTTGTGACTGAGTTGGTCGTGACAACGGAGGCTCCCGCAGCACAATGTACAACTCAATTGTGTCATACCCAGAATACTTATAAAATATTATTTGGTTATCACCAAAAAAACTGGATTTTGGTAGAAGATGTGTGTGACTAGACCTCCTTCGAGTTTGACCTCTAATCATTTTTTTAAATACAAGAAATTAGCTTTCCTGTTTAAAAAAATCAGATGTTCTCAGTGTCTCTAAATAAAAACCCAGTGGTTGGACAAGTTTATGTCTCACCATTGAAATGTGCACTGATAATGTATTGAGGTGAAGAGGACATTGTATTTGAATGTTTGAATGTATGAATGTTTGAAGGTTTGAGTGTTTAAATGTTTGAATGTTTAATTTTTGATAACATTAGATGCATGTAGGATAAATAGGTTTCATTAAACTTGAACAAGACAAAAATGCTCCACCACTAATTCCCCAAGTGAGATGGAGACACCTTTCAAATTTTCACTCATGCGCCAAGTCAAATGGCACATCCCTACATGTCCTATCACCTTAAATGCATGCGCAAAAGCATGTCCCTATGCTATCACCTATGTTGTCACCTACTCTACAAGTAGGCATGTCCCACGCCAAGTTGAATGGCACATGCTCTTTAAATTGCATGTAGGCGCCATTTGACTTGGTGCATGAGTGGCACGTATCATGCATGCATGCAACGACCAACCACCTCATTAATTCACTCTGATACAATTTCGCCTATAAATATAGCGCATGAGATACTTGTTTTGCATCACCAATCACCTCACTCTCTGATACAAACTCATTCATTGTCTTATATAATTTTAAATATGGCTCTTCTCACAATGGGTGATTCTCACAGAGGCACGAGAGACAACATTGCGGCGTTTGTAAGTTTCTATAAATTCTTAAATATTCTTGTAGATTAATATATTTTTTATAAAATTATTATTCAATTAGTCATCTTATGGACTCTTACACTTTTTTCATTTTGAATTTAGGATACTAAAAGATTTAGAATTTGCTCACACAACTACATTACTCCCGACCCATTGATCGTGTCCTATCTCGAATATGTGGGTTTTGGAAATGTTATAAAAATATCAAACTACACGATTGATTCCATGTTTATACTTGCAATGTTGGAAAGATGGAGACCCGAGACACACACATTTCATATACCAATAGGTGAATGTATCGTCACACTAGAGGACAAGTACATGTTATTGGCTCTCCCTATCGATGGTAAGGCAGTTAATGGGTCGGTTTAACAACCCAATTATCTATGCAAGGAATTGTTGGGAAAAGATATGATAGAAGGTAGTGGTGCTAGATGCCAAGGTATGTTACTAACTGAACTTATAAAACATTATGCGACTCTTGAGTTCAATGAAAATTCGTTCGAGCTAGCAAGAATAATAAAATCTAGAAATTATATAATGATACTATTTGGAAGCTTGTTTTTCCCTAAAGTACAAGGAATATGTGAATTTTATGTATTTAAGTTTGCTTAGGAACTTTGAAAAAACAAGAAAGTATAATTGGGGTTCTGTTGTTTTAGCCCATCTATACAGTTCTTTGTGTAAAAATGCAACAAAGGACAAATGTACTTTTTATGGATGCGCTTTCTTACTCCAATCCTGGGGTTGGTGGGGAATGGAGTCCCTAAACCCCGTCAATAACAATGCATTCATTTTCTCATACGCGACAAAGTAAGTCAAGAAATTAAATAACTTATTATTCATCCTTTCGCCAAATATATGTATAAAATAAACTATTTTTCAATTCCTTTAGGTATTGCGTGACGGGCATGGATTACGGCAAGAATCCAAGATTCAATGTCGCTCTATATCGTAATATATTGGATCACCTTGGCCCGGATGATGTACGTGGTACCTTTAAACTTTTCTATTTTGAAATTATTTATTTTTTACGTTTTCATTATGCTAATTTAATTTTATCCATAATTTATCTGGAGACCATATTTGAGCTTAAACCATGAACCAAACCCCGAGGATGCGGTAGTTTGGGCTATAAAGACTGCAATCATACAATTCAATATTGTGGAGATGCACCACAACGACCGTGTTAAGATGCAGTTCGGAATGCATCAAGAGATACCATGCCATCCAACTTGTTTGTCACCCTGGCATCTCAAAAGGGTCGACGCATAATGTGGTATTACTAATTGGGAAGATTTTGCTCCAGAATGGTGTAAGATGTGGCATAGGCATCACCATCATGTTTTGCAATTCCATGTTTTCCTCAACCAGAATAATATGAGACACACGGATCAATATTTTGATTGGTACAAATGAGTTAGTAACCCAGAAATGCACGTGTCTCATCTAAGATATTTGGTTGACCCAAGAACACAATGGGCACAAACCTCAAATCCCCAACAACAAACCCAACACACACCAACCTCCCACCAACCACCCCTATGATACAGATCCACAACCACCCAACCCCAATCACCACCTCAATACCAGTACACCCATATGCTCCACACACAACCATAATCACCACCTCAATACCAATACACCCATATGCCCCACACCCAACCCCAATCCCAATTGCAATACCAATACAACCACATGCCCCACACACAATTCCAGTCTTCTCCATATCCCGATATGGGCCCCTCATCATCTCACCTTAGCCCAGTTCCGGATATGGTGATTTGACCAATTTCATGGATCTTGAATGCATTTACTTCGCTGGTCCATCGACCCAACTGCAATAGGAAAATCGACGAAACCCACCACGAGATAGGCGAGGACGCGGGGGCTATAAATACCCTCTCACTTTAGAGGGTCAGGTATTTATTCTTTCATACTCACACTCTCCTTGAATCTTACTTTAGCATCAGAGTGTCTTGCAGGTACCCCCTAACTCATCTCCAGTTGTTGCTCAACTTACAGCTCGCAGGCCTTGACGATCCATTCTGGTCAGGTATGATCATTGGCACCGTGTGTTGAAAACAAGCTTCCTCGTATTTCATTTACCCAAGACTAAAGAAATTCTCAAAACTCTTTTGATTGTCATGGCCTACCCAGCTGCCAACAATAACAACCTAGACGCCCATCTCGCCGACCCCAACTACAACAACATCTTTGATAACATGGGCAACAACAACAACGGGAACGACGTTGACATGGACGGCCTCGTACAGAATTACAGAGATGGTATGACCTTCACTTCATCATCCCGCTCTCGGCCACACGAGCGTGCCCAACCTCCCCAGAAGTACGAGCCGAACATTTTCCAAGAGGTCCCCGTTCCCGCGAACGCTGATGTCATGACCACGACTCTATTCGTGGTCCTTAACCAGAGGAATTACTTAATCTTCTCGCAAGGTGAGCGACTAAGGGTGCTCGAGGACTCTTTTTTAGCTCCTAGAAGACAAGACCTGACACTCCACCCCCTCGTCAGAATGAAGACCGTCTTCAATCTCCCCTGTGGAGACACAGATGGGACATGTCACAAATCCTCTCTCTCCGACGGACTGGCCGACACCCCGCGTTAGAGAGAACCATGCCCGAGGCTACCGGGAGACGTAGCCTCACCCCCCACAACAGGAAAAATGATCCCCTGAAAACAGAAAAAGGGGCAACGTAGAAACGCATCCTCGACCAAGGGATCCTCCCCGAGGCTAAGGATGTCGCCACGACCGCCACTACAACTGGTCTCCTTCCCACTCCCCCTACAGGAGCGATGAAGACGACCCCCGTGGTCCCTTATCACAAGCAATCATGTAGGCACCAATTTCCAAGGGAATGGAGAAGCCTCCCCAACTGAAGGAATATGACGCCATTGATGACACTGTCGACCACATCAACGGAATTGAGGCAATGCTCCACTATGACAATGTCGGGGGACCGATCAAATGTCGGTTGTTTCCCATGACCTTGAGGAAAAATGCAATGGACTGGTATAAAAAACTCCCCCCAGGGTCAATCACCTCCTAGAGGAACCTAAAGAGCCAGTTCATCAGCTCCTTTACAGTATCTCGTCGACACCCGAAGACTGAGGCCTCCCTTGAGGCTATTGTCCAAAGAAGCGACAAAACCCTCAGGGAATACATCAATCAGTTCAACCGCGAGGCCATTCAGGTCCCATGCATGGATCACATTAAGAGATATTTACTAGAGAGAGGAATCCTCCCAGGCACAGAGTTCAGGAAGGTCGTCGGCATCAAACCACCCCGTACTTTCGATGCTCTCCTCAAAAAAGCTAGGGCCTATATGGACTACAAGGAGAGGGAAGCGGCCAACAGAGTCCACGACCCAAGGAATCGCGGATCAACCAGCACCCTGTGACACCAGGACGCAGGCCCTCCTCGACGAGCAAGTGAGAAGAGAAGGGAGGATAAATCGCGTGATCCCTGCAAGCATAAAGGACCTGCATATTGATTCACCAAATACAATCCGCTGACCGCTGACCGCGAGTTCATTCTAGCGGAATGCGCTAATATCGACTTCAAGGACGATGGTGTCAAACATCCTCAATCAGCTCTTGTGAAGCCCGGAGTTGACATGAGCAAATATTGTCAGTACCATCAAAGTCACGAGCACCCGACTGAAGATTGTGTCCATCTCAAAGACGCCATCGAAACCCTCATCAAGGGTGGAAGACTCGGGAATTATCGATGCAATGACTCCCCTCATAGAGATGCCCATGATACAAGGGAGGTCGGGGAGGATACCCGACCATTAGATGAGGTGCACCCCATCCAGATAGCTTTCTCTATAACAAGGTCGGAGGACTTCTATGTCCCTGACAGATACGAGGAAGAACCTCTGTCCATGTAGCGCATATGGGAGATATTCCCATCCGCCATGGTTATAATCGGAGGGGGGTCGACGACATCTCCATAAAATCTGTGAAAAGAAAGCTCGATGAATTGGTCGATGCAGCCCCGACTCAAACGGTGACATTCGAGAAGGTCAAGGGTAGATCAGAACCAATCACTTTCTATATCGAGGAGTTACCCGGAGGAGCCCCTAACTCTAGCATCCCTCTGCTGGTAAGGGCAAGAGTTGCTAATTTTTTATGTTCACTGCGTCTTAGTCGACGAGTGGAGTTCCGTCGATGTTATGTACAACCATCTATTCTGAACCTTACAGCTCGATGACACCCACCTTTCACCATATCTGGGGTCCGACCTGTAATGCTTCAATGGCTCGACCTTAAAACCATGGGGGTACATTGAGCTTTTCGTTACCTTCGGGGAAGAAATCGCCTCCCAGCAGATCAAGGTGTGATTTCTGGTCTTTGATTATGCGTCTCTCTACAACTGCATCCTAGAGAGGCTGACGCTGGCCGAATTGACCACCGTACCATCCACAGTCCATATAAAGATGAAATTCTATACAAGGAGGGGACGCGTCACTACCATCCATGGAGACATCTCAACTGCCCAAAGATGTTTCAATGTGGCTTCTAAGGGACAGAGTATAATCGACACTGGCGCCCGACCTGCCAAGAGAGCTGCTACTGCTTGACCTGAACCATATCTTATTAAAACATAAGAACAAAAGGCTCCACCCAAGGTTGACTCCATCTCGCTCGAAAATTGTTTCGACAAGGATGAAGCCCCCAAGGGCGAACAGGAACTCCTCTGACCAATCCCGAACAGAGACTTCGAGTTTGCCCCCCTCGGTGAAGACCCTCACTAAGGCTTAAATATCGGCACCGAAATCCCTAACTTTAAGAGGAAGCAGATCAAAGCTTTCTTGAGGGAGAATGTAAACCTATTTGCATGGAGCGCCGCGGAGATTCCCGGGCTCGACCCCGAGCTCGCCTGTCACCAATTGGCCATTGATCCAACCGCTAGGGAAGTAGTACAACATAGACGTAGGCAGTCTCCCGAGAAAGCGGATGCTGCTAAAAATGTTATAAAAGACATCCTAGAGGTTAATTTTATTTCTGAGGCCCGATATTCAACTTGGCTCTCAAATCTTGTACTTGTTAAGAAAAATAATGGAAAATAGAGAATGTGCGTTGAGTATATTGATCTTAACCTGGCATGTCCTAAAGACGATTTTCCTTTACCTAATATCGACATGTTGGTCGACAATTCGACCGGCTATAAATTTTTTATCGTTTATGGACGGCTACTCGGGCTATAACAAAATCCCAATAGCGATAAGCGACAAGCATTGCACTACTTCCATGACCAGCTTTGGCAATTACTACTACAATGTAATGCCCTTCGGCCTAAAAAATGCATAGGCAACGTACCAGCGGATGATGAATAGAGTCTTCCGCGACGAGATCCGTGATATTCTTGAAATATACATGGACGACATGATTTTCAAGTCTCGAGCAGATACCAACCATACTATCCACCTCAATAAGGTCTTTGCCCAAGCAAGACAGTGCAAAATGAGATTCAACCTTGAGAAATGCACCATCAGGGTTAAGGCAGGAAAATTTCTTGATTTTTATCTAACGGAACAGGGAATTAAGTCCAACCCCGACAAGTGTCAGGCATTCTCTGAGCTTCCTACGCCTAGCTCAAAGAAATCCATACAATTCCTAAATGGAATTCTCACCTCGCTCTCTTGATTCATGGCGAAATCTGCACAACACACTTTTCCATTTCTCAAACTTCTATGGAAAGAGGAAGCCTTCGAGAGGACCGAGGAATGCGACCATGCCCTCCTCCATCTCAAGCAAAGCCTTTCGCAAACGCTTGTGTTGTCGCAACCTAAGAACGGGGAAACCATGTTCCTGTACCTGGCCGTCTCTGCCGAGGCCGTAAGCACGACCCTCATTTGTGAGACTCCAGACGGGCATAAGACAGTGTATTTCACAAGCAAAGTGCTACAAGGGTCCGAGGTCAGGTATCAATAGATTGAGAAGGTGGCCTTGGCCCTCTTCAACGCGTCGAGGAGGCTTATACATTACTTCCTGGCACACACAATTATCGTACAAACAGACCAACCCGTAAGACAACTTTTATGCTGACCAAACATGGCAGGCCGAATGCTAAAATGGTCCTTGGAGCTCTTGGAGTTCGACATCCAATACGAGAGCAGGAAGACCCTCAAAGCCCAAGCACTGGATGACTTCGTCGCAGAGATGACCGCTCACGACCCCTCCCCCCTCCCCATATGGAAGAATCATAAGTGGACCATCTTTGTGGCCGGAGCTTCCAGCTGGACAAATAGCGGAGCGGAAATCCTCCTCGATAATAAGGAAGGCGTCATGATTGAACATTCCCTCACCCTTTCTTTCCGAACATCGAACAATCGGGGTGAATACGAGGCCCTGCTCGCAGGATTAAGGCTAGCCAAGGATTTGGGTACACGGGAGATACAAATTTTCACGGACTCCCAACTTGTCGCATCTCAAGTTCAAGGGGGATACCAGGCTAAGAAAAACAGCCTCATCGAATATTTAAACCTGGTCAAAGAACATATGAAGAAGTTTGACCGGGAAGAGATTAAGCACGTCCCACACGAACAGAACACGCGGGCCGACATACTTTCCAAGCTCGTGAGCACAAAGAAGAAAGGAGGGAACAAATCTGTCATCCAAGAATCCCTTTATCGCCCGAGCATTGAAAAGTCCATTATGCCACCCGAGGTGAATGCCATCGGGGATAACTCATGTTGGATGACCCCAGTGTTCAACTTTATGAAAAAAGGGGAACTTCCCGCAGACCAAAGAGAAGCAGCCGCGACTAAACGATGAGCATGTTCGTACGTGGTGCTCAAACACAAAGTTTACCATCAGGGATTATCCATCCCAGTCCTAAAATGCATCGAAGAATCTACAATCCTCGAGATACTATGGGAAATCCAAGAAGGAATCAACGCCTAACACATGGGCTGGAGATCCCTAACATAAAAAGCATTGTGAGCAGGCTACTACTGACCGACCATGCAACAAGACACCAAAGAGCATGTCAACAAATGTGAAAAGTGTCAGAGGCACGCAGATATGCACCTTGCGCCCCCGCAAGAGCTCAACACAATATCCTCCCCGTGGCCATTCTCCTGGTGGGTAATGGACATCCTCGGACCTTTCGTGCAAGGGACGTATCAAAAAAAAATTCTAATCGTAACCGTCGACTATTTCACAAAATTGATAGAAGCCAAAACTCTGGAAAAAATCACTTCACATAACATCCTCTGTTTCTATAAGCAAAATGTGTTTTCCCGGTTTGGGTTACCACAAGCGCTCGTCACTGACAACGGGACCCAGTTCACCGATCAATGTTTCCAAAACTTCATCGCCAAACTCGGCACCAAGCAGCACTTCACCTCAGTTGAACACCCCCAAACTAACGGGCAAGTCGAGGCTGCGAATAGAGTCATCGTATGAGGTCTCAAATGTAGGCTGGGCGAGGCCAAAATGGGGTAGGTCTAGGAACTCCACAATGTCATATGGGTGTATCGAACAACACCCCACTTGATGACGGGTGAGACCCCATCCCAGCTAACCTATGGCACTGAGGTTGTCATCCCTGTAGAAATCATGGAACTATCCAGACAAACTGAATCCCCCCTAGACAAGGAACTAAACAACGAGGCCCTAAGAGAAGAGCTTGATCTAGTCGAGGAAATCCGTTCAAGACAAGATCTTCGTGAGGCCACACTGAAACAATAGATAGCCCTTCGCCATGACAACAAAGTCATAAAGCATGAATTCCAGCTCGATAGCCTAATCTTGCGAACAAATCAGAAAGATTCCCGTGAAGGGAAGCTAGATGCGAAATGGGATGGACCATACCGCATCCAGAGAGCTACAGGAACCGGGGCATACTACCTCGAGCATTTAAATGGAGAACCACTACCTCGACCATGGAATGCTACGAAACTGAAACAGTATTATAGATAAGTCCTTATCCTACTATGGGCATTGGCAGTCGACCAGTCCCATCCAACTGGCGATGGGGTGAGCTCGACCATGTAGGAATGTCAAGGTACGGGCATGGCCTCCATACATCAATGAAAGGTGGGTTTCTGTTCATTTCTCGAGTAGGACCTCAGCCCAACAGGGAAACCTCAATCGAGCTCCATTGTCGAAGTATCCAACTGGCAGAACACCCAGCTCGTGATGGGTAGTTCACGATGCTAGCTTAGGATCCCGACCGCGGTATTAAGCTCGTTCGGCATATCCCTACTCCATTCCCTCGACACATCCGACATATGTCGATCACAACTAAGGTCAAGCACAAATCTCCGGCCATAGAAATACGAACTTTCATACACAATAAAAAATCCAAGCACAAGGACAAGCAAGTATTTATAAATAAGTAGGCATAAAGGAAAAATGAAGGCATTCATAAATGCCGACCACGAAGGCCGACATTGTTTAAATAATTACAAAATATAGGCACAAAGGCCGCCAATCGAAGCTAAACAAAAAATGCACGCAGGCCTAAAACATTTCAGATCTCGTCCTCCCCGCTGCTATCCCTTTTTGGACTATCAATAGGAGGATAGAAGAATGTCCCATGGACCACTTGGTTAAATGGCCCCGCGCGTTCGACCACCAACTCGACCCCCAGGTTCAAAATTTTCAGTTGCTCCACGGCTATGTTAAATCCATAGTCGAGGGTGTCCATAACATCTTGCTCAAGCACCTGGATACATACGATTAGATCTCCCGTGGTCGCCATGGCTTTTTCCGTATTGGTCTCTTATTCAGCCAGGGCCTCTATCCCTTCCAGCTCCTTTATCTTGGCGACCAAGCATTCATTTTCTTTGATCGCAACACCGAGTTGGGGTTGCAGCTCGTTCAGATCCTTGAGAAGTTGAACCTGGGCCTCAAAATTTGTCTCATGATTGAGGATGTCGCCCTTCAGCTTATGATTTATGCCCTTCAGCTTATTAATCTTGTCGTACGCCATGTCGAGGGAAACCTGAGATCCGGTAACCTTGTCATTTAGCATTAAGGCCATCTCGAGCACCCTCATCACAGCGGACACATCCTCCTACAAATTCTTCTGTCAGATTTCCTTATCTTCGGATAGGATCGCCTTTCTCTCTTCCTCATGAAAAACTAAAGAGCTCTCCCAGCTAAAGATGTCACAGATTAAGTAATAGGGAGGCAGCACGAAGACCTCCCCGGGCCCCTTATCACTTTCGGGCACGACGCGTTCAGCATCCTCCACGCGCTTCCTTTTTGTTGCAGGCTCGCTGGGGGGAACCTGGGTCTTGGATGAAGAAGGGGAACCGCTGGCACGGACATCAGATTTGGCCTGCTATTAGAGTTGGGCGACCCTGTTCTTTGGCCCCAAGGTGGAAGCGTTCTTGGTTCTTAGCTTTAATAGGCGTTTGGAGAGGGATGCCATCCGACCTGTAATCAATAGGAAATCGTTCGTCACAGGTTAAACAAAGATAATATCGCGGGCATGTCCCTGCATAAAGGCCAAACAAAAATAACATTGTGGCCACATCCCCTACCTAAAAGCCTCATGGATTCCTCGTCTGGAGAACATTCGGGCAAAGCCTTCGTGTTTATAAACCTATTAACGAGGAGATACTCCTCGTTGTTGTTGAAGAGGATGTTCTTGTTCATGTCCACACACCTCGTTTGGGAGAAGCTCCTAACATAGGCCGCTAGCTTCTCATAGGAGAGCTGGTCGTGAGCGTCCAAGTCCTCAGGCTTTACAGTATAATATTCGGGCTTTTGCTCGAAATGTTTCCATTGCCATTAGAGCAAAAATCTGCCACAAGCCGGGAAAATGGTCGTCCATCCTCCATCTCTTCCACACGAGTGTATAGGGAATCTATGGCCGCGTCTGTCATAGGTTTCACAACAAAGTACCTCTCTTTGAAATGACGAAGAGACTCCAAATAATGTCAAAAGAGTTTCCCAAATTGTTTGAAGGACACCCACACTTTCCCTCCTCCAATGGGTTTCCTTTGTAAGTTGAAGATACAGAAGAAGAGAGGAAGTGTAATGCCTATTTGTAGATATTGAAAGACGAGCTCGAACGCCTGCATGAACGCCAACGCGTTTGGGTGAAGTTGGGAGGGTGCCAATTAAAGCCACTGGAAAACCCTACTTGAAAGTCATTTAAGGGCAAACGCATCCCCTCCTCTTTAAACGCAAACTCGTACACGGGGAAATGTTTGCCTAGATATGTCGAGCAGATCCTCCTGTTATGATGAGGAATTTGGAGAATCCAGTTGGCGGGGTCCCCCTCGTCTCGAACTTCTGGACAGTTGAACGCGTCTGTTGCATCATTCGAAAAGCACGGCCTCTTATTTCTATGCTTAGGTGCGACCCAGGCCAAAGGGTCCTTCTCGAAGATGATTTCATCTTCGTGGTTCGCGGGCAAGATATCCACCCCGACTGAATGTGCCATTATATCTGAAAAGCAGGGGAAAACAGTGAATTCGACATCATCAAATTCACCCTTCCACCATAAATTAAGTGAAAGGGCGATGAAGTTGTCGAGGAACGGACTTCGACTCAAGCCCTTGATTGCACACTAAAACGAACCACACTTATATTGGGGTACATCTAGTCAAATGGGTAAGGCACTTGAATCAACCCTTACGACTCGGGGAAATCGACCCCGACGTCATGAAGTTCATCAATCTATCATGAATTTCAATGGACGTTCATGGATGTTCATCGTAGAACCCATGAATGTTCATCCAAGATTCTTTTAATCAAGACGAAAACTAAGTGTTTAATCTAAAAATTATAAAGAAAGCATGTTGTTATGAGGATATGACTTACTTGGATAAGAATGCCTTGAAGAACTCTAAGAAGAAGTTAAGAGGAGAGGATTCACGTGCGAGCAAGGAAGGTTGCAGAAAACTTGAAAAATGATAAAGGAAACTCTGGGGTCTCCTTTTTATAGTTGGCTCACACCCCACGAGGTTTATCACAAAAAGTCATCATTAGTTTGGGCCTTTTTGACTCCCCATGAAAAGATGGCACCCCAAAGCAACAGCCACGTGGCCCAACAATCAGCCACATATCGATTCTCAAGAGACGAACACGTCCCTGAATTCAACACAAAACATGGTGCTCGAGCACAATGCAGATTCCTCACACGGAGAAATGCTCGACACCATGGATAAATCATGCATACGGACATATCCGTCATGTTCCACCTCGAGGACGAAATAACGCTCGACATCGTAACAACCCCTTAAAGACGGGAATGTCTAAAAGGAGTCCATGGAAGCTCCCCGCGACCTATATACTCATGTCGAGAACCAGACAAACAACTAACCCATTTGGTCTCACAGCTCACGTGTCCACGAGATCTCTAACACGGTCAAACAGGTTGTCCCTAACACGGGCAACAACTCATTTCCTCCAGAGGATTACGATCTCCCTTCTTGAACAAATTCTCCCCGGCCATAAAGGTGAACTTAAGTCATCACCCTTTCACCTAAGGGCAATTACTTGGGGGAATCCTGATCTATATTGGGCCTGCACTTTCCCCACTGATGGGGAGGCCCAATCCAACACCCTTGCATAAGGCCCAAAGACAAGCAGCCCAAGTTAGGGATCATTGGGCAACTCCCCACGTGTTCATTGGGGAACGTGACCCACGTGGCTGTATCACCACCATCATAACTTCCCTCTGGGAATCATGGGTCTAGCACCTATTATCTTGGAGAAGTTGACTAGGGGGAGTCCACGTGCTGGACTCCATACACACGTAAGCCCTGACAGTCTTCATTGTTGGGCCTCATCGTGGCCCAACATTGGGGACCTTGGCCCAGCATTGGGGGCTATAAATACCCTCTCACTTGAGAGGGCCAGGTATTCATTCTTTCATACTCATACTCTCATAGTTTCTAGCACTCTCCCTGAATCTTACTTTAGCATCGGAGTGTCTTGCAGGTGTCGTACCCCAAATTTGCCCTACCTCGATGATTTTATTTTTTAAGATTTAAATAGAAGAAATATTTTATTAAAGATGATACAGCAGTATCTGATGGCTCATCTTTACCCAAGACGGTCAGGGGGTGTACTTTAAATTCCAGAAAGTGGGGCTTTCTAAATTAGAAAGACTCGCGTATCCGTGAACCCATTCGCGAAGCATGTTGGCCTATGGCCCATGAGATTCAAAAATGGAAAATTGTTGCAAAATTAATAATTACTAAGTTATTAAACTATTAAGTTCTTAATTAAATAGTTCATTAGTAAAAGAGAGGTGTAAATTAGATATATTAAGGTCCATTTAAAAAAATATTATTGTTAGTAAAAGAAAAAAAAAAGTAAAAATTGCAAGTGCGAGTCCATCTTGTTTGGTCCATTTTTGTTTGGGTCGTTAATTGGCAAAAGGAGGGGGTGTGCTTATCAATTTATAGGCCCGTTATGTTTTTAAACCCATTAGATGTCGTGTTGCTATTTTGTTTTGAAAAGAAAAGAAATATTATTATTTTAGCTGTTAGTTAAAAAAATATATAATCGATAACATTTAGAGCATAATATATATTATTATTTGCTATAAACTTCTTTTTATGTGCATGATAATGTATTCATTTAATTAAAAGGCAGTTACATTAAACAATATTTTATTGTATTAAGGGTTTTGTTGGAAAGAAATCTTTTGGATCAGGTTTGATTAAAAGCTAGCCGGGTTGTTTGATAATTAGCATAGGCCCATTTTTTGTTTGTATACGTGCTGTAATAAGAAAAATATATACGTTGTTGTAAGTAAATATAATAATGTTGTTGGGCTAAGTGAAGTAAGATTAACGTTGGGCCCAATTTTTGAAAAAAAAATATTATTTTCATTCAATAATCATGATTGATATAGTTTTTTATTAAAGAATATTACTGGGATAAATAATTAAAACAGCGTTGGACGGATTGAATTAAAAAACAATAATTGTACCAATTCAAACCAAAATTCACGCACGTTTTGTTCATTTACATATACTGTAGAAATTAAACTGATGCAAATCAAATATGAAAAAACCTAACTCAAATTAAATCAAATCAGTAAAACAAAATCAAAGAAGTATTCAATCAAATTGTACAGAAAAAATCTTTTTACATTCTAAATCAGAAATTACAGCATAACTGAATCTCTATTACGATCAAACCCGAATCCATTATAGCACAAATCTTAATCAATCAACAATCAATTAAATCCCTAATTCCAATTCCTAAATATAATCAATTATAACAACAATTCTAAATAAACCCTAGATCTAAACAAACCTATATATACTGATGAACTAACAGAGAAAAGGGGGAGGGGTATACAGAGACGTTAATACGAAGACAGAGGAGAACAAATTAAAGACGAACAGAAGAACAAGAACCTCGTCGGAGTCGAAGAAAAAGAGAAGAGCGATTGGGGTTTAGATATCTGAAACCCTAATCGCTAGCCGCTAGCCGCTGGTCCATCGTCTACCACCGTATTCATCCTCAAGCTCCTCCGTAACCTGCAAAAAAAAGCAAAGAAGAAAGAGGAGATTTCATTTGGAAACATCGAAAAATTCAAAAAACTAAATCGTGAAATAGGTTATTTCACTTAGCTCTTTTTTCTTTTTGTGATTGTTTGATTTGGGGGTTTTAGGGTGGTCGGTTTATGGTAGAGGGGAGGATCCGGTGAGCCATCTTCGTGAGGAGTCCTTTAGGGTTTGAGGAAGAAAGGGAAAAGGGTGTAGAGCGAGAGAGAAAGACGAGTTGTTGTAACATTAAATGAATGTAAAATGAAAAGATAATAGTTTGTATTCCGTAATGATCATCTACCCGCGCGCCCATAATAGCAGTCATGTTCCCTCATTATCATCCATTAGACAAGCATCAGACGACCGTAAGGCCAAGTCCCATAGTAAGGTCATGTACCCTCGCTAAACTCAATCACCCAGATCTCTTCCCAGCGTATAATGGACCTAAGCCCATTCCTTTTAGCACCTCCCTGTTGTACCCCAATTTTTGCCCCTAAGATTCCCCTATCATATCATGTCAACTTGATCAAAACAAAATCACATTAGGGTTGGTTCTTCCTCTTTTTTCTATCTCCTATCTTTAAGTTTGCTCTTGAGGAATCTCCAATCACCTTAGTTGTGTATTTTGTATATGCGTTGATAATTAACCTCTAAACAAAATACAAAAAATATTTGTCTTTGTCTTTGCAAAATTGTGTTTTGTAGGTACCGAGTCAAAGCATCCGACAAATAAGGTTTTCCGATATTATTTCCCTAAAATATCTATTTGCAAAGAAAAAAATAATAATTAAAATTTTTATTGTACAATCGATTGCTCCCATAGTGAAATCGATTGCACAGTGTATTGTGCATAATATTTGAGAAAAGTGTATTTTTAGCCTTCATAAAATATAAAAAAAATTAGTATGTATCGACACATACATGTTATGTGTCGACTCATACAAGTTGATTGATTTTGTATTGTGTCGAAGTAGCAGCTTGCATCGACCCATAGAGGCTTGTGTCGACTCATCCTGCTTTGTATAACTAGCATATGTCGACACATACATGTTATGTATCGACTCATGCAAGTTGATTGATTATGTATTGTGTCGAAGTAGCAGATTGCATCGACCCATAGAGGCTTGTATAGACTCATCCTGCTTTGTATAACTAGTATGTATCGACACATACGTGTTATGTGTCGACTCATGCAAGTTGATTGATTATGTATTGTATTGAAATAGCAGCTTGTATCGATCCATAGAAGCTTGTGTCGACTCGTGTTGTGTTATACAAATAGCATGTGTCGACGCATACGACTCTTGTATCGAATCATAGCAACGAAACACACGTGATTTTTGAAAAAACGCCTGCAATTTCAAAACTGTCATCCTTTTGGCTCCAATTTTTCTGCATAATTTGAAAATTATATCATTAATTCAATTGTTGGCTCCAAGAATCAATTACCAAATTACCACTAATCCCAATCCTAAACTCTATAAATAGAGCCCTCATCTCATTCAAATGATAAGCTTTGGATATCCAAAATCACTTTGCTAAAAAATCTCTCAATTCTCTCCATCTACCAAATTCACTCAAAGCTCCATTTTCAAAAAGTTAGTAAGCTTTGCATTGAAGCTTACTAATCTTTGAGCTAAACCTGTATCCAAACACTTTTTCTTCATCAATTCTCTACATCCAAGCTTGGCAATTGATTCTTGTGATTGAATTGAAGCAAATTCTTGAAGTTGTTTTGAAAATTCTCTAGATCTACCTTTGGTAAGTTGGATAATTCATCTTTCACAATGTGATCTCTTGGTGATCTTTGGGATTTATTCTTTGAGCATTATTTTGTGATTCCAATGGTGTTATTTTCTCATAATTTTATGGAATTTTCGTGCTCAATTGGATCCATGATCATAAGGTGTTTGATGGAAAGTTTGAACAAGAAATTGGCCTTTTAAAATGTTGTTTTTGCTACTATAACAGTGTGCAATTGATTTACACAGGGACAAAATGCATTTTTTGCCTTATTTTGGGGCAGCTTTGATCCAAAAATGCTTTTTCTACTTACTCCTTTGATTGTTGGTTTGAATTGCAATTTTAAATGTCCAATTTGTCTTTAAACTCAATGGACTTTGTGATGTAGATGAAGTTGGATAAATGTTCATTAATTCATATCTACCTAAGAGTGAATTATTTAATTCATTTTTGGTGCTTTGGATTAATGATATGTTTAGTAGTTTAATCCATCTATAGGAGTGGTTTAATTTAAAGATGAAAGAATTTTGAGATGGTGATCCAAATTAGCTTATCATTCCCCTCCCTCTTCATCTTACCCCTTTCTTTTTTTTAATTGTGCTACATGTTAAGGGATAGTGATCCCTATATCATTTATCCAAACATGAAGTACATAAATTTCTATTGACTGGCCTCAAAATAGGTGCGACTTCTACATAAGTCCACTTACGATTGCATAACATAGCGCTAAATTTTGTCCCGATTCGAATAAATGATCATTCGTGGCCCAAACTTATGATTGCAAGCCCAATTATGTTAACTTAATCTCTTTGATCCAATAACCTTGAGATTCATTGTGTGGAGGCTTTGGTTCTACCAATCCTTAAATGGATCTACAACACCTTTGGTCAACGCGGATCACTTAAACATCTTTGATCATTAAATGTTACTTTTGAGGATTCCAAAATGGATGATATACTTGACAAAAAGCAAGTGCAACTTGTTGTGTGGAGGCTTTGGTTCTACCAATCCTCTAATGAGTTCCAAATGCAAGTTTCAAGATGGTCATCCAACTAACCACAAATTTCTAACAATTGACTTTACTTTATGCTTTTATTTTTTATGTTTTATGTACCATTTAATTTAAGCATTTACATTTCATGCCATTTTTTATTTTGCTCACTTGAGCATTTATTCTTATGCCATTTTTATTTTTTGCTCACTTGAGCATTTACTGTTATGTCATTTTTTATTTTTCTCACTTGAGCTTTTCTTTTCCTTTTAAAGACACCTAATAATCAACATAAACCATAAAAATCTTTAATGATACTTGGACTATTTGGTTACTATCCTTGGCATTATGGAGTATTGGACTTCTTGGACTTAGGATTAGAAACCTTGGCCTATCTTGGAGACCTTGTGATCTTACTTGATTATTTTGTCTAGAGTTTTTAAGGTTTACCTCAAGACATTGGGTTGTTTGTTTGTTTTCTGTGCAGGTTATTGTGATTACATACTTTGTTTGTAATCTAGAATTTACTCGTATACAGCCGTTACTCTGCCCAATTTTTGCGAAGACTTAATACACTTGAAGTTTGGTTCTCTCAAGAGGTCTAGTATCTTTGCTTGCTTGGTATCAATCCGAAGAATGGGAATTCTATATTGACTCATAATATCAAGTATTGGATTCTTGTTGGTTAGATGGTTCTTACCCCTGGCTTTTATCTTCTTTAATTTCAAAAATCTTCTTCCTCCTTTTAAAAACTCTTCTTATTTCTAAACTTGAAACACTTTGATAATAAACTTGGACTTAGGTCCATGCATTTTCAAAACATTTTCATAAATAAATTTCAACCAATTTAATAATACCTTGACATTTTTGTGAGAAGACTAGAAGTCAATCAATCTCATTTCAAACCATTTTTGTCACTTTGGCCTTTTATTTTAAAACTTTCCTTAAAAGATTAGACTCTTGTCAATCCTTGTAGTGATGCAAACAACTATAATTCTACAATATGTAGTAAAGAGAGATATTTTCCACTTGGGTGTTGAGTGAGGCATTGTTGATTTTAAAATCCAAGCCATATCCTCCACTTTGAGATGATGCAAATTCTCCTTTCTCATGATTATGGGTAGTAAGTATGTTTTCCACACGGACAATGACGATGAGGTCTTATCTCATAAAATTAACCAACACACTTGTGTTTCAAATTTTTAAAAGAGGAACTACGTGTACCCTGATCCCCTATTGCACAAAAGGTGGTACGTAGGCACTAAAGATTCGCAACCGCGGCGGGTGCAAAAATCATAAAAATATTTCTTTTCTCACCTCCACCATCCATTTTATATATAACACTTTTTTATAGCCAAAATATACAGATTTTTCAAAGAGGTTCCTGCGGAGTACCATAGATGTTTAGGGTGCTAATACCTTCCCTTTGCATAACCAACCCCCTTACCTTGAATCTTTCCCCCTTTTTTTGGGTTATTCGCTCTTTTCCCGTTCCTTTGGAAACAATAAAGCGCGGTGGCGATTTTTATTTTGATTTGTATAAAGTCTAGTCAATCCAATGGATTAGTCTTGAACATTTCTACCGCTATAGAAAAATTGCGACTTCACTGGGAAAAGATTGACCTCTTGTTGGGCCATCCCTAAGTGGGTTGAGTCTATCTTTGTTTATATATGTATATGTGTTATTGTGTTAATGTGTTATATTTTGTATATATGTTTGTCTGGATTTTCCTGGTTTACAGGGTGCTTGGTGATTACTCATAAGTCCTATACCCAGATTTGGGCAAACTTTAAGATAGGACGGGCGGTATAGTCATGTTAACTTTGAGGGAGTAATCCCAAAAAAGGAGGCATGAGATCCCCCACTCATTGGAGGCCCCTTTGACTGTAGTGTCGTTTACCGAGTAATCGGGAAGACGTACTGCTTTCGACCTAGGAGCCTGCTGAAGCTGAGGACCGTAGATTACCTAACCCATCTTGGCCTTTTAGGTGTAGTGCGGAAGCTATGACGGAGTAATCCAGAAATAGTTGTCATGCGATACTACGCTCGGACGAGTCTTTCTTGAGAATATTACTAATTACTGAGTTAATCGGGAAGTTGGTAATATCCGAAGGAAGGATGTAGACTCTGGGAACCTCTTAGAACCTTATTCGGTAGGTGATAACTTTTTAGACCAATACCTTATGGGTAGTACCTTCGACCTTATGCTCGTGACGTTGAACCTATGAACCCTATATGTGTGATCTTGTGTGTGATTGTTGCATCATGCATCCATGCACTCATAAGCATCTTTTGAAGAAAATAATATTTTAAGGGATTTAAAGGTTGACTATTTGTGAATATCTCAGGTACTTTTAAACCATGGAATCTGGAAAGAGAAAGACCGGGAAATACAGTTTTAAGGATTCTAAGATAGATGAATTGATCAGTCTAATTCTCGAGATCGAGTGTTTTGCAGACTTTCGAAAGAAGTATGGATCCATTATTCCTCTCATGAAGTTGAAGATGAAGGAGGGTATTCTCTCAACTTTGGTCCAGTTCTATGATTCGGTGTATCACTGCTTTACTTTTCCCGATTATCAGTTGATGCCAACACTGGAAGAGTATTCCTATCTATTAGATTTATCTGTTACCGATCGTGTTCCTTTTACTGGTTTGGAGGGTGAGCCAAAACCACATGAGATTGCTGCTTTGATTCATCTGGGGAAGTCTGGGGTGGAAGCCCATATGACTACCAAAGGAGGGATTAGAGGATTACCAGCTCAGTTCTTATTGGAGAAAGCTCGTTACTTTGCCAGGATGAAGAGTACGACTTCTTTTGAGGCCATCTTTGCTTTACTCGCCTATGGATTATTCTTATTTCCTAATGTGGACAAGTTTGTCGACATTAACACTATCAGGATTTTCATGATTTGAAACCCGATTCCTACACTGTTGGGTGATGCTTATTACTCTGTTCATCTTCGGAGTTCCTATCATGGGGAATGATTATCTGTTGCACGCCTTTGTTATATCGGTGGTTTATCTCTCATATGCCTCAGTCTGATGCTTTTTGGGATGTCAAGAAGGAACCCCGTTGGGCTCCTAAAATCATGGCACTTACTCACTCGGATATTTATTGGTATCATCGAGCTTACCAGGATGTGGAGGTTATTGACAGTTGTGGTAGTTTCCCCGATGTGCCTCTTCTTGGTTCAAAGGGAGGAATTAACTATAACCCTGTTCTTGCACGGCGGCAACTTGGTTACTCGATGAGGGATAAACCAAATAGTATTTATTTGAGTAGTTTCTTTCTGAAGGAAGGAGAAGACCACAGGAAAGCTAGGGAGCAGATTGCGAAGGCCTGGCGTCACATTCATAAGAAGAGTATGAAGGATTTGGGACCTAGAGGTGTTGTTTCTTTGGAGCCATATCTTCAGTGGGTCCGATCGAGAGCCATTCAGTTGAAGATGTCGTATACTCGGGAGACACCCATGCCTGATTTGTTTGCGAAGACCACTTCTCCCTTATTAGATGATCTAGAAGAGCTGCAACTTGCTTTGGTTAAGATGCAACAGGAAAGGGATGCTTGGAAGAACAAGTTCTAGACTTTAGAGAGTTCCTACAGAGTAGACCTGAAGGAGAAAGATGATTTGATCGAGATCCTTGAAAGTTGAGCGGTGGAGTCTATGGAAAGGAAAGGGGATTTAGTTTCTCCTAAGACTCAAACAGGTGTTGATTACTCACTTCCTGCTTCAGATGATTGGAAGGAGGTTGCCATCAGACATGTGGAAGAAAACCAGAGGTTGAGGGCTCAGATTGTCAGGCTCACAGGGAAGCGCCAGCGTACAGATTGATCTCCATTAGTTCCTCTTCTCAGGATTTTAGATTGTATTTTCATCTTGTACTTGGTATCATTGAAAATTGTAATCCATTTTGAAGTTATTATAATAAAAAAATTTAGTATTTCAAAAGCTTTATTACTTGGATGTTTGCAATATGTCTATAAACCATAAATCCCTTGAAATATTAAATGATAAAGTAAAAATAATCATATGCATTGCATATCATGCATCATATTGCACATATTTCTTGCATTTGTTATGCATATCCAGGTGTCTTACCCAGCTTCTTTACTTCACTCAGCAAGCTGACTCATCACTACAACACTCGGGCTAATTTCAAAAAGAAGATGGACAACTTAGAACAGGAGAATCACGAGTTGCGCGAAGAAGTTTCCGCTTTGAAGGCTGGCTTGGCCAACTTGACTACTCTGATGGAAGCTCTGGTGGTTGCTCAGAATCAGACACCGAGTGTTCAACCTCAACCAACAAGGGCAAATGCTGAAGTTCCTATTGTTCCTGTATCCGCTACTCCGGTTGTTGTTCAAAACCGTATGCCTCAGGGTTATCCATGGGGAATGCCAGAGAATTTTGCACCTGAAGGTTTCAATCTTGTCTCTCAAGATGCTCAAGTGGTTCAAAATGTTGTTACTCCTACACCTCATGTGGTGCATACTGTTCCTGCTGCACCTCCTTCGGTGAATTTGGTTCCGTTTATTAATGAAGATATGTGTCGTCCTTTCCCTCCGCCGAGTGAAGACTTGGGTCTTTATGACAGAATGGATGATTTCCAAGAATAGTTTGATAGAATGCAAAGAGATATGAAGGCTCATAGGGGAAAAGAGCTATTTGGGAAGAATGTGAATGAGCTATTTTTGGTCCCGAATGTTAAAGTGCATGCTAAGTTCAAGGTCCCGGAATTTGAGAAGTACAAGGGCAACACTTTCCCTCGTGCTCATTTAGTGATGTATGTAAGAAGAATGTCTACCCACACCAATGATCAGCGTCTTCTGATTCACTTTTTCCAGGATAGTCTGACCGGTGCAGCGTTGAAATGGTACATGAGTTTAGACAGCGCCAACATCCATACTTTTAATGATTTGGGAGAAGCATTCATTAAACAATACAAGTACAATGTGGACACGGCGCCTGACCGTTACCAGCTTAGGGCCATGGTTCAAAAAGATAGAGAATCGTTCAAAGAGTATGCATAGAGATAGCGCGAAGTGGCTGCACAAGTGATTCCTCCCATGGAGGAGAAAGAAATGACTAAGATTTTTCTGAAGACGCTAGGCGCTTTCTACTACGAAAGAATGGTAGCAAGTGCCCCAAGTGATTTTACAGAGATGGTAGGAATGGGTGTCCTCCTAGAAGAGGCAGTAAGAGAAGGCCGTTTGACAAAGGGTGAAGGATCCGGAGGGGTGAAAAAGCCAGCTTATGGTTTTACAAAGAAGAAAGAGGGGGATACAAATGTTGTTATGCAAGAGAGAAGGGTAAACTCTCCTAGAAAGAATTATCAGCGTCATCAGCAAGTCGCCTCAGTTACTCCTGTTATGAATGCCGCTCCGACTACCGTTGCTTATCAGAGACCGTCCCAGTAGGGGAATCAAGGGTATAATCAGAGAAGGGAGAACTATGATCCTATTCCCATGAGCTATACAGAGCTACTACCAGCATTGATACAGAAGAAGTTGGTCCAGACATGACCACCTCCCGCCATGCCATCACCATTGCCTTGGTATTACAAAGCAGACTAGACGTGTGCCTTTCATCAGGGAGAACCAGGGTATAGTGTTGAGAATTGTTATCCTTTGAGGATTGAAGTACAAAGGTTGGTGAAGTATGGAATTTTATCTTTCAAAGACGTGGGACCTAATGTGAAAGACAATCCTCTACCCAAGCACGGGGGAGTGAATGCTATAAATATGGTGGCCGGTTGTCCAGGCGACTTTCGAATTTTTGACATTAATCTGGTTAGAGGAGATTTGGTGAAGATGCACACAGACCTCTGTGAATTCAGTTATTATACGCATGACCATGCCGGTTATGCTATTTGCAGTACAGACATACAAGGTTGCGAGAAGATAAAGGTTGATTTACAGGAGATGATGGATGAAGGTTTAATCCATATAATCAGGCCTAGGGAGGAATATGAAGAGGAGGTGAATATGGTTTCTGGATGTCCTGGTGAATTCCGAATTTTTGATGTGGATCATTTGAATGAGGATCTCGTGCAGTTGCATGCTACCTTTGGTTGTACTGCTGGTCAGGTGGAACACCAATATGGGTCTTGCATAGTTTGTTGTCGAAATCCCCGAGGATGTTCAATTGTGAGAGAGGGTGTTCAATTACTGTTAGACAATGGAACTATCAAGATCACAGGTCAGAGAGATGATTATTATGAGATTGATATGGTTGAAGTGTGTTTGATGGAAGAAGAGTCAGAGGAAGAGTATGCCTCCGCAGATGAGTATTTCTCTTCAGACGAAGATTTGTTTGCCGGAAATGACTTTTTGATGGCTGATTGTGTTAAGGAAGGGGTAAACGTCATTGTACCTTGTTTTGGTGCACCCACTCATCTTGAGGTGGAGTACCATAGCAAACCAGCTATTACCCCATTGGTAATTAGTCTTCCAGGTCCTGTTCCCTATGAATCAGACAAGGTTGTGCCTTAGAAATACAACGCTACAATCTTAGAAGATGGGGTAGAGATTTCCATCCAGCCAATGCCAGATGTTGGAAATATAGCTGATAATAGCAGGGTGACCCGTATCGGTCATGTGTTTGCGCCGGTTATTCGAAGAGATGTTGTTTCTGAAAAGAAAATTGCTGAGAACGATGAGCCTAAGAAGGCTACAGGAGAGACTAGTGGAGCTACATTAGAGAAAGAAGTGGATGATATTTTGAAGATAATTAAGATGAGCGACTACAAAATTGTAGATCAGCTATTGCAGACTCCTTCCAAGATATCTATCCTAGCTTTATTAATGAATTCCTCTGCTCATAGAGAATCCCTGATGAGAGTACTAGACCAAGCTTTTGTGGAGAATGACATGCCATTAGATCAATTCAGCAGCATAATTGGAAACATTATGTCATGTAACAATTTGAGTTTCTGCGATGATGAGTTACCAGATGAAGGGAGGAATCATAACCTGGCCCTCCACATATCTATGAACTGCAAGAACGATTTGCTGTCCAATGTGTTAATTGATAACGGATCCGTACTAAAAGTTATACCGAGGAGTACCCTCATGAAGTTAAAGTATCAAGGAGCACCTATGCGCCCGAGTGGCATCATTGTGAAGGCTTTTGATGGGTCGAGGAAATCTGTCATCGGTGAAGTGGACTTGCCCATCCATATAGGACCACATTTGTTCTTGATAACCTTCCAGGTCATGGACATTATTCCCGTATATAGTTGTTTGCTAGGAAGGCCATGGATACACGAAGCAGCGGCTGTCACTTCAACTTTGCATCAGAAGTTAAAGTTTGTGCGCAAAGGGAAGGTGGTGATCATAAATGGGGAGCAGGTGTTGTTGATATCCCATATATCCTCTTTCAGTATTGTAGAAGCGGATGAGGCTGCTGTTGGAACCCAGTTCCAAGCCCTATCTATTGACAACATAAGGAGGAATGAGAATTAGGTGGTTCCGCTGAAGGACGCGCAGCAGGTTGTGCGCAATGGTCATAATGCAGTTTGGGGACAACTTATGGATCCACCCGTGAACAAAAACAAAATGGGTTTGGGTTTCTCTTCGAAGAATGGAAAAGGCGAAAGTTTGAAGTCAAAGTCTTCTGTGAACAGTTATCATGATGTTTTCTGCAGCGGAGGCTACCTCCATCCAATTGGTTTTGGAATTAATGTTGTTGAAGAAGATGAAGCAGAGCGGGAAGTACCGAATTATGTGACGCATGGAGTCCGAGTTCAGAACTGGGTCACCATTGATGTTCCTTCTTGCATACATATTTCAAAGTAGTTTGTTTTGTTAATCTGTTTCTTTCTTTTGAAAATCTTTCACTCTGCCCAAGGTGAAAGTATTGTATGGGCTTATCTGTTTGCTTTGACTATTAAGATCATTAATAAAAGTTGTCTTCGCTTCCAAAAATATGTCTTTATTTTCTGCTTTTTCTTGGGAAATGGTAATCAAATAAAAAACCCTTTCAAAATAAATAATAACTGAAAATTAATCTGCATGATCACTTGTTATATGTGTCAGTCTCTAAAAGCAATCATAAATCATATGTGCAGATTAATTAAAAAACCCGTTGAATACAATGACCCTGCACCCTCTCCTAACTTTGATTGTCCTGTGTTTGGGGCTGAAGAAGAAGATTATGATGAGATTCCAGAAGAGGTCTCACGGTTGCTTGAGCATGAGGAAAATACCATTCAGTCATATAAGGAGCCTTTGGAAGTGATTAATGTGGGTTCAGAAGAAGATCCGAAGGAAATTAAGATTGGAGCATCGTTGCATCCAGATGTGAAGAGCGGGTTGATTGAGCTGTTGAAAGAGTATGTGGATATTTTTGCTTGGTCTTATCAAGATATGCCTGGTCTAGATACAGACATTGTCGAGCATCGTTTGCCGTTGAAGCCAGAGTGTCCGCCAGTTAAACAAAAGTTGAGAAGAACCCACCCAGATATGGCAGTAAAGATCAAAGAGGAGGTCCTAAAACAGATTAATGTTGGTTTTCTTGTGACGTCAGTGTATCCTCAATGGATTTCCAATATTGTCCCAGTACCAAAAAAAGATGGAAAAGTCCGCATGTGCGTAGATTACAGAGATCTAAATAAAGCTAGTTTGAAAGATGATTTTCCATTGCCTCACATTGACATGTTAGTGGACAGCACAGCAAAATTCAAGGTATTCTCGTTCATGGATGGATTTTCCGGGTATAATCAAATAAGAATAGCTCCAGAGGACATGGAAAAAACAACGTTTATCACACCCTGGGGAACATTCTGTTACAGAGTGATGCCATTCGGGTTGAAGAACGCTGGTGCAACGTACCAGAGGGCTATGACAACCCTATTCCATGATCTGATGCACAAGGAAATTGAAGTATATGTTGATGATATGATTGCAAAATCCCAAACTGAAGAATGGCATATAAAAGATTTGTTGAAGTTGTTTCAGCATTTGAGGAAGTATCGTCTCCGCTTGAATCCAAATAAATGCACCTTCGGAGTTAGACCAGGGAAATTGTTGGGTTTTATCGTTAGCCAGAAAGGAATTGAAGTTTACCCTAATAAAGTCAAAGCAATTCAAGAAATGCCAGCACCAAGAACTGAAAAGCAAGTCAGAGGTTTCCTCGGGCGTTTGAATTATATTTCCAGATTCATTTCCCACATGACTGCAAAGTGTGAACCGATCTTTAACTTGTTAAAGAAAGATCAAGGTTGTGTGTGGACGGATGAATGCCAAAGGGCATTTGAGAGTATTAAAGAGTATCTGCTTGAACCTCCTATCTTGCTCCCTCCCGTAGAAGGAAGACCGTTGATTATGTATCTAACAGTATTAGATAAATCTGTGGGTTGTATTCTGGGACAACAGGATGAAACAGGGAAGAAAGAGTTTGCCATTTATTATCTCAGCAAAAAGTTCACTGATTGTGAGTTGCGGTATTCAAAGCTAGAAAAAATGTGTTGTGCTTTGGCTTGGGCGGCAAAGCGTTTGCGGAAGTATATGTTGAATCATGCCACTTGGTTGATCTCCAAAATGGATCGAATCAAGTATATTTTTGAGAAGCCTGATCTTACTGGGAGAATTGCCCGCTGGCAGATGTTGTTATCTGAATATGATATTGAGTACCGCACTCAAAAAGCTATCAAAAGTAGTGTGTTGGCAGATTACCTTGCTCACCAGCCGGTGGAAGATCATCAGTTTGCAGAATATGAATTCCCCGATGAGGATGTGATGTTCCTAAAAGTGAAAGATTGTGATGAACCATTGCCTGAGGAAGGCCCTGGCCCTGAATCTCGTTGGAGTATGATATTTGATGGAACAGTGAATGCTTATGGTAAAGGAATTGGTGTTGTGATCGTCACTCCTCATGGATCGCACATTCCTTTTACTTCAAGGTTAACATTTGATTGCACTAATAATATGGCGGAATATGAGGCTTGCATCATGGGTCTTAAGGAAGCTATTGATCTCATAATCAAAATTCTAGATGTGTATAGTGATTCAGCTTTGGTAATAAATCAGATTAAAGGAGAATGGAATACTCGTCACCCTGGCTTGATCCCTTACATGGATTATGCTAGAAGATTACTACCCTTCTTCAATAAAGTTGAATTCCATCACATTCCTAGAGATGAAAATCAAATGGGGGATGCTCTGGAAACTCTGGCTTCCATGTACCAAGTGAATACTTGGAATGATATACCCCGTATTACAGTTCGACGGCTGCATAGGCCCGCTCATGTGTTTACGACAGAGGAGGTAGCAGATGAAAAACCTTGGTATTATGACATCAAGTATTTTCTTCAGACTCAGGAATACCCGATTGGTGCGTCGAGGAAAGATAGAAAGACACTGAGAAGATTGGCAGGCAGTTTCTTCCTCAGTGAAAATGTGTTATACAAGAGAAATTATGACATGGTCTTGCTCAGATGTGTGGATAGACACGAAGAAGACATGTTGATGCATGAGATCCATGAAGGTTCATTTGGAACTCATGCTAATGGGTATTCGATGGCTAAAAAGATGCTAAGGGAAGGTTACTATTGGTTGACAATGGAATCTGATTGTTACAAATTTGCAAAGAAGTGCCATAAATGCCAGGTTTATGCAGACAAGGTCCATGTGCCTCCGACACTTCTCAATGTGATTTCCTCCCCATGGCCTTTCTCTGTGTGGGGTATAGACATGATCGAGATGATAGAACCCAAAGCTTCGAATGGACACCGTTTCATCTTGGTAGCAATTGACTACTTTACCAAATGGGTAGAGGCTGCTTCTTATGCCAATGTTACCAAACAGGTGGTTGTGTGTTTCATCAAAAACAATCTTATATGCCGGTATGGTGTGTCAAGTAGAATCATCACTGACAATGGCTCAAATTTGAACAACAAGATGATGACAGAACTGTGTGAAGAATTCAAGATTGTCCATCACAATTCGTCTCCATACAGGCCAAAGATGAATGGGGTTGTTGAAGCTGCTAATAAGAATATCAAGAGAATTATCAAGAAAATTGTTGTTACTTATAAGGATTGGCATGAAATGCTCCCTTTTGCTCTGCATGGATATCGAACATCTGTCCGCACTTCAACAGGAGCAACCCCGTTCTCCCTGGTATATCGAATGGAAGTTGTACTCCCTGTTGAGGTAGAGATTCCCTCGTTGCGTGTGATAATGGAAGCCAAGTTGACAGAGGCTGAATGGGTCCAGAACAGGTTTGACCAATTAAATTTGATTGAAGAGAAGAGAATGACAGCTTTGTGTCATGGGCAGTTATATCAGAATAGAATGAAGAAAGCATTTGATAAAAAGGTCAAACCTCGTGAATTCAGAGAAGGCGACCTCGTGCTCAGGAAGATCATGTCTTTTAACACCGATTCTAGGGGAAAGTGGACTCCAAATTTTGAAGGCCCGTATGTTTTCAAGAAAGCCTTCTCTGGTGGTGCATTAATTCTTGAAAATATGGATGGCGAGGAGTTCCCACGTCCCATGAATGCTGACGCAGTCAAGAAATACTTTGCCTAAAGAAATAAAAGAACAGTTTGCTAAGTTGAAAACCCGAAAGGGCGGCTTAGGCAAAAAAGGAGCGTCTCGGTAGGCTGAAAACCCGAAAGGGCGGTCTAGGCAAAAATTAGAGACATAAACAGAATAAATTTCCCGCTAAGTTGAAAACCTGCAAGGGCAGCTTAGGCAAAAGTTATGGATTTTTCTTGGCAAGTAACTACGTCAGACAAGACTTGATCATTGAAGCAACAATATTCTCGGATTCTCACCATACTTCAACAAAAGCTGCTGCTCAGGATTTCAAAAGTTGTTAGGGGGAATGGTGGTCATTGTATCTCAATGTATCTTTTCCATTATATATTACCATTTCCCAAACTTTGTAATCATCCATGGAGTCTCGCCATTTGAAAACTACCATTCTATTAATGAAATTCGAGCTTTTGCCCAATTCTTTGTGTTCTTATTTTTATTTAGCTTACAAAGACTCCATTTATTACTGATAATAATTTTTAAAGCAAAAAGATTAAAAAGAAAAATTGACTTTTCAAAAAAAAAAAGGGAGATCTTCACAATTCAATTTACTTTGGGATTTGTGATGAAACAATGAAAACAAAAATGGAGATCCCAGGAATGAACAAACTCTGGTTGTTTTAAGAAGATTTACTTCCTTCATGAAGGTTTTTCTCAGGTCATCTTGTTGGTATGTGCGCAATCTTTGTGTGTTTCTCATATAGTTAAAGACAATACCAGTGGGTGCAAGGTACAGTATTAGGTTTGTGATCCCATTATCCCCGACCAAGTCTTGGTTCGCTTTTGATTTTGGGTTTGCATGGTCAGAAGCCTCCGTCCCAAGTTCCCCAGCGATGTTTTCCCTTATATGATGAAAGGTTTTATTCCCTTGGTGTGCTAAGATATTGCTCTTTTTGCAGTATTGGCATTAGTGTTGACTTCTTGATTTCCCGGGAAGGCTATCCCAGGGCATATTTTGTCGGAATAGGTTTTCATGATGTAAAGTTTCAATCTGCATCTTTCCCCAAGGGGGTAGGCTTGAATTCCCCAGTGAGGTTTGATTGTCTCAGCGTCAGTCTGCTTTATTTGAGGCTGGTCTTGCAATCTCCAGTAGGTATGTTGCTTTTGAAAAACTGGTTTCTCCGATGAAACCGGAAGAAAGATGTTTTATCCCGGTATCTGTTTGATTTAGCTACATCCGAATTATGTTTCTCCTCAGTGAAGTTAGGATAGGCAATAGGTTTGGTTTCCGCAATTTCTTTTACCTTTCTTGGATTGATCTTTCTGGTTGAAGTTTAGCCCAATGTTGTTGGTACCTGAGGAGGTTTTGTTTGTTTGTACTGAATATGTATACTTTTACTAACATATAAACGATATCACTCATACATTCATACACGCATCATGCATTGCTACAAATCGTTTTTTATTGATATTGTGTTCTAACCTTCCTGCAGCGCTCCTTGCTTAGGTGGATTTGGTTTTCCCTCTTGAGTTTATTTTTCAAAGGATGTATCTTCGTTAGCCGTCTTGCACCAGTTTGTTTCTAATTGGATTCGTGGTTGCATGACGATATTATTTACTTTGGATTTCCGAGAACTTTGAGTTTTGGTTTGTGCATTTATTTTTCACGAGAAGACTTTATCTCTTTCCCCAGGAAGTCATATCTATTTCCCCAGGAAGTCATATCTCTTTCCCCAGGAAGTCATATCTCTTTCCCCAGGAAGCCATATTTCTATCTGCAGAAAGTCATTTCTCTTTGAAATTCCCCTTGACAATGAGTGGAAGTCTCTTTATTTGAGATAAGCTTACATATTACTCTTTCCAGGCAGAGTGCCTTGGTTAAAGAAGAAGTTGAGACCAGTTCTAGGTGAAACACCAGAATTTCGGGGAAAACTTGATATATTTTCTCTCTACCTTCAGTGAACGTTGGTAGTACATCGGCAGTGAATGTCGGTGTTTGTTATCTTTTTTCTATCATCAGTGAACGTTGATAGTTCATAGTCAGTGAACGGCGGTGGTATGATATATTTTCTCTCTACCTTCAGTGAACGTTGGTAGTACATCGGCAGTGAACGTCAGTGTTTGTTATCTTTTTGCTATCTTCAGTTAACGTTGATAGTTCATCGTCAATGAACGACGGTGGTATGATATTTTCTCTTTCTACCTTCAGTGAACGTTGGTAGTACATCAGCAGTGAACGTCGGTGTTTCTTATCTTTTTTCTATCATCAGTGAACGTTGATAGTTCATCGTCAGTGAACGGCGGTAGTATGATATTTTCTCTTTCTACCTTCAGTGAATGTTGGTAGTACATTGGCAGCGAACGTCAGTGTTTGTTATCTTTTTGCTATCTTCAGTGAACGTTGATAGTTCATCGTCAGTGAATAGCGATGGTATGATATATTTTCTTTCTACCTTCAGTGAACGTTGGTAGTACATCGGCAGTGAACGTCGGTGTTTGTAATCTTTTTGCTATCTTTAGTGAACATTGATAGTTCATCGTCAGTGAACGGCGATGGTATGATATATTTTCTCTCTACCTTCAGTGAACGTTGGTAGTACATCGGTAGTGAACGTCGGTGTTTGTTATCTTTTTGCTATCATCAGTGAACGTTGATAGTTCATCGCCAGTGAACGACTATGGTATGATATTTTCTCTTTCTACCTTCAGTGAACGTTGGTAGTAAATCGGCAGTGAACGTCGGTGTTTGTTATCTTTTTGCTATCTTCAGTGAACATTGATAGTTCATCGTCAGTGAACGGCGGTGGTATGATATTTTCTCTCTATCTTCAGTGAACTTTGGTAGTACATCGGCAGTGAACGTCGGTGTTTGTTATCTTTTTGCTATCTTCAATGAACGTTGATAGTTAATCGTCAGTGAATGGCGGTGGTATTATATTTTCTCTTTCTACCTTCAGTGAACGTTGGTAGTACATCGGCAGTGAACGTCAGTGTTTATTATCTTTTTGCTATCTTCAGTGAACGTTGATAGTTTATCGTTAGTGAACGGCGGTGGTATGATATATTTTCTCTCTACCTTCAGTGAACGTTGGTAGTATATAAACAATGAACGTCGGTGTTTGTTATCTTTTTGCTATCTTCAGTGAGCGTTGATAGTTCATCGTCAGTGAACGGCGATGGTATGATATATTTTCTCTCTACCTTCAGTGAATGTTGGTAGGACATCGGCAGTGAACGTCGGTATTTGTCATCTTTTTGCTATCTTTAGTGAACTTTGATAGTTCATCGTTAGTGAACGGCGGTGGTATGATATTTTTTCTCTACCTTCAGTGAACGTTGGTAGAAATCGTCAGTGAACGTTGATGCTTGTTATCCTCCTCTCTGATTCAATTCTTTTGGTCCACCAGTGATTTATTTTCCTAGTGGGGTTGCTCCTTTGTTTCTTCATTTTTGTGGCATCCCCAGTGATACTTTGCGTCTCTTTTGTTCTCTTCATATGCATTCATAATCATAAGCATTGCATGGCATCTTAGAGACAAAATTAGGGCTGGTTTTATATTTAAGTATCTTCAATCGCGTCGACACAAAGATTTTTAACCTTCGTATCTCCGGATAGAAGACACTTAAATAAGGGCAGCTGTTGTACCCCATTTTTTTCCCCTAAGATTCCCCTATCATATCATGTCAACTTGATCATAACAAAATCACATTAGGGTTGGTTCTTCCTCTTTTTTCTATCTCCTATCTTTAAGTTTTCTCTTAGGAATCTCCAAGCACCTTAGTTGTGTATTTTGTATATGCGTTGATAATTAACCTCTAACCAAAATACAAAAAATATTTGTCTTTGTCTTTGAAAAATTGTGTTTTGTAGGTACCGAGTCAAAGCATCCGACAAATAAGGTTTTCCGGTATTATTTCCCTAAAATATCTATTTGCAAAGAAAAAAATAATAATTAAAATTTTTATTGTACAATCGATTGCTCCCATAGTGCAATCGATTGCACAGTGTATTATGCATAATCTTTGAGAAAAGTGTATTTTTAGCCTTCAAAAAATAATTTTTTTTAGTATGTATCGACACATACATGTTATGTGTCGACTCATGAAATTTGATTGATTATGTATTGTGTCGAAGTAGCAACTTGCATCGATCCATAGAGGCTTGTGTCAACTCATCCTGCTTTGTATAACTAGCATGTGTCGACACATACATGTTATGTATCGACTTATGCAAGTTGATTGATTATGTATTGTGTCGAAGTAGCAGCTTGCATCGACCCATAGAGGCTTGTATAGACTCATCCTGCTTTGTATAACTAATATGTATCGACACATACGTGTTATGTGTCGACTCATGCAAGTTGATTGATTCTGTATTGTATTGAAATAGCAGCTTGTATCGATCCATAGAAGCTTGCGTCGACTCGTGCTGTGTTATACAACTAGCATGTGTCGACGCATACGACTCTTGTGTCGACTCATAGCAACAAAACACACGTGATTTTTGAAAAAAAGCCTGCAATTTCAAAACTGTCATCCTTTTGGCTCCAATTTTTCTGCATAATTTGAAAATTATATCATTAATTCAATTGTTGGCTCCAAGAATCAATTACCAAATTACCACTAATCCCAATCCTAAACTCTATAAATAGAGCCCTCATCTCATTCAAATGAGAAGCTTTGGATATCCAAAATCACTTTGCTAAAAAATCTCTCAATTCTCTCCATCTACCAAATTCACTCAAAGCTCCATTTTCAAAAAGTTAGTAAGCTTTGCATTGAAGCTTACTAATCTTTGAGTTAAACCTGCATCCAAACACTTTTTCTTCATCAATTCTCTACATCCAAGCTTGGCAATTGATTCTTGTGGTTGAATTGAAGCAAATTCTTGAAGTTGTTTTGATAATTCTCTAGATCTACCTTTGGTAAGTTGGATAATTCATCTTTCACAATGTGATCTCTTGGTGATCTTTGGGATTGATTCTTTGAGAATTATTTTGTGATTCCAATGGTGTTATTTTCTTATAATTTGATGGAATTTTCGTGCTCAATTGGATCCATGATCATAAGGTGTTTGATGGAAAGTTTGAACAGAAATTGGGCTTTTAAAATGTTGTTTTTGCTACTGTAACAGTGTGCAATCGATTTACACATGGACAAAATGCATTTTTTTGCCTTGTTTTGAGGAAGCTTTGATCCAAAAATGCTTTTTCTACTCACTCCTTTGATTGTTGGTTTGGATTGCAATTTTAAATGTCCAATTTGTCTTTAAACTCAATGGACTTTGTGATGTAGATGAAGTTGGATAAATGTTCATCAATTCAAATCTACCTAAGAGTGAATTATTTAATTCATTTTTGGTGCTTTGGATTAATGATATGTTTAGTGCTTTAATCCATCTAGAGGAGTGGTTGAATTTAAAGATGAAAGAATTTTGAGATGGTGATCCAAATTAGCTTATCATTCCCCTCCCTCTTCATTTTAACCCTTTCTTTTTTTTAATTGTGCTACATGTTAAGGGATGGTGATCCCTATATCATTTATCCAAACATGAAGTATATAAATTTCTATTGACCGGCCTCAAAATATGTGTGAATTCTACATAAGTCCACTTACGATTGTTAACATAGCGCTAAATTTTGTCCCGATTCGAATAAATGATTATTTGTGGCCCAAACTTATGATTGCAAGCCCAAGTATGTTAATTTGATCTCTTTGATCCAATAATCCTGAGATTCATTGTATGGTGGCTTTGGTTCTACCAATCCTCTAATGGATCTACAACACCTTTGGTCAACGTGGATCACTTAAATATCATTGATCATTAAATGTTACTTTTGAGGATTCCAAAATGGATGATATACTTGACAAAAAGCAAATGCAACTTGTTGTGTGGAGGCTTTAGTTCTACCAATCCTCTAATGAGTTCCAAATGCAAGTTTCAAGATGGTCATCCAACTAACCACTAATTTCTAACAATTGACTTTACTTTATGCTTTTATTTTTTATGCTTTATGTACCATTTAATTTAAGCATTTACATTTCATGCCATTTTTTATTTTGCTCACTTGAGTATTTATTCTTATGCCATTTTTATTTTTTGCTCACTTGAGCATTTACTTTTATGTCATTTTTTATTTTGCTCACTTGAGCTTTTCTTTTCCTTTTAAAGAAACCTAATAATCAACATGAACCATAAAAATCTTTAATGATACTTGGACTATTTGGTTACTATCCTTGGCATTATGGAGTATTGGACTTCTTGGACTTAGGATTAGAAACCTTGGCCTATCTTGGAGACCTTGTGATCTTACTAGATTATTTTGTCTGGAGTTCTTGAGGTTTACCTCAAGACATTGGGTTGTTTGTTTGTTTTGTGTGCAGGTTATTGTGATTACATACTTTGTTTGTAATCTGGAATTCACCCGTATACAGCCGTTACTCTGCCCAATTTTTGCGAAGACTTAATACACTTGAAGTTTGGTTCTCTCAAGAGGTCTAGTATCTTTCCTTGCTTGGTTTCAATCCGAAGAATGGGAATTCTATATTGACTCATAATGTCAAGTATTGGCTTCTTGTTGGTTAGATGGTTCTTATCCCTATCTTTTACCTTATGCTTTAGGATAGTCTCTTCATCTCCTCCCATCTTCTTTAATTTCAAAAATCTTATTCCTCCTTTTAAAAACTCTTCTTATTTCTAAACTTGAAACACTTTGATAATAAACTTGGACTTAGGTCCATGCATTTTCAAAACATTTTCATAAATAAATTTCAACCAATTTAATAATACCTTGACATTTTTGTGAGAAGACTAGAAGTCAATCAATCTCATTTCAAACCATTTTTGCCACTTTGGCCTTTTATTTTAAAACTTTCCTTGAAAGATTAGACTCTTGTCAATCCTTGTAGTGATGAAAACAACTATAATTCTATAATATGTAGTAAAGAGAGATATTTTCCACTTGGGTGTTGAGAGAGGCATTGTTGATTTTAAAATCCAAGCCATATCCTCCACTTTGAGATGATGCAAATTCTCCTTTCTCCTGATTATGGGTAGTAAGTATGTTTTCCACACGGACAATGACGATGAGGTCTTATCTCATAAAATTAACCAACACACTTGTATTTCAAATTTTTAAAAGAGGAACTACGTGTACACTGATCCCCTATTGCATGAAAGGTGGTACGTAGGCACTAAAGGTTCGCAACCGCGGCGGGTGCAAAAATCATAAAAATATTTCTTTTCTCACCTCCATCAACCATTTTATATACAACACATTTTTATAGCCAAAATATACAGATTTTTCAAAGAGGTTCCTGCGGAGTACCGTAGATTTTTAGGGTACTAATACCTTCCCTTTGCATAACCAACCCCCTTATCTTGAATCTTTCCCCCTTTTTTTGGGTTATTCGCTCTTTTCTCATTCCTTTGGAAACAATAAAGCGCGGTGGCGATTTTTATTTTGATTTGTATAAAGTCTAGTCAATCCAATGGCTTAGTCTTGAACATTTCTACTACTACACTCCTCATTCCTAAACTACTAATTCGCAGAACAATTGGCACCCCCCCCCCCCCCCCCATGTCCAGCATGCATAACGGGCCTAACCCAAACTATTTTCAGCACCCCCTAGTTTTACTTAATGACTAGAAATACACCCCCCAGGAATTAAATTATATTTTTTTTATGATTCTAATTGTTATTTCTATCTTCTTTTTTTATTTATAATTATCATTATTATTAATATTAATTTTTATATTATTCTTATTATCATATTTTATTTATTATTTATTTATCATATATAATAAATTATTTTTATTCAAAAGCTCATGAATATATTATTTTCTACATATTGCATTAAATATTTTTTTATCATGCATTAATAAAGAGTATTTGAAATCAATTCGATTAAAAAACACAACAAATCTCAAACTATTTTTTCGCAACAAATTAATCTAGACAACTGTTTTTGCAAAAGGGTTTCAAACAGATTTTGACAAATCGAGCATTTAGCCAAAATCTCAACAATCACTACTCCCGGTCAAAATGTGAGGTGACTCAAAATACATTTGAAACCCCTAAAAAACATCAACATATAGGAACTACGAATTGGGACTTTGATTCCTCATAAGAGAATACGTAGGCATACGATTAAAAATCATGGCGAGTTCCCCTATAAAAAATTAAAACCCTATTTTACCCGACCTAAACCTAAAACCTAGTATCCTTGTGAACAAGGTAGATGAAAGGTGCCTAACACCTTCCTTTCGTCTAATGAAGTCCTAAACCTAGAATCTCTGTCTGCGAATTAGGGTTTCCTATTAGGTTCCTTTCCCTAGGATAAAAACCAATAATGGCGACTCTGTATTTAAAAACCAGTCGCAACAGCTGGCGACTCTGTTGGGGACTCCCAACCTTAGGTTTTAGGTCTTATTTTGGGTTTATTTATTTATTTGCTTTATCTATTTATTCACTATTTTTATTTATTTATTGTATATTTTTCATCATCATACATATTTGCTGGTGTTATTCATCATACCCTTAAGGAAGCCACCTTTTGGGAGGGTAAATTAACCATAGATCAAAATTAAGCGCCTATCTTTTAAGGGTACCTATCACAAAATCCTGTCACTCAGCCATACATCCATGCATTCATACATTTCATATATTCATCACACATTTATTTTTATTTGTATTATTCACAGGATACCAAAAATAATAATAAAATCAAGATCTCGGTGACTGTCTTTAAAAAGGGATACCAAAGGAAACAACTTGTCTACGTCAATGCACCAAACATGTCTGAAATCAAAGCCACAAAAGAGAAATAATGTACTGAAGACTTTCTCAAGCTTTGTCAAGCAAAGGTGGATGGTTTTAAGAGCAGACATCAGTAGGCGCTCCTAGAAGACTTATTTCCCTTTGCTTAATTTCATGCAAACAAGTTTTGGTTTACGATTGTAATATTCTTCAATATCTGGATTATGTTACCTTCAATAAAGACATTTTGTTTCCACATCTCGTATTCGTATCTATTTTTAAGCTGGTCACCGAATAAAAAGAAGCAAAAGATAAATATATACCCAAGTGAATAAGACATTTAACCCCTTTCATATTCATACGTATTCATTTTCATTCATGTATTCATAAATACATGCATATCATATCAAAACTCATCTCGATTTTTATAATAAAAAAAGCTCTCCAGTTAAGCCATGGGTAGAAGAAGATCACCACCTCGTTGGCCTCCATATCAAACAAGGGCCTATCAACAAAGAACCCTGGAACATATCTAGGAAAACCAGGCTGCATTCAAGGAAGATCTAGACCAAGTCAAAGGTGATGTGAGTTCGATGAAAGGAGATCTGAGTCATGTTCTCCTAGCCCTAAAGAACTTCAATGACAAACAAGACCAGATTCCCAAGGTAGCTTTCGAAGAAGTAGCTCAAACGATTGGTGCATCAAGAGGTCATCAACTAAGAAAAGAGACAGAAACAAGACCCCATAATCCAAAAAGGCCTGCTTCAGACTCCCCAAAAAGACAAGAGGGGGAAGTTAATGTCGTAACCTCATAACCAAGGGCACCACAGCCGTTATTGATCCCACAAGGACAGCAACAAGACAGAAGGCTGCAAATAAATTTTGATCCACTTCCGATTCCACCCAGTCAGTTATTACAACACTTGGTCAAGGCATCCTTAGTGGAACTCAAGCCTCTGGCTCCCCCAGTCGGGCCGCTCCCGCGAAAGTACAATGCCAACGCCAGATGTGAGTATCATGCTAATTCTCCTGGACATACCATAGAGCAATGTTCGCCATTCAAGCATAAGGTCCAAAATTTGTTATAATCTCAAGACATCACATTAGAGAAACCTAACATCAAATCAAACCATATGCCTCCGCATGGTGGACTGACAATAAATGCAATCGAAGTAGTCACTGACTCTGAGGCAAGCAGACGAGCAAAAATCCCGATAAACTTGTTGAAAGAATATTTGTTGAGATGTGGATTCCTATTAGAACATAATGAAGCCTTCGAATGGACGCTACAAAATCTAGTGGAGCAAGGGATAGTCCAATTCGGACCATACCCTGAAGAAAAATATATAGCTACTCTGAAGGGTAAAGCACGATTTTCTTCAAAACCAAAAAGGCAATTGATTACATCCGAGAATGTGCCCCAGGAGAAGAATTCAAAAGATGGATTATCGTGGAGATTCCCGAGATATTTTTTCTTTCCTAAGTAATTTTCCTTGTTTTTGAAAGAACCTATGTCAAGCCCGAGGCATTGGGGTTGCTTATATGGGTTCCCCCGTTTTGTTTCAAACAATATTTGCAATTAATAAAGGTTATATTTTGTTTTCAATAAAGATCCTTGTCTTTCTTTTGCATTTATCTCTTAAATTTAAATGGAAATACTTTCTTGGCATATGCATTTTCAAATTCATATAGTAAAATCTGCACCAAAATATGACAACAGTGCAAATCCATGCCTAAAACCACCAATAATGCTACTACTGCGACCCGATGGTGCTCCTATCAACCAAGCTAAAGAGGAAGATGATGAAGATCTCGAACTTTTTGAAGAAGTGGCAAGGGAAATAGAACGAAAGGTTGACAAGGGAAATATAGTAGTTCCTTGGATTCTTAATTATAACAGTTATTTGGATTTGTAACAATTGATTCTGAGATTTGTTCATTGCACAGGCTTCGGTTCAATTAGTAAGCACCGATGACCACATGTATCCAAATTTTATTGATGTGATGCAATGGTTGGCCGAGAGCAACCTGCTTGAAATGATTGTTGATAAATTAAGCCCATTTATAAGTGAAGCATATATCTAGGTTTATGTTTTCTGATCAAACTTTTATATATTAGCTATATGATAATAATGCATTTGCACTTAGCTGGATGTCATACGAACATATTTTAAGACTATTAAATTGGATTTAAAATATAACTTGAAGTCCGAGTTTTCTGATTTTTATCCTATAGTTACGAATTCAGTTGTTGTAAATGCTGACAGCAGGGAATTCATTCCTATATGAAATTCCTCTTGTCATTATTACATCTTTCCAATCTTCCAGGTTGTGCGCAAATTGGTGCGGAAGCTGCTAGATTTGGCCTCAACGGCGGCAAGCATGCTGCTACATTAACAAAAAGAGAAATTGGGAGGAATTCAATACAAGAAATGAATTTAATGCAAGGTATAAGAACTAAACTTTAGATCAATTGTCGACACTTAAGTAAACTTGTGATCAGATTTTTTTTCTTCTGAATCACATTAGATGTTGATGATAGGTAATTTATGGCGTGAATTGTGGGATATTCCATTTCTTTTCGAAAAGATGTTTCAAATGTTTTTGGAAGTTTGTTTTGAAAGTGTTTGTGGTTTGAAAAGTGGGCAAGTGTTTTTGCAAGTTGATCAAGTAACTAAGAGTTGTCTACCCCTATTGTACTCAAAGGTTTTTCTTATGTTTTAACCCTTTTAACAATTTTGTTCCACCATTGTATTTGGTGGGCAATCTTGCGTTTAGGATGTTTAACGGGACAGGCGCGGGTCATCGTATGGACCATGAATGCAATGGTGCCAAGTGTCTTTGGCAATTTTGCTTGAAGGGACTATGATCATTTTTGATAGGCAACTTTCGAAAGCGTCATCGAGGGACTATGATCATTTGAATTGTTTTGCCAAAGAAACTCGACGTGCAAGCATGGCCCATTTTGGAAGGCAACAAGCGGGATTATCCTAGGGGTGCAAGCGTGATTGTGTATTGATTTCATGTATTTGTCTTGTATTAGGTCATCTAGCGTTGATTTTATATACATACAAACCCTAGGTCTAACCATGGTATAATTCGAAAGCGATAAATTGCGGGAATTTAAAGTCCTAAACTATTACAAATGAGTATCCGGGGATGGGGGTACAATTATTTACAAATGGGGGATGAGACTTGAATGGGAGAGTAGTGTTCAAATAATTACAACCAAATCGAATTGCGATCTCAAATGTAATATGTAGCAATGTACAAAGAATAAAGGCAATGTAAAATGTGTCAATGTATAAAGATAATCAAATGTGTATTGTAAATGTGTAAGTGTATGTGTAAATGTGTATGTGATTTATTTACAGGTGCGAAAAATGTGAATTTTAATGTATTATTAAGTATTGTCTATTCATTTTGTTATCATTTTGTATTTTTGTTAATACGTACAAAACAAAATATTTTAAGAAGAGAAAAGAATGTTTTAAGAAAATTAACATTTCATGTATGAAGAAAAGATTTATCAAAAGAGTTTTTAGGATAAAATCTATTAACCTAATTATATTCGAATATTCATGTATATAAAAAGGGTTAAGATATTATTTAATTTATAAACAAAGTTAAATTATGCTATAAAAAGAAAATCAAAGAGTTAATAAAAATTTGATGTAAAAAAATGTATGTTAATTTATTTAAAAAAAAGGGTATGATATGGTAATAAAAAAAGGTATTAGTTAAAAAGAATAAAAATGGGCTTTAGTGTTTTAGGCCCAAGCTAAAAGGGAGGTCAGAGTCCAGAGAGAGGGGTGAGGTGTGTAATGGGCTTAGGCGTTGAAAGGGGCAAGGCCCAAAACAGTTTACACATGATTTAGGGTTACAATTGTTTTGTTCATTTTGGATGTTAGGGTTTGTCAGAACACAGAGGCGCCGTCGTCGTTCGTCTTTGTCTTCGTCCTTCTCGCCATAGCCACTGAATAATCGCTCTTCCCTGCCTAGCCACCAGCGCCATCGCTACTTCCTCTCTCCTCCATGGATTATTCAGTGATGTTGTACAAGGTAGCGATTTCTGAGTCGTTCGCATTAGGGTTTTAGTTCATATCTTGTATGTTTTAGTTCTGTTTCTGATTTTTTTTATGTTGTTGTTTGTGTTCTGATTGAGGTACATGAAAAGACAAAGATTAGGGATACTACCTTTGGTCCTTGGAGATGGAGAAAGACGGTAGCTTGGAGGCGCTTAGGACGGCGGAGGGCGGAGGGGATGGTGATGATGAAGCTAGCTTGCTGGAATGCCTGGTATCTTTATTTTTTTGCCTCTTTGTTGTTGATTTGATGATGACTATCTGAGAACAACTTATTTATCTTCTTCTCTTTTACTCGCTTCTGTTGCCTCTGAATATTTGTTGTTGATTTTTGAGTATGCTTGATGATGATTATCTGAAAGCCTTTGAGATTATTTGATTCTTTTCCTTCTGTTAACCTCTTGCTTCTGTATTCCCTGAGATACTTCTGCTCTTCTTCTCTTGGTTGGCTTGCTGAGATACCTCTGAGATACTGAGTTGCCTTGATCTGTTGCCTTGAAATGCTTGGATGATTTTGGGTAGCCCAATGATGAAAATTTTCTGAGGGTTTGTGTTGCCTTGAATGCTTAGGCTTCAGTTTGTGGCTTAGGCTTGGATAAGTTTTTTGGTATAGCTTTGATGCAGGCACGAAGCTTTGGCTTGATAGGCTTGTGATTTTGTTTAAGGTTCAAGCAGGTTTTAGGCTTAGTGTGTTTACAGGCTTGGACTCTGATGCTTGAACAGGTAAGGCTTGAACAGTTCAGGCAGGTTTGATAGGTTTAATGGCTTATGCTGTTTAGAGGCAAAGGCTTATGCAGGTTTGGCTTTTGGTGTTTTGGTTGAGATTACATGTTTGGCTTGAAGTTTGATGCTTCAGGTTTATGAGCTTTTGTTTTTTTTGTTTATGAGGCTTGATTAACTTTTAAGTTATTTGGCTTTGTGTGGCTTCTTCGATCTGTTATGCAGATTGATGGCCCTTGTATTATACTTCAGGGTCTTGGCTTTCTTGTCTTTTAAGGGCAGGAGGTGTTATATTTTTTGTATATTCGTTCTTGGTCAAATCTTTGGACAGGTTTGCAAGGCTTGAGGTTTTCACTCTTTGTGATCACTTCTGCTGCATATGTTCTGCCTCTTTCCTCTATGTATTCTGATACATCCTGTTTATATCTTTTGCTTAGCCTCTAGCCTGTTGTACTGTAAGCTGCTTTCCTCTCTCTTTCTCTCTCCAGATTAAAGAAAAGCACTTTTATTGCTTAATTTTTGTCTTTTCTGAAAAAGCAAATGGCCTAGGAATATGATGTATTCTGAACATTGCTTGCACTTGTTTTCCTCTGCGTATTTTCCATGTTTCTTGCATACTTTATGTACAGCTTTTGGAGTTTGATATCTTTTGTTAACCTTGGACAATTTTGACAACTATGGCTTGGTTTGAGATTGTAATTCATTTTTGTCTTTACTTGTACATGCTGTTTGAAAACTTGGTTGACAATTTTTGGATTTACTCAGTATGCTTGAAAATTTGAATTTGTGCATTTCACATTTTTGCAAGACATTTTATCCCTCTTTGTGAACCGAGAGTAATCTCGTGATTTGCAGAGAGGGCAAACTGATTCCGGCCAGTTGCTTTTAATGATGAATTTTTAAATTAACTGTCTCTTTTATCTGCTTTTGACTTTTTTTCTTTTTCTTTGTTTTGCAGATGAAAAATAATTGAGCAAAGGAGCATTGGATAGAAGAATGAAGATTAGGAAATTTAGGACATAGTTTATTTCAATCTTAATCATTGTAACCATTATTATTATAAATACTTTGTAAATAAATACTGTATTTAAATAACAATTGTAACAAATAATTAAAGATTAATAAAAATCCATTTTGATCAGTTAATTCTTCTTCAAATGTTTATCTAATTGTTTATAATTCTTAAATTATAATAAAATGGAAATAAATTCCAATTATTCTAACTTAAAATAAATAATCAATTGATAAACACTGTGGTCTTATCATCAATCAATAATAAACCCGGCCCTCCAATTATCCAAAGCAATGCACAGTTAATCAAACAAAACGTCCACATACCTCTTTTCACTGATTAAACCCAAACAAATGCAAATTAACAATCAGCAGCCTCAGTCCTTATCTCAGAGTAATTTGAAAAGCATTGATAGAACTAACTCTTTCTGAGAAATATGCGCGCAAAACCCTGATTTTTGACTTAACACTGGAGAAACGCCTGCCTGATCAAGCTTTGAGCCAATTTAACCAAACCCTAAGCAATCTGCTCGAATTGTTTTTAAAATCAACGACAACCCTAAATTTTGTCTTGACTGACGAGAAAAGTCTGTTTGACCGATTCTTGAGCCAGTCTAAAAAATCAGGAAAAGCCCGGAGCCGTGATTTCTTGTGGAAAAAGAGGAGGGCAAATTTTGGGGTACAACAGTTGCCCCTGTTCAATCTTCTTGAACCTGAAGAGTTAGATTGGCGAGTTTGCCTTTCGCAACTCGAGGGTAAAAGAAGATTGGACACTAGAGTGCCCAAAAAAATTTGCACTCGGTGATGTGATGGTAGAGGGAATGGGCTTACAAATGCCATTTGGTGATGGACTTAAAGATGCCATCTGGAATGTGACAGAATCTTGTCGGGAATGGGCTTATAGATGCCATCTGTAAATGTTGAACTGTATGTCATCGGTGAGTGGACGAGTATCAGAAAGGTATCCATGTTTTGGAACATTTCTTGAACTAGGGTTCTGAACAAGCAATAGATTGACATCCGTGTTTGGAGAATCCGTAAACTGTTTTCAGGAGTTGAGATTTTGAATAAGCAATAGATCAGCATCCATGTTGGGAGGCATTCGTGAACTGTTTTCAAAAGTTGAGAAGAATCTGAACAAGCGATAGGTTAACATCCGTTACTGGAGAACCCGTAAACTGTTTTCAGAAGTCTTGAATCTGAAGCTTACTAATCTTTATCCTGAAAAAGGGTAAGATATTAGCTGAAACACAAAGTCATGTTGCATGCAATGTATGATGCAATGTATGGTATATCAATGTTTATGATATGAATGTAATGAATATGCATGTATGCTGATGAGCTGTCCTGATGAAGATAGATGAATCCTGGATGGCTGAAGATAAAAGAATCTTGACTGCTGCCGGGGAAAATAATTCCTTGACTGCCGCTAGGGAGGGCAAGAATCTTTTGATCGTTGAAAATGAGAAGTCTTGGGACCACTGTTGAGGGATCAGGAGTTTGGATTGTATGCCAATCTACTGGGGATTCCTGTCTTGAAGAGATCTTCACTGGAGAATATTCGAATATTCTGCAAGGAACTGAGAATGAGAGTCTTCATCCTACTAATGCTTAACTGTTATCTGGTCGATCTCCAGGCTTTTCACAGAAATTTGTATTGTCATCTGGTCGTAATCCAGGCTTCACAATAGCTTGCTAAGCTGCCATCCGGTCAAATTCGGGCTTCACGGCTCATGTTACAGATATACCACTATCTGGTCGACTCCAGGCTCCGTAGTATTCTTGATTGTTGTCTGGTCGTAATCCAGGCTTCACAGAAATTTGTATTGTCATCTGGTAGCAATCCAGGCTTCACAATAACTTGCTAAGCTGCTATCCGGTCAAATCTGGGCTTCACGGCTTGTGTTAAAAATATACCACTATCTGGTCGACTCCAGGCTTCGTAGTATTCTTGACTGTTGTCTGGTCGTAATCCAGGCTTCACAGAAATTTGTATTGTCATCTGGTAGCAATCCAGGCTTCACAATAGCTTGCTAAGCTGCTATCCGGTCAAATCCGGGCTTCACGGCTTGTGTTAAAGATATACCACTATCTGGTCGACTCCAGGCTTCGTAGTATTCTTGACTGTTGTCTGGTCGTAATCCAGGCTTCACAGAAATTTGTATTGTCATCTGGTCGCAATCCAGGCTTCACAATAGCTTGGTTAGGGATTAAACTATTATCCGGTCGAATCCGGACTTCATAGCTTGCCCTGAGGGGACATCACTATCTGGTCGTAATCCAGGCTTGGTGGTTGTCTGGCATTGTTATCCGGTCGTACTCCAGGCTTCACAATATGTTGTAGGGATTAAGATACTATCCGGTCAAATCCGGGCTTTGTAACTTGAATCTTGTGAGAATTTGATCTTTGACGACTGTAGCTTTCAACAGATGATGAAGGAGTTTTTGAACGACCGATCAATCTGAAATGTAATTTGTTCTGGAGAATAAATCCTGGACAAATGTTGGGGAAATAAACCCATAACCAAAGTTGGGGATAGAAGAACTCTGGGGTTATTGAGGATGAGAAATCCTTGTTGTCTGCTAACTGCTTAGGGAACAAGATCTTCACTGGTTGAGGGATCTTAGGACCGCTGCTGGGGATCGGAACTCCTTGGTGACTTGCGGGGTGAGAGAATTCTGATGATCTCTGCTGGGGAGTTCAGAACCTGGTAGACTTATGCTGGAGAGGTATGATTGGGAATCTTCAGTCTGGTGGGAAGTATCTCTGTGGGGAGAATGTTCACTGGTCTAGTTCCAATGGGGATTGATAGTTGGAAGTTTTAGCTCCGCTGGGGATAGGATTTTCAGATTTTAGGGCTCCACTGGGGGTGCTGAAACTTATCTCTGAGGGGGACTAAGTTCTGGAAGGCTCTCTGGCTGGGGAGATCAGCTTTGAGAAAGCTCCTGTTCTGCTGAGGATCCTGGACTTTAGCTCTGTTTGGGGAATTCCTCGGAAAGGGCATCGAGATATCTATCCGTACTTTCAACCTATCAGTAATCATCTTTTCCTGATTTGTAAGGAAATGACTATGCTCAAATGCATATGCCTACTTAACAAAACATTGGACGTTTCTCAAGTAAACTTAAGCGTGAAAGAGAAAAAAGGAAGACAAAGCAAATTTGTGTATTTGGAAAAGTATTTGCATTAACTTTCTATGAGCATCTTTGTATAAAGGAGACAGGCATGCTTGTAAGAGGATGTCGCCGTAAAAATTGAAAGTTTTATACAAAAGAAAGATGGCTATGTGAAATAACTCCATGGGATTCCATTCTGCTATAGCCTTCACAACTCTGAATATCTCGTCCATTCAATGCTTCGTCTGTCGACGATTGGATTGATCAGAGGCCTGAAGTTTGTTGATGAAGAGATTGTCCTTAAAGTGATCCGACGAGACATAGTCATACGCTTTAATTCCCTAACTTTTGCCTGAATCGCCCTTTCGGGTTTTCGATCCACCGGGAAACCCCTTTTTGCCCAAGCCGCCCTTTCGGGTTTTCGACTTGCCGGGTGTAAAGATTTTTTTTGTTTTATCCCTAATTTTTTCCTGAACCGCCCTTTCGGGTTTTCGGTTCACCGGGATGCCCATTCTTGCCCAAGTCTCCCTTTCGGGTTTTCGACTTGTCGGGTCATTTTATGCGTAGTATCTTTTGACTATGTCTGCGTTCGTGGGGTGTGGCAAATCATCGTCGTCCATGGTGGTCAGAATCATCGCACCACCAGAAAATATGCTCTTGATCACAAATGGTCCTTCATAAGTAGGAGTCCATTTTCCCCTGGGGTCACTTTGTGGTAAGATAATTCGCTTGATCACGAGATCTCCGACTTGATATACCTGACGTCTGACTTTCTTGTTGAAAGCCTTGATCATCTGTTTTTGGTATGTCTGACCATGGCAAACAGCAGCGAGTCGCTTCTCTTCGATCAAATTGAGTTGATCAAGTCGTGTCTGAATCCAATCATCTTCATTCAAACCTGCGTCTTTCATAATCCTTAAGGAAGGAATCTGAACTTCCATGGGCAGGACAGCTTCCATGCCGTATACCAAAGAAAATGGGGTTGCCCCGGTTGAAGTACATGTTGTGGTACGGTATCCATAAAGAGCAAACGGTAACGTCTCATGCCAGTCCTTGTAAGTGACTGTCATTTTCTGAATGATCTTCTTAATGTTTTTGTTCGCAGCTTCAACAGCACCGTTCATCTTCGGCCGATAGGGAGATGAATTGTGATGATAAATCTTGAACTGTTCGCATAGAGCGGTGATCATAGTATTATTGAGATTGGTTCTGTTGTCTGTGATGATCCTGTCGGGAACACCGTACCGGCATATGAGGTTTTGCTTGATGAAGCGGGCAACCACATTTTTTGTAACAGAGGCGAAGGAAGCCGCTTCGACCCATTTGGTGAAATAGTCAATGGCGACCAGGATGAAGCGATGTCCATTGGATGTCGTGGGCTTGATCTCTCCAATCATGTCAATGTCCCACATTTCAAATGTCCAAGGAGCGGTCAGCACGTTGAGAGGAACCGGAGGAATGTGCACCTTATCAGCGTAGATTTGGCATTTATGGCAGGTACGGGAGTGTTGATGGCAATCGGCTTCCATGGTAGACCAGTAATAGCCTGCCCTTAGAATCTTCTTAGCCATCGTGTGTCCGCTCAAGTGGGTGCCGAACGTACCGCTGTGTATCTCAGTCATGATCAACTCTGCCTCAGCTTTGTCCACACATCGGAGTAAAACACAGTCATGGCTGCGTTTATAGAGGATGTCATTGCTCAGGAAGAACTTGGCAGCAAACTTCCTTAGGAACTTTTTGTCATTTACTGAAGCTCCTTCGGGATATTCTCTAGTCTGGAGATACCTTTTGATTTCATGAAACCAAGGTTGTTCCACTACTTCTTCGGTGTTGATCTCGTGACAATGCGCAGGTTCGTCCATTCGCTCGATAGTGATTTGGGGAGCCTCGTTATCCCAATTGAGTTTAAATATGGAAGACATTGTAGCCAGAGCATCTTCTAGCTGATTCTCTTCTCGCGGGAAATGCTCGAAGGTGATTTGCTCGAAATGAGGCAACAATGTCAAGACATGTTCTTTGTATGGGATAAGATTAGGATGTTTGGTATCCCACTCTCCTTTGATTTGACTGATAACCAAAGCCGAGTCCCCAAATACGACCAAAGATTTGATCCCCAAGTCTATAGCAGCCTTGAGACCAAAAATGCAAGCTTCATATTCAGCCATGTTGTTGGTACAGCTGAAGCAAAGTCGGGCCGTGAAAGGTGTGTGGCAACCATCCGGGGAAATGAGTACCGCCCCGATACCGTTTCCAAATGCATTTGAAGCACCATCAAAGTACATGGTCCATCGGGATCCCTTTTCAGATCCGTCATACGGTCTGTTACCTTCAATGTTGTCCAAGTTCATGATGTCCTCGTCCGGGAAGTCAAATCTCATGGATTGATAATCTTCGATAGCTTGATGAGCTAGATGATCAGCTAGTACACTCCCTTTTATAGATTTTTGGGTGGTGTACTGGATGTCATATTCAGTTAGGATCATTTGCCATCTAGCGATTCTTCCAGATAAAGCGGGCTTTTCGAAGATATACTTGATAGGATCCATTTTGGAAATCAACAGAGTGGTATGAGTCAACATATACTGTCTTAGTCGGCGAGCATCCCATACCAAAGCGCAGCAAGTTTTCTCGAGCAGTGAGTAGCGAGTCTCACAGTCGGTAAACTTTTTGCTAAGGTAATAAATAGCATGCTCTTTTCGACCAGACTCGTCATGCTGGCCCAAAACACACCCCATTGAGTTATCCAAGACGGTCAGATACATGATCAATGGTCTTCCCTCGACGGGTGGCATCAGAATAGGAGGTTCTAGCAAATACTCCTTGATCTTATCAAAAGCAGTTTGGCAATCGTCGTTCCATTCGACTACCTGATCTTTCTTTAATAGTTTGAAAATTGGCTCACAAGTAGAAGTCAGATGAGAGATGAATCTGGCAATATAGTTTAAACGCCCCAAGAATCCTCTAACCTCCTTTTCAGTACGGGGAGCAGGCATCTCTTGTATTGCTTTCACTTTTGCTGGATCGACTTCAATGCCTTTGTTGCTGACAATGAATCCTAGAAGTTTACCAGACCTAACTCTAAAAGTACACTTACTTGGATTCAGCCTGAGTTTGTATTATTTCAACCTGGCAAACAGCTTTTCTAGATGTTCAAGGTGTTCCTTCTCTATTTGTGACCGAGCTATCATGTCGTCTACGTAGACTTCAATCTCATGATGTATCATATCATGAAATAAAGCTACCATGGCGCGTTGATAAGTTGCCCCTGCGTTCTTCAATCCGAACGGCATCACCTTGTAGCAGAAAGTACCCCATTGTGTAACAAAGGTTGTTTTCTCCATGTCCTCGGGGGCCATCTTAATTTGGTTGTAGCCCGAGAAGCCATCCATGAAGGAAAACACTTTGTGCTGAGCTGTGTTGTCAATTAAAATGTCGATATGGGGTAGCGGAAAATCATCTTTAGGGCTAGCCCTATTCAAATCCCGGTAGTCCACACACATTCTGACCTTGCCGTCTTTTTTAGGTACTGGCACGATGTTAGCAACCCATTGCGGATAGGATGTAACAGCCAGAAAGCCCATGTTGAATTGCTTCATTACTTCTGCTTTAATCTTCTCAGACATGTCGGGCCTCATTCAGCGGACTTTTTGTTTGATCGGTGGACAATCCTCTCTTGTAGAGAGACGGTGAACCACTATGTCTGTGTCTAAACCCAGCATGTCTTCATAAGACCAGGCGAAGATTTCAACGTATTCACTTAACAGTTGTATCAAGCGTTCCTTGACACTTGGCTCCAGATTGGCACCCACTTGTACCTCCTTCTGGTCTTCCTCTGTTCCTAAGTTGACAGTTTCCAACAACTCTTCGTGAGGCAAGATGGCCCTTTCTTCTTGTTGTAGAAGTCTGGCTAGCTCTCCCGATACTTCACAATCTTCGTCATCTTCATACTCAGCCTAATTGACCAGATCTTCAGAGTTATTGAAGGACATAGCAGAATAGTCACCCATAGAATCCAGAGTGGATGGGTACCTGTATTTGTGAGTGTGGGTGTGTGTAAGGGATAGCCATCCTTAAACAAACAAAATGCAAAAAGGAAAGAAAATGAACACAGCAGTTTATCAATGAAAAACGTCCAATGAATCATTAAACATGGCATATGGATATAAAGATAATCAAAACCCTTACAAATGGACCTACATGCCCCGGGCAAGGCATGAGGTGAAAAAGTAGTGTACGGGTTGTTCAAAAGTAAATATTACAAACCAACAGGAAATGTTTGACAGATAATTACTGATTAATAAAAGTAATGGGGACAAAGTCTTTTGCCTCCCAGTTGCGTAGTCCTCCCTCGATGGTTGGGTAGATCCAATCCTCAATGTTGGCTCCTTTGTCTTCACCCTCCAAAGCGTTGATTCCATAAGGAGAAATCTTGATGGGCGTTCTTTCAACCTTTGAGCGGCGCATAGCTTTCTGTCCCGCAACAGTGAAACCTAATCCAAACTTGTCTGTTTTGTGAGGAATATCAGGCAACTGACCCCATGTTGAGCTCTTCCCTTCCTTCATTGCAGCTTTTGCGTCTTTTAGAGATGCCATCCTGGCCATCTGCTTTGGTACCTCGGCTACCACTTTTGCCACTGCCACTTCAGGAGAGACTTCCTCGAAGTGCTGAAATGGTGTCTCAATGAATTCACCCTCTACCTCTACATACCGAAAGGAGTTCAAATGGCTGATCATATATTCCTCTTCACCGTGCACGGTTATGATCTTTCCTTTGACAGGGTACTTCAACATTTGATGTAAGGAGGAGGTAACCGCCCCAGCGTTATGTATCCATGGCCTTCCCAGTAAGCAAGAGTATGACGGACGGATGTCCATCACATAGAAAGTTGAGGGGAACACTTTTGTACCTACTTTAACGGGAATGTCTACCTCTCCGTGTACCATTCTCTTCGAACCGTCAAATGCCCTTACAATGATATTACTTGGCCTTAACTCCAAGCCTTCACAGTTTAATCGGTCGAGAGCCTTCTTAGGCAGCACGTTCAGAGAAGAACCAGTGTCGACCAGAACATGGGCCAGAGTAGTTCCTTGGCATTCCACTGACACATGCAATGCGTCGTTGTGCTTTCTTCCTTTTGAGGTTAGGTCAGCATCAGAGAACCCTAAACTGTTGTCTGCGGTAAGGCTGGCCACGCAATCTTGGAATTGGTCTGCAGAGGTTTCCTGGGGCACATGGGCTGTCTTCAGGAATTTTATCAATGCTTTAGCGTGCGCCTCAGAGCAAAGCAGTAATGCTAACATGGAGATCTTCGAGGGGGTTTTCCCCAGTTTCTCTACCACGTCATAATCACTCTTTTTAATTATCTTCAGGATCTCCTCCATCTCTTTCTTAGAGGTCTCCGGGATGACCAAAGGTTGAGCCCTCGTCCGGACGAGCTCATCTTGGGTCCCTTTACCTTTATCAGCAGAAGTAGGAGGGACAACAACGGGAATAACAGTTTCTTCAATTAACGGAGTTTCGGCGGAAAGTTTTATTGGTGTAGGATTAACTTTGGCAGCAGCTGAGGGTCCAAAGATTGCCTTTGGGGGAGCAATCTTTGGAGAAAATATTCTCCCACTTCGGGTGATCTTGCTTGTACCAGCAATGTTTCCAATGCTGGCCTCTTCTTCAACAGAGCTTCCTTCGGTTACTTCAACTTGTTTAACACCATGGTAGTAGATTTCTCCACCATAATTCCATGGTATTGAGTTGTCAGAACTGTAGGAGACAAGCCCAGGCATAGTTATTTTTAAGGGAACAATCTTTGTAGCTGATGTAATCTTAACAAGCTTTCTGACGGCCTTGGAAAGATTGGCGGAAATGGTGATAATTGAAACATCTTCAGTGAGGGTTGGAATAGCAGGAACCTTCTCAAACAGAATTTGTTGACTGTCCATCAGGCCTTGGATGCCTTTCTTCAGTAATGGGCAGTCAAATGGCAGAGAGTAACAACAGTAGCAGTCTTCTTTGCATCCCGGGAAAATCCCGGCTCTTAGCAGATTTAACTTGATGGTTAACAGCAAAGTTATCAGGTCACTGACATCAGACACATACAGATCTTCCTCAATAGCATGGACATTTCGACCATGCTTCGGCATCGGAGCAGATATCACATTTGGTTTCTCTAGAGCATCGAACTCCACCTCTTTTGCATCTATCAAGTCTTGGATTTTATTTTTTAGCGCCCAACAATCGTTGGTGTCATGTCCGGCGCTGTCAGAATGATAGGCACATTTAGCATTGGGATGATAGTGCGGTGAAGCAGTATTTACAGTCTTCGGTGCTTCCCTAATCTTGGTGAGATTCAAATTCAACAGATGTGGAAGAACCTGCGCAGGTGTCATATTGATGCGGGTAAACTGCCGTGGTGGCCGTTCTCCCCATTGCTGTTTAGGTCTGGACTGGTTATTGCGAGGTTGATCATTTGATGGATTATGGATCATCACGGCCCCCACGGTCGTCCGGCGCTCATTTCTTCCTGCTCCTCTCTGAGAATACACAACAGCTGTTTCCTTCTTCGCCGGAAATGATTTCTTAATAGTTGTAGATGCAGAGGCATCCTTCTGAATCTTCCCATTCTTGATACCGGCTTCTACCCGCTCGCCAGTCAGAATTAATTCGGTAAACCCTGCGGAAGAGCTACCGATCAGATGGTTAAAGAACGGACCAGACAGGGTCCCTAGGAACATATCAACAAGCTCTCTATTAGAAAGAGGTGGCTGCACTCTCCCGGCCAGATCGCGCCACTTCTGGGCATATTCCTTGAATCCCTCACCTGAGGCCATCCCCATACTATGTAGCTGAGTACGGGTTGGTGCCAGGTCAGAGTTATACTGATATTGGCGATAAAAAGCAGCTGCCAGATCCTCCCAACTGTGTACCTCTGATCTCTCAAGATTATAGAACCAATCCAGCTGTGTGCCAGACAGGCTATTCTGAAAGAAGTGTACCCAAAGGTTTCTGTCAGATGTGTGAGGTTAGATTCTTCGGACATATGACCTTAGGTGCATCTTCGGGCAAGACAGCCCATCATATCTTGCAAAAACTGGCACTTTAAACTTCGGGGGGGATCACAATTCCAGCAATTAATCCCAAATCTTCGAAATCTAAACCGGGAACTCTCTGCAGCTCCATAGCTGCTAACCTGTCCTCCAAACTCTTGTACTTGTCATCGGCCGGCGGGTATTGTTGTTCTGAGTAGTCTTCATCTTCTTCAGCCTCTTCCTCTTCAACTTCGGATTCAGATGGTACCGCAACCCCTTTTCCTTTACTGGTTCCTTCTTCAGATGTAGGGGGAAATTCAAGAACCCTTCTGGCTTCACCCTCAAACCTTCTTCCCAGGGTAGCCACCCCGACTCTTTTCTTCTTCTTTTTCACTTGCTCTTTGTTCCCCAGCAGGGCTTTTAGATCCTCCTGACCCTTTGCCAAGGTCATTAGAAGATGCTGAAACTGTGAGTTCTGAGACTATAGATCTTTGACCGTCTGTTCGAGATCCATCTTACTGAAATAAACAGCAGAAAGATAAGGAAACCTGGTGTGGAGACCTGCTTATGCACATGATGAATGATATGTTTATTTATGCAATGCATTCAAGGATTTAGAAATTCACAATTGTTGCAGACAAAAAGAACACACGTCATATTAATAAGAAGAAATTTTGTTATTACATAAATGCCCCATGGGCCAAATATTACAAAAACTTCTCATGGTAAAAAGACGTTGCGCATCCTCTTTGACGCGATGTAGGTGTTGAGGGTCTCTTCCTCATGGAGTCGGCGGGTAAGCTCCAAAACCTTCTTCTCACTGGCGTAGAAGCTGGCTTCAAAAGTATCCCTTTCTTCCTTGAGTTGAATCCAACTCTTCTGCATCTCCTCCCATGACGTTGGCATGTCAGGATATAAGATGGTGTAGGTAACCTCACCTTCCTTAACGGGTTCTTTAATCACAGGGAGAACATGGGGGTAAGGCATCATTAGACTCTAGGCTCGGGTTCGTACCCACTTGAGATAAGGCTCAAGAGGGATGGAGTTCTTGTGCCCCAGTGTCTTGCTGTCTACCTTGTTAGGCATCCTCCAAGCTCTGATGAATCTTTGGCGAAGTCCTTGCGCATCGTTGTCGAAGTCAAAAACTATGTCAGGAATCAGCATGTCATGAGGGCCCTCCCTCCGTGCATATCCAAATTGTCTCAAAGCCAGACAAGGGTTGTAGGTAATGCCTCCCCTAATACCAAGCAATGGAACATTAGGGAACTCTCCACAATGATCGACGATGATGACACTTTCTCTGGACCGAGAACACCAATGTACATCAGAGTGAGTGAGGGTCATCAACCGTTGTGACTACCTTAGGCTTTGGTCATTCTTCAAAACAGATTGTGGAAGGTGCGAAATAAACCACCTTGCAAGGAGGGGAGTACAGCACATGAGAACACCTCTCTTTCTCATTGTTTGTATGTAAAATGAGTGGAGGATGTCCCCAAGCAATGTTGGTATGGGATTCCTGGATAAGAAGATCTTGACGGTGTTGACATCTATAAGCTGGTCAGGATTTGGGAACAAGACCAACCCATAAATGAGGAGTGCCACAATTTCTTCAAAGGCTTGTAGATCCAAGGAGTTCCAACGCTCTTGTGCCTTCTCAAATAAGAATTTTGCCAAGAAGCCTTTGACACCGCTTCTAGTTTCCCAATGCCCCTTGATGTCGGATGGTTGCAAGTGTAGTGCTTGAGCAACATCTTCAGGCTTTGGTTCCTTTTCCGTACCGTTGAAAGGTAGTTGAATAATAATAGGAACTCTCAGGAGTTGAGAAAATTCCTCCAAAGTGGGCACCAATTGGTAATCGGGGAAAGTGAAACAGTGGTGAAGGGGGTCAAAGAACTGGAACAAAACCTTAATCATGTCTTCTTCAATGCTGGTGTTGACTAGGCTGAGCAGTCTACCATGTCTTTCACTGAAGGGAGAGCTTTCGGGAATTCTGGATGTGAGCTCCTTGAGCTGAGGAGGGATCCTCACAAGGTTGACTTGGATAGTTTCCCTGCGAGGAATTTCCATGACCTACAAAACAAGCACAAAGGTGAAGATCCAAACCCTTGAAATGGTTAGCGGATGCATATGATGCTTTATGATGTTTATGATGTATGTAAAAACACATGTACAAGCAAATCACACAAAACCCTAGTTTCAGGCTTGCATGGGGTTTCATAGGTAAGTACCCTCTTGAGTGTAGTTGGCTTAAAAAACCTGTCCTATAAATAGTAACCGGGTTCTAAGGAGCTCAATATCATTGGATTGCTTTCCATGTTCATTGTTTTGGTTTATCCACTTAACTAGCGACCAAAATATTCCAAGAAAACAACCCTCAATGAGTGTAGTATCGAGTATCTACCAACTTCGGACTGCACCAAAGCCGGTCATCTCACTACCCCTAATAAAAGGCCAAGATGGTCAAGTAAGGTTCTAGGTCATTAGTGCTTAGTGACATCACTCAGTGGCCCCATACTCTCCTTGATTGAACTCAAGGGTTACCGGTACTCACAAATATGTCGCACTAATATAGCTATTGCTTCAACCGTGTCGGTATACCCCGCACAGTTTCCACAACGTATTGCTATCTATGAATGTTTCCCAAATCCGGGTGTAGGATTTCAAGCCCAAACAAGAGAACCACAAAGGTAAAGCAATCAAAGCAAACAGTTAATCATGCAAGAGGGTGATCTAAAAACCCTAAGGTAACCCCACTTTTAAATTTCATCCCCAGCAGAGTCGCCAGTTCTTTGATACGGTGGGAGAACTGACCTGAGGTTTTGCGTTTGTGTTCGCACTTGTTCGGTTTAGCAAGAGTCGCCACCAACTTTTTATTTTATCCTAAGGAAAGGTTAAAAAGCACAGGAAAAACCTTTTGAGATGTTTCTTGGGTTCGGGGGGTAGATTATGAAAAGGGAAGGTATTAGCACCCTTTTCATCCATGGTTATCCATGGGCTCTTAGTTACTTGGTTTTAGATCAACTTGCCTTTGATTTTTAATTGCTTTGAAATGGTGTGTGTGTGTGTGTTTTGAAAAATGTTTTGAAATAGACGCCTTTGTTTCGGCAGCCATTGTAATGACTCGTGTTTGAGTATATACGAAGGTGTGTATCTTTTCGAAAAGATGTTTCAAATGTTTTTGGAAGTTTGTTTTGAAAGTGTTTGTGGTTTGAAAAGAGGGAAAGTGTTTTTGCAAGTTGATCAAGTAACTAAGAGTTTTCTACCCCTATTGTACTCAAAGGTTTTTCTTATGTTTTAACCCTTTTAACAATTTTGTTCCACCATTGTATTTGGTGGGCAATCTTGCGTTTAGGATGTTTAACGGGACAGGTGCGGGTCATCGTATGGACCATGAACGCAATGGTGCCAAGTGTCTTTGGCAATTTTTCTTGAAGGGACTATGATCATTTTTGATAGGAAACTTTCGAAAGCGTCATCGAGGGACTATGATCATTTGAATTGTTTTACCAAAGAAACTCGACGTGCAAGCATGTCCCATTTTGGAAGGCAACAAGCAGGATTACCCTAGGGGTGCAAGCGTGATTGTGTATTGATTTCATGTATTTGTCTTGTATTAGGTCATCTAGCGTTGATTTTATATACATACAAACCCTAGGTCTAACCATGGTATAATTCGAAAGCGATAAATTGCGGGAATTTAAAGTCCTAAACTATTACAAATGAGTATCCGGGGATGGGGGTACAATTATTTACAAATGGGGGATGAGACTTGAATGGGAGAGTAGTGTTCAAATAATTACAACCAAATCGAATTGCGATCTCAAATGTAATATGTAGCAATGTACAAAGAATAAAGGCAATGTAAAATGTGTCAATGTATAAAGATAATCAGACTTGTATTGTAAATGTGTAAGTGTATGTGTAAATGTGTATGTGATTTATTTACAGGTGCGAAAAATGTGAATTTTAATGTATTATTAAGTATTGTCTATTCATTTTGTTATCATTTTGTATTTTTGTTAATACGTACAAAACAAAATATTTTAAGAAGAGAAAAGAATGTTTTAAGAAAATTAACATTTCATGTATGAAGAAAAGATTTATCAAAAGAGTTTTCAGGATAAAATCTATTAACCTAATTATATTCGAATATTCATGTATATAAAAAGGGTTAAGATATTATTTAATTTATAAACAAAGTTAAATTATGCTATAAAAAGAAAATCAAAGAGTTAATAAAAATTTGATGTAAAAAAATGTATGTTAATTTATTAAAAAAAAAGGGTATGATATGGTAATAAAAAAAGGTATTAGTTAAAAAGAATAAAAATGGGCTTTAGTGTTTTAGGCCCAAGCTAAAAGGGAGGTCAGAGTCCAGAGAGAGGGGTGAGGTGTGTAATGGGATTAGGCACTGAAAGGGGCAAGGCCCAAAATAGTTTACACATGATTTAGGGTTACAATTGTTTTGTTCATTTTGGATGTTAGGGTTTGTTGGAACACAGAGGCGCCGTCGTCGTTCGTCTTTTTCTTCGTCCTTCTCGCCATAGCCACTGAATAATCGCTCTTCCCTGCCTAGCCACCAGCGCCATCGCTACTTCCTCTCTCCTCCATGGATTATTCAGTGATGTTGTACAAGGTAGCGATTTCTGAGTCGTTAACATTAGGGTTTTAGTTCATATCTTGTATGTTTTAGTTCTGTTTCTGATTTCTTTTATGTTGTTGTTTGTGTTCTTATTGAGGTACATGAAAAGACAAAGATTAGGGATACTACCTTTGGTCCTTGGAGATGGAGAAAGACGGTAGCTTGGAGGCGCTTAGGACGGCGGAGGGCGGAGGGGATGGTGATGATGAAGCTAGCTTGCTGGAACGCCTGGTATCTTTATTTTTTTGCCTCTTTGTTGTTGATTTGATGATGACTATCTGAGAACAACTTCTTTATCTTCTTCTCTTTTACTCGCTTCTGTTGCCTCTGAATATTTGTTATTGATTTTTGAGTATGCTTGATGATGATTATCTGAAAGCCTTTGAGATTATTTGATTCTTTTCCTTCTGTTAACCTCTTGCTTCTGTATGCCCTGAGATACTTCTTCTCTTCTTCTCTTGGTTGGCTTGCTGAGATACCTCTGAGATACTGAGTTGCCTTGATTTGTTGCCTTGAAATGCTTGGATGATTTTGGGTAGCCCAATGATGAAAATTTTATGAGGGTTTGTGTTGCCTTGAATGCTTAGGCTTCAGTTTGTGGCTTAGGCTTGGATAAGTTTTTTGGTATAGCTTTGATGCAGGCACGAAGCTTTGGCTTGATAGTCTTGTGATTTTGTTTAAGGTTCAAGCAGGTTTTAGGCTTAGTGTGTTTACAGGCTTGGACTCTGATGCTTGAACAGGTAAGGCTTGAACATTTCAGGCAGGTTTGACAGGTTTAATGGCTTATGTTGTTTAGAGGCAAAGGCTTATGCAGGTTTGGCTTTTGGTGTTTTGGTTGAGATTACAGGTTTGGCTTGAAGTTTAATGCTTCAGGTTTATGAGCTTTTATTTTTTTTTTGTTTATGAGGCTTGATGAACTTTTAAGTTATTTGGCTTTGTGTGGCTTCTTCGATCTGTTATGCAGATTGATGGCCCTTGTATTATACTTCAGGGTCTTGGCTTTCTTGTCTTTTAAGGGCAGGAGGTGTTATATTTTTTGTATATTCGTTCTTGGTCAAATCTTTGGACAGGTTTGCAAGGCTTGAGGTTTTCACTCTTTGTGATCACTTCTGCTGCATATGTTCTGCCTCTTTCCTCTATGTATTCTGATACATCCTGTTTATATCTTTTGCTTAGCCTCTAGCCTGTTGTACTGTAAGCTGCTTTCCTCTCTCTTTCTCTCTCCAGATTAAAGAAAAGCACTTTTATTGCTTAATTTTTGTCTTTTCTAAAAAAGCAAATGGCCTAGGAATATGATGTATTCTGAACATTGCTTGCACTTGTTTTCCTCTGCGTATTTTCCATGTTTCTTGCATACTTTATGTACAGCTTTTGGAGTTTGATATCTTTTGGTAACCTTGGACAATTTTGACAGTTATGGCTTGGTTTGAGATTGTAATTCAGTTTGCCTTTACTTGTACATGCTGTTTGGAAACTTGGTTGACAATTTTTGGATTTACTCAGTATGCTTGAAAATTTGAATTTGTGCATTTCACATTTTTGCAAGACATTCTATCCCTCTTTGTGAACCGAGAGCAATCTCGTGATTTACAGAGATGGCAAACTGATTCTGGCCAGTTGCTTTTAATGATGAATTTTTAAATTAATTGTCTCTTTTATCTGCTTTTGACTTTTTTTCTTTTTCTTTGTTTTGCAGATGAAAAACAATTGAGCAAAGGAGGATTGGATAGAAGAATGAAGATTAGGAAATTTAGGACATATTTTATTTCAATCTTAATCATTGTAACCATTATTATTATAAATACTTTGTAAATAAATACTGTATTTAAATAACAATTGTAACAAATAATTAAAGATGAATAAAAATCCATTTTGATCAGTTAATTCTTCTTCAAATGTTTATCTAATTGTTTATAATTCTTAAATTATAATAAAATGGAAATAAATTCCAATTATTCTAACTTAAAATAAATAATCAATTGATAAACACTGTGGTCTTATCATCAATAAATAATAAACCCGGCGCTCCAATTATCCAAAGCAATGCACAGTTAATCAAACAAAACATCCACATACCTCTTTTCACTGATTAAACCCAAACAAATGCAAATTAACAATCAGCAGCCTCAGTCCTTATCTCAGAGTAATTTGAAAAGCATTGATAAAACTAACTCTTTCTGAGAAATATGCACGCAAAACCCTGATTTTTGACTTAACACTGGAGAAACGCCTGTCTGATCAAGCTTTGAGCCAATTTAACTAAACCCTAAGCAATCTGCTCGAACTGTTTTTAAAATCAACGACAACCCTAAATTTTGTCTTGACTGACGAGAAAAGTCTGTTTGACCGATTCTTGAGCCAGTCTAAAAAACCAGGAAAAGCCCGAAGCCGTGATTTCTTGTGGAAAAAGAGGAGGGCAAATTTTGGGGTACAATAGGGTCTATAAAAGACCAAGAGTGTATTTTACTTTATAAGAGCAATATAGAAGTTTTCATATAAAAGCCTGGTTCATTTTATAACAATTTGGCATCAGAGCTCATGGCAAACATGATGAATCAAATGCCGTTGCCACGGCTAACGAAGTCTAATTATGAAAACTGGAGTATCCAAATGAAAGCTCTTCTTGGATCTCTAGACGCGTGGGAAGTGACCAATGATGGGTTTGAAGAACCAACAGAATTTGGGGGATATACGGCAGCTCAAACGAAGGCGTTGAAAGAGACGCGATCGAAGGACAAAACAGTATTATACATGTTGTTCAGGGCTGTAGATGAATCAGGCTTCGAGAAAATTTCTGGTTCGACTACGTCGAAACAAGCATGGGACACGTTAGAAAAAGTGTTCAAAGGAGCAGATCGAGTGAAGCAAGTTCGACTCCAAACTCTTCGTGGCGAATTGGAGAGAATACATATGAAGGATACATAAATTATATCTGACTACATCACACGTGTGCAAAAGGTGGTGAATCAACTCACCAGAAATGGAGAGACAGTACCTGATGCACGAGTTGTTGAAAAGATCTTGAGATCTTTAACAGACAAGTTTGAAAATATTGTATGTGTAATAGAAGAGTCGAAGGACCTTTCAACGCTCTTAATCGAAGAGCTCGCTGGTTCTCTCGAAGCACATGAACAACGAAAGATGAAAAAGAAAGAAGAAGCAGACGAAGAAGCAAACCAAACCAAGGAATCGAACAAAGACGAAAAGGTACTCTTTTCTCACAACTTTCGAGGAAGAGGACGTGGACGTGGAGGTCGTGACAGTGGTCGAAGTGGTAGAGGTAGCAACTTCGAAAGAGGACAATCGAGCCAACAAAATTGGCGTGGCAGAGGACGTGGTCAAAGAAGTGGTCGTTCGAATTATTCCAACTTCGAATGCTACAAGTGTGGGAAGTATGGTCATTATGCGAAGGATTGTAACTCCTACAAATTTTACAACTGTGACAAAGTGGGGCATCTTGTAAAAGACTGTCGAATCGAAAAGAAGATTGAAGAACCAACCAACCTAGCCTTGGAAGCTGAATCGAATGAAGGCTTTCTCCTGATGGCTCAAAACAAAATCAACACCAATGACAGTGTTTGGTATCTTGACTCAGGAGCAAGTAATCACATGTGTGGTTACAAACACCTGTTTAAATATATGAAGAGAATTGAAGATGGTAATGTGTCTTTTGGAGATGCATCGAAAGTGAAGGTCGGAGGAAAGGGCACAATCAGTTACTTACAGAAGGATGGCTTGATTGGATCAATCGAAGACGTTTACTATGTACCAGATCTCAAGACCAACATATTAAGTATGGGACAACTTACAAAAAAAGGTGCTTCGATACTGATGAAAGATCGAACACTGCATTTGAAGGACAAAGCAGGATATCTGATTGCCGCTGTCGAAATGGAAAGAAATCGAATGTACAAACTGAACCTGAGGAACATTTGAGAGAAATGTCTGCAAATCGAAGTGCAAGACAAAGCGTCAATGTGGCATGTGCGCTTTGGTCATCTACATCATGCTGGTTTGAGAAGGTTGGCGAAAAGGAACATGGTGCATGGACTACCAGACATGGATTTCGAAGGAAAATTCTGTGAAGAATGTGTGCTCCGCAAACAAACAAGAACCTCATTTCAAAGGAAGGCAGAGTATCAGGCTAAACATATTCTCGAATTGATACATACTGACATATGTGGGCCAATCACTCCAGAATCCTTCAGTGGAAAAAGGTACTTCATCTCTTTTATTGATGACTTCTCAAGAAAAACCTGGGTCTACTTCCTGAAAGAAAAGTCTGAAGCATTAAAAGTGTTCAAAAAGTTCAAAGTAATGGTAGAGAAGGCAACAGACAGACACATCAAAGCAATTCGATCTGACATAGGAGGTGAGTATATTTCGATGGCCTTTGTGAAGTAATGTGAAGAACAGGGCATAAGGAGATTCCTAATTGCACCATATTCACCTCAGCAAAATGGTGTGGCTGAAAGGAAGAATTGAACTATTTTTGACATGCTTCGATTAATGCTCAAAAGCAAGAACATGTCAAAAGAATTCTGGGCAGAAGCAGTACAATGTGCTGTTTATATTCAGAATAGATGTCCACATTCGAAGTTAGAAGACAAAACACCACAAGAAGCATGGATTGGACAGAAGCCAACAATTTCTCATCTCAAGGTATTTGGTAGTATAACTTATGCACATGTACCAAATCAACGAAGAATAAAGCTTGAAGACAAAAGTCAGAAGTACATATTCATTGGATATGATGAGAAGACGAAAGGGTACAAGCTCTTCAATCCCATAAGCAAGAAAGTGATCATGAGCAGAGACGTTCGAATGAACGAAGCAAGCAAGTGGGACTGGAACAATTCAACAGAAGTTGTTGACACAGTTGAAGAAACAATTGTAGCTGTACCAACAAGTATTCCAACAGAACATGAAGAAACAGAAGATGAAGATGAACCTCTACAACCAAAAATGAGAAGTTTGCAAGATTTGTATGATTCAACAAGTGAGGTGCATCTTGTGTGTCTTCTGGCAGATGCTGAAAACATCAGCGTCGAAGAAGCGTTACGAGACAAGAAGTGGAAAAGTGCCATGGACGAAGAAATTAGAGCAATCGAACGCAACAATACTTGGGAGCTAGTCGAATTACCAAAAGGAAGTCAACCCATTGGTGTAAAGTGGGTATTCAAGAAAAAGATGAATGCTCAAGGAGAAATCGAAAGATTCAAAGCACGGCTGGTTGCGAAGGGATACAAACAGAAAGCAGGAATTGACTATGACGAAGTGTTTGCGCCTGTTGCAAGAATGGAGACAATTCGATTACTCATTTCTCAAGCTGCTCGGTTCAAATGGCCAATATTTCAAATGGATGTCAAGACAATATTTTTGAATGGTGTGCTCGAAGAAGAAATCTATGTCGAACAACCACTTGGATATATGAGAACTGGAGAAGAGAAGAAGGTGTTGAAACTGAAGAAATCACTGTATGGGCTGAAGCAAGCACCTAGGGCATGAAACACACGTATTGACACATATTTCAAAGAGAATGGGTTCGAGCAATGTCCTTATGAACCCGCCCTCTATGTGAAGAAAAATGGAAGTGATTTATTACTTGTTGCTCTCTATGCTGATGACCTTATCTTTCTAGGCAGCGATGTTCAGATGATCGAAGATTTCAAGAGCACCATGACAAGCGAATTCGAAATGATAGACATAGGTCTGATGAGATTCTTTCTTGGTCTGGAGGTTCGACAAGAAGAAGCTGGAATTTTCATCTCACAAGAAAAATATGCAAAGGAAATCTTAGAAAAATATAAAATGAAGAATTGCAATCCAACTTCGACGCCAATGGAACCAGGTACAAAATTATCAAAGTTTGATGGAGGAGAACGGGTCGAAGGAAGCAAATATCGAAGCTTGGTAGGTAGCCTTCGATATGTCACATGCACAAGGCCAGACATTTCACTAAGTGTTGGCATAGTAAGTCGATTCATGGAGGAACCAGTACACACACATTGGAAGGCGCTGAAACGAATTCTAAGATACATCCAAGGAACAGTATCACTAGGAATGTTTTATTCAAAAACAGAAGACTACAAGTTAGTTGGTTATTCTGAAAGTGACTGGTGTGGAGACATAGACGATCGAAAGAGCGCCTCTGGATATGTGTTTTTCATGGGAAACACAACATTTACTTGGCTGTCGAAGAAGCAACCTATAGTAACACTTTCGACGTGTGAAGCTGAATATGTGGCAGCATCCTGGTGCGTCTGTCATGCAGTATGGCTCAGAAGGTTGATAAGCAAGATGGAGCTAAAACAGGGAGGTCCAACAATAATACAAGTGGACAATAAATCAGCTATCGAATTGGCAAAGAATCCAGTAAATCATGAACGAATCAAACATATTGATGTTCGATTTCACTTCATTCGTGAACATGTGAAAGAGGGAAGTGTCGAATTAAGGCAAGTAGCAAGCAGAAACCAAGCAGCAGATATTTTTACAAAACCACTATCAAAAGAGGTCTTCGACAGAGGCAAGAAGATGATAGGAATGTTGGATGGAAGAAACATTTAAGTTTACAGAGGAGTTTTGTTGAATAAACATTAAATGTGTTAGTAGTAAAGTTTTACATTAAACATGGTAGTAGGAAGGACAAAAGTTTAATAAGTTATGATAGTTTATTAGTAGCAGTTATGTTTTAGTTTATGTTTTAGAATTGTAAAAGCTATTTGGGTCTATAAAAGACCAAGGGTGTATTTTATTTTATAAGAGCAATATAGAAGTTTTCATATAAAAGCCTGATTCATTTTATAACAGTCACAAACTTTGAATTAGCACCTAATACAACAGGAATATCAAGCAAATTGTATGCGGTGATTTTAGCATCTAACCGAAGAAACTAAAGGCGCATACAAGAATAGGCCCATAGCAATACTAGGTAGTCTTGCCATCATTTCAGTATTTGGTTGGGCTCATATATTGGCACTTACATCCAACATTCAGATATAAATATAATCAACCAATGAATACTTCAGTTTTTGGCATAAGAATGATAATTAACACATGTTTTCAACTCTGATTTAGGATTTCGCGTATCTTTATGATCCAAACAATGAGACTGCAAGAGCATTTGTACCAACACATATATTATATGATGCATTCCATGGAAGATACCACAATTCTACTCTACCGGAGCAATAGTTCTACTATTTGTCATTTGGGGTTCATTCTTCTTTGGTGGACTTTCAATCACCACAGTTCATACTCTTATATTTTTTGGGATGAAGTTTTCGTTTCAATATCAAGCTTAGTATGGTATTCTTTGAACTCCATTCGTTTGTTGTTATGGTTATGCCTTTTTTTTTAAGGTCGGTAATGGAACAGTGGAGCAATGGCACATCATTAGTAAATATACACGAGTACACAATTGATTGTAAATGTGAAGAGGGTGATCAGTTGAATTCAAGAAATAGGTGCAAATCAACTCAAGTTCCGAAAACTGCATACAAGTATGTGGAAATGATAAATAGAAATTTTAAAATATTAACAATGTTGTTTTCAAAATGTATATAAGGGCAATGTTTCTATTTAATTTAAAATAAAAAATTTAAAACAATTTTTTGTTTTCAAAATGTGATAAAAATAAATTATAGTGACTCAATAAATATTTATATACGAAAATTTATATTGTTGCTTTAAAAAATTTTATTCATACAAAAAAATTTGGCACCAATTTATCATTTTTTTTAAAAACAATATATTTTATTGGTTAAATAATTTTATTTTTTATATTTTATTTTGAGAACAAATATGCGTCACAGATAAGTAATCGTGTGAATCCACGGGTACCGCTGTGTTACGAATCAAAATTTTGAATATTAACGGGAATATCAAATTACTAATCAAAATATTGAATATTAACGAGAATATGAAGTTACGCATTAAAATATTGAATATTAACGGAAACATGAACTTACTGATCAAAATATTGAATATTAACGGGAATGTAAAGTTATTGATCAAAATATTGAATATTAACGGAAATATGAAGTTACTTGTCAAAATATTGAATATTAACGAGAACATGAAGTTACTAATAAAAATATTGAATATTAACGAGAACATGAAGTTACTGGTCAAAATATTTAATATTAATGAGAATATGAATTTACTGATCAAAATATTGAATGTTAACGGGAATATGAAGTTGTTGATCAAAATATTGAATATTAACGGAAACATGAACTTACTGATCAAAATATTATTAACGGAAACATAAAGTTATTACTAATCAATAAATTGAACATTAACGAAAATATGAAGTTACTGATTAAAATATTGAATATTAACGAGAACATGAAGTTACTGATTAAAATATTGAATATTAATGAAAATATGAAATTACTGATCAAAATATTAATTTTAACGGAAATGTTATGTTATTGATCAAAATATTGAACATTAACGGAAACATGAAATTAGTGATTAAATTATTGAATATTAACGAGAATATGAAATTACTTATCAAAATATTGAATATTAATAAAACAATTTTAATATTGATTTAAATATTTTTTACAACAATACAAAAACAAAAATAATATTTATATAAAAAAATATTTTATTCATTTAAATATTTTTATATATTAAAAGAATTATAAACATCGATTTATTATTATTTTTAAAATTTTTTTTTTATATTTTAGAAATAAATGCGTATATATGTTGAATAAACATTAAATGTGTTAGTAATAAGTTTTACATTAAATATGGTAGTAGGAAGGACAAAAGTTGAGTAAGTTATGATAGTAAGTTATTAGTAGCAGTTATGTTTTAATTTATGTTTTAGAATTGTAAAAGCTATTTGGGTCTATAAAAGACCAAGAGTGTATTTTATTTTAATAAGAGCAATATAGAAGTATTTTCATATAGAAGCCTGATTCATTTTATAATAATTTGGCATCAAAGCTCATGCCAAACATGATGAATCAAATGTCGTTGTCACGGCTAACGAAGTCTAATAATGAAAACTTGAGTATCCAAATGAAAGCTCTTCTTGGATCTCTAGACGCGTGTGAAGTGACCAATGATGGGTTTGAAGAACCAACAGAAGTTGGGGGATATACAGCAACTCAAACGAAGGCGTTGAAAGAGACGCGATCGAAGGACAAAACGATATTATACATGTTGTTCAGGGTTGTAGATGAATCAGGTTTCGAGAAAATTGTTGGTTCGACTACGTCGAAACAAGCGTGGGACACGTTAGAAAAAGTGTTCAAAGGAGAAGATCGAGTGAAGCAAGTTCGACTCCAAACTCTTCTTGGCGAATTGGAGAGAATACAGATGAAGGATACAAAAATTGTATCTGACTACATCACACGTGTGCAAAAGGTGGTGAATCAACTCACCAGAAATGGAGAGACAGTACCTGATGCACGAGTTGTTGAAAAGATCTTGAGATCTTTAACAGACAAGTTTGAAAATATTGTATATGCAATAGAAGAGTCGAAGGACCTTTCGACGCTCTCAATCGAAGAGCTCGTTGGTTCTCTCGAAGCACATGAACAACGAAAGATGAAAAAGAAAGAAGAAGCAGACGAAGAAGCAAACCAAACCAAGGAATCGAACAAAGATGAAAAGGTATTTTTTTTCTCACAACTTTCGAGGAAGAGGACGTGGACGTGGAGGTCGTGACAGTGGTCGAAGTGGTAGAGGTAGCAACTTCGAAAGAGGACAATCGAGCCAACAAAATTGGCGTGGCAGAGGACGTGGTCAAAGAGGTGGTCATTCGAATTATTCCAACTTCGAATGCTACAAGTGTGGGAAGTATGGTCATTATGCGAAGGATTGTAACTCCTACAAATGTTACAACTGTGACAAAGTGGGACATCTTGCAAAAGACTGTCGAATTGAAAAGAAGATTGAAGAAACAACCAACCTAGCCTTGGAAGCTGAATCGAATGAAGGCTTTCTCCTGATGGCTCAAAACGAAATCAACACCAATGACAATGTTTGGTATCTTGACTCAGGAGCAAGTAATCACATGTGTGGTTACAAACACCTGTTTAAATATATGAAGAGAATTGAAGATGGTAATGTGTCTTTTGGAGATGCATTGAAAGTGAAGGTCGAAGGAAAGGGCACAATCAGTTACTTGTAGAAGGATGGCTTGATTGGATCAATCGAAGACGTTTACTATGTACCAGATCTCAAGACCAACATATTAAGTCTGGGACAACTTACAGAAAAAGGTGCTTCGATACTGATGAAAGATTGAACACTACATCTGAAGGACAAAGAAGGATATCTGATTGCCGCTGTCGAAATGGAAAGAAATCGAATGTACAAACTGAACTTGAGGAACATTCGAGAGAAATGTCTGCAAATCGAAGTGCAAGACAAAGCGTCACTGTGGCATATGCGCTTTGGTCATCTACATCATGCTGGTTTGAGAAGGTTGGCAAAAAGGAACATGGTGCATGGACTACCAGACATGGATTTCGAAGGAAAATTCTATGAAGAATATGTGCTCAGCAAACAAACAAGAACCTCATTTCAAAGGAAGGCAGAGTATCAAGCTAAACATATTCTTGAATTGATACATACTGACATATGTGGGCCAATCACTTCAAAATCCTTCAGTGGAAAAAGGTACTTCATTTCTTTTATTGATGACTTCTCAAGAAAAACCTGGGTCTACTTCCTGAAAGAAAAGTCTGAAGCATTAGAAGTGTTCAAAAAGTTCAAAGTAATGGTAGAGAAGGCAACATACAGACACATCAAAGCAATTCGATCTGACAGAGGAGGTGATTATACTTCAATGGCCTTTGTGAAGTACTGTGAAGAACAGGGCATAAGGAGATTCCTAACTGCACCATATTCACCTCAGCAAAATGGTGTGGTTGAAAGGAAGAATCAAACTATTTTTGACATGGTTCGATCAATGCTCAAAAGCAAGAACATGTCGAAAGAATTCTGGGCAGAAGCAGTACAATGTGTTGTTTATATTCAGAATAGATTTCCACATTCGAATTTAGAAGACAAAACACCACAAGAAGCATGGAGTGGACAGAAGCCAACAATTTCTCATCTCAAGGTATTTGGTAGTATAGCTTATGCACATGTACCAGATCAACGAAGAACAAAGCTTGAAGACAAAAGTCAGAAGTACATATTCATTGGATATGATGAGAAGACAAAAGGGTACAAGCTCTTCAATCCCATAAGCAAGAAAGTGATCGTGAGCAGAGACGTTCGAATGAACGAAGCAAGCAAGTGGGACTGGAACAATTCGACAGAGGTTGTTGACACAGTCGAAGAAACAACTGTAGCTGTACCAACTAGTATTCCAACAGAACATGAAGAAACTGAAGATGAAGATGAACCTCTACAACCAAAAATGAGAAGTTTGCAAGATTTGTATGATTCAACAAGTGAGGTGCATCTTGTGTGTCTTCTGGCAGATGCTGAAAACATCAGCGTCGAAGAAGCGTTACGAGACAAGAAGTGGAAAAGTGCCATGGACGAAGAGATTAGAGCAATCGAACGCAACAATACTTGGGAGCTAGTCGAATTACCAAAATGAAGTCAACCCATTGGTGTAAAGTGGGTATTCAAGAAAAAGATGAATGCTCAAGGAGAAATCGAAAGATTCAAAGCACGGCTGGTTGCGAAGGGATACAAACAGAAAGCAGGAATTGACTATGACAAAGTGTTTGCGCCTGTTGCAAGAATGGAGACAATTCGATTACTCATTTCTCAAGCTGCTCAGTTCAAATGGCCAATATTTCAAATGGATGTCAAGACAGCATTTTTGAATGGTGTGCTCGAAGAAGAAATCTATGTCGAACAACCACTTGGATATATGAGAACTGGAGAAGAGAAGAAGGTGTTGAAACTGAAGAAATCACTGTATGGGCTGAAGCAAGCACCTAGGGCATGGAACACACGTATTGACACATATTTCAAAGAAAATGGGTTCGAGCAATGTCCTTATGAACCCGCCCTCTATGTGAAGAAAAATGGAAGTGATTTATTACTTGTTGCTCTCTATGTTGATGACCTTATCTTTCTAGGCAGTGATGTTCAGATGATCGAAGATTTCAAGAGCACCATGACAAGCGAATTCAAAATGACAGACTTAGGTCTGATGAGATTCTTTCTTAGTCTGGAAGTTCGACAAGAAGAAGCTGAAATTTTCATCTCACAAGAAAAATATGCAAAGGAAATCTTAGAAAAATATAAAATGAAGAATTGCAATCCAACTTCGACGCCAATGGAATCAGGTACAAAACTATCAAAGTTTGATGGAGGAGGACGGGTCGAAGGAAGTAAATATCGAAGTTTGGTAGGTAGCCTTCGATATGTCACATGCACAAGGCCAGACATTTCACTAAGTGTTGACATAGTGAGTCGATTCATGGAGGAGCCAGTACACACACATTGGAAGGCGCTGAAACGAATTCTAAGATACATCCAAGGAACAATATCACTAGGAATGTTTTATTCAAAAACAGAAGACTACAAGTTAGTTGGTTATTCTGACAGTGACTGGTGTGGAGACATAGACGATCGAAAGAGCACCTCTAGATATGTGTTTTTCATGGGAAACACAACATTTACTTGGCTGTCGAAGAAGCAACCTATAGTAACACTTTCGACGTGTGAAGCTGAATATGTGGCAGCATCCTGGTGCGTCTGTCATGCAGTATGGCTCAGAAGATTGATAAGCAAGATGGAGCTGAAACAGGAAGATCCAACAATAATACAAGTGGACAATAAATCAGCTATCGAATTGGAAAAGAATCCAGTGAATCATGAACGAAGCAAACATATTGATGTTCGATTTCACTTCATTCGTGAACATGTGAAGGAGGGAAGTGTCGAATTAAGGCATGTAGCAAGCAGAAACCAAGCAGCAGATATTTTTACAAAACCACTATCAAAAGAGGTCTTCGACCGAGGCAAGAAGATGATAGGAATGCTGGATGGAAGAAACATTTAAATTTACAGAGGAGTTTTGTTGAATAAATATTAAATGTGTTAGTAATAAGTTTTACATTAAATATGGTAATAGGAAGGACAAAAGTTTTGTAAGTTATGATAGTAAGTTATTAGTAGCAGTTATATTTTAATTTATGTTTTAGAATTGTAAAAGCTATTTGGGTCTATAAAAGACCAAGAGTTTATTTTTTTTTAATAAGAGAAACCTGATTCATTTTATAACAATATCATATCAAATAAATACACGAATATTCCACTTATTAATTTAATAAAATGACAAAGTAACTCTGCCACTACAAAGTCATATCACGTAAATGACAAAGTAATTCTGCCACTACAAAGTCCTATCACGTGGCTCTCTCTATATAAAACAATTCACAAGACACGAGAATAAAAATACATCACATCTGAAAATAGGTGAAAACAACAATAATAGGTAACCGAATAAAAATAAATAAATCGAAATAGAATACGCACCAAAAAATCCAGAAAACAGGAGGGGATGATTGATTTTTTGAAATTTTTGATGTCTATGATAAAAAAAAAATTCTTCATTTTTTAGTTCGTATGTATATATATATATATATATATATATATATATATATATATATATATATATATATATATATATATATATATATATATATATATATATATATATATATATATATATATATATATATATAATTCATTGATTGTGCAAAATTATATGATATACATCTTAAAATTTCAACTCGAATAAACATCATCAATATCAATGTCTTTCTCCCACCAAACTCTTAAATCATTAATCGATGGACTTAGATAAACATCTAAGTCATTTTCCGATTGTTTTAGATCCAAAATAGTCTTACGTAACATCATATATTTGTGTTTATATACAACCACATAGATATGTTGTAAATTCATAAAGAACATGCAATTAAGTACGGTTAGTATTAAGATTATCAAACACGTTCATTCTGTTTATGGCAAATCCAAACCTAAGGTTTCTTGCCCAATGACCAAAATATTAGAGGGTAATTTAGTATTTTGTTAGTTGAAGATAAGTTTACAATTAGGGCCTATGTGGCATCTTTATTTGTGTATAAATAGGTGTATTAGGATTACATTTATAATCAATCAATTCCAATCATTTGTTGTCAGCCTTTTTGCATTTATTCCCTTTCATCTTCTTCCTCAAATTCATCACCTTTGCACCAACAAATTAGTATCTAGAGCTCTTGGTTTGATTCTGAAACTCTGGGAAACACGAGTGATAGTGAGCTGTGTGTTTGATTTTTGATTCTTGAACAAAAATCTGAAACAGAATCATACTGATTCTGTGGGTTTGGGAAACACTGAGTGAGATCTGAGTTTTTCTGTGCAAAGGTTTAAGATGAATGGAGGCAGTAGTTTGAACACTAAACTTCCAGTTTTTGATGGCAAAAACTGGAACAGATGGAAGATTCAAATGCGTGTGCTGTTTGGTGCTCAGGATGTTCTGGACCTTGTTTCTGAAGGTTATGTTCCAGCAGCAGCAGATGCTACTGTAGAACAGAAATCAGAAGAAAAAGCTACAAGGAAGAGGGATCAGAAAGCACTGTTTTTCATCCATCAGTGTGTGGATGAAAATGTGTTTGAGAAGATTGTTGATTCGACGACGTCGAAAGGGGCATGGGATATTCTGACCAGATGTTATGGTGGTGACGTATCAGTAAAGAAGGTAAAACTTCAGTCCCTGCGAAAACAATATGAAAATCTCAGCATGAAGAACAGTGAGAAAGTTTCTGAATACATTTCCAGATTGATTCTGATCACTAATGAAATGAAGGCTTGTGGAGAAACACTTTCTGAACAGGTAATCATAGAAAAGATTCTGAGGTCACTTACGCCTCAGTTTGATTATATTGTTGTTTCTATTGAACACTCTAAAGATCTGGAAACCATGAGAATAGAAGAGTTGCAAAGCAGTCTAGAAGCACAAGAGTTGCGTCTGACTGAAAGAACTTCTGAGAGGGAAGTGGAGCAAGCTCTGAAAGCTTCTTTTGTCAAGAAGGACCAGAAGCAGAATAGACATGGTGATAAATTCCAGAAGTCAGAAACCTCAACTTCTGATGAAAAGAAATATCAGAAGGGAAAGGAAAGGTATGACAAGAAGAAGGTTCAATGTTACTGCTGTAAACAGTTTGGGCATTTTGCCAGAGACTGTAGAAACAAAGGAAGAAAATCAGAAGAAGCAAATATAGCCAGAGAAGATTCTGATGATGAACCTGTGCTACTGATGGCTTCTGATTCTGATGAAAACTGTTCAGGAGATTGGTGGTATATGGACACTGGCTGTTCAAATCACTTGACTGGGAACAAACAATGGCTGACAGACTTTGACTCCAGAAGGAGAACAAAGATCAGATGTGCTGATGATAAGTACCTTAATGCAGAAGGTATGGGAAATGTCAGAGTCAGAGTGAAGAATGGAAGAAACATTCTGATCAAAGATGTCTGGTACGTTCCTGGAATTAAAAGCAATCTGATGAGTGTGGGTCAGCTTGTTGAGAAAGGTTTTTCAGTGGTTATGAAGGACAACCTTTTGACGTTGTACGATTCTAATCAGAAAATGATTATGAAGTCTGAGCAGGGAAGCAACAGAACATTCAAAGTGAATGTAGAAACTTCTGAAGCGGAGTGTCTCAGTGCAGAAGGCGCTGAAGCAGACAGTAAGTTGTGGCACAAGAGGTTGGGGCACTTGAACTATAGAAGCTTAGGGCATCTAAGTTCTAAGAAGCTCGTACATGGCATTTCGAAGATTGTGAAGCCTCAGAAGTCATGTGAGATATGCATGAAAGGCAAGCAACCCAGATTGCCATTTGCGTCAGAAGTAGCCCCCAGAGCAAAGCATGCTCTGGGTGTAGTACATTCTGATGTGTGTGGACCATTTCCAGTACTTTCACTTGGAGGAAACAAATATTTCGTGTCTTTTGTGGATGAGTTCACAAGGATGACATGGGTAACACTCATCAAGTTCAAGCATGAAGTGTTTACTGAGTTCCAGAAATTCAAGGTGAAGGCTGAGAAGCAAAGTGGTCAGAAGCTGAAGATTCTGAGAACAGATGGTGGAGGTGAGTATAACTCTACAGAGTTCCAGAAGTTCTGTGAGGAGAATGGAATAGAACATGAGGTTACCGCTCCATATACTCCTCAGCACAACGGTCTCGCTGAAAGAAGAAACAGAACTTTGCTTGATATGACAAGAAGTATGCTGAAAGAGAAGAAGTTACCTCACATGTTATGGGGAGAAGCTGTTGCCACATCAGCGTATGTTCTGAACATGTGTCCAACAAAGAAACTGAAGGAAACTGTTCCTTTAGAAAAATGGAGTGGAGACAAGCAAAGTGTTAGCCATCTGAAGGTGTTTGGTTCTGTGTGCTACAAACACATTCCAGAGGCTAGAAGACGAAAACTGGATGATAGAAGCAAAACAATGTTACTGGTGGGGTACCACAGTACAGGTGCCTACAAGCTTTATTGTCCAGAAACCAACAAAGTTGAAATCAGCAGAGACGTCGTTGTGAAAGAGTCAGAAACATGGGATTGGAACAAGCTTCAATCAGATTCTGGTGTAGTGCCAACACCAGGGTTAGTTTCTGAAGACGAGTCAGAGTCAGAAGAAGAAGACTCTGAAGATGAGTCAGAATCTCAGGGAGATTCTGATAGTGGATCTGATTCTGATCCAGATTCTGATGATGATCCAGAATCTGGTGGTGATTTTACTTCTGGAAGGGAAAACTCTGAAGACATAGGGTCTGGAGAACAAATTTCCAGAAGTAACTCTGAAGGTGGTGGACAAGGTTCAGAAGCCAGTATTGTTCCGAATTCTGGAGAACCTTCAGAACAAGACCAGAGGCCACAGAGAATCAGACGAATACCAAGTAAGTTTGCAGATTTTAGCATGTTGCATGATACTGAAGTAGATTCTGAAGGTTAAATCGTTCAGTGTGCCATGCTAGTAGATTCTGAACTGGTGGGTATTGAAGAAGCACTCAAGAAGAAAGTATGGCTGAATGCCATGAAAGAAGAACTTGAGGCAATTGAAAGAAACAAGACTTGGAAGCTGACAGAACTTCCAAAAGGCAAGAAAGCCATCAGCGTTAGATGGGTTTTCAAGCAGAAGTTAAAGCCAGATGGATCAATTGGCAAACATAAAGCGAGACTAGTGGCCAGAGGTTTTCTTCAGAAACCTGGACTAGATTATTTTGAGGTGTTTGCACCTGTAGCTAGACACGAAACAATCAGACTGGTGATTGCTTTAGCTGCAAACAGAAATTGGCCTTTGATACATCTGGATGTGAAGTCTGCATTTCTGAACGGTCCATTACAGGAAGAAGTTTATGTGTCACAACCTCCTGGATTTGTGAAAAAGAATCAGGAAGGGATGGTATACAGGTTAAGTAAAGCTCTGTATGGACTGAAGCAAGCGCCCAGAGCTTGGAATCTGAAGATTGATTCGTTTTTCAAGGAACAAGGGTTTCAGAAGTGTGAGATGGAGTATGGTGTTTATGTTCAGCATACTTCAGAAGGTAATATGATTCTGGTCTGTTTATATGTTGATGACATATTACTCACAGGAAGTTCTGAACAAGAAACAGCTGAGTTCAAGAAAGTTCTGATGAAGGCGTTTGAGATGACAGATCTTGGAAAAATGAGTTTCTTTCTAGGGATGGAACTTATATACTCTGAGAAAGGAATCATTTTACATCAGAAGAAGTATGAATTAGAGCTTCTGAAGAGATTTGAGCTAGCAAATTGCAAGATTGCTATCACACCTGCTGATACGAATCAGAAGTTGGACTCTGATTCTGATGGAGAGGACGTGGACGCTACAACCTTCAAACAAATGGTTGGTTCTCTGAGGTATTTATGCAATACCAGACCTGATATTTGTTATGCAGTTGGAATGGTCAGCAGATACATGAGCAAACCAAAGTGGTCTCATTACCAAGCTGCTGTCAGGATTCTGAGGTATATAAAAGGAACTCTGAATTATGGAGTGTTATTTCCTTCTGGAGGAAAGATCAAATCAGAACTTCAGAGTTATTCTGATTCTGATTGGTGTGGAGACAGAGTCGACAGAAGAAGCACTTCTGGGTATTTATTCAAGTTTCTGGGAGGTCCAATCTCTTGGTGTTCCAAGAAACAGCCTGTTGTGGCTCTGTCAACATGTGAAGCTGAATACATTGCTGGTGCTGTAGCCGCCTGTCAAGCAGTTTGGCTTCTGAATCTGATGCATGATCTGAAGGTTGAAGTTGAGGAACCTCTGAAGCTGATGATTGATAACAAGTCTGCAATTAATCTTGCAAAGAATCCAGTTCTACATGGCAGAAGCAAGCACATTGAGACGAAGTATCACTTTCTCAGAAGTCAAGTGCAGAAAGGAGTGTTAGAAGTTCTGCACTGTAGCACTCAGAAGCAGCTGGCAGATGTTCTGACGAAGGCAATAAAAACAGACCAATTTCTGCGCTTAAGAGATGAAATTGGTGTTGTTAACTTCTCATAAATTACTAAATTACGGGATGGTATTAGAGGGTAATTTAGTATTTTGTTAGTTGAAGATAAGTTTACAATTAGGGCCTATGTGGCATCTTTATTTGTGTATAAATAGGTGTATTAGGATTACATTTATAATCAATCAATTCCAATCATTTGTTGTCAGCCTTTTTGCATTTATTCCCTTTCATCTTCTTCCTCAAATTCATCACCTTTGCACCAACACAAAATTCGAAAATAGCGATTCTATTTTCTTTCTTTGCAAATAATCAACTTCATGACAAATTTTTCCGTCACATTTTATTTCATTTGCATGTCAACTAATATATTTTACATCATTTACATTATCAAATGGTTTCGTGAACTTTAGAATTATTGGAAAATACTACATAATCATGATAGGGGGACCCTTTTTGCTTACACCATCATAATCATGAACATCACTATCATTCAACTTGTATTGTGACTACCCACACTTCAGACACTTTTTTAATTTTTTATAATCTTTCTTATATAATATGTAATTATTATGACATACATGTATTTTGATATAATTCAAACTCATTGGATACAATATCTACCTGAACTCATAATTATGAATCGACAACGTGTTACCTTTTGGAAGCATGTCTTTCAAAAATTAAGAAATTTAGTGATACTTTTATCTGTCCACCTACATTTTTCCTTCAGATTAAACAGTCTTAACACCGCTAACAATTGAGTAAAACTTTTGCACCTCGAATATAACGACTCTTCTTTGTCACTACGTAAAATATCATACACATGGACTCTCATAAAAAAATCTTCTCAAATATCACATATCATATCTTATAGTTGATCATTCATATCTTCATTAATTTCATCTATATGTGACACAATTTAGTTTATTTAAAACTTACGATTATAAAAATTACGATGATAAGTGATGATGATGGGACATATTATCCAATGTCTTGTTGTAATAGAAATTTAACTATAATTGAAGATAACGATGTATCGAAGGAGTTAGACCAATAAACCACTATATGTTGGTCTATTGTAACCGTGATCAAAGGTCATTTTTGTTTAAGTTGGTTTTCAAGAATAGTTTAATTTCCATATTATAGACTTCTTCATCAATTTGAAAGCTTGTATTTCTTTTGTGATGTGTATGAAAAACAAGCAATCTATATTATATAATAAACTCTGGATACTTTCAACAACAGTTATCTATTGTAACCGTGATCAAAAGTCATTTTAGTTTAACATAATTTGCTATTGATGGGTTTCAAACCTAGTATCTAAGTGTATATATGGTTTCTAGACCGTGGTGGAAACAACGAACTTACAACCACACGCTACTTAATAATGGTATGATAGGCGTGATGGTATCCCTTTTCTAACTGTTGCGAAAGGGATTTTTCGTAGTAGTGTTTGTTCAACTTGTCCCAAATTAAGCCCGCAATTTTTTTAGTTAATTCTAGTAGATTCACATCTTGATGGTTTTATTTATACATTTATTTGTGAATAAATGCAATATTTTAAGTAAATTTTTGTAAAAACATACTTTATAAAAAAATATTCTAAAAAATAAGTGAAAAATCTAATTAAAATGTAAAAAAAACTTTTAATATATTAAAAAATAAAAAAATAAAAAAATAAAAAGTAAGCGGACAAACCCGTCGACCGTCAATCCGTCACTTTGGCCGTGCGAGTTAGATTTTTATGTTCATTTCCACCCCACTCCACTCAAACTGAATGAAATATGGTGTTGATGAAATTCAATATACTATAACTATAAAATATTTTACACTAATGATAACTAAAATAGGAGGTAATCTACCGTATTTTTATACACTATTTAAAGAAAATAGAGTGTAAATTTTTTTATATTCATAATAAGCATTATTCCTTTTACACCCGATTTTAATCAAATGGAGTGTAAATTCGTTTGGTTTAAATAGATATAGATAAAAATTTACACTCGTTTTCTATAAAAATAAAATGTAATATATCTTTTATTTATACCTATTTTAAATCGGATATAAAATCATCAAACATTTTTCATCCTTTAAATTTACACATTTTAATAATGGATGTAAAATATATAAAAAACGAGTGTAAATTCCTCTTTTTACACTATCATCTCCATAAAATATTTGAGGTTCATTTTCAACATAATATTTATAAAATTTCTTCTACAGAATATCTCTTTCTTTGTTTTTTACTTCTTAAATCATCAGCTGAATTTTTATTTAAAATATATAAATAAGATTTATCAACAACATTTTTGAACTTCAAGAGAATAAATAATTTCCAAAAATTAATTATATTTAATTTCAACAATATTATTATTAGCAAATACACCACTTTTAAGCCCAATAAATCTATATGCAGACTATGTTTGGCATAATCAATAGACAAATGTCTTGAAATCTATTTTTTTTCTTGGCATAAACAATATGACTTTAGCTAAACACCCCCCACTCTTAAATATTTCATTAACCATTCCATAACTTTTATAACTTTTATAGGGTGTTTAATCAATAACTTTATGTGAAATTCTATCCAATGTTTGCTTCCATATAATATAGTATTTCCTTTTTAAAAGAAATATTTATTCCCACTCACAGTTTTTTATGTATCAAAATAAACGTTTCTTTAAAATACTAATACACCATTTATTATTATTTTTCACTATTATATCTTTTTATTAACTTTCAGGTTTTTCATCTAGTTCACTAATTTTTTTTAAAAAACACTCACTAATTATAATAAATAAAAATATTTTAATAAATAATATTAATTTTATTATTAAAATCAACACATTTTATATATTTTTTTAAAACGGCATAAAAGCTCAAACAAAACACTTATAAAGTTGGCTATATTCTCTCACTAAATTATTAGGATCTATTTTAAGCAAGTCAGTAGCATATATATTTTTGGCTCTATTGTATCATTTTTAGATATTAGATCTATTACCTGATTTTTTAGTACTCTTATAGCTACTCTTGCAAAATTAATAGGACATCCTCATGGCCCATAATATGCTCCCTTACACTGTTATACACTCTCAAATTTGTACTTTCTGGATTATTCTCATTAATATTCTTTAACTACATCGATCTTTATCCGTCTCGAAAGATTAATCTCTACCTCTACACATAGAGGTTATTCGATTTCTACCAAAAAAAATCATCATACAATAATATCAATATCGAAACAACGAAAACAACTCAACCATAAAAAATAGAGACAAACAAAAAAGTCTTCATTTTTCAAGCCACGTTATTATACATCCCCATACAAAGGCTTCAAACTCTGGGAGGCACTTAAGCCGACACAAACAAAAAATTAAATTTACTAGAGCAAAATAAAGAAAGATAAATGCACCCCTTAAATTAGAGGTGTTACACAATGAGATTACATTCCTCAACTACTTAATACAATATACTCCCCTAAAACTAGGTCCATCTGAAAATCATTATCCAGCAAACTTAATATAATAATACATTGATCTCATTAATTACTTATAACACTTTGTTTAGTGCAACCGGAATAGCTCTTAGAGAATTGTCCAAATCCATGTCTTTAAACTCCATATTGTTTTCAAGTTTCCAATCAAATGAGTTGATCAATGATCCCAACATCAAATGCAACATCCTCACTGCCAATGGTGATCCTGGACATATACGTCTCCCACTGCCAAATGGTGTAAGCTTAAAGTGTCGACCTTTTACATCTATTTCAGATCCTATAAACCTTTCTGGTGAAAACAAATGAGCATCTTCCCATATGTCTGTTCTACCAATAGCCCATTCATTGATCAAAACTTGAGCACCCTTTGGAATTGTGTATCCTGATATTTCCACATCTACCCTTGCTTTTCGAGGGAGCAACATTGGAGCTGGAGGATGTAAACGTAAACTCTCTTTTACCACTGCTTGTAAGTATGGAAGCCTATCGATGTCTGATTCATCAACTGGATTTCCTAATCCAATAATCTCCTCAAGTTCCTTTTTGGCTTTTGACATAATCTCTGGATTGTGTACTAGTTCACTCAGTGCTCTTTCTAATCCGTATGCTGTTGTATCTGTTCCCGCCACAAGCAAATCCTGGTAAAAGTACAACAGTCACATGTTAAGTAAATAACCAGTGCATGGTTATATAAATGGTGAAAGAGAAATGAAAATACTTACAAGTAATAGATGTTTAATCTGCTTATTATCCATCTTGTGATTATCTTCTTTGGAAATGTCCAACAAAGTGTCTAACATGTCATTGTTTGAGATATGATGTTCACTTTCCCTCAACTTCATTCGCTTCTCAATTATTATATCTAAGGCAAAAAAAACCTTTGAAACATAATTATAAGTGAGTTTTTTGATCCCTTGTGGGTCAAATATCTTCAACACAGGGAAATGATCAGAGATGTTTGGTGTTCCAATGGCTTTCAGAAGAGTGGAAACTATATCCTTATGCTCATCATCCAGAGAGTCAACAAAATCTTGAGACACAAAAGTGTACGACAAAAAATTAATACAAGCTTTGAAAGCAGCTCTTCCAATATCAACAGCTTCACCAGTTAAACTGCTTTTATGCATATCATTGAGAAGATCTTTTAGTTTAATTCGTCTAAGTTCTTGACTTGCGTCAAGGGTCTTGCTAGAGAATAGATTATTATGACATATTTTCCTAAGGTGTTGCCAAAGAGGTGAAAATGGGAGGAAGACTAAGCTAAAATTGTTGTGGTTGTAAATTGTAGTATTATGAGGAACAGATCTATCAGTGAACAAAGAATCATGAGTATGGAGAATTTCTTTGGCCATATCAGACGACGAGATTATTATAGTGGTTTCAGTGCATAGGTTTATACGCATAACAGGACCATAGAACTTAGCAAATTTTGCAAGTGTTTGTTGTGGCTTGTTGTACAAATCAACAACATTTGACATGATAGTGAAAAAGGAAGGTCCTGGTGGAAGCTTGTAGTCTGAAATTTTGGTTCTTGCAGAAAGTGAACGAACAAAGTATGTGACAATGCATGTCAACAAAATGAGCAGTGCACTAATCGCATAATCCATGTCTGAGATAAACAAGCCAAGCAAAAAATGTGTTAGAAATAAGTCGACGAGACATTTTCACAAAAAAAATAAAACATTGTGCATACACATATATTACTTGGTCAGGCTTAATTAATTAATTACATATTAATTCTATGGCAGTAAGAACTTACCTTTCTGAAACACTAGAAATCAATGAAGACAAATATAAAACTCCCAAAAGGACTTATAGCTCTTTGCTTACAACCCACCAATCTAGTTACCATATTATATAGGATGAATGAGATAAGGTTCTTAGTACAACATGCTTTTCGTGGCAAAATATATTACTTTAAAACGCCAAAACTAAAAAAATCATCATATGACTGGAGGCTAGATCTTACTCAACCAAACAAAAGAAAAAAATTAAAAAGGAAAAAATAATAGTTAGAAAAATAAAATAAGAGAAACAAATTAAATAAATTACAAAAAATCAAAATAGAGGGATATCACTCCCAAGCCGGCTAGTTAAGAAAATCGCTCTGAGGGGATAGATGTTGGACACGATGTTGGAATAACTGGTCCAACAAGTTAAATCAGATTTAATACACATAGTCAATGTAAAAGTAATCTATAACATCGGATATTGGTAATTCAGTTCGATGCAAACAATGCCTACGTTTGGAGGACACTATATCCAACAAAGGAAATTCACTATTTCAAATTAGTACAATTAGTCTTCTATATATGAAGACCAACTCCAAGATGTTCAATGCATCTTCCTAATCCTAGTTACTTTCTATTTAGGTCTCCCCCTAAATATGAGAACTCATCTCACTTTCTCTCAATCATTAATCGTTAGTGATTTACTTCAATAACAACCCTATTGAATGTTGAATTTACAACTCAACTAAGACAAACGAATAATTATGCCAAGTTACTAAAGCATATAGTGGTGTACACAGAGATTCTACGCTAATCCTTACGATGACATTAGCGTGGAATACAAGTTACAAAGACTGAAAACCCTAGCACAAAGATACTAAACCTTGTGCACAAAATCCATGTCTTAAACGTGAGACTTGAGTCTCCTTATATAGCAATGTCATATGGGATTTTCTCCCTTGGATATTTGATTTGATTTAGTGTTGAAAGTAGTTGATTCTGCTAGATCTTCTCCATAATTGTCTCCAACAACAAGATAAGATTTATTATAGTTCAAACTCAAATTTTAATTTACATTTAAATCTGATTTGAACATCTCCAGTTGTCAAACAAATCAAATAAACATTACTAAATTAAATACATCAAATTTGATTAAAATCCTAATCACAAATTGCACACCAAACAACATCCATATGACTCACTATCAAGGCAAGATGTTGTACTGCACACATGTTGAAGCATCGTGTTCAACATGTTGCACTAGTACATTCAAATTAACTCTTCATCATGAATATGCAATCTTATTTGTAAATTGAATCTTAGATAGAATAAGTCTAAACCAAAACAACAATAACATTTGTCTGTTGTATAAGACCAGATGTTGAAGCACACATGTTAGAACATCGGGTTCCACATGTGTCCCTTCTGCATCGGAACTAGCGTGAACAAACTCTATGTTGTATTGTATAATGCAGTCAATCTAAAAGAAACATCAAAATTTCTAAAAATTTCTTGAAGTCGTTCCAGATGAATTTGGAGTTGTCGGAAAATGTTTTGGAAAATTTTTTTTATTGCGCAATCAATTGGCACTTATACCCAGTCGATTGGGTTAGTTCAAAAATGCTCCCTAAATGTTTAAGATATTGTCTTAATGAACAATAAAGGATATATATATATATATATATATATATATATATATATATATATATATATATATATATATATATATATATATATATATATATATATATATATATATATATATATATATATATATATATATTTTTTTTTTTTCTTACCTTTAAAACCTATTAATCGATTAATTTTAGGCCAATCAATCGATTTGAGCATGATGCAAATCGATTGGCTCATTAATTTTGGCAACACAAATTTTCTTATTTTTAGTAAACCTCGAGCCTATAAATATAAGTCTTTTCTCTCACATTTTCAAATCCAAAATCACCATTTCTCATATCTCACTCCCCACTTTCTCTCTAAAACATATTTTCTCACCTTCTCTCACTTATAAATTTAGCCATCGTACTTTCAAGAAAGATTATTTTGCAATTGATGCATCTTTGTGATTCTAAAAGGATAGCATTATAAATTCACCACATAACATTTTTAACTTGGTTAAATAATTTATCCAATTAAGTATTGTTTATTTGGGCTCAAAGCTAAACCCATTAAGTTTTGGTCTGGGTATTTATTCAATAAGTTATCAGTTCAGTTCTAAGGTTCAACCCGTTCAAAAGCTTTCATCATTTGAGATCATCCCATACTAAAATATGAAGTTGATTTATGGTTATCTTGTGTAAAACCTCTATATATTTGTAACCTCATCCCGGTTAAAATCCTGATAAGGTTGGAGATAAGCTTGGTATAAATTCTCATAGGCTCATGGTCAGTGGATCAAAATCCCAGTTCAGTTTATGAGTTCAACCCAGATGAATAGCTCACCTATGTTCAAGATCAACCTTTGTAAAATCTCAGTATAGCTTGGGGACTAACCATTTCTAGTTTGGAAAGAAGATTAACTGCTTCAATTCTTCGTTTGTAAGGAAGAATTACGGTTTATCTCCTTATTTTCTCCTTAGTTTGTAGTTAGTCAAAAACTTCATTTTCCTTGTATAAGGGGGTTCAAGAGTTCACAACCTACTAAATGCTCTTAAATATTTACTGAATACTCTCAAGAACAAATATTGGAGAGAAGACTATGTTATTTTTATTTTTGACTGGACCTTTATAATTACTTGTGTTATTTCTCTATCTCTTTACTACTTATTTTCCGTATTTTATTTTTCCCTGCAAATTTCTAAAACATTTTAAAAATGATTTTAAGCTCTGAAAATGATCCTAAAAGTTTTGTAAACTACCATTTTTCTGAAACCCACGGTTTACCCGCCTCTTGTTTGTTAAGTCATATGTCCAACAAATGCACCTTATGGACGACATTGGGACGAACCAGAACTGTTGCTAAGGTTTTGCAAGTAGGTTATTTTTGACCTTCTTTATTAAAATATGCAAATTAATTAGTTTAAACTTGTGATAGATTCCAAAGGATAGACAATATTTCCACAAGTCAAGATTATCACTCACTAATATTTTAGAAATTGAGTTATTTGATGTGTGGGGCATTGACTAAACGGGACCATTTTCTCAATCTTTTGGAAATTTGTAAATACTTGTGGTTTTTGGTCATGTGTCAGAGTTGATAAAGGAAATGGAAATTTCCACTATTTATGCTGAGGTTGTGATCAAATTTTCAAACAAAACTTTTTCTCTAGACATGACACATTACTACCATCACCAGTGATGAAGGAACACATTTTTGCAATAAATATTTTGTGAATTTTATGAATAAATATGGGGTCAAACGTAAAAATGTTACATCCTACCACCCAATATTAGTGGATAATTTGAATTGTCTAATAAGGACATGTTCTGGACTGGGCCAGTGGCTAGGCACGACCCAATCTATTTCTGTATCCAGGATGACCCATAATCATTGGTCCATGCAACTATGGCTAACAAAGGACACTTTTCCCTTCTACTCGCGACAATTTCTAGTTCTGGGAATCTCTAACCATAACAAAGGATATTCACAAGCATCTCTTCCCAGGATTACGAGCATGAGTCACTCGTCTTTTTTTTCACATAGGAATCCTGAAAGTTACGTATTTTGGGCCTAAATATTCGGCCCATAATATGGACTAATGACCAAGCATTGGGGGCATCATAAATACTGTTGTACCCCAAAATTTGCTCTCCCATTTCTCATTGATTTCTCATCACAAAGCCCTTGAAGATCAGGATCCAGTTAAGGTTTCATCTGCTCAAGACTTCTCCTTGCACTACTGACCCAAATTAGGGTTTGTGTTTGCACAAAGATGTTTTGACCCAAAATTCCTAAGATGACTTTCTTGCTTCATATTGGACTCCCAAGTTTATCCTCATCAAGTTTCAAGTCTTGATTCCAAGTTTTGCCCAGTCAATTGGACAGTTGTCCTAGAAATCAGCTGTATTGGAGAAAAAGTCAATTGTGGCCAATTGACAGTCAAATCTCATGAAAATTGACCCACATCAACATTATGAACTCATATGAACCATTTGATCAAGTTTGGATCACAATTCCATAAGAAATTTGATCAGATCACCAAAAGGGCAAAATGGTCATTTTTAGGGTTTTGACTGAACAAAGGCAATTTTTGACTGTTTGACCTAGTCAATGGCAAACCAAGCTCACATATGGACTCAAGGACCCAATGGAATTATCTTGACATGCTCAACAAACTCAAAAGATCCCAAATGCACAAAATTGACAGTTGAATTTCCCAGTCAATTGATCAATTTTGACTGTACACTGAAAAGTCAAACTTTGACTTTTTGGTCAAAATCAAGAGTCAAGATTCATTTTTCATCAAAACATGCCAAATCATGAAACTTGTTCACCAAGAAATCACAAAATGCAAATTAGGGTTAGAAATTAGAATTTTTCATAACTTAGAATTTTTCTAAGTTATGAAAAACCCTAATTTCTTTCCAACTTTGCCCCACTTTCTCACCAAGATCCATTTGGATTCAAACAAAAGTCAAAACATGAAAGTTGTAGATTGTTGCATAATCTACAACTTTGATTCACAAAGTTTTCCCAAATGAGGCTTGTATCTCAAGTTACAAATTTTTGAATAAGGGCACTAAACCATTCTTAACTTAGTGAAATTTTAACCTATTTTGACAAGGTTTTCTACCCAACTTCAAGGCCATTTTCCATACACTTCCACTTGGAATTTCAATTTGCATTTCAAAGATGGATTGTAGTACACATTCCAAGATTTCCAAAATGTCCAAGAACTTCTCAAACAACCTCATAACTTGAGAGAATCGAATTTCACAATATGGCAAAAACTCACTTTTGAATTGATCATGAACATATTCATAACTTAGGCCATTTTCAAGTCAGCATAGTTTGTGCTAAATTACAGGTCCTAAAACCCTTTGACACTCAATAATTCAATGCAAAACCTTTGTGCCAAGACCATGTTTTGTGTGTTCAAGCATTGTCTAGAGGATTAATCCCAAAATAGATAAAGCATTTCTTCCATTTTTGCAAAAGGTAGCTTTATGTCCAATTGAAAATCCAAGCAGTACAAATGAGATCTAATTGGCACAAGATTATGAGCAAAACACTCTGATCAAGGAGAGATTTTGCAGCTCATTAGGGGGCCTCTACTGACCTAGAACATAACTTGGGCATTTGTTGCTTAAAGTGTAAGTAACTTGGCATATTGTAACACAACTCTCATATCAGCTTACAAACACTTAAGCAAACTTGAAAAACACATCCAGGACATCATAACCAAGCTAGTACACGACCCTAACATCTCTCATACACTCCCAATCTCAGAATCACCTTCAAACTGCAAAAACAGGGCCAGGCCTGCAGTTTGAGTGCCATCTTCCATTTCCCTCAAGCTCTCTTGCCCAAACCAGTTCACACACATTCCCCAGCATCTATGCAAGCTAACCATGACTTGAAACACGATCTGTAACTCCTCTAACAAGTTCCACCATTTTCATTTTTCCATTTTGCAGTTGAAGTTCTACAGCTCAGTTCAAGGTGTCTCAAGGCAAAGTAAATATTGGAACAGCATCACCACACCTCAAGGAAGCTATACCAACCATTATCTTGCACTGAAAGCTTCCCCATTGCCAGATAGAACTTCAACTGAACAGGTATTTTGGTGAACTTCTATCTCTCTTATTAGGCATCATTAGCTCTAAGTTTGTGAATAAGCAATGTTCTACTCATTCCACTGAACCTGTACATACTTTCACTTTTCATTTCTTTTGCCTGAGCTGTGAGAATTTGAGGTTTGAAAATGGCAGAAAATCTAGGTTAGGATTTGGGGGAGAAGAAATTCTCCCTCATCTTAGAGAGTTAGATCAAGTTCTGCATATGGTTGGATTCGTCTCTTGATGCTGAACATTTTTTATGTTATGAGTTTTCATTAATAAGCCAGGAATCAGGATGTGTGGATGGAAGAACAGGGCGCGCGTTTTTTTGAATAACATGGTTCAGAGGTTGAAGAAGGTGCCTCATGGGTTGGGCCAGCTTTTGTTTTGCTTCTTACACCATGCTTTTTGGTTCACACCCCCCTGAGCCCATTTGCTTTATTTTTAATGTTTTTGACTTTTTTCTTTTTTTAATTGACTCATTTATTTTTTCTCAGCATATTAAAAATATAAAAATATTTTTTCTCATCATTTTTGAATTTATTAGGTATTTATTTGATTATTTCTTTTAGTTTGTACATAAATAAATAAATATATACTTTTTGTTTAGAATACTAAAATAGTACAAATATATTTTTATACATTTTTATCTTATTTTTACTTCCTGAAAATATTTTATAAAAAATACTTTTTTATTAAATATTAAATATTATTAATTAGTATATATAATATATATTTTATAAATAATATAAATGAATATGTATATATTAATACACTTAGGATAAAATACCAAAAAATGTACATATTTTTATTTTATTAATAGTTAATACTAAAAATTACTTTTTTTTTTTACAAATATACTTCATTTTTATTTTATTTTTTGTATATAAATAGTAAATATTATATATATTAAGTAACTAATACCACTTTGATTAAAATTAGGGTTTTGCCCTAAATATGAGAATACTCCAAAAATAATACCTTTTTTATCTCTTTTTATTTTTACATAAATAATACTTTTTTTTTTACACATAAAAATTCTTTTTACATTTTGCATATTTATTTCATTTCCATTTAATTATGCATTTATTTGTATTGTAAATATTCAAAGAAAATGATGTAATAGCTAGGTTTAATTTCTTGTCTAAATATCCCTCATTTGAACATTTGTACCCCCCTCCGCATATTATTGTGTTGTAATAGTGTAGGAATTTAAATTTCGCACTTTAATACTTTCTAAACATACCATGCTAGAATTAGGGTTTGTATGCGAATAAAACAAATAAAATAGTTTGACCTAATTTCAAGATAAATAAGCATGAAAATGGACAACACATTTCACACTTGCACCCCTAGGGTATTCCACTTTGTTGCCTTCAAATAATTGGGCCATATTGCATGTTGAATTTCTTTGGGTAAAACAAACAATCAAATGATCATAGTCCCTCAAAATGTTGCCTAAATGAATGATCAAGTCCCTTTTAAAGAAAAAATTGCCCAAAGACATTTAACACTATTGTAATTATGGTCTAAACGATGACCCGCGCCCGTCCCTTTCACCTCCTAAGGCAAGATTGTCCACCAAATGCAATGGTGGAACAAAATTGTCAAGAGGTTTAAAACATAACAAAAATCTTTGAGAAAACTTTAAGGTAGATAACTCTTAGGTACTTGTCAATTTGAAAAGAAAACACTTGCCTAATTTCAAACCACACTTCACAAACACTTTCAAAACCAATTTTCAAAAAAACCTTGAAACATCTTTTCTAAAGACAAAACACCTTTTGTAAAACATTCGAGTAAAGAATTGTTACAAGGGTAGCCTATACAAGGCATCTTTGCAAAACATTTTCAAAACCACACACCAAGCACCATTTCAAACAATTGAAAACCAAGGCAAGTTGATCTAAGAAAGTACCTAAGAGCCCATGGATAACCATGGATAGAAAGGGTGCTAATACCTTCCCTTTCTATAATCTACTCCCCGAACCCAAGAAAAATCTCAAAGGTTTTTGCTGTGCTTTTTAAACCTTTCCTTAGGATAAAATAAAAAGTCGGTGGCGACTCTTGCTCAACCGAAACATTTGCGAAAATAAACGCAAAACCCTAGTCAGTTCTCCCACTGTATCACAGAACTGACGAATATGCTGGGGAGAATTTAAAAGTGGAGTAACCTTAGGGCTTAGATCACCCTCTTGCATGACAAATTGTTTGAATTGTTTGCTTTATATCTTGGCTCTATTGTTTGGGTTTACAATCCTACACCCGGATTTTGGGAAACATTCATAGATAGCAATACGTTGTGGAAACTGTGCGGGGTATACCGACACGGTCAAAGCAATAGCTATGTTAGGGCGACATATTTGTGAGTACCGGTAACCCTTGAGTTCAATCAAGGAGAGTACGGGGCCGCTGAGTGATGTCACTAAGCACTAATGACCTAGAACCTTACTTGACCATCTTGGCCTTTTATTAGGGGTAGTGAGATGACCGTCTTTGGTGCAGTCCGAAGTTGGTAGATACTCGATACTACACTCATTGAGGGTTGTTTTCTTGGAATATTTTGGTCGCTAGTTAAGTGGCTAAACCAAAACAATGAACAATGAAAACAATCCAATGATATTGAGCTCCTTAGAACCCGGTTACTATTTATAGGACAGGTTTTTAAAGCCAACTACACTCAAGAGGGTACTTACCTATGAAACCCCATGCAAGCCTGAAACTAGGGTTTGATGTGATTTGCTTGTACATATGTTTTGTGCATACATCATAAACATCATAAACATCATAAAACATCATATGCATTCACTAACCATTTCAAGGGTTTTGGATCTTCATCTTTGTTCTTGTTTTGTAGGACATGAAAATTCCTCGCAGAAATACCATTCAAGTCAACCTTGTGAGAGTCTCTCCTCAACTTAAGGAGCTCACCTCAAGAATTCCGAAAAATTCATCCTTCAGTGAAAGACATGGTAGACTGCTCAGCCTAGTCAACACCAACATTGAAGAAGACATGATGAAAGTGCTATTCCAGTTCTTTGACCCTCTTCACCACTGCTTCACCTTCCTTGACTATCAGTTGGTACCCACTTTGGAGGAGTTTTCTCAACTCCTGAGAATTCCTATCCTTAATCAACTACCCTTCAACGGTACGGAAAAGGAACCAAAGCCGGAAGATGTTGCTCGAGCATTACATCTACAACCATCCGACATCAAGGGGCATTGGGAAACCAGAAGTGACGTCAAGGGATTTTTAGCAAAATTCTTGTTTGAGAAGGCACAGGAATGTTGGAATTCATTGGACCTACAAGCTTTTGAAGAGATTGTGGCACTCCTTATCTACGGGTTGGTCTTGTTCCCAAATCCTGACCAATTGGTAGATGTCAACGCCGTCAAAATCTTCTTGTCCAGAAATCCAATACCAATATTGCTTGGGGACATTCTTCACTCATTTTACACACGAACAATGAGAAAGAGGGGTGTTCTCATGTGCTGTACTCCTCTCCTTGCAAGGTGGTTTATTTCTCACCTTCCATAATCTGTCCTAAAGAATGACCAAGGCTCGAGGTGGTCCCAACGGTTGATGACTCTTACTCATTCTGATGTGCATTGGTGTTCTCGGTCCAGAGAAAATGTCATCATCGTCGATCGTTGCGGAGAGTTTCCTAATGTTCCTTTACTTGGAATTAGGGGAGGTATCACCTACAACCCTTTCCTAGCTTTGAGGCAATTTGGATATGCACGGAGGGATGGCCCTCATGATATGTTGATTCCTAACCTAGTTTTTGACTTCGACAACGATGCGCAAGGACTTCGCCAAAGATTCATCAGAGCTTGGGGAAAACTCAACAAGGTTGATAGCAAGACTCTGGGACACAAGAACTCCATCCCTCTTGAGCCATATCTCAAGTGGGTACGAGCCCGAGCCCAAAGTCTAATGATGCCTTATCCTCATGTACTCCCAGTGATTAAAGAGCCCGTCAATGAAGGAGAGGTCCCCTACACCATCCTACATCCAGACATGCCTACATCGTGGGAGGAAATGCAGAAAAGTTGGATTCAGCTCAAGGAGGAACGGAATACTTTTGAAGCTAGCTTCTACGCCAGTGAGAAGAAGGTTCTAGAGCTTACCCGTCGACTCCACGAGCAAGAGGCCCTCAACACCTACATCGCACCAAAGAGGATGCGCAATGTCTTTCTGCCTTAAGAAGTTTATTTTGTAATATTTGGCCCATGGGGCATTTATGTACTAAAAAATTTCTTCTTATTAATATGACGTGCGTTCTTCTTTGTCTGAAACAATTTTGAATGTTCTAAATCCTTGAATGCATTGCATACATCAGCATACCATTCATCATGTGCATAAGCAGGTCCCACTCCAGGTTTCCTTATCTATCTGCTGTTTATTTCAGTAGGATGGATCTCGAGCAAACAGTCAAAGACCTACAAGCTCAGAATGCACAATTCCAGCAACTCCTGATGACCTTGGCTAAGGGTCAGGAGGATATCAAGACTCAATTGGGGAATAAGGACCCAGTGAAAAAGAAGAAAAAGAGGATTGGGGTGGCTACTTTGGGGAGAAGATTTGACGGAGAAGCTCGGAGAGTGCTTGAATTTCCTCCTACTTCCGATGAAGGGACTAGTAAAAGAGATGGAGTTGCGGTGCCTTCCGAGTCTGATGCGGAGGAAGAAGAGGTTGAAGAGGATGAAGATTATTCTGACCAGCAATACCCTCCAGCTGATGATAAATACAAGGGTTTAGAAGACAGATTGGCCGCCATGGAATTACAAAGAGTACCGGGTTTGGATTTTAAAGACTTGGGTTTGGTCGCCGGGATTGTGTTCCCCCCAAAATTCAAAGTGCCAGTGTTTGTGAGGTATGATGGGCTGTCCTGCCCCAAAATGCATCTCAGGTCCTACGTGAGAAAGATTCAACCCTATACGGCAGATAAAAACCTCTGGATTCATTTCTTTCAAGACAGCCTTTCGGGAGCTCAGTTGGAGTGGTTTTATCAGCTAGAAGGAACCAGTGTCAAAAATTGGGAAGATTTGGCCACCGCTTTCTACAAACAATACCAGTATAATTCTGACCTTGCTCCTACTCGTACCCAACTTTAGGGTATGTCACTAGGAACAAGTGAGGGATTCAAAGAATATGCACAAAAATGGAGGGATTTGGCTGGCAGGGTGCAGCCTCCTTTAACCGACTGTGAACTCGTCGATATGTTTCTTGGGACCCTATCTGGGCCGTTTTTCAATCATCTAATTGGTAACTCTTCCGCAGGGTTTACCGATTTGATCTTAACAGGCGAAATAATAGAAGCCGGCATCAAGTCAGGAAAGATTCAGAAGGGTGTTGCCGCAAGTGTTGAGAAGAAGCCTTTTAAGAAGGAGACAACTATGGTATATTCTCAGAGAAGAGCAGGGAAGATGGAGCGTCGGCCAACTGTGGGGGCCGTAATGATTCAAAACACTCCAAATGAGCAGCCTCGCTATAACCAGTCCAGACCAAATCAACAACGGGTGGAACGGCCACAACGGCAGTTCACCCGCATTAACATGACTCCAGCGCAAGTGCTTCCCCATCTATTGAAGTTGAATCTCGCCACCATCAATGAGGCACCAAAGAATGTGAATACGTCCTCTCCGCATTATCATGCCAATGCTAAATGCACCTACCATTTAGACAGTGTTGGACACGACACCAATAATTGTTGGGCACTCAAGCATAAAATCCAAGACCTAATAGAGGCTAAGGAGGTAGAGTTTGACGCTCCAGAGAAGCCTAATGTGATATCTGCACCCATGTCGAAGCACAGCCGAAATGTCAATGCCATTGAAGAAGATTTGTATGTTGCTGATGTCAGTGATCTGACTACTCCACTGCTAACCATTAAGTTGAATTTGTTAAGGGTCAGGATCTTCCCGGGATGTAAAGAAGACTGCTATTGTTGCTACTCTCTACCGTTTGATTGTCCGTTACTGAAGAAAGGCATCCAAGGCCTTATGGATAGTCGACAAATTTTGTTTGAAAAATTTTCTACTGTTCCAGTTCATACTGAAGATGTCTCAATCATAACCATTCACGCCAATCTTTCCAAGGCCGTCAAAAAGCCTGTTAAGATTACACCAACTACGAAATCTGTTCCTTTGAAGATAACAATGCCAGGGCCTGTTCCCTATGTTTCTGAGAAGTCGATACCTTGGAACTATGGCGGTGACGTCTACTACCATGGTATCAAACAAATTGAAATAATTGAAGAAAGTTCGGATGATGATGAAGCCAGCATTGGTAACATTGCAGGCACTAGAAAAATCACCAGGAGCGGGAGAATTTTTTCTCCAGAGATTGCCCCTCCAAGAGCAGTCTTTGGACCCTCATCAGCTGACAAGGTCGTCCCTGCACCAATAAAACTCTCTGCTGGAACTCCTTTGATTGAAGACGTTGTTGTTCCTAGTGCTGTCTCTCCTACCGCTGTTGACAAAGGTAAGGGAATCCAAGATGAGTCCGTCAAGACGAGGGCTCAACCCTTGGTAATCCCGGAAACCTCCAAGAAGGAAATGGATGAGATTTTGAGGATAATCAAAAGAAGCGATTACGATGTAGTAGAACAGCTGGGGCAAACCCCCTCCAAGATTTCCATGCTGGCACTACTACTTTGCTCGGAAGCGCACGCTAAAGCTCTGATAAAATTCCTGAAGGCAGCCCATGTGCCCCAGGAAACCTCTGCGGACCAATTTCAAAATTGCGTGGCTAGCCTAACTGCGGACAATGGATTAGGTTTTTCTGATGCCGACCTAACTCCTAAAGGCAGAAACCACAATGATGCTTTGCATATTTCAATCGAGTGTCGCGGAACTACTCTCGCACACGTCTTGGTCGACACTGGTTCGTCGCTGAATGTTTTACCTAAGAAGGCCTTGGACCGACTAGATTGTGAAAGGTTGGAATTGAAGCCGAGTGTATTGTTGTCAGAGCTTTCGATGGTTCAAAGAGAATGGTCCATGGAGAGGTTGAAATTCCCATCAAAATAGGCACTGAGGTGTTTAAATCTACTTTCTATGTGATGGACATCCGTCCGTCATACTCTTGCTTGCTGGGTAGGCCTTGGATACACCATGCTGGGGCAGTCACCTCCTCCTTACATCAGATGTTGAAGTATCCTGTCAAGGGAAAGATCATTACTGTCCATGGCGAAGAAGAGTACATGATTAGTCACTTAAATTCTTTTCGGTATGTGGAGGTTGAAGGAGAGTTCATTGAGACACCGTTTCAACATTTCGAAGAAGTCCTTCCTGAAATAGCAGTAGCGAAGTTAGCAGCTGAGACACCGAGGCAGATGGCCAGGATGGCATCTCTGGAAGACGCAAGAGCCGCAATCAAAGAAGGGAAGAATTCAGCATGGGGGCAGTTACCTGACATTCCACATAAGACAGACAAATTTGGATTAGGGTTCACAGCCGCTGGCCAGAAAGCTATGCGCCGTGCGAAGATTGAAAGGGCGCTAGTCAAGATTTCTCCCTACGGAATCAACGCTTTGGAGGATGAGGACAAGGAGAGCAACATTGAAGAGTGGATTTATCCAACTGTCAAAGGAGGATTGAGCAACTGGGAGGCAAAAGACTTTGTCCCCATCACTTTTATTCATCAGTAATTTATCTGTTAAACATTTCCTATTTGGTCTGTAATATTTACTTTCAAACAATCCGTACACTATCTTTTCACCTCCTGCCTTGCCCGGGGCAGGTAGGTCCACTTGTAAGGGTTTTGATTATTTTTCATATCCATATGCCATGTTTAATGATTCATTGGACGTTTTTCATTTGATAAACTGCTTGTGTTCATTTTCTTTCCTTTTGCATTTTTTTTTGTTTAAGGATGGCTATCCCTTACACACGCCCACACTCACCAATGCAGGTACCCATCCACTCCGGATTCCATGGGTGACTATTCTGCTATATCTTTCAATAACTCTGATGATTTGGTCAATCTAGCCGAGTATGAAGATGACGAAGGTTGTGAAGTACCCGGGGAACTAGCCAGACTTCTGCAACAAGAGGAAAGGGCCATCTTACCGCATGAAGAGCCATTAGAAACTGTCAACTTAGGGACCAAGGAAGACCGGAAGGAGGTGCAAGTGGGTGCCAATCTGGAACCAAAAGTCAAGGAGCGCTTGGTACAGTTGTTGAATGAGTATGTTGAGATCTTCGCTTGGTCTTATGAAGACATGCCAGGTTTAGACACAGACATCGTGGTTCACCGTCTCCCCACAAGAGAAGACTGTCCACCAATCAAGCAAAAAGTTCGCCGAATGAGGCCTGACATGTCCGAAAAGATCAAAGCAGAAGTAATGAAGCAATTCGATGCTGGTTTTCTGGCTGTTACGTCCTATCCTCAATGGGTCACTAACATTGTGCCGGTACCTAAGAAAGATGGCAAAGTCAGGATGTGTGTGGACTACCGGGATTTGAACAGGGCCAGCCCTAAGGATGATTTCCCGCTACCTCACATTGACATTTTAATCGACAATACAGCTTAGCACAAAGTGTTTTCCTTCATGGATGGATTCTCGGGCTACAATCAAATCAAAATGGCCCCCGAGGATATGGAGAAAACAACTTTTGTCACACAATGGGGCACTTTCTGTTATAAGGTGATGCCGTTCGGGCTGAAGAACGCAGGGGCAACTTATCAACGTGCCATGGTAGCTTTATTTCATGATATGATACATCATGAGATTGAAGTTTACGTAGACGATATGATAGCTCGGTCACAAACAGAGGAATAGCACCTTGAACATCTGGAGAAGCTGTTTGCCAGGTTTAAAGAATACAAGCTCAGGATGAATCCAAGTAAATGCATTTTTGGAGTTAGGTCTGGTAAACTCCTGGGATTCATTGTAAGCAACAAAGGCATTGAAGTCGATCCGGCAAAAGTAAAAGCAATACAAGAGATGCCCGCTCCCCGTACTGAGAAGGAAGTTAGAGGATTCTTGGGGCGCTTGAACTATATTGCCAGATTCATCTCACATCTGACTTCTACCTGTGAGCCAATTTTCAAACTCTTGAAGAAAGATCAGGTAGTCGAATGGAACGACGATTGTCAAGCTGCTTTTGATAGAATCAAGGAGTATTTGCTAGAACCTCCTATTCTGATGCCACCCGTCGAAGGAAGACCATTGATCATGTACTTGACCGTCTTGGATAACTCAATGGGGTGTGTTTTGGGCCAACATGACGAGTCTGGTCGAAAAGAGCATGCTATTTATTACCTTAGCAAAAAGTTTACCGACTGTGAGACTCGCTACTCACTGCTCGAGAAAACTTGCTGTGCTTTGGTATGGGCTGCTCGCCGACTAAGACAGTATATGTTGACTCATACTACCTTGTTAATTTCCAAAATGGATCCTATCAAGTATATCTTCGAAAAGCCCGCTTTATCTGGAAGGATAACAAGATGGCAAATGATCTTAACTGAATATGACATCCAGTACACCACCCAAAAAGCTATAAAAGGGAGTGTACTAGCTGACCATCTGGCTCATCAGGCTATCGAAGATTATCAACCCATGAGATTTGATTTCCCGGACGAGGACATCATGAATTTGGACAACATTAAAGGTGACGGACCGTATGACGGACCCGAAAAGGGATCCCGATGGACCCTGTACTTTGATGGTGCTTCAAATGCACTTGGAAATGGTATCGGCGCAGTACTCATTTCTCCGGAAGGTTGTCACACACCTTTCACTGCCCGACTTTGCTTCAGCTGCACAAACAACATGGCTGAGTATGAAGCTTGCATCTTTGGTCTCAAGGCTGCTATAGACTTGGGGATCAAATCTTTGATCGTATTTGGGGACTCGGCTTTGGTTATCAGTCAGATCAAAGGAGAGTGGGATACCAAGCATCCTAATCTTATCCCATACAAAGAACATGTCTTGACATTGTTGCCTCATTTCGAGCAAATTACCTTTGAGCATTTCCCACGAGAAGAGAATCAGCTAGCAGATGCTCTAGCCACAATGTCCTCCATGTTTAAACTCAACTGGGATAACGAGGCTCCTCAAATCACCATCGAGCGAATGGATGAACCTGCGCATTGTCACGAGATTAATACCGAAGAAGTAGTGGAACAACCCTGGTTCCATGAAATCAAGAAGTATCTCGAGACCAGAGATTATCCTGAAGGAGCTTCCGTAAATGACAAGAAGTTCTTAAGGAAATTCGCTGCTAAGTTCTTCCTGAGCAACGACATCCTTTACAAACGAAGCCATGATTGTGTATTACTCCGATGCGTAGATAAAGCTGAAGCAGAGTTGATCATGACTGATATACACAGCGGCACATTTGGCACTCACTTGAGCGGGCATACAATGGCTAAGAAGATCCTAAGGGCATGCTATTACTGGTCTACCATGGAAGCTGACTGCCATCAACATTCCCGTACTTGCCACAAGTGTCAAGTCTATGCTGACAAAGTTCATGTCCCTCCGGTTCCTCTCAACGTCCTGACTGCTCCGTGGCCCTTTGCAATGTGGGGGATTGATATGATTGGAGAAATCAAGCCCACGGCTTCCAACGGACATCGCTTCATCTTGGTTGCCATTGACTATTTCACCAAATGGGTCGAAGCAGCTTCCTTCGCCTCTGTTACTAAAAATGTGGTTGCCCTCTTTATCAAGCAAAATCTCATATGTCGGTATGGTGTTCCAGACAGGATCATCACAAACAACGGTACAAATCTGAATAACACGATGATCACTGCATTGTGCAAACAGTTCAAGATTTATCATCACAATTCATCTCCCTATCGGCCAAAGATGAACGGTGCTGTTGAATCTGCGAACAAAAACATCAAGAAGATCATTCAGAAAATGACAGTCACTTACAAAGACTGGCATGAGATGTTACCGTTTGCTCTGCATGGATACCGTACGACGACACGTACTTCAACTGGGGCAACCCCATTTTCTTTGGTTTATGGCATGGAAGTTGTTTTGCCTATGGAAGTCCAGATTCCTTCTCTAAGGATTATGAAGGACGCAGGTTTGAATGAAGATGATTGGATGCAGACCCGACTTGATCAACTCAATCTGATCGACGAAAAGCGACTTGCTGCTATATGCCATGGTCAGACGTATCAAAAGCGGATGATCAAGGCCTTCAATAAGAAAGTCAAACGTCAAGTGTATCATGTCGGAGATCTTGTAATCAAGCGGATTATCTTGCCGCAAAGTGATCCCAGGGGCAAATGGACTCCTACATATGAAGGACCATTTGTGATCAAGAGCATATTTTCTGGTGGTGCAATGATTCTGACCACCATGGACGACGACGATTTACCGCACCCTGCGAATGCAGACATAGTCAAAAGATACTACGCATAAAATAACCCGACAAGTCGAAAACCCGAAAGGGCGGCTTGGGCAAAAATGGGCATCCCGGTGGATCGAAAACCCAAAAGGGCGATTCAGGCAAAAATTAGGGATAAAAAAAAAACAAAAAAAAATATGTACAACCGGCAAGTTGAAAACCCGAAAGGGCGGCTTGGGCAAAAAGGGGTTTCCCGGTGGATCGAAAACCCGAAAGGGCGATTCAGGCAAAAGTTAGGGAATTAAAGCATATGACTATGTCTCGTCGGATCACTTCAAGGACAATCTCTTCATCAACCGGTTCCAGGCTTCGGATCAGTCCAGTCATCGTCAAACGAAGCATCGAATGGACAGATATTCAGAGTTGAGAAAGCTATAGCGGAATGGAATCCCATGGAATTATTTCACATAGCCATCCTTATTTTGTATAAATCTTTCAAATATTTACGACAAAATCCTCTTACTAGGATGATTGTATCCTTTGTACAAATATACTCATAGAAAATCAATACAAATACCTTTCCCAAAAATTTGTGTCATTTCCTTTTCTTTGCTCTTGCACTGTTTGTTTTATTTTGAGAAACGTCCAATGTTTTGTTAAATAGGCATATGCATTTGAACATAATAATTTCCTTACGAATCAAGAGAGAGGATTACTGATAGGTCAAAGGTGCGGTTGGATATCTCGATACCCTTTCAAAGGAAACCCCCAGGAGATTTGGAGTCCATATCCTCCAGCAAGTCTTGAAGCTTATCCCCCGCAGAGAGCGGACGTCTCTCCCGAGTTTTATTTAAAGTTGTTCCTCACAAGGCCTTATAACTGGGTTATCCTCAGCTAACAACCACGGAAGATCGCACTCGCCAGAATTCTTCCTATCCCCAGCGGAGTTCATCAAAGTTCTCCAACAGTAGCTTATCTTTACAAATCCCCCAGCCAGAAGGTCCTTAGGAATTCAATTCCCCTCAGAGTTTAAGTTTCAGCATCCCCAGCGAAGCCAGACTAATGAGTCTTCTCCCCACGGAGTTTTAGAAGAGCAAATCTTGAGTTCCCCAGTAAGGTCGCCAGAGATGCTTCCCTCCGAACTGAAGATTCTCAGTCTTGCATCCCCGGTAGGAGTCTACTAGATTGGTACTCCCCAGTAGAAGTCATCAGGAATTCCCCAGAGGCTTGGTACACAACCCAAGCTCCTTGTTCCCCAGCAACAGCCAAGGAATTATTCTTCCCGGCAGCAGTCAGGATGCTTTTATCTTCAGCCATCCATGATTCATCTATCCCCAGCAAGACAACTCATCAGCTTACATGCGCATTCATTACATTCATATCATAAACATTGATATAACATATATTGCATCATACATTTCATGCAACATAATTTTGTGTTTAGCTGACATTTTGTCCTTTTCAGGATAAGAATAAAAAGCTATCCTTAACAGTTTCAGATGCAGTTTTACACGGATTCATCATCAAGCAACCCTACACCGGTTCTTATTCAAATCCAAGACCTTTGAAAACAGTTTACGGACGCTTCCCAACGACGGATGCTGCTCTATTGCTTATTCAAACTTCAAGACTTCTAAAAATAGTTTACGGGTTCTCCAAGTAACGGATGTTAACCTATCGCTTGTTCAGTTTCTTCTCCAGACTTCTGAAAACAGTCTATAGATTCTTCCCAACAACGGATGTTAATCTATCACTTGTTCAGACGCAACCTTTGAAAACAGTTTACGGACGCTTCCCAACAACAGACGCTGCTCTATTGCTTATTCAAACTTCGCAACCTTTGAAAACAGTTTACGGACGCTTCCCAACAACGGATGCTATTCTATTGCTTATTCAAACTCCAAGACTTCTGAAAACAGTTCACAAGTTCTCCAAGTAGCGGAGGGTAACCTATCACTTGTTCAGTTTCTTCTCAAGATTTTTGAAAACAGCTTACGGATTCCTCCCAACAACGGATGCCAATCTATTGCTTATTCAGACCCCCAGTTTGAAGATGGTCCAAAGCATGGACGCCTTCCTGATACTCATTCCAGATGGCATCTCTAAGCCCATCTCCAGATGGCATCTCTAAGCCCATCTCCAAATGGAATCTCTAAGCCCATCTCCAAATGGCATCTCTAAGCCCATTCCTGCATCCATTTCTTTGACGAGTGCAAATTTCCGGGCACTCTAGTGTCCAATCTCCTTTTACCCTCGAGTCACGAAAGGCAAGCTTGCCAATCTAACTCTTCGGATTCAAGAAGATTGAATAGGGGCAACTGTTGTACCGCAAAATTTGCCCTCCCATTTCTCATTGATTTCTCATCACAAAGCCCTTGAAGATCAGGATCCAGTTAAGGTTTCATCTGCTCAAGACTTCTCCTTGCACTGCTGACCCAAATTAGGGTTTGTGTTTGCACAAAGATGTTTTGACCCAAAATGCCTAAGATGACTTTCTTGCTTCATATTGGACTCCCAAGTTTATCCTCATCAAGTTTCAAGTCTTGATTCCAAGTTTTGCCCAGTCAATTGGACAGTTGACCTAGAAATCAACTGTATTGGAGAAAAAGTCAATTGTGGCCAATTGACAGTCAAATCTCATGAAAATTGACCCACATCAACATTATGAACTCATATGAACCATTTGATCAAGTTTGGATCACAATTCCATAAGAAATTTGATCAGATCACCAAAAGGGCAAAATGGTCATTTTTAGGGTTTTGACTGAACAAAGGCAATTTTTGACTGTTTGACCTAGTCAATGGCAAACCAAGCTCACATATGGACTCAAGGACCCCATTGAATTATCTTGACATGCTCAACAAACTCAAAAGATCCCAAATGCACAAAATTGACAGTTGAATTTCCCAGTCAATTGATCAATTTTGACTGTACACTGAAAAGTCAAACTTTGACTTTTTGGTCAAAATCAAGAGTCAAGATTCATTTTTCATCAAAACATGCCAAATCATGAAACTTGTTCATCAAGAAATCACAAAATGCAAATTAGGGTTAGAAATTAGAATTTTTCATAACTTAGAATTTTTCTAAGTTATGAAAAACCCTAATTTTTTTCCAACTTTGCCCCACTTTCTCACCAAGATCCATTTGGATTCAAACAAAAGTCAAAACATGAAAGTTGTAGCTTATTGCATAATCTACAACTTTGATTCACAAAGTTTTTCCAAATGAGGCTTGTATCTCAAGTTACAAATTTTTGAATAAGGGCACTAAACCATTCTTAACTTAGTGAAATTTTAACCTATTTTGACAAGGTTTTCTACCCAACTTCAAGGCCATTTTCCATACACTTCCACTTGGAATTTCAATTTGCATTTCAAATATGGATTGTAGTACACATTCCAAGCTTTAAAAAATGTCCAAGAACTTCTCAAACAACCTCATAACTTGAGAGAATCGAATTTCACAATATGGCAAAAACTCACTTTTGAATTGATCTTTGAATTGATCATGAACATGTTCATAACTTAGGCCATTTTCAAGTCAGCATAGTTTGTGCTAAATTACAGGTCCTAAAACCCTTTGACACTCAATAATTCAATGCAAAACCTTTGTGCCAAGACCATGTTTTGTGTGTTCAAGCATTGTCTAGAGGATTAATCCCAAAATAGATAAAGCATTTCTTCCATTTTTGCAAAAGGTAGCTTTATGTCCAATTGAAAATCCAAGCAGTACAAATGAGATCTAATTGGCACAAGATTATGAGCAAAACACTCTGATCAAGGAGAGATTTTGCAGCTCATTAGGGGGCCTCTACTGACCTAGAACATAACTTGGGCATTTGTTGCTTAAAGTGTAAGTAACTTGGCATATTGTAACACAACTCTCATATCAACTTACAAACACTTAAGCAAACTTGAAAAACACATCCAGGACATCATAACCAAGCTAGTACACGACCCTAACATCTCTCATACACTCCCAATCTCAGAATCACCTTCAAACTGCAAAAACAGGGCCAGGCCTGCAGTTTGAGTGCCATCTTCCATTTCCCTCAAGCTCTCTTGCCCAAATCAGTTCACACACATTCCCCAGCATCTATGCAAGCTAACCATGACTTGAAACACGACCTGTAACTCCTCTAACAAGTTCCACCATTTTCATTTTTTCATTTTGCAGTTGAAGTTCTACAGCTCAGTTCAAGGTGTCTCAAGGCAAAGTAAATATTGGAACAGCATCACCACACCTCAAGGAAGCTATACCAACCATTATCTTGCACTGAAAGCTTCCCCATTGCCAGATAGAACTTCAACTGAACAGGTATTTTGGTGAACTTCTATCTCTCTTATTAGGCATCATTAACTCTAAGTTTGTGAATAAGCAATGTTCTACTCATTCCACTGAACCTGTACATACTTTCACTTTTCATTTCTTTTGCCTGAGCTGTGAGAATTTGAGGTTTGAAAATGGCAGAAAATCTAGGTTAGGATTTGGGGGAGAAGAAATTCTCCCTCATCTTAGAGAGTTAGATCAAGTTCTGCATATGGTTGGATTCGTCTCTTGATGCTGAACATTTTTTATGTTATGAGTTTTCATTAATAAGCCAGGAATCAGGATGTGTGGATGGAAGAACAGAGCGCGCGTTTTTTTGAATAACATGGTTCAGAGGTTGAAGAAGGTGCCTCATGGGCTGGGCCAGCTTTTGTTTTGCTTCTTACACCATGCTTTTTGGTTCACACCCCCCTGAGCCCATTTGCTTTATTTTTAATGTTTTTGACTTTTTTCTTTTTTTAATTGACTCATTTATTTTTCTCAGCATATTAAAAATATAAAAATATTTTTTCTCATCATTTTTGAATTTATTAGGTATTTATTTGATTATTTCTTTTAGTTTGTACATAAATAAATAAATATATACTTTTTGTTTAGAATACTAAAATAGTACAAATATATTTTTATACATTTTTATCTTATTTTTACTTCCTGAAAATATTTTATAAAAAATACTTTTTTATTAAATATTAAATATTATTAATTAGTATATATAATATATATTTTATAAATAATATAAATGAATATGTATATATTAATACACTTAGGATAAAATACCAAAAAATGTACATATTTTTATTTTATTAATAGTTAATACTAAAAAATACTTTTTTTTTTACAAATATACTTCATTTTTATTTTATTTTTTGTATATAAATAGTAAATATTATATATATTAAGTAACTAATACCATTTTGATTAAAATTAGGGTTTTGCCCTAAATATGAGAATACTCCAAAAATAATACCTTTTTTTATATCTTTTTATTTTTACATAAATAATACTTTTTTTTTTTACACATAAAAATTCTTTTTACATTTTGCATATTTATTTCATTTCCATTTAATTATGCATTTATTTGTATTGTAAATATTCAAAGAAAATGATGTAATAGCTAGGTTTAATTTCTTGTCTAAATATCCCTCATTTGAACATTTGTACCCCCTCCCCATATTATTGTGTTGTAATAGTGTAGGAATTTAAATTTTGCACTTTAATGCTTTCTAAACATACCATGCTAGAATTAGGGTTTGTATGCGAATAAAACAAACAAAATAGTTTGACCTAATTTCAAGATAAATAAGCATGAAAATGGACAACACATTTCACACTTGCACCCCTAGGGTATTCCACTTTGTTGCCTTCAAATAATTGGGCCATATTGCATGTTGAATTTCTTTGGGTAAAACAAACAATCAAATGATCATAGTCCCTCAAAATGTTGCCTAAATGAATGATCAAGTCCCTTTTAAAGAAAAAATTGCCCAAAGACATTTAACACTATTGTAATTATGGTCTAAACGATGACCCGCACCCGTCCCTTTCACCTCCTAAGGCAAGATTGTCCACCAAATGCAATGGTGGAACAAAATTGTCAAGAGGTTGAAAACATAACAAAAATCTTTGAGAAAACTTTAGGGTAGATAACTCTTAGGTACTTGTCAATTTGCAAAGAAAACACTTGCCTAATTTCAAACCACACTTCACAAACACTTTCAAAACCAATTTTCAAAAAAAAACCTTGAAACATCTTTTCTAAAGACAAAACACCTTTTGTAAAACATTCGAGTAAAGAATTGTTACAAGGGTAGCCTATACAAGGCATCTTTTCAAAACATTTTCAAAACCACACACCAAGCACCATTTCAAACAATTGAAAACCAAGACAAGTTGATCTAAGCAAGTACCTAAGAGCCCATGGATAACCATGGATAGAAAGGGTGCTAATACCTTCCCTTTCTATAATCTACTCCCCGAACCCAAGAAAAATCTCAAAGGTTTTTGCTGTGCTTTTTAAACCTTTCCTTAGGATAAAATAAAAAGTCGGTGGCGACTCTTGCTCAACCGAAACATTTGCGAAAATAAACGCAAAACCCTAGTCAGTTCTCCCACCGTATCACAAATACCCTCACACATGTGAGGGTCATATATTCTGATCATGGCTGACCAAGATGATGACAACCTCGCTCATAAAACTGTCATCTCGCTTGCCCGTAAAACTGACGATGATGGAGAAATGCCACTTTTCGAAGACGTTGCTCCTCTAAAGAGGGACGATCACACCATATCTCCTTCCTCGAACGAGGTAGAAGACGAGGTTGTATGGTTCACGGAGACAGTTAAGTCCAAGAAAGTTCAAGAAACGTTGCTAGAGAACTTTCAACCAATTTCGGTGTCGTCCAACACTGACCTAACTACGGCTGCCTTGCTCGCAATATTCAATAAAACCAATGCTTTGATCCTCCATCAGAATAATAGGATTGGGGGGGGGGGTTAGAGAAAAGATTTCGTTTGAGATCTCCTCCATAGAGATACCGACGACGTGGCTCACGTAGCCCGTCATTCCAACGAACTAGCCGCAGATCAGCGCCAGAGAAACCAGAGGTTTCGTTCATCAAGAAGCACGAACATGATCCACCCTACAAAGACCAGACCTCCCAGGTTACAAAAGAAGACCAAGGACAATTGACGATCAGAGAACCATTGTTCGCCTTCCCCAAAGCTGAAGTACCATCTGAGAAGCCCAACTCCCTATTGAGATGATAACCCTCGTCGGGGAAAGAGAAATTATTCGCCACCGCAATTACTAGGGTGGAGCGACGAAGACGACCCCCACGATCCTCCATCGGGAACAGCGATTGATGGATGAACCCCGTACATGATTACCTCACTAAGGGAAGACTCCCTGGCGATCCGAAAGAAGCGTCTGTTGTCACGAAGAGCTTGCTCGTACGTTTTGGTCGAAGGCAAACTTTACAGGAGGGGGTTTTCCATTCCCCTTCTCAAATGCATCGATCGAAGCATGAAAGAACGTGTCTTTCTAGAAATCCACGAAGGCATCGGCGGCCAATAAATGGGTGATAGATCCCTCGCGAGAAAAGCTTTACGGGCTGGATATTATTGGCTCACCATGCAGCACGATGCGAAAGAGCACGTGAAAAAATGCGATAAATGCCAACGACATGAAGACATGCATTTAGCTCCACCTAGCAAGCTTAAATCCCTCTCCTTCGCCCGACCTTTCGCTTAGTGGGGATTATACGTCCTCAGTCCATCCGTGGTCTGAACCAACCAGAACAAACATCTGATCATGGCGATCGACTACTTCACCAAAGGGATAGAAGCCGAAGCTTTGGCCAAAATCACCGCCCAAAACGTCCTTCGCTTTTATAAAAGAAATATCCTAGCTCGGTTTGGCATCCCACAAGCGATAGTCACTGACAATGGGACTCAGTTCACAGACCACACCTTTCAGGAATTCGTCACTAAACTGTGCACCACCTAACACTTCGCCTATGTCAAGCATCCCTAGACAAACAACCAAGTCGAATCTGCAAACAGAGTAATACTCAGGGGCCTCAAGCAAAGATTGGATGAAACCAAGAAAAGTTGGTTCGAGGAGTTACACAATGTACTCTTAGTATACTGAACAACTGTGCATTCGTCAACCGAGGAGACCCCTTTCCGAATAGCTTATGGGACGGAGGTCGTCATTCCCTTATAAATCAAGGAACCTTCCAGGCGAACCGAGGCACCTTCTGACGAGGATATGAACGGTGCCGCCATTCGAGAAGAACTAGATCTGATGGAGGAAATCAGAATAGGAGCGGCCCTTCGAGAAGCCTCACTCAAACAAAAAATAGTCATGTGCTACAACGCCAAGGTCATACAATGAGAGTTCGAGGTCGACAGCCTTGTCTTAAATAGAAATTGCAAAAAATCTCGCGTGGGAAAGCTCGTAGTGAACAGGGAAGGTACTTATCGCGTCTACGCAAAAACGGGGACTGGAGCGTATTACTTGGAAAACATACAAGGGGAACAACTAGTTCGATCATGGGACGCTGAAAAGCTAAAAAATATTACAATTAAAGACATTGTGCAGTCGGAGAGCTTGGTCAATAAGACAAACTCACCCAAGCCCGACCACGTGTGCATGCCTAGGCACAAGCATATCACTCAAAATATTCAGAAGGGGCGAAGCTCTGCTCTTATAACGAGCTCACCTTCATCCCAACATAGATAACTCAATAGAGCTCCATAGTCCTTGTGCCACGATGGTAGAACGACCGACTCGCGATGGGAGGTTTACGCAGCCGAACCCAGGTCCCTCAAAACGAGACCTGGGTTCCGGCCCAGACCCGATAATCACCCTGGCCGTTTGATCATTTTCCCCACACTAATGCACATACCAAATGAGAAAATCTCGGCTATAAACTCTTAGCAAAATGAAAAATGTCCTAAACAGGCTAATTTATCAATAGACATGTAAACAAAACAAGTTAAACATGCAAAGAAAATGACCATTGGTAGGAAATTAAACAAAACGACCACTTGGGCCACTAATATACGAACATTACATCAAAGAATACACTTGTGGCCAGAGACCATGCTTGTTCAGAAATTACATAAACGAGAAAAATCCTGGAGAAACAAAAATACAACAAAAACGGCACACAGGCCGGAATAAACAGCAAACAATCATCCTTCGGCTTCCTCTTCGATGACGGGCGACAGTTGGGAAGGACCCCCAGTCGGTTGAGCAACGAAATCCTTGAGATAATCATGGACCATAATCTGACCAGCAGCCATGTGATAATTGATCCCCATTCATGAGGTGTTGAGTTTAGCACATGGGTTCAACACTTGCATCTGCTTTACAACATTCTCAAAGCTTCCATCGGAAGCAGCCAGAGCGTCATTGACAGCCAATTGAAAATGAGCAACTAGCTCGGACCGAGTCTTCAGATCTTCGGTATTCTCTAGCTCATCTTCAGCGGGCGTAATCTTGGCAGTCAGGGCTACCACCTTTTCCTCAAGGTCCTTTTTCTCGAGCAAGAGGACCTTGCGTTCCTCAGAGAGCCTCCCTGATTCCTCATCAGACAACTTCTAGGCTTTTTCTTCTTCAACCCGGGCCTTCTCGCTCGCAACCAGCTTGGCCTGAAGATTCTTCGACTTTGTCTCCTAAGAAGAACTCCCCTCAGTGTAGGCGACCACCATCTCCAGGATCCGCACCAAACCGCCGACATCCTGAGCTAACATCGCCCTCTTCTCCGAACGTTCATTCCTTTGAGATAAAGGGATTCGGCCCTGGGAAGACGGAGAGCTTCATCCTCAAAGAAAGACTTCTCCAGCCAACAGGGGGCAAGTTATACGTCCCCTTCCCCTTTTCCCCGCTCAAGTTGATGCTTCCCCCGAGACACGATCTCTTCACTTTTGAGGAAATAGCGACAGGAGAAAGAGCGATTGTAGTTGGGGCCGAGGATGAGTCACCCGACCCCGAGGAAGCAGGGGGTCCTGAGCCAATCTGCGCGTCCCTTTGAGCCCTCGTCGCTCTGGAAGAAAGGTTCTTGGACAAACGCTCCTGAGAAGGATTCATGTTATCAGCAAAACAAACAAAAAAGAAACATAGTTAGTAAACGAGGAGTCAGATAAATGACGACCACTTACTACTCCTAGAAGCATATATATATATATATATATATATATATATATATATATATATATATATATATATATATATATATATATATATATATATATATATATATATATATATATATATATATATATATATATATATATATATATATATATATATATATATATATATATATATATATATATATATATATATATATATATATATATATATATATATATATATATATATATATATATATATATATATATATATATATATATATATATATATATATATATATATATATATATATATATATATATATATATATATATATATATATATATATATATATATATATATATATATATATATATAATGGGGTCCTCGCTTCCGAGGAGATCCTTGACGTTTATGAGACCCGAATCATATAAAGGCTCCCCGTTCTTGTCAATCACATGCATTCCTCCCCGGCCGACTCGCTGGACGTGAGGGATCCAAGCCACAAACCCGGTCAAGACGATGAAGCTCTCCAGGTCCTTGTCTTCGAGCTACCCTTCCCTCCAGACATAGGAGCCCAATTCACTATCAAAATGCTTTCTCGTCCATTGGAATAGGAACTGGTAAACCAGCATTACAACAGGCTCTCCTAGCTTGTTTAGATGGGGAGTACCATCCTCGCTTTTCATTGGCACGGTGCTGAAGACATTCAACATTGCCTTGCTCGAAGATGGATGCACCAAAATGTATTTATCTTTAAAGTGGCGGACAGACTCCAAATAAGCTTTAAACAACTTCCCGTTACCTTGCTTCAGGGAATCTCATCCCCATTTTCCATCGACCTTGCTCCTCTGAAGGTGGAAACAGTAGAAGAACAAGGGAATAGTGGCCCCTATCTTCAAGTATTCGCAAACTATTTCGAACGCTCGCATGAACGTGATGCTGTTCGGATGTAATTTTGGGATGGAGCCAAGCGCAAGTTCCTCAATACGGCCACCTCAAAACCAGAGAAGGGGAGGCAAAAACCCATCTCACGAAATATGATGTCATACATAGGAATCCGCCTCCTGTCGTATTTCGAGCAGATTATGTTCTCTTTCCCGGGGATATATAGCGATGATTCTCCTTGGTTTCCCTCCGAGTTGGTGTACACATCTATAAAACCATCCTCCCGGTGCTCATAGAAGCATGAAAGCAAGTCCCAGGGGTCGCTCACGACCCAATCTCAAGGATCCTCTTTATCCCCAGGAGGAAATAGGCATCCTTAATTGATGAATGTCATCTCCACATCTCCTTCCCTCGTTTGCTGCACCAACTGATTCTGTGTGTCCCTAGAAATATCCAGGATGCTCGATGAGCTACTCGTCTCATCTTAGGAACTTCTTGAGGATTATGTAGACTCACTTGAGAGATCAACCCAGGCATTGTCAGCCATATCAATTGAAAAGTAGAGGAAAAAGATGAGCTCAACATCAATGTCAAAACCACCCTTCCACCGTTAAATCAAGCGAAAGGCCCCTGGGAAACGAGGATCGTGTCCCCGACCAGAACCCTCACTAAGGTGAACTAATAGGACGGAGTCACAGAAAAAGCGCTAAGTCTTAAGAGGTCGTCTACATCACACCACGAAGTGCCCGAGAAGATCCCATGGTGGCTCCGACGATTCTAAACAATAGAAAAGCCGCCTACCGCCAACACTCCCCAACGGCGTCCTCACAAACGGAACCCTAAGCGCTAACCACATGCATCTCTAAAAAGTAAATGGCCTAAATATGAACTACAGAAAGCGAACGACAATAAAACTGAAAACTTACCAGTTAATAGAAGAATAAAGGCTAGAAGTAGCAGCTGAGAGCGATAAAACTCAAAGAACGATAGTGGTCGACAATCTAGCTAATACGAGCATTTGAGAGAGAAAACAAAAAACACAAAAGACCCTGCTCCTCTCGTATTTATAGCTGAAACCATCCGGACGTGCTAGGAACGCGCCTGGGAAACCATATGGTCATCATCATTACACCCTATCCCCTAGGTCATCATTGTGCCGCTTCACTTCCACACTTCCCAAAACACGCTACCTCTCCAAATTCAAGAGTCCTGACGACCAACTCCTCATCATCCTACGAGAAAGGCGCAATCAGCAACACTCGCTTCCCCGTAAGACGCGCCCTCGTTCCACGAATAGGTATTAAAGTCATCACTCCTGTACCCAAAAGCAATGACTTAGGGGTGTTGTACCCCAAAATTTTCCCTCCCATTTTCTTCAAGGCATTCTTTCAAGGGTCTCAAATGCTCAAGAATCTCAAGGGTTGACCAGTCAAGATGCTCATCCTAAGCCAAGGGTTTACAAATAGGGTTTGGTGTTTCTCAAGGAGATTTGGGTTGCAAAGGTCTCAAATGGTTTTCATGGTTCATCATAGGTCCTCAACAATTTTCATGACAAGTTTCAAGTCCAACATTAGAATTTTGCTCAGTCAATGGCTCAGATGATTGAAAACCAACTCTAGTGAGCAATAAAGTCAATTGTGGTTAACATACAGTCAAACTTCAAGATTTTTGGTCAACATCAACATTTTTAAGTGATATTCATCATTTGATCAAAGGTTTATCATGATTCCCCAAGGGAAGCTCTCAAATCATCAAAAGTCAAGAATTGCCAAATCAGGGTTTCCTTAGGAGAAGTCATCTACACTTTGACCAAGCATAACTTTCACATGCCTCATCATCTTTTCCCTAAACAAATCCCATTTTGAATAAAATTCAATTCTCAACAACTTTGTTTTTATTCTCAAGTCCAAATAATGCTTCATTTTGAAAGATATGAGCTAATACATTATATGTCATTTTCAAAAGTCAACAAAAGACACTTTTTGTCAAGGAAACTTACATCAAGATAAAGTCTTCAAATGCAAAAATGATAAAAATAGAAATTGTAGAAGACATCTTGAGCTTTTAAAAAAGTCAAAGGTCACCTTCAAAATATGAAAATTGAGCAAGTTATGAGTTTCACAAGTTGGGAAATTTTGAGGAAATTCATGAAATGTAAAATGAGCAAATTTGAGATTTTGAAGTAGTGGGCCTAATTTTTGATGCTCAAACATGTTTGTAAGACGTTAAAGGACCTCTAAGTCCATTCATATCTTGTTTTAACTTTTATTTATATTTATATTGATTTTATTTAATATAAATACACAATAAATTGAATAAAATCATAAAATTATGGGTTAATGCATATGGGCCTGGTTTTTGGTCAACTTTGAGATTCGGTGCACCTGATCAAGCATGCTCACAATGTACACTAATTCCATGAACCTTAGATCTCAAAATATCCAGATCCAACGTTGTTAATGGTCACACCTATGATGCACTCCAGGAGATGATCCTCACTGGATCTCCCAGGCGCCTGGGCCCTCTTCTTACTGGGCCCTAATGACCCATGAAAGTAATTTGAGGCCTTGAAAGTCCAATTGTCCTTGTGAGAACTCAAACCCTAATTTTGAGTTGTCAGTGCTTGAGGAGGTGTCTTGAGCTGATCAAACCTTGTGTAGTCTTGAATTAATGGAGATCTTATTAGAGATTTGAGAAATGAGAGGGAAATTTTTGGGGTACAACAGCTGCCCCTGTTCAATTTTCTTAAACCTAAAGAGTTAGATTGGAGGATCCGCCATTCATGACTTGAAGGTGAAAGATGATTGAACACTAAAGTTCCAAGAAATTTGCACTCGGAGATGTATTGGGAATGGGCTTATAGATGCCATTTGGAGGAATGATGGTAAATACTGGAAGAAGTATCAACACAAATCTTTGGTCGATTTATACTAAAACTTGATGTTTTTCCAGTGGGAAAAGGGTTAGTTAAATGTAGATGTATGCATGTCGTTTTCAGGATGAATAAGATTGTGCTAAATGTGTTTCGTATGCATATGCTATGATGTATGAATGTGTGATTTTATTTAGATGCATATTTGTCCGAGAAAATAAATCCCTGACTACTGCTGAGGTATTCTGGGAAGCTGAATCCCGAATTGCTGTTTGGGATGAAGAATATACATATCTTCGAATTTTGTTAAAAGAATGCTTCCGCCGGGGATTATCTCTTGAATGTTAGCTGTTATCTGGTCGGATCCAGGCTTCACAACAAATTGTTGAGGATGAGGAAGTCAACTGCTATCTGGTCGGATTCCAGGTTTCACAGTAACTTACTAGGGAATAATAAATTGACTGTTATCTGGTCAGATCCAGGCTTCACGGTAACTTAGTAACGTTAAACTGCTATCTGGTCAGATTCCAGGCTTCGCAGATTTTTGAGGTGGATGAAGTTAATTGCTATCTGGTCGGGTCCAGGATTCACAATAACTTGTCTGAAAAGATGAAGTTGAACTGATATCTAGCCGAATCCAGGCTTCACAGTAACTTGCTTGAAGAGATAAAGTTGAACTGATATCTGGTCGGATCCAGGCTTCATAGTAACTTGCTTGAAACTAGTTGTTATCTGGTCGGATTCTAGGCTTCCCAACGAATTTCTGAGGGAATACAGTTAATTGATATCTGGTCGTATCTAGGCTTCACAATAACTTACTTGGAAATATAAAGTTTAATTGATATCTAGTCGGGTCCAGGATTCAGAATAACTTGTTGGGGTAGAGGAAAACTCTACTAGGGAAAATAAGTTAAATCCTTGTTTGGTTGAGTCCAGGTTCTTCAATATCTCGAAGAGTTAAACTTTTATCTGGTAGGGTCCAGGCTTCAAAGTGTCTTGAGAAGTTAACTATTATCTGGTTGGGTTCAGGCTTCATAGTAACTGAAAATTGTACTATTATCTGGTCGGGACCAGGATTCATAGTGTCTGAAAGGTTACACTATTATTTGGCCGGGTCTAGGCTTCATAGTGACTGAAATTTGTACTATTATCTGGTCGTGTCCAGGATTCATAGTATTTTAAAAGTTACACTATTATATAGTCGGGTCCAGGCTTCGTAGTATCTTGAACGAATGAAGTTTACTGTTATATGGTCGGATCCAAGCTTCACAACAACTTACTGAAGTTAAAACTGTTATCTGGTTGGGTCTTCCTTCAGAGAATTCTCTAGCATCATCAAGTACATGATTAAGGTTCTTCCTTTAACTGGAGGCATGAGAATAGGATGTTCTTGTAGATATCCTTTTATTTTGTCGAAGGCAGCTTGGCATTCATCATTCCATCTGACTACTTGATCTTTCTTCAAGAGTTTGAAGATTGGCTCACAAGAAGCTGTTAAGTAAGATATGAAGCGGGAGATGTAGTTAAGACGACCCAAGAATCATCTAACCTCCTTTTCAGAGTGGGGGACTGGCATTTCCTGGATGGCCTTTACCTTGGAAGGATCTACTTTGCCTTTACCACTGACAACAAAACCTAGTAGCTTTCCAGATCGTACTCCGAAATGTGCACTTATTAAGGTTCAACCTCAATTTGTACTTTTTCAGCCTCTCGAATAACTTGTATAGGTGATTGAGATGTTCATCTTTGGTTTGTGATCTTGCAATCATATCATCCACATATACCTCTATCTCATGATGGATCATGTCATGAAACAAATCTACCATAACACTTTGATATGTTGCCCCTGCATTCTTTAATCCGAACGACATGACCTTGTAACAAAAGGTGCCCCATTGCATAATGAAAGTGGTCTTCTCCATGTCTTCGGGAGCCATCTTAATTTGATCATAGCCGGAGAAACCATCCATGAAAGAGAAGACTTTATGCTGAGCAGTGTTATCGACCAAGACATCAATAAGAGGTAGAGGGAAATCATCCTTGGGACTTGACCTATTCAAATACCTATAATATACGAACATACGAACTTTTTCGTCTTTCTTCAGCACTGACACCACATTTGCAACCCATTGGGGATAAGATGTCACAGCTAGGAATCCTGCATCAAATTGTTTCATCACCTCAGCTTTTATCTTTTCAGACATGTCAGACCTCATGCGATGAACTTTTTGTTTGACAGGAGGATAATCTTCCTTTTTTGGCAGACGGTGAACTAGAATATCGGTATCCAACCCTGGCATCTCTTCATACAACCAAGAAAAAACTTCCACATAATCATGCGACATCTGAACCAATTTGCTTTTGACACTGCTTTCCAGGTTAACGCCGATCTTGAACTCTTTTTTGTCTGTCTCGGTACCTAGATTGATGACTTCAACTGACTCTTCATGCAGCTGAATAGATTTTTCCTCTTGTAATAGAAGTCTGGCTAATTCTCTCGGTATTTCACAATCTTCCTCACCTTCGTCTCCGGCTTGGTTAATTGGATGTTCGAAGTCATAGTTGGCAATTGTAGAGTCATTGGCAATGAGATCCAGAGTGGGCGAGGACCTGCAAGAGTGTGTGTGTGCGCATGTAAGACACATGGCTATTTTGAAAAATGCGTTGAAGAAAAAGAAAGACAATGAGCACAAAACTTCGAATGCAAAAAAGTCAAATGGTTTGTATTGAATGATCATATGATAAAATGAACATAAATAAAACCCTTGACAAATGGACCATAGTGCCCCGGGCCAGACACATGGCTTAAAAGTCATTGTTTAATATTACAGACAAAATGTTCTTGAATTAATATAAAGCAATAAACAAGTAATTACTCCTCAATGAGAGATATGGGAACAAAGTCCTTTGTGTGCCAATTGTTGAGCTCTGTTGTAGTAGGATATACCCATTCTTCAAATGCACACTCATCATCAGAATCACCTACAACGTTAACTTCATGACTTCCAATACAGAGAAGGGGCTACCCTGCACGAGCGTGCCTCACTTCCTTCTGAGCCTTGATAGTGAAACCCAAACCACATTTGTCTGCTTTTAATGGGATCTCAGGGAGTTTCCCTCAATTATCACAACTTCCTTCTTCGACAGCGGCACGAGCATCTCTAAACGAAACCATCTTTGGCACGACCTTAACAACTTTGGACACATCATAGGAAAATTTAGCAGTAGCGACCATTGCTGGCACAACTTCAAAAGCCTAACACGGGGTTTCTATAAACTCTCCATCCATCTCCACATATTTGACAGAGTTGAGGTGGCTTACCATGAACTTCTACTCACCATAGATAGTGACAATCCTTCCCTTGACCAAGTACTTGAGCTTTTTATGAAGAGTTAACGTTACTGCCCCTGCTCCATGGATCCAAGGACGACCCATCAAACATGAATAAGTAGGACGAATATCCATGATGTAGAAAGTATAGTTGAAAATCTGTGAGCCCACCTTGATTGAGAGATCCACCTCTCCATGAACTGTCCTTTTGGACCCATCGAAAGCCTTCAAAATAATATCACTTAGTTTCAAAACTAGTCCTTCACAATCTAAACGGTCCAAAGCCCCCTTGGGTAGCACGTTTAAAGAAGATCCAATGTCAACTAGAACACGTGCTAGGCTAGTCCCCTTACATTTAACAGAAACATGCAGAGCTTTGTTATGGTTCTTTCCCAGTGGTGTCAGATTAAAATCTGAGAACCCCAAACCATTGTCAGCCGTCAAGCTTGCCACATAATTTTCAAACTGGTCAGTTGTGGTCTCATGAGGGACATGAGCCTTCTTCAAGAATTTGATTAATGCCCAGGCATGAGCATCGGAACAAAGTAGCAAAGATAACATGGAGATTTTGGAAGGGGTTTTCCCCAGCTGCTCCACTATCTTAAAATGACTCCTTTTTATAATTTTCAAGATCTCATCCATTTCTCGAGCGGAAGGTTCCTCAGCGGAAATATATTTTGCGGGTATTTCTGTCTCAGCAGGCTCAACAACTTTCTCCTTTCCCCTTGTGTCAACACTAGGCTTAACAGTGATGATGCAGACAAGTGCCTTTGTAGCAGTTTATGGTGAGATGTTGGGTGAAAAGATTCTCCCAGTTCTGGTCACCTTACTAGATCCAATAATGTTACCAATGTCATCAGCTTTGCTTTCTTCAATCCAAGCGTCTTGCTTTATTCCATGGTAAAACACCTCAGCACCATAGTTCCATGGCACTTCTTTTTTGGAAGAGTGCGAAATTTGCCCGGGGGCGGTAATTATCAGAGGAGAAACAATAAGTTCATTTGAAATCCTAATAGGACCCTTGGAGGATATCCTAAAAGGCTTGTTTGAGATCATTATGATGGAAAGGTCTTCAATCTTATTGGTCAAAATTTTGGTGAATGGAGTCTTCTCAAATAGGATCTCATGGCTATTCATCAGGCGTTGAATGCCTTCCTTCATCCCTTTGCATCCATTAAGTTGTGTGGCGCAACAATCACAATCCTTCAAACAACCAGGGAAAATCTCGGGTTTCGGCAGATTCTTTTTGATAATGGTTAACAGAGGTGTCAAGTCTTCGACGGAGGAAACAAAAATGGTGTCTTCAACAACATTGACACCCTTGCCATGATTTGGCATAGGCGTGGTGATTACATTCGGAGTTTGAGGAGGATCAAATTCAATGGTCTTGTTGTCTATTAAGTCTTGAATTTTATTCTTCAGTGCCCACCATTGGTCATGTAAGTGTTTGTTTGTTGGCATTATTTTTTGGTAAAACCAGATTTGTGAATGTCATGACTGATGTCATAACATTCTAGGATAAAGGTACATTCTACAGAAGGAATGTTCTATAGGAAATACTCAGTATAAGTGAATATCATGATCATCAAGCTATGATCATATGTACTGAATTCTACCAAAATCAGTGAGCAAGATACATGATGTCATAACCAATGTTAAGACATCCTGTACTGATCAAGTTGTTGTGCAGATTTATTATTCCTGAGAATTTTCAAGAATCTGGTGCGCTACTCTGAGTTGAAGAATTTTGTCCAGATCAGTTGCTCACGTGGACATTAGGTTAACCTTGCTTAACCCTAATCTGTTATGATGAAAGCCCAAGACCAAGTCTTTAGGTTAACTTTAGTTAACCCTAGCTATTTTTATGGAAGCCCTAAAAGAAGAATAGTCTGCTTATATATTTCTTACGAAGCCTAATGGTGAACTGCACTTTTTAACAGAAGATCAATAAGGTATTGTATAGTTGTAACTACTGTAAGCCAAGCAATTATCGTTTTGATAAGTGACTTGGAGTAGGATTTCATTGTAAGGGTTGTTTATCACTCAAAGATTTGAAGCACGAGTGTTGTGTCTCTTGATTAAAGCTTTGAAGCAAAATCAAGTGTGTGTCTTGAAGAATGTCTTCATAATCTCATTAATCAATAGATTAGTATCACTGCTGTGATTGAGGGGGAGTGAGTAGGAACACAAGTTTAAGTAGGACTTAGATTGAAGTTGCATTGGGTAAGTCTTAAGTGAAGGAGATAAACTGGTTGGTTTATTCCTAAATTAATACCTCTTATAGTGAATTTCCTCCCTGGCCTGGTAGCCCCCAGAGTAGGTGTTGTTACACACTGAACCGGGTTAACAATTGATTGTGTTCTTTACTGTATTTTAAATTACTGTTTTGGAGTGTGTACAAGTTTGTCAGATACGGTGTCATAACATTCACTGTGACATTAAGTATCTATTGCCAGAATTTCAATTGGCATCAGAGCAGGCACCCTTCCTGTCTTTCTGGGTGAGATCTAGGGATATTATTTTCTGGCGCCATGGACAAGGAAGGAGGATTTGGGAACAGACCACCTATTCTGGATGGATCAAATTATGATTACTGGAAACCTCGTATGATTGCCTTCTTGAAGTCACTAGACAAAAAGGCTTGGAGAGCCGCTGACAAAGGATGGAACCATCCCACCATAACTGGGAAAGATGGGACGACTAGTCTGAAACCTGAGGAAGAATGGAGCAAAGAAGAAGATGAGTTAGCCCTGGGTAACTCTAAAGCATTAAATTCCTTATTCAATGGAATTGATAGAAACATATTCAGACTAGTACATCAATGTGAACTGACCAAGGATGTTTAGGACACTCTCAAAACCACCCATGAGGGTACATCCAAAGTAAAAATGTCAAGACTTCAGATGCTCACTACCAAATTTGAGAACCTAAGGATGATGGAAGATGGGACCATTCATGAGTTTCACATGAACATCTTGGAAATTGCCAACACCTCAGGAGCATTGGGAGAAAAGATGTCAGAAGAAAAGATGGTGAGAAAGATTCTCAGATCCTTACCTAAAAGGTTTGTAATGAAAGTGACTGCTATAGTGGAAGCTCAGGATATCTGCAACTTGAAGGTTGATGAACTCATTGGGTCACTTCAGACTTTTGAGATGGGGATCAGTGACAATGTTGACAAGAAAAACAAGAGCATAGCCCTTGTATCCAATACTGAAGATGAAAGCAAGGATAGTGATGAAGAGAATATTTCAGAAGCTATAGTTATGCTTGGAAGGAAGTTCAACAAACTCATCAAGAGAATGGCCCCAAAGTCAAAGTCAAATGTCAAGAACATTCCCTCTGACATTAGCAGATCCGATGACTCCAGCAGAAGAACTAAGTCTGAAGAAAAGGGAAATCAAAGCAGAGGAATCCAATGCCATGGATGTGAAGGATATGGGCACATTCGAGCTGAATGTCCTACCTTTCTTAAGAAACAAAAGAAAGGAATGTGTGTTACTTGGTCTGATTGTGACTCAGAAAGTAACTCTGAAGAAGAATCTGGTAAACTAGTTACTGCACTATCTGGTATTTGTAACTCTGATAGTGACTCTAGTGATGAGGAAGTGACATTTGAAGAACTTGCTGACTCCTACAAGAAGCTATGTATCAGAAGTGCTGAAGTCTGTCAGCAAAATGAGAAACAGAAAAAACTCATAGTGAAGTTGGAGGCTGAGAAGAAGGCAGACACTACTACTATAAGCCATCTCGAAGGTGAAGTTCAAATGCTGAACTCCAAACTTGATCAGATGACTAAGTCTGTCAAGATGTTGACAAATGGAACTGATAAGTTGGAAGAAATCCTTCAGGCTGGACAAAATGCAGGAAACATGTCTGGTCTAGGTTTTGTGGATGCAAAGAAATCTGTTGTTGACAAGAAGAAGACCAGGCCTGATAAACAAATGTCAAAGAAGATGTCACAACATAGCACTCAACATCAAGAACAGAGAAATATGAAGAAAAAGTATCAAAGATGGAGATGTCATCATTGTGGAAGGTTTGGTCACATAAAGCCATTCTGCTCCAGATTATATGGATATCCTAATCAGACCCCATATGTCAAACCTAAGACTAACAAGGCACCATATACTCAACAGTGGAAGAAAAAAGACTGCAGCCCTGATAGCTCACACCTCCCTTAGAGTTTTTGCCAAGGAAGACTAGTACTTTGACAGTGGATGCTCTAAACACATGACTGGAATCGAGAATCTGCTGAATGATGTCAAACCTCATACTACTAGTTATGTCACTTTTGGAGATGGTGCTAGAGGAGAAATCAAAGGAGTTGGAAACTTGGACTTCCCTAGAGTTCCAAACCTAAATGAAGTGTTGCTGGTAAATGGTTTGACTGCTAATCTCATAAGTATCAGTCAATTATGTGATATAGGATTCAAGGTCAACTTCACCAAGTCTGAATGTCTTGTAACTAATGAAAAACAAGAAGTTGTAATGAGAGGAGTCAGATCAAAACACAAATGTTACTTATGGGAGTCTAAGAACACTAACTACTCTTCTGTATGCTCTATAGCCAAAGAAGAAAAGGAAGTGAAACTGTGGCACCAAAAACTTGGTCATTTACATCTAAGAGGGAACGAAAAGATCATATCTATGGAGGCAGTTAGAGGGATTCCAAGGCTTCAGATTGATGAAGGGAGAGTCTGTGGTGAATGTCAGGTTGGAAAGCAAACTAGAATGTCACATCCAAAGATAAGACATCTGACCACCTCTAAGGTACTAGAACTTCTACATATGGATATGATGGGTCCAATGCAGGTGGAAAGTCTTGGTGGAAAGAGATATGCCTATGTTGTTGTGGATGGTTTTTCCAGATTCACTTGGATAAACTTCATTAGGGAAAAGTCTGATGTATTTGATGTATTTAAGGAATTGTGCAAAAGAATTCAAAGAGAAAAAGAAGGATGCATTGTCAGAATCAGAAGTGATCATGGTAAGGAATTTGAAAATAGTAAGTTTGATGAGTTCTGTTCCTCAGAAGGAATCAATCATGAGTTATCTTCACCTATAACTCCTCAACAAAATGGAGTTGTGGAAAGGAAAAACAGGACTATACAGGAATCTTCCAGAGCAATGATACATGCCAAAAGGCTTCCTATTCACTTTTGGGCTGAAGCTATGAATACAGCCTGTTATGTCCATAACAGGGTCACCTTGAGAAAGGGAACATCATCCACCATTTATGAACTATGGAAAGGAAGAAAGCCTACAGTGAAGTACTTCCATGTCTTTGGGAGCAAATGCTATATTCTGATAGATCGTGAACAAAGGAGAAAGATGGACCCCAAAAGTGATGAAGGAATATTCCTAGGATACTCTACCAACAGCAGAGCATATAGGGGATTCAATTCCAGGACCAAAGTTATGATGGAGTCTATAAATGTCATAGTTGATGATCACCATGAGGAAACAAATGTCCCATATGATGTTGAGACATTCTTTGAGACTTCAACACAAGTGTCTAAAAAGGATGATGTGCCTAATCCTACTCCATCAGAGTATAAATCAAAGGAAGCTAACAAAGATCCTTCCATCAGAATTCAGAAAGATCATCCTAAGGAACTCATCATAGGAGATCCTAACAGTGGAATCATTACAAGATCTAGAGAAATCATCACAAACTCTTGCTTTGTGTCTAAGATTGAACCAAAAAATGTTAAAGAGGCTTTGATTGATGAATACTGGATTAGAGCAATGCAAGATGAATTGAACCAATTCAAGCAACATGAAGTATGGGAGTTAGTTCCTAGACCAGAAGGAACAAACATCATTGGCACAAAGTGGATCTACAAGAACAAATCAGATGCTGAAGGAGTTGTCACCAGGAATAAGGCAAAGCTTGTTGCTCAAGGATACACTCAAGTTGAAAAGGTTGATTTTGATGAGACTTTTGCTCCTGTAGCCAGACTGGAATCAATCAGACTTCTATTGGGAGTTGCTTGTCTCCTTAAGTTCAAGCTATTTTAGATGGATGTGAAGAGTGCCTTCCTAAATGGGTACTTAAATGAGGAAGTATATGTGGAACAGCCTAAAGGATTTATGGATCCAAACTGTCCTGATCATGTCTACAAATTGAGGAAAGCTTTATATGGTCTGAAACAAGCTCCCAGAGCTTGGTATGACAGGTTGACAAAGTTCCTCACTGACAAAGGATACAGGAAATGAGGTTTGGATAAAACTCTTTTTGTCAAGAATGAAGGAGGAAATATAATGGTAGCTCAAATTTATGTTGATGACATAGTGTTTGGAGGAACATCAGATAAAATGGTTAAACATTTTGCTAACCAGATGCAAGCTGAATTTGAAATGAGCCTCATGGGAGAATTGGCCTACTTTCTTGGTCTGCAAGTCACACAGATGGAAGACTCAATTTTTCTGTCTCAAAGCAAGTATGCAAAGAATATTGTCAAGAAGTTTGGAATGGAGAATGCCAGTCATAAAAGGACTCCTGCACCTACTCATTTAAAGTTGTCCAAAGACAAAAGTGGGGCAAATATGGATCAAAGCTTGTACAGAAGCATGATAGGAAGTCTGCTATACTTAACAGCCAGCAGACCTGACATTGCCTTTGTAGTTGGAATATGTGCAAGATACCAGCCTGAACCCAAAGTAAGTCACATCAACCAGGTGAAAAGAATTCTGAAGTATGTGAGTGGAACTTACAATTATGGCATGCTGTACTCTCATGGATGGGAACCAATTCTGTCTGGTTACTGTGATGCTGATTGGGCTGGTAGTGCTGATATTAGAAAGAGCACCTCTCGAGGATGCTTCTTTTTGGGAAATAATCTTGTCTCTTGGTTCAGCAAGAAACAAACTGTGTGTCTCTATCTACTGCTGAAGCTGAATATATAGCAGCTGTTCTCAAATGATCTGGATGAAACAGATGCTAACTGAGTATAATGTCACACAAGATGTCATGACATTATACTGTGACAATTTGAGTACTATTAACATATCCAAGAATCCTATACAGCACAGCAGGACTAAGCATATTGACATTAGACATCACTTCATCAGAGATCTTGTGAAGGAGAAGGTGATTAAGCTGGAACATGTTGCCACTGAACTACAACTGACAGACATTTTTACCAAGGCACTTGATGCCAGTCAGTTTGAAAATTTAAGGGGCAAGCTGGGTATTTGTGAATATGAAGAGATGTAGCAATTAATTTTTCTTAAAACAAGGGTTGGAAGAGATATGTTAATCCAATCTATTCTGATTGGGCTAATCATTTGTTTCCCTCTTTCTTTCCAAAAGTTTAAGAAGAGGAATAAACATATTTTCATCTCTCTCTCCTCATTCTGCTGCACCACTCTCCATTCCCTCAAACGAAGATTTCACACTCGCTGTCACTTGTTTTCTAAATCTCTCGAGATGTCTCAACAATCTATGTCATCATCTTCATCAAAGGCAACTGCATCTTCCTCACCCACTGACACCAAACCTAGGGCAATCGTAAATTGCATGGATGTTGATGTTCTTGAGATAACTCCACTTCGTGAAATGGCAGCTGATCCTACTAAGGTCAAGAAGCTGCGAACCATACATGCAAGAAGATCACAAGCTTCTCCATCTGGTAAATCTTCTCAACCATCATCTTCTATTCTTCCAGAGATAGCTAATAGGGAAGGTTCTACTTATGTGCATCAAGCTATTGCCAGACTAGTCACTAGGATTCTTAATGAGAATCACTCTGTTCCTGGCATATCTGTACCATTGAACCAAGAAAATGCTAGCCCTAATGTAGAAAGGGATCCCAATGTCACTCAGAATGTTGAGACACCTGATGACAACATTGAGAAATCTCAAGAAAAACCTGATGATCACCAGACCCCTACTGACAAGGCTGTTGAACCTCCTGTCATTGATGTTGATGAAGAATTCTCTGACAATGATTTAATTGCCAATATCAACCCTAGAATAGCTAGAAGGATGATGAGTAGAAAAGAGAATAAGAATGCTGACCAAAGCCCCTCCAAAGAGAAGGCTACTGAAGTTGTTCATGAGAAGGCGTGGTCTGAGAACAAGGCTGAGAAGGATCAAAAAGCTGGAACTTCGAAAGGGAAGGGGAAGGTAAAAGCTAGGGTATCCATTGGTAGTCTCTCAAAACCCTTGAGACAACCTATAGCCAAGAAAAGAAAGGATCCTGAACCCTCTGAATCTGATGAAGAATCAGACTTTGATTTTGATGTTGAGAGCAATGTTCCAGACATTCCTCTCAGGAAGAAATCCTCTTCTAGCAAACTGCCTAAGGTTCCTGAAGTTGCCATTGACAATATCTCCTTTCACTATCCAGAAAATGAAAGCAGGTGGAAGTATGTTCCTGAAAAGGATTGCCTTGGAGAGGGAGCTGAACAGAAGTGTTATTAAGTGTAAGGAAGTCATGAATCTAATCAAAGTTGTTGGCCTGATGAAAACAGTGGCTAAGTTTTCCAACTGCTATGAGATTCTTGTCAAAGAATTCATAGTAAATTTGTCTGGTGGTTGTGCTGATGGAAAGTCAGCTGATTTTGAGAGTGTTTATGTGAGAGGAAGGAAGGTAAATTTCTCTCCCACTGTGATAAACAAATACCTAGGAAGGCCTGATGATGCTCATCCTGAGCTTGAAGTTACTAACAACCAGGTTTGTCAAACCATCACGGCCAAGCAAGTCAAGCACTGACCCTTGAAAGGGAAGCTAATTGCAAGCAAGCTGAGTATGAAGTTTGCCATACTGCACAAAATTGGTGCAGCTAACTGGGTTCCCACCAACCACAAATCCACCATTTCCACGGGTTTGGGAAGATTTATCTATGCTGTTGGAACCAGAACAAACTTTTATTATGGCAACTACATCTTTGATCAAACATTGAAACATGCTGAGAGTTGTGCTATTAAAGGCCATATTGCTTTTCCCTCTCTCTTGTGTGGTATAATCATTGATCAGTATCCTGATATTCTGGTTGAAAAGGACTCTGTGCAAAAGAGCTCCTGCACTTGGTTTTCACTATAAGCTGTTTCAGGGAACTCATGTCCCTGACATTGTTATGACATCTGCTGAGACATCAAATGTCAAAGCTCATTCCTAGAAAGCTGATCTTATAGTTGTTCTAAAAGAAACCTGCAAAGAGCTTGATGCAAGAAAAAGGACTCTTGAAGAGTTGATTGCTAGTCTGGAACAGGAGGATAATGAAGAATAAATTAGGGAAGAGGATGCTGATGACGAACACCATGATAGTTCTGCAAGAAGCTCACCAGAAAATGCTGCTGAAAATAGTGCTTCCTCAGGGGATTACAATACCTAAAGGTTTGCGTTTGCTGAGTTAAAAAGATTGATGATGGAACCTGTTGCTGCTATTTGATATCTTCTCTTTGTTTCTGTTTTTTTTTTAATTTCCTTTTGGATGACTGTATAACTTAAAGTACTGGTACCTTTGGCCTCTTTATGGCTAAAAAGGGGGAGAAGAAATTGTTGTAATTTTGGTAGAATTAGATATTGGTAGCTGTTATTAAAAAATTCTGCTGCTTTTTAATCTCTGATTGTTTAGGGGTTTTAGCCAAAAATTTGCCAAAGGGGGAGTTTGTAAGTGTTTGTTTGTTGGCATTATTTTTTGGTAAAACCAGATTTGCGAATGTCATGACTGATGTCATAACATTCTGGGATAAAGGTACATTCTGCAGAAGGAATGTTCTATAGGAACTACTCAGTATGAGTGAATATCATGATCATTAAGCTATGATCATATGTACTGAATTCTACCAAAATCAGTGAGCAAGATACATTATGTCATAACCAATGTTAAGACATCCTGTACTGATCAAGTTGTTGTGCAGATTTATTATTCCTGAGAATTTTCAGGAATCTGGTGTGCTACTCTGAGTTGAAGAATTTTGTCCAGATCAGTTGCTCACGTGGACATTAGGTTAACCTGTCTTAACCCTAATCTGTTATGATGAAATCCCAAGACCAAGTCTTTAGGTTAACTTTAGTTAACCCTAGCTATTTTTATGGAAGCCCTAAAAGAAGAAAAGTCTGCTTATATATTTCTCACGAAGCCTAATGGTGAGCTGCACTTTTTGATAGAAGATCAATAAGGTATTGTATAGTTGTAACTACTGTGAGCCAAGCAATTATCATTTTGATAAGTGACTTAGAGTAGGATTTGGTTGTAAGGGTTGTTTATCACTCAAAGCTTTGAAGCACGAGTGTTGTGTCTCTTGATTAAAGCTTTGAAGAAAAATCAAGTGTGTGTATTAAAGAATGTCTTCATAATCTCATTAATCAATAGATTAGTATCACTACTGTGATTAAGGGGGGGTGAGTAGGAACTCAGGTTTAAGTAGGACTTAGATTGAAGTTGTATTGGGTAGGTCTTAAGTGAAGGAGATAAACTGGTTTGTTTATTCCTAAATTAATACCTCTTATAGTGAATTTCCTCCATGGCTTGGTAGCCCCCAGAGTAGGTGTTGTTACACACTGAACTGGGTTAACAATTGATTGTGTTCTTTACTGTATTTTAAATTACTGTTTTGGAGCGTCTACAAGTTTGTCAGATATAATGTCATAACATTCACTGTGACATTAAGTATCTGTTGCCAGAATTTTAGGTCAGTCTCATGCCCGAGACTATTCGAGTGATATGCATACTTGGTATTCAGATTGTATTTAGGTGAAGAGGTATCTATATTGGCCGGAGGATCACGCAGTGTCACCAAGTTAGGCTTTAACAGGTGTTGTAAGGCTTAGGATAGCGACATGCCTATCCTTGTGTATTGTTTTCGCGGAGCCTTAAACTGTTGATGATTGGAAGATTGTCTTTGAACAGGTGGTGGGTTGGAAATCTGAATAGCATTAACAGACGGACAATCATCTTTCTTGGTATGTGCCCTTTCCCCATACACAACATTCATTTCTTTCTTCCCGGTAAAAGATTTCTTTACGGTATTGGAGGTGGAAGCAGCTGATATGGGAATCTTCCCGATTTTGATACCGCTTTCAACTCTTTCACCAATTAAGATCATCTCGGTGAAACCGGAAGAAGAACAACCAACCAATAAGTTGAAAAATGGACCAGATAAAGTTCCCATAAACATATCAATGTGCTCCCTGTCGGTTAACGGCAGTTGGACCCTACTAGCAAGATCCCTCCACTTTTGAGCGTACTCTTTGAACCCTTCACTCTTTCCCATTGTCATGTCTTGCAGTTGAACTCTTGTCGGCGCCAGGTCGACATTGTACTGCTATTGGTGGTAGAAAGCGGTGGCTAAGTCTTCCCATGTATGTATGTGGGAACCCTCTAATTGGTAAAACCACTTTAGTTGCGTCCTAACCAAGCTTTCTTGAAATAAGTGAACCTAGATTTTCTTGTCGGCGGTTTGCGGTTGAATTTTACGCACATAAGACTTCACGTGAAGTTTTGGGTAGGATACCCCGTCGTATTTCGCGAAGACTCGTATCTTGAATTTATGGGGAATGACAACCCCAAATATTAAACCCAAATCATCAAAATCCAAACCGGGGACAACTTGAATCTCAACAGCCTTTAGTATGTCTTCTAGCTCCTTGTACTTAACATCGGCAGGAGGGTACTGCTCGTCAAAATAATCCTCATCATTAGACCCTTGATCATTGATACACCCAGCCTGGGTACTCTTTGCTTCTCCAATTTGATTTTCGTTTTCCTCAGAAGAGTCTTCCACTACACGTATCTGACGGATCGACTCTCCGAATCTTCTACCCATGTTGACTAGGGCTTTCCTCTTTGGTTTCTTGTTGGCTGCTAGAAACGCCATCAACTATTGTTGCCCCTTAGCCAGGGTCAGCAGAGTCTCTTAAAACTGGGAGTTTTATGCTTGTAGGTCCTTCACTGTTTTCTCGATATCCATCTTACTAAAATAAATAGCAGAGAGATAAGGAAACATGTCATGGAAAACCTATTATGTTATGATGCATGGAAGATGTGTATGTAAATGATTTCAAGGATTTATGAAATTTAAATTTGTATAGACAAAGAATGAACAAACGTAAAATTTCATTAATTAGTTCAAAATGACTACATCGTGCCTCTTGGTCTTACAAAATAAATATCTAAGATAAAAAGGTTGAATGCAACCTCTTCTACGCAAGGTAGGCGTTCAAGCTTTTTTCTTCATGGAGTTACTTTGTAAGTTCCAGAACCCTTTTCTCGCTAGCGTAGAATTAAGCTTCGAAGGTATATCGTTCTTCCTTTAGATGAATACAACCTTTTTGCAAGTATTCAAGAGAAGTAGGCATGTCGGGATGGAGGGCAGTATACAGGACATCTCCTTCAGCCATAGGCTCCATGGTAACCGGTAGGATGGATGGATAAGGCATCACGAGCTCCTGAGCATGAGCTCGTACCCACCTGAGATAAGGCTCAAGGGGAATAGAATTTTGTGTCCCAACGTCTTACTATCCACTTTGTTTACCATCCTCCAAGCTCATACAAACCTATGACGGTAGCCTTGATTGTCGCTCTCATAGTCGGAAACCACTCCTTGGATGAGCATATCATGAGGACCATCTCTTCGGGCATACCTAAACTATCGCAAAGCCAAGGAAGGGTTGTAAGTGATACCTCCTCAAATGCCAAGAAAAGGGACATTAGGGAATTCCCCATAACGGTCGATGATAATAACATTCTATAAGGATCGAGAACACCAGTGAATATCTGAATGTCTGAGTGACATCAACCTTTGTGACCATCTCAAACCTTGCTTGTTCTTCAACACAGACCGTGGAAGATGTGAAATAAACAATCCACCCAATAGAGAAGTGCAACACATGAGGGTCCTCTCTTCCTCATAGTGCGATAGTGGAGAGAATGTAGGATATCTCCCAACAAAGTAGGCACCGGATTGCGAGACATGGAGATTTTGATAGCATTCACATTGTAGCGGTAGAAATGTTTAAGACTAAGCCATTGGATTGACTAGACTTATATAGATCAAAATAGAAATCACCACCACGCTTTATTGTTTCCACAAGAATGGGAAAATAGCGAGTAACCCAAAAAAGAGGGGGGAAAGATTAAAGGTAAGGGGGTTGGTTATGCAAAGGGAAGGTATTAGAACCCTAAACATCTACGGTACTCCACAGGAACCTCTTTGTAAAATCTGTATATTTTGGATATAAAAAAAATGTTGTATAAAAATAGATGGTAGAGGTGAGAAAAGAAATATATTTTTATATGATTTTTGCACCTGCCGCGGTTGCGAACCTTTAGTGCCTACATACCACCTTTCGTTGAATAGGGGATCAGGGTACACGTAGTTCCTCTGTAAAAAATTTAAAATACAAGTATGTTGATTAATTTTATGAGATAAGACATCATCGTCATTGTCCATTTGAAAAACATACTTACTACCCACAATCATGAGAAAGGAGAATTTGCATCATCTCAAAGTGGAGGATATGGCTTGGATTTTTAAAATCAACAATGCCTCACTTAACACCCAAGTGGAAAATATCCCTCTTTACTACATATTGTAGAAGTATAGTTGTTTGCATCACTACAAGGATTGACAAGAGTCTAATCTTTTGAGAAAAGTTTAAGATGAAAGCCAAGATGGCAAAATAGTTTGAATGAGATTGATTGATTTTTAGTCTTCTCACAAAAAAGTTAATGTATTATTAATGTTGATAGAAGTTTATTTGTGAAAAAGTTTTTGAAAATGCATGGACCTAAGTCCAAGTTTGTTATGGAAGTGGTTCAAGTTTAAAAGCAATAAGAGTTTCCAAAAGGATGGAGAAGATTTTTGAAATTGAAGAAGATGAGAGGAGAAGAAGAGACTATCCTAAAGCATAAGGTAAAAGCTAGGGATAAGAACCATCTAACAAACAAAAAGCCAATACTTGAAATTATGAGCCAAGATAGAATTCCATTCTTTGGATTAAAGGCAAGCAAGCAAAGATATTAGACCTCTTATGAGAACCAAACTTCAAGTGCATTAGGTCTTTAAAAAAAATAGGCAGAGTAACGACTACATACGGGTGAATTCCAGATTACAAACAAAGAATGTAATCATAATAACCTGCACACAAAACAAACAAACAACCCAATGTCTTGAGGTAAACCTTAAGAACTTCAGACAAACTATTAACTAAAGTCACAAGGTCTTCATCATAGGCCAAGGCTTCTAATCCTAAGTCCAAAAAGTCCAATACTCCATAATGCCAAGGATAGTAACCAAATAGTCCAAGTACCATTAAATTTTTTTTATGGTTTATGTTGATTATTAGGTGTCTTAGAAGAAGAAAAAAAAGGCTCAAGTGATCAAAGATTAAGATAGCATGAAATGTAAAGGCTTAAAAGTAAATGGTGTATAAAGCATAACAAATAAAGGGCATAAAGTAAAAACAAAAGGTAAAATCAATTATTAGTGATTAGTGGTTAGTTGGATGATCATCTTGAAGCTTGCATTTGGAACTCATTAGAGGATTGGTAGAACCAAAGCCTCCACACAACAAGTTGTATTTTCTTTTTGTCAAGTATATCATCCATTTGGAATCCGCAAAAGTTACATTTAATGATCAACGATGTTTAAGTGATCCGCGTTGACCAAAAGTGTTATGGATCCATTAGAGGATTGATAGAACCAAAGCCTCCATATAATGAATCTCAAGGTTATTGGATCAAAGGGATCAAATTAACATACTTGGGCTTGCAAACATAGATTTGGGCCACGAATGATCATTTATTCAAATTGGGACAAAATTTAGCTCTATGTTAAGCAATTGTAAGTGGACTTATATAGAAGTCACACAACTATTTTGAGGCCGGTCAATAGCAATCTATGCACCATTTATTTTGAGACATGATATAGAGATCATGCTCTAATAACACTTAGTACAATAAGAAAGAGATGAGATGGAGAAGGGTGGGGAAGAATATACAAACCACATTTGAATTAAATTTTAATCAAACTATTATTAAAATCATTCATCCATTTTTGTGGAGTTAGACTCAACACCATGGATCCAATGATGTTAATAAAGTTCATGATCAAAATTCAACCCAAGTTCAGCCAGAAAATAATCACAAAGTAATATTGCGTTTAATCTATACATTAAAAAATGGTTTTAAAAATGTTTTAAAATAGAAATAAGAAAGAAAAATGTCAACTATATTCAAATTAATCAAGAAAAATTAAGTAAGGCTGTAGAAAAATCAGAAAAGGACCCAAATATTTTTATAAATTTTTTTGGCAATTTTTAAAAGTCAGAAACTATTTTAAATCTAATTAAAACTTGTTCAAATAAAAAGAAAATAGGTCAAAAATAGTAAACATCAATATTAAATTCCATAAAATTCTCAAGAAGTCAGAAATATGCAAAATGATATTTAGGAAAATTTTCAAAATAAAAAAATGTCAGAAAGAATTTTTAAAGTAATTAAAAGGCAGAAAATAATGCAAAAAATATAAAAAAATATCAAATGTCAAAATAAAAATGTGAAAAAATAGTCATGAGATAAAAAATAATTCAAAGTATTTTTGTGAATTTTTTCATAATATTTTGCATAACAAATAAAAGAGTTATTAATTTTGAAAATTAAATTAATTAAAATATAAAAATCATAAAATAAAATAAAACCAAAAAGATACGGACCATCAGATCATAATCAAAACGCGTTAGTAAGCTAATCCAATGGACCAGACGCGTTGTACTTGATATGGACCTTTGTGGGATACGCATGGAATCAGAAAAAAGGCAACCAATGAAATTAAAGCGCTTGGCACGCTATCATTGGCTGAGACGAGACATGTCATCATCTTCAACCTCCAGCCACCCTGTAATGGAGATTTTGTGAGATCCTTCAAATGGTAAAATTAGGATCCCAGACCAGTATCATTGGATTAGTCTCTTCAAGACAATCCTACCACTACCATCGCGTCAAATTTATATGAAGTATACAAAGAGATATGAATAAAAAACCCAGAAAATTGTGAGCACCTTCAATTTGAGATTTCTTTCTCAATTCTCAATGGATTTAAAAATTGTAAGGAGCACTAGAATCAGGATAAGGAGTAGAACATGTTAGTGCTTTATTTAGATCCAAATGATGGAGAATTCTACCTTTTCGAAATTCAAGAAAGAAGCTCTGAAACTGGACTGCTGTAGCTTGGATTATGGCTCATTTTGCTTGGTTTAAGTGCTGGAGAGTTTGTATGATACTTGAGGAAGATGAATGTGCAACGAATTTTGGATGAAAAGGTTAGAATCTTAGAATTTGATTTCAAAAATTTCAAGCTCGTGTGAGGTTTTGACGGAGTGTTTTTGGCTCTCAAAGCTTGAGGAAATGAATGAGGGATGACCCTCTATTTATAAGTAATCAAATGGAATGTTCAAGCGTGTGAAATGATGAAGTTTGGAGGGAAATCGTGTGAACTTGATGCACGAGCAAAGTGTGATCTGATTTCCATCAAAACTCATCTAATCCTTGCGTTTTAAGGCTCTAATCCACTTTGGCAACTTGGTTAAACATGTTTAGATCACAAACGCGTGCTAATTTGATGTTTAGAGGCCAAAACATGAATTTCAAATTCTGACTTATGAAGAAACTTCAGTTCCAAGTTACCAAGTTTAATCCAATGGCATTCTCAGCTCAAGGGGTCTTAAGGCATGATTCTTGATGCTTTAGAAATATTAGGTTACAAGATTTGCAATGGAAAAAGAATGGAATCAAATGGATGCTTGAGATGAAAGTTACATTGAGTCAAAGTTGGGGAAAAAAGGTTGACTTTCCATAGAAATCTTTCAAATTTTTCTTCAAAAGTGACCTATAATGTTTTGCATCCAAACATGGTCTTCCACTTGGAATTTGCTCTTGACCAAAAAAGATGGAATGAAACAGACCTCTTGAATGAAATTTTGAAACTTGAAAAATTCAAAATCTCCAAAAATTGAGAGAGTTATGAATTGTTGAAGTTGGAAAAAAATCATGAAATGACCTATAATCTTTTGTATCCTTAGGGCATCTTCCATCCATTTTATCATTTTGCACATATATGAAGGCATAAAGTTCACATCTTAAAGATCATTATGGAAAAAGAGTGGGCTCAAGGTGATAAAAATTTACCAAGTTATGATCATTTGAAGTCACACATGAGAAATTGGGGGTTCATCTGGAGGACTTGTAATCTTTCTTCATCATCAAGCTTCTTCCACATGAAAACTCCTTGGAACTTTTGAAGTGATTTGTTGATAACCCTTTGAAGAGAAGGATGTATTTGGAATAACTCAAAAAATACCAAAAGATGATAAAGATATGCTTCTTTGAAGTTCAAAACCCTAGCTTCCTAGATCAAGAAAAATGCCTTGAGGAACTTGGACAATTTTGAACAAACTTCTTATACCAACACAAATGCTTTGTAAATAGAAGTTGTTGAGGATGAAAATGAGAACTCATAGTAACCAAAACCACTTACATATCTTGAGAATTGATATAAATATGCATTTGTGGCCAATGGGAACAAAACCTTGTCCAAGCATGATAACTTCTCCAATCAATCCCTTGTACTTTTGAACCAAATTTGATAATCTTGAAAAGTGGTGAACCAAAATAACCTTGCCGTGCCATTTCTTCCAAAACAAACCCAATGGTGAGGTTTAAAATTCTTAAAATTTATTGACTAGGGAATGGAAATAAACTCATGAACCCATGAAGCAACTTGCTAAGCCTCATTGTCTTTACCTACATTAGTAATAAGCAAGACAAACCATCATTGCATTTTATTAATTAAAGGAAAAAAATCAAGACAATATATTCATGATCAAAAAAGAAAACAAGTCAAGGTGTTTGGTTATTCCTAAAAGAGAAAATATAAAGATAGGGAGGAGAACCAAAAGCCCTAATGTGATCTTGTTGTGATTGAATCAACATGGTATGATAAAGGGATCTTAGGGGGAAAAATTGGGGTACAACAACTTCCCTTATTTAAGTTTCTTCTATCCGGAAATACGAAGGTTAAAAATATTCGTGTCGACGCGATCGAAGATACTTAAATATAAAACAAACCCTGTTTTTGGTCCTAAGATGCCATGCAATGCTTATGAGCATGAATGCATATGGACAAAAACAAAGAGACGCAAAACCACTAAGATGTAACAAAATAAAGAAACAAGAGAGAAACCCGACCATGAAAATAAATCAATTGTGAATCAAAAGACCCGACTTAGAGGATGATAAAAAGTTAAAAGATACACCAACTTCTACTGAAGGTAGAAAAAGGAAAGAAAAAACAACACCGATGTTTACTGACGGTGATCTACCAACGTTTACTGAAGGTACAAGGAAGAGAAAAGAAAATACAACACCGACGTTCACTGGAGGTGAGCTACCAATGTTTACTAAAGGTAGAAGGAAGAGAAAATATCATAGCATCACCATTCACTGACGATGAACTACCAATGTTCACTGTGGGTAGAAAAAAGATAACAATCACCAACTTTCACTGATGGTGACCTACCAACTTTCACTGAAGGTAGAAGGAGAATATATCATAGCACTGCTGTTCACTGATGATGAACTACCAACGTTCACTGAAGTTAGAAAAAAGATAACAATCACCAACTTTCACTGATGGTGACCTACTAACTTTCACTGAAGGTAGAAAGAGAATATATCATAGCACTGCTGTTCACTGACGATGAACTACCAACATTCACTAAAGGTAGCAAAAAGATAACAATCACCAACTTTCACTGAAGGTGACCTACCAACTGTCACTGAAGGTAGAAAGAGAATATATCATAGCACCGTCGTTGACTGACGATAAACTACCAACGTTCACTGAAGGTAGCAAAAAGATAACAATCACAAACTTTCACTGAAGGTGACCTACCAACTTTCACTGAAGGTAGAAAGAGAATATATCATAGCACTTCCGTTCACTGGCGATGAACTACCAACATTCACTAAAGGTAGCAAAAAGATGACAATCACCAACTTTCACTGAAGGTGACCTACCAACTTTCACTAAAGGTAGAAAGAGAATATATCATAGCACCGCCATTCACTGACGATGAACTACCAACATTCACTGAAGGTAGCAAAAAGATAACAATCACCAACTTTCATTGATGGTGACCTACCAACTTTCGCTGAAGTTAGAAATATAATATATCATAACACTGCTGTTCACTGACGATGAACTACCAATGTTCACTGAAGGTAGCAAAAAGATAACAATCACCAACTTTCACTGAAGGTGACCTACCAACTTTCACTGAATGTAGAAAGATAATATATCATAGCACCTCCATTCACTGACGATGAAGTACCAACATTCACTGAAGGTAGAAAAAAGATAACAATCACCAACTTTCACTGAAGGTGACCTACCAACTTTCACTGAAGGTAGAAAGAGAATATATCATAGCACCGCCATTCATTAATGATGAACTACCAACATTTACTGAAGGTAGCAAAAAGATAACAATCACCAGCTTTCACTGAAGGTGACCTACCAACTTTATTTTAAGGTAGAAAGAGAATATATCATAGCACCGCCATTCATTGATGATAAACTACCAACATTCACCGAAGGTAGCAAAAAGATAACAATCACCAACTTTCTCTGATGGTGACTTACCAACTTTCATTGAAGGTAGAAAGAGAATATATCATAGCACTGTCGTTCACTGACGATGAACTACCAACGTTCATTGAAGGTAGCAAAAAGATAACAATCACCAACTTTCACTGAAGGTGAACTACCAATTTTCACTGAAGGTAGAAAGAGAATATATCATAGCACCGCCATTCACTAACGATGAACTACCAACATTCACCAAAGTTAGAAAAAAGATAACAATCACCAACTTTCCCTGAGGGTGACCTACCAACTTTCAATGAAGGTAGAAAGATAATATATCATAGCACTTCCGTTCACTGACGATGAACTACCAACATTCACTGGAGGTAGCAAAAAGATAACAATCACCAACTTTCACTGAAAGTGACCTACCAACTTCCACTGAAGGTAGAAAGAGAATATATCATAGCACTGCCGTTCATTGACGATGAACTACCAACATTCACTGAAGGTAGCAAAAAGAATTTACATGTGTTCTTCGAGAGTGATTACTGTACCAACTTCTCTGGGAAGAAAGAACCTCTACTAAACAAACGAAATCTTCAATGGAGAAATCTTGGATTGAATCTTCATATCATGCAAACTCAGAAAAGAGGAGAAATGAACCAAAACTTGATCGGGGATACTGGAGTTGTACACCTTATACGAAAAAACATCTTTAATAAAATTTCTTCGCGAAGAAACTGGAGTTCGTCCATTCCTGGGATCACCACTTTTGTTGTTTCTCTTGCGTCACAAATTTTAAAGTAAAAACAAATTGTAAATTCTTTGAAAATCAATTTTGTTATTAAATCTTTTTTTTCTTTGAAAGTTATTATCAATAATAAATGGAGTCTTTTCAAGCTAAATAAAAATAAGAAATACAAAGAATTGGGTAAAAGCTCAAATTTCATTAATAGAATGGTAGTCTGCGAATGGAGAGACTCCATGGATAATTACAAAGTTCGGAAAATGGTAATATATAATGTAAAAGATACATTGAGATATAATGACCACTATCCCCTCTAATAACTTTTGAAATCCTGAGCAGCAACTTTTGTTGAAGTATGATGAGGGTCCGAGAAAATTGTTGCTCTAATGATAAAGTCTTGTCTGATGTAGTTATTTGCCAAGAAAGTCCCTACCTTTTGCCTAAGCTTCCCTTGCAGGTTTTCAACTTAGCGGGAAATTTTATTCTGTTTATGTCTCTAATTTTTGCCTAGACCGCCCTTCCGGGTTTTCAGCCTACCGAGACCCTCATTTTTTCCTAAGTCGCCCTTTCGGGTTTTCAACTTAGCGAGCTGTTCTTTTATTTCTTTAGGCGAAGTATTTCTTGACTGCATCAGCATTCATGGGACCTGGGAACTCCTCGCTATCCATAGTTTCAAGAATTAATGCACTGCCAGAGAAGGCTTTCTTGACAACATATGGGCCTTCAAAATTGGGACTCCACTTGCCCCTAGAATCAGCATTAAAAGACATGATCTTGCTGAGCACGAGGTCGCCTTCTCTGAATTCACGAGGTTTGACCTTTTTATCAAAATCTTTCTTCATTATCTTCAGATATAAATGTCCATGACACAAAGCTATCATTCTCTTCGATCAAATTCAATTGGTCAAATCGGTTCTGGACCCATTCAGCCTCTGTCAACTTGGTTTCCATTATCACACGCAAAGAGGGAATCTCAACCTCAATTGGGAGTAATGCTTCCATTCCATACACAAGGGAGAACGAGGTTGCTCCTGTCGAGGTGTAGATAAATGTTTGATATCCATGCAAAGCAAAAGGGAGCATTTCATGCCAATACTTATAAGTAACAACCATCTTCTGGATAATATTATTGATATTCTTATTAGCATATTCAACAACCCCATTCATCTTTGGCCTGTACGGAGATGAGTTGTGATGGAAAATCTTGAATTCTTCGCACAGTTCTGTCATTATTTTGTTGTTCATATTCGAGCCTTTATCGGTGATAATTCTGTTCAGCACACCATACCGACATATAAGATTATTCTTAATGAAGCGCACAACCACCTGCTTGGTTACATTATCATAAGAAGCAGCCTCCACCCACTTGGTGAAGTAATCAATTGCCGCCAAGATAAAACAGTGTCCATTTGAAGCTTTGGGTTCTATCATCCCAATCATATCAATACCCCATATAGAGGAAGGCCACAGGGAAGAGACCATATTAAGAAGTGTCGGAGGCACGTGAACTTTGTCCGCATAAATCTGGCATTTATGACACTTCTTTGCAAATTTGTAACAATCAGATTCCATTGTCATCCAATAGTATCCTGCCCTTAGCATCTTTTTAGACATCGAATATCCATTAGCATGAGTGCCAAATGAACCTTCATGAATCTCATGCATCAATATGTCTGCTTCATGTCTATCCACGCATCTGAGCAAGATCATGTCATAATTTCTCTTATACAACACATTTTCACTGAGGAAGAAACTGCCAGCCAATCTTCTTAATGTCTTTCTATCCTTCTTCGAAGCACCAATCGGGTATTCCTGAGTCTGAAGAAAATGCTTGATATCATAATACCAAGGTTTCTCATCTTCTACCTCTTCTATTGTAAACATATGAGCGGGCCTATCCAGTCGCCGAACCATAATTCGAGGTATATAATTCCAAGTATTCAATTGATACATAGAAGGGAGAGTTTCCAGAGAATCCGCCATTTGATTTTCATCTCTAAGAATATGATGGAATTCATCTTTGTTAAAGAAGGGTAACAATCTTCTAGCATAATCTTTGTAAGGGATCAAGCTAAGGTGACGAGTATCCCATTCTCCTTTAATCTGATTTATTACCAAAGCTGAATCACCATACACATTAAGAATTTTAGTTCTGAGATCCATGGCTTCCTCGAGACCCATGATGCAAGCCTCATATTCTGCCATATTATTAGTACAATCTAATGTCAACCTTGAAAAAAAAGGAATGTGTGATCCATGTGGAGTGACAATCACAACACCAATTCCTTTACCATAAGAATTCATAGCTCTAACAAGTATCATACTCCAGCGTTATTCAGGATCAGGACCTTCCTCCAGCAATGGTTTATCACAATCTTTCACTTTCAGAAACATCACATCCTCATCTGGGAAATCATACTTCACAGACTGATGATCATCAATTGGTTGGTGAGCAAGGTAATCTACAACCACACTGCTTTTAATAGCTTTTTGAGTGTGATATTCGATGTCATATTCAGATAACAACATATGCCAGTGGGAAATTCTCCCAGTTAGAGCAGGCTTTTCAAAAATGTACTTGATTGGATCAATTTTGGAGATCAACCAAGTGGTGTGATTCAACATATACTGCCGCAAACATTTTGCCGCCCAGGCCAGAGCACAACATCTCTTTTCCAACATGGAATACCGTGACTCACAATCAGTAAACTTTTTACTGAGATAACAAATGGCATACTCTTTCTTCCCCATTTCATCTTGTTGTCCCAGAATACAACCCATGGAATTATCTAACACTGTCAGATACATAATCAACAGTCTTCCTTCAACATGAGGGATTAAAATAGGAGGTTCAAGCAAATATTCTTTAATACTTTAAAATTCCCTTTGGAAGTTATCCGTCCACACACAACCTTGATCTTTCTTTAACAACTTAAAGATCGGTTCACATGTTGCAGTCATGTGGGAAATGAATCTGGAAATATCATTCAAACGCCCGAGGAATCCTCTGACTTGCTTTTCAGTTCTTGGCACTGGAATCTCTTGAATTGCTTTGACTTTATCAGGGTAGACTTCAATTCCTTTCTGGCTAACAATGAAACCCAACAATTTCCCTGAACAAACACCGAAGGTACATTTATTTGGATTCAAGCGGAGACGATACTTCCTCAAATGCTGAAACAACTTTAACAAATCTTCTACATGCCCTTCTTCCTTCTGGGATTTAGCAATCATGTCATCAACATATACTTCGATCTCCTTGTGCATCAGATCATGGAATAGGGTTGTCATACCCCTCTGGTACGTTGCACCAGCGTTCTTCAACCCGAAGGGCATCACTCTGTAACAGAATGTTCCCGAGGGTATGATGAACTTTGTTTTTTCTATGTCCTCTGGAGCCAATATTATTTGATTATAACCGGAAAATCCATCCATGAACGAGAAAACTTTGAATTTTGTTGTGCTATCCACTAACATATCAATGTGTGGGAATGGAAAATCATCTTTTGGACTAGCTTTATTTAGATCTCTGCAATCTACGCACATGTGGACTTTTCCGTCTTTTTTTGGTACTGGGACAATATTGGAAATCCATTGAGGGTACACTGACGTCACAAGAAAACCGACATTAATCTGCTTTATAACTTCCTCTTTGATCTTTACTGCCATATCGGGGTGAGTTCTTCTCAACTTCTGTTTGATTGGCGGACACTCTGGCTTCAACAACAAACGCTGCTCTAGAATATTTGTATCTAGACCAGGCATATCTTAATAAGACCAAGCAAAAATATCCACATACTCTTTCAACAACTCAATCAACCTGCTCTTCACATCTAGATGCAGTGACGCTCTGATCTTGACTTCTTTCAGATCTTCTTCTGAACTCAAATTGATTACTTCCAATGGCTCTTTATATGGTTGAATGGAATTTTCCTCACGCTCAAGCAATAATGAGACCTCTTCTAGAATCTCATCATAGTCTTTTTCTTTGGCCCCAAACACAGGACATTCAAAATTTGGAGAGGGTGCAAGGTCATTGTGTTCAACGGTTTTTTTTAAAATTAATATGCACGTATGATTGCATTTAGAAACTGAACATATAATAAGTGATCATGAAAATTGAATTTCAGCTATTATTTATTTTGAAAGGCTTTTTTCTGATTACCATTTTCCAAGAAAAAGCAGAAAATAAATACACAATTTGGGTAATAAAGATAACTTTTATTATTGATTTCAAAAGTCACATCAAACAGATCAGCCCTACAACATTAATACTTCCACCTTGGGCAGAGTGAAAGATTTTCAAAAAGATTTAATAAATCAAATTAATTTGAAACATGTATGCAAGAGGGAACATCAATGGTGATCCAGCTCTGAACCCTAACTCTGTGCGTCATATAATTTGGCATTTCCTGCTCTGCTTCATCTTCCACAATGGAATTAATCTCAGAAACAGTCGGATGAAGATAACCCCCTCTACAGAAAATCTCTTGATACTGGCCTGTGGAAGACTTCAGCTTCATGCTCTTACCTTTTACCATTCTTCAAAGAAAACCCCAAGCCGGTTTTGTTTTTGTTTACAGGTGGATCCATAATGTGTCCCCATACTTCACTATGACCCTTACGCACAACCTGCTGCGCATCCTTAAGCGTAACCATGGAATTCTCACTTCCTCTTATGTTGTAATAGATAAAGCTTGGAACTAGGTTCCAACAGCAGCTTCATCCGCCTCCACAATACTGAAAGCAGACAAATGAGATATCAATAACGCTTGTTCCCCATTTATGATCACTACTTTCCCTTCATGTACAAACTTCAGTTTCTGGTGTAAAGTTGAAGTGACAGCCCCTGCCTCATGAATCCACAACCGTCCCAACAAACAACTATAAGCGGGTACAATGTCCATGACCGGAAAAGTAATTTGAAACAAATGTGGTCCTATATGAACAAGCAAGTCCACTTCACCAATAACATATTTCCTTGATCCATAAAACGCTTTCACAATGATGCCACACGGGCGCATAGGTGTTCCTTGATATTTCAACTTCATAAGAGTGCTCCTCGGTATAACGTTTAAAGTGGATCCATTACCAATCAACACATTGGATAGTGAATCATTCTTGCAATTCATAGAGATATGGAGGGCCAGGTTGTGATTCCTTCCTTCATCTGGCAATTCATCATCGCATAAACTCAAGTTGTTACATGATGTAATGTTCCCTACTACGCTTCTGAATTGGTCTATTGCCATATCACTCTCCACAAAAGCTTGGTCCAATACTATTATCAAGGATTCTCTGTGAGCAGATGAATTCATCAATAAAACCAAAATAGATATTTTTGGAGGAGTTTGCAGTAGCTGATCTATAATTCTGTAGTCACTCATCTTGATTATCTTCAAAATATCATCCACTTCTTTCATTAACGTAGCTCCACTAGATTCACCCGTAGCCTTCTTGGGTTCAAAGTTCTCAACAATTTTCTTTCCAGCACTAACATCTCCTCCAACACTGGGTGCAAACACACGACCGTTGCGGGTCACTCTACTATTTTCAGCAATATTTCCAACATCAGGCATTGGTTGGATGGGACTTTCCACTCCATCCTCTAAGATTGTAGCATTGTATTTGTAGGGTATAGCCTTATCTGACTTGTAGGGAACAGGACCCGGTAAACTAATCACCAATGGGGTAACAAATGGCTTGCTATAATATTCAACTTCAAAATGGGTGGGTGCACCAAAAAAAGGTACAATGACTTTTACCACTTCCTCAACACAATCAGTCATTATTGAGTCATTTTTGGAAATCAAATCCTCATCTGAGGAGAAATACTCATCTGCGGAGGCATACTCTTCATCCGACTCGTCTTCAGCCAAACAAACCCCAACTGTATAAACTTCATGTTAGTTATACCTTTGGCCTTTAATATTGATGGTTCTATTATCCAATAACAACTGAACACCTTTCCTCACAATAGAACATCCTCGGGGGTCCCAACAGAAAATTCGACAAGATCCATACTAGTGTTCCACCTGACCAGCCAAGTGGAAGAAAGTAGCATGCAGTTGTACAAGATCCTCATTTATATGTTCTACATCAAATATTTTGAACTCTCCAAGACATCCAGAAACCATATTCACCTCTTCTTTATACTCTGCCCTAGGCCTGATTATGTGGATGAGGCCCTCATCCATCATCTCTTGCAAATCAGCCTTTATCTTGTCGCAACCCTGTATGTCCGTACTGCAGATAGCACAACTGGCATGATCATGCATATAGTATCTAAATTCATAGAGGTCTGCATGCATTTTCACCAAATCTCCTCTAACTAGTTAAATGTCAAAAATCCAGAAGTCGCTTGGATAACCGGCCACCATATTCACAACATTTACTGCTTCATGCTTGGGTAGAGGATTATCTTTCACATTGGGGCCCACATCCTTGAAAGATAGAATACCAGACTTCACCAATTTTTGTACTTCAGTCTTCAAAGGATAACAATTCTCAACATTATGCCCTAGTGCTCCCTGATGAAAAGCACATGTTTGGTCATCCTTGTAATACCAAGGCAATGGTGATGGTACAACGGGTGTTGGTTGGGTCTGAACCAACTTCTTCTGAATCAATTCCGATAGTAATTCTGTATAGCTCATAGGAATAGGGTCATAACTCTCCCTTTTCTGATTGTATCCTTGATTCCCCTGCTGGGATGGTCTCTGATAAGCAACGGTGGCGGGAGCTATACCCACAACTGGAGTAACTGAGGGGACTTGCTGCTGACGCTGAGAATTCCTTCTAGGAGTGTTAATCCTCCTCTCTTGCATGACAACATTTGCATCCCCTTCCTTCTTCTTGGTAAACCCATAATATGGCTTCTTCAAACCTCTAAATCCTTCACTTTTGATTAAACGACCCTTTCTTACAAACTCTTCTAAGCGGAAACCCATTCCTACCATTTCAGTAAAGTCACTTGGCACACTCGCTACCATCCTCTCGTAGTAGAAAGCACCCAAAGTTTTCAAGAAAATCTTAGTCATCTCCTTCTCTTCCATGGGAGGAATCACTTGGGCGGCCACCTCACGCCATCTCTGTGCATATTCTTTAAATGATTCCCTGTCTTTCTGAACCATGGCCCTAAGTTGATCACGGTCGGGCACCATGTCCATGTTGTACTTGTATTGTTTTATGAACGCTTCTCGCAAGTAATTGAAAGTATGGATGTTGACATTGTCCGAACTTATATACCACTTCAGCGCAACACCTGTCAAACTATCCTGAAAAAAGTGAATCAGCTGATGCTAATCATCAGTATAGGTAGACATTCTCCTTACATACATCACCAGATGGGCATGAGGGCAAGTGTTGCCCTTGTATTTCTCAAACTCCGGGACTTTAAACTTCACAGGTATCTTGACATTCAGGATTAAGCATAATTCATTCATGTTCTTCCTAAATAACTCTTTTCCCCTGAGTGCCTTCATATTTATCTACATCTTGTCAAAATGCTCTTTGAAATCATCCATTCTTTCATAAAGACCCAAGTCTTCACTTGGTGGAGGGAAAGGACGACACACATCATCGTTAACAAATAAAACCATATTCACCGAAGGTGGTGCAAAAGGAACATGCACCATAGGAGGTGTAGGAGTAACAATAGTCTGAACAATTGGAGTATCTTGAGGACTAAGGTTGAAACCTTCAGGCGCAAAATTCTATGGCATTCCCCATGGGTAACCTTGAGGCATACAATTTTAAGCAAAAAATGGAGTAGCATATGTAGGAACAGTTGGAACTTCAGCAATAGCCCATGTTGGTTGAGGTTGAACACTCGGTGGCTGATTCTGAGCAGCCACTAGAGATTCCATCAGATCAGTAAGATTGGCCATTCCGACCCTCAAAGCAGAAACACCCTTGCATAGCTCGCGATTCTCTTGTTCTAAGTTATCCATCTTCCTTCTGAAATTAGTCCGGGTGTTGTAGTGATGAGTCAGCTTGCTGAACGAAGTAAAGAAGCTTGGTATGACACTTGGATATGCATAACAAATGCAAGAAATATGGGCAATATGATGCATGATATTCTATGCACATGATTTTATTTTCTTATTTAATATTTCAAGGGATTTTAAATTTATGGACATATTGCAAATAACAAATTAATAACACCTTTGAAAATACTAAACTTTTTTATTATAATAACTTCAAAATGGATTACAAGTTTTAATGATCCCAAGTACAAGATGAAAATAAAATCTAAAACCCTGAAATGCGAAGCTGATGGAGATCACTCTACACGCTGATGCTTCCCTGTGAGCCTGACAATCAGAACCTTCAACCTCTGGTTTTCTTCCGCATATCTGGTGAGCAAATAGCATCTGACTGAGGCTTAGGAGAAAATAAATCCCATTGCCTCTCCATGGTCTCTACAACCCATCTCTCAAGGATCTCAATAAAGTCATCTTTCTCCTTCAAGTCTGCTCTATAGGAAATATTAAAGTTTGGCACTTATTCTTCCAAGCATCCTTTTCCCGTTGCATCATGACCAAAGCAAGCTGCAACTCTTCTAGATCATCCAATAAGGGAGGAGTAGTCTTCACGAATAAATCAGGCATAGGTGTTTCCCGAGAATACGACATCTTCAACTGAGTAGCTCTCGTTTGGACGCACTGAAGATCTCCAAAGAAACAACACCCCTAGGTCCCAAGTCTTTCCTACTCTTCTTATGAATTTGACGCCATGCCTTTGCAATCTGCTCCTTAGCTTCCCTATGGTCTTCTCCTTCCTTCAGAAAGAAACTACTCAAATGAATACTATTTGGTTTATCCCTCATCGGATAACCAAGCCGCCGTTGTGCAAGAACATCGTTATAGTTGATTCTTCCCTTTGTACCAAGAAGAGGTACATTGGGGAAACTACCACAACTGTCAACAATCTCTATATCCTGGTAAGCTCGATGATACCAATCAATATCCGAGTGAGTAAGTGCCATGATCCTAGGAGCCTAACGGGGTTCCTTCTTGGTATCCCAAAAAGCATCAGACTGAGGCATATGAGAGACAAACCACCGGTACAACAGAGGCGTGCAACAGATAATCATCCCCCCATGGTAAGAATTTTGAATATGAATAGAGTAATAAGAATATCCTAGCAATGTAGGAACTGGGTTTCCAATCATAAATATCCTGATAACGCTAATGGCAACAAACTTGTCCACATTAGGAATTAAGAACAACCCGTAAGCAAGTAGAGTAAAGATGGCCTCAAAAGCGGCTATACTCTTCATCCTGGCAAAGTAACGAGCTTTCTACAATAAGAACTGAGCTGGTAATCCTTTAATCCCTCCTTTAATAGTCATATGGGCTTCCACCTTAGACTTCCCCAGATGAATCAAAGCAGCACTCTCATGTGGTTTTGGCTCACCCTCTAAACCAGTAAAAGGAACACGATCGGTAACAGGTAAATCCAACAGATAAGAATACTCCTCCAGTGTAGGCATCAACTGATAGTCGGGAAAAGTAAAGAAATGATACATCAGATCATAGAACTCGACTAAGGTCGAGAGGAAACCCTCCTTCATCCTAAGCTTCATGAGAGGAATGGTGGATCCATACTTCTTCCGAAAATCTGCAGGACACTCGATCTCGGGAATTAGACTGATCAACTCATCTATCTTGGGATCTCTGAAACTGGATTTTCCGGTCTTTCTTTTTCCAGAATCCATAGTACCACTTAATGATCAATGATATTTAAGTGATCCGCGTTGACCAAAAGTATTGTAGATCCATTAGAGGATTGGTAGAACCAAAGCCTCCATACAATGAATCTCAAGGTTATTGAATCAAAGGGATCAAATTAACACACTTGTGCTTGCAAACGTAGGTTTGGGCCACAAGTGATCATTTATTCGAATCGGGACAAAATTGAGCGCTATGTTAAGTAATCGTAAATGGACTTATATAGAAGTCACACCTATTTTGAGGCCGATCAATAGCAATCTATGCACCATTTGTTTATAGACATGATATAGAGATCATGCTCCAATAACACTTAGTGCAATAAGAAAGGGATGATATGGAGAGGGATGAGGAAGAATATACAAACCACATTTGAATTAAATATTAATCAGACTATTCTTAAAATCATTCATCCATTTTTGTGGAGTTAGACTTAACACCATGAGTCCAATGATGTTAATAAAGTTCATGATTAAAATTCAACCCAAGTTCAGGAAAATCATCACAAAGTAATATTGCATTTAATATATACATTAAAAAAAGGTTTTAAAAATATTTTAAAATAGAAATAAGAAATAAAAATATCAATTATATTCAAATTAATCAAGAAAAATTAAGTAAGGTCATAGAAAATTCAGAAAAGGACCCAAATATTTTTATAAATTTTTTGGCAATTTTTAAAATTCATAAACTATTTTAAAACTAATTAAAATTGTTCAAACAAAAAGAAAATAGGTCAAAAATAGTAAATATCAATATAAAATTCCATAAAATTTTCAAGAAGTCTGAAATATGCAAAATGATATTTAGGAAATTTTTCAGAATTAAAAAATATCATAAAGCATTTTTACAGTAATTAAAAGGAAGAAAATAATGCAAATAATATAAAAAATATCAAATGTCAAAATAAAAATGTGAAAAAATAGTCATGAGATCAGAAATAATTCAAATTATTTTTATGAATTTTTTCATAATTTTTCGATAAAAAATAAAAGAGTTTTGAATTTTTGAAAATTAAATCAATTAAAATATAAAAATTAGAAAATAAAATAAAACCAAGAATATATGGGCCATCAAATCATAGTCAAAATGCATTAGTAAGCTAATCCAATGGACCAGACGCGCTGTGCTTGATATGGACCTTAGTGGGATGCGCAGGGAATCAGAAAAAAGGCAACCAATGAAATGAAAATGCTTGACACACTATCATTGGCTGAGACGTGACATGTCATCGTCTTCAACCTCCAACCACCCTGCAATGGAGATTTTGTGAGATCCTTCAAACGGTAAAATTAGGATCCCAGACCAATATCATTGGATTCGTCTCTTCAAGATGATCCTAACAACACCATCGCGCCAAATTTATATAAAGTATACAAAGAGATATGAATCAAAAACCCAGAAAATAGCGAGCACCTTCAATTTGAGATTTCTTTTTCAATTCTCAATGGATTTAAAAATTGTAAGGAGAACTAGAATCAAGAGAAGGAGTAGAACAGGTTAGTGCTTTATTTGGATCCAAATGATGTAGAATTCTACCTTTTCGAAGTTCAAGAAAGAAGCTCTGAAATTGGATTGTTGTAGCTTGGATTATGGCTCATTTTGCTTGGTTTAAGTGCTGGAAAGTTTGTATGATGCTTGAGGAAGATGAATGTGCAAAGAATTTTGGAGGAAATGGCTGGAATCTCAGAAACTGGTTTCAAAAATTTCAAGCTCGTGTGAGGTTTTGACAAAGTGTTTTTGGCTCTCAAAGCTTGAGGAAATGAATGGGGGATGACCCTCTATTTATAGGGAATCAAATGGAATATTCAAGCGTGTGAAATGATGAAGTTTGGCGGGAAATCGTGTGAACCTGATGTACGAGCAAAGTGTGATCTGATTTCCATCAAAACTCATCCAATCCTTATGCTTTAAGGATATAATCCACTTTGGCAACTTGGTTAAACATGTTTAGATCACAAACGCGTGCTAATTTGATGTTTAGAGGCTAAAACATGAATTTCAAATTCTGAATTATGAAGAAACTTCAGTTCCAAGTTACCAAGTTCAATCCAATGACATTCTTAACTCAAGGGGTCTTAAGGAATGATTCTTTATGATTAAGAAAGATGAGGTTACAAGCTTTGCAATGGAAAAAGAATGGAATCAAATGGATGCTTGAGATGAAAGTTGCATTGAGTCAAAGTTGGGGAAAAAAGGTTGAGTTTCCATACTTAGAAATATTTCAATTTTTTCTTAAAAAGTGGCCTATAATGTTTTGCATCCAAACATGGTCTTCCACTTGGAATTTTCTCTTGACCAAAAAATATGGAATGAAATAGACCTCTTGAGTGACATTTTGAAACTTGAACCATTCAAAATCTACAAAAACTGAGAGAGTTATGAATTGTTCAAGTTCGCAAAAAATCATGAAATTACCTATAATATTTTGTATCCTTAGGGAATCTTTCATCCATTTTCTCATTTTGCACATAAAAGAATGCATAAAGTTAACATCTTAAATATCATTGTGGAAAAATATTGGGCTCAAGGTGATAAAAATTTACCAAGTTATGATCATTTGAAGTCACACATGAGAAATTGGGGGTTCATCTGGAGGACTTGTAATCTTTCTTCATCATCAGGCTTCTTCCACATGAAAACTCCTTGGAACTTTTGAAGTGATTTGTTGATAACCATTTTAAGAGAAGTATGTCTTTGGAATCACTCAAAAATACCAAAATATGAGCAAGATATGCTTCTTTGAAGTTCAAAACCCTAGCTCCTAGATCAAGAAAAATGCCTTGAGGAACTTTGACAATTTTGAACAAACTTCTTGTACCAACACAAATGCTTTGTAAATGGAAGTTGTTGATGATGAAGATGAGAACTAATAGTCACCAAAACCACTTCCATATCTTGAGAATTTAGAGAAATATGCATTTGTGACCAATGGGAACAAAGCCTTGTCCAAGCCTGATAACTTCTCCAATCAATCCCTTGTACTTTTGAACCAAATTTGATAATATTAAAATGTGGTAAACCAAAATAGCCTTGCAATTCCATTTCTTCCAAAACAAACCCAATGGTGAGGTTTTAACTTCTTAAGATTTATTGACTAGGGCATGGAAATAAACTCATGAACCCATGGAGCAACTTGCTAAGCCTCATTGTCTTTACCTACATTAGTAATAAGAAAGACAAACCAACATTTAATTTTATTAATTAAAGGAAAAAATCAAGACAATATGATATTGTTGTGATTGAATCAACACGGTATGATAAAGGGATCTTAGGGGCAAAAATTGGGGTATGACACACATCTATAAGTTGGTCAGGGTTTGGAAATAAAACCATCCCATAGATGAGAAGGGCCAAGATTTCTTCAAAAGCTTGTAAATCCAAAGAGTTCCAACAATCTTGAGCTTTTTCAAACAAGAACTTGGCTATAAACCCTTTGACACCACTCCTTGTTTCCCAATTAGTCGTGACATTGGATTGTTGCAAGTGTAGCGCGCGTGAAATATCTTTTGGGCTTGGATCTCTTTTCATACCGTTGAAAGATAGTTGATTGAGAATGGGAATCCTCAAGAGTTGAGTGAATTCTTCTATAGTAGGTACGAGCTGGTAATCGGGAAAGGTCAAGCAATGGTGCAAAGGTTCGATGAATTGGAAAAGCACCTTCATCATATCTTCATCAGTGCTCGAGGTAACCAAGTTTAGGAGGCGACCATGTCTTTCGGTGAATGAAGACTTCTCAGGGATCCTTGATACTAAATCTTTGAGTTGAGAAGGAATTCTTACGAGATTGACTTGGATAGTATTCCGGCATATGGAAGCCATATCCTACAAAATAGAATAAAGATAAATCCCAATAATCCTTGAAATAGTTAGTGAGAATGCTTATGATGTTATGCACAAGTAAGCATATACACACAAGGAAAACAAGTCCTTAGGTTTAGGCTTGCATGGAGTCTTATAGGTAAGTACCCTCTTGAAGTTTAGTTGTCTCAAACTGTCCTAGTAATAATAACCAGGTTCTAAAGGATCTCAATATCGCTGATCCTTCTTATAGGGCATTGTTTCAGCACAAGCCTCTTTAATGGAAACCGAAATATCCTGAGAAGTCCGATCTCAATGAGCGTAGTATCAATTATCAACCAACTTTCGACTTCACCAAAGCCGGCTATCTCACTACTTCCTGATGGCCAAGTTGGTCAAGTAAAGGTTCTAAAGTTAGTTAGGGCTTCATGACACCACACAACGGCCCCGTATTCTCCTTGACTACTCAAGGGATACAAGTAGCCACAAATGTGTCACACTAACATAGTTATTGCTTAGACCATGTCGGTATACCCCGTACAGTTTCCACAATGCATTGCTACTTACCTATAAGGTATCCCAAATCTGGGTAGAGGATCAGAATAAGCCCAAACAAGGAACCAAAATGTAAATTAAGCAAGTCAAACAATGAAAGCAAATAAAATTTATCTAACCCTAAGGTAACCCCGCTTTTAATTATATCCCCAGTAGAGTCGCCAGTTTTGTAATACAGTGGGAGAACTGACTTGAGATGTTTTGCGTTTGATCGCAATTATTGCGGTTAGCAAGGGTCGCCACCGACTTTTCTTTTATCCAAAAGGAAAGGCTGAAAAGAACAGGAAAGACCTTTGAGATTATTTCTTGAATTCGGGGGGTAGATTATGAAAAAGGAAGGTGTTAGCACCCTTTTCATCCATAGTTATCTATGGGATCTTAGTTGCTTGCTAGATCATTTGCTTTGTTTGAAAATATGCTTTGTGGTGGTTTTGAAAGTATTTTTGAAAAGGCGCCTTTGTTTAGGCAAAGTTTGTAATGATTCTCGTTTTGGAGAAAATGTATACAAAGTGTTGGGCTTTTGAAAATATTTAATGCTTTGAAAGTGTTTGGTGTGTGTTTTGTTTTGAAATTGAGCAAGAAACTAAGAACGTTTCTACCTACTCAAAAGTATTTTGTTCATTTCTTCCTTCCTTTAATATTGCTATCTCACCATTGATTGGTAAGAAGCCTTATCTTTGGATGTAAAGGGACGGGCGCGGGTCATCGTATAGTCATGATAGCAATGTTGTGAGATATCTTAACATTTCTCTTGAGGGACTAAGATCATTTGAAAGGAAACATTTATAGCGTCATCGAGGGACTATGATCTTGTATTTTTGATTGTTTTTTCTAAGACACCCCACATGCGTAACATGATCATTTTCTCAAGGAAACAAGTGGAGTTAACCTTAGGGGTGCAAGTGTGCATAGTGTGTTTGATTACTACGCTATTACATCATTTGGGGATGGGGTATATAAATTTAAAAATGAGGATTGCAAGAAATTAAACCTAATTATCTATTACAACCATATTGAATCTTCAATAATGTACACGAATTGAAAAGGAATATAATGTACAAGGATATAAATGGAAAGGAAATGGATTTTTTTTGTTTGGTTTTTGTTAAGGGTTTGGTTTTGACCTATTTAACTAAAATAAATAATTAATTAAATTAAGAAAATTAAACCTAAATTAATTAAGAAAAGAAATTAAATTTAATAAAGAAAGCATTTTTAGGTTTTTTTAGAAAAGGTTTTAAGTTTAATCAAAATAGTATGGAAATTAATTAATTAAAAGAAAACCTAAATTCTAAGTTAATTTTAATTAAAAAGAAAATAATTAACCTAAATCTAATTATTAATTTATTAAGAAAGAGAAATTAAGTTTTTTTAAGAAAATGTTTTTTAGTTTAAAAAAGGAAATAAAAATAAAACTATAGGTATATCATAAATAAATAAATAAAGTATTTTTTTTGGAATTTTATTAATAAAAATAGTAATAATAATAATAGAGAAAAATAAAATAAAATAAAATATAAAAATCAAAGTCAGGGGGTGTGAAAATGACTTGGATGGTTTAAAAGTAAAAACAGTTTTTAGTCTGGCCCATTAATGATTTTTGTTTGGAAATTAGAAAAAAATAGAATAAAAATAATGGGCTGTGTTGTGCAGTAAAGTGGGGGTGTTGTGCAGTAAAGCAGACCCATCAAAGGAGGCCCAAGCGCGATGGCTTGTTCAAACAAATAAAAGATGAAAAATGTAAAACAAAGTGGCGGCGCTGGGGCTTGAACCCACACCCTTGACCATAAACGTGCGCTGCCTTACCACTGGGGTGGCTATACATCCGTGTATTAAACTGAAACCATGTTATTATATTACAAAACAAATTCCAGGTCTGCACTTCATCTTCTTCCATGCACGCGTTTACGGTGAGAACAACAACATTTTTGAATTTGTGAACTTGTTCATTTCTCAACCATTCTCAAAACTTAAAACATAAAACTTGTTAGAAATTTCACCATGATTTCAAATATGTAAATAACTTAAGCAATGGATCAAAGATGAACACGAATTTTAAATGGTACTAAATTTGACCTAATTTTTTCCAGATATTCAAACTTAAAATTCTCTAAGCTCAGGAAAAATAAATAAAAACTATGGATATGTATAACTTCAGGGAAATGATATCTACATTTTGTCTTTGAAAATGCAAGCCTAACAATGCCTAAATGAAGAGATGGAAGTTCAGAAAAATACCTCAAAAGCTGGAAATCGTGAAATGAGTTTGAGCTTGTTTCAAGTGATGGTGATGATCAACTTAGCTTCCTCAAGTTCCTAGGAAGCTAATGCAATGCTTAGCTTGAGCTATGGATGGCTGGAATGGTCTGGAGAAGTCAAGATGCAAGCTCTGTTTTTTGGTTATGGAGGAAGGTGATGGAGATGTTACCGTCGTGTAACATGGTGTGAGATTGTTTGTAGATGAGTTTTAGGAACTTTTGGAAGTGAAAGGCCAAGAAACACATGAGTGGATTAGGTGTTTGAGATTTCTGGCCAGAAAGTGCAACAATGGATGTTGTTTATGCAATCCTGACTTTGAGAGGGCTGGCTTAAGCATTCGTGGGTTAGCTTGCAAATAATGTATGTATTTATAGGCAAGAGGTTTTGTGCGCCACAACAAGTCAGAATTTGAAATATCAAGTTGTAAAACCTTTACTTGTTTTTGAAGCAACCATGACAAACATCTTCCCAAAGCTTGTATCATGCTATTGTAGAGTGGTTGAACTTTAAACAAGCTTGCTTATGACTTATAGATGTTATGTGTGCAAAAGGAACAAGTGCAAAGCTCAAGACAAGTTGACTTTGCATAAAGCTTGTTTTTTTCAAAATGGAAGTTGTGACTTTCATCCTTAAATGGAAAGGTGTATTGGAAAAAGCTTAAATCAAGTGGTTCATAGCTCAAAAGCTTGTGAAATATTATGATTAAGGATATATAAACAAGTTAGAGTGCCTGAAAAGTGGGATTATGCAACATTGCTTGGAATTGGATCAAATGTTCATCATGAAAATGACTTGAAAAACAAGTTTGAAACCCTAACTTCTTGCCTTCGATTATCTTAGCTCAAGTATGATCTCAATGAATTCTTGGACATTTTGGAAAGCTTGTAACATCCCCTAAAACCTTCATGTTGGACATTTTTGAAGATTCAATTTGGAACTAGGTGTAAAGTTGCCATGAAGTTAGGTCAAAATTCTGCCTAACTAGGGCAAAATTTCACCAAGTCTTTTAGTTTCATGGACATGTCTTCATAAATTCATAACTTTAAATCCAAGCATTTATAGAAAAAGTTCCTCCCTACAATATTTTAGATCTCATTGAGATCTACAACTCTCATGTTGGAAGTTTTCCTTGAATCATCTTACATCATGGTGGAAATTTGGAACAAAGTTATGAAAAAATGTTAACTTTCCAACACTTTGAAATATTTCTAAGTCTTAGAATTTTGACTTTTCAAAGATAACTTTGAATTTTTGATTTCTTGATGAACAAATTTCATATTTTGACATGTCTTTGATGAAATATGATTTTTGAAACTTGATTTTGATCAAAAAGTCAAATTTTGACTTTTCAATGTACAATTGACTTTTCATCAGTTGACTTAAATTCATCTGTCAATCCAAATGATCTTGGGAGGTGATTTGAAATATGAAATTAGGTAAAGATGGTGCATTTGAATTCTTGAGATCATGTCATATACCAATAAGTCATTTTCCTGGTTAAAAATCAAGAACTGAGCCTTCTAAAATGAAACCCTAATTTTGACCATTTTGCCCTTTTGGTATTCTGATCAAATTTCTTTGAGTTATTGTGATCCAACTTGATCAATTGATATATATCTATAATGTTGATATATATATATATATATATATATATATATATATATATATATATATATATATATATATATATATATATATATATATATATATATATATATATATATATATATATGAGTTCATAATGTCGATATGGATCCAAAATCATGAATTTTGACTATAAATTGACCACAATTGACTTTTTATCCAATACAACTGATTTTAGGTCATCTGATCAAATGATTGAGCAATTTTGTGATTCAAGACTTGAAACTTGACATGAGAAATCTTGAGGGTTCATAATGATCCATGAAAGTCATTTGAGGCCTTGAAAGTCCAATTGTCCTTGTGAGAACTCAAGCCCTAATTTTGAGTTGTCAGTGCTTGAGGAGGTGTCTTGAGCTGATCAAACCTTGTGTAGTCTTGAATCAATGGAGATCCTATGAGAGATTTCTTGATAAATGAGAGGGAAAATTTTGGGGTACAACAGTAAGCAAGATTGATAGTAAGGCTTTAGGGAAGAATAATTCCATCCGTCTGGAGCCTTACCTCAAATGGGTACGAGCTCGCGTACAAAACCTTATGATTCCATATCCAGCTATCTTACAAATGATCATGGAGCCTATTGTCGAAGGAGACGTTCCTTGCACCATCCTCTATCTAGATATGCCTACTGACCTTGAATAATTGCAGAACTCTTGGATTGAACTGAAGGTAGAACGGGACACCTTTTAGTCTCAATTCTATGCAAGTGAGAAGAAAGTGTTGGAGCTCACAAAGCAACTTCACGAGGATCAGAGTCTTAATGCATACATCAACATAAAAAGGAAGTGTCCATGGGAGACATGAGTCTTAGATTTTAGGAGTTCATTTTGTTTTCTCTTTAAGACCTTATTGTTTTCATTGTAAGCCTAAAAGGCAATTGTAATTTGAATTCACTAATAAAATCTTTGTTTCTGTTTCCTCTTAGTTAAGCAAATTTAAATCTCCTAAAGTCCTTGAAATCATTGCATTTTTATATCATGCATCATTTCATATCAGGTTTTTCATACAGGTTTCTCATTTTCTCACTGTTTATTTCAGCAGAAAAATGGCCCTCAAACAAACTGTTAAGGATCTCCAGGCTCAACATGCACAATTCTAAGAGACTCTCATGAATCTGGCACAGGGGAAGAAAGAGTTATTGGCACTCTTCGCCAAGAAAAAGAAGAAAAAAAAGCCAGTTGTTACCCTCAATATAGGGAGAAGGTTCAAAGGTTTTGCTAAACCAGTCTCAGTGAAAGATGTCTCCTCTGAAGAAGACGACAACCAGGATGAAGATGGTAGAAGCATCAAGAATGAAGGCAGGAAAAATCAAGGTTATGAGAATGCTCCTGAGGATGAAGACTATTTTAATGAACAGTGTCCTCCTGCAGGTGACAAATATAAGCAATTAGAAGACATACTCAAGGCTATAGAAATCCATAAGGTACCTGGATTAGATTTTGGTGAACTAGGCTTGGTCCCGAGGGTGGTCATCCCACCTAAGTTCAAAGTCCTTGTCTTTGCTAAGTACGATGGGGTCTCTTGCCCTAAACTCCATTTGAGGTCATATGTTCGGAAAATATAGCCTCATACTGCTGACCAGAATTTATGGGTCCATTTCTTCTAAGAGAGTTTGGCTGGAACTCAATTGGAATGGTTCTATCAGCTGGAGGGAACCAATATACATACATGGGAAGACTTGGTTGCTGCTTTCTATAAGCAGTATCAATATAATGCTGACCTGGCACCAACTTGAGTGCAACTGCAGAATATGTCCATGGGCTATAATGAAGGGTTCAAGGAATATGCACATAAAATGGAGGGACTTGGTTGGAAGGGTCCAACCTCCCTTGATTGATCGGGAAATGGTATATATGTTCATGGGCACTCTGATAGGCTTGTTATTTAATCTGTTGATTAGAAGATCTTCTTCTGGTTTTATAGAGATGATTTTGACTAGGGAAAGAATTTAAAGTGGTATCAAGAGTGGGAAGATCCTGATGGCTACATCTTCTAATGCATTGAAGAAACAATTTGGAGGTAAAAAGAAAGTTAATGCTGTCTATGGCCACAAGATCCATAGTAAAAGTAATCGCCATCTGTCTGTGGAAGCGGTGTTAATCTCCAACTTGGCATCGGTTCAACAACAACAGGGTAAGCAACAAAGGACAAACGCTTCGTCGAGGCAGTTTGCCAAAATTAGCATGCCTTTATCTCAGGCGTTACAACATTTGTTGATAGCTGAACTCATTTCACTATGGGATCCTCCTCAGAATCCCAACACCTCCTCTCCAAAGTATAATCCAAATGCAAGGTGTGCTTATCATTTAAACAGTCTGGTCATGACACCAATAGTTGTTGGGCTCTAAAGAGCAAAATTCAGGACATGATCAATAATTAAGAAATTGAGTTTGATCCTCTAGAGAATCCAAATGTGATTACCGCACTTATGCCCAAGAATGACAAGGGCATAAGTGCTATTGAAGATTTGATGTACATTACCTCTATAAATAATGTGGTAACTCCACTCTCTACAATTAAGAAGAATCTGTTACATGCCAGTTTATTTCTTGGCAGTGTTGAAGGATGTTATTGCTGCATAGTCCAACCCAACGACTACGGGTTGTTGAAGGAAGACATTCAACGCCTGCTGGATGAACACGTGATTTTGATTGAAAAAGTTATGTTTATTGAGAATGTGTGCCAAGATTTGTATATTATCTCTGATACTCCTTTTAGGATCCCTTCCAAAGGTCCTATAACGATTAACGCCGATCCGAAAGCTTCTTATTTGGTTATTACAATTCCCGGGCCTATCCAATATTCCTTGAGGAAAGCTATTCCGTGGAATTATGGGCCAGACGTCTATTACCATGGTGTTAAGCAAGAGTTGTCCGATGAATATGGTGAAGAGGTTGATCCCAGCATTGTCAATATAGTAGGGACCAGTAAAATTACAAGAAACAGAAGGATTTTCTCCCCATAAATCTCTCCTCCTATTCACGTCACAGCCACCAAAACAACTACCGAGGCTCGGGGTAAAGAGCCAATAATAGATCCTACCCAAACGGAGGCGCTAAAAGAAGCTTCGGTCGAGGATACCTCTGTAAAGGATTTGAAAGAGGTTTTGAAGATCATTCGTAGAAGCGATTATAAAATTGTGGAACAGTTGGGGCAGAACCCGTCTAAAATCTCCATGTTATCTTTCGTGTTGTGTTCTGAAGCCCATGCGAATACTTTAGTAAAGTTCTTGAAGACTGCTAATGTGCCGCAAGAGATTTTGGCTGATCAATTTGGAAGCTACGTGGCTAGTCTGACAACTAATAATGGTTTGGGTTTCTCCGATGCTAACTTGACTCCGGGAGGGAGAAATCATAATAGGGCCCTCTGTTTCTTCATCGAAAGTAGGGGCACTATGTTGGCCCATGTGTTAATTGATACGAGATCTTCTCTGAATGTTTTGCCAAAGGGCACTCTTAGCCGACTAGATTGTGAAGGGGTTATGCTGAAGCCCAACAATATCATAGTTCAAGCCTTTGAAGGATCCAAGAGAATGGTGCATGGAGAAGTAGAAATCCTAATCAAGATGGGTACATAGATATTTGAATCCACTTTCTATGTGATGTACATCTGGCCAGCCTATTCTTATCTATTGGGACGTCCCTGGATCTATGGGGCAGGCGCAGTCACCTCCACCTTGGACCAGACACTGAAATATTTGGTAAAAGGGAAAGTTGCTACAATTTATGAAGAAGAGGAGTATATGGTCAACCACCTCAATTCATTTCGATACGTAGAGATGGACAGAGAATTTATTGAAACACCCTGTTAATCCTTTGAAGTGATTTCTCCTGCTGCTGCCAAAGGTGTTTCAACCATTCCGAAGATCACCAGAACTCCACACAAGGTGGCTTTCTTGATGGATGCCAAGGCTACTATTGAAGAAGGTGGTAGTACAATTTCGTGTCAGCTACCCGATATCCCTTTTAAATCTAACAAGTTTGGTCTAGGATTTACTGTAGAAGGTTAGAGGGCTGTTCTCAGGCTCGTGCTGGGAGACCTCCATTCCGTATTAGCAACAATGGAGTTAATGCTATAGAGGATGAAAACAGTAATTGTGACTGCAACAATTGGATATTCCCTACCATTGGTGATGAACTAGATAATTGGAAGGAAGAAGACATCTTTCCCAACTCCTTTAGTCAGGAGTAATAGCTTTATTCCTGTCTTATTATTCTCAAAAGTTTTTGGCTATAAACAATGACTTTAAAACCTTGTGTCTTACCCGAGGCACAATGGTTCATTTGTTAAAGGGTTGATAATTCATAAACATTTGTTCATTCAATAAAAACATCGGACATGTTGCATGCAAATTTTGTGATCTCTGTCTTTCTTTTATCTTATTGTATTTTTAAAATAGCTATGTATTCTTACACACACCCACACACTACATTGCAGATCCTCATTCACTATGGATCTCATTGATAACGATTCTTCAATTTCCACATATGACTTCAAAAATCCGATCTACCAAGTCGAGGACGAAGGTGAGGAAGATTGGGAAATACTTGGAGAACTTTCCAGACTCTTGATACAAGAAGGGAAGGATATCCAAACACATAAAGAGTCGGTTGAAGTCATAAACTTGGGTACCGGGACAGACAAGAAAGAGGTCAAGATCGGTGCCAACTTAGAGAGTAGTGTCAAGAGAAGACTAATCCAGATGTTGCATGAATATGTTGAAATCTTTGCTTGGTCATACAATGACATGCTAGGGCTCGATACCGATATTGTGGTTCATCGTCTGCCAATGAAAGAGGGTTGTGCTTCGATAAAACAAAAGGTTTGTTACATACGTCCTGAAATATAAAAAAAGAACAAATTCGAGGTTATGAAGCAATTCAATACAGGTTTCTTAGCAGTGACGTTATATCCTTAATGGGTTGCTAATGTTGTTCTGGTTCCAAAGAAAGATGACAAGGTACATATGTGGGTAGATTACATGGACCTGAACAGAGCGAGCCCCAAAGATAACTTACCACTACCACATATCGATGTGTTGGTCGACAACACTGCTCAGCACAAGGTATTCTCTTTCATGGATGGCTTCTCGAGTTATAATCAGATCAAGATGGCACCCGAAGACATTGAAAAAACTACCTTCGTCACACAATGGGGCACTTTCTGTTACAAGGTCATGCCTTTTGGGTTTAAGAATGCTGGGGCAACTTATCAGTGTGCCATGGTAGCCTTATTTCATGACATGATTCATCACGAGATAGAAGTCTACATCGACGACATGATAGCAAGGTCACAAACTGAAGAATAGCACCTTGATCATCTGCATAAACTGTTTGAAAGACCGAGGAAGTACAAGATAAGGCTAAAGCTGAACAAGTGCACCTTTAGGATGAGATCTGGTAAACTCTTGGGTTTCGTCGTCAGTGGTAATGGTATCAAGGTTGATCCAGTAAAAGTTAAATCCATTCAAGAAATTCCAACTCCTCGTACCGAGAAGGAAGCCAATGGTTTTTTAGGATGTTTGAATTACATTTCCCGTTTCATTTCTCATTTGACTACTACTTGTGAGCAAATCTTTAAGCTGCTGAAGAAAGATCAAGTAGTAAAATGGAACGGCGAATGTCAATTAGATTTTGATAAAATTAAGTAGTACCTACAAGAACCTCCTATTATGATGCCACCGGTTGCAGGACGGCCTCCAATCATGTACTTAACAGTGCTAGAGAATTCAATGGGGTGCATACTAGGAAAGCATGACGAGTCTTATCGAAAAGAGAATGCAATATACTACCTTAGTAAAAAGTTTACCTACTGTGAAACAAGACATTCACTGCTCAAGAACACTTGTTGCACTCTAGCTCAGTTTAGATCAAGCTAGATTCATTCTGATACTTCTTCCAGATGCAAACTAGCATAATTATCTTCTGGCTCAGATTAAATCGACCTTGGATTTATTCTGATACTTTTTCCGGTCGAAAACATCTTCTGGCTCGGATTAAGTCAAGCTTAGATTTATTCTGATATGTTTCCCAGTTGAAGACATTTTTGGGCTCAAATTAGATCAACCATTGATTTATTTTGATACATCTCCCAATTAAAGTCAAGATAACATTTTCTGGCTCAATTTAAATAGACCGTAGGTTTATTCTGATACTTCCTCCAGATAAAGAATAGCGTTAATATCTTCTATCTCAGTTTAAATCAAGCATAGATTTATTCTCACACTTCTTCCAGATAAAGACAAGCATACATATCTTCTGGCTCAGTTTAAATCAAGCGTAGATTTATTCTGATACTTCTTCCAATTGAAGTCTGCAATTACTTTGGATGGCATCTATAAGCCCATCTCCGAAGACTCTCTGCCACCTCTCCAAATGGCATCTATAAGCCCATTCCCAATATAATCAACCAACATCATCACTTCTTACACAGGAGAGTGCAAATTCTTGGGCATTTAAGTGTTCAATCCTCTTCTACCCTCAAGTTGTGAATGGCAGGCATACCAATATAACTCTTCAGATTTAAGAAGATTGAACAGGGGCAGCTGTTGCACCCAAACATTTTCCCTCCAATTTTCTTCAAGGCATTCTTTCAAGGGTCTCAAATGCTCAAGAATCTCAAGGGTTGACCAGTCAAGATGCTCCTCCTAAGCCAAGGGTCTACAACTAGGGTTTTATGTTTCCAAAGGAAATTTGGGTTGAAAAGGTCTCAAATGGTTTTCATGGTTCATCATGTGTCCTCAACAATGTCCATGACAAGTTTCAAGTCCTACGTCACATGTTTGTTCAATCAATGGCTGAGATGATTGAAAACCAACTATAGTGAGCAAAAAAGTCAACTGTGGTCAACATATAGTCAAACTTCAAGATTTTTTGTCAACATCAATATTTTGAAGTGATATTCATCATTTGATCAAGGGTTGATCATGATTCCCCAAGGAAAGCTCTCAAATCATCAAAAGTCAAGAGTTGTCAAATTAGGGTTTCCTTAGGAGAAGTCAACTGCACTTTGACCAAACATAACTTCACATGCCTCATCATCTTTTCCCCAACCAAAGCCCATTTTGAATAAAATCAATTCTCTACAACTTTGTATTTATTCTCAATTCGAAGAAATGCTTTATTTTGAAAGATATGAGCCAATACATTATAGGTCATTTTCAAAAGTCAACAAAAGACACTTTTTGTCAAAGCAACTTACATCAAAATAAAGTCTCCAAATTCAAAAATGATCAAAAGAGAAAGAGAAATTGTATAAGACATGTTGAGATTTTAAAAAAGTCCAAGATCACCTTCAAAAGATGTTCAAACATGTTTTTGAGATTTTGAACTAGTGTGCCTACTTTTTTATGCTAAAAAATGTCCATAAGACATTAAAGGACCTCTAAGTCCATGCATATCTTGTTTTGACTTTTATCTATATTTATTTAGATTTTATTTAATATAAAAACAAAATAACTTGAATAAAATCATAAAATTATGGGTTAATGCATATGGGCCTGGTTTTTGGTCAGCTTTGAGGCCCAAGTACAAGCCAACAACATGCCAACTCGTGTAAGAGACCAAGAAGGCAAGAATATTTCAACTTTGAAGGTTTTTAAGTTGTTTGATTTCTGTTTAAACTATGGTTTGATGACTTGATCTCATACCAGATGTATTGAGCTAATCTCTTCATATATATAATGCAAGCAAGGCAGGAGAAAAAGCATACAAAGCCACTGCCTAAGAGAGAGCTCGAAAATTCCAAAGAAGTGTAAATCAGATCCCATGTTTCCAGACACTCAACATCCAAACAAATACCATCAATCTGTTCTTGAGGTCCCTAGGAGTACTCTAGAGCCTAGGATCAAGGCCAATGCATCCCAGAATCTCTTCAACCGTCTCACTGGTTGGGTTCAAATTTGGATTTCAAATTCTTTAACCATGTAATTTAAATCCATTTTATGCATGCATTCATATTATTATTGATGTTTGGAATAAATCTAACGTGTTACATGTGAGATTAGGTTCCTAAATCTGAAAACACCATGTTTAGGGCATGAAAGGTTGTGCTTTTCATGTCTTTGTATACAAGGGTTTTTAGGGAAAATGGACAACACCAATGGATTGGCAGACACCGATTTAGGGGGAGGGGGGGTAGTATAAATATTGGACCTTGATCTTGTTTTATTCGCAGGTTCATTGTTTTTGCCAACCAGAGAAGACAACTAGAAGGTTGACTCCGACGTGCTGACTCCGATGGCCTAGGCATGCCACCACCTGGTTGGTTATTTCAAATATCCAGGGTTCCCACCACGCGCACGTTTATTTGATTGGATGATATTAGATCATGTTTTATAATATATTGCTAGATTTGTGTTCTACTACCGGATGTACAAGCCACCATAGTAGCAACACACTTGCACTTAAGTATCTTATATGCCTAGTCCTGGGTTCGAGCCAAGCGTGAGATATTTTATTTTTCTATTATTTTCATTTCAGATCCGGTGCACCTGATCAAGCGCGCTCACCATGTACACTCATTCCATGACCTTTAGATCTTAGAAGATCCAGATTCAAAATTCCTAATGGTCACGCCTATGATGCAATCCAGGAAATGATCCTCACTGGATCTCCCGGGCGCCTAGGCCCTCTTGTTATTGGGCCTGGGATTTTGTTTTTCTCACCCCCCTTTCTCTTTTTCGTAGCACAAGCCCATTACATTTTTTTATTTGTTTTGTTTATTTAAACATTTTCTTTTTTTTAAATCACCTTTATTTTAATCAACAAAAATCATAAAATCATAAAAATAAAATATTTATGTTTTTTCATTAATTAATTTAATTTTTGTTAATTTTAACTAATTTAACATATTCCATAACAAAAATGAACACAAATATTTTCTTAAGCGTTTAAGAATTTTTAGGGTTTTTGACATCTCTTCAATCTCCGCGCACTTATCTAATTTCTCATTTTTATGAATGATGTAATTGACAAAGGGATGTAATATTTTAAAATTAGGACTCTTTACATTTTTCCCCATTTGAGGTTTTGTACTTCCCATCCCTGAAGCACTGTAATAGCGTAGATTAAATTTTCCGCATATCTACTTTCCGCACTACTGTATGAATGCTTGTATATATTTAACTACTATCTTAATAGGATTACATGGTAAGACTTAAAAGTAAATGTTAGAAAACCTAACATCCAAGATAAAAATAATTGAAACATAACACACTTCACACACGCGCACCTATAAGGTACCCCCACTTGTTGCCTTCGGAAAACAACAATCACATCTCTCGAACGTAGGATGTTTTAACAAAAATAATTAGGTTATAATATCGTAGTCCCTCGATGACCCTTCGATTCTGCCTCAGTAAATGATCTTAATACCTTAGGATAATTTCTAAAGTGTCCTACAAGTTGTTTTTGTGACTGTATGATGATCCGCGCCTGTCCCTCAAAACATCCAATGACAGGGCTTCCTACTAACTAATGGTAGGATAGCACTATCTAAAGGATAAGAGGAAAAGAAAAAAGACCTTTTGAGTAGGTAGGTAGCTTATAGTTGCTTTCTCACAAAACAAAAATTTACCCTCCCAAGATAGCATCAGCCTTGGACGATCGACATGCATCCTCTGAGCCTTCCCGACAACAATGTCATGAAGAACACCAGGAACCGACCAGAGAGACGCCCGTAACCGGCCCCCTCCTCGGAACCAATAGCTAGTTACGGGCACATCTACCCGATTTGACGAAGTACTGGTAGTTACCTGATTTCACACACCCGCATATCTAGGCGTGAAATCAAGAACCAATGACCATGCATCAGAGGAATTATATAAACCCTCACACCTATGAGGGACATGTATCAAATATTCACTATTCACCACCTAATACGTTGCTTGTATCTCCTTGTTCCAACTTTTACTTGACCATCAGAGTGCCTTGTAGGTATAACCCCCTTTTTCTTCTTGACATCACATCCCGACTACATATCATCTTTCGCCACTTCACAGGTTCTAGATCAAACGGTAATATCAGTAAGTATGGTAATCAAAACAATAGGGAAGCTCAAGCTAAGTATTTTTACCGTCCACCAAGACTGTTGTTTGAGCTAAGCTTTCGATATGAAATTTCTGATCTCCCTCTTTTTGTTTGTCTTTAAACAGGTACCAGATGGTGGAGGTAGCGGCAACGTCAATAGAGGAAAGCTAGGGTTTCAGATGTTGAAACCCTAGGCTTACGGAGGCTTACAGTGATGAGGATGAAGGTGGCGGCGAAGGTGGATCACAACGGTGGTGAGATGGATTTCCTCTGCTCTTTAGACTCTTCGCTAATTTCTTGGACATAATCTTCCTCTCGCTGTGAATTCTTCCACCCCTCACTGTAATTGTTTTTCCCCTTTTTATACTGTTTTTTTATCTAGTTTATTAGGAAACAAAATTATTGTTTTGATTGTAATTTGATATTGGTTTTGATTCAGTTTTAATTTTCCTCTGTATTAACTATAAAATCTTGATTTGTATTGATTAACATTTGGTTTGTTTCTATATTTGCTTGATTCGGTTCGTTCTATTTTTGTAAGGAAATGAATGTACGAATCTATTTTTATTGCCTACAATTCATACAGTAGCCATTAAAACACGCGTTATTCTCTTTTCCAATTTGCATAGTGCCTGTTTCATGTTTTGGGCCACATAAACTGGACTTGGGGCTTGGACTTGTTTTAGGCTTTGGATTAGTAACGTGTTTGGACTGTGCAAATATACTTTATTTAAGTCAAAGCTTCATTTTTAAAATAATAAAAAAAGTAGTTATAGTTTTAATTAAGAATAAAAACGAGTAATAATTACTTAACATTAATAAAATAATTCTAATAGAACCAAAAACAGTTTGGGATAAAGACTTGACATGGGCCAAATGGTCACCATTGGGCCACTCATCTGAACAAAATCTCTCCTCCTTTCCTCTGCGTAAATGGGCCTATTTAATTTAATTATATTGGGCCTTTAAACAAAATGATTTGTTTTATACACTCTCTTTGGTTAAAACAAAACACCTCCCTTTTTATCTTGCAATGGACCCTTTTTTTAAAAACCCTAATGTGCCATCATAAATTGATGGTCCGTTTTAAACCAACACACCCCTTTTCCAAGTTTTACTCCCCCGTAGAAATAAAAACTATATAATACGATTTATTTTAAAAGAACCCTAAATATAATATAAGGGTAGGGAAGATTTGGGGTATGACAGTTGAACAAGATGTTCCAACTTGCAGTTTTTCAACATGTCGAATAATATGTCCTAACAAGGAGAATAGGACACCGTGTCTACAATAACTGACAATTATGGTTCAGCTGATATGTTAGTTACTTAATATTTAAGGAATATTTTGTTAGCTTATGTGGCGTCCAAGATTGACAAATCAGGGATTCTATGTTGGTTTTTGAAGATATACAAAGTTTCTAAATATGGAGACATTTTTTAAACTAATGATTGAAGACCTATTTTCTTGGAGAAGATTGTGCAGAATTTGTGCAGCCTCATTGTTGCGATTTGAAGCTCAACCCAGTCTAGAATAATGTTATATATAGACCGGTGTATACGTAGTTTTAGGTGGAACTTACGTATGTGTTTTGTTAGGGTTTTAGAATCCTTATTTGTGAGTATCTCTAATATTATCTTGATAGAACAACAAGCTTGTTTTGGGCTGTAAGTTGTGTCAAGTATCCAAAAGCTTTTAAGCATTGGATGTTTGTGTTTCAGATGATCATAAGCTTCTAAGCATTGAGCTTTTAATGTTATCAAATTTATAGTTAGGTACAAAGATCATCTAAGGATCAATTTGATAAAATCAAAATTTTTTTAGATATGAAACATATTGAGAGGATATGTGATTATATTTCTTGTTAATATGTTCGCATACTTTATTGAGAAAATAGGTACGAAGTAGATTATCGAGCCCTAATCTTGACACATTTTTACCAATTGTTTAAAACCAAAACTTTATTTTTCCAATACTTGATACTTTACATGAAATCGAAACTTTATGTTACTAAAAACAAAACCCTTTCATGAATCTTAAGCTTAAAACGATTATAACTGTAGAAAGGACTCGCAGAAGACTTAATAGCAAGACACGAAGGAGGAGAAAGATATCTAAGGAAAGGAAAGAAAGACATGAAGTATCTACTTCTTCAACAACCCAAATATAGAAGAAGTTATGGAGGATCCGCCACCTCCACCTATAGGTCCATGCGGAAATAGTCCTAGAAGGAATGCTCAGTTTGCTCGCCAAGCTAATGCAATGAATTCTGAGATGAAAACTGGCATACTATAAATTTTTGTATGCGAATCCTTTTACCTGCCTTGATCATGAAGATCCGTACTACCATCTCACAAAATTCTATCAGATTTCCGGTTCCATGGGAATTCCAGAAGCTGAAGAAGTACAAGTCTTCAAGAGACTATTCCGTCATTCTTTGGCGGGGAAGGAAAAAGATTGGTTTTGTGACCAACCCACTCAAATTATGATGGAATGGAATGTTTTAGAATAAAAATTTATAGAAAGATTATTTCCTCAATCTAGTTTTATGGAGGCCAAAACTGTAATATCTATGTTTTATCAAGGTGGTAATGAATATCTCAATGAAGCTTGGGATATGTACAAGTCAATGTTGAGAAAGTGTCCTAGCCATGGTTTTAAAGAGACTACGCAATTACACATTTCCTGCAATGGTCTTCAACCTCAACTAAAACTATTGTTGGATGCTACAGCGAGTGGTTAATTAATATCACAGACTTTAAAGGAAGCAATTGAAATCATTGGGAAGATGGCGAGAAATGATCATCAAGTCCAGCATGAATGAAGTACGTATGAAGCCGAGAGATCTTGAATTAGGAACAAATGATGCTATCTTAGCTAAAAACAAATTACTTTCTGAACAAGTGGAGGAGCTTACAAATAAAATTGCCAAACTACCTCAAAAAATCAATGAGATGCAGGAAATTCCGATAAAGAAAGTACAACAAATAGCTTGTTGTGAGTTATGTCAAGGTGATCATCAAACTGGATTTTGTCCTCCGGGGGGAGAAGAAGAAAATTACATGGGAAATCAAAACCAAAATCAAGCTTATCAACCAAAACAACAAAATTACCAAAATATCCAAGGTTACCAAAAAAGGGGTAATCATGGTTATCAACAAGGTTGGAGGCATGATGGTGGAAATACAAACCAACAAAATCCATACCAAAATACCGCTCAATCATCACAACCTCAAAGTGGTACTTCAAAGATGGAAGAAACTATCACTCAATTTATGCAAATTTCAATGTCAAAACAAAAGACAAATGAAGCGGCATTACAAGGCAATTGTAACAAGGAGTGGAAGAGAAGTTGGTGGAGAATATAATGCAAAGAAGGGTGACGAGGTTGCTGAGGAGGAAATAATGGTAGAAGAGGAAGTATAAGATGAGATAGTAGTAGAAAAGAAAGTTGAGGAAGACTTAGTTGAAAAGGACCAATTGGAGAGGGAATAAGTAGAAAATAAATATATAGAAGAAAAAATGAGAAAGAAGAAGGGGAAAGGGAAAGTGAATACTATTCTAGTTTATAATTTGTCTTATCCTCATGCTCCTTACAAGAAGGATAATGCTAGGCACTATGCTCGGTTTATGGATATATTTAAGCAATTGCAAATATATTTCATTTTCTGAAGCTATGGAGAAAATGACTATGTATGAAAAGTTCATGAAGGATATCCTTACAAAAAAGAGAAGATTGACGAATCAAGAAGTTATCATGGTTGATGCAAGTTGTAGTGCTATAATTTAATGAACTCTATAAAAGAAGGAAAGTGATCCGGGAGGGGTTACTTTTCCGGTTACCATTGGTGATGTTTATGTCGGTAAGGGATTGATTGATTTGGGTTCTAGTATTAATTTGATTCCTTTTTCTATTGTGAAAAGATTGGGGAGCACCGAGATAAAGTCAACAAAGATGACACTTCAACTAGCCGACAAATCCATTACTCGTCCTTATGGTGTAGCTCAAGATGTGCTAGTGAAAATGGATAATTTTTCTTCCTGGTAGATTTTGTTGTGATTGATATGGAGGAAGACCATGATGCACCTTTGGTTCTTAGACACTCATTCATGAAGACCGCAGGAATGATGATCGACATCGAAGATGGTTTGATGAAGGTCTGAGTTCAAGATGAAGAAGTAAGTTTTAATCTATTTGAAGCTATGAAACATTTTATTAATAAAGGAGATTTATTTAGAGTTGATGCTATTGAAGAAGCTATTTGGGATGTTTATAGTGAATTTCATGTTTCAACACCTCTTGAGAAAACATTGACTAATGTGATTCAAGTTCTTGATGCCCATGAAGTAAAGGAATTGGATGAATGTGTGAAGGAACTTGAGACTTTAGAAGAAGTGCGACCTTGGGAGGAAGAAGTTGAAATCTTGAAGAAGGAAGCCAAAGAAGAAGAATCCAAACTTGAATTGAAGATGTTTCCGTCTTACTTAAAGTATGTGTTTCTTGATGATGGTGGTAACACGCCAGTAATCATTAGTAATGCTTTTTTCAGAAAAGGAGGAACATTGTTTAGTTTAATTTTGAAAGAAAATCAAAGAGCAACAAGTTGGGTTTTAGTGGATTTGAAAGGCATAAATCCGGCCTATTGTATGCACAAGATTTTTATGGAAGAGGATTTCAAGCTGGTAGCTCAACCTCAATGTCGGGATGATTTATCCTATTTCTGATAGTACTTGGGTGAGTGTGGTACATGTGGTTCCAAAGAAAGGTGGAATGATTGTGATAAGAAATGAAAATAATGAATTGATTCTGACAAGAACCGTAATAGGATGGCGAATGTTTATTGATTTCCAGAGGCTTAATAAAGCAACTAGGAAAGATCACTTCCCTCTTCCTTTTATGGATAAAATGCTAGAATGTTTATCGGGTCAGGAGTTCTATTGTTTTTTGGATGGGTATTCCAGGTATATCCAAATTTCAGTTAATCCAGAAGACCATGAGAAAAAGACTTTCACTTGTCAATTTGGAGTTTTTGTGTATAGGATCATACCCTTTCGTTTGCGCAATGCACCAACCATTTTTCAAAGGTGTATGCAAGCCATTTTTTCCAATCTTATTGAGAATACTATGAAAAATTTGGATACCATTTTGAAGAGGTGTGTGGACACCAACTTTGTGCTTAATTAAGAGAAATGTAACTTCATGGTTACTGATGGCATTGTTCTTGGTTACAAAGTTTCATCCAATGAGCTTGAAGTTGACAAAATCAAAGTGGAGGTTCTTGAGAAGTTTCCACCACGTTTGAACATGAAAGGAATCCTATGCTTTTTGGGTCATGCGGGCTTCAACCAAAGATTTGTCAGACTTTTCCAAAATTGCAAGGCCATTGAGCAACTTGCTCAACAAAGATAAGTCTTTTATTTTCGATGATGCTTGTTTGATAGCTTTGAATAATTTGAAACAAAATTTGACAACCGTAAACATAATTGTAGCATCGAATTGGAAAATGGATTTTGAACTAATGTGTGATGCTAGTGATTATACCGTTGCTACGGTTCTTGGTCCAAGAAAAGGGAACAATTTTCATGTTATACATTATGCTAGCAAATTTCTTAATGAGGAATAAATTAATTATGCCACAACTGAAAAAGAATTGTCATCTATAGTGTATGCATTGGAAAAATTTAGAACCTACCTCATTGGGTCAAAGGTTGTAGTCTACGCCGACCATGCGATGATATGGTATTTGCTTACCAAAATCAGATTCTAAGAAAAGAATTATTCGATGGATACTTTTGTTGCAAGAATTTGATCTAGAAATTTGTGACAAGAAAGGTTCTGAGAATTTGGCAGCGGATCACTTATCCTGCTTTGTCAATGTAGAGGTTACTAACCAAGAAAGTGAGGTTTGAGAAGAATTTTTCGATAAAATTTTTTTTATGGTACAAGTTAGACCGTGGTTTGCCGATTTTGTTAATCACAATGCATCCAGATTGATACCGGAGGATCTAACTTGGGACCAAAAGTGGAAATTCTTGGGGGATGCGAATTTTTATGTGTGGGACAAGCCTTAAATTCTTGGGCTTGAAACTGATAATTTGTTTAAGAGATGTGTGTCATTGGAGGAGTCTAAAAGTACACTTTGGCATTGTTACAATTCTTCATATGTAGGTCATTTTAATGGTATGCGTACGACAATGAAAGTCTTTCAATCGGGCTTTTATTGGTCGTATTTGTTCAAAGATGCATACTTGCATGCTAAGGATTGTGATAAATGTCAAAGGAGTGGAGGAATTGGAAAAAGAGATGAAATGCCCTTAAATAGCATGTTAGAAATAAAAAAATTTGATTGTTGGGGCATAGATTTTGTAGAACCTTTCCCCCCATCTTTTTCGAATAAATTTATCCTTGTTGCTGTGGATTACGTTTCTAAATGGTTGGAAGAGATAGCTTGTGCTAGAGCGGATGGGAAAATGGTTATTAAATTTCTATAGAAAAACATTTTTTCCCTTTTTTGCAACCTGCCTATTTTAATTAGTGATGGTGGATCACACTTTTGCAATACACCTCTTGAAAAAGTATTGGAAAATTATGGTTTAAAACATAAAGTGGTGACTCCGTATCATCCACAAGCTAACTATCAAGCCGAAGTTTCAAATAGAGAAGTTATGAGGATTTTGGAAATGATCGTGTCAAGTTCACGAAAGGATTGGTCGCTTAAGCTTGATGAGGCTTTATGTGCAATTGATTGCATAGAGTGCATTTTGCGCCATTTTTGAAAAAAACACGGATGCAATCGATTGCTCCTAGAGTGCAATCAATTGCACAGAGTGAAAATTTTGAAAGAAATCAACAATTTAAAGCTTGTCAATTTTGGCTCCAATTTTCCTTCATTTTTTGAAAGATATATCATTAATTCAAATTTTGGCTCGAAGAATTAATTACCAAACCTAATTTAATTTCCCAAACCAAACTCCAAACCACCATTAATCCCAAGCCTAAACTCTTTAAATAGAGCCCTCATTTCATTCAAATCTCAAGATTTTGATAGCCAAATCCACTTTGCTAAAAAATCTCTCAATTCGCTCCATCTTCCAAATTCACTCAAAGCTCCATTTTCAAAAAAAAGTTAGTAAGCTTTGCATTGAAGCTTACTAATATTTGAGCTAAACCTTCATCCAAACACTTTTTCTCTATCAATTCTCTACATCTAAGCTTGGGAAATTGATTCTTGGGGTTGAATTGAAGCAAATTCTTGAAGTTGTTTTGATAATTCTTTAGATCTACCTTTGGTAAGTTGGATCTTCATATTTCACAATGTGATCTCTTGTTGATCTTTGGATTTGATTCATTGAGCATTGTTTTGTGATTCCATTGGTGCTATTTTCTCATAATTTTATGGAATTTTCGTGCTCAATTAAATCAATGATCATAAGGTGTTTGATTAAAAGTTTGAACAAGAATTTGGCATTTTGAAATGCTGATTTTCTGTTTTGCACAGGGTGAAATCGATTGCTCTCATAGCACAATCGATTGTCACAGAATGATTTTACATTTCTTTTGAAAAAAATCACTGATGCAATGGATTGTTGCCAGAGTGCAATCGTTTGCAACATAACAAAAATGTGTTTTCTGCTTGTTTGAGGGTTGTTTTGATCCATCTCTCTTTTTCTACTCACTCCTTTTGATTGTTGATTTGGATTGCAATTTTAAACGTCCAATTTCTCTTTAAATTCAATGGACTTTGGGTGTAGATGAAGTTAGATAAATGTTCATTAATTCAAATCTAACTAAGAGTGAATGATTTAATTCATTTTTGGTGCTTTAGATTAATGATATGTTTAGTACTTTAATCCATCTAGATGAGTGATTGAATTTAAATATGAAAGAAATTTGAGGTAGTGATATAAATTAGCTTATCATTCCCCTCCCTCTTCATCTTATCCATTTCTTTTTTATTTGTGCTACATGATAAGGGATAATGATCTCTATATAATTTATCCAAACATGAAGTACATATATTGCTATTGACCGGCCTTAAAATAGGTGTGACTTCTAAATTAGTCCACTTACAATTTCTTAACATAGCGCTAAATTTTTTCCCGATTTTAGAAAATGATCATTTGTGGCCCAAACTTATGTTTGCAGGCCCATGTATGTGGATTTGAACCCTTTGATCCAATAACCTTGAGATTCATTGTTAGGAGGCTTTGGTTCTACCAATCATCCAATGGATCTTCATCAATTTTTGTCAATGCGGATCACTTAAACATCATTTATCATTAAATGTTGCCTTGAGGATTCTTAAATAGAAGATATACTTGACAAAAAGAAAATGCAACTTGTTGTTCAGAGGCTTTGGTTCTACCAATCCTCTAAGTTCCGAATGCAAGTTTCAAGATGGTTATCCAACTAAAATTAACTTCTAACAATTGACCTTATTTTATGCTTTTATTTTTATGATTTTACTTTATGCACCATTTTACTTTAGCATTTATATTTCATGCTATTTTCATCTTTGCTCATTGGAGCATTTACTTTTATGCCCTGTTTTGTTTTTTCTCACTTGAGCTTTTCTTTTCCTTTTGAAGATACTTAATAATCAACATGAACAATAAAAACATTAATGTAACTTGGACTATTTGGTTACTATCCTTGGCATTATAGAGTAATGGAATTCTTGGACTTAGGAATAGAAACCTTGGCATATGTTGGAGACCTTGTGACCTTAATTGATATTTTGTCTAGAGTTCTTGGGGTTAACCCAAGACATTGGGTTGTTTGTTTATTTTGTGTGCAGGTTATTGTGATTACATACTTTTTCTATACTCTGGAATTCATTTGTATACAGCCGTTACTCTGCCCAATTTTTATGAAGAATTAATACATTTGAAGTTGGGTTCTCTCAAGAGGTCTAGTATCTTTGCTTGCTTGGTTTTGAATCTAAAGAATGAGAATTCTATCTTGACTCATAATGTCAGGTGTTGGCTTCTTCTTGGTTAGATGTTTCTCTTCCCTAGCTTTTACCTTATGCTTTAGCATAGTCCCTTCATATCATCCCATCTTCTTTAATTTCAAAAATCTTCTCCCTCCTTTTGAAAATCCTTCTGTTTATAAACTTGAACCACTTTCATAATAAACTTGGACTTAGGTCCATGCATTTTCAAAACATTTTCATAAATAAACTTCAATCAATTTAATCATACCTTGATATTTTTGTGAGAAGACTAAAAGTCAATCAATCTCATTCAAACCATTTTTCCATTTTGGCTCTTATCTTTAAAAAATTTCTCAAAAGATTGGACTCTTGTCAATCCTTGTAGTGATGCAAACAACTATACTTCTACAATATGTAGTGAAGTGAGATATTTTCCACTTGGGTGTTGAGTGAGGCATTATTGATTTTAAAATCCAAGCCATATCCTCCACTTTGAGATGATGCAAATATTCCTTTCTCATGATTGTGGGTTGTAAGTAAGTTTTCCACATGGACAATGACGATGATGTCTTATCTCGTAAAATTAACCAACACACTTGTGTTTTAAAATTTTTAAAGAGGAACTACGTGTACCCTGATCCCCTATTGCAAGAAAGGTGGTACGTAGGCACTAAAGGTTCGCAATCACGGCGGGTGCAAAAATCATAAAAAATATTTCTTTTCTCACATCCAACATCTATTTTCATACAACATTTTATAGCCAAAATATATATATTTTACAAAGAGGTTCCTGCAGAGTACCGTATATATTTAGGGTTCTAATACCTTCCCTTTGCATCACCAACCCCCTTACCTTGAATCATTCCCCCTCTTTTGGGTTATTCGCTATTTTCCAATTCCTTTGGAAACAATAAAGTGCGGTGGCGATTTTTATTTTGATCTGTGCGAGTCAAGTCAATTTAATGGATTAGTCTCAACATTTTTATCGCTACAGAAGAAAAATAGTGACTTCACTGGGGAGATATTGACCTCTTGCAGGTCCATCCCTAAGTAGGTTAAGCCTATCTTTGTTTATATTTGTATATGTGTTATTGTTGTTTATATGTTATACGTTGTATATATGTTTGTTTGGATTTTTCCTGGTTTTAAGGATGCTTAGGGATTTCTAATGAAGTCCTATACCCGGACTTGGGAAAAATTAAAATAGGACAGGTGGTGTAGTCATGTAAACTATGAAGGTGTAATCCCAAAAAAGGAGACATGAGATCCCCCCTCAGTGGAGGCCCCTTTGACTGTAGTGTTGTTTATCGAGTAATCAGGAAGACGTACTGCTTTCGACCTGGGAGCCTGCTGAAACTTAGGACCCTAGAATATCTAACTTATCTTTGCCTTTTAGGTGTAGTGCGAAACCTATGACGGAGTAATTCGGAAATAGTTGTCACGCGCTACTACGTTCAAACGGGTTTTTCTTAAGAATATTACTAATTATCGAGTTAATCAGGAAGTAATATCCGAAGGAAGGATGTAGATTCTGGAACCTCTAGAACCTTGTTCGGCAAGTGATAAAATTTTATATCATACCTTATGGGTATTACCTTCGACCTTATGCTCGTGACATTGAACCTATGAACCCTATGCTTGTGATCTTATGTGTGATTGTTGCATCATGCATCCATGCACCCTTTAGCATTGTTTTAACAAAATTTTAAGGAACTTAAGACTTTTGCTTGCAAAAGTCACAAGTTTTGTAATTATGGATTTTGGAAAGAGTACTAAGAAGTACAATGTCAATAGTCCTGATTCAGAAGAATTGAGAAAGCCTTAATCCTTGGTATATAGTCCTCGGGACTTCAAATTCTCATAGCTATCTTGAAGATGGATTTCTCCACGCTCTTGATCTAGTTCCTAAATCCTTTGTATCGGTGATTTATTTTCTCGATTATCAGAAAATTATAAGAGAGGAGTGCAAGAGGATTTATTTTCCTTTAGTATTCCAAATTCAAGCTCAAGAAGATTTTACAACACGGTGTTAGATCTTAATTGGATGCAGTTCATTTGGACCTGAGGATTTAGCTTTCTCTTACTTCTGATTAGGATTAGTGAACTCTTGTACTTCCAAAGTAATCCTCTCAATATTAATGAAATGAGTTTTTCAGTTATCCCAATTATGTCTTTTAAATGATGTTTGCAATTTGTTTATAGTGTTCCAAAGTTCTTTGAAAACTTGGTTTTAGAACTTTTAAACAATCATGTGCATTGCACCTCATGCATCATATTGTACATACTTCTTGCATTTGTTATGCATATCCTGGTGTCTTACTGAGCTTCTTTACTCTGTTTAACAAGTTGTTTCACTTGTACAATACTTGGGATAATTTCAGTAGGAAGATGTATAATCTAGAACAAGAGAATCGTGAGTTGCGCAAGGAAGTTTCCGCCCTGAAGGCCGATATGGCCAATCTCACTGCTTTGATGGAATATTTGGTGGCTGCTCATAATCAGCCATCGATTGCTCAGCCTCAAAGACAATAGTTACTAGTGAAGCTCCGACTGCTGTTGCATCTCAGAGGGCACCTCAACAAGGAAATCAAGGGCAAGGTCATCAGAGGAAATGAGATTTGATCCAATTCCAATGACATACACAAAGTTGTATCCTTCTTTGTTGAAGAAGAATCTAGTTCAAACCCGAGCTCGACCAGTTGTTCCTGAAAAACTGCCAAGAGGATATAAGGTTGACGCTTACTGTGCCTTTCATCAGGATGCTCCTGGGCATGATTTGGAAGATTTCTTTGCTTTGAAGGTCGAAGTTCAAAGGTTGGTTCGAAGCGGTATCTTGTCATTTAAGGACATCGGCCCTAATATTCAAAATAATTCCTTAGTAGAGCATGAATGAATCTCTGTTGGTGGTAGTTCCAAAGTTTGGGAAATGTTTCCTTCAATGCAAGTCCAGATAAGAGAGTCATCTTAGTTTATTAGCATTTTTACTGCTTTCTCATTTGTAATTTTTCTTGCTTATCATTGCAATGTTTTCACGCAAGAATATGTTTAAATTTGAATGATTATCTTAATACAATGAATAGATTTGTCTTGAAAAAACCCATTCGTTTAACTCATATTTTTTTTAAATTTTAAATTGTTTTTTGCATTATGATACCAACTTGTTACCCATTCTCTCGCCTAGGCAGAGATTGGATGGAGGATGATGATATCAAAGCACAAATTTTATGGTTGTATGATCTTGGATAAAACCCTGTTGACGATGTACAGGCATTGCTTCAAATCCTCAAACACCAGAGATATAAGGGAGCGATACCTTTGTTAACCCCTTTGAGCCTTGAAGTAGGAGTTTCTTTTTCTATTCAGAAAAAAAACCTCACTTTAATCGCGACAGGGTATTGTTCAATTAATCTGATTGAGTATTCAGATCTCATCAAGAGTGCACATCTAAGGATACAATAATGGTTATCCATCAAGAGGTTGAGGGAATTCAAAACCGTAATGTTTAATATTCGCATATCAGTAGTGTGCTTCAAAAGAAGACATTATCCCAATGGGTATCTCTCACACATCAGGATATCAAAAGATGACGATATAATAATGGTTATCCTTCATCTACTCAGAAATAGGGCAGTCACAATTCTTCCAACAAGTCACAAACGACTCGAAGTCACGCGACATGTTCAAAAAGAAAAAAGAAAAAGATGATATGAATTAAAAAAATGATGATGAAAAAGAAAGATACAAAAATCCCCGCTAAGTCGGAACATGAAAAAACAAGCCGCTTAGGCAAAAGTCAAGGCATCCTGCTACACTTCAAAGTCAAAGTCAAAAGGAATTTGTCCAGAAAGCAAGGAAGAAATGGAAATCCTGAAATGTGATAAAGGATTACAATGTGAAATCCTCAACAAAGAACAGAGTCATGTGGAAAGAAACCCAAAAGAAGCAAGAATGAGTGACTTGCATGTCCAAAGAAAACCTTGTTTGATTCCTCAACCATCTCGAAATTTCTTTTGAGAGATGAATGTTCGAGACAGGTTAACTGAGCTTAGGACTGAAGAACATTATGAAGGGGGTGGGAAGCAAATATTTTTGAGCCTTAAATCATTTTTTTCTAAAACCGTGAACCAAACCACGTTACAACCCTCAAAAGTCCTAATTGAAACAAGGTTTATCCCGAAAGCATACTCCAATGAGATAGTGTTTCCTGACTCCCATTAATTTTGCTAAATTATTGTGATTGGTATCATATTGGTTTTGTTATCTTTCATACAAAAAATCCATGTCACATCCTGGCTAGTGATTCGTTTACAAGGTTTTGCGACATCTTTTCAAATAAAATGTTCAAGACTTACATAATTGTTGCATTAGAATTTTAATTCTTAGAATAAACATTTTTCTTCTTGTAAAACAACTTCTTGATATCATGGAAGTTTATATTTGAGTATCAGTAAAAGGCATGTTGCCGAGAAGAGTTGCGGAGCAAAGAGGATGTAGCATTCAACTAATATAGCGAAATTACGTTGAGATTAGACAAATCTCTAGAAGCCATTTGATCAGAAAGGTTATCTTAAAAGCATACAGCCAAAGGCAAGTTATGAAAGTTACCTTGATTAGCATGGTAAGCTTGGGACACCAGATTGGTTTCCAAGGGCATATCCAGATTTTGTCAAGATAGCTACTATGTCTACCCCAAGCCGAGAATCTTCCTCAAGCAGGATTGTTTCTTGTGATCTGTTTTATAGATGTGTGTCTGGCTTCTTCTAACATTTGTTGATCAATTAAAGGGTTTCCTATAGGTTGTTTTATGGTGTTGGGTTTATAATCCCACTTTTCCACTCTCGTTGCAGACTTCTCCAACTGAGTGTGATTCTTTACCCATCCAGGTGGTGATCAAACAGAGTTTTAAAAGAGCTATAAAGCCTTTGCTCATTTGATAGAGTTCTTTCTCCCTTTTGTGTATTTAGAATTTATATGATATCTCTTGTAGAGTATTTCCCCCTCCATTTATGACATTATTATTATTATGTGCTCCCTAAGTAGCTAGGCAAGGGCAGTATCTTTTCTAATAAATGTTAAGACAATTGTCAACTTTTCGAGTTTTCTCTCACCAAGTGTTGAGTTTGATTTAAAATCCCCATAAATTTGCCTTCTTACTGTAATGTTAACTTCTTAATTCCCCAGGAAGGTTATCCCAGGTCATTTTTGCTGATTTACAAATGATCTTCTTGTGTTTCTCAGATAGTTAGAGATGATACCAATTAGTGTATGGTTTGGTATCGGGTTTGTGATCCCATTGTCCCCGGTCAAGTCTTGGTTCATTTTTTATTTTTTGTTTACATGGTCTGAAGCCTCTATCCCAGATTCCCCAGTGAAGTCTTCCCTCATATGACGAAAGTTCCTTCTCCCATTACATGTTGAGATGGAACTATTTACAAAATGTCGCTCTTTTTGTAGTGTTGGCATTATTGTTTGTTGTTTGTTTCTTAGGCAACTAGACCAGGGCAGTATCTTTTCTAAGAAGTGTTGAGACATTTGTCAACTTTTTAGGTTTTTACCCGCCAAGTGCTGGGTTTGATTTAAAATCCCCATAAATTTGATTTCTTGCTGTAATGTCTGAATCCTTAGATCCCCAAGTTGTTATCCCCATGAGGTTTCATACTTTCTCCCCAGAGAAGTTGGTGCAATACTTACTCTCAATATTGAAGAATGTGTCTTGGTTTTCCCTTGACGATATGGTGTTGTCCTCCCCAATGAAGTCTGCACGAGATCCTCAGTTGATGTTTTGACGATATGGTTTTCATCTGCCTTATTGAAATCAGTATTACAATCCCCAGTAAAAGTATAGATCGTGAAACATTTGTTTTCCCCATTGAAGTCTTTGTGATTTTACCAGGTGAAGCCTGGAGAAGGATGTCATATCCATGTATCTGTATTGATTTATTGCTATGATGTGATTACTTTCAGATTATGTTCCATCCCAGTGAAATTAAGCCGTGAAGTGGGAATTTGTTTCCTCAGTTGGTGGTTATTTCCTTATGGAATTTTCATCTTGGATGTGATTTAGCCGAGTATTGACGTTACCTGAGTTGGTTTTTTCTGGTTATTCCCAGTGTTATATGTTTGATTTGTTAGCATATACATAATAACACTCATACATTCATGCATACACCATGCATAGTTGAATTTAGCATAACATTTCTCATTTGCATTCATTAATTTTTTGGTAGCCTATTACCCTGTTTTACAGAGTTGTTTTATCCTCTCTCCAATAGAGTGTCAATCTTAAGCAGAAAGTGTATATTCTTTCAATTTCCCCACTGAATTATCCCTCATGGTAGATTTTTGTTTTAGCCTTCCTATATAGCTCTTTGTCTAGATATAATGTTATTCCCCTTTGAGTTTATTTCTCATTAGGTGTTATTTTCGTTGACTGATTCATTCTGGTTTATTTCTTATTCGAATCTATGATCCCATAAATATTATTACTTTGGATTTTTTCAATCTTTGAGCCCTGTTTTGAGAATGTGCATTTATTTTGGCACTAAAAGACTTTAGCTTCTCAGCAGGAATATGTTGGCATTTCCCAAGGAAGCCATATTTCTTTCCCCAGGAAGTCATTTTTACAATCCTTCACATAACAACAAGTAGCATGTCTCTTTATTTGAGCAACTTATACTTCCCCGTAAAGTTGATGTTACTTTTTTGCTATCTTCTTTATAAGTTAATAGTTTGCATTTCATTATCAAATTACTCTAATGGATGGCAAGTCCTTTCAATATGGCAGAGATAATTTGTTGATAGATCTTTACAAGTGGTAGTCTCTTTATTTTAGACAACTTATATATTACCCTTTCCAGGCAGAATGCCTTGGTTAAAGAAGAAGTTGAGACCCGTTCTAGGTGAAACGCCATAATTTTGGGAAACTTGTTATTGTCAATACATTTTTTTCTACCTTCAGTGGATGTTAGTAGTTCACCTTCAGTGGACGTTGGTGTTATTCTTTTCTTTCTACCTTTAGTGAACGTTGGTTGTTCACCATCAGTGAATGTTGGTGTTATTCTTTTATGTTCAACTTCAGTGAACGTTCGTGTTGTTCTTTTATGTTCACCTTTAGTGAATGTTGGTGTAATCTTTTCTCTTTCTACCTCTAACTATTGAGTTGGTAGTTTATCGTCATCTGTGATTCTATATGTTTTTGATCTTCTACCAACGACCATTGAGTTCGTAGTTTACCATCATCTGTGAGTCAATATCTTTTTGATCTTCTACCTTCGACTATTGAGTTGGTAGTTTACCGTCATCTGTGAGTCAGTATCTTTTTGATTTTCTAACTCCAACTATTGAGTTGGTAGTCCATCGTCATCTGTGAGTCGATATATTTTTGATTTTCTACCTCCAACAATTGAGTTGGTAGTTTACCGTCATCTGTGAGTCGGTATCTTTTTGATCTTCTACATTCAACTATTGAGTTGGTAGTTTACCGTCATCTGTGATTCAGTAGCTTTTTGATTTTCTAACTCCAACTATTGAGTTGGTAGTCCATCGTCATCAGTGATTCGATATATTTTTGATTTTCTAACTCCAACTATTGAGTTGGTAGTCCATCGTCATCAGTGATTCGATATATTTTTGATTTTCTACCTCCAACAATTGAGTTGGTAGTTTACCGTCATCTATGAGCCGATATCTTTTTGATCTTCTACCTTCAACTATTGAGTTGGTAGTTTACCTTCATCTGTGAGTCTATATCTATTTGATCTTCTACCTTCAATTATTGAGTTGGTAGTTTACCGTCATCTGTGAGTCAGTATCTTTTTGATCTTCTACCTTCAACTATTGAGTTGGTAGTTTACCGTCATTTATGAGTAAAATCCTTTTGATCTTCTACCTTTGACTATTTAGTTAGTAGTCTACCGTCATCTGTGAGTCGGTATCTTATTACTTTTATACCTTCATCCATTAAGTTGCTAGTTTACTATCCCTTATCGATTCAGTACTATTTTGTTTTTTTTTCTACCTCCGACTATTGAGTTGGTAGTTCACAGTTATCTGTCGATCACTTTTAACCTTTACTGTCTCTCCTTAATCTTTGAGTTTATGCTACCTTGTCTCCTTCTTGGGCTTTACCTCAATAAAGTCAGGTTTTTTGTTCACCGGTGATTTATTTTCCTGGTCGGGTTTCTCTTTTGATCCTTGTTTCTTTTGCTACATCCCCAGTGGTGTCTTGCGTCCCTTTAGACTTATTCATCTACATTCATATTCATAAGCATTGCATGGTATCTTAGGGCTAAAAATAGGGCTTGTTTTATATTTAAGTTTTTTCAATCACGTCGACACGAAGATTTTAACCTTCGTATCTCCAAATTGAAGACACTTAAATAAGGGCAGCTGTTGTACCCTTATTTTCCCCCTCATATTCCCCTATCATATAATATCAACTCGATCATAACAAGATCACATTAGGGTTGGTTCTTCCTCTTTTTCTATCTCCTATCTTTACGTTTGCTCTTGAGGGATCTCCAAGCACCTTAGTTGTGTATTTTGTATATGTGTTATTGACTAATTTCTAATCAAAATACAAAAAAAAAATTGTCTTTGTCTTTGTATATTTGTGTTTTGTAGGTACCGAGTCAAAGCATCTGACAAATAAGATTTTCTGGTATTATTTCCAAAAAATATCTATTTGCAAAGAAAACAATTAAAAAAATTCATTTTTTTCACTGTACAGTCGATTGCTCTTAGAGTGAAATCGATTGCACATAGTGCATTTTGCACCATTTTTGAAAAAAAACACTGATGCAATTGATTGCTCCAAGAGTGCAATCGATTGCACATAGTGAAAATTTTGAAAAAAATCAGCAATTTAAAGCTTGTTAATTTTGGCTCCAATTTTTCTTCAATTTTTGAAAGATATATCGTTAATTCAAATTTGGGCTCCAATTTTTCTTTTTTTGAAAGACATATCATTAATTCAAATTTTGGCTCCAATAATCAATTACCAAGCCTAATTTTATTTCCAAAACCAAACTCCAAACCACCACTAATCCGAATCCTAAACTCTATAAATAAAGCCCTCTTTTCATTCAAATCTCAAGCTTTTGATAGCCAAATCCACTTTGCTAAAAAATCTCTCAATTCCCTCCATCTACCAAATTCACTCAAAGCTCCATTTTCAAAAAAAAGTTAGTAAGCTTTGCATTGAAGCTTACTAATCTTTGAGCTAAACCTTTATCCAAACACTTTTTCTCTATCAATTCTCTACATCTAAACTTGGGAAATTGATTCTTGGGGCTGGATTGAAGCATATTCTTGAAGTTATTTTGATAATTCTCTAGATCTACCTTTGGTAAGTTAGATCTTCATCTTTCACAATGTGATCTCTTGTTGATCTTTGGATTTCATTCATTGAGCATTGTTTTGTGATTCCATTGGTTCTATTTTCACATAGTTTGATGGAATTTCCGTGCTCAATTAAATCCATGATCATAAGGTGTTTGATGAAAAGTTTGAACAAGAATTTGGCCTTTTGAAATGTTGATTTTCTGTTTTGCACAGGGTGAAATCGATTACTCTCATAGCGCAATCGATTGTCACATAATGATTTTACATTTTTTTTTGAAAAAAAGCACTGAAATCAATGGTTTCCAGAGTGCAATCAATTACAACAAAACAAAAATGTGTTTTCTGCCTTGTTTTAGGGTTGTTTTGATCCATCCCTCTTTTTCTACTCACTCTTTTTGATTGTTGATTTTGATTGCAATTTTAAATGTCCAATTTCGCTTTAAATTCAATGGACTTTAGGTGTAGATGAAGTTGGATAAATGTTCATTAATTCAAATCTACCTAAGAGTGACTTATTTAATTCATTTTTGGTGCTTTGGATTAATGATTTGTTTATCACTTTAATCCATCTAGATGAGTGATTGAATTTAAAGATAAAAGAAATTTGAGGTAGTGATCCAAATTAGCTTATTATTCTCCTCCCTCTTCATCTTATCCCTTTATTTTTTATTTGTGTTACATGTTAAGGGATAATGATGTCTATATCATTTATCCAAACATGAAGTACATAAATTTCTATTGATCAGCCTCAAAATAGGTGCAACTTCTACATAAGTCCACTTATGATTTCTTAACATAGCGCTATATTTTTCCTGATTTGAGAAAATTATCATTTGTGGCCCAAACTTATGTTTGCAAGACCAAGTATGTGGATTTAAACCCTTTTATCCAATAAACTTGAGATTCATTGTTAGGAGGCTTTTGTTCTACCAATCATCCAATGGATCTTCATCAATTTTGGTCAATGCAGATCACTTAAACATCATTGATCATTAAATGATTCCTTTAGGATTCTTAAATGGATGATATACTTGACAAAAACCAAATGAAACTTGTTGTTGAGAGTCTTTGGTTGTACCAATCCTCTAATGAGTTCCAAATGCAAGTTTCAAGATGGTCATCCAACTAACCATTAACTTCTAACAATTCACTTTATTTTATGCTTTTATTTTTATGCTTTTACTTTATGCACCATTTTAATTTAGCATTTATATTTCATTCTATTTTAATCTTTGCTCATTTAAGCATTTACTTTTATGCCATTTTTATTTTTGCTCACTTGAGCTTTTCTTTTGCTTTCGAAGATACTTAATAATCAACATGAACAATAAAAAACATTAACGATACTTGGACTATTTGGTTACTATACTTGGCATTATGGAGTATTGGACTTCTTGGACTTAAGAATAGAAACCTTGGCATATGTTGGAGACCTTGTAACTTTAATTGATATTTTGTATGGAGTTCTTGGGGTTTACCCAAAGACTTTGGGTTGTTTGTTTGTTTTGTGTGCAGGTTATTGTGATTACCTACTTTTTCTGTAATCTGGAATTCATCTGTATATAGCCGTTACTCTGCCCAATTTTTGTGAAGACTTTATACATTTGAAGTTTGGTTCTCACAAGTGGTCCAATATCTTTGTTTGCTTGGTTTCAATCCAAAGAATGGGAATTCTATCATGACTCATAATGTCAACTGTTGGCTTCTTGTTGGTTAGATGGTTCTCTTCCCTAGCTTTTACCTTATGCTTTAGGATAGTCCCTTCATATCCTCCCATCTTCTTTAATTTCAAAAATCTTCTCCCTCCTTTTGAAAATTCTTCTTGTTTCAAAACATGAACCACTTTCATAATTAACTTGGACTTAGGTCAATGCATTTTCATAACATTTTTATAAATAAAATTCAATCAACTTAATAATACCTTGACATTTTTGTGAGATGACTAAAAGTCAATCAATCTCAGTCAAACCATTTTTCCATTTTGGCTCTTATCTTTAAAACGTTTACCAAATGATTGGACTCTTGTCAATCCTTGTAGTGATGCAAACAATTATACTTCTATAATATGTAGTGAAGTGAGATATTTTCAACTTGGGTGTTGAGTGAGGCATTGTTTATTTTAAAATCCAAGCCATATCTTCCACTTTGATATAATGTAAATACTCCTTTCTCATGATTATGGGTAGTAAGTATGTTTTCCACACGGACAATGACGATGATGTCTTATCTCATAAAATTAACCAACACACTTGTGTTTTAAAATTTTGAAAGAGGAACTATGTGTATCTTGATCCCCTATTGCATGAAAGGTGGTACGTAGGCACTAAAGGTTCGCAACCGCGACGGGCGTAAAAATTATAAAAAATATTTCTTTTCTCATCTCCACCATCTACTTTCATACAACACTTTATATCCAAAATATACAGATTTTACGAAGAGGTTCCTGTTGAGTATCGTAGATGTTTAGGATTCTAATACCTTCCCTTTGCATAACCAACCCCCTTACCTTGAATCTTTCCCCCTCTTTTGGGTTATTCCCTCTTTTCCCATTTCTTTGGAAACAATAAAGCATGGTGGCGATTTTTATTTTAATCTGTGGGAGTCAAGTCAATCCAATGTCTTAGTCTCAACATTTCTACCGCTACAGGTGGCAAGTTAGAAATGGAGGTTGGATTTAGTTGGTGAGACTTTAGCTCTTACTCCCAATCATGCTTTTTTTTCTCAATGCTTCTAACCAGCATGTGCATTTAAAAAGAGGTGGCATGAATACAAAGGCACAATTGTATGCGACTCTTTTGCTTTAAAACATTAAGCTTAGGAGTCACACTTCTACTACTCCTATTGATATAACATGACTTTGGTACTACATGATTAAGGGCTGGCAAATTGATATGGCTTAGGTTTTATCAAATGAGTTATAAAAATAGCAATCAGTGGCCATACTCATGGTAATAAGACTCCGATGACTCTTGGGTTTTTGGATCTTATTGCGTGGCTGTGTAGACAAGTGAGGGTGGACATTTCAGATGTGGCTATGAAGAGGATTAATAGTGTTGTGCATGAGGGTTATGTTCTTCGAAATTGTGTGGCGAAGTTGACCGGTGAGGCAGCCCCTCAACTTCGAGCACACGCTCCTTAGACGGGCCCAACTCAGTATAATGAGCAACAAGCTTGAGTTTACAACTAGCAGATGATAGAGGCTTGGATGAGAGATTCTTTCTTTATTCATGATTCTATGCAAATGTTGTATCTTCATCATGTTGCACAGGAGGAGGTTCCGACTTTTCTGAGTCGCGAGGAGTTTTATGCTTATGCAAATTACCATATGGACAGGCCATTCTTCCAGGAGGGGCAACAACTAATGATGCAGGTAGTGATGAAGAGCAATAAGAAGATGAAGTTATGGGGAGCGATGACGAGTTGAGCAGTTGACTTGGCGAGGAATGGTTTGCCATGCTATTATTATTTTTATGTTTTATGTTTTATTTAGTCTTTTTTTTTATTTTAAGATAATTATCTTGATGTTGTTCCATCCTTTTAAGGATGATGTTTTATGGTGTATTGTGGGTGTACTTTGGTTTCATTCTTTACATGATGTGTGTTGATACTTTTGGAGGAATTTTATGCCATGGATTCTTTTGGTACACCACTTTGGGGTGTTTTTGATTTTAAATTTTAATGCATTATATTAGTAAGTTTAATTTATGTATAGGGTTGGTTAGTTTGTTTTCAAAATTTTTTTTAGAGAAAAGAAAAAGCCTGATGTTTTGTTCCTTAGTTTGACTACTTTAAAGGAACCAAGTTAACTTATACAAATGCGGTTCAACTTGAAATTGAATGGTGATGATATGAATTAAATTGTAGTAACAACTTCTAGGTACATGTTTATTGCTTTCTAAGCTTAGCATAAATATGAAACCTGTGGTTTGTGCATAATGTCATACCTTTAATTCTTCTACAATACTTGTCAATTTTGACTCACTTTAGAACTTAGCCTTTTGTGAGGTGGCTTTCCATTGTGCACTAGAATGCGGGAAACCAACATTCTTGTTAACTCGATCTTATTATGTTTAATCATGCATGTGTGCTGATGTGTGAAAGTTGGAAAATGATCAAAGGAATTTCTTATTTTATTTTGAGAAAAACCACTTGAACTAAATGAACAATCAATCTACATTGAGAGTGAGTGATCACTTGTTAGCCCCAATTAAGCCTTTGTATAATGATCTTTGTGATGGTTGAATTGTGTAATTATTGAAAATGAATAACAAATTTATCATTAAGTTTTTAGTAAGAATCTTGATTTTTGTTTGAGAAATTTATGAACCATCAAACTCAATGTGGTTGCTTTTATTTTTTCATTGCTTTAGTTGTATGGTAACATTATTGCTACTATGTTGGATTGTCTTCAAAGTTGGGGAAAAAGATGTAGGTTATTTGTTGAAAAAGAAAAAAGTGGTTGGAAGAAAAAGAATAGAAAAAGAAAATAAAAAAATTTGATTGAGAAAAATAATCAATAAAATTGAGCTCTTAAAATGAAAAAGAATTCAAAATCCAAGGGAATAAGTTATGTCGACATAAGAGCTCAAAGTTGTATGATTTAGAAAAGAAAGGAATATAAGAGGGGGTAAAATTGAATATTCTCATGCCGTAGAAAATTTAGTTTCAATTACCTCGAGAAATATCCCTTCCTTATAGCTAAGTCAAATTATAACCCTTTCAATGCCTTGGGATTCTTTCTTAGCGCGTTTGATTCTTTTAGTGTGATGAATGCATGGTTTGATCTGGATGTTGGCATGATTGTTGGATGATTGAAAAAACCCTTTTGTTGTTTCTCATCTATTGATGAGTGTTTGTTTAGGTGTGATTCATTTTTGAGTTGTATTGTTTTGTAAATTTTGATATGTATTTTGCACTTAACCATTATTTCATGTTTATGGTTTGATTTAGTTAGTGTTAAGCATTGTCTTGTTTGCTCTTGTTCTTTTGAACCATAAAATTTTCTTGTGCTAAAAAACATGTAGTTTGTAATTTTGTGGGTTGTCTTGGTTTTCTTTTGGTTGCAGAATTTTTGTTTAGGGACAAACAAAATGCTAAGTTGGGGAGAGTTGTTAAGGACCAAAATATTGATATATTTGTATATAATTTTGTGGTACTTTGCACTCTATTTTGATAATTAGTAGTGTTTAAGTTTTTAAGTTGATATAAATAAGCAATTATATAGTTTATGTGGTAAACTACTTTGTTTACTTAGTTTTATCCTCATTTTGTAGGTTTTGATGTTGGTCATTGGAGCATTGGAGTTTTGGGCAAGTTAGATCCAAGAGTGAGGTGCACCAAGTCAAAAATTGGAGATTTGTATAGGCTAGCGTGCTAAGCGCAATTTGTAGCGCGCTATGATATGCATTTGGCAGAACGTCATTTTTGGGCCCGTTAAGCGGCCTCATCGCGCTTAGTGCGGTCTACTAAACAAGAAAAATATATTTTCGTTGAACCAGCTTATCGCGCTCAGGAGGCTTACAGGGACTCACTTTTTGGGCACTTGTATAAGTAGCATTTTTGTGATATTTTGAGGAACCAACTCTTATCAAACAAACTAAAATTAGATATTTAGGTCTAAGAAATACTTTTCATCATTTGTAACTCAAGATCAAAGATTTATATCTTAAATCTTTGATACTTTCTACTTTATGTTCATCAAGCTTTGTACTTTACTTGTTGATCCAGCTACCATGGTGATGGGCAGCTAAATCCCTCTTTGTGTCAAGATTAGAGATATATAATCTTCATCTTTGTATGTATTTAGCTTGATATTTTGTATGTGAACATGTTGATGATAAATATATGGTGAAAACTCTTGTTTTATGGTTTATATTTGAGTTGATCATTATTGAGAAGTATGTTCATCTCTTGACCAAAGTTTTCACTTGCCAATGAACAATTTCTAGACATAGTTTTTTGAGTTGATATTCACTAATAATGAGCTTTTAAAGATATCAAATTTATAGTTAGGTAGAGAGATCATCTAAGGATCAATTTGATAAAACTCATAATTTGTTTTAGAGATGAAACATATCGAGAGGATATGTGATTATATTTCTTGTTAATAAGTTCACATACTTTATTGAGAAAATATGTCCGAAGTAGATTATCGAGCCCTAATCTTGACACATTTTTACCAATCGTTTAAAACTAAAACTTTATTTTACCAATACTTGATACTTTGCATGAAACCAAAACTTTTTGTTACTAAAAGCAAAACCCTTTTATGAATCTTAAGCTTAAAACGATTATAACTGTAGAACGGAAGTAATATCACACCAAACATTATGGAAAAATATAATTTAAATACTTTCCTTGTAAAGTGTTTTCATTAGTGTGGAAGTCGGATCCGGTGTCTTGATATCTCTTAGGATATTCGTGATCTGACAGCCAGAATTTCAACTGGTATCAGAGCAGGAAGCTTGCTCTGACTCTAGTTGAGATTCAGGGAAGCTACTTTCTGGTGCAATGGACAAGGATGGTGGAGTTGTGGTTAAAATACCTATTCTGGATGGTACCAACTATGACAGTTGGAAACCTCGTATGGAAATATGCATAAAATCCTTGGGCAACAAAGCATGCAAAATGTTGTCTAAGGATGTGATCCACCAAAGATTGTGGGTGAAGATGGAAAGGTTATTGATGTGTTGAAGCCAGTAGAAGATTGGAATGATGATGATGAGTCATCATCTCAAGGAAACTCTAAAGAGTTGAATGCCATATTCAATGGAGTTGATAAGAATGTGTTAAAGTTGATAAAAATTGTAAACATGCTAAAGTTGCTTGGAGACTTTAAGGAAGGTTCATGAAGTAAATCCTAAGGTAAAGTTGCCAAAACTTCAACTTCTTTCCACCAAATTTGAGAAGATGAAGATGAAGGAGGATGAAAGTATTCAGGACTTTCACATGACTATTCTAGATATTACAAATGACTTAGAAGACTTGGAAGAAAATATATTAGAAGACAATCTGATCAGGAAGATGCTCAAATATCTTCCAAAGAGATTTGACATAAAGGTGATTTCTATGGAAAAATCCCAATATTTAAGCACTATCACCATGGATGAACTTGTAAGTTCTCTTAAGAATTTTTAGTCTGCTATCATTGAAAGGTATGAAAAGAAGAAGAGTATAGATTTTGCCTCTAGTACTTAAGACTCATAGGATAGAGGAAATATGAATTGAGAAGGAGTATTTGAGGATCTTGTGCTACTGGGATGACAGTTTAACAGGGTATTAAGGAAGTCCATGTTAAATTCTAGGAACATGTCTTTCGACAACAACAAAAACTAGGACCTGGGAAGGAAGTCAAGATTTGAAGAGAAGCTAAACCAAGGGAAAGGAGTCCAGTGCCATGAACGTGAGGGATATGGACACATAAAAACTGAATGTGCCACCTATATCAAAAAGCAAGGGAATAACTTATTTGTATCATGGTTAGATGGAGAATCTGAAAGTGATCATGAAGAAAAACCAACCAAGCAAGTGACTGCCTTGGCTGGAATTTGTGAGTCTGATGAAGAAACTTGTGAGTTTGATAAAGAGTCATATGTTGGAGAACTCATTTTTAGTGAACTAGTTGCTGGGTTCACAGAGATGTGCCTCAAGAATGAAAAAATGTGTCAAAGAGTATTAGAGAAAAAGTTATTTATTGCTCAACTGGAGGTTGATAAAGAAGAGCATCTATCTATCATTTCTAATCTTAAAGGGGAGGTAACATTGCAAAAAAAAAATTTCAATATGACAAATTCTATAAGAATGCTAAATAATAGCACTACTGTGCTGGATGAGATTCTTCAAACTAGGAAAAATGTTGGTGTTATACCCCAATTTTTTCCCTAAGATCTCTCATTATCTCATTTTATCAATACATCAAGATCACACACTAGGGTTGGTTCTCTATTTCTACTTTATCCTCTCTTTAAGTTTTCTCTTGAGGGATTACAAAGCACCTTGAATTGTATATCATGTACATATGTTTATAGATGGATTAACTTTTAACTAACATCAAAAATGTATATATATATATATATATATATATATATATATATATATATATATATATATATATATATATATATATATATATATATATATATATATATGTTTCTTTGAATGTTCATATTGTAGGTGATGACACAATTGCATTCATCTCACCATCTAACTTGGAGTTTGAGGGGTGGTCCTCAATCAAATGTTTCTTCAATGGATTACAAGAGCTTAAGTTTCAAGGCTATGTCTATGATATCAAAGATTTGTGGTTCAAAGATTTCTCTCACTTTATTTAGGTCAAAGTTTCCTCAAAGTTGGTGGTGGCATTCCTCAAGAAGATTCATAGGTTCATGTGTTTATTTCCATGCCTTCTTCAACAAGTTCATTGAGACTTAAGCTCCATCTTTGATTGTGCTTCAATACAACATCATTTTAAGGCCTGTTGTGGTTCATCATGCGTTATTTAGCCAAGAAAGTTCAAAGAGATTCAAGGTTGATGCAACAAGTTTAGCCTAATTGAGCAAGTTCTTGGTTTAGTGATCATAAGTGCATAACTCTCTCAATTTTCATCATTTTGAGTTGGATATTTTTTCTATGGATTCTTATCATAGTATACAACAACTTCTCTTCACATGACAAGATCCAATTGTGCAAGAAAAATCATCAAAAGTTGAAAGGGGTTTCAAGTCAGTTTTACACTCTATGAGCTAGGGTTTGTTAACTTCCAAGGACGATATCTTGCTCATTTTTTGAGATATTTGATTGACTCCAAAGCCATGATTCTCTTAAGAGAGTCCTTAACAAGTTTCTTCATGGATCTAATACTAATTTTGAATGGAAGATCACTAATGGTTGAGAAAGATTACAAGTCACTTTGAAAAGCCTTTCAATCTTAGGGTTTGATTTAAAATGATCACAACTTGGTCAATTTTATCTCCTTGAGCAAATTCCTTTTCCATAAAAATCTTTGGGATGTATACTACAACTTTATTTAAATGTGCAAGAGTTGAAAATGCTTGTAAAGTTGTTGAAGAATTAAAAGGATTATAGGCCTTTTGTAAATATTCCCTAACCTGTTCATCATCTTCAAAAGACCATAACTCATTCAATTTTTATTATTTTTGAGTAATATCAATTCCACAATTCAATTCAAGAGGTCTACTTCATTTCATCTTCAAATATGAAGACCAAATTTTGAGTGGAAGGTCGTGTAATTTTGAAGAACATTATAGGTCATTTTGAAGTTCAACACTTAGAAATATTTCTAAGTACAAAAATCAGTTTGTTTTTCACGATTTCAATTGATTATAACTTCCATCTCAATTATCCAAATGGAGTATTTCTTGGCACATTTTAAAGATTGTGACTTTGTCTTTCAAATGCTTCAAGAATCATGTCATAGAGCCTCCTGAATTGTGTGCACCATAGATTATAAGTTGGTACCTTGGAGCTGAAGTTTCTCATGGAAGTCAGATTGTAATTTCCATAATGTAACTTCTAATCAACAAATTTGGGCGTGTTTTCCACTTAAACATGATTAGCATAGGTGTTTGGATCATTTAGAGTGTCAAAACGCATCATTTGGATGAGTTTTAATGCACATGTGATCACACTTTATTCATGACCATAGATGTGCATGATTTCCACCCAAATTGCATCATTCACCCCTCCTATTGATTCAATTTAATTCTCCTATAAATACATACCACATTCCACTCATTTTTGCAAGCTTGGATATCCATAATCACCCTGCCAAACTCTCTCTATAGCTCACAATTATGAGTTTTCAAATTCAATCTTCCCTTGTTTTTCAATCCAATTTCTTTTCAACCCAAGTTTTAGAGCTCTGAAGTTGAGCTTCAACAAGTAGATTCCTCCATCAATTATCTTCAAACTTGTTACTACAATGTAGCTCTCATCACTCTGATACTCATATCATCGTTGGTTTTTAACTAGAAGTGAGTTTTGCTCATGAATTTTAAAATCCATCTTCTTTATTTTTCTTTTGGTTTTTTGAAAATCGACTGAGCTACAGTTTATATAAATTTTTTGCGAGGGTACCATTGGAATCTTCTTGAAGAGACGAAGCGAATGGCACCGGTATGAGCTTCTAATTTTACATTTTGCGAAGCTTGTAACTCGCGTGTGGCTGGAGGTTGAAAATGACCAGCGTGTCATCTGAAGGATATAAAAAAACAAGAAAAGAGGTTTGAATTAGGTTTTCAAAAAATAAAAACAGAATGACACGTTTGGTTATCCTGGTTCGTTTGAACTCAAACTACTCTAGTCCACCCGCTAAGGTGATTTAGCCTATCACAATTGAGGTATTAATCCACTAATCAAAACTTGATTACAATTCACGAAGACAACTGTCAACCTCTTCTTCAGATGAAAACAACTTGGTTTCTTAAGGAATTACAACTCACAAAGATTATCGTCAATGTCTTCTCGAGATTAAACAACAACTTGGTTTCTCAAGGAATTACAACTTTTCTAACATAAATAATGTGTTTAACAAATGCTTCTAAAAAGCTATATCACAAATGTGATGTTTACACAAAGATTAAATCACAATGATAAAATAGAGAATTTGATTTCACTTGTTTGATATGTGCGTGTGATTCTCTTGAATATTTCTATTGTATGCGTTATTTCTTTGATACATCTCCACAGTCTCTTTATATAGAGGAAGTGACTTGAATCGTTGGATACATAAGAAATTATCTTTGGAAAGTTGGTAAAATATTGTTAATGCACTTTCCAAAAATACATATCTTGTCTTGGTCAAATCGTTACTCTTTGATTTGTAAGGAATGAATTGTAAAGCATCATAACTTTGCTTCTTTGAAATCTGATCAGAATAAGAATATTCACGATGATCAAAACTTGGATGAGACAGACACGTTGAAACTTCTTTGTACTTTCAAAATATTCACTTATCAGAGTATAGCTTGAACTTAAGTGTTGAGTCTTATAACTTCATAATAGAGGAGTGCATTGAGACTTTCTTTGTTCTTCTGGAAATTCCATTATTAGAGTATCACAATTTAGCTTGCAACTTTGGTTCTTCGGAAGTTATAACACCAGAACTTCTTCTATTGAGCGTGTTACACGGATTTGCTTCTAAGTCTGTACGCTTAGTCTAATCAAAACTTCAAAACATAAATACTGTCATCATCTTCTATGCTCTTTTGTCAGAACTTCTATGCATATTTAAATAATTTATTATAGAGAATATTTGTTTTATATATATATCATGTATTTGTTATCATCAAAACTATTACTAAGATGTAGAACCAAACTATGTTCTAACATCATCTCTGAACCAATAACATTGTGCCACCTATTTTTTCAAATTTGTTTTTAAATAATTGATCGGGTGTGTTATTCAAGAGAGACCATGACATGCACAGTGCGCCAGATCCCTTGGATCTGATTACTAACACGTTTTGAAAATGATCAGATGGTACAAATATTTTTGGTTTATTATTTTATTTTCTGATTTTTGTTTTGATTGTTTTAAACTTCAAAAATTCATATAAAATGCATTTCAACTTCTTAAATTGTGAAAAAATTCTGAAAAATACTTTTTATTTTTTCATTATTTTATTTTTGTGATTTGATATTTTTTTTAATGATTTTTCACTTTATTTGACTTGTTTTAATTGTTTAAAAACACTTTTCTTGATTTTTAAATTCTGAAAAATTATAGAAGGATCCAATGAACTATTGTCAGATATTGGTGAATTAATTTTATTTTTATTTTTGATTTTACTATTTTTCACAAATTTTGGTTTATTTTTCTTATTTCTTTATATTTTAAAAATAATTTTTGACTTTAAAAAATTCTAAAAAATTTTGTGAAAACTTCCTGACTCACGTTTGACTTTTAATATTTTTTTTAGGATTTTTATTTGGTGTTTTAATACATGTTGTCTATTTTACCAATTATTTCTTTTTTAAATCATATAAATTTTGTTTTATATTAAATATATTTTATTTTATTTTAGTCCTGGTTTGGAAACACTTGAGTGTTATTTTGGGACAAGTTCCTCAACCTCATTGGATCTTGGGTGTTGATACGTTGAAAAACCAAATCCACCAAAATGGATGATTGATGTTGATGAAATTTGAAACCCTAGTTTCATATGATACATCCCACTCCCTCTTCATCTTATCCCTTTCTTGTTTTTAATTGTGCTATATTTTTTTGGAGAATGATCTACATATCATTTTTATAACATATTGGTACATAAATTTCTATTGACCGGCCTTAAAATAGGTGTGATTTCTATATAAGTCCACTCACGATTACTTAACATAGCGCTAAATTTGTCCCAATTCGAAAAGTGATGATTCGTGGCCCAAACCTATGTTTCCAAGTCCAAGTATGTTTAATTTGAAACCTTTGATCCAATAACTTTGAAGTTTATTGTTAGGAGGCTTTGATTCTATCAATCCTCTAATGAACTTCATATATTTTGGTCTAAGTGAATCATTCGAACATCGTTGATCATATGTGAATGATTTGAGCACTTGTAATGAATGATATACTTTACAAAAAGCAAATGAAACTTGTTGTTGAGAAGCTTTGATTTTATCAATCTTCTAATGATTTTTCAAAAGCAAGCTTCAAGATGGTCATTTAACTGACCTTTTAACTGCTAACTCACTAACAATTAACTTTACTTTATGCCTTTATTTTTATATACCATTTACTTTAGCATTTATGTCTCATGCTGTTTTCCTTTTATTCACTTGAGCATTTATCTTTATGCCATTTTATCTTTGCATATTTGAGCTTTCATTTCTTTTAAAGACACATAATTATCAACTTGAACATTTAAATCTTTAAGGTTACTTGGACTATTGGTTACTATCCTTAGCATTGTGGAGTTGTGGATCTCTTGGACTTAGATTAGAAGCCTTGATACTTGAGGATCTTGTTGCTCTGTTGTTGATTTGTCTGAAGTTCTTGGGGTTTACTCCAAGGCATTGGGTTAATTTTCTTTTTGTGCATGTTATTTTGATTTTATGCTTTGTATGTGATTGAGAAATCCTATATATACAGCCGTTACTCTGCCCAATTTTTGTGAAGACTTAATTCATCTGAAACTTGGTATTCCTCTGAGGTTTAGTATTTTTTTCTTTCTTAGTTTTAATCCAGAGGATGAGAATTGTAAATTGACTTCTTTGTGTCAAGTGTTGGCTTCTTGTTGGTTAGATCATTCTTTTCCTTGGATTTTACTTTACTCTATAGAATAGTCCTGTCATCTCCTCCTATTTTCTTTAATTTAAAAAATCTTCTCTCTCCTTTTCAAAACTCTTCCTGTTTTCTAACTTGAACCGCTTTCATAATAAACTTGGACTTAGGTCCATGCATTTTCAAAAATCGTTTCTTAATCAAACATTAATCAAATTAACCATACTTTGACATTTTTCTCAAGACTAAAAGTAATTAACCTCATTCAAACCATTTTTTCACTTTTTCTTTTTACTTGAAACTTTGTCTGAAAAGATTAGACTCTTGTTTATTTTTGTAGTGATGCGAGGAATTATACGTCTACGATATGTAGTGAAGTGAGATATTTTACACTTGGTTGTTTAGTGAGGTTTTGTTACTTTTAAAATCCAATCTATATCCTCCACTTTGAGATAATTAAAATTCTCCTTTCTCATAATCGTGGATCGTAAGTATGTTTTCCACTCGGATATGACAATGATGTCTCTTATCTTAAAATTACTAACACACTTATGTTTTAAAATTTTTGAGCTGAACTACGAGTACCCTGATCCCCTATTGCATGAAAGGTGGTACATAGGTAGTAAAGTTTCACAACCGCGACAAGTGAAAAATTGTAAAAGATACTTGTTTTCTCATCTCCACCATCTTATTTCTGTATACACCTATCATAGCCAAAATAGACAGATTTTCAAAGAGGTTCTTGCAGAGTACCATAGATGTTTAAGGTGCTAATACCTTCCCTTTGCATAACCAACCCCCGTACCTAGATCCCCCCCCCCCCTCTTTTTTTGGGTTTATTCTATCTTTTCCCATTTTCTTTGGAAACAATAAAGCGAGGTGGCGATTTTTATTTGATCTGTACGAGTTAAGTCAATCCAATGGCTTAGTCTTAACATTTCTACCGCTACCAAAAACTGGTGACTTCACTGGGGAAAAAAATCATCTCTAAGTGGGTTGAGCCTATCTTTTTTATTTGTGTATTTGTTATATCTTTTTTATATTTGTATATATGTATGTCTGGATTTTTTTGGTTTTCTTTGTGCTTGGTGATCTCTTATAAGTCCTCTATCCGAACTTGGGAAAACATAAGATAGTATGGGAGTTATAATAATGTTATCTTTGAGGAAGGAATCCCAAAAAATGAGACATGAGATCCCCCACTCAGTGGAGGTCCCTTTGACTGTAGTATTCATTTACCGAGCAATCAGGAAGACATGCTGCTTTCGACCTGGGAGCCTGAGAATATGAGGACCGTAGAATCCTTAACCCATCTTGGCCTTTTAGGTGTAGTGCGGAGACTATGACACAACAATTCGGAAGTGGTTGTCACGTGATGCTACACTTAGACGAGTTTTTTCTGAGAATATTGTTGATTACCGAGCTAATCGAGACGTTGGTAATATTCGAAGGAAGAATGTAGACTCTGGGAACTTTTTAGAACCTTGTTCGGAAGGTGATAAACCATTAGTCCATAACTTTTGGGTAGTATCTTTAAATTCATGCTCGTGACATCGAACCTATGAACCCCCATGTTTGTGATATGTGTGTGATTGTTGCATCATCATGCATTCATGCACACATGAGCATTCTTTAAATTGTTGATTCAAGGAACTTAAGGTTGACTTTTTCAAATATCCCAAGTACTTTGTTTACCATGGATTTTGGAAGGAGAAAGAATCAGAAGTACAGTTTCAAGGATTCTAAGATAGAGGAACTAATAAGTTTGATTCCTAAGATTGAGAGTTCTACAGATTTCCGGAAGAAGTATGGAGCCATCGTGCCTCTTATCGATAGATGTGGTAGTTTCCCCAATGTGCATCTTCTTGGTACAAATGAAGGAATTAACTACAATCAAAACAACATTCATCTGAGTGGTTTCTTTCTCAAAGAAGGAGAATATCACAAGGTAGCAAAGGTAGAGATTGAAAAGGCATGGCGCCATATTCATAGAAAGAGTAGAAAAGACTTGGGGACCAAGAGGAGATGTTTACTTAGAGCCTCATCTCCATTTGGTACAAGCAAGGGAAATTCAGTTGAAGATGCATTATTCTCGTGAAGAACTTATATCTGATATGTTTATGAGGACTACTCCTCCTCTCTTAGATGATGTTGAAGAACTTCATCTTACCCTGGTTAGGACGCAACAAGAGAAATAATTATGGAAGAACAAGTACTTGACTTTGGAGATGTCCTATTAAATATAATTTAAAGAGAAGGATGACTTGATTGAGATTATTGAGAGTCATGTTGTGGAGATTATAGAGAAGCAAGAGGATTTATTTTCCTCTAGAGTTCAGCCAGGTCCCAGTCAACCATTTTCTGATTCTGGTGGATGGAAAGAAGTCGTCGATAAGTATATAGGAGAGAACAAGCAGTTGAAGGCTCAAATTGCAAGACTCATGGGAGAGCATTTGTGTGTAGAGAGATCTTCATCAGCTTTGGCTCCTTAGGATTTTGAAATTCTATCTTTATTCTCTTGTACTTAGGATTATTGAAACTTGTACTAAAAGTTGTAATCCATTCAAAATGTGTTAGTACTTCTATATTTGCAATTGTTTATGATTCTTTGAGTTCCTTGAATAAAAAAAATAAATCACATGCATTACATATCATGTATCATTTCACACATTTTTTTGCATTCCTATCTTACACAGGTGTCTTACTTGTTTCACTGCTTCGTTCAGTCGATAAGTTGTCTAATCGCTATAATACTCAGGCTAATTCTAAAAATAAGATGGAAAACCTTGAACAAGAGAATCGTAAGATGCCCGAAGAAGTTAACACTTTGAGACCTGGTATGACCAACTTGACTACTTTGGTCGAATCGTTGGTGGCTGCTTAGAATCAGCCACCACCACCTCCTCATCCGTCTCCTTATGCGGCTCAGCCATAACAGGCGATTGTTATTTAAGAGGTTCTGACAGTTCCTAACTCTGTTACTCTAGTTACTGTTATTCAATATCATTTGCCTCACGGTTATCCTTGGGGAATGCCTGAATTTCATGCCAGAAGATTATAATCTTGCTGCTCAAGTTGCTCCATTTGCTCAAACTATTGCTGCTTCTGCACCTTATATGGTGCATGCCGTACCTGTTGCTAATAATGAGATTCATCATGATGCACCTCCTATAGTGAATGTTATTCCTATTATTAATGATGAAGTTTATCATCATGCTCCTCCACCAAGTGAAAGTTTGGGCTTTTATGACCGAATAGATGACTTTTAGGATCAATTCAATGAAATGTAGAAAAAGGTGAAGCCTCTTTGAGGGAAAAAAGTTATTCGGGCAGAATGTCAGTGACCTCTTCTTAGTTCCTAATGTGAAGGTGCCAGAAAACTTTAAGGTGCCATAATTTGAGAAAAATAAGGGCAAGTCTTGTCCCCGTGACCACCTGGTGATGTAAATCAGAAGGATGTACACTCATACTGATGATCAACGTTTGCTTATTCATTTCTTCCATAATAATTTAACTGGGGCTGCCTTGAAATGGTATTTGGGATTTGAAAGTAGAAACATCCGCATATTCAATGACTTAGGAAAAGATTTTATGAATTAGTATAAGTACAACATGTTTATGGCACCTGACCGTGACAAGTTTAGAGCAATGGCTCAGAAAGATAAAGAATCATTTAAAGAGTATGTGCAATGTTGGCTTGAGGTTGCTGCCCAATTGGTACCTCCAATGGGAGAGCAAGAGATGACTAAGGTATTCCTAAAAACCCTTGGTTCATTTTACTATGAAAGGATGGTTGCATGTGCACCGAGTGATTTCACTGAAATGGTAAGTAAGGGTGTCTCTCTTGAGGAAGCCGCCAGGGAAGCACAATTGTAAAAAGATAATGGTTCTAGTGGAACAAGGAAATCATCATATGGGTTTTCTAAAAAGAAAGAAAGTGAAACAAATGATGTTGCTGAAGAAAGAAGGGTTAAACCTCCAAGAAGACATCATCAACATCATTAACAAGTTTCTTCTGTAACTCCGATCGTCAATGTGGCTCCGAATGTTGTTGCCTATCAGAGAGCACAACAACAAGGTAATCTAGGGCAAGGTCATAAGATAGAAGCTTTTGATCCTATTCCGATGAGTTATGCAAAATTGTTTCTGGTTTTGATTCATAAGAAATTGGTGCAAACTAGGCCTCCACCTGCTATACCTTCAACTTTACCATGGTATTATAAGGAAGATCAAACTTGTGCTTTTCATCAAGGATCCCCTGGGAACAACATTGAAAACTGTTATATATTAAAGTCTGAAGTGCAGAAGATGGTAGTATATGGTCTCCTGTATTTTAAAGATGTTGGTCCCAATGAGAAGGATAATCCACTACCCATGAATGGAAGTGGAAGTGATGTAAATATGGTTGTTGGTTGTCCTGGGGATTTCAGGGTTGTGTATATCAATCTGGTCAGAGGTGATTTAGTGAAGATCCATGTTGATCTCTATGAGTTCAACTATTATACACATGACCATGCCGCTTGTAGTGTTTGTAGTACGAACATTCATGGATGTGATAAGGTGAGAGCTGATTTTCAAGAAATGATGGATGAAGGTCTTATCAACATAATCAGACCAAGGGCAGAATATGAAGAAGATTTGAATATGGTTTATGGTTGTCGCAGTGAATTATGCATTTTTTATGTAAACTATATGAATGATGATCTGGTACAGTTGCACACCACATTTTGTCACATGGATGGCCAAGAGGTGCATCATTATGGGTCCTATCAAATCTGATGTAGGGATTCCTATGGTTGTGCTATTGTAAGAAGAGGTGTTCAATTGCTGTTAGATAAAGGTACTATCAGAGTCACCGGAAACATAGATGATTATAATGGAGTTAATATGATTAGGGATTACTCTATTGAGGTCATCTTTGATGATGAGTATGTTTTTGCTGATTAGTTCTTTTCTTCTGATGAAGATGTACTTTTTGTTAATGATTCTGCGATTCCTGAGTATTCTGAAGAAGCAGGGGTGAATGTCATTATGCAATATTTTGGTGTTCCCGCTCCTGTAAAAATTGCGTATCACATCAAGCCTCTTGTTGCTCCCGTGGTTGTTTGTTTTCCTGGTCCTATCCGATATGAATCAGATAAAGTTGTGCCTTATAAGTACAATGCAACTATCCTAGAAGATGGTGTGGAAATTCCTATCTAACCTTTGTCCCATGTTGAGAATATTTCTAAAGCTAGTCGGGTAACTCGCAGTAGTCATGTCTTTGCCCCTACCTTTCGAGGAGATGTTAATTCTGGTAAGAAGGTAGTTGAGAATGTTGAATATAAGAAAGTGGTAGGACAATCTAGTGGCACTACCTTGGAAAAGGATGTTTATGATTTGTTGAAAATCATCAAGATGAGTGATTACAAGATTGAGGATGAATTGTTGTAAACTCCATCTAAGATTTCCATTTTAGCCTTGTTGATGAACTCTTCTGCTCACAGAAATCTCTAAGGAGAGTGTTAGATCAGGATTTTTTAAAAATGGATGTGTCTCTGGATCAGTTTAACAATTTTATGGGGAATATTACGTCTTGTATCAATATGAGCTTTTGTGATGACAAATTTCCTGATGATGGAAGAAACCATAACCTGGCTCTGCATATATATATGAATTGTATGAATGACTCTTTTTCTAATACTGTTGAGCTCTTATGCGCCCAAGTGGCATTATAGTAAAACCTTTTGATGGTTCGAGAAAATCTGACATTGGAGAGGTGGATTTACCTATTCACATAGGTCCATAATTATTCCAAATTACCTCTCAGGTTATGGATCTTGTCCCAGACTGTAGTTGTTTATTGGGACGACCATGGATCCACGAAGCAGGAGCTGTTACTTCAACCTTGCATCAGAAGTTGAAATTTTTTTGTGAAGGAAAGGTAGTCGTTGTGAATGGTGAGCAAGCCTTGTTGATATCTCATTTGTTTTCCTTTAGCATAGTAAAAGCCGATGAAGCCGATGTTTGAACTCAATTCCAAGCTTTGTTTATTGATAACATAAGGAAGAATGAAGATTTTATCACCTCATTTAAGGATGCGCATCGGGTAGTGCAAAAGGGCCCTAACAAAGTGTGGGGGCAGGTTATTAATCTACCGGTGAACATTAATGAGACTGATTTAGGTTTTTCCATGAAAATGTAGTTGTGAAGGAAAATTCATCTTTGAGTAAATATCAAGACATATTTCATAGTGCAGGATATCTCCATCCGACTACTCCAAAGATCAACGCTACCCTTGAAGATGAGTCAGAGCAAGAGATGTCGAACTTTGTGAAATATGGAGTAAGAATCCAGAATTGCATCACTTTCGAAGTTCCTTCTTGCATTCCAATTTCAAAGTAATTTGTTTTTTGTTTGTATTTTCAAACGTCTTTCACTCTGCCCAAGGTGAAAGCAATGTTGTATGGGTGTGTCTTTTGTTTTGATTTTTAAGATCATTAATAAAAGTTATTTTTGATTTCTAAATTGTGTCTTTATTTTCTATTTTTTCTTGGAAAATGGTAATAAAAAACATTTCAAAATAAATTATAATTGTAATAAATCTGCATAATCACTTGTTACATGTATCAGTTTCTAAAATCAATAATAAATCATATGTGAAGATTAATTAAAAACCCAATGAGTGCAATGACCCTACACCCTCTGCCAACTTTGAATATCATGTATTTGTGGCTGAAGAAGAAGAATATGATGAAATCCCAGAAGAGGTTTTACGGTTGCTCGAGCGTGAGGAAAATTTCATTCAGTCGTATAAAGAGTCATTGGAGATGATTAACTTGGGTTTAGAGGAAGATCCGAAAGAAGTCAAGATTGGGGCACTACTTAATCCGGATGTGAAGAGCATGTTGATTGAGTTATTAAAAGAGTATGTGGATATAATTTCTTGGTGTTACCAATACATGCCCGGTTTGGACATCGATATTGTGGAACATTATTTTCCGCTAAAGCCAGAATGTCCACCAATCAAGCAGAAGCTATGAAGAACTCATCTCGACATGGCAGTGAAGATTAAAGAAGTGGTTTTGAAGCATATTGATGGTGGTTTTCTTGTGACATCAGTGTACCCTCAATGGATTGCAATTTTGTTCCAGTACCAAAGAAAGATGCAAAATCCTGCATGTGCATTGATTATAGAGATTTAAATAAAGAAATTGAAAAAGATGATTTTCCTTTGCCACATATTGATATGTTGGTTTATAGTACAGGAAAATTAAAAGTGTTCTCTTTCATGGATGGATTTTCTGGACATAGAAAAAGCAACGTTATCACACCCTGTAGAACATTCTGTTACAGAGTGATGCCATTCGGGTTAAAGAACACTGGTGCAACATACCAGAGGATTATGACAACCCTATTCCATGATCTGATACATAAATAAATTGAAGTATATATTGATGATATGATCGCCAAATTTCAAACTGAGGAAGGGCATATAAAAGACTTGTTGAAATTGTTTCAGCAATTGAGGAAGTATCGTCTCCGCTTGAATCCAAATAAGTGTGCTTTTGTTGTTCGTTCAGGAAATTTGCTATGTTACATATACAGCTAAAAAGGAATTGAAGTTGATCCTGATAAAGTTAAGGCAATTCAGGAAATGTCTGCACCAAGGACTGAAAAGCAAGTTAGAGGCTTTCTTGGACGTTTGAATTGCATTTCCAGATTTATTTCCCATATGACTGCAACATGTATACCAATCTTTAAGTTGTTGAAGAAATATCAAGGTTGTGTGTTGAAGGATGATTGCCAATGGGCATTTGAAAGCATTAAAGAGTATTTTCTTGAGCCTCCTATCTCGCTCCCTCTAGTTGAAGGAATACCATTAATTATGTATCTGACTTTGTTGGATAACTCCATGGGCTGTATCTTGGGACAACAAGATGAAAGAGGAAGAAAAGAATATGCCATTTATTATTTCAGCAAGAAGTTCACGAACTGTGGACCGCGGTATTCTATGCTAGAAAAACATGGCGTGCTTTGGTCTGTGTGGCTAAGCGATTGCGGCAATATATGTTGAATTATACTACTTGGTTGATTTCAAAAATGGATCCAATTAAGTATATTTTTTAAAATCTTGCTCTTACTGGGAGAATTTACCGTTGGAAGATGTTGTTGTCCAAATAACATATTGAATACCATACTCATAAGGCTATTAAAGTAGTGTGTTCACATAGTACCTTGCTCACCAACCAGTAGTGTCTAATATTCCATCAGACAGAAATTGGGGCATCTTCCAGCAGTTCACCTCTATATCCTTGATGGATAGCTCGACATGATCATCTTTCCTAATATGCCCCCTAGCGGATAAGGAAATTTGTTCATTTCCCCAACATACGGTGGAAACTTCGTCAGTGCAGCCTATGAAATCCCGATCCCCATCATAGATTATTTCCTCAATGCAGTCTACAAGGTTTATTTCCCAAACGGAGTTTATTTCTCAGATATTTCAATTCGTCGACAAGATTCTCTTCCCCGACCAGATGTCATTCAACTTTGTCCTCCCAAAAAGAGTTGACATCCATATCTAAAACTTGGTCGGACAACACTTTAGAGGATTATCCATCTCTTTTGTCCCCAATCGGGGTACATAAGAATCAAATTCTTCAAAAGATTGAGGAACGACCAATTTTCCTAGAATTCTTCTATCCCCATGCAGAAGTCCAACGTCCCCAGTGGAGTGTCCTCAAACAGAAAGCTGGAGTCCCCAGCAAAGACATTCTAAGAAAAATTGAGAAACTATTGTCTTCATCCCTAGTAATAGTCAGGGATTTATTTTCCCCGACCAAAGATGTTATACGAAGCTACCGATACATTCCAGTGACATATTGCACCCATACATAATTTACAAAATATTATAGTATATTCCTACGAAATCATATAGTATTCTCATTTATTTTTAAAGCATCATTACACAATGCATTTCATGCATCATGAAATTGCGTAAAACTAACTTTGTCTTTTCGGGTTAAGTTCTTGAACAAACGAATATTACCATCCATCTATAGACAAGTTGTAGAGCCATCCCCGAAACAGGACGGGGTGACTATCTACATGAAAAAATGATTTCCTTTAGAGACTCATTTTGAAAAACATTCCCATCAGAAACTAAATCTGATGAGCATTTCCTTCAGAGACTGGATTTGACGAGCATTTCCTTCAGAGACGGGTTCTGAAAAGCATTCCCCTCAGAGATTCATTCTGAAGAGAATATCCTTCATAGATTTATTTTGAAATGCACGTCCCTCAGAGGTTTATTATGACGAACATTTCCTTCAGTGATTTATTATGAAAAGCACCTCCCTCAGAGATATATTCTGACGAGAATTTCCCTTAGAGACTAAATCTGACGAGCAGTTCCTTCAGAGCATCATTCTGAAAAGCATTTCCTTCAGAGATTCATACTAAAAATCATTTCCCTCAGATAGGATCAGATAGATTCATTTTGAAATTTTTTCTTCAGATAAAGTCAAGCGTAGACTCATTCTGATACTCATATCAACAGTTACTTTAGATGGAATCTATAAGCCCATCTCTGACGACACTCTATCACCTCTTCGAATGGAATTTTTAAGCCCATTCAAGAAATAAAATCAATCAACCAACAGTGTTACTTCGTGCACATGTGAGTGCAAATTTCTGGGCACTTAAGTGTTCAATCCTCTTCCACCTTCAGGTCACGAATGGCGAGCATGCCAATCTAACTCTTCAGGTTTAAGAAGATTGAACGGGGGAAGCTGTTGTACCCAAAAAGTTCCCCTCCAATTATTCAAGACAAATTATTTCAATAGGTCTCCCCATGCTCCTAGGGTTCTCAACTGCTCAAGACTACTCAAGGATTGATCAGACAAACCCTCCTCCTAAGCAGTTGACCTAAAACTAGGGTTTTGCTTCTCTCAAGGAAAATTGGATTTCTAATGCCTCAAGTGGTTTCTCATATGTCTCAAAGAATCCTCATGCCAAATTCCAAGCCTTGCAGCATAAGTTTGCTCAGTCAATTAGTCAAATGATTAAAAATCAATTATATTGGGCAAAAAGTCAACTTTAACTAATTTACAATCAAACTTCAATATTTTTGGTCAACATCAACATTTTGAAGTCACATTCATCATTTGATCAAGGTTTAATCATGATTTATCAAGAAAACTCAAGATTCATCAAAAGTCAAAAGTTTCTAAATTAGGGTTTTCTTTAGGAGAAGTCAACTGAACTTTGACCAAGCGTAACATTCACATACTTTAGCAGAAAATTCTCAACCAAAACTCATTTTTAAGGAAATTCAATTCTCTACATATTTGTCTCTCTAAGCTCAATGCCAAAAATGCTTCATTTGAGAGATATGGGTCAAAATATTACAGGTCATTTTAAAAGTCAACAAAAAGACACTTTTTGTCAAAGCAATTTACAACAAGATAAAGGATTCAAACTAAAATATGACCAACATGAAGACTGTAGGGGATTTTTTGAGCTTTCCAAAGAGTCCAAAATCACCTTCATATGATAAAAATTGAGTGAGATATGATTTGTTCAAGTTGGGAAATTTTGAGGAAATGCATGAAATCTCAAATTAAGCAAATTGGAATTGTTGGGCTAATGGGCCTACCTTTTAAGGTCCAAACATGTTCCTGACCTCATAATATACTCCTAAATATATTCATTTATTTATGTGGTTTTTATTACTTTTATTTTTGATTTTATTCAAATAAAATCAAAATAATTCAAATAAAATAACATGTGAATGAATCAAGGCATGAAGATCTATTTTTGAATCAAATCATAAGTCTAAAAAGCGTGTGACAGCTTGCAAAAAAACGTGTAAAGATTGATTGGTACATGATTGGCCTAAAAAAGAAAGATTTCATGCAAAACTTCAATCAAATATTTGATCATGAAATACAAAATATTGATTCCACTTTTGTTGACGTTAATCTTCCATTACAAATAGAGAACACATTCAGGCCAAGGGACACACGGAAATTGCCTTAAGAACACCCTCTCAAAAAATATCATTTTTTGTCAAAATTAGGGCAAAGTCAAAACCAAAGATCCAGCCACTTTCAGTCCAAGCCATCCATTGCAAATCATTCCTGGGGTATCTAGGGGTAATAATAGGTTGAAAGTCATGGCCATTGATGCTTGGAACAAGCATACTCATCTACTCCGATTTTCTTTTCTTTCAAACATTCATATAATTAATTTCATGCATTACTAATGTTTATTAACCGCCCAAATGAGTTCATGTTGTTGCTTAGAACAGTTTTGAGTCATAAAACAGAAGCTCTAACGTGAGAATCATGTTTTTCCATGGCTAGGGAAGTTTGATATGTCTTCTTCAAAATTCATGATATAAGTGTTTTCAGGCCAAACAAACACCACCATTGGATTCGCAAGGGTCGAATTAGGGGGATAGGGTCCTTTTTATGGTCTAACACATGTTACTTTGCAGGTTTGAAAATCCTCTCACCAGAGAAGATGACCGGAGTTAGGGCTCCGGCGCTTACCTGGTTCACTTGCTTTATTATATATTTGTGTGCTTATAATTTAATAACATAAACTAAGCACAACGCAATTGGTTGAGACTGAGGCATGTAATGTGAAGGATGTGGGTTCGATCCCTGCGTCTTATAGTTTTTTTTTATTTTCAAACTAACGCGTAGGTTTTATATATATTAAATAATTCCTATTTCTCAAATACCAACAGGCCCTTGACCTAGTGGCAAGCTGTGTAGTTTGTGAATCCTGGGGGCGTGGGTTCACCACCCACCCCATGCAGTTTTTTTTACCCTATTTTTCTAACATAATTTTTCTATTTTCTTTCTTAATTATTTTTTAATTAACAATTAACTAACCTAATCTTTTTTCATACTGACTAAAAAATTAGGATTAAGGTTTTAGTTAGTAAATAATTTTTTTCTTATATTGTTTATTTACTAATTAATTAAATTGGCTTTTTTCTTAATATTAAAATAAATTAGGATTTAGGTTTTAATTACTATTATTAACTTAAATTATTTTCTAAAAAGAATCATAAAACATTTGAACATTCTTTTTCTATTTTCTTTCTTCTTGCTATTTAATTTTCATAGAAAATTGTATAGGTTACATTCTTTAATTGTTATAGCGTAGATTTCTTTTCTTGTACTTTTTCTTTATTATGTAACTGCTCACAAGATTTAATAGCTTAGCTTTACTTTCTCGCGAATTTTTATACTTATGTACCTCACCCAAAGCCGCGTAATAGCTTAGGATTTTACATTCTGCACTTTATTTTTTTGTACATATTTAAATGCAAGTAACTAGGGTTTACGTGGCAAGACTAAAAATAATCTAGAAAACCCTAATATTCAAGATAGATAATTGAATCAATACACTTCTCACACTTGCACCTTTAGGGTAACCTCTCTCGTTGCCTTACGGATATTGGTCATTTCCCTCGAAAATGGGAATACTTTAGCAAAAGACCCTCGATCAAATCATCATGTCTCTTTTGAATATAGATCATAATCCCTCGATAAACCTTCGAGCTGTCTACAAAATAATCTAGTCCCTTCGAGTTTCCTAAAAAATGATGATAGTACCTTCAATACAATTGCTAAAGTATCCTTACTTGTTGCCTTCGATGACCATACAATGACCCTACGCCTATCCCTTCACATCCAATAGATAGGGATACCTACCAACTAATGGTATGGATAGTATTATCTCTAAAGGAGAAGGAAAAGAATAAGAAAGAGTTTAGTGGGTAAGAAACTCTTAATTGATTGCTCACAACTTTTCTCAAAACATTTTTTCACACTACACTTTCAAACAAATATTTTCAAAAATAACACTTTGTATACATTCTTGAGGACTAATACAAGAATCATTACAAAGTCAGCCTTACATTGGCGATTTCAAAATAGTTTAAAACAAATCACACACATAGAGAAATATTTTCAAAAGTGAGCTAAGCAATTAAGAGCCCGTAGATAACTACGTATGAAAATGGTGCTAACACCTTCCCTTTTCATAACTTACCCCCCGAACTCAAAATATATCAAAGGTATTTCCTATTCTTTTCATCTTTCCTAAATATTGGATAAAAGAAAAGTCGATGGCGACTATAGCTATCCGCACATTTGGATAAAACCAAAAAGCCAGTTCTCCCACCGTATTACAAAGGTCATGTAATTTTGAAGAACATTATAGGTCATTTTGAAGTTCAACAGTTAGAAATATTTCTAAGTACAAAAATCAGTTTGTTTTTCACTATTTCAATTGATCATAACTTTCAGCTCATATCACCAAATGGAGTGTTTCTTGGTACATTATGAAGATAATGATATGATCTTTCAAAAGCTTCAATAATCATCCTATAAAGCCTCCTACATTGTGAGCACCATGAATTTGAAGATGACACCTCGAAACTGATTTGGCCAAAGCAGTTAGATTACAAATTTGTTAATGTGGCCTCTAGTCCCAAAATTGTTACGCGTTTTTGCTTCTAATCATGCTTAACAACCTTCCACAACCAATTAGCACCTTGAAATTCATGTTTTGGCTGAGTTTTTAGAAAATACGAGTCATACTTCTCATGCTTGCAATTTCACAAGAATTCTGTCAAAACCTTATCATATCACACACTTGAGAATTCCATTTGCTCAACTATAAATAGAGGATGATATTTCATTCATTTCCCAAGCTTTAGAGATCCAAACAAGCCTTGTTCATATCCTATATGAACTCTGAATTTGTATCTTTGTTTTCTTCATTTATCACCCTCATTCACCTAAATCTCCATTCAGTTAGCTTCATTGAACTTCTCTGAAGCTAACCATACTCTTACCACCAAGAATTGAGCATTGAATTAAGCATACCCTCACCAGCTTCAGAGATCTGAAGTTGAACTTCTATAGGTAAAATTCTTCATCAATTCTCTTCAAATTTCTTTCTATAATGCAGCTCTTGGTTCATTGATGCTCATAGCATAGTTCATTTTCAACTGTAACTAGGTCTGGTACTTCTGTTTTCAAATCCCTTTTCAATTTTTTTCTTCTGGTTTTTTCTAAAACGACTGAGCTACCATAAATATAAATTTTTTGTGAGGGTACCATTCTCTTCGTCTTAAAGAGACGAAGAGAATGGGTCTGGTCTAAGCTCTTGATTTTATCGTTTGAGGAATCACGAAGTGGAGGTGGCTGGAGGTTGAAGAAAATGACATGTCTCTCTTCAACCAATGACGTGATGCCACATTTTTTTTCAAAAATCATTTTTAAACGTTTGATCCTGTGGTTTATTCACTAGAGTCCATGATATGAACAATGCGCCAGATCTCTTGGATTTGATAACTAAAACATTTAGACAATATCAGATGGTCCACATTAATTCATATTTAATTTATTTTTCAAATTTGATTTAACTTCAAAAATTAATATCTCCTTCATTTTTAATTGAAAAAATACCAAACTTTTTGCTAAAATTCTCTTTTAATTTTCTATTTCTCATTCTTAATTTTTCACGTTTTTATTTTTGATTTTTCTATTTTTTTAAATAATTTTTAACTTGTTAGCTTGATTTTAATTGGTTTAAAAATAGTATTAGGTTGATGAAAATTACCAAATCGTTTTCTAAAATTCTTAAATAGTTTTCTTGATTTTATATTGGTCTCATTTGAAATTTATTTGGTGTTTGGATGCTCTATGAGTGTTTTATCAATAATTTCTCATTATTTTTAAATGATTTTAATTGAGGTTTTATTTCTCTTGGGAATGATTCTGACATTGGAAATAATTGGTGATACGTTGGTTCAACTTCATTAATATCATTGGATCTAGGATGTTGATAGGTTTGAAAGAACTAAATCCGTTTAAATTAGATGAATGATATTAATGATAGTTTGACCTAATTTTTTTATTCATGTGGACTTGTGGTTCTATCTTGACCATCCCCTCCCTCTTCATCTTATCCCTTTCTTATTTTTACTTGTGCTACAGGTTTTTAGAGAATAATCTACATATCATTTCTCTAACATGTATGGTACATAGATTGTTATTGACCGGCCTCAAAAGACGTGTGGCTTCTACATAAGTCCACTTATGATTGCTTAACATAGTGTTGACTTTGTCCTGATTCGAAAAATGATCATTCTTGGATCAAACTTTATGTTTGAAATCCCAAGTATAATTGATTTTTGGATTTTGGTTCAAAACCTTTGAAGCTTGTTATTAGGAGGCTCTGGTCTTACCAATCCTCAAACAAGCCTTCATCAACTTTGGCCTAATTTCGATCTTCAATTATCGTTGGTGATATGTGTTAGCTTTGAGTACTTGAAAGGAATTATATAATTGACAAAAATCAAACGAAACTTGTTATTGAGAGGATTTTATTTTATCAATCTTCTAATGAGTTTTCAAAAGCAAGCTTCAAGCTGGTCATTCAACTAACCTTTTGTTGTACTTGACCTCTAACTCCTAAATTCACAAACAATTAACTTTACTTTATGCCTTTATTTTGTGCCTTTACTTTATGTAATTTACTATCAGCATTTACATCACATGTTATTTGCCTTTTGCTCACTTGAGCATTTATTTTCTGCCTTTTTATCTTTGCTCACTTGAGCTTTATTTTTTTTTTGTAAATATACTTAATAATCAACTTAATATTAAAAAAATATTGAGGTTACTTGGACTACTTGGTTACTATCCCTAGCACTATGGAGTTGTAAATTCCTGAGACTTGGGATTAGAAGCCATGAGACTTTGGAACTCTGTAATTTTTGGTTGGTATTTTTGTGAAGATCTTCTGAAATCCTTGGGGTTTACTCCAAGGTATTGGTTTGAACTTTTTCTCTGTGCAGGTTATTATGATTTTCATTCTTTGTCTGTGATTGAGAATTCCTCTATATACAATTGTTACTCTGACCAATTTTTGTCAATGAAGACTTTGCTTGGTTCTTAATTCACCTGAAGCTTGGTATTCATTAGAGGTTTAGTATTCTTTCTTGCTTGATTTTAATCCAAAGGAGGTGAATTCTACATTGACTTTTTATGTCAAGTGTTGGCTTCTTGTTGGTTAGATCATTCTGTTCCTTAGTTTTTACCTTATGCTTTAGGATAGTCCCTTCATCTCCTCCCATCTTCTTTAATTTCAAAAATCTTCTCCCTCCTTTTCAAAAATCTTCTTGTTTTCTAACTTCAATCGCTTTAATAATAAACTTGACCTTATGTCCATGCATTTTGAAAAATCTTTTCTTAATCAAACTTTAATCAATTTAACCATGATTTTACATTGTTTTTGAAAGACTAAAAGTCATTAACCTCATACAAACTATTTTTCCACTTTGGCTTTTTACTTTAAAACTTTTCTCAAAAGATTAGACTCTTGTTGATTCTTGTAGTGACACAAGCTACTATACTTCTATGATATGTAATGAAGAGAGATATTTTCCACTTGGGTGTTGAGTGATGGATTTTAAATCCAAGTTATATCCTCCATCTTGAGATGACGCAAATGCTCATTTCTCATAATTGTGGGTAGTAAGTATGATTTTTACTCGGATACGGCGATATGTCTCTTCTCTTAAACTTAACCAACACACATGTGTTTTAAAATTCTTGAGGTGAGTTACGAGTATCCTGATCCCCTATTTCATAGAAGGTGGTATGTAGGCACTAATGGTTCGCAAATGTGGCGGGTGCAAAAATTGTAAAAAAATACTTCTTTTCTCATCTCCACCATCTTATTTTGTATACAACTTTTATAGCCAAAATAAACAGATTTTCAAAGAGGTTCATGTGGAGTACAGTAGATGTTTAGGGTTCTAATGCATTCCCTTTCCATAACCGACCCCCGTACCTAGATTATCTCCCTCTTACTTTTGGGTTTGCTTCGCTCTTTTCCAATTTCCTTTGGAAACAATAAAGCACGGTGGCGATTTTTATTTGATCTGTATGAGTTAATTCAATCTGATGGCTTAGTCTCAATATTTCTACCGCTACAGAAAAATTGGCGACTTCATTGGGGAATGAAATCTCTAAGTGGGTTGAGTCTATCTTTGTTTATCCGTGTATGTGCCATTATTTGTTGTATATTATTTGTTGTATATATGTATGTCTGGATTTTTCTGGTTATCAGGGTAATTAGTGATCTCTTGTAAGTCCTATACCCAGACTTGGGTAAACTTAAGATAAGATGGGTGGTATAGTCATGTTAACTTTGAGGGAGTAATTGCGAAAAAGGAAACATGAGATCCCCCACTCAATGGAGGACTCTTTGACTTTAGTATTTGTTTACCGAGAAATCGGGAAGACGTGATGCTTTCGACCTGGGAGCTCGTAAAGTTGAGAATCCCTAGAACCCTTAACCCATATTGGCTTTTTAGGTGTAGTGCGGAGACTATAACAGATAAATCTGGAAGTAGTTTTTACGCAATGTTGCACTCAGACGAGTTTTTCCCGAGAATATTGCTAATTACTAAGCTAATCGGGACATTGGTAATATTCGAAGGAAGAATGTAGACTCTGGGATTTTCTTAGAACCTTGTTCAGTAAGTGATAAACCATTAGTCCTTACCTTGTGGGTAGTACCTTTGACTTCATGCTCGTGACGTCGAACCTATGAACCCCCATGTTTGTGATCTTGTGCGTCATTGTTGCATCATCATGCATTCATGCACCCATGAGAATTCTTTAAACTATTTTTCAAAGAACTTAAGGTTGACCTTTTCAAATATCTCAGGTGCTCTTTTGGCCATGGATTTTGGAAGGAGAAAGACTCGAAAGTACAGTTTCAAGGATCCTAAGATATAGGAACTAAGGAGTTTAATTCCTGAGATCGAGAGTCTTACAGATTTCTGGAAGAAGTATGGAGTTATTGTGCCTCCTATGAAGCTCAAGATGAAGGAGGGTATTCTTTCTACATTTGTACAGTTCTATGATCCGTTATACTGGTGATTTAATTTTCCTAATTATCATCTAATTCCAACATTGGAAGAGTATTCTTACTTACTTAGTTTACCTATTAGTGATTATGTTCCTTTCACCGGTTTAGAAGGAGAGCCCAAGTCTCATGAGATTACCACCATAACTCATTTGAGGAAGTCTGAGATTGAGGATAACATGACTACCAAAGGAGGAATCAGAGGTTTACCTGCTCAGTTTCTATTGGAGAAAGCTCGTTACTTCACCAAGATGAAGAGTACAGCTGCTTTTTAGGCTATCTTTGCTTGGCTTGCCTATGGGTTGTTCTTGTTTCCTAACATCAACAAATTTGTGGATGTTATTGCCATTAGGATCTTTCTGATTGGGAACCCAGTCCCTAAACTGCTCAGAGATACTTATTACTCATTCCATCTTTAGAATTTCTATCAAGAATGGATGATCATTTGTTGCATATTGTTGTTATATCACTGATTTATTTCTAACTTACCTCGGTTTGCTGCTTTGTGGGATATCAAGAAGGAACCACGTTGGGAACCAAAGAGTATGGCTCTTACTCATTCTGACATTTATTGATACTGTCAAGCTTATTATGGTGTGAATATTATTGATATTTTTGGTGTTTTTCCCAATGTTCCTCTTCTTGGTACAAAGAGAGGAATTAACTACAATCTTGTTCTTGCACGCCGCCAACTTGGATATCCAATGAGAGAGAAGTCAAACAACATTCATCTTAGTGGTTTCTTTCTCAAAGAAGGACAAGATCAAAAGGCAGATAAGGAAAATATTAAAGAGGATTGGCGCCATATTCATAGGAAGGGTAGAAAATATTTGGGACCAATAAGCGTTATTTCCTTAGAGCCTCATCTCCATTCGGTTCAAGCAAGGGAAATTCAGTTGAAGATGCCTTATTCTCATGAAGAACTTTAAGTTGACATGTTTATGAGGACTACTCCTCGTCTCTTAGATGACACGAAAGAACTTCAGCTTGCCTTAGTTAGGATGCAACAAGAGAAGTAAGCATGGAAGAACAATTACTAGACTTTGGAGGTGTCCTACCCAACATAATTGAAAGAGAAGGATGACTTGATTGAGATTCTTGAGGCTCATGTTGTGGAGATGATGGAGAAGCAGGACGATTTATTTTCCTCTAGAGTTCAGCCAGGTTCCGGTCACCCATTTTCTAATTCTGGTGGATGAAAAGAAGTCATTGATAAGTATGTAGAAGAGAACAAGCAGTTGAAGGCTCAGATTATAAGACTCGGGGGAAAATGTCAGTGTGTGGAAAGATCTTCATCAACATTGTCTCCATAGGATTTTTAAATTCTATCTTTATTCTCTTGTACTCAAGATTATTGAAACTTGTATTAAAAGTTGTAATCCATTCCAAAGTTATTATTAAAATGAGACTTTTCAGCATTTCCAAATGTGTTAGTTCCTAAATATTTGCAATTCTTTATAGTTCTTTGAGTTCCTTGAATAAACACAATAAATCATATGCATTGCATATCACGCATCATTTTGCACATATTTTTGCATTCCTGTCTTTCACTGGTGTCTTACTTGTTTCTCTACTTCATTCATTCGGCAAGCTATTTCAATGCTACAATACTCAGGATAATTTTAAGAATAAGATAGAAAATCTTTAACAAGAGAATCACGAGTTGCACGAAGAAGTTATGGCTTTGAGAGCCGGTATGGCTAATCTGACTACTTTGGTAGAGTCTTTGGTGGCTTCTCAGAATCAACCACCACCTCCTCCTCCTCCGTCTCCTTGTGCTACTCAACCCCAAAAGACGGCCGTTATTTTAAAGGTTTTGTCAGTTCCCATTTTGTTACTCCAGTTACTACTACTCAATATCGTATGCCTCGTGGTTACCCGTGGGGAATGCCTGAGAATTTGATGCCAGAAGATTACAATCCTGCTGCTCAAGTTGCTCCATTTGGTCAAATTGATTTTGTTTTTGCACATCCTGTGATACATGTTGTCCCTATTATTAACGATGAGATTCATCATGTTGCACCTTCTGCAGTGAATGTTATGCATGTTATTAATTATGAAGTTTATCATGTGCCACCTCCACCAACTGAAAGTTTGGGCTTTAATGACCAAATGGATGACTATCAGGATCAATTCAATGAAATGCAAAATAAAGTGAAGGCTCTCCGAGGGAAAGAGTTATTCGAACAAAATGTCAATGACATCTACTTTATTCCTAATGTGAAAGTTCCTGTATATTTTAAAAAACCAGTATTTGAGAATTACAAGGGCAACACTTGCCCCCGTGATAATCTGGTGATGTATATCAGAAGGATGTCCACTCATACTGATGACCAACGCTTTCTTATTCATTTTTTCCAAATAGTTTGACCAGTGCTGCCTTGAAATAGTATATGGGATTGGATAGTAGCAACATACGTACATTCAATGACTTGGGTGAAGCTTTCTTGAAGCAGTAAAAGTACAACACATTATGGCACCTGACCGTGACCAATTCAGAACGATGGCTCAGAAAGATAAGGAATCATTTAAAGAGTATGCACAACGTTGGCGCGAGGTTTCTGCCCAAGTGGTACCGTCAATGGGGGAGCAATATATGACTAAGGTCTTCCTAAAAAACCTTGGTTCATTTTACTATGAAAGAATGGTTTCAACTGCACCAAGTGATTTCACTGAGATGGTATGCATGGGTGTCCGTTTAGAGGAAGCCGCTAGGGAAGGATGTTTGTCAAAAGATGAAGGTTCTAGTGAAACAAAGAAATCATCATACAGGTTTTCTAAAAGTAAAGAAGGAGAAACGAATGATGTTGTTCAAGAAAGAAGGACTAGACCTCCAAGAAGATGTCATCAACATCAATAATAGGTTACTTCAGTAACTCCTGCCGTCGATGTAGCTCCGACTGTTGTTGCCTATTATAGATAACCTTAGTAAGGTACTCAAGGGAAAGGTCAGAAGAGAAAATCTTCTGATCCTATCTTAATGAGTTATACAAAATTGTTTTCCGCTTTGATTTAGAAGAACCTGGTGCAGACTAGGCCTCCTCCTGCAATACCTCCAACTTTGCCATGGTATTATAAAGCTGATCAGATGTTTTCTTTTCATCAGGGAGCCTCTGGGCACAACATTTAAAATTGTTATCTATTGAAATCTGAAGTGTAGAAGATGGTAAGATCTGGTCTCTTATCTTTTAAATATATTGGTCCCAATGTGAAGGCTAATACACTACCCAAGCATGGAGGTGGAGGTACTATGAATATGGTTGATAGTTGTCCAGGAGAGTTTAGAGTCTTTGACATAAACATGGTAAGAGGGAATTTGGTGAAGATGCATGTTTTCTATGTCAATACAGACACTATAAGCATGACCATAAAGCCTGCAAAGTATGTAGAGAAATCCCTCGCGGTTGTTCTGTTGTAGACGGTTATTTACAAGAGATGTTGGATCAAGGCCTTATCCATATCATCGGGCCAAAAGAAAAATATCAGAATGATGTGGATATGGTTTATGGATGTCCTGGTGAATTCCAAATTTGTGATGTAAATTATATGGATGATGAGCTGGTGGAGTTGCATGCTAACTTTTGTTATATGGATGGCCAGGATAAACATCATTATAGTTTCTGTCAAATTTGTTGCATAGATTCCTGTGGTTGTTCAATCGTGAGAAGAGGTATTCAACTGCTGTTAGACAAAGCTACTATCAGAGTCATAAGAAACATAGATAATTATAATGGAGTTAACATGATTGAAGACTACCCTCTTGAGGACATGTCTGATGATGAGTATGGTTCCACTGATGAATCCTTTTCTTCTTATGAAGGTATGATTCCTGAATATGCTAAAGAGGTAGGAGTGAATGCTATTGTACCATATTTTGGTATTCCAGCTCCTGTAGAGATTACACATCACAAAAAACCTGATGTTCCTCTCGTAGTTATTTGTCTGCTTGTCCTATCCCATATGAATTAGATAAAGATGTGCCTTATAAGTACAATGAAACTATCCTAGAAGGTAGTTGGGTAACTTGTAGTGGTCGTGTCTTCGCCCTTACCTTTTATGATGTTAATTCTGGTAAGAAGGTTGTTGAGAATGTTGAACCTAAGAAAGTGGTAGGAGAATCTAGAGGCTCCACCTTGGAAATGGATATGGATAATCTGTTAAAATCATCAAGATGAGTGATTACAAGATTGTGGATCAGTTTCTACAAACTCCATCTAAGATTTTCATTTTAGCCTTGTTGATGAAATCTTCTGCCCATCGGGAGTCTCTGATGAGGGTGTTGGATCAGGCTTTTGTTGAAAGGGATGTGTCTTTGGATCAGTTCAATGGTTTTCTGGGGAATATTACGTCTTGTAAAAATCTGAGTTTTTGTGATGAGGAATTTCCTGATGAAGGGAGAAATTGTAACCTGGCTCTACATATATCTATTAATTATAAGAATGACTCTTTGTCCAATATGCTAATAGACAATGGATCTGCTTTGAATTTCATGCCAAGAAGCACTCTCAAGAAGCTCAAATACAGGGAACTCATATGCGCCCTAGTAGCATTATAGTAAAATCTTTTGATAGTTCGAGAAAATATATTATTGGAGAGGTGGATTTGCCTATTCACATAGGTCCGCACTTATCCCATGGATATTGTCCCAGCTTATAGTTGTTTATTGGGATGACCCTGGATCTATGAAGTAGAAGATATTACTTCAACCTTGCATCAGAAATTGAAATTTTTCCTTGAAGGAAAGGTAGTTATTGTGAACGGTGAGCAAGCTCTGTTGATATCTTATTTGTTTTCCTTTAGCATTGTTGAAGCTGATGAAGCCGCTATTGGAACTCAATTCCATGCTTTGTCTATTGATAATATAAGGAAGAATGAATATTCTATCACCTCATTTACGGATGCGTAATAGGTAGTGCAGAAAGGCCCTAGAAAGGTGTGGGGGCGGGTTATTAATCCACCAGTGAACAAGAATGGGATTGGTTTGGGTTTCTCCATGAAGAATGAAGTTGTGAATCCAAAGTCCGCTTTGATTAAATATCAAGACATCTTTCACAGTGCATGATATCTCTATACGACTACTACAAAGATCAACGCTATTCTCGAAGATGAGCCAGAGCAAGAGATGCTAAACTTTATGACACATAGAGTCAGAATTAGATCACTATTGATGTTCCTTCTTGCACTCACATTTCAAATTAATTTGTTTTCTGTTTGTCTTTTCAAAAGTCTTTCACTCTGCCCAAGGTGAAAGTGATGTTGTATGGGCGTGTCTTTTGTTTTAAATTTTAAGATCATTAATAAAAGTTGTTTTTTATTTCTAAATTGTGTCTTAATTTTTTTCTTTTTTCTTGGAAAATAGTAATCAGAAAAAAAAACCTTTCAAAATAAATAATATCTGTAAATAAATCTGCATAATCACTTGTTACATGTGACAATTTCTAAAATCAATCATAAATAATATGTGCAGATTAATTAAAAAACTAGTTGAGTGCAATGACCCTGAACCCTATCCCATCTTTGAATATCCAATGTATGTGGCTGAAGAAGAAGAATATGATGAAATACCAGAAGAGTTTTCACGGTTGGTTGAACACGAGGAAAATACCATTCAGCCGTATAAATAGTCATTGGAGACGATTAACTTGGGATTAGAAGAAGATTCGAAAGAAGTCGAGATTGGGACACTGCTTCATCCTGATTTGAAGACCATGGTGATTGAGTTACTGAAATATTGTGTGGATATCTTTTCTTGGTCTTAACAAGACATGACTGGTTTGGACATCGATATTGTGGAACATCATTTTTCGCTAAGGCCATAAAGTCCACCAATCAAACAGAAGCTTTGAAGAACTCATCCTGACATGGTAGTGAAGATTAAAGAAGAGGTTTTGAAGCAGATTGATGATGATTTTCTTGTGATATCAGTGTACCCTCAATGGATTTCCAATATTGTTCCAGTACCAAATAAAGACGGAAAAGTCTGCATGTGCGTTGATTATAGAGATTTAAATGAAGCAAGTCCAAAAGACGATTTTCCATTACCACATATTGACATGTTGGTAGATAGTACTGCAAAATTTAAAGTGTTCTCGTTCATGGAAGGATTTTCCGGATACAATCAAATTAAGATGGCTCTTGAGGACATGGAAGAAACAACGTTTATCACATCATGGGGAACATTCTGTTACAAAGTGATGCCCTTCGGGTTGAAGAACACTGGTGCAACGTACCAGGGGCTATGATAACCCTATTCCATGATCTAATGAATAAGGAAATCAAAGTATATGTTGATGATATGATCGTTAAATCTCATACTGATGAAGAGCATATGGAAGACTTATTGAAATTGTTTCAGCATTTGAGGAAGTATCGTCTCGGCTTGAATCCAATTAAGTGTACTTTTGGTGTTCATTCAGGAAAGTTGCTAGGTTTCTTTGTCATCCAAAAATGAATTGAATTTGATCGTGATAAAGTTAAGGCAATTCATGAAATGCCCGCACCATGAACTGAAAAGCAAGTTAGGGCTTCCTTGGACGTTTAAATTACATTTCCAGATTTATTTCCCATATGACTGCAACATGTGAAACGATCTTCAAGCATTTAAAGAAAGATCAAGGTTGTGTTTGGATGGATGATTTCCAAAGGGCATTTGAAAGCATTAATGAATATTTGCTTGAACCTCCTATCTTGCTCCCTCATGTTGAAGGAAGACCATTAATTATGTATTTGATTGTGTTGGACAACTCCATGGGCTTTATTTTGGGACAACAAGATGAAACAAGAAGAAAATAGTATGTTATTTATTATTTGAGCAAGAAGTTCATTGACTGCAAGTCACTTGATTCTATGCTAGAAAAAACATGTTGTGCTTTGGCTTGGGTGGCTAAGATATTGCGACAATATATGTTGAATCATACTACTTGGTTGATTTCCAAAATGGATCCAATTAATTATATTTTTGAAAACCTTTCTCTTACTGGAAGAATTCCCATTGGCAAATGTTGTTGTCTAAATAAGATATTGAATATCGTACTCAGAAGGCTATTAAAGGCATTGTGTTGGTGGAGTACCTTGCTCACCAACAAGTTGATAGTTATTAGTCTGTGAAGTATGATATTCTTGATGAGGATGTGATGTATTTGAAAGTTAAAGATTATGATGAGCCTTTTCCTGAGGAAGGTCCTGATCCTGAATCCCGATGTGGTATGGTGTTCGATGGAGCTGTAAATGCTTATGGAAAAAAATTGGTGCTTTGATTATTACACCCCATGGGTCTCATATCCCTTTTACTGCAAGGTGGACATTCGATTGTACCAATAAAATGGTGGAGTACGAAACTTGTATCATGGGTCTTGAAGAGGTTATAGATCTTAGAATCAAAATTCTTGAAGTATATGGTGATTCAGCTTTGGTAATAAATCATATCAAAGGAGAATGGGAGACTTGTCACATTGGCTTGATTCCCTCAAAAGATTATGAGAGAAAATTATTACCTTTATTCAATAAGGTTGAATTCCATCATATTTCTAGAGATGAGAATCAGATGGAAGATGCTTTGGCCACTTTGGCTTTTATGTATCAAGTGAATGATTGGAACGATGTACCTCAGATTACAAATCAGGGTCTTGATAGACCAGCTCATGTGTTTTCCATAGAGGGGATGTCAAATAAAAAACCTTGGTATTATGATATCAAGTACTTCCTTCAGACTCAAGAATACCCGCTTGGTGTATCCAAAAAAGATAAAAAGACATTGAGAAGGTTGGCAGGTAGCTTTTTCCTTAATGAAGATGTGTTATACAAGAGAAATTATGACATGATCTTACTCAAATGCTTGGATAGACATGAAGCAGACATGTTAATGAATGAGATTCATGAAGGTTCCTTTGGTACCCATGTCAATGGACATTCGATGGAAAAGAAGATTCTTAGGGAATGTTACTATTGGCTGACAATGGAATCTGACTAATACAAATTTGTCAAGAAGTTCCATAAGTGTCATATTTATGCTGACAAGATTCATGTGCCTCTAGTGCTTCTCAATATTATTTCTTTCCAATGAACTTGTACATTAATCTTTCCGCCATTTTCTTTACAAGTCAAAGTTTAATTTCCAATTTGTACCAGATTCAAGTCTCTGATTTGGAGCAGGTTTTATTTAGTTTTCGCATTACCTTTATTTACTTCGCACTTGCTTTATTTCGTTTATTCTCTTGCGCTTGCCTTACTTTATTTACTCTTATGTTTTGTCCTTGTCTACTTGATTATTACCTTGCATACTTTACTCGCCTTTTAAGTTTTATAATCTATTTTAACATGATCAATTTTAACATGTCTATTTCTTTTTCCATGTCTAGATAAGTCTTTTAAGGTTAGAATGTAAGGATCGCCGATATGATACAAATCTATATATTGTATTTGTAGAAATACTTTAGGGGCTGTTTTAATTTTTAACACAAATTTTCAGTACTAAATTTCATTGAGTAAGATCAAAAGTCGTCCACTTCTCAAAGTTAAACTTAGTTAGTTTTAACTGTCCAAAGAGGGCGAAAGCACTTTGTCCAGTTAATTCGGAGTTTTTAACATTATAAGAAAACGATTTTGAAACTATCTTCGGATGCGTTTATAGCTTTAAAATCTAGTTCCTTGAGCTAAAGCCATGGGTCCCTTTTAATTTAAACATTCCAAATCAAAATCACCTTTTTTACTAAGTCAGGAGTCCAATTTCTTAAAAATAGTTTTACTACTTTAACACAAATACGTAGCTTTTAAAAGTGACAATAGAATGCATTAATTAGAGAGTAAACTCGGTTTTGAATATGCGAAAGCGACAATTCCCGTTAAATGGATTCTTTTCAAAAGTAAAAAATTATTGCCCCATAAGTAGTTCTATTTAGAAATGATCAGAGTATCATCTAACTGATGTGAATTACATTCGAGCCTCTCTTTTTTATCTGAATTTACATACCTTTTTTCTTTTTTTTTACTGTGCACTCTCGAACATTGATTTGATCCGCCTTAGACAAACACTGTAACAATAGAAATCGATAGATTGAAATTTGGTCTCTATGGAAACGATAATCTTTTGTATTAATCTGACGTGATTCGTATACTTGCGAAAATACCGCATCAAGTTTTTGGCGCCGTTGCCGGGGATTAACTTCGTCAAATTTCGTAACCTGTTGTTACACCGTCTAGACTAAGGATTTGTTAGCCGTTAAATGCAAATAATTTGCATTATCGATAGTTTAGTAGGTCATATAGCGGAACCCAAATGTTACGCCCACACACGTTTCTTACTCCAGCGAGTTAGGAGGGCAATGGTCGAAGATCGTAACTGAAGACCCCTTAAGGAATTTTCCCAACCATCTGATGAGGAACCCAGTTCTTGTATAGTGAACCCAGCTATACCTGCTAATAATTTTGATCTGAAACCCTCTTTACTATAATTAATACAACAAAATCAATTTGTAGGCCTTGCTACAGAGAACCTGAATAAGCATTTAAATTTTTTTATCCAATTAGCCAACACCTTTAAAACCAACGGTGCTACACTTGAGGCGATTCGTTTAAGACTATTTCCTTTCTCCCTTAGAGATAAAGCACGCTCTTGGTTAGATTCTCTACCACCCAACACAATAACAACCTGGGAAGACCTTAGGAGAGTGTTCTTCGATTGACATTTCCCCCCGAGTTAGACCGCGGTCCTTCGAAATTAGATCACCAAATTTACTCAAAATCAAGGAGAATCACTTTTTAATGCTTAGGAGAGATATAAAGAACTATTAAGAGCTTGTGCACATTATTGCATAGAATAACGGTCGATCATTCATACCTTCTATAATAGGATCCATTATAACACTAAGATGACCATTGACGTTGCCGCTGCCGACGTCCTAATGAACAAACCTTACCCTAAATCCTACGCTCTCATCGAAGATATGGATCAAAACCATTACCAATGGGGAGAAGAGCGAGGACCGGTAGAGAAAAAATATACTCAAGGAGGAATTCATGAGATAACTTATATGGACATGATGCAAGCCAAAATGGACGCTCTAGCCCTGAAAGTCGAACACATGTCTACAAACCCTGCCACTACAGCTGCAGTCCACCTAGAGTGTGAAATTTGTGGAACCAAAGGACATCAAGCAGCAGAGTGTAACTTATTAAATGAATCGAACACATACCAGGTCAACTATGCCTAAGGAAACCCATTTTCGAACACTTATAACCCTAGATGGAGGAATTAGCCAAACTTTTCCTATAAAAACAATAACCCTATTCAAAATTTTGAACCATATAGACCATAAGGTTTTCAATCTCAAAAACCAAACCAACCTATGCAAGTTGTTCCTGCAAAACCGAACCTTGAGAAAATCATGGAAAGTTTCATTTCGGCCCAAACTCAGCAAAACAAAGAATTCCTGAACCAGAACATTCATGTAAATGAATTAATCACTCAAAGAGGAACTAAGGTTGACCAGATAATCACTCACAATAAGATTCTTGAAACCCAGATCTCAAAGGTAGCTCAAACACAAGCCCCTCAGACTACACCTGGAGGGAAATTTCCAAGACAACCTAAACCCAATCCTTGAGGGAAAGCTAACACCATTACCTTAAAAAGTGGGACCACTTACGATGAACCTGTTAACCCAGCATCAAATGAACTCGAAGATTCTATTAAAAATGACGTGCCCACAGACCAACCAGATGAATCAGTAGAACCAGAAAAACATAAAAACTAAGAAGTGAAAGCTAAAGATAAAACTTATACACCACCCCCCATATAAACCATTGATTCCATATCCTAAAAGACTTAAACAAACAAAAATTGAAAGTCAATATCAAAAATTCATAAATATAATAGAGAAAATACATGTAGAGATTCCTTTCACCAAAGCCATCACCCAGATTCCATCTTATGCAAAATTCCTCAAAGACATCCTGACCATTAAACTTATGCTTGACAATCCCAAACCCTTAAAATGCAACTCTATTTCCGAAAATAAACTTGCTAAGAAGGAGAGAGACCCTGGAATTTTTTCCATACTTTGTGTGTTAGGGAGTCATGTTATCGATAGAGCATTTTTAGACTTAGGTGTTAGCGTAAGCCTAATGTCTTTAACAGTTTGTAAGAGGTTAAACTTAGGAGAATTACAGCCGACTAAGATGTCTCTTCAATTAGCTGACAGATCTATCAAATATCCAATAGGCATATTAGAAGACATCCCACTTATAATTGGGCAACTGTACATCCCAACACATTTTATGGTCATGGACATTAAAGAAAATGATGAAATCCTAATCCTCCTAGGTAGACCATTCTTATCAATAACCGGAGCCATAATAGAAGTTAAGAGAGGAAAATTATCTTTTGAAGTAGGTGATGAAAAGATAGAATTTACTCTTTCAAAATTCCTAATGGCACCAGCCATAGGAGACGCATGTTATGCTATCGACATCTTTGATGAATACATAAGGGAACTAGACAAAGAAGAACCTACAAAAACAATCAAACTACCTTTAACCCCCATAATGGAGGATGATGTATTTGAGAAAAAAAATGAACTCTACATTGATGACAACCTCTATGAATGTTTAGTCCTTACCCCAAATTCTATACCATGTCATAAGAGACCATCTCTAGAACTTAAAGAACTACCCAAGAATCTAAGATATGAGCTTTTTATATGAAGGAATGAATTGTCCGATTATAGTCAATTCTACCTTAAACCATGATGGAAAAAAATCAACTTTTAGATGTCTTATGAAATATCCCTCAACCTTAGAGTATAACATTTGTGATCTAAAAGGGATAAGCCCATTCGTATGTATACACCGAATTTTATTAGAAGAAGATTCTAAAACCTCTAGAGAGGATAAAAGAGGGATAACCCCTATAATGACTGATGTTGTTAAGAAAGAAGTGCTTAAGTTACTAGAGGCTGGTATAATTTATCAAGTTTCAGACAGTAAGTGGGTAAGCCATGTGCATGTGGTACCAAAAAAGGAAGGTATCACAGTCGTTCAAAATGAGAAAGGCGAACATGTATCTAAACATGTAGAAGGTGGTTGGTGTATGTGCATAGATTACAGAAAACTAAACAGGGAAACTAGGAAGGATCATTTCCCTCTTCCATTCATAGATCAAATGCTTAAATGTCTTGCTAGACACTCTTATTTTTGTTATCTAGATGGATACTCGGGATTTTTCCAAATCCCTATTCACCCTGAGGACCAAGAAAAGACAACCTTTACATGCCCTTACGGAACATTTCCTTATAGACGAATGCCATTGGGACTCTGTAATGCCCCAACTACCTTTCAGCGTTGCGTGATGTCAATCTTTGCAGATTATCTTGACGGAATTATGGAAGTATTTATGGATGATTTCTCGGTATGCGTATTTTATTTTAAAGATTGTCTCGCTAACCTTGTGAAAATTATAGAAAGATGTGTCAAAGTAAACCTTGTGTTAAACTAGGAGAAGTGTCATTTTATGGTTAATGAATATATAGTATTAGGGAACATCATTTCCGAAAAAGGAATTGAAGTTGATAGAGCCAAAATAGAAGTGATAGAAAACCTCAAACCACCTAAAACAATTAGGGAAGTACTAAGTTTTCTTGGACATGCCAGTTTTTACCAGTGCTTTATCAAAGACTTATCTAAAATAACCAAACCTTTAACTGGCCTTCTAATAAAATACGTTGAATTTATTTTCAATGAAAAATGTATTGAAGCTTTTAACATTTTCAAATAAGCATTGATTTCAACACATGTTATGCAACCCCCAGATTAGACCCAACCTTTCGAAATCATGTGTGATGATATCGATTATGTTGTTGGTGCAGTTCTAGGGCAAAGACATGATAACAAATTACATGTAATTTACTATTCCAGTAGAACCTTATATGTCACCCAACTTAACTATGCGATAACCAAAAAGGAACTCCTAGTCATAGTTTTTGCAATTGATAAATTTCGATCTTATTTGGTGGGAGCAAAAATTATAGTTTATACAGATCATGCAGTTATTCTGTAGCTGTTAAGCAAAAAGGATGCTAAGCCTAGGTTACTTCGATGGATCCTTTTACTAGCCTTGAATACCTAAAACCAGATTCAGTACCTATAAATGATGACTTTACCTATGACAAACTGATAGCTAAAATTGACACCATTGAAGATAATAACCTTGATACTTATGAGAACTTTGAAAAGGCCTTAGCAGTAAGCAATGTACCTTGGTACGCTGACTTTGTAAACTATCTAGGTGCTGATATCATACCCCCTGACCCTAACTATCAACAGAGAAAGAAATTCTTTAGGGATGTAAGACATTTTTATTGGGACAAACCACTTATTTTCAAAAGAGGCACAAACAACATTTTTCATCATTTTGTCTCAAAAGAAGAGGTAAGAAACATCATAGAACATTGTGACTCTGCATCATATGGTGGACATGGAAGCACATCTAAAACATGCGCTAAAATTCTCCAAGTTGGCCTTTCTTGGCCTACATTACGGCGTGATGTTCATGCTTACATTTTCAGATGTCATCGGTACCAGCGTACTGAGAACATCTCAAGACGTGACGAAATGCCCTTAAGGAATATTCAAGAAGTAGAACTTTTCGATGTTTGGGGAATTGACTTTATGGGACCACTTCCATCCTAAATGAGAAACAAATATATCTTAGTAGCTGTCGAATACGTGTCTAAATGGATTGAAGCCATAGCCTCACCCATAAATGACACAGAGTAGTCAATAAGTTATTCAAGAATAACAAATTCTCCAGATGTGGAGTGCCTCGTCTTGTTATAAGCGACGATGGATCACATTTTATATCCAAGATTTTTGACAAAATCTTAAATAAATATGGAGTTAAGCATATAGTAGCAACACCATACCATCCACAAACTAATGGTCAAGTAGAAGTATCTAATAGGGAGATTAAATAGATCCTAGAAAAGACAATTTCAATATCTAGGAAAGATTGGTCTTAAAAGCTTAAACAAGCATTATGGGCGTATATAACTGCTTATAAAACCCCTATTAGAACCACACATTACCAATTAGTTTATGTAAAATCCTGTCACATACCCCTTAAGCTAGAACACAAAGCTATTGGGCCATCAAAACCCTAAATTTAGATTACTTAGCAGCAAGTGAGAAGCGCATCCTTGACATTCATAAACTAGAAGAACTCCATCAAAATGCCTATGAAAATGCCATATTATATAAAGAAACAACTAAAGCATGGCATGATAAAATAATTGTAAAAATAGACTTCAATATAGGCGATCATGTTCTCCGTTTTAACTCCAGGTTGTGACTTTTTCCAGGTAAGCTGCATTCAAGATGGACTGGTCCTTATGAGGTCTCTAAAATTATGAAATCTAGAGCAATTGAAATCAGGAATAACTTATGTAATCCCTTCATAGTAAATGGGCAAAGGTTAAAGCACAATCAAAGATGTGACATTCCTACTGACTACTCCAGCCACATTCTTCTCAATCCACCGGTCCCTACTTCTGAGATATGAGTTCTATTCATCAAGCTAACGAAGTTAAACAAGAGTTGCATGGGAGGAAATGCATGGTTTATTTGCATTTATATTTATATTTATAAGTTAATTTTATCTTAGACTAACTTTCATAATGTTTATGTTTTTAGGTCCCATCACTCTCTATAGCATTCTCCTATAATCATATTTTTCAGGATGGAGAGTTTCGATGATATGCACGTTGTTTTTAGAGATGAAATGCAAAGAAAATGATATGTGGTCCTATCTCAGCGCCCCATTTATCCTACCCGATATGCCGACCAAAATTGCATGAAAACCTTAGGACTCGAGCCAAGTGTGAGGTTCCTATGTAGTCAACTTCAATGGGAAGAATATGTTGATGCCATGAATGTCACCTACAGAAACCTTACCTGGAATTCCTTTGCTCACTCAATTATGAACCATACATTGGTAGAGGTTTTCAGAGCAGCCATATAAACTTCAAAATGTTTGGAATTGCATACACCTTTAATCATAAGGAGTTTGTTGATTACTAGGTTTTCAATGTGGCATTGATTTACTAGGTTTTTCAGACCTCCTCCAGTCTCAGAGTACCAGACTCTACCACCTGAAACTAGGACCATAGTGCTTTCTAACAATTTCAATCTGGAACGACCAGATGTCTACACATAGCTTGATGAGTTACGCAGAGATATGTAAATACTTCGCCAGGAGGTGGCCGATCTCGCCTTGCAGCTTGAGGTGTCTGACGCTACTCATGTGATAGAGGCTGATTGCCTATACCAGGAAATCACCGATCTCCACCGTCAACTAGCATAAGCACGAGGTTCTAGATAAACTGAGGAGCCTCCAGCTCACTGATAACTCAGTTTCCACTATTTGATAGAGAGATGTCGTTTTTACTGCTTTGTTAATTTCCCTTTCAGACTTCTTATCTATTGGGTTCTCTTTATTTGTTTCTGGCATTCTATATTTTTGCATAGATTTATTTTTCTCGCATATCCTTGTACTTAGCTTATTGCTGATATCAAATATATATTATGTCTTTGTTTTATTTACTTAATTATTAACTTAACCATATGATGCATGTACCAAAATTGGAAGAAGAACATATAGAAGATGATATATACACCCCAAGAAAGAAATCCAAGGCCGAAAGAAAATAAAACAATTTTTTCCGGCCCAGCGGACCTAACAAAGATGTCAGGCGCAATCCCTTGTCTGGCGGACGCCATGGTGTCTGGTGTATTTTGGAAAAACATCTCTAAAACTACCATTTTTTCCTCTTGAACCTCCCAACCCCCCCCCCCCCCCCCCCCCTATTTTCTCCATTTTGGCCTCTTCAACCTCCCAACCCCCCCCCCCCCCCTATTTTCTCCATTTCACTACCATCCCTATAAAATCCATTTTTCTTCTGTCAACATCAATGGCATCAATGGAGTATAATGACATTCTTCCTCGCAGAGGACAACCCATAGATAGGCAAAGGAAGTTTCTCGACAAGTTGAAATCATGATAAATTTTCTCCACCAGGTATATCGATGAAGATTGTCTATGTGCTTTAGGAATTTATCATAGTGTTTTCTACATGTTGGATAAATTAGGAGTGCATGATATTTTTGGTCGTAAAGAACCTACCTATGAGAGGATAACTCGGGAAATTTTGAGTTCCCTAATCTATAATGTCACCCCTAACACTGCTATCACGTATGGTTCAATAAGTTTTAGAATGTTCAATGTCGTATATCAGTACTCTACCGATGAACTAGCATGTTTATTAGGAATGCCTCATGGGGAAGGTGTCATTTGTGAGGCACCCTTGGATTCTGAATGGTCACTTGAGGCATTTGCAGTTTGGAACAAATTGTCAAACTTAACTACTAGTTATTTTGAAGGAAACCTTTTCTTCAAGTATCCATAACCTAGCCATACGCGTTTTTCACTATCTTCTGGCTTGCATAATTTTTGGCCGAGAGAATCTGAATAAAGTCAATGCTAAAGAATTACTGTTTTTGCAGGATAGTCTTACAAATTCAAAAATTAACCCCGTCCCCTTTATGGTTGCACACATGAGTACAATTCTAAAAAAATGAGGGACTATTTCTTTTGGAGGGTTAATTACCTTTATTGGTAGAGCTTTGCAGCTTGAAACTGAGCTAGCTACACTAGATCCACTTCCTCAGCGCATCATAAATTTGAAATTTTTAAAAGACACGCAATTGTGCAAAGTGGGGAAAAAGGGTGGTTATAACCTAATGGTCAATGGTGTAGCTATCGCAGGTGTAGTTTTTCCTTTCTCTCGACGTACAGATGTGCGGTTTGAGAGAAACTGGACATATGATCTAGAAGCTCCTCCTTTCACCGTCCTGATTCCACCCAATGTTCCTTTAGCCGATGGGCACGGGATTGATAATGAGTATGACCAGCGAGATCAGTCTCCTACTCATAATGTATCCCCATACCATGCATCACCTGCCCATACTGCACCATCTTTTACTCACCCTTCTGCATGTTCAACTTCTGGTTTCCTTATTACTGAAGAAATGTGGCGAGAGCATCATGATCGGGAATAAAGGCGAGTTGGACTCATTTCCGCCATGAATCAAAAAAATGAGGATAACACGACCTTTATGTGTGAATCGCAACAGCAAATTGATCGTTCTATTCGCTTCATTATGGAATCTCAGCAGCTCCAGCAGGCCCATTTTCAGAGGCATTTTACCCAAATGGAAGCCACTCAAGGCTCCATTTTGGGTAACATTTTCCATCTACAAGATTCTCATATTGAGCTATCCGCTAGATTTAAGCGATTTGAGCTTTGTCAGAGTGATCATCGTCGCAGCAAGATTCGTCTCCCTAGGCATCCAGATTAGGGAGGAGAGGGTACCAGCGGTCACCACTAATGTCATTCAGGTTACTCCTTCATCATCTTTTATCTAAACAATGGCGACATTGTTCAGTTTAAGTGTGGGGGTGATTTATATCATTTTTTTCTTTACTTTTAGTTTTTATTGCCTTTTTTGTTTATTTTAGTTGTTTTGTTTGGTTTCAATAAATTGCATATGTTTGACGAGTCATTTGTATAGTGTACCCTTATTTCCCCACTTTTTGAGCCTTACCAAAAGTTTTTGCCAAAGTCAACAGTATACTTTAAAAATTTGGGCTATAAGACAGGTTTGAGACAGGATGTAAATGACTTGGGAAATATTTTTGAAAAATAGGTATCATTTTAACACCGTACGCTTCGTGATTATAGGAATTGATCCCTTCACCCCCTATGTTGTACCCTTAATCATCATTTCAAAATAAGCCCTTAAGTAGTTTATCTTAGCAATCTGCTTCGGCTTAAGCATGCTCTAAGTAGGGGACCAATGAAAATAAGTGACTGATCCTAAATTATTCTCTCTGTTATGCTATTAAAAATATAAAATGCGACTTCGGGATAGGTGACTCTCACACAATCACTTAACCCAAACTGTTGTAAAATTTGCAAAAAAAAAGAATAATTTTTCTCATTGTTGGTTGGTTCAGAGGTATCTGATGCTGGACTCAGTAGGGCGGATTACAATCCAATCCCCACAACTACAATTGGGTTAATAAAAGGGTTACTCTAATTTTTGTACCATAGCCCCGCGCTTTAAATCAGAATCATTAATCGGTCACATTACTGTAAGTATGTACGAATAATGGGCTTAATGTGATTTCACCAGAATGAAAAGGAGTTATCAGAGATGAAGAGGTAGGCCTAGGCATAGTGGGTTGATGTGGATTACTTTGTATAGGGATGAAGTTTATGACCGTAATCGCGGAAAGTGTCACCACGGTATCCTTGGTTCAAATAGATAGTACCTATCAATACATCCTAGATTAAACTTAGAAGCCCGTTTTACACAAATCATTTTGATGTTGTTTTTATTTCATGAACTGTAAAGAGATTTTCCTGAGGACAAGCAAAGGTTTAAGTGTGGGAGGATTTGATAACACTGAAACAAACTGCGTATTTGACTCAGATTGCATATTTTTATCAGAGTATTAGTGTATTTTCTTGTGTTATGTAACATTTTTGTCTTATTTTCAGGTACTTTACTTACCTAGAGCCCTTCTTAAAGAAACAAAACCAAAAGCCCAAGAAATCAAGTTTTTAGAGAAAATATGCACATGGCGTTCAACATGGCGGCCGCCATAGAAGGTGCCATGATGTGTCTGCCTGCAACCAGAAAGAAACTGCCATGATCCCATGATCTTCCACATCATTTCAGACGGTGGGCGCCATGGCAGGGACGACGAGCACCATCTTTGTTAGTTTTGTCCCGCCCAAAAGGATTTGGGGGGTAGTTTTGTAATTCGAAGTGTAGCGGTAGAAATGTTTAATGCTAAGCCATTGGATTGACTAGACATATATAGATCAAAATAAAAATCACCACCGCGCTTTTACTATTTCCAAAGGAATGGGAAAAGAGCGAATAACCCAAAAGAGGGGGAAAGATTCTAGGTAAGGGGGTTGGTTATGCAAAGGGAAGGTATTAGCACCCTAAACATCTACGGTACTCCGTAGGAACCTCTTTGTAAAATCTGTATATTTTGGCTATAAAACGTTGTATAAATAATAGATGGTGGAGGTGAGAAAAGAAGTATTTTTTTTATGATTTTTGCACCCGTCGCGGTTGTGAACCTTTAGTGCCTACGTAACACCTTTCGTGCAATAGGGGATCAGGGTACACGTAGTTCATCTTTAAAAATTTTAAAACACAAATATGTTGGTTAATTTTATGAGATGAGACATCATCATCGTTGTCCGTGTGGAAAACATACTTACCACCCACAATCACGAGGAAGGAGAATTTGCATCATCTCCAAGTGGAGGATATGGCTTGGATTTTAAAATCAACAATGCCTCACTCAACACCCGAGTGGAAAATATCTCTCTTCACTACATATTGTAGAAATATAGTTGTTTGCATCACTACAAGGATTGATAAGCGTCCAATATTTTGAGAAAAGTTTTAAAGTAAAAATCCAAAGTGGAAAAATGGTTTGAAATGAGATTGATTGACTTTTAGTCTTCTCACAAAACTGTCAAGGTGTTATTAAGTTGATTGATGTTTATTTATGAAAATGCTTTGAAAATGCATGTACTTAAGTCCCAATTTATTATGAAAGTGGTCCGAGTTTAAAAGCAAGAAGAGTTTTCCAAAGTAGGAAGAAGATTTTTGAAATTAAAGAAGATGGGAGAAGAACAAGAAGAAGAAGAGACTATCCTAAATCATAAGGTAAAAGCTAAGGATAAGAACCATCTAACCAACAAGGAGTCGATACTTGACATTATGAGTCAAGATAGAATTCCCATTCTTTGGATTGAAGTCAAACAAGCAAAGATACTAGACCTCTTAAGAGAACTAAACTTCAAGTGTATTAAGTTTTCAGGAAAAAAAAAGAGCAGAGTATCGGCTGTATTCGGGTGAATTCCAGATTACAAACAAAGTATGTAATCACAATAACCTGCACACAAAACAAACAAACAACCCAATGTCTTGAGGTAAAGCTCAAGAACTCCAAACAAAATATTCATTAAGGACACAAGGTCTCGAACATAGGTCAAGGTTTCTAGTCCTAAGTCCAAGAAGTCCAATGCTCCATAATGGCAAGGATATTAACCAAATAGTCCAAGTATCATTAAAGCTTTTTATGGTTCATGTTTATTATTAGGTGTCTTAAAAAGAAAGGCTCAAGTGAGCAAAATAAAATGACAAGAATATAAATGCTCAAGTGAGCAAAGATGAAAAGTAGGATGAAATGTAATGCTTAAAGTAAATTGTACATAAAGCATAAAATAAAAGCATAAAGTAAAATCAATTGTTAATAATTAGTGATTAGTTGGATGATCATCTTGAAACTTGCATTTGGAACTCATTTATGGTTCATTTATTTGGATTCAAACAGAGACCATACTTCCTCAAACGCTGAAATAACTTCAACAAATCTTCTACATGCCCTTCTTCGGTTTGGGATTTAGCAATCATATCATCAACATATACCTCAATTTCTTTGTGCATCAGATCATGGAATAGGGTTATCATAGCCCTCTGGTATGTTGCACCAGCGTTCTTCAACCCGAAGGGCATCACTTTGTAACAAAATGTTCCCCAGGGTGTGATAAACATTATTTTTTTCATGTCCTCAAAAGCCATCCTTATTTGATTATATCGGGAAAATCCGTGCATGAACGAGAAAACTTTGAATTTTGTTGTGCTATCCACTAACATATCAATGTGTGGCAATGGAAAATCATCTTTTGTACTAGCCTTATTTAGATCTTTGTAATCTACACACATGCGAACTTTTCCGTCTTTCTTCGATACTGGGACAATATTGGCAATCCACTAAGGGTACACTGATGTCACAAGAAAACCGGAATTAATTTGCTTTAGAACTTCCTCTTTGATCTTCATTGCCATATCTGGGTGAGGTCTTCGCAACTTCTGTTTGATTGGCGAACACTCAGGCTTCAGCGGCAAATAGTGCTCTACAATATCTATATCTAGGCCAGGCATATCTTGGCAAGACCAAGCAAAAATATCCACATACTCTTTTAACATCTCAATCAGCCTTCTCTTCACATCAGGATGTAGCAATGCTCCGATCTTGACTTCCTTTGGATCTTCTTCTGAACCCAAATTGATTACTTCCAATGGCTCTTTATATGGCTGAATGGCATTCTCCTCACGCTCCAGCAACCGTGAGACCTCTTTTGAAATCTCATCATAGTCTTCTTCTTCAGCCCCATACACAGGACACTCAAAGTTGGGAGAGGGTGCAGGGTCATTGTATTCTACGAGTTTTTTAATTAATTTGCAAATATGATTTATGATTGCTTTTAGAAACTGACACATATAAAAAGTGATCATGCAAATTGAATTTCAGTTTTTTTTAATTTTGAAAGCATTTTTTTTATTACCATTTTCCATGAAAAAGCAGAAAATAAAGACACAATTTGGGAAACAAAGACAACTTGAATTATTTATTTAAAAATCACAGCAAACAGATAAGCCCGTACAATATTAATACTTTCACCTTGGGCAGAGTGAAAGCTTTTCAAAAAGATTAACAAACAAATTACTTTGAAACATGTATGCAAGAGGGAACATCAATGGTGATCCAGTTCTGAACCCTAACTCTGTGCGTCACATAATTTGGCATTTCTGGCTCTGCTTCATCTTCCACAAGGGCATTAATCCCGGAAACAGTTGGATGAAGATAACCCCTGCTACGAAAGATGTCTTGATACTTGCCTGCAGCAGCCTTCAGCTTCATGCTCTTACCCTTATAATTCTTCACAGAGAACCCCAAGCCAGCTCTATTCTTGTTCACAGGTGGGTCAACAATTTGTCCCCATACATTGTTATGGCCATCACGCACAACCTGCTGCACATCCTTAAACTAAACTATAGAGTTCTCATTTCCTCTTATGTTATCGATGGATAAAGCTTGGAAGTGGGTTCCAACAGCAGCTTCATCCGCCTCCATAACATTGAAAGAGGATAAATGAGATATCAATAACGCTTGTTCTCCATTTATAATTACCACTTTTCCTTCTCGTACAAACTTCAGCTTATGGTGCAATGTCGAAGTGACAGCCCCTGCCTCATATATCCATGGCCGTCCCAGCAAGCAACTATAAGCGGGTACAATATCCATGACCTGGAAAGTAATCTGAAACAAATGTGGGCATATATGAATAGGCAAGTCCACTTTACCAATAACAGATTTCCTTGATCCGTCAAACGCTTTCACAATAATGTCGCTTGGGAACATGGGTGTTCCTTGATATTTCAACTTCATAAGGGTGCTCCTCAGTATAACGTTCAACGCAGGTCCATTATCAATCAGCACATTGGATAGTGAATCATTCTTGCAATTCATAGAGATCTAGAGGGCCAGGTTATGATTCCTTCCTTCATCTGGAAATTCATCGTCGCAGAAACTCAGGTTATTACATGATGTAATATTCCCCACTACACTGCTGAATTGGTCTACAGGCATGTCACTTTCCACAAAAGCTTGGTCCAATACTCTCATCAAAGATTCTCTGTGAGCAGAGGAGTTCACCGGTAAAGCCAAGATAGATATTTTTGAAGGAGTCTGCAGTAGCTGATCTACAATTATGTAGTCGCTCATCTTGATTATCTTCAAAATATCATCCACCTCCTTTTCTAGCGTAGCCCTACTAGATTCACCCGTAGCCTTCTTGGGTTCAACATTTTCAATAATTTTCTTTACAACGCTAGCATCCCCACGAACAACTGGTGCAAATACATGACCACTGCAGGTCACTCTGCTAGTCTCAACAATATTTCCAACATTAGGCATTGGCTGGATGGGAACTTCCACGCCATCCTCTAAAATTGTAGCATTATATTTGTAGGGCACAAACTTGTTTGAATTGTAAGGGATAGGACCCGACAAACTAATCACCAATGGAGTAATAGCTGGCATGCTAAGATATTCAACTTCAAAATGGGCGGATGTACCAAAACAAGGCACAATAACATTTACTCCCTCTTCAACACAATCAGTCATTACAGAGTCATCTCTGGAAAACAAATCCTCATCTGAGGAGAAAAACTCATATGCAGAGGCATACTCATCATCCGACTCTTCTTTAGCCAAACCAAACTCGATCATATCCACTTCATGGTAATCACCCCTTTGAACTGTAACTTTGATAGTTCCATTCTCCAAAACAAATGAACACATTTCCTTACAATTGAACATCCTCGGGAGTCCCGACAGCAAATTCGGCAAGATCCATACTAATGTTCCACCTGACCAACCATGTGGCAAAAAGTAGCGTGCACTTGTACGAGATCCTCATTCATATGTTCCACATCGAAGATTATGAACTCTCCTGGACATCCAGAAACCATGTTTACTTCCTATTCATACTCTTCCCTAGGCCTGATTATGTGGATGAGGCCCTCATCCATCATTTCCTGCAAATCGACCTTTATCTTGTCACAACCCCGTATATCCGTACTGCATATAGCACAACCGGAATGGTCATGCATATAGTAGCTAAATTCACAGAGGTCTGTATGCATTTTCACCAAATCTCCTATAACCAAATTAACATCAAAAATCCGGAAGTCACCTGGGCAATCGGCCACCATGTTCACAACATTTTCTCCTCCATTCTTTGGTAGAGGATTATCTTTCACATTAGGGTTCACATCCTTGAAAGATAGAATGCCGGACTTCACCAATTTCTGTACCTCAGTCTTTAAAGGATAGCAATTCTCAACATTATGCCCTGGTGCTCCCTGATGAAAAGCACATGTTTGGTCTGCCTTGTAATACCAAGGCAACAGTGATAGTACAGCGGGAGGTGGTCGAGTCTGAACTAACTTTTTCTAAATTAACACCGGGAGTAACTCTGTATAAATCATAGGGATAGGGTCATAAATCTCCCTTATCTAATTATACCCTTGATTCCCCTGCTGGGATGGTCTTTGATAAGCAACGGTGGTTAGAGCTACACCAACAACTTGAGTAACTGAGGCGACTTGCTGATGATGCTGATAATTTCTTCTAGGAGTGCTAACCCTCCTCTCTTGCATGACAGCATTTGTATCTCCTTCCTTCTTTTTGGAAAACCCATAGGATGGCTTCTTCACGCTTTTGGAACTTTCACTCTTAGTTAGACGGCCTTCTCTTACATCCTCTTCTAAGCGGATACCCATGCCTACCATTTTAGTAAAGTCACTTCGCGCACTCGCTACCATCCTCTCATAGTAGAAAGCACCCAGAGTATTCAAGAAAATCTTAGTCATCTCCTTCTCTTCCATGGGAGGAATCACTTGGGCGGCTACCTCACGCCATCTCTGTGCATATTCTTTGAATGATTCTCTGTCTTTCTGGACCATGGCCCTGAGTTGATCACGGTCACGCGCCATGTCCATGTTGTATTTGTATTATTTGATAAATGCTTCTCCCATGTCATTGAAAGTATGGATATTGACATTGTCCAAACTCATATACCACTCAGCACAACACCAGTCAAACTATCCTGAAAAAAGTGAATCAACAACCGCTGATCATCAGTATGAGTAAACATTCTTATTACATGCATCACAAGATGAGCACGAGGACAAGTGTTACCTTTGTACTTCTCGAATTCTGGGACTTTAAACTTCGCAGGTATCTTAACATTCGGGACCAAGCATAACTCATTCACATTCTGCTTGAACAATTCCTTTCCCCTGAGGGCCTTCATCTCCCTCTGCATCTTGTCAAACTGCTCTTCAAAATCATCCATTCTATCATAAAGACCCAAGTCTTCACTTTGTGGAGGAAAAGGACGACACGTGTCATCATTAACAATTAGAACCGTATTCACCGAAGGAGGTGCAGAAGGAGTAACATGCACCACAGGAGGTGCAAGAGTAACAGTAGTTTGAATAACTGGAGTATCTTGAGGACCAAGATTAAAACCTTCAGGTACAAATTTCTCTGACATTCCCCATGGATAACCTTGAGGCATGCGATTCTGAATAACAACTGGAGTAGCAGACACAAGAACAGACGGAGCTTCAGCAGTAACCCTTGTTTATTGAGGCTAAACACTCGGTGGCTGATTCTGAGCAACCACCAGAGATTCCATCAGAGCTGTAAGATTGGCCATGTCGGCCTTTAAAGTAGAAACCTCCTCGTGCAACTCACGATTCTCTTGTTCTAAGTTGTCCATCTTCCTTTTGAAATTAGCTCGAGTGTTGTAGTGGTGAGACAGCTTGCTGAACAAAGTAAAGAAGCTTGGTAAGACACTTGGATATGCAAAACAAATGCAAGAAATATGTGCAATATGATGCATGATATGCAATGCACATGTTTTATTTTATTAATATTTCAAGGGACTTAAAGATTTATAGACATATTGTAAATACCAAAGTAATAACACATTTGAAATACTGAAAAAATTTATTATAATAACTTTAAAATGGATTACAAGTTTCAACAATCCTAAGTACAGGATGAAAATAAAGTCTAAAACCCTTAGAAGTAAAGCTGATTGAGATCACTCTACACGCTGGCGCTTCCCTGTAAGCCTGGAAATCTGAGCCTACAACCTCTGATTTTCTTCTGCATATCTGGTGGCAACCTCTTCCAATCATCTGAATCATGAAGTGAGTAACTAGCATCTGACTGAGGCTTAGGAGAAAATAAATCCCCTTGCCTCTCCATCATCTCTACAGCACGACTCTCAAGAATCTCAATTAAGTCGTATTTCTGCTTCAAGTCTGCTCTATAGGAAATCTCTAAAGTTTGGCACTTATTCTTCCAAGCATCATTTTCCTGCTGCATCCTTACCAAAGCAAGCTGTAGTTATTCTATATCATCCAATAAGGGAGGAGTGGTCTTCACAAACAAATTAGGCATAGGTGTTTCCCGGGAATACGGCATCTTCAACTGAATAGCTCTCGTTTGGACCCACTGAAGATAAGGATCCAAAGAAACAGCCCCCCCGGGTCCTAAGTCTTTCCTACACTTCCTGTGAATGTGACGCCAGGCCTTCGCAATCTGCTCCCTAGCTTCCTCATGGTCTTCTCATTCCTTCAGAAAGAAACTACTCAAATGAATACTATTTGGTTTATCCGTCATCAGATAACCAAGATGTCGTCGTGCAAGAATAGGGTTATAGTTAATTCTCCCTTTGTACCAAGAAGAGGTACATTGGGGAAACTACCACAATTGTTGACAATCTCTACATCCTGGTAAGCCCGATGATACCAATCAATATCTGAGTGAGTAAGTTCCATGATCTTAGGAGCCCAACGAGGTTCCTTCCTAACATCCCATAAATCATCAGACTGAGGCATATGAGAAATAAACCACCGGTACAACAGAGGCGTGCAACAGACGATCATTCCCCCATGATAAGAATTCCAAATATGAATAGAGTAATAAGTATCACACAACAATGTAGGAACTGGGTTTCCAAGCATGAAGATCCTGATAGCATTAACGTCAACAAACTTGACCACATTGGGAAATAAGAACAGGTCGTAAGCAAGTAGAGCAAAAATGGCCTCAAAAGCGATTGTACTCTTTATCCTGGAAAAGTAACGAGCTTTCTCCAATAAGAACTGAGCTGCTAATACTCTAATCCCTCCTTTAGTAGTCATATGGGCTTCAACATCAAACTTCCCTAGATGAATCAAAGCAACAATCTCATGTGGTTTTGGCTCACCCTCCAAACCAATAAAAGGAACACGATCGATAATAGGTAAATCCAACAGATAAGAATACTCCTCCAGTGTAGGCATCAACTAATAGTCAGGGAAAGTAAAACAATTATACATCAGAATAGAACTGGACCAAGGTCGAGAGAATACCCTCCTTCATCCTAAGCTTCATGAGAGAAATGATGGATCCATACTTCTGAAAATCTGCAGATCACTCAATCCTGGGAATTAGACTGATCAACTCATCTATCTTGGGATCTTTGAAACTGTATTTTCCGGTCTTTCTTTTTCCAGAATCCATGGTCAAAAGGTACCTGGGTTATTCACAAATGGTCAACTTTAAAGTCCCTTGAAATAAAATTTCTTCAAAAGATGCTTATGAGTGCATGGATGCATGATGCAACAATCACACACAAGATCACAAACATATGGTTCATATGTTCAACATCACGAGCATGAGGTCGTAGGTACTACCAATAAGGTTTGGTCTAAAAGTTATCACCTGTCGAACAAAGTTCTAGAGGTTCCCAGAGTCTACATCCTTCCTTCGGATATTACCAATTTCTCGATTAACTCGGTAATTAGTAATATTCTCAAGAAAAACTCATCCGAGCATAGTATTGTGTGACAACTATTTCCAGATTACTCTATCATAGCTTCCGCACTACACCTAAAAGGACAATATGGGTTAGGTATTCTACGGTCCTCAGCTTCAGCAGACTCCCAGGTCGAAAGAAGTATGTCTTCTCGATTACTTTGTAAAAGACACTACAGTCAAAGGGGTTCCAAGTTATTTTGACACTCTCTGAGATAGAGTTTGTTGACTTCTAAAGGTCATTTTTAAGTGATTCTAAAGCCATTATTATCTTCATAGATTCCTTAATATCTTATCTTCAAGGATCAAAGTCTAATTTGGCAAGGAGGACCATTTAAGTTTGAAGAAGATTACAAGTCCCTTTGAAATGCCTTTGAATCTTAGGGTTTGACTTCAAATGATCATGACTTGATCATATTTTATCTCCGTGAGCCCATTATTTTTCTACAATAATCTTTGTGTTGTCTACTACAACTTTGTTTCAAGGTGCTAGGCTTGAAAATGCTTGGAAAGTTGTTTAAGAATTGAAAAGATTACAGGTCTTTTGTGAATTTCCCCAAATTTGTTCATCATCTTCCAAAGACTATAACTCTTTCAATTTTTATGATTTTTGAGTGATCTCAATTCCACAATTAAATTAAAAGGGTCTAATTCATTTCATCTTAAAGGATCATGACTAAATTTTAAGTTGAAGGTCATGTAATTTTGAAGAACATTATAGGTCATTTTGAAGTTCAACACAGAGAAATATTTCTAAGTACAAAAATCAGTTTGTTTTTCATGATTTCAATTGATCATAACTTTCCGCTCATATCACCAAATGGAGTCTTTCTTGGCACATTGTGAAGATGATGATATGATCTTTCAAAAGCTTCAAGAATTACCTCATAAAGCCACCTACATTGTGAGCACCATGAATTTGAAGATGACACCTTAAAACTGTTTTGGCCAAAGCAGTCAGATTGCAAATTGGTTAATGTGGCCTCTAATCACAAATTTGTTGCACGTTTTTTCTTTTAATCATGCGTAACAACCTTCTAGAAGCAATTAGCACCTTGAAACTCATGTTTTGGCTGAGTTTTAAGCAAATACGTGTCATAATTAACATGCTTGCAATTTCACATGAATTCTCTCAAAACCTTATCATATAACACGCTTGAGTATTCTGTTTGCTCAGCTATAAATAGAGGATGATATTTCATTCATTTCCTAGTCTTTAAAGAGACAAACAAGCTTTATTCAGATCCCATACGAACTCTGAATTTATATCTTCATTTTCTTCATTCCTCACCCTCATTCACCTAAATCTTCATTCAGTTAGCTTCATTGAACTTCTCTAAAGCTAACTATACTCTTACCACTAAGAATCGAGCACCGAATCAATCATACCCAGTCCAATTTTAGAGCTCTGAAGTCGAACTTATACAGGTAAAGTTCTTCATCAATTCTCTTCAAATTTCTTGCTTCAATGCAGCTCTTTGTTCACTGATGCTCATAGCATAGTTCATTTTCAACTGTAACTAGGTTTGGTACTTCTATTTTCAAATCCCTTTTCAATTTTTTTCTTCTGGTTTTTTCCAAAACGACTGAGCTACCATAAATATAAATCTTTTGCGAGGGTACCGTTGGAATCGTCTTGAAGAGACGAAGAGAATGGCACTAGTCTGAGCTATTGATTTTACCGTTTGAGGAATCACAAATTGGAGGTGGCTGGAGGTTGAAGATGATGGCATGTCTCTCTTCAACCAATGACGTTATGCCACATTTTTTTCTTCAAAAATCGTTTTAAAATGTTTGATCTGTAGTTAATTCGCTAGAGTCCATGATATGCACAGTGCGCCAGATCCCTTGGATCTAATTACTAACGCGTTTAGAAAATATCAGATGGTCCACATTAATTCTAATTTATTTTATTCTTCAAATTTGATTTAACTTCAAAAGTTAATATCTCCTTCTTTTTTAATTGAAAATATACAAAAAAAAATTCTAAAGTTCTCTTTTAATTTTCTCTTTCTAATTCTTATTTTTTAACATTTTTATTTTTGGTTTTTCTATTTTTCATAATTTTTGACTTCTTAGCTGGATTTTAATTGGTTTAGAAATAATTTTAGGTTGCTGAAAATTACCAAATCTTTTTCTAAAAATCTTAAATAGTTTTTCTGATTTTATAATAATCTCATTTGAAATTTATTTGGTGGTTGGATGCCCTAAGAGTGTTTCATCAATAGTTTCTTAGTACTTGGCCAAATAAAAATCATTTTTAAATGATTTTAATTGAGGTTTTATTTATCTTGGGATTGGTTCTGACTTTGGACATAATTGGTTATACATTGGTTTAACTTCATTAATATCATTGGATCTAGGATGTTGATAAGTTTGAAATAACCAAAGCCATTAAATTAGATGAATGATATTAATGATAGTTTGACCTAATTTTGTGATTCATATGGACTTGTGGTTCTATCTTGACCATCCTCTCCCTCTTCATCTTATCCCTTTCTTGTTTTTACTTTTGCTACATGTTCTCGGAGAATGATCTGCATATCTTTTCTCTAACATGTATGGTACAGAGAATGCTATTGACTGACCTCAAAATAGGTGTGGCTTCTACATAAGTCCACTTACGATTGCTTAACATAGCGTTAAATTTGTCCCGATTTGAAAAATGATCATTCGTGGCCCAAACTTTATGTTTGAAAGCCCAATTATAATTGATTATTGTATTTTGCTTCAAAACCTTTGAAGCTTGTTGTTAGAAGGATTTGGTCTTACCAATCCTCTAACAAGCCTTCATCAACTTTGGCCTAAGTTCGATCTTCAATTATCGTTGGTCAAATGTGTTGGCTTTGAGTACTTGAAATGAATGATATACTTGACAAAAAGCAAATGAAACTTGTTGTTGAGAGGCTTCCGTTTTATCAATCTTCTAATAAGTTTTCAAAGCAAGTTTCAAGTTGGTCATTCAACTAACCTTTTGTTATACTTGACTTCTAACTCCTAAATTCACTAACAACTAACCATTTGTTATACTTGACCTGTAACTCCTTAGACAATACATTTAGATATTTCAAAATGTTGAGTTAATTGCAATCTATAAGACTACAATTGGATTGTCATATCAACAAATTCAAAGAAAATTTTGATTAGAACTGATTGTACACCAAGTGTTTGACAAATAACTTAAGTCAAGTTTTTGTTAAACATTTCATTTGAAATCGATCATCATTGTGAGATTTTATTCAAACGTTATATTTGAAAATATATTAATTTGTTTGCTCATAATTTGAATTCTCTTTTGATATGGTTTAACGCATATCTGATTCTTTCGATAACGGTCTAAGATAGACGATTATTGATCCAAAATTGCTTCTTCCTACCATAGTTAAACAATTTTTAAATTAGTTTTTAAACAAGAAAATTTCATTAGTGATATATTCACCCCCTGTAGATGCCTATCATCTAACAAGGGGTATCACGAGCACCGATTTATCTTTTGCTTCAAAATTTCTTATTAGATCATGGCTTCTGAATCTGAAGAGGCGTATAATAGAGCGCGTGTTTTAATTGGTAAAAATTATGGTTATTGGAAGGATTTTATTCATGTTCATATTAATTTTATTGATATGAATGTATGGAATTCCATCTTAAATGGTCCATTTGAAATTACCATGACCAATGTCGATGGTGTTATTGTACCAAAATCCGAAGCATAATGGGACGTGAATGATGAGAAAAAGTGGTTGCATGATTTGAAAGCAAGGAATATTATCATATCCTCTTTAGGAGTTGATAAATATTATCATGTTTCCCATTGAAAAAACGCTAAAGCTATGAGGGACTCTTTGCAAGTTGCCCATGAGGGAAAAAATGAGGTCAAATAATCTAGATAATACCTTGAACCAAGAGTTTGATCTATTTCATATGAACCATGGTGAAACCATTGCGGATATGCAAAAGAGGTTCACTCATCTTATAAATCATTTGAATGAACTTGGTAAGCCTGTTTCCAATGAAATTGCTACTTACAAAGTTTTAAGAATTCTTAATAGGGAATGTAAACCAAAGGTTACTGCATTCAAGGAAGCTAGAGATCTATTGACATTAGATATTACTACTTTGTTTGGAAAGCTTGAAGAAAATGAGAAAGTTCTCATTTTCTTGGCGAAGCATGAGAAAAATCTTAATAAGGATAAGAACAAGGAAATCAAGACAAACAAGAAGTAAATTGCTCTTATGACTTATAGCTCTAAGTCCTCTACTAAAGAGCAGGATGCTAATAGAACTACTGATGATGAGTGTTTGGATGATGAAGAAATATGATTGTTTGTTAGAAGATAGAACAATTATCTAAAAAATATGGAGTGGAGCATTCTGACAAAAATCTCATCAACTATAGAAGACAATTAAATACCTCAAGGTAAGGTTCATGGTATATTTGTGGAAAGGTCGGTCACTATAAGCCGGATTGTCCAATTCTTAAGAAGGATAGAGGAAAGGGTCAACATAAGAAGTCTAGCAAGCCTAGAAGAGCATACATTCCTTGGGAAAGTGATAGTGAATCCTTAAGTAATGATAGCTTAAGTGATAGTGATGAAACGACAAATTTTTTACTCATGGACCTCCATAAGAAAAAGAATGTAAGTCATTCTAAACATGAACATATTGATAAAATGTCTTATTTTGAATTACAAATTCCCTTTGATATTCTACATGGTGAAGTCGTAGATGCTTTTAAAAGATTAGCTTTAAATGAAAGAATATTTTCATACTCGGAAGCAAAAGTTTTAGAAATTGAAAAACAAAAGTAAAATCTTAAATAATCCATGTTAGAAATTTAAAAAGTTAAAAATGAAGATGATGAGTCTTCTTGGTTTGGTTTTGAAACTTGTCATATTTGAACAAGGCATTATAACCAAAAGTCGCTTTTGCTATTGATCCTACAATATTTTTGAAAATGAATCAAATAGAAAAGTCCCTATCATCATCACTAGACTTGTCACTATTGTTGCAAGAAAGCTCATACAATTGCAAAATGAAAATTTAGGAGAATTTTGGTTCCTAAAGGTGTTTTTCAATGGTTTCCTTAATGCAAAAAAAATTTCACTCACTCTCAAGGATCCAATGAAAATTTGGTACCTATCTCTCTTGTTTGATATTATAGTTTGAATGTCTTGGCTCCATAGAGAGAATGTGGTTTCTTGATAGTAGATGCTCAATGCATATGAAGGGTGGTATTTCCCTATTTATTGACTTCAGGATAAAGAAGAAGGGTTATGACCTATTGAGAAAATAATAAGAGTGCTATACTTGGTAAAGGTAGTGTAGGTAATCCTTCTTCTACTACTATCTCTAATGTTATACTTGTTGAAAGCCTTAAACACAATCTACTTATTATTAGTCAACTATGCGAAAAAGGATACAAAATAACTTTTGCAATAAGAGATTACTTAATATTGAAGAGTATGTGCATGTCACTTGATGAATCTTATCCGATAAATGTCAGGAAAAGTATTTATTTTCATGATATAGGTGTATTTTCAGAAGACATACTCAAAGACACCGAAAAAGGAACTGATCAACATGAACCAGTGAAATCTGAGGAGAAGGAAGATGGCGATCCTCCAAAGGAGAAGGATGAAAATCTAACTGAAGTAGATGATCTTCCCTTGGCTTAGAGGACTTCTAAGGACAATCTAGTTGACAACATTCTTGGAGATATCACCAAAGGCGTGACTACACGCTCTAAGATAAGTAATTTATGTTATCACTTTGCATTTGTGTCATAAATTGAACCTAAAAACGCAAAAGAGTGTTAGAACAAGATTTAGTTCTGTTATATCATCTCTGAGTTTTGATGATAACAAATGAGTATGTTTGTATGAACAATTTTGATACTCTAATGTTTGTTATTTTTTAGTCTTTAACAAACAGGATCTGCTTCTGATGGATGGTGTGGCCAAGACATTAGAAGAGAATAAGTTTTGCTTATGTACTACACAAGTTATGATAAACAGTAGCAAGACTCTCCAAATGACTCTGAAGTGTAAGCTATGATATGAAGTCTAAAGAAACCAGTCAGAAGACCTGAGGACATAAGTTCTACTTAAGTCTAGATGCTAAAGACTCGTGTTTCTAAAGATAACGTGTTCTAAAGATAATGTGTTCTAAAGAAATCAGTCAGAAGATCTGAAGACAGAAGTTACACTTAAGTCCAGATGCTAAAGACTCGAGTTTCTAAAGACATATGGTTCTAAGAAAAGGATTCTAAAGACCAAGTGCTGAAGATTATGAAGAAGCATTTGTGAAGACGCAATTCTGAAGACTCTGAAGACATGATGTTCTGAAGACCCAAGGTTCTAGAGAAGGTTCTCACGACCAAGTGCTGAAGACTCTGAAGATGCAGTTCTGAAGACTCTGAAGACTTGAAGTTCTGATGACCTTGTGTTATATTCTCGCTTCTAAACTCATGCTTGCAGAAGGCTCTGAAGTGTGGAAGGAAAGAAGTTAAAATTAACGTGGTACAAAAGTACATCGTACAAATAAAATGTTTTATTCCACTACCATGAAGGACAGGCATTGTGTACGATCTTGTCCTCCATGTAATTTAAGCTTCCAACTTTCTGGAAATTCAAGAAATACCCTCCAACGAGTATAATATTTTATTGGCTATAAAAGGGATTGAAGGCTAAGAGAAAAAGATGCCAATTCACTATTCATTCACGCAAAAAGGCTTATTGTGTATAGCTACTATTTTCTAAGTCACTGTTCATAAAAATAGTTTACATTTTCAGGTTTTGTAGAAGCAATATTCTTGTAAACAAAAACTTGTATTAAAATAGTTGTTTGATTTCCTTAAGAGGCCAGTTAGGTCAGTATTCTTGAGAAGTCTAGGACTAGTGTGTCTTAGAGATTTCATTTTTCTTAAGGGACCGGTTAGGTCTGTATCCTTAAGAAGCCTAAAATTAGTGTGTCTTAGAAGTTGTTGTTAGTCACTTGTAGGTAGCTTATGCATTGTAATAACCAGTTGGATTGTTGGATTAAGTCATTTTTGATAAGGCGAAATCACCTTGGCGGGTGGACTAGACTAGCTTAATAGTTTTCAAGTGAACTAGTATAAATATACCTTATTATTTACTTCTTGTTCTTAATTATTGTTATTATCAAGAGTGGAGAAAAAGTACTTTAATTAAAGGGGAATATTTTTAAAGAAAAGTTTTGATTTAAAATCCAATTCAACCCCCCCCCCCCCCTTTCTTGTGTTTTTCACACCTTCAATTAGCATCAAAGCTTTGGTTCTGAGGAGATAAAAAGTTTGCATTTTTATCAACACTTAACAGTGTTCAGTATCAATCCAGTGTGTGTGAAAAACCAATGGCTACACCTACTTCCACTGTTGATAATATGGATAATGTTAGAGATCACTATAGTCCAAAACCTCGTGTGTTTGATGGGGATAAATTTTACTATTAGAAGGATAGAATTGAAAGTTACTTTCTGGCATATGACTTGGATATATGGGATTTGGTAGTTGATGTCTACACTTACCTAGTAGATAATAAAGGTAAGAAGATTGCAAGAAGTGCAATGACAAATGCTCAGAAGAAAATTTACAAGAATCATTACAAAGCAAGAACTATTATGCTTACTGATATCTCATATAATGAATATGAAAAGATTAGTGATAGAGAAACAGGAAAAAGGCATATTGAATTCTCTTCAGATGACGCATGAAGGCAATGCTCAAGTAAAGGAAACAAAGGCTTTTTCCTTAATTTAGAAATATTAGGCTTTCGAGATGGAAGGTGAAGAATCTGTGGAAACAAAGTTTTCAAGATTTCAGTCTCTTGTGGTAGGACTTAAGGTTCTGAATAAAGGTTACTCTATCGCATATCACATTAAGAAGATTATTAGATGTCTTCCTAAAAAATTGCGACCTATGGTAACTACTTTGAAACTTTCAAAGGATTTGAACAACACCTCTCTTGAGGAGCTGGTTAGCTCTTTAAGAAGTCGTGGAATTGAGCTTGATCAAGATGAACCCCAGAAAACAGTTTAGTATATGGCTCTAAGTTCTAAGTCTCGAAAGATCAAAGCTTATTAAGCTAAGGAAGAATTACAAGAATCTGAAGAAGATTCAAATGATGAGGAACTTTCATTGATATCCAAAAGAATCAGTCAAATCTGGAAACATAGACAAATCAAGTTCAGAAGTGAACGAAGGACATATGGAAGAGGTGAATCCACTTTTGATCAGAAGAAAGCTTTTGAAAAGGAAGTCACATGCTTTGAATGCAAAGAGCCTGGACATTACAAAAATAAATGCCCTAAGCTAAAAAGAGATAAGAAACCTAAGAAGGAATACATACTAAGAAAGGTCTCATGGCAACATGGGATGATTCAGAGTCAGAAGAAGAAGATTCTGATGAAGAACATGCTAAGGTAGAATTCATGGTAAAGACCAGCATGAGCGAAGCAGTATTAGAAGACGAACTGACACTTGATGATGAGTCAGACTCTGATGATGACCAAAAGGTACTTTCTTCCTTATCTTGTTATGAACATGAATTTTGTTTTTCAGAATTAAATGAAAAGGTATCAATCTGTTCTAAGTAAACACAAAACCTTGAAAAAGATGTTTGTAGTTACTTCTGAGAATTATACAAGAGATTAGCAAAATCTTTCTAATTTAACTGAATGTTTTTTTTATAGAAAAATCAAACATTTCTCTGAAAAGTAAAGTTTTTAGATTAGAAGAGGAGATTATCTCTAGCACATCTGTTACTATTGAAGTAATCAGATATGATAGAGCTTTTCAGCATTCCTAGCTAAGAGCATAGATAGAAGCAAAATGGCTTCAATGATCTATGGTGTTAGTAGAAATGGAAGAAGAGGCCTCAGATATTCAGGACAATCAAAGAAAATTGATGAGACTCTGATTATCATACCAAAACCTCTTTCTAAACATTTCGTGCTTGCTGGCACATAATTGAAATGTCCAGAACAAGAAGTTTCTGATATTATTGTAGTACAAACATAGACACAGAAGGAAACTTCTAAACCAAAATATCATGCACAAATTCCATTAGATTATCCTGCTGCACAAGATTTCAAAGGGATCAGAACCTTTGGAATTGCTAACAAGAAAGGACCCAGAAAATGAGTACCTAAGGATCCGATAATCTATGTTGCAGATGTCCTTGATGGTGCCACGGAAACACCAGTCATGGTACCTGGACAGTGGATGCATATGTTCCAAGATTTGGAACTTAAGTCTGGAGGTGTTGTCGGTTTCAGAGGCAACCAGAAAGGAAAGGTCATTGGCTCTAGAACTATTAGTAATGGTAAACTTCCTTCTATTAACAATGTTCTTTTAGTTGAGGGTTTGATACATTACCTATTGTCAATCAGTCAACTTAGTGACAATGGTTATGATGTCATTTTTAACCAAACGTCCTGTAAAGTTGTTAGTCAGAAGGATGGCTCAGTTATGTTCAATGGGAAGAAGAAGAACAATATTTACAAAATAAGATTATCAGATTTGAAAAATAAAAATGTAAAATGTCTTTGGACTGTTTAAGAAGAGCAATAAGTCTGGCACAGACATCTAAGTCATGTTAGCTTAAGAAACATTTCTCAACTAAATAAACTTGGATTAGTCAGAGGCTTTCCCAGTCTGAAGTATACTTCATATGCTCTTTGTGAAGCTTGTCAGAAAGGCAAATTTTCAAAAACCTCTTTCAAAGCTAAAAAGATTGTTTCTACTTCTAGGCCATTAGAAATTCTTCACATTGACTAATTTGGACCAGTGAAAATTGCTTCTGTCAATGGTAAGAAATATGGACTTGTCATCATTGATGATTATAGCACATGCACATGGGTAAAATTATTGAAAAACAAGGATGAGTCACACTCTGGTATGGCATATTGAGTAATTTTCTTTGAGAAAATAAGTTTACTAGAGGAAAGTTTGACACTACACTCTTCTGCAAAACCTTCAAAAATAATATTCTTATTATTCAAATTTATGTTAATGATATTAGTTTTGGTTCTTCTAATCCATCCCTCTGTGATGAATTCTCTAAGTTAATGCAGGATGAGTTTGAAATGAGCATGATGGGAGAACTAAAGTTCTTTCTGGGAATCCAGATTGATCAAAAACCAGAAGCTACTTACATTCATCAAAGTAAGTACACCAAAGAACTTATGAAGAAATTCAACATGACAGACTGCATTGTAGAAAAGACTCCATTGCATCCAACATGTATTCTGGAGAAAGAAGAGGTGAGTGGAAAGGTATGTCAGACGTTATATCATGGTATGATAGGCTCTCTTTTGTATCTGACTGCTTCTAGACCTAATATTTTATTTATCATTCACTTGTGTGCCATATTTCAATCATATCCTAGGGAATCTCATTTAACTATTGTTAAGATAATTCTAAGGTATCTGAAATGAACCACTAACCTTGGGTTGATATATGAGTAAATATTATAGTACACTCTTTTTGGTTTCTATGATGCAAATTACGTTAGAGACATAATGGAGAGAAAGAGTACTCCTGGGAATTGACAATTTCTAGGCAATAATGTGATCTCATGGTCAAGCAATAGGTAATCAACAATAGCTCTTTCAATAGCAGAAGCAGAGTACACCTCAGCAACATTGTGCAGTACTCAGATGATATGGATGAAGAATCAACTGGAAGATTATCAGATTTATGAGAATAACATTCATAACTTATCTAATAATATTGTTGTTATTTGCTTGAGTTATAATCCTATCTTACATTATAGGGCTAAACATCATTTTATTAGAGACTGTGTTAAGAAAGGGATCCTATCTTTAAAATTCATAGATACAAACAATCAGTGGGTTGATATTTTTACAAAACTCTTAGTTGAAGATAGATTTCTGTTTATTCTAAATAATCTGAAAATGGATCTCTGTCCAGAGTAAGATGTCATTAGAATCAAATGTATTTTAGTCTTAGTCTGAAGTGATAAGATTCTGACTCAAATAAAGCCTTTCTAATTTCTTTTACCTCATTCATCAGAAGATGTTTCGATCATAAATGTCTCTGATCAGATGGAAACCTTCTTGGTTTTCTAGATGATGAGAATATCAAACGCATCACCTAAATAGACTTAGTATCTATCACACTCTACCTAGGCAATGCACGAGCAGTTATTTTTCTTTTAATTGATTAATCTTGATTACATTTATTAACTGCTCTTCTCTATTTGTCTTGGGAGCAGTTATTTTGTGTCATATTCCTATGTTTTTGACTGATATGACTGCTAAGATCTTCTTTGTCGGGTTATAATTAAGTGTTTTCGTGTTCTTCTATCTTAACTTTTGAGCTAATTATCCTTTCATTCACTCCTTTTAGCAGTCTGTGACATCATTTGATTCTCTCTCTCGAAATTAATTCCTTTGAGTGTTTCAATCATCCCATTTCTTGAATGAATTGACTGACTATTTATATCTCTTTTCATCTATAGTCTTTCATCAAGTCCTTATCCTTGTATCATCTTCAACCATTCCTTCTCCTTAATCTTTTCTACATACCATGGTTGTTAGAACCTTTCAAGGAGATGAAAATCTTCTCAAAGTAATCAAAGATAAAAGACCCAATTATGTGTCTGATGATGGTTTAATCAACGATTTTACTGGAAATCAAGGATGGTCTGGGTATGCAACAATGCTTAGAGGTCCTATTTATCCTAACCTCTTGAAGAATTTCTGGCTTCATGTTTTTTACTGTTCTGATGGAAACTTCATTCATTCTCATACCTTTGGTATTACGATTACCATCACTCGCTCCTCCATTGATGAATTCATCCAGAGTCCACCTCTACCCAACTCCTGCATGAATGTTGATGTGTTTCCAAGAGTTCCTAATTCTCCCTTTAGATATAAGCCCTTTAATCCAGATCTTTTAAAACCGCTTGCAAAAATATGGTTTCAGTTCTTGTTGAGAAACCTTCGTCCCAGAGGGGAAGATCTTGATAAAGTTTTTCCTAGGGATATGTCTCTTCTCTATTGCCTTCGCAAGAGTACTCCAATTCATATTTCTTCAATAATATTTAATCATCTAAAGCTATCAATCATTGCATCCAAAAAATCCCAAAAATCATTCTATTGACGTGTATTGTCTGAACTGTTTGAGTTAGCTGGTGTAATTGAAACTAATCGAAGAAAGTCATTCATCGGAGGAAATGCTCTATTTGATAAGAGTTGTGATGTGTTTGAAGTTTAGATATTTTTCCTTGTTTGTTTTCATTCTGTTGTTTCTCCTTTTGTTGTAATCATTTTCAAATATCAATGAAACTTCTTATTTTACTTGTTATTTCTTCTGGTTTTTATGTTTTTCACATATAATTACCTTTTTGATTATGACAAAAGGGGGAGTAATTAAATGAACATAATTTTGATTTCAATAATCAAGTTCTGGAAAATGTTCTCAGAAAAGATCTACATACATTCTAACCCAGCTAAACTTCTGTTTATGTTAGAATTATTTTCTTTTTCAGGAATCATGAACTCTGATTGGAATCCAGATCTAAAAGTGTTATACAAGGCTTTTGTCTAACTTTTGGATTCATACTCTGAGAAGTTTTAAGTTCACAATCAGGTTGTTCATAACCAGGCTCTAAATTGAGAATCTGGAATATGTCTTTGTGACGCTAGAGGTTCAAGATCTCAATTGGCATGATTGGTATCAAGACTCTCCAGATCTCAATATCTAATCTATTGGAATCAGGGGGAGTTCTACTCAAATGGTTCAAAATCAGGATATTTGATCTTCATCAATTCTTTGAGCCTGGGGAAGTTTCATAAAAATGATAAGTGTTCTTACTCTTTTTATTTTTGCTTTTTCTGATTATATGAACAAAATTTTGTCATCAAAATACATAGTTTTGTCGTCATCAAAAAGGGGGAGATTGTTAGAAAAAGATTTGGTTCTGCAATATTATCTCTGAATTTTGATGATAACAAATGAGTATGTTTGTATGAACAATTTTGATACTCCAATGTTTGTTATTTTTGACTATTTAACAAACAAGTTCTGCTTCTGATGGATGGCGTGGCTAAGACATTAGAAGAGAATAACTTATGCTTATGTGCTACATAAGTTCTGATGAACAAAAGTAAGACACTCCAGAAGACTTTGAAGTGTAAGCTCGGATATGACATTTAAAGAAACAAGTCAGAAGATCTGAGGACATAAGTTCTACTTAAGTCCAGATGCTAAAAAATCATGTTTCAGAAGATAACGTGTTCTAAAGAAACCAGTCAAAATATCTAAAGACGGAAGTTCTAATTAACTACAGATTCTAAAAACTCAAGTTTCTAAAGACCCATGGTTCTAAGAAAAAGGTTCTAAAGACCAAGTGCTGAATACTTTGAAGACGCGATTCTGAAGACTCTGAAGACTTGAAGTTCTAAAGACCCTAGGTTCTAGAAAAGTTCTCACGACCAAGTGCTGAAGACTCTGAAGATACTGTTCTAAAGACAATGAAGACTTGAAGTTCTGATGACCTTGTGTTATGTTCTCGCTTCTAAACTCATGCTCGCAGAAGCCTCTAAAGTGGTGAAGGAAAGAAGATAATGTAAACGTGGTACAAAAGTGCATAAGAAGATAATGTAAACGTGGTACAAAAGTGCATGGTACAAGATGAGGCTTTTGCTCCATAATTCGACAATTCAACAACCAGAAAAAGACCATCACAGTTGGGGATAGTGGAAACAAAACTCTTGGACTCAACATGGTACACCATATGAGAATGATTATGGTATTGGTTTAAGTGGTGTTGAATCTACCATTATCACCATGCTTGAAAACATGCGTGTTCAGAAGCATAATTACGAGTAAGAGGAGTCTCGTAGGTGTGATGCCTTTGAAGCGACTCAGGAGGTAAATTTTCATTTGGTCCAAGAACATATGAATGACCAAGATAGCAATTTCAAATACTTTTACTCATATGTCATATGTAAATTTAATCATATCCGTGAGAACATGTCCTTCAACATTGGTTCCATTCAATATGGAATCAACAACACGATTGGTTTTCAAGAGGATAATCACAATCGTTACCAACAGTTTTACAGAGATATGTGTGATTTTTTGGATGTTGAATATGGAAACCAAAATGGGGCTTGGTACAGGGGTAGGAGACCAGAATGTAGGGGTCATAACTAAAAATTAATTGTGTTTCATTATGGACTCAATCACTTTTTCATTCATTTTATTTCATGTTCTTATGTTACATTAATATGCTTTCTATTTTTATGTCGTTATGAATTTATTCTGGTAAATTTGTAATGAATTTATGTTGCATTTTGTTTGAATTGTATGGTTATTTATGTTTGTGCATTTTAAATTTAACATTATTCTATGTGAGTATTGTTATCATTGATACATTTATCTTTGCAATGCCTCTGAATGGTATACATATAATTGTGTATTTTACTTGATGCTTCTTACGTTTTGTGACTTTTTCTCTTTTTTGATGTTGTCAAAGGCGGATAAGCTATGAAAGAATAAAGAGCAAAGTCTAGTTTGCAAATACTAAAGGGGAGATGCATATATTCAGGGGGAGATATGATTGAAGACTACAAATATGTCATACGTTTTTCCATCATCCAAAAAGGGGATTATGTGATTGCATTATCCTATTAGATGTTTTGAATGATGTAAAACCTAGGTAATATTTAGACTTTGTACATTGGGCCTTTTCTCTCTCTATGTCTAAGTAATCATTTTCATCTTAGGAGACTTATAGAACAAGTGAAAATCATTTGGATAAGTCAAAAATATAATTTTTTTATGAAAAAGTATTTTTGGATTCGACTCCATCCGAAGAAAAATGAAAGGAAAATTCATTTCCCAATAGGAGTCGATACATTAGCATTGTAGTCAATACACACACATACACACACACATACACACACGCACACTCTCTCACACACACACACACACACACACACACACACACACACACACACACACACACACACACACACACACACACACACATACACACACACACACACACACACACACACACACACACACACACACACACACACACACACACACCACACACCACACACACACACACACACACACACACACACACACACACACAACATATATATATATATATATATATATATATATATATATATATATATATATATATATATATATATATATATATATATATATATATATATATATATATATATATATATATATAAGGTATTCATGTATCATTTCAAAGCAATTGAAACCAAAAATATGCAAAGAGATTTTCATCATCTTCATCCTCTCTCATTGCATTCATAAAACAACTGCATATAATCATTTTTAATGTGTGATCTAGAGATAGTGGTTTCAAGATAAATCCACTTGGGTTTTCTTTAAATATCAAGGTTGATTTGGGAGTTTTGAACAAGATTTTCACAACGAGAATTCATTGGAATTATGGGCAGATATACCAATAATGAGGTCGATTGGGGAACTCCATAAACAAATAATTCTCTCTCTCTCTCTCTCTATTTATCTCTCTCTCTCTCTCTCTATTTATCTCTCTCTCTCTCTCTCTCTCTCTCTCTCTCTCTCTCTCTCTCTCTCTCTCTCTCTCTCTCTCTCTCTCTCTCTCTCTCTCTCTCTCTCTCTCTCTCTCTCTCTCTCTTACTTTCATAGAAAATTATGAATCCATTGATTGTGCAATCAATACATTTAGATAGTTCCTTAGTCAATAATATTTCAAATTGTTTTTTGTTGAGTTGATTGCAGTCTATAAGATTGGAATTGGATTTTCATATTAACAAAACTAAAGAAAAATCTAAATAGAATTGATTGCACACCAAGTGTCCGACAAATTGCTTAAGTCAAGTTTTTGTTAATATTTCATTGGAAATTGATCATCATTTGTGTGATTTTATTTAAATGTTAAATTTGAAAATATATTGATTCTTTTTCTCATAATTTGGATTCCCTTTTGATACGATTTAACAGATATTTGATCCTTTAGATAACGGTTCGAGATAGAAGATTGTTGATCCAAAATTACTTCCACTGGCCATAGTTAAATAAGTTTTTTAAAACAATTTTTAAACAAGAAAATTTCATTAGCGGTCTATTCACCCCCCTCTAAATTATGGTATATCGTCTAACAATGTGTATGTGCAAGTCTGAATTTTTTATGCTTATGTTCATGAGTGTTGCCTTGATAAACATATCCTTATATTTGTAATAAATTGATGAGATAAATGAATAATATGTTCAAATTGTGTGTGAAATTATGTATGTTTAATGTGTGATAAAATTCTGAGTGTATTGATTTTTACATAATCGAAATAAGAGCTTAGGAAGTCATCAAACGTTGAAAATCACAGAGCTTAGGAAGTCATCAAACGTTGAAAATCACATTTTGTGTTGGAAAATGAGTTCGTCCATGCTTAATGAGGAAGGGCATCACTTAGTGATCCATTCTTAGCAAGGGAGGGCCTCGGGTAATGAGGAACTCCAACGGTTAAATTCTTTTGATTTTTTTTCCATCAAAACTTGAGTTCAGTTTCTCCGTTTAGGCGCGGTTTGAAGCATTGAAAAGCTAATGCGTAATACTACCTCACGGTAAGGATAATTGTTGTGTGATGATAATTGATGGTTAATGCCGAGGAAAACATTTTTTTATTTTTGTGATTGATTTCCCCATGACGAGGATTGTTGATGTTGAGAATATTTTTGATGAGGAATTTTATGATCTTTAGTTTTATGTTGAGATAAAATAATTTGATGAATTTAATATTATTTGAGAAGTTTTTACATAATTATATATATTCTGAATTATATTTGAGTATGTTTTGTGAACTGTTTATATAATTATATGTTGATGAATATAATTATATGTTGTATATGTTGAGACGTGTAGTTCGGAGCGGGAACTACTATAATTTCCTTATGCATTGTTGTGTATGGTTCGAAGTGGAACAAGTAATGTTGTTTCATTTGTATGTCATGCATCATGTGTCGTGTTGAGAAGTGACGAGTCGCTGATTCAAAAGTGGGGATCAGTGATGAGTTTTGGTTAGAAGAGGAACAAAGTTTGAAGAAGAACCGCAATGAGTGGATGAATATTCGTAACATAACTTTGATGTTCAAAAAGTGGCACCACATGCTTTGAATCTATATTGTCGATCACATTGCATACATAAAAGTATTGTGAGTTGTTACGTTGTTGTGAATATGCATGATGTGTTTGTTTATTTGTCTGAATATTCTATCCTTACTATTTTTTATTCTCACCCTTTTTTTGTGTGGTGTTTTGTATCTTGCATGTAGATACTCAAGTGGAGAAATAGCTATTGTGAGTTGGAAGATGGCATATAGGCTTTCTTCATTTATTTATCGCTTTACATTGTTTTAGTTTCAGTTTCTCTGATATGTGACACTGGAAACGAGTCATTTGTTGATGCTTGAGTTTATGTTTTGGATTATTTAATTTAACCAAGTACTTTATTTTTGAAGAGATAATTTAATGTATCTTTTATTTGTTAAGTTCCGCTGAATGTTTAATTGTTTTGATTGAAAGAGTATGATTGATCTCATCATTAGGAAAACACGACATGAGCTAAGCTGTAAAGCTAAATGGATAAGAATAAACACTACAAGACAAAACATGCAAATGTTGCTTATGGATAAAGTTTATGTGATGCATGTTTGTTTGCACAATAGGTATGCCTTAGGACATTATGTCCCCAACAATAAATGATATGTACTTGTACCACTAATAAATGATAAGAAAAAGGAATATGTTGAGTTCCATGGGCCAAACAAATGGATACTCACAAGGCCCATGATTCAATGGAAACCCTAAAAGTTAGGAGGATATAAAAGGACCACCTTGGAAAATAAATAAAAAAAATTCAGAATTTGTAGACTTGAGAAATAACATAGAAAAATATCTTGTTTGGATAAAAAAGTTGTGAACCATAAGTGAAGAGATCTTTTCATATTCCTTTCTTGAAGAAGTGTTGAGCTACCAAGCGTGACAGAAATCTCCTCTTGCCGATTAAAATGTTGCAAGGAGTAGAACTGTTACACTTATGTATTCCTTTTCTTTTCTTCAGTGTTTAGAAATGTTAAGCTTCAAAACTTGTGTTGTTGTATTTTGTGTTAGATGGTGTGTTTAAAGTGACTCTTTTATTATATATATATATATATATATATATATATATATATATATATATATATATATATATATATATATATATATATATATATATATATATATATATTTATATATATATATATATATATATATATATATATATATATATATATATATATATATATATATATATATATATATATATATATATATATATGTTATGCTTCAAACTTGTGTTGTATTTTGTGTTAGATGGTGTGTTTGAAAGTGATATATATAATATATATATATATATATATATATATATATATATATATATATATATATATATATATATATATATATATATATCACTTTAGAAATAGGTAAAAGCTTGTTAATAATTGAGAGATCTATTAACTAGTTGAACTCATGTTAAAATATTGAAAATAGTAGGATAGATATATTCATTAGACTGGTCACTTTAGATTAAAGGACTACAACCATAGGAGAAATCATAAGTTATACAAGATTTGCTTTAATGTTATTGTGAGACTTGGAAATTTGTTCTCCTAACTTATGCATATGCTTTGATGTTGTAGAAATACACCACTAGATCACTTTCTGCCTCATCTATCACCACATATCTCAACAGACACCACATCAAATGGATAATTGCCCGACATGACTATCACTATTGATTTAACTTATTTAATCTTATATATTACTACTCAACCTAAATATGTGACTACCAACCATTATTGTTATCATTTATCATGGCTATTCACAAAGGTTTGCATTGAGAATCAACTTAAGTTTATTATAATCTTTATCAATTTGATATTGTTGTTGTTACATAACTTTATAGTATTTAACTATGTATACTTGCGCATATAAATAGAAAATATTTTTTTGCACTATTATTGTTGATTGTATCAATAACACTTTGATTCTCTTAAACATTTACCCAAAGTTCTCATATAATTCACAATGTGAATAAAACATTTTCAATGACTTTGGGTTGCCAAAAACTAGAAGCCTACCAACTAAGGATACCTTTCATAAAACTTGTTACTATCATCATGCATTCGTAGATTTTTCATCTCACATATTCATTATTCTCCACTCTTTATTTTGTTTGTCTATTCACAAGATTAGAAAAAATAATCAAAGTTTTTGGTGAGTATCTTAAAAATAAATGCCAAAGGGAAGCAGCTTGTCCTTGTTAGTGTCGTCAAGCAAGATATGACGAAGATCAAGACCATCTAAAGGAAAATTGTCTAAGAAAGCTACGAAGATGTTTCTTCCTTGCTATGAGTATACCCTTGAGTTTACAAAAGTTGATGTACAGTGAGATGCCATCTCTGCCTTTGTTCAGTTCTACGATACTCCATTAAGGTATTTCACCTTTCAAGACTTTTATCTAGCGCCAACTTTGGAAGAATTTGATAGACTTTTGAACTTTTGAATTTTATATTTTCTTGCTATTCAATATGGTTGTAATAGTGTAGGATTTATTTTTCTGCATTTTTCTTTGCTTTTGTACAAATGTTAGTAATTAGGATGTATAGCAAGATAAACCAAGTAGTAGACAACCAAAAATTCAAAGACAAAATGCATGCAATCTGTGATACGGTGGGAGAATTGACTTGGGTGTTTTGCGTTTTATCGCAAATGTTTCAGTTTAGCAAGAGTCGCCACCAGACTTTTCTTTTATCTAAAAGGAAAGGTGAAAAAGCACAGGAAAGACCTTTGAGATGTTTTCTTGAGTTCAGGGTAGATTATGAAAGGGAAGATATTAGCACCATTTTCAATAATGGTTTTCCATGGGCTCTTAGTTGCTTGCTAGATCACTTGCTTTTGTTTGAAAATATGCTTTGTGTGGTTTTTTGAAAGTATTTTGAAAAGGTGCCATCGTTGGGCAAACTTTGTAATGATTCTCATTCGTAAGAATGTATACAAAGTGTTGATCTTTTGAAAATGTTTTCAAGTTTGTAAAATGTTTTGAAAGTGTTGGTGTTTGTTTTTAAAATAGCAAGGATGTTTTTATTTTTAAAATGAGCAAGCAACTAGGAATAATCTACCTACTCAAAAAGTCTTTCATGTTTATTTCCTCTTTCCTTTGACATTGTTATCTTACCATTGATTTGGTAAGTAACCCTATCTTTGGGTGTAAAGGACGGGCATGGGTCATTGTATAGCCATGATAGTAATATTGTGAGATATCTTAGCATTTTTCTTTGAGGTTCTAAGATCATTTGAAAGGCAACATTTGATAGTGTTATCGAGGGACAATGATCTTGTATTTTTTATTGTTTTTTTGGCTAAGATATCCCACATGCATAAAATGGCCAGTTTTAAAAGGCAACAAAGTGGAATTACCCTAAGGGTGTAAGTGTGCAAGTGTGTTGGTTTACATGAATTTAATCTTGGATTAGGGTTATCTACTTGTTGGTTTTATCTTTCCATACAAACTCTAATTACTAACATTTATATAAAAGCGATAAATTGCGGAAAATAAAATTACTACGCTATTACATCATTAGGGAAGGGGGTATACAAATTTACAAATGGGGATGACAAGTAAAGTAAATCCTAATTACTATTACAAGGCTTTGACAATTACATATATTATAATGCAAAAATAGTAAAATATGCAAGAGGGTGTAAAGTGAGACAAATTGTTTTTAGAGTTTTTTATAAAAAAGCTTTTGTAATTAATTTCATTGAAGAAAAACCTAAATCTAAGTTAACAAAAAAAGCTAATTGTTTAGAAATATATTTTTAAGGTTTCATTTGAAAACAAAGATTTTATAATGTTAGGTCATTCCAAGCATTGCAATATGTCCAAAATAAACTCAAAAATCTCAAAAAATCAAGAAATTTGATGCCCGAGCTGACACGGGTCGTGTTAGTGGACATGGGCACCCGTGTCAGGACCTGTCCATGACTTTTATGCGTTTTTTGGTTCTGGCAAAACTGACACGGTCGTGTCACATGACATTGGCACCTGTGTCAGCCCCTGTTTATCTTTTTTTTGCTCATGTACGTACCAGTAACATTGACACGGGCGGTGTCGTTTAACATGGGCACCCGTGTCAGCCTCTGTCCCTGCATATTATCATATGTTTTCAACCCAACTAAGAATACAAGGGTCGTGTCGTGTGACACGGGCGCCCGTGTCATCCTCTGGTCTGGCTTTTTGTTAGTTTTTTCTCATGGATATGTCTTGTTATATCTTTTGAGTGCAAAAGCAAATGATGTATGAAAAAATATATCACAGTTTGAGAAAGTTTACCTCTCGAAGAAGATGCTTTAGAACACATACGGTTGTTTCCGAGTGTAAAGTGGTGATTGGTCGAGCTCCTTTGAACCTTCTTGAAGTAACTCCAACCTTCCTTTTGTACTGAAAATGGTTGAACCGCTCCAACCAAGTCAAGTTGCAATGTATCTTTTTGAGTTTGGAAGATGGTGATAGTGATGTTACAGAAGTTATTCTTATGTTTGAACAACTTCTATAGTGTATGTGAAGTTTTTGGATAGTTTGTTTGGAGAAAATTTGCAAGGTATAAGATTCAAAGATTTGAACTTCAAAGCTCAAAAATGGAAGTTTATGGACAAATCTAGTTTTTGACAGCAAAAATGATTTTGAGTGTTAGTTTCCCCTCCTATTTTTCTGGCCTTTCTCTCTCTTTTTCTGACCTCTCTCTCTCTTGCAAATGCTTCTTCTATTTATAGGCAATGGGTTTGTGCATACGAGCTAATTAGGTTTTCAAAATAGCATGTTATGGTTTGGTTAGATTACAAAGATCAAATTATGTCAAGTACTCCATAGTCCCAAGATAAAGTACCAAAGTTGCTGGTATAGAGGAGCTACTTCCCATAATTTATCGTGGAGTATAATCAACAATAAGTAAGGTATGGGCTCAAGACAAACTTTGTACAAAAAGCTTGCTTTTCAAGAATAACAATGATGCCTTTATACCATAAATGGAAAGATCTTTTGGATAATGGTTTAAACACTTGAGTAATAGTTCAAGAGTGGTGTAAGCATTAAATTATAATTAGATTTGAAATTAAGGAAGCCTAAAACATAAGATTATGCAGCAAATCATAAGAGTTTTGTTATGTGTTCTTTACTAAAATGACTTGCAATTCAATAATGGATGCCCAACTTCAAGCCCTTGAATCTCCTAGCTCAAGTATGATAAATTCATGCTCTTGAATGTTTTGAAAAGTTTTAAACACCCTCTACAACTTTCATGTTGGCCATTTTGACAAAATCATCTCGTAACTATGTGAAAAAATTCCAATAAGTTAGGATAAAATCCAAACCAAAACTGCTGAAAATTTCTCTAAGTGTTTATTCAAAATTGACATGACTTCATGAATTTATAACTTAAAATCCAAGCATTTCTAGGAAACTTTTTGCCCTATAACATTTTATATCTCATTGAGATCTACAACTTTCATGTTGGAAGTTTCCCTTGAATCATCTTGCATCATGTTGGAAATTTGGCATAAAGTTGTTAAAAAAACATGAATTTTCCAACACTTGGAAAAATTTCTAAGTTTGAAATTTTGACTTTTCAAAGATGAAATTTGACTTTTTTGATTTCTTGATGAACAAGTTTCATATTCTTGAATGTCTTGATGAAATTTGATCTTTTGAATGTACTATTGACGAAAAAGTAAAAGTTTGACTTTCTAGTATGCAATTGACCATTTTGCCCTTGGGCCAATTCCAAATCTAAATTGATGTATCACTGCTGCAAACTTGACGTCATATAAGCTCTTATGAGATAACCTTTGAGAAATGAGAGGGAAAATTTTGGGGTACAACAACTTCCCCTGTTCAATCTTCTTAAACTTGAAGAGTTAGATTGGCGAGTCCGCCATTCGTGACCTGAAGGTGAAAGATGATTGAACACTAGAGTGCCCAAAAATTTTCACTCGGAGATGGATAGTGAATGGGCTTATAGATTCTATTTGAGAAATGTTGGTAAACACTGGAAGAAGTATCAGCACAAATCTCTTGTTAATTTATACTAAAACTTGATGTTTTACCTGTGGGAGACAAGAGTTAGTAAAATGCAGATGCATGCATGATGTTCACCAGATGTGGTATTATGTTAAATGCATATGGTATGTCATGCTATGATGTATGAATGTGAGATGTATGTTTATGTCCGGGAAAATAAATCCCTGACTGCTGCTGAGAAAATTCTGGGGGGTTGAATCCCTGATTGTCGTTGGGGATAAAGAATATGCATATCTTCAAACTTTGTTGAAAGGATGCTTTCGCTGGGGAATATCTCTTGAATGTCAGTTGTTATCTGGTCGGATCCAGGCTTCACAATTTGCTAAGGATGAAGTACTCAACTGCTATCTGGTCGGATCCAGGATTCACGGCAACTTACTGAGGGAAGAGATGAATTAACTGTTATCTGGTCGGATTCCAGGCTTTTTAGAAAATTTCTTGAAATTTAATAATTATCTAGTCGGATCCATGCTTCACAATAACTTGCTATGGATACTGAATTTAACTATTATCTGGTCGGATCCAGGCTTCGCAGTAACTTGAAATGGTAACTACTATCTAGTCGGGTCCAGGTTTCATGGAAAGCTGTACTATTATTTGGTCGAGTCCAAGCTTCATAGTGTCTCTCAGGGGATCATAGTTAATTGTTATCTGGTCGGGCTCCAGGTTTCACAATAAACTGTTTGAAAAACTGTCATCTGGTCGGGTCCAGGCTTTGCAGATTTCTGAGGTTGATGAGGTCAATTGCTATCTGGTCGGGTCCAGGTTTCGCAATAAACTGTTTGGGGATTTAGTTGTTATCTGGTCGGTTTCCAGGTTTCACAATGAATCTTCGAGGGTAATTTCTATCTGGTCGGATCCAGGCTTCACAACAACTTGTTGGGGTAGAGGCAAACTCTATTGGGGAAAAGAAATTAAACCTTGGTCAGATTGAGTTCAGGTTCTTATATATATTTGAAGAGTTAGACTATTATCTGGTCGGGTCCAGGTTTCATAGCATCTTGAAATTGAGATCAACTGTTATCTGGTAGGATCCAAGTTTTAGGTGTTCAAATTTTTTATCTGGTCGGGCCCAGGTTTCAGTAATTGAAGAAGTCAAACTATTATCTGGTCGGGTCTAGGCTTCAGTAATAACTTGAAAATTATGCTAATATCTGGTCGGATCCAGGCTTCATAGCATCTTTTGGAAATTGTAAAGGCTTTGCTGACGGATTTACTAGGGATCAGGGGTTGTGGCCCTGTGATTTGCAATAATCTGAAAGAAAATTCAAACGGGAGAGTGTAGACTCAGCCGGGTAGGACAGACTCAACTTGGGGAGGATACACTCAACTGGGGAAGATAAACTCCGTTTAGGGATAATATCCTTGGCTGGGGATGATATGCTTAACTAGGGATGATAGGCTCAGTTGGGGAACTTCGTGGTGTCTTGATTGTTATATGTTGGGGAAATTTGAACTCGGCTGGGGAGTTTTGTGGTTCCTTGATGATTGTTAGGGAAATAAAACCTGTTGGGGAAAGGTTTATTGCAGCCGTCCTTGTGGGGATAATGGTGATGAGATAACTCTGTGCGAATATTTCATATACATTAAAGAGATGCTTACTGCTACTTAGCAGGACACATGTGCCAAATAGTTTTAATTATGTTCATATGCATATGTTCATTCAATTTTAGTCATTGGACAAATTTGCATTCAAAACAAAGACAAAAATTGTGCACTTCAAAGTGTATTTGTATTGATATTTTGCCCATGAATAGGTGTTTTTGTACAGAGAGATAGAGATCCTAGTAAGAGAAAATCTTCAAAAGGAAAACAAAATTGAGAATGAAAACAAATAGCCATGTGAAATGATCTCATTGCCTTCCAACTCTACTATTTCCCCAATGTCTTCGAACGTCTCTTGCCGTTGATCGAAGTTGATTGGATTGATCTTGGACCGTTTAAACTTGGACCTTGATGATAAAATTGACTGTATTGATTCCACAGGACATAGTCATACGCTTTTAATCCTTAATTTTTTCCTGGACCTCCCTTTCGGGTTTTCGGCCCACCAGGATACCCTTTTTTGTCCAAGTCGCCCTTTCGAGTTTTCAACTTGCTGGGTGTACAATCTTTTGCATATATCCCTAATTTTGCCCAAACCTTTTGGTTTGTCGGGGTGCCCTTATTTTGCTTAGGTGTATCAACCTAACGGGTCTCTTATGCGTAGTATTTTTTAACTATGTCCGCGTTTATGGGATGTGGGAAATCCTCGCCATCCATGGTAGTCAGCATCATGGCACCTCCAGAGAATACTCTCTTGACAACAAATGGCCCTTCATAGGTGGGAGTCCATTTGCCTCTGGGGTCGCCTTGTGGTAAAATGATGTGTTTTATCATCAAGTCACCTACTTAATATACTCGAGGCTTGACCTTTTTGTTGAAAGCCTTGATCATCTATTTTTGGTACGTCTGACCATGGCAAACATAAGCTAATCGTTTTTTGTCGATCAAGTTCAACTGATCCATTCTCGTTTGAACCCACTCGTCTTCACCTAGGCCTGCCTCATTCATAATTCTTAGAGAGGGAATCTGAACATCCACTGGCAAAATAGCTTCCATGCAATAGACTAGAGAAAAGGGAGTTACCCCAGTTGATGTTCTAGCTGAAGTACGATAGCCATGTAGAGCAAACGGAAAAATCTCATGCCAATCCTTATAGGTTACTACCATTTTCTGCACAATCTTCTTGATATTTTTGTTGGCCGCTTCGACTGCGCCATTCATTTTTGGCCTATACGAAGAAGAATTGTGATGCTTGATCTTAAACTGAGTGCAAAGCTCAGTGATCATAGCATTGTTGAGGTTAGTCCCATTGTCGGTGATGATCCTTTCGGCGATACCATAACGGCATATGAGGTTGTGTATGATGAATCTGGCTACCACATTCTTGGTGACTGTGGCAAAAGAAGCGGCTTCGACCCATTTGGTAAAATAGTCGATAGCAACAAGAATGAAGCGATGTCCATTAGAGGCGGTAGGCTTGATCTCTCCAATCATGTCAATGCCCCAAAATGCAAATGGCCACGGGGCAGTCATGACATTCAGAGTGATAGGAGGCACATGGACCTTGTCAGCATAGATTTTGCATTTGTGACAGGTTCTTGAATGTTGATGGAAATTAGTCTCCATCGTTGACCAATAGTAACCTGCACTTAAGATTTTCTTAGCCATCGTATGTCCACTTGAGTGAGTACCGAAGAGACCATCGTGCATGTCTTCCATAATTTCCTCTGCCTCCTTCTTGTCCACACATCGGAGTAGAGTCGAATCATGGTTGCGTTTGTACAATATCCCGTTACTTAGGAAGAATTTGGCTGCAAATCTTTGCAATAACTTTCTGTCATTGATAGATGCCCCCTCTGGATACTCTTGTGCTTCAAGGTATCTCATCACTTCATGGTACCATGGCTTTTCCGCATCAGTGCCAAGCTCATAGAAATGTGCAGGTTCATCGAATCTTTCAATTGTTATCATAGGGGCTTCGTTGTCCCATCTGACTTTGAACATTGAAGACATTGTTGCCAAGGCGTCAGCCAACTGGTTTTCTTCCCTAGGGAAGTGCTCAAAAGTGATCTCTTTGAAGTAAGGAATTAGGGATAGCACAAGTTCCTTATAAGGGATAAGTTAGGGTATTTAGTGTCCCAATCTCCTTTTACTTGGCTGATCACTAAGGTGGAATCCCCGAACACATCCAAATGCTTGATCCTTAAGTCAATAGCAGCTTTCAGACCTAAGATGCATGCTTCATACCCGGCCATATTATTTGTGCAATCAAAGCATAGTCTGGAAATGAAAGGAGTGTGACAACCTTTAGGAGAGAGGATCACAGCACCAATTTCGTTACCTAAGGTATTGGAAGCCCTATCGAATACCATAGTCCATCGGGATCCTAGTTCAGGTCCGTCATACGGTCCAGATATCGCGTAGTCGGTTACCAGCATAATGTTCTCATCAGGGAAGTCGAAGTTTATTGATTGATAATCATCCACAGCTTGATGGGCCAAATGATCTGCTAGGACACTTCCTTTGATGGCTTTTTGATTCGTGTATTGAATTTCGTACTCAGTCAAGATCATTTTCCATCTGGCTATCCGTCCGGAAAGGGCAGGTTTCTCGAAGATGTACTTGATTGGGTCCATCTTAGAAATCAACAGAGTGGTATGAGTCAACATATATTGTCTTAGCCCGCGAGCAGCCCATGCCAAATCGCAGCAAGTTTTCTCGAGCAGTGAATATCTGGTTTCACAGTCGGTAAACATTTTTCTCAGGTAATAAATAGCATGCTCTTTTTGGCCAGACTCATCATGTTGGCCCAAAACACACCCCATAGAATTCTCTAGTACTGTCAAGTACATGATCAAGGGTCTTCCTTCAACTGGAGGCATGAGAATAGGAGGTTCTTGTAGTTATTCTTTGATTTTGTCAAAGGCAATCTGGAATTCATCATTCCACCTGACTACCTGATCTTTCTTCAAGAGTTTAAAGAGTGGTTCACAAGTAGCAGTTAAGTGTGATATGAAACAGACAATGTAATTGAGACAACCCAAGAATCCTCTAACTTCCTTTTCAGAATGAGGGACTAGCATTTCTTGGATGGCCTTTACCTTGGAAGGATCAACTTCAATGCCTTTATTGCTGATAACAAAACCTAGAAGCTTTCGAGATCGTACTCCAAATGTGCACTTGTTAGGGTTTAACCTCAGCTTGTACTTCTTCAGCCTCTCGAATAATTTGTGCAGGTGATCGAGATGTTATTCCTCGGTTTGTGATCTGGCAATCATATCATCCACATATACCTCTATCTCATGATGAATCATATCATGAAACAAAGATACCATAGCTCTTTTAAATGTTGCCCCTGCATTTTTTAGTCCGAACGGCATGACCTTGTAGTAGAAGGTGCCCCATTGGCTAACGAAAGTAGTCTTCTCCATGTCTTCAGGAGTCATCCTTATTTGATTATAGCCTGAGAAGCCATCCATGAAAGAGAATACTTTATGTTGAGTAATATTATCAACTAAGACGTCAATGTGCGGTAGAGGAAAGCCATCCTTGGGGCTCGCCCTATTCAGATCCCTATAGTCTACGCACATGTGAACTTTCCCATCTTTCTTTGGCACTGGCACCACATTGGAAACCCATTGAGGATAGGATGTGACAGCTAGGAACCCTGCATCGAACTGTTTCATCACTTCAGCTTTGATCTTTTTGGACATATCAGGCCCCATGCGACGAACCTTTTATTTAATAGGAGGGCAGTCCTCCCTTGTCGGTACACGGTAAACGACGATGTCGGTATCAAAACCATGCATATCTTCATAAGACCAAGCAAATACTTCCATATAATCATGCAACATCTAAACCAACCTGCTCTTAACACTACTTTCCAAATTAGCACCGATCCTGATTTCCTTCTTATCAGACTCAGTACCCAGGTTAATAACTTTAATTGACTCTTCATGTGGTTGAATAGCTTTTTCCTCTTGTAACAGAGGTCTGGATAGTTCTCCTAGTATGTCATAATATTCCTCGCCTTCGTCTTCGGCTTGGTTGATAGGACATTCAAAGTCATAGTCGACAATAGTAGAGTCATTGGCAATAGAATCCAGAGTGGATGTAGACCTGCAAGAGTGTGCGTGTGTGTGCATGTAAGATACATGGCTATTTTTGAAAATGTATTTGAAAGAAAGGAAATATAATGAACACAAATGTTTGAATGCAAAAGATTCCAATGTACTGAATTATCATATGATTAGATGAACATAAATAAAACCCTTAACAAATGGACCAAAGTGCCCCGGGCTAGGCAAATGGCTTAAAAGTTATTATTAAAATATTACAGACAACAAGTTATTGAATTGATGGAAAAGCAATAACAAGTACATTACTCCTTAATGAAGGAGATGGGCACAAAGTCCTTTGTATGCCAATTCTCCAGCTCCATTGTAGTTGGGTGCACCCACTCCTCAAATGTAGTCTCTTCTTCAGAATCACCCACGACGTTGACTCCATGGCTTCCAATGCAGATAGGTGGCTTTCCAGCACGAGTATGCCTCACTTCTTTCTGAGCTTGGACGGTGAAGCCCAAACCAAATTTTTATGCCTTAAAAGGGATATCGAGGAGTTTCCCCCAAGTATCACAGTTTCCTTCTTCGATTGCCGTACGGGCATCCTTGACTGAAACCATCTTTGGTGTGGCCTTAACAGCTTTAGACTCAACAGAGGAACATTTAGTAGTAACAATCATCGGTGGTACGACCTCAAAGGCTTGACATGGGGTTTCAAGGAATTCTCCGTCCATCTCTACGTACTTGAAAGAGTTAAGGTGGCTCACCATAAACTCTTCTTCCCCACAGATGGTGGCTATCCTGCCTTTGACTGGGTATTTGAGTTTCTGATGGAGGGTTGAGGTCACTTCCCCAGCCTTATGAATCCACGTCCGACCTAATAGACAAGAATATGCCGGACTAATATCCATAATATAGAAGGTGGATTTGAAGGTTTGGGAACCCACTTTGATTGAAAGATCTACCTTCCCATGAACAATCCTCTTTGATCGGTCAAACGCCCTTACAATGATATCGCTTGGCTTCAATACTAAATCCTCACAGTCGAGATGGTCTAATGCCCCCTTGGGTAATACATTCAGAGAAGAACCAGTTTCGACTAGCACATGTGCTAAGGTGGTCCCTTTGCACTCGATTGACACATGTAATAATTTGTTGTGATTCTTCCCGAGAGGTGTTAAGTCAGCATCTGAAAACCCCAAGCCATTATCAATTATCAGGCTAGCCATGCAATTCTCAAATTGGTTTGTTGTTGTCTCATGGGGGACAATAGCTTTTTTCAGGAACTTGATTAATGTCCGAGCATGGGCATCGGAGCAAAGCAACAATGACAACATTGAAATCTTAGAAGGGGTTTTCCCCAACTGTTCTACAATTTTGAAGTTGTTTCTTTTTATGATCTTCAAAATATCGTCCGTCTTGCGGGCAGAGGGTTCTTCATCAGCTACGTCTTTGGAGGGTACCTCAATCACATCACGCTCAACAACATTCCCCTTCCCTCTGGTATCGCTATTTGGCTTAGCAGCGGTAATGCCAATGGGCATCTTTGAAACTACTGGAGGTGAGATATTGGGTGAAAATATTCTCCCAGTTCTAGTTACTTTGCTTGAGCCAGCTATGTTTCCAACATCGTCATCTTTTCCTTCTTTGATCCAGGCATCTTGTCTAATCCCATGATAGAACACTTCAGCACCGTAATTCCATGGTACCGCTTTATTTGAAGAGTAAGGAATTGGTCCGAGATTGGTAATTATTAAGGGAGAAATTGTGGGTTCATTTGAAATCCTAATAGGACCTTTGGAGGTGATCCTAAGAGGCTTATTGGAGATGGTAATAATGGAGAGGTCTTCACATTTGTTAACCAAACTCTTGGCAGGCGGAGTCTTTTCAAACAAAAGTTCGTGGCTATCCATCAGGCATTGTATACCTTTTTCCAGCCCTTCACATCCATTGGGTTGTCTTGTACAGCACACGCAGTCTTCTTCACATCCAGGGTAGATCCCAGCTTTCAACAGATTGTTCTTGATTAAATTCAACGGAGTAGTCAATTCTTCAACAGAGGCAATAAAAATTGTATCTTCAACAACATTAACACCTTTGTCATGCTTCGGCATTGGAGCGGTAATTACATTCGACATTGGAGGAGGATCAAACTCAATAGTCTTGTTGTCAATTAAATCCTGGATCTTGTTCTTCAAGGCCCAACACTGATCAGTCTCGTGCCCGGGGTTGTTCGAATGGTAATCACACTTTGCGTTTGGATTATACTTTGGTGACGAGGTGTCAGGGTTGGCGAGAGGATCGGGCAATGTCACTAAATTAGCCTTAAGCAAATGTTGAAGGGCTTGATATAGTGACATGCCTAATGTAACTCCCGTAATTTAATTAATTATTTAATTAAATTATTTTTGGAATATTTGTGAAGTTGTATTATAATTAATTGGATTTAATTATTTTATTAAGTGGAGAAATAATATTAGAGATATAATATTATGTGGTGAAATAATATTAGAAGTATAATATCATTTGATGTGGGCTTGTTTTTAAAGGAATGGAAGTAATAATGGGGTGTATTGGTTTTGATCCCAATAAGGAGTAAATAGAATAATAGGGTTATTTTATGGTTGTTGGAATAGAATAGATCGAAAGGAGCAGTAGAAGAATAAGGATTGAGAGGAGAATGTGCCAGTTGCTGGAAAAAGTGGAAAACGGCAAGAACGTGAATTCAACAAGAAATTGTAGAGCGACCTTCAATCCAAGGTAAGGGTGGGGTTCTGACTCTATAATTGGGTTTATGATGATTGGTATGTGGGGTTAGAGATGTTTGATGTCTTGTTCTTGAATTGAGAATATATGATTGTTGTATGATGAAGAATTGATGAATTTTAGATGAATATTGAAGTCATGATGTTGTTCAATTGATGTAGTAGTATAAGGTAATTAGGGGTGATGAATCATCATGATTATGTTAAGTTTTAGGGCTTTAGGTATGAAAAACATAGAATATGGCAGTGATGAAAACACAGAATATTACAGTAATGAATAATGCAGAATTAGACGTGAAGGATATCAGAAGTTGCCGTAGTAGAATAATGAATCAAATTGGAGATATAATTTGTCATACTATTCTTAGTTAGGTTGACATCGGGCTAAGAATTAAAATAGTAGGATTAATAAAAAGTAGAAGTTCTGATGTTAGAAGTATGTTGTTAGAAGTTGCGTCAGATTAGTGCAAAGTAGAAGTTCGGATGTTAGACGTATGTTGGTTAGAAGTTACGTTGTCAGAAGATTTTGTCATCAGAAGTTGTATTGGTCAGAAGTTGTGTTGGTTAGAAGTTGTATTGGTCAGAACTTGAGTTGGCCAGAAGTTGTATTGGTCAGAAGTTGAGTTGGCCAGAAGTTGTATTGGTCAGGAGTTGAGTCGGCCAGAAGTTGTATTGGTCAGAAGTGAGTTGGTCAGAAGTTGTGATGGTCAGAGGTTGTGTTGTCAGAAGTTGAGTTGTTAGAAGTTGAGTTATTAGAAGCTGTGTTGGTTAGAAGTTGAGTTGGTCAGAAGTTGTTCTGGTCAGAAGTGGCGTTGGACGTTACGTTGTTTTCATACAGAATATGAAGGATAGATGCTTAGAAGCTATTGTTTGAATCATAACAGTAGGTTAGTGACGGTCATGACGTTAGAGTTACAGAATAGCAGTATAGATCTACTGTGGTATTAAAGTACAGTTGTGTTGTTAGTGAGAAGTTGTTAATGATGTTGTGATGATAATTTATAATAAATACATGATGTTTGATAAATTATTATGATGATATGAGATATTGATGATGAGACGTTAAGATATTTTGAGATGTTGATAAATTTTGAGATGCTTTTGAGATAATTGTTAATTTGAGGTGAATTTTGAGATGTTGTTATTTTTTAGATGATTTGAGATGTTGTTAACTTGGGTATTGTTATTACATTCATGGTTGTGTCGCATACATTGAATTTTTGAGATGGAGCTTATGCTTGTTAAGATGGCCTGTATTGGCGAATTTTGAGATGAAGGCTATGCCTTGTTGATGCCTCTATTAATTGGAAAAAAATTTGAGATGGGAGTTCTGCTCCAATAGTACCACATACATTTGCATAGTATTGAGTCGAACTATATGATTTCATAAAGAAGTGTATTTTGATGTTGATGAATGTGTATATATGTTGTAATATTGTTGATTATGAGATGGGAAGTGGTGATGTTGTTGATCTAATTTAATATATTAATTTTTATGCGCTTTATTATATTGTTAGATATCTCACCCCTTCTGTTTGAATGTTGACCTTATGTTGGTAACGTGCAGGTAATCGACAGTGAAGGTTGTATACCTTCAGTAGTTTGAGTCAGTGTCGTTGCTCTGATATGTAACACTCGGGGGGATGAACGCTTGATGTTTTTGATTGTTGATTTTCAGTTGTGAACTTTAAATTGATTATTATTAAATATGTGATGCTTCGACGTTGTTGTTTTGTTATTAATGATGTTATTAAGAATTCTGTTGCGTAGATGTTGAATTATTTTATTAAAGATGTTATGATGATGGTTCATCCGAAGTTTTGAAAGTGTTATATATCCATAATGAATGCAATGAATTTGATAGAAGAATTTGTGACGTCCCAATTTGTTTGCATGATTGAATTTTATAACTCTGATTTATTTATATAATTGCTTGGGGTAGAATTGGGGTGTTACAATGTTGGTATCAGAGTAAAAGGTTGGTCCGACCATGTCGTCGAGTCGTAGTTGTCTAACAATAGAGTATTGTTAATTTGATTTCTAACCGTTGTTTATGTTGTAGTGAGAAGTTGAGATGGATGGAAGGAATGATGATGCACTTGTTGCTGCTTTAGAAGCAATGGCTCATGCGATGGAAAATCAATCGAATGTTGAGGAGAATGCTGGATCTCGTAGCATGGAAACTTTCCAGAGAGAGAATCCACCTACATTCAAGGGATAGTATGATCCGGACGGAGCATTGGAGTGGTTGAAAGAGATTGAGAGAATCTTTCGCGTGATGGACTGCACTCCAGCGCAGAAGGTTCATTATGAGACTCATATGCTGGCATTGGAGGCTGATGACTGGTGGCTAGAGAATTGTCAGAAGTTGGAAGCTACAGGTGAGAATGTCACTTGGGCTGTGTTCCGTATGGAATTTTTGAGAAAGTACTTTCCTGAAGATGTCTGTGGTAAGAAGGAAATTGAGTTTCTAGAGCTGAACCAAGGAAGTATGTTTGTTGTTAAGTATGCTGCAAAGTTTGCTGAGTTGGCTAAGTTTTATCCGTATTACGCTGAAGAAAATGCTGAATTTTCAAAGTGTATTAAGTTTGAGAACGGGTTGCGCCCGGAGATTAAGAAAGCAGTTGGATACCAGAAGATCAGTGTCTTTGCTGATTTGGTTGATAGCTGCAGAATATATGAAGAGGATAATAATGCTCATTACAAGATTATCAGTGAGAAGAGGGGTAAGCATCAATAGAATCGTGGTAAGCCTTATGATGCCCCAGCTGGTAAAGGTAAACAGAAAGTTGCTAAGTTACAGAGGACTAGTGGGGGTGATGCTCCTGCTAGTGTGGTTTGCTTTAAGTGTGGGAAACCTGGGCACAAGAGCAATGTGTGCACTGCTGAAGTGAAAAGGTGTTTTCGTTGTGTCAAGAACGGACATGTTGTATCTGAATGTGAACATAAGGATGTAATTTGTTTCAACTGCAGAGAAGAAGGGCATATTGGTAGTCAGTGTCTGAAACCGAAGAGGGCTCAGTCAAGTGGAAAGGTGTTTTCTTTAGTGGAGGATCAGACAGTTGTTGAGGGCATACTTATCCAAGGTACATGGTTCATTAATAGTACTCCTTTAATTACTATTATTGATACTGGTGCTACGCATTGTTTTATTGTTGCTGGTTGTGTTTAAATATTGGGTCTTATGTTGGCTTCTTTGAATGGAGAAATGGTCGTCGATACTCCAGCCAAGGGGTCGGTGACTACTTCTTTTGTGTGTGCTAAGTGTCCCTTGTCGATCTTCGACAGAGACTTTGTTGTTGATTTGGTTTGTTTACCGTTAAGAGGTTTGGATGTGATTTTGGGTATGAACTGGTTAGAGCATAATTGTGTTCATATTAACTGTTATGACAAGTCTGAAGTTTTCTACTCCTGAAGAAGAGGAAGATGGTCTGTTGTCTGCTAGACAGTTGAGGAAGTTGATGCAAGGGGAAGCACAAATGCTTACGTTGATGGCGTCGCTATCTGTAGAGACTCAAGCTATAATTGAGGAATTGCAGGTGGTGTGTGAATTTCCTGAAGTTTTCCCTGATTAGATTCCTGATGTACCGCTGGAGAGGGAAGTTGAATTTGCTATTGATCTTGTACCTGGTACCAGACTTGAGTCTATGGCACCATACAGGATGACTGCATCTGAGTTGTCAGAGTTGAAGAAGCAATTGGAAGAGTTACTTGAGAATAATTTTGTAAGACCAAGTGTGTCGTCGTGGGGAGCCCCAGTGTTGTTAGTGAAGAAGAAAGACGAAAGTATGAGGCTTTGTGTTGATTATAGACAGTTTAATAAGGTGACGATTAAGAACAAGTATCCGCTTCCAAGAAAAGATGACTTGATGGACCAATTGGTGCATGCTCGTGTGTTTAGTAAGATTAATTTGAGGTCCGGTTACCATCAGATTAAAGTGAAGGATGAAGATATTCAGAAGATGGCTTTTAGAACGTGTTATGGACATTACGAGTATTTGGTGATGCCTTTCAGTGTTACTAATGCGCCGGGAGTATTCATGGAATATATGAATCGTATCTTTCATACTTATTTGGATCGATTCATAGTGGTGTTCATTGATGATATTTTGATTTACTCTAAGTCAGAAGAAGAGCATGTTGAACACTTAAGAGTAGTATTGCAAGTTTTGAAAGAGAAGAAGTTGTATGCAAAGCTGTCCAAGTATGAATTATGGTTGAAAGAAGTTAGTTTTCTTGGTCATGTGATTTCAGGTAGTGGCATTGCTGTAGATCCATCGAAGGTTGATGTTGTGTTGCAATGGGAAACTCCAAAGTCATCTACTAAGATTAGAAGCTTCTTGGGATTAGATGGTTATTATAGAAGGTTTATAGAAGGGTTTTCTAAGTTGTCACTTCCGTTGACTAAGTTGGCTTGTAAAGGTAGAGCTTTTGTATGGGATGTTCAACGCGAAGAAAGTTTTACAGAATTAAAGAAGAGGTTGACGTCGGCTCCGATTTTGGCGTTGCCTAATCCAGGAGAGCCTTTTGTGGTGTATTGTGATGCTTCTAAGATGGGTTTAGGAGGTGTGCTTATGTAGAATGGTAAGGTAGTTGCTTATGCGTCAAGGCAGTTGAGGACTCATGAAAAGAACTATCCTACGCATGATTTAGAGCTTACTGTTGTTGCTTTTGTGTTGAAAATTTGGAGGAATTATCTTTATGGCTCTAGATTTGAAGCGTTTAGTGACCATAAGAGCTTAAAGTATTTATTCGACCAGAAAGATCTGAATATGAGGCAACGAAGATGGTTGGAATTGTTAAAGGATTATGATTTGAGTTTGAATTATTATCCAGGAAAAGCGAATGTGGTAGCTGACGCGTTAAGTCAAAAGACTTTACATATGTCAGCAATGATGATTAAAGAGTTGGAATTAATTGAGCAATTCAGAGATATGATCTTAGTTTGGGAGGTTACTCCGTAGAGTGTTATTTTGGGTATGTTGAAGATTAATAATGAATTTCTAGACAGTATCAGAGAAGCTCAGAAGTTGGATATGAAACTGGTAGATTTGATGGTTGGGATTGATCCATCTGAGACTAGTGATTTCAAGCTAGATGAGCAAGGTGTGTTGAGGTTTCATAATTGGATTTGTATTCCTGATGATGCTGAGATAAAGAAAGTGATACTTGAAGAGAGTCGTAGAAGTAAGTTGAGTATTAATTCAGGATCTACGAAGATGTATCAAGATTTGAAAGGTTTGTTTTGGTAGCCTGGGATGAAGAGTGACGTGGCTCGGTTTGTGTATGCATTTTTGACTTGTCAGAAGTCGAAAGTTGAACATCAGAAGCCTGCAGGATTGATGCAACCGTTGGAAGTTCCAGAATGGAAATGGGATAGCATTTCAATGGACTTTGTGACGGGGTTACCTAATACTTTAAGAGGACATGATTCGATTTGGGTAATTGTTGATAGGCTTACGAAGTCATCTCATTTTATTCCTATTAACATCAGTTTTCGAGTGTCAAAGTTGGCTGAGATTTATATTAGTGTGATTGTGAAGCTGCATGGTGTTCCTTTGTGCATTGTATCAGATAGAGATCCAAGATTTACTTCTGATTTTTGGAAGAGTTTGCAAGAAGCATTGGGTTCTAAGTTAAGGTTAAGTTCAGCATATCATCCTCAGACAGATGGTCAGACTGAATGGACGATTCAATTGTTGGAAGATTTGCTGAGGGCATGTGTTCTTGAGAAGGGAGGTTCGTGGGATACTTATCTTCCATTGATAGAGTTCACCTATAATAACAATTACCATTCTAGTATTGGGATTGCACCTTTTGAAGCGTTGTATGGTCGAAGATGTAGAACTCCTTTATGTTGGCATGAATCTGGAGAAAGTGTAGTACTTGGACCTGCACTTGTTCGTGAGACTACTGAGAAGGTGAAGTTGATTCGGGAAAAGATGAAAGCGTCACAAAGTAGACAGAAGAGTTATCATGACAAGCGAAGGAAGGATTTAGAATTTCAAGCTGGTGATCATGTGTTTTTGAGAGTTACACCTTTGAATAGTGTTGGGCGAGCATTGAAGTCTAAGAAGCTCACTTATCATTTTATTGGACTGTATCAGATTTCGGAGAGAGTGGGGAATTTTGCTTATAGAGTGGCTTTACCGCCTAATCTTTCAAATTGGCATGATGTGTTTCATGTGTTGCAACTTCGGAAGTATATTTCAAATCCATCTCATGTGATTCATATGGATGATGTGCAAGTACGGGATAATCTTACGGCGGAGACAATGACTGTACGGATCGCAGATCGTGAAATGAAGACTCTGAGGGGAAAAGAGGTTACCTTGGTTAAAGTGGTTTGGATAGGAGCTTCTGGTGAAATAATGCCTTGGGAGTTGGAGAGCAAGATGCGAGACTCCTATCCTGAATTGTTTGATTGAGGTAAATTTTCGAGGACGAAAATATTCTAAGTGGGGGAGAGTTGTAACGCCCGTAATTTAATTAATTATTTAATTAAATTATTTTTGGAATATTTTTGAAGTTGTATTATAATTAATTGGATTTAATTATTTTATTAAGTGGAGAAATAATATTAGAGATATAATATTATGTGGTGAAATAATATTAGAAGTATAATATTATTTGATGTGGGCTTGTTTTTAAAGGAATAAAAGTAATAAGGGGGTGTATTCGTTTTGAGCCCAATAAGGAGTAAATAGAATAATAGGGTTATTTTATTGTTGTTGGAATAGAATAGAAAGAAAGGAGCAGTAGAAGAATAAGGATTGAGAGGAGAACATGCAAGTTGCTGGAAAAAGTGGAAAACAGCAAGAACGTGAATTCAACCGGAAATTGTAGAGCGGCCTTCAATCCAAGGTAAGGGTGGGTTCTGACTCTATAATTGGGTTTATGATGATTGGTATGTGGGGTTAGAGATGTTTGTTGTCTTTTCCTTGAATTGAGAATATATTGATTGTTGTATGATGATGAATTGATGAATTTTAGATGAATATTGATGTCATGATGTTGTTTAATTGATATAGTAGTATAAGGTAATTAGGGGTGATGAATCATCATGATTATGTTGAATTTTAGGGCTTTAGGTATGAAAAACGTAGAATATGGCAGTGATGAAAATGCAGAATATTGCAGTAACGAATAATGCAGAATTAGACGTGAAGGATATCAGAAGTTGCCGTAGTAGAATAATGAATGAAATTGGAGATAGAATTTGTCATACTGTTCTTAGTTAGGTTGACATCAGGCTAAGAATTAAAATAGTAGGATTAATAAAAAGTAGCAGTTCTGATGTTAGAAGTATATTGTTAGAAGTTGCATCAGATTAGTGCAAAGTAGAAGTTTTGATGTTAGACGTATGTTGGTTAGAAGTTATGTTGTCGGAAGATTTTATCATCAGAAGTTGTATTGGTCAGAAGTTGTGTTGGTCAGAAGTTGTATTGGTCAGAAGTTGAGTTGGCCAGAAGTTGTATTGGTCAGAAGTTGAGTTGGCCAGAAGTTGTATTGGTCAGGAGTTGAGTCGGCCATAAGTTGTATTGGTCAGAAGTGAGTTGGTCAGAAGTTGTGATGGCCAGAGGTTGTGTTGTCAGAAGTTGAGTTGTTAGAAGTTAAGTTATTAGAAGTTGTGTTGGTTAGAAGTTGAGTTGGTCAGAAGTTCTTCTGGTCAGAAGTGGCATTGAACATTACGTTGTTTTCATACAGAATGTGAAGGATAGATGCTTAGAAGCTGCTGTTTGAACCATAACAGTAGGTTAGTGACGATCAATACGTTAGAGTTACAGAATACCAGTATTGATCTACTGTGGTATTAAAGTACAGCTGAGTTGTTAATGAGAAGTTATTAATGATGTTGTGATGATAATTTATAATAAATAAATGATGTTTGATAAATTATTATGATGATATGAGATGTTGATGACGAGACGTTAAAATGTTTTGAGATGTTGATTGATTTTGAGATGCTTTTGAGATGATTGTTAATTTGAGATGAATTTTTAGATGTTGTTATTTTTGAGATGATTTGAGATGTTGTTATCTTGGGTGTTTTTATTTCATTCATGGTTGTGTCGCATACATTGCATTTTTGAGATGGAGCTTATGCTCGTTGAGATGGCCTGTATTGGAGAATTTTGAGATGAAGGCTATGCCTTGTTGATGCCTCTATTAATTGGCAAAAAAATTTAGATGAGAGTTCTGCTCCAATGGTACCAAATGCATTTTCATAGTATTGAGTCGCACTATAGGATTTCATAAATAAGTGTATTTTGATGTTGATGAATGTGTATATATGTTGTAATATTGTTGATTATGAGATGAGAAGTGGTGATGTTGTTGATCTAATTTAATATATTAATTATCATGAGCTTTATTATATTGTTAGATATCTCACCCCTTCTGTTTGAATGTTGCCCTTATGTTGGTAACGTGCAGGTAATCGAGAGTGAAGGTTGTATACCTTCAGTAGTTCAAGTCGATGTCATTGCTCTGATATGTAACACCCAGGGGATGAACGCTTGCTGTTTTTTATTGTTGATTTTTAGTTGTGAACTTTAAATTGATTATTATTAAATATGTGATGCTTCGAAGTTGTTGTTTTGTTGTTAGTGATGTTATTAAGAATTCCGCTGCATAGATGTTGAATTATTTTATTAAAGATGTTATGATGATGGTTCATCCGATGTTTTGAAAGTGTTATATATCCACGATGAATGCAATGAATTTGATAGAAGAATTTGTGACGTCCCGATTCGTTTGCATGATTGAATTTTATAACTTTGATTTATTTATATAATTGCTTGGGGTAGAATTGGGGTGTTACACCTAACCTTGTAAATTGTCTTCTTCGAGTTTCGAAACGTTGATGATTTGCAGATGGTCCTGGAGTAGGAGTTGGATTGGAGATTCAGACAACATTGACAGACGGGTGGTCATTCTTCTTGGTATGGGCCCTTGCCCCATACACAACATTAACTTCCTTCTTTGCAGCAAAAGGATTCTTGATAGGATTGGGAGTGGAGGTAGATGCCATAGATATTTTCCCACTTTTAATGCCGCTTTCAACTCTTTCACCGGTTAAGATTAATTCGGTGAAACCAGAAGAAGAGCAGCCAACTGACAGATTAAAGAAAGGACCAGATAAAGTGCCCATGAACATGTCGATGTGCTCCCTACCAGTCAAGGGGGGTTGGACCCTACTAGCAAGGTCTCTCCACTTTTGCGTGTATTCCTTAAATCCTTCATTCTTCCCCATGGTCATATCTTGCAATTAAACCCTCATTGGCGCCAAGTTGGCGTTGTACTGATACTGATTGTAGAAGGCAGTAGCTAAATCCTCCTAAGTGTTGATACGAGAACCATCTAACTGATAAAACCATTCAAGTTGTGTTCCAGCCAAGCTTTCTTGGAAAAAGTGAACCCATATCTTCTTATCGGTAGTTTGTGGCTGTATCTTGCGCACATAAGACTTTAAATGGATTTTTGGACAAGAAACCCCATCGTACTTGAAAAAGATTGGTATTTTGAATTTGTGGGGAATGACTACCCCAAAGATCAAACCCAAATCATCAAAATCTAAGCTGAGAACGGCTTGGATATCAACAGCTTTTAATCTGTCTTCTAACTGCTTGTATTTGATATCAGTGGGTGGGTACTGCTCGTTGAAATAATCATCGTCAGATACTTGATCGTTGATACAGTCATCCTGAGTACTCTTGACCTCACCAATCTGGTTCTCGTCCTCTTCGGATGAATCTTCTTCTACTGGGATTTGACGGATTGTCTCTTTGAACCTTTTACCCATGTTTAGTAGAGCTTTTTTCTTTGGCTTTTTCTTAACGGCTAGCAAAGCCATCATATCTTGCTGCCCCTTAGCTAGGGCTAGTAGAGTTTCTGAAACTTAGAATTTTGGCCTTGGAGATCCTTCACCGTTTGCTCTAGATCCATCTTGCTGAAATAAACAGCAGAAAGATAAGGAAACCTGTTATGCGAAAACCTGTCATGTTATGATGCATGAATATGTATATGTAAATGATTTCAAGGATTAATGAAATTTAAATTTGTATAGACAAAAGAATGAACAAACGTTAACTTTCATTAGTCAAAACAAGAAATATTACATTATGCCCCTTGGGCTTACAAAATAGCTTTCTAAGATAAAAAGATCGAACGCATCCTCTTTGGCGCGAGATAAGCGTTCACATTTTGCTCTTCTTGTAGTTGTTTCGTAAGCTCCAAGACCCTCTTCTCACTAGCATAGAACTGAGCCTCGAAAGTATCTCGTTCTTCCTTCAGCTGGATCCAACCCTTTTGTAAGTCTTCGAGAGAGGTAGGCATGTCAGGATGGAGGATAGTGTAGGCAACATCTCCTTCGACCACAGGCTCCACGATGACTGGTAAAATGGAAGGATAAGGCATCACAAGTGTCTGAGCACGAGCCCGTACCCATTTAAGGTAAGGCTCGAGGGGAATGGAATTCTTGTGTCCTAGCGTCTTGCTATCCACCTTATTCAACATCCTCCAAGGTCGGACAAACCTCTGGAGATAACCTTAATCGTCATTCTCGTAGTCAAATACCACTCCTTGGATGAGCATCTCATGGGGACCATCCCTCCGAGCGTGACCAAACTATCGTAGGGATAAACAAGGGTTGTAAGTGATACATCCTCTAATGCCAAGCAAAGGGACATTAGGGAACTCTCCACAATGGTCGATGATAGTAACATTATCCAAAGAGCGGGAACACCAATGAATATTTGAATGTCTCAGTGCCATCAATCTATGTGACCACCTTGAACCTTGCTCATTCTTCAATACAGATTGGGGAAGATGCGAAATAAATCATCTCGCCAAGAGAGGAGTACAACACATGAGGATTGTAACGCCCGTAATTTAGTTAATTATTTAATTAAATTATTTTTAGAATATTTGTGAAGAAGTGTTAGTATAATTGGATTTATTTTATTAAGTGGAGGAATAATAATATTTGAGGTATTATATTATTATGTGAAATAATATTAGAAGTTTAATATTATCAAGGTGGCTTTAATTTGAGATAGTGGAAGTAATAAGGGGGTGTAGGTTTTGAGCCCAATAAGAAATAATATAATAATATTAGGTTATTTTATTATTTGTTGTTAGAATAGAAGGAAGAAGCAGTAAGAAGAGAAATAAGGATTTGAGGAGAACATGAAGCTGCTGGATTTTGAAGGAAACGACAAGAACAAAGATTCAACCCGGAAATTATAGAGCGACCTTCGATCCAAGATAAGGGTGGGGTTTTGACTTTATAATTGGGTTCATGATGTTTGATATATGGGGTTAGATGTAATTGTTGTTTGTTCTTGCATAAATTGCATTATGAATGATGTATGATGAAGATTTGATGAATTTTTAATGAATAAGAATGTTATTATGTTGTTTGATCAATGGAGTAATAGAGTGTAATATTAGGTGATGAATTATCATGATCATAATAAGGTTTGTAAGGTTAAGACTATGATTCCCAAAACAAAATACAGTAGAAAACGCAGAAAATTATGCAGACTGTCGAAGGATGTGTTGACCCTAAGCTGCATGTGTCGATACATGAAGGATATTCGACTCAGGATGATTCGATGCATGCAGGGCATGTGTCGATACATGAATTATGTTCGACTCAGGATGAGTCGATGCATGCAGGGTTTGCGTCGATACATGATGAGTACAAGACTCAGGATGAGTCGACACGAAGAGTGCATGTGTTGATACATGCTGTATTGAAAACCAGAATGAGTCGATCCATAAGGAGGATGTGTCGACTCATAGTGTTCAGATGAAGCAGGATGAGTCGATCCAAGGAGTTTTGTGTCGATACATAATACTGGATTTTTGACAAAATTGACTTCTAATTGCTGTAACTTGAGTTGTAGGATGCTGTTTGAGATGTCGTTCAAAGCGTTGATTAGCTAACACGATGAACTTTATTCTAGATGATTTAAATGATGATTAAGAGGTGTAATCCCAGTAACTAATTTAGGACATAGAATTAATTCCCGTAGATGACCGTTGTGCTGGTTGTTGAACAAAATGAGGAATATGAGATGTTAGAGGTTGCTGTTAGAATTATGACAGTAGGATTTAGTGACAGTAATATTGTACAGTAGCAGAATAATAGTATGGCTTACTGTATTATTAATATACAGTTGAGTTATTAGTAAGATATGGTTATTAAAGTGGTGAATGAAAAAACTTAACGAGGATGAAGTTAAAGTGAGCACTGCAATCTTGTGTGAAAGACGCAGAATGACATCCATTCAAAATTAAGATAAGTTTACAACTCTCACTTTAACTTTACCCTCTCATTTTGGATGCCATTATGAGACAAGTACGTTTCTGAAATATTTTATGTGTTGATATGTTGTTGTTGTTATTAATAAAATTTCTATGTTGTATGTAGTTTATGCTATGCTTTGATGATTTTGTTATTTTTAACAAGAGTTATTTGTTGTATCTTTTATGTTGTTTAAGGTTTATTGTTGATGAATATTGTTGTTAATGTTTGTTTAAAAGATGAGTTTATTATATCTTATGTGATTTGAGTGTTTTTCCAACACTTTACAAAATATATAACTATTCGGATTGCATTAGAAAATTATAATATGTTTCTTCAGCCCATTATTTGAATTTCACTCTTGAATCGTTAGAACTTGGTTTAAAGCTTCTAGTTCGTCAACCGTCACTTTCTCCACCTCTAATTTTTTTTTCAAAGTAAATAATATTTTGCTAAATAAACTAGAGGTGAAGGAAGGGGAGGTTGAAGAACTAGGAGCATTAAACCAAGATCTAACAATTATAGAACAAAATATGAATCTGAAAAATTCTTATTTAATATTGAATATATAACATGTTCTTTTAATATAACTTAATTTGTCATATTATAATATTCTAGATCAGATTTAAAAGTTATATGCTTAGTGAACATTCGTGAAATAAGCATTCCACATAATCTATAATAAACTCAATGTATATATCATAATGATTGTTTGGACAACCATTGTTAAATATTATGCATTAAAAAATATGACAACAGTTGTTTTATATAACAGTTGTGATAAATAGCGTGCTATATAATTTATAATCATGGACGCACGACTGTGGAGAAAATCATCATACATACAACCACTCATGCCTCGCAACGATTGATCAGACGTGGTGGTATCACTTTTTCAACCATTATAAAATAACTTTTACGTAAGAGTGATACAAATATTTTAAATTTGCATATTATATCAGTAAGATTTTTAAGCTTGTTGTACTCATTTTATATGTAAATAGTATCTATCCGTCATTTAAAAATTAAAATGTATGTTATGTGCCCAATTCTGTTTTTTTTTCTTTCAATTTTAAGAATATATTATGTATTTTTTTATTGGAGTCAAAATATATATGTCAAAATAATTTTAATGGATAAATAAAAATAATTTCTTTTTCTATATTATGTCTTATAATTCAGGAGAACTATAAGATATTTTAATTTTTACATAGGTGAGATGAAGAAAATATATATAATCTTCAAATATATCTTTTCCTTCCCAAGAACGCTCGAAGAAATGATAAATATTTTTTTTCAATTTAATAACTCCGAGTGTTAAATTTTTTTTATAATTTATTGTGATTCTACCTAATTTAAAAAATTAATCTTTGGAATACCGAGCGCGCATAATATAACCAATATATTAAAAAAAATATTCTTAATAACTTTAATGGATTGGTTGCCTCATAAAAATATCTCTTACTAAAGTAACCAACAAAAACGCATACACCAAAAAAAAATACAGTAACAAAGTTATTTTGTAAGTCTGAACATTGGGTAGGGACTCTGGTCCTTTAAAATTTTAAAGGACATTAGAGCATGTGCATGTAATAAGGAATTGTTGGCTTATCAACCCTTCCTTCTGTATTTTTGAGGTCGACATAATGGAGATCCTGGGCCATTATAAGCTGTATAAAAAACTTTTCTACAATGATTAATCAGTTTCTTCTATCAATGTCCCTACCAGTTAAAATTACTTTACTATAAGGTGACAAAGCATACTTATAAACTCTGCAAGATATTTTATTGTCTCGTGACCATTAAGGGAAAAACGTAATAATGCAGCGAATCATGAAGAAGACACATTTTTTAAAATATAGCATATCGCAAGGGAATCAATCATTGTACCTCTTAAAGTGGTATAATCCGCGGCAACAATAATAATTTCAATATTAATTTGTTTGACGATTCTATAATAACATGATCATGTGATTGAGGTAGTAGAGATTAAAGAGCCGTACTTTGGAAAGAGAGAGTTTTTTTATTTTTAAATAGCCAACATTTTCCAAAAAATATTCAAATAATCAACACTTAAATAATATATCAAACTAACAATTTTCAAAAAAAAATAATTAGCCGAAAAGTGGAGACACCGATGCAATTGACACATGCACTTAAAAATGAAAAAATACGTCAGTCTTGGATGCATGTATTGGTGTCATATCGAGAGAAATGACACATGCACTGTAAATTAAATTGGAGGTGCCAGTTGCCATGATGCCTATGTTGTAAGTTTTATTTTTATAAAGAACTCATGCATTCTCCATCATTTATCACTCTTCTTCTCATTTTACTCTTAAATATATCTTAAAAAATGTCTTACATTATCAAAAGAAATGCTCAATTTTTTTATTTGTCATCAAAGCCTCCGATGAATATCTGACTTTAGAACATAGAGACTTTCGAGAATTTTCAAAGGAGATGGATTCCTTGGTTAGACTGAGACATTTCTTACGGTGAAAAGATTAGAAGAATTTATAGACTTGTTACAGTGTTCAATCAAAAAGGAGAAATTCGTATGTGACATCCAGTTAAATTGATAAGGATTTTCGTATTACGATGCATGGATCAACTGGTATTATCATGATGGTTGTAATCTCCTAGATATGTTGTTGTATTTAGTCGTTTTATTTGTTTTTTGTGTTGTTGTTTTATACGTGTTTGTCTTTATTTTGTTGTACTTGAATGTTGTCTTGAATATTAAATGAAAGTTGAATTCAATATGAAATTTCATAATTACAAAAAATAAATTACATATCAATGGTGTATAAAATGATTATGCAGCGTAGCTTGCTCTAACATTTGGATAGTTTTTTGGATTGTGTTCGGGTTGACGATATGTATTGCATAATCCTGTCGTATCCATTTCGGTTCGAATACAGGTGTTGTTAGGATGACCATTTTTCTTTCTTCACATGTGATACCACCTCATCCTACCATAGCACCCAACTAATATACAACCAAATATCATACCACCAAACCATTCAAACACCACACCGCCAAAGCACCCAACCAACACATGTATTTCAAACACCATAAGAACCAATGCTTCATGTCTAAAACGATTCAATGTCTCAACTCAACCAATCAGTCCGCTCACACGTAACCTAACCAACACGACTCAACTACGACAACATGGGCACTAAAATCGATAACGGTAGCGCCAACTACTAGGGAAACTTGATCGGCGATTTGTTAGATAACACTAATATCCCAGGACCCTCGCACCAAACACCTATGGTTTAGGCTAATAATAGGAAATCGCAAACACCTCAGAACCATCGTGAGAGGTTTTGAAGGCTAGTGAATGCGTCGTGGTGTAGAATCGGAGGACGTTACGATCGAGTATGTCATTAAAATTCTCTCTTATATATTATAATTTAATTTTTTATATTTAATTTCTTAACAAAATATCCATATTGGTCCCTAAACTATATCCTTGAGTTCATATTGATCCCTTAATTTTCTTTTCGTGTCAACTTGATCTCTTAAATTTTAAAACGTTTCATTTTAGTCTTTTTTTCTTTCTAATTAGTGATGAATTTAGCGACTGATTTTTATGTTTTACCGTCGCTAATTAGACAAAAAGGATTAAATTGAAACATTTTGAAAGTTAATGGACCAAGTTGACACGAAATAAAATTAAGGGATCAATCCGAACCCAAAAGTATAATTAAGGGACAAAAATAGATATTTTATTTAAATTTTTTATTATTTTTTCCACTATAAAAAAAATACAATTTAGAGACACAAATTATTTACTAAAGTAAATTTCTCACTAATTGTGATGAACTTAGTGAGAGAAAATCGTGTAAATAATTCTTCAAGAGTGAGTAAAAATTAATGAAGAAATTTGTGAGATGATTAATTTGTCACGAAAAATCCCTCACAATTTGATAATTATAAATTTTGTGATGAAATTTGAGAAGAATTTTATTTCTCACTAATAATTTTCTCATAAATTTCTTCATAAACATGTTAGATGTTTTTGTGAGAAAAATTTTCCCTCCCTAATATATATTTTTATATAAAATATTTAAACTTTAAATTTTTATTACTGACAATATAGGTTAAATTTAAATAAAAATTATAGTATAATATTTATTAAAATTAATTTTCATATCTCTTTAAATTTTAAAACACCAATATATGTAGATTATTTTATAAAAAAAAAAAAGATTGGTCATAATTGCTAATAATTAAATTAAAAATAAATATAAAATAAATATAAATTCAGATAAAAATATGATTTTATCTTGAATTATTCCCTCTCACTTCCAATCAAATAAATTTAGTTTGCCTCTTACTTATAATAAATCAATTGGGTTTTCCTTCTTTCATAAATTAATGTTTTTAAATAAATATTTTTGTAATATTTTCATCATAACACCATAACCCTGTAATCCTATTTCATTTTCTCTCACAAGTATCCTCACGTTCTCTCTTCCAACCCCTTCCAACCTTGTAACCCTATTTTTTCTCTCTCAATGTACTCTTGTAACTCTTTTTGCCCAACCTCCACCAAGAACACCCAGAAAGCCTCCACCACTCGGAAGTATTAGAGGGTAATTTAGTATTTGTCATATGTAGGATATTCCTTTTAGGCCCTATGTGGCATTCTTATCTTTACTATTTTGTGTATAAATAGGAGTACTAGGTTTACATTTAAATACAATCAATTCCTTCAATCATTAGTGGCAGCTTTTAGCATTTATTCATTTTCTCTCTTCTTCCTCAATTTCATCACCTTGCACTAACAAATTGGTATCTAGAACTCTTGGTTTATTCTGAAATTCTGGGAAACACGAGTGATAGTGAGCTATGTGTTTGATTTTTGAATCTTGAACAAAAATCTGAAACAGAATCACACTGATTCTGTGGGTTTGGGAAACACTGAGTGAGAAATCTGAGATCTGAGTTTTTTGTGCAAGGTTTAAGATGAATGGAGGCAGTAGTTTGAACACTAAACTTCCAGTTTTTGATGGCAAAAACTAGAACAGATGGAAGATACAAATGCGTGTGCTGTTTGGTGCTCAGGATGTTCTGGATCTTGTTTCTGAAGGTTATGTTCCAGTTGCAGTAGATGCTACTGAAGAACAAAAATCAGAAGAAAGAGATGTGAGGAAGAGGGATCAAAAAGCTCTGTTCTTTATCCATCAGTGTGTGGATGAAAATGTGTTTGAGAATATTGTTGATTCGACGACGTCGAAAGGGGCATGGGATATACTGACTAGATGTTATGGTGGTGATGTATCAGTAAAGAAGGTAAAGCTTCAGTCCCTGCGAAAACAATATGAAAATCTCAGCATGAAGAACAGTGAGAAAGTTTCTGAGTACATCTCCAGAATGATTCTGATCACTAATGAAATGAAGGCTTGTGGAGAAACACTTTCTGAACAGGTAATCATAGAAAAGATTCTGAGGTCACTTACTTCTCAGTTTGATTACATTGCTGTTTCAATTGAACATTCTAAAAATCTGGAAACCATGAGAATAGAAGAGTTGCAAAGCAGTCTAGAAGCGCAAGAGTTGCGTCTGACTGAAAGAACTTCTGAGAGGCAAGTGGAGAAAGCTCTGAAAGCTTCTTTTGTCAAGAAGGACCATAAGCAGAATAGACATGGTGATAAATTCCAGAAGTCAGAAACCTCAACTTCTGATGAAAAGAAATATCAGAAGGGAAAGGAAAGGTATGACAAGAAGAAGGTTCAATGTTACTGCTGTAAACAGTTTAGCCATTTTGCCATAGACTGTAGAAATAGAGGAAGGAAATCAGAAGAAGTAAATATAGCCAGAGAAGATTCTGATGATGAACATGTGCTACTGATGGCTTCTGATTCTGATGGAAATTGTTCAGGAGATTGGTGGTATATGGAAACTGGATGTTCAAACCACTTAACTGGGAACAAACAATGGCTGATAGACTTTGACTCCAGAAGGAGAACAAAGATCAGATGTGCTGATGATAAGTAACTTAATGCAGAAGGTATGGGAAATGTTAGAGTCAGAGTGAAGAATGGAAGAAACATTCTGATCAAAGACGTTTGGTATGTTCCTGGAATTAAAAGCAATCTGAAGAGTGTGGGTCAGCTTATTGAGAAAGGTTTCTCAGTGGTTATGAAGGACAACCTCTTGATGTTGTATGATTCTAATCAGAAGTTGATTATGAAGTCTGAGCAGGGAAGCAATAGAACATTCAAGGTGAATGTAGAAACTTTTGAAGCGGAGTGTCTTAGTGCAGAAGGCGCTGAAGTTGATAGTAAACTGTGGCACAAGAGGTTGGGGCACTTGAACTATAGAAGCTTAGGGAATCTAAGTTCTAAGAAGCTGGTACATGGCATTTAGAAGATTGTGAAGCCTCAGAAGTCATGTGAAATATGCATGAAAGGCAAGCAACTCAGATTGCCATTTGCATCAAAAGTAGCCCCCAGAGCAAAGCATGCTCTGGGAGTAGTACATTCTGATGTGTGTGGACCATTTCCAGTACCTTCACTTGGAGGAAACAAATATTTTGTGTCTTTTGTGGATGAGTTCACAAGAATAACATGGGTAACACTCATCAAGTTCAAGCATGAAGTGTTTACTGAGTTCCAGAAGTTCCAGGTGAAGGCTGAGAAGCAGGGTGGTCAGAAGCTGAAGATTCTGAGAACAGATGGTGGAGGTGAGTATAACTCTACAGAGTTCCAAAAGTTCTGTGAGGAGAATGGAATAGAACATGAGGTTACTGCTCCATATACTCCTCAGCACAACGGTCTTGCTGAAAGAAGAAACAGAACTTTGCTTGACATGACCAGAAGTATGCTGAAAGAGAAGAAGTTACCTCACATGTTATGGGGAGAAGTTGTTGCCACATCAGAATATGTTCTTAATAGGTGTCCAACAAAGAAGCTGGAGGAAACTGTTCCTTTAGAAAAATGGACTGGAGACAAGCAAAGTATTAGCCATATGAAGGTGTTTGGTTTTGTATGCTACAAACATGTTCCAGAGGCTAGAAGATGAAAATTGGATGATAGAAGCAAAACAATGTTACTGGTGGGGTACCACAGTACAGGTGCCTATAAGCTTTATTGTCCAGAAACCAACAAAGTTGAAATCAGTTGAGACGTCATTGTGAAAGAGTCAGAAACATGGGATTGGAACAAGCTTTAATCATATTCTGGTGTAGCGCCAACACCAGGGTTAGTTTCTGAAGATCCTTCAGAAAGTTCTGAAGACGAGTCAGAGTCAGAAGATGAAGACTTTGAAGATGAGTCAGAATCTCAGGGAGATTCTGATAGTGGATCTGATTCTGATATAGATTCTAATGATGATCCAGAATCTGGTGGTGATTATACTTATGGAAGGGAAAACTCTGAAGACATGGGGTCTGGAGAACAAGTTTCCAGAAGTAACTCTGAAGGTGGTAATTCTGAAGGAAATAATTCTGGACAAAGTCCAGAAGCCAGCACAGTTCCGAGTTTTGGAGAAGCTTCAGAACAAGATCAGAGGCCATAGAGAATCAGACGAATACTAAGTAGGTTTGCAGATTTTAGCATGTTGCATGATACTAAAGTAGATTCTGAAGGAGAAATCGTTCAGTGTGCCATGCTAGTAGATTCTGAACCAGTGGGTATTGAAGAAGCGCTCAAGAAGAAAGTATGGCTGAATGCCATGAAAGAAGAACTTGAGGCTATTGAACGAAACAAGACTTGGAAGCTGACAGAACTTCCAAAAGGCAAGAAAGCCATCAACGTCATATGGGTTTTCAAGCAGAAGCTAAAGCCAGATGGATCAATTGGCAAACACAAAGTGAGACTAGTGGCCAGAGGTTTTCTTCATAAACCTGGACTAGATTACTTTAAGGTGTTTGCGCCTGTAGCTAGACACGAAACAATCAGACTGGTGATTGCTTTAGCTGCAAACAGAAATTGGCCTTTGATACATCTGGACGTGAAGTCTGCATTTCTGAACGGTCCATTACAAGAAGAAGTTTATGTGTCACAACCTCCTGGATTTGTGAAAAAGAATAAGGAAGGGATGGTATACAGGTTAAATAAAGCTCTGTATGGACTGAAGCAAGCACCCAGAGATTGGAATTTAAAGATTGATTCATTTTTCAAGGAACAAGGTTTTCAGAAGTGTGAGATGGAGTATGGTGTTTATGTTCAGCACACTTCAGAAGGTAATATGATTCTGGTATGTTTGTATGTTGATGACATATTACTCACAGGAAGTTCTGAACAAGAAATAGTTGAGTTCAAGAAAGTTCTGATGAATGCGTTTGAGATGACAGATCTTGGAAAAATGAGTTTCTTTCTAGGGATGGAATTTATATACTCTGAGAAAGGAATCATCTTACATCAGAAGAAGTATGAACTGGAGCTTCTGAAGAGATTTGAGCTAGAAAATTGCAAGGTTGCTATCACACCTGCTGATACGAATCAGAAGTTGGATTCTGATTCGGATGGAGAGGATGTGGATGCTACAACCTTCAAACAGATGGTTGGTTCTCTGAGGTATTTGTGCAATACCAGACCTGATATTTTCTATGCAGTTGGAATGGTCAGCAGATACATGAGCAAACCAAAGTGGTCTCATTACCGAGCTGTTGTCAGGATTCTGAGGTATGTAAAAGGAACTCTGAAATATGGAGTGTTATTTCCTTCTGGAGGAAAGAGAAAATCAGAACTTCTGAGTTATTATGATTCTGATTGGTGTGGATATAGAGTTGACAGAAGAAGTACTTCTGGGTACTTGTTCAAGTTTCTGGGAGGTCCAATTTCTTGGAGTTCCAAGAAACAGCCTGTTAAGGATTTGTCAACATGTGAAGCTGAATACATTGTCGGTGTTGTAGCTGCTTGTCAAGCAGTTTGGATTCTAAATCTGCTGCATGATCTGGAGGTTGAAGTTGAGGAACCTCTGAAGCTGATGATTGATAATAAGTCTGCAATTAATCTTGCAAAGAATCCAGTGCTACATGGAAGAAGCAAGCACATTGAGATGAAGTATCACTTTCTCAGAAGTCAAGTGCAGAAAGCAGTGTTAGAAGTTCTGCAATGTAGCACTCAGAAGCAGCTAGCAGATGTTCTGACAAAGGCGATAAAAACAGACCAATTTCTTCGCTTGAGAGATGAAATTGGTGTTGTTAACTTCTGATAAGTTACTAAATTACGGGATGGTATTAAAGGGTAATTTAGTATTTGTCATATGTAGGATATTCCCTTTAGGCCCTATTTGGCATTCTTATCTTTACTATTTTGTGTATAAATAGGAGTACTAGGTTTATATTAAAATACAATCAATTCCTTCAATCATTAGTGGCAGCTTTTAGCATTTATTCCTTTTCTCTCTTCTTCCTCAATTTCATCACCTTGCACTAACAGGAAGTACCACTCATGCAGTTTCAAGGTAGAAATTTATCCTCTTTCTTCTAACTTCTTTTAAGGTAACAATTTTCTAACTTAATTTCTTTCCAATTTCAATTTCATAATTTCTTTAATTAGATGGTATTAATGTTTTTGTCTGCTTGGATATACAAAAATATCAAGAGGAAAAATAAGTAGAGAAATATTTTTTAAGAGTAATAATATTAGAGGTATGAATTTCTTGATTTTATTTTCTTTTAGGTTGTGCTTAGGTGAAGTTTTCACATTCTCGGCGGTTAGTTATGCATATGTTAGTATAAACACTCAAATTGTGAAATTTCATTTTGTTGTCCAACTGAACCCAAACTGCTATAAAAATTACTTTTTATGACGAAGCTTTCACCTCGAATAAAAAAAATTGAGGGTATGTGTATTGGGAATGTTTTATTTTTTGAAATAAATATAATCAATCTTTTTCCTTGGTATTTAGCAAAACTAACATAAATAGTTGTTCAGGGTTTGAGCTTTTATTCCCAACTCCTGCAATTTTATGTTTTATTTAGAACCAAAAATACGCCTTTATTTTTTTATTTATAGATTTTACATTGGATATTATCCCTCGATTTTTAAATAAACCAAGATAAAAATCTAAATTTTGATTACTTTTGGAACTAAAAAGGTGTCTTTATTTTTTATAGATTTTACGTTGGATATGTTCCTTCGGTTTTTAATAAAACCAAAATAAAAACTCTCTAAATTTTGTATTCCCTCAGAGTTAATGTTAAGTTAGGTCGTTCATTTTTTGAGCCCTAACGAACGAAATAACACAGTTCTTCTCCAAGGAGGAAGGAAGATTGAACCAACACTTTTCTTTTAGTCTCTCATCACATTTCAGGTATGTACAAGTTATCCATTAATGTTGTTGTACTATTTGTTATTGTTGTCGTCGTTGTTGTTATTATTTTGCGGTTGTCTTGTTGTTTACTGTTTTGTTGGCTTTATTTTTATTTTATTTTCATAAGCTTTATGTGATTATGGATCGTAGTTGGATGACAACCAATAGATTAAGAGAAGAGTATGAGAATGGAGTGATATAATTTCATGATTTGCCTGTAAAAATTCATCCTAATAATAATGGAATTTTTTGGTGTCCTTGTAAAAATTTCTTTAATATGAAAAAACATCCAAAGAAACATATATTCAATCATTTAGGCTGTGATGAAATTATGGAAAATTACACAAGATGGGTATGACATGGTGAAGTGACAAAAAAGAGACATTTGTGACATATAATTGAAGTTGATGAATTTATGAATGATACTCTATAAGACATGATTCATGATACTGGAGTAGATGCTTTCAAGAAAGCTAATGTGGTAGAGACTTTGCAAAGAGACATGGAAGATTCATTGTATCTAAGATGTACAAGTTTTAAAAGAATGCCAAATATGTTAAGACTATTTAATCTCAAGGAAAAAGGTGGATGGACAGATAAAAATTTCACTGAATTGCTTAAATAGTTAAAAGAAATTCTTCCTAAAGGTAACACGTTTTCGAACTGTAGTTATGAGGCCAATAAGATATTATGTCCAATGGATTTAGATTATGTCAAAATACATGCATATTGAAATGATTGCATCATATATATGAAAGAGTTTGAAAACTTGAAGGATGGCCCAAGGTGGTGGGAGTCACGCTATATATAGAAGAACAATATTGTTGGTAACAATGATGATGTAACTAGCAAGGGTGTTCCTTCCAAGGTGATGTGGTACCTATCGATAATTCCAAGGTTCAAGAGATTGTTTAATAATGTTAATGATGCAAAAAATACTAGATGACATGTAGATGAAAGAGTGTGCGATGGAAAAATTCGCCATGTAGCTGAGTCTTTGCAATGGAAGAAAATTAATTCCTTGTTTCCAGATTTTTCCCTTGAACAGAGGAAACTAAGGCTTGGATTTGCCACCGGCAGAATGAATCATTTTGGTAATTTAAGTACTAATCATACGTCATGGCATGTTCTTCTCATAATTCACAACCTATCTCTATGGTTGTGCATGAAGCGCAAGTATATGTTGCTATCAATGATGATTTCGGGTCAAAGATAACTAGGGAATGAAATAGGTGTTTATTTAACACTATTGATTTAAGATTTAAGACTTTTGTTGGAGGAAGACATTGATTTTGATGATGTTCATACATGTGATAAATTTAAGTTGCATGCCATGTTGTTTTGCACAATTAATGACTTTCATGCATATGGTAATTTTTCTAGGTACAACGTCAAAGACATAAAGTGTGTCCTATATGTGAATTTGATTCATGTCACCACCAATTAAGAAAATGAAAAAATATTGTTTATCTTGTGCATCGAAAATTTCTAAGACCTAATCATCCATATCATAGTTTGCGAAAGGCTTTTAATAGATAGTAGGAGTTTGGTATTGCTTAATAGCCCTTAATTGGGAAGAAATTTTATAAAAGAAAACAACACATTAATGTTGTCTTTGGAAAGATACAAAAAGAGCACATGGAATAAATATTTGGAAAAAGAGGTCAGTGTTCTTTAATCTTCCATACTGGTCTAGTTTAGATGTAAGATATTGTATTAATGTGATGCATGTGGAGAAAAATGTATGTGATAGTTTGATTGGAACACTTTTCAATATTAATGGCAAGACAAAAGATATTAAGAAATCCCGTGAAGATATTGTTGTGATGGGTATTCTACAAGAGTTAGCCCTACGAAAAATAGAAAATAGAACTTATTTTCCCCTAGCATGTCAAACACTGGCTAAAAAAGAAAAAAAAGTTTTTGTGAATGTTTGCAGGATATCAAAGTTCTCCCAGGGTACACATTAAATGTGAAGAAATATGTGTCAATGAATTATCTTAAGTTAGTTATCTTAAAATATCATGATTGTTATGTCTTAATACAACAACTTCTACTAGTGGCTATCTGTTGCATTTTACCAAGAAATGTAAGGGTAATTATAACTAGATTATGCTTATTCTTCAATGCTATATATTGTAGAGTTATTGATATTATAAATTTAGAAGAATTAGAACATGAAGCTCCAATTATCTTGTGCCAATTAAAAATGTTTTTCCTCCATCATTCTTTGACATTATGGTTCACTTAGTTGTTCATATAGTAAGGGATGTTAGAATTTGTGGTCCAGTTTATTTACAGTAGATGTATCCGGTAGAGAAATACATGAAGTTTTTAAAAGGTATACAAAAAATCATCATCATCCGGAAGCTTCAATTGTTGAAAGGTACGTCACATAAGACACTATTGTGTTTTGTACAAACTATTTGTTAGAAGCAAACTCTATACGAATTCTTGAGTCTCGTCATGATGGATGTTATGATGATAGAGGTATTTAAGGTTTAAATGTTAAGACAATTGACTGAGAATTAGTTCTTCAAGCACATTTGTATATATTGAATAACCTTAGGGAATTTCAACCTTGATCGCTCACAAAATTCTTATAAAGGAAAAAACATAACATAGTTTTGTCAAGAGTCCCACTTTCGATGGTATTTCCTGATGTTGTGTATGATAGAGCGTCATATGGTATTTCTTGTAATTCATGCTCAAAGTAAGTGCTCAAGTGTTGTTTTTTAAAATAAACATTATGATATGGTTGTTAGTTAGTTATAGTTAACAAAAAGAACAAATATTTCTACAATTGCATAAAATTCAATAGAGTTTCATCCTTTTTAAGATATACTTTATTCAAAGAATTGTCTTTGAATTTCTTAATGACATCATCAATGTATATAATTCCCTTGGTTGTCGTGCTTGGCATTAGGGCTGTTAAAAAAACCATTGAACTGAACTGAACTTCTGAATTAAACTGAACTGGAGTTAAAATATCCAAACCATTACTAAGTATGGTTAGTGAACCGAAATTCTATTTTATTAATGGTTCTGGAACCAAACCTATAAGCAATTAAACAGACCTAAATTGATCTAAACTCAACCGATGTTAATTTAGTTTTTAAATTCCAAAATGTTGAGTTTTAACTTTTAATAACATTAAACATTAAACTTCTGATTTGAATATTGTTAGGTTCTAACAAGTTTTGTATATTGGATCAATTCATATACAATTTTGTTTTTGGTCTTAATGAACTAACACTTTTTTAGTTCTAGAGTGAGGATGTCTCCCTTCTCTCTAGAATAGTAAACACTAAAACATCTTCAAACACTAACCCTTTTAAAGTATCCTTAAGAAAATATCTAGGATGGGATCAAACGGAAGAGAAAGACCAGAGCATTGGTCAAAAATTGTCAAGATGAGGGAATGGAAATCCAATAACTTAGGTAATGGAAAATGAGACACGAGTTCAGGTAGGCAAAAGGAGGATGCTAACATTCAAAAGTCCATCTTCTTTTTCACACAGTTTCCAGACTCCCGTGGGGCTAAGGAAATGTATGAAATCTTCAAGGAATATGGAGATATCAATGAGGTGGTTATTCCCCCAAAGCGCGACAAAAACGGGAGGAGATACGGGTTCGCAAGTTTTTTCAAAGTACTCGATGAAAAACTCTCAGCAGTTAAGTTGGACAACATTTACATCAATGGTAAGAAACCTTTTGCAAACATTTCGAGGTTTCAGCGCAGACAACTCGAGAGCAATGAAAATTGTAGACAAGAGAAGACTAATGAAAATCGGAGGTACAACCAACCATACGATGAGGAAAAACATATCAGAACAAATATGAAACCACCAAGACATGTTGGAGATAATAGAAATTCTTATGAAGAAGTGCTCAACAAAGATAAAACAAAAGCAACATATCAATGACCTTTCACATAAAAGGGCAAACGAGAACTACGACAACAAGAAACATGTATTTGCACATCTCCAGTACAACATAAAAGAGGAGGATCTAGAAAGATTTAACAAAGCTTATATGGTTGTAGTGGAGAACTTGGTAATCACATATAAATTACAAGAATATTTTCACTTAGAAGGATATTTTTCAATAAAGATCACACCAATTGGAGAAAACTTATGTTTAACGGAAGAGATGGAGGAACGAGAGCTTAAAGAGTTGGTGGAGGAAGCTAGTGATTGGTTGAGTCAATGGTTCATCGAAGTGCGTACTTGGACTATTGCAACCATACAACATTATATGCATTATGCACACAATCTCATGGCAAATCAACACGTTATTTCATCAATTTCAACACAATTTCATCACAATGTCACATATCATTAAATTATCAAAACCCCATCAAATCTGAAATTCTGGTAAGTCATATCATAAATGTCTTATAGGATGTCGAGACATCTATTTTGATTAAAACAAACATGGCAAGGTATAACAAACAAAAACAATATTGAAAAGGAAAACAACCCACATGATTGTTAACCCAGTTTTGTGTATAACAACACATACTCTGGGGGATACCAATCCAGGAAAGAAATCCACTAGAAAGTATTAATTGAAAGCTAAACTAGTACCAAGTTTACAACTTATCACTTAATCACTATCCTGTGCAACTTATACCTAGGTACTCCCATCTCACCTCCAATCACCGCAATGATGTGTAACAGTCCCAATTACTATATCAATGACCTTTCACATAAATGAAGATCACACTTCAAATACAAAAACAATGTAATCGAGAAACCCTTTGATTAAGAATAACATACTTTATCTTGCTTAGAAGTTATGATCAAGAACAATACTTAGAGTTTCTTAACAGCTTCCTCCAAGAACAATACTACCTCTTGCTTAAAAGCTTCAAGGGGAACAATATTAGAGACTACAACTTTGTAACACAGTCCAACTCACAACCCGAGTGGATCTCACAAACCAACTCTCCTAGAGAGTGGCACAATGGCAAAGCCCTAATAGTTCTACTTCCTGGACCCGTACTCTTATAGGTTACAAACAATTCTATTTATAACCTTTTTCCCAACTGGATACGGGCTTCAAAAATGCAGCAGAGAGGTTGCACAAAGTCTGTAAAAACTTCTCAAAGAAAATAGGTCTTCAATCAAAACTTTCCTAAAATGTCTCCGTATTTAGAACCTTTGAATATCTTGAATACCAACATAAAATCTCTGGTTTATAAATCTTAGACACTACATAGGATTACTAAATATTCCCAGAATATTTAGTAATTAAATCACACCAACTGAATCCAAAGTGTCAGCTGTAGCAGACTTGATGTCCTATACTTCTGGGTAGGACATCCCTTTCTACATGTTCAAACAACAAGTTGAAACATCTTCCAAACTGCAAAATTGTAACAATCCATATGTCCTACTCTTCTTGTTAGGTCATCACATTCAACATGTTGAAACTGCAAGTTGAAACATTTTCCACCTTGCAAAACTATAACAAACCAAATGTCCAATACTTCTGGTTAGGACATCGCATTCGACATGTTGAATCTACAAGTTGAAACATCTTGTTCAACATTTGCTGCAAAGTTAGTTTTACCAAAGTTCATGCCAATCATAATTTTAGAGAAATAATAATCTCCTCCTTTGGAAAATTTTGGCTAAAACAAACAAACCACCCTTGCATAAGAAAACATCATAATCATGTTTGAAAATATATCAAACATACACATTAGAGGAACAACAGCAGAAACATAACATAAAAAAGTTATGAGTAGTAACAAAAACATAGAAACATTAGTAGTTAGTCAATCTACTAAGCACATCTGCAGCAAATAGAGAAACTAAATTCTAAACACCATGATGTCAAGACGTCATGTCTGACATCTCTTAAGAGCCCTTCAATCCAGAACAACGGGGAATCCCCCTTAACACCTGTTAAGCACTTCAGAGAATCAGAAATTCTCCCCCTCAGTAGGAGCCAACAATTAGTGGTTAGTGCACACACACACACACTCCTCCCATTTTTAGCCATAATATGAAAAAGGTAAGCAACTAACCAAAAAATGAAAATAGAGTAGCAAGGAGTGTACACAAGTGCTAAACAGATCCTGGGCATTTAACCCTTACACCACCAAAAACCAAAAACAACCCTTAACCTGGAGCAACATCACCATCAACTTGATAACCATTAAGACAACTTGTCTTAGAACTTAAAAAAAACACCATATCTAATTCTAGTTCATGTACCAACATCACTTTTCTGAAATCTTCACTATGACCATCATCACATCCAATGGGGATGTTTACTATAAACTCCTTTTAGCCATAATTAGTAACACATGCTAAGATATCAAGACATCAAATGTGTGATATCTCTCATTCATCAACTAAAATATCCATTGAGTCCCTCCAAAAACTATAGAGAAAAATAAATTCTCCCATACACAACCAAAACTGTCCTTCAAAATCCTCATAAGAAGCATGTAAGCACACGATTCAACCAACTACCTTCACATAACTAGAACCATACATATCTAGCAGTCTAATGTCACAACAAGTTGTTTGAAATCACAACCTCACAAGAGGTAAATACTCTTCACAAGGTTGATCATCATACAAGCCTAAAAACAATCTGCACCATTACAGTCACAATCCATAGGCAAGTAGTTCACCCCCTGTCATGGATAAACAATGCTCCTGCTGAAGATTAATCATTTGAACACTAGATAAATTCACATAACGACTTTACATTCTCTTAGTCAAGAGCTACCACTTCATACACATGTTGAACCATAACCCACCCTTGTGAGAATAATCTGAACTAGATACTCTAGCTGCAGAACATCTGACTTCTTCAAGGACATGTCTGATACATGGCCTTACCGAAATATACACTTCATCATACTTCTTTGAATGACCAAGATATCATGCACCCTTGCTTTGACATCATTTAAGCAAAAATAACCAGTTTGCTTGCTTCACAAGCTACAGGATGACACAATTGCAGTAGAGGAAAACACTTTTCCATAATTCTTCCTAATAAGATCACAATATCTGATCCTAGTCC